>CM033711.1:48640100-50082720 GCA_019671005.1 Hibiscus mutabilis
TAAATTGTATCTATTACTCTACTTGTGGTCCTTATATTGTCTAAGATCATTGCTTTTTCCTTGTTTTCGTACTCAAATATCCCCCTTTTTGGTCCTCGTTTCATAGTTTTGTCCATGACAAGTAATCTATCCTTAAATAGTCTCTTAAATTATATATTATTTGAGATTTTACAATACGTTGCTGAAAATGGTGTTATTGATTTCCCACAACTACACATAACACGCAGGGACTTTGTTTTGGTTTCTATTAGTAGGTATATATTTTTTAATATTCGATTGCACATGTATGCATTGCCACCATTGGATCGTTCGAAGTATATTTTACTAAGAAGGAATTTTATCTAAAAAAATCCTAATTCCTTGTACAGACAATGTATTAAAGAGTCATTTGGAAAGTATAACGTCACTTTTAATGTTAGCTGTCATATTTTGAAGGAAGCATTTAAGAGGGGTAGAATGGAAGTCACATATTCCTTGGGTATACGAATGTTGATATATTAGAAGATCAAAGATGGATATGAAGTATTATATTCTTTGGTTTCGATGCAATTGAAAGAGAACCAACGCCAGCTTATGCATTGTCGATACATGGCCATGTATACTATTATCTTGCTTCGAACGGTCTCATGCCTCGTAAAGATTCATAAAACACATTGCTCATGTGCTAGAAATTTGAATGGTGTTTATATTGTTTTGGGGAACACAAAAGCCATATTTTAATTGATTTTGTTAATAGTTGCATTTGATGGCATGTACCCCAATTGTATTTCCCACCAACGTTTAATGTAGATTTTTTTGTAATTGCATTCTTCTTTTCTCCCTTTATACGTTTTCGTAAACAATGTTTCAATTATTGAGCTTATACATTTGAAAATTAAACAAAAATTGACACAACGATTATACACAGTGTTTCATCACAATTGGTTCTTCTTGTCTCTTTATCAGAGAATATTTTTATAATAGAATTGTGTTCACATTTTTTACATGCTTTTTTCTTTTCCTTCGAACTTCAAGGGTCAAATAATATTTTTCTTGTCTATATAAACCGATTCATTTTAGGCTAAACTATAAAATAAGTGTCTAAACTATGTCTCTTTTTTTGTAATAGGTGCCTAAAATATTTTTTTTGTTAAAATAGGTCCCTAAACTTTCATTTTGGCTGAAATAGGTGCCTAAACTTTCATTTTTGGCTTGTTTTAAAGTCAATTTTAGCACCTACTTGGGCACCTATTTCAACCAAAAATAAAAGTTTAGGCACCTATTTCAGCCAAAAAATAGTTTAGGCACCTATTTCAGCCAAAAATGAAAGTTTAGGCACCTATTTCAGCCAAAAAATACTTTAGGTGCCTATTGCAAAAAAGAGGCATAGCTTAGGCACTTATTTTATAGTTAAGCCTTCATTTTATGCTTAAATACAAGCTCTCAATTTACAATTTTTGTACAAGATCTCACATCTAAACTCACAGTTTTTCATGTTACAATATCTCACTTCACAATGTCAAAATTTTCAGCAGTTGTGTATTATGACGTAAATTGTTTGAAGACGTCCTTCAAAATCAGCATTAAATTGGACGAGTTGATCAATAAGATTTCAACGAAGGTTCGACCAACAAGCAATAAAATACAATCTTCATTGCAATGTAAAATCCGTATACCATTGGAGCCTAAAACACATGTAAATGTTTACTCTAAAAAATATGTTGATCTTCAAAGGATCATTGACCCATACAAAATTTCATGTTTCATAGGTAAGAGCCCATTTTTGGATTCTTCCATATTGAATCTTTTCAGTACTTTATCTATGTATTTATTTTTAGTCAATCCTAGGAGTCGTCTCGATCTATCTCTATAGATATTGACTCCTAATATGTATGTTGCATCACCTAAGTCTTTCATGGAAATACATTTTCCTAATCAAGTTTTACAGACTGTAACTAGGTATGTCAATTCCTATTATCAGTATGTCATCAACATATAATACCAAGAAGATGGCAGTGCCCCCACTAATTTTTTTAAAAACACATGGCTCATCTTCATTTTTGATAAAATCAAACTCTTTGATTGCATAATTAAAATGAAGATTCCAACTTCGAGAAGCTTGCTTCACCATAAATGCACCTTTGTAGCTTGCATATTTTTCCGGCATCTTTTGGATCGACAAAACCTTCAGGTTGTGTCATATACACATCCTCATCTAGTTTTCTATTAAGGAAAGAGGTTTTAACATCTATTTGTCATATCTCATAATCATAAAATGCAGCTATCACAAGTAAGATCCGAATGGATTTAAACATAGAAACAGGTGAAAGGTTTCATCATAGTTTATCCCATGAACTCGAGGAAAACCTTTAGAGATTAATCGCCCTTTGTATGTTTGCACATTACCATCCATGTTAGTTTTCTTTTTGAAAACCCACTTGAACCCTATGGGCTTAACCCCTTCAAGTGGGTCATTCAAGGTCCAAACTTGTTTTTTTGACATGGAATCCATCTCGAATTTCATAGCCTCTAGCCATTTCTCAGAGTTTGGGCATGTCATTGTTTCTTGATAAGTCCTAGACTCATCTTGATCCATGAAGAGAACATCACCATGCAATGTGACAAGAATTACATATTTCTCAGGCGCATTGCGTTCCCTCAAAGATCTTTGCAGTGGTTGTGTTTCCAAAACTGTTGAATGTTCCTCAACAACTTGTGGAACTTGTTGTTGTTCAATCTCTGATTCAATGATATGTGGTTGATCTCGAATTTCATTGAGTTTAATATTTCTTCCATTTCCTTTTCAAAAAACAAATTCTCTTTCTAGGAAGATTCCTGTTTGAGCAACAAACACTTTGTTCTTGATAGGATTGAAGAAATAATATCCTTTGGTTTTTTAGGATAACCTACAAAATTACATTTATGAGATTTTTGCTCGAGCTTTGTAGACATCTGATGTTTAACATAAGCTTTGCATCCCCAAATTTTCATAAAAGACATACTAGGATGTTTCCCAATCCATATTTCATATGGCATCTTTTAAAATTGATTTAGATAGAACACGATTTAGTGTGAAAGCAATTGTTTCTAGTGCATGTCTCCAAAAAGAAACTGGAAGATCAGTGCAACTCATCATTGATCGAACGATGTCTAACATTGTTAGATTTCTTTTTTCGAAAACTCTATTTTGTTGTGGGGTACCAGGAGGTGTAAGTTTTGAGACAATCTCACATTCCTTAAGAAGGTCACCAAATTCTAAGCTTAAGTATTCTACTCCTCGATCTGATCAAAGAGCCTTAATACTTTTTCCTAGTTGGTTTTGTACTTCATTTTTAAATTCGTTGAACTTTTCAAGGGCTTCAAATTTATGATGCATTAGATAAACGTACCATATATACTGAAGCCATCTATGAAAGTAATGAAGTATTGAAACCCTCCTCTAGCTTGTGTATTCATTGGTCCACATACATCACTATGTATTAAATCCAATAAATCACCTGCTCGCTTACTTTTAACACTAAAAGTAGCTTTGGTCATCTTTTCCAATAAGCAAGGCTTGCATACATCAAGTTCTAAAACAAATGAATCCAAAAATCCATCTTTATGAAGTTTTGAAATGCGTTTTTCACTTATGTGACCCAAGCGGCAATGCTAAAGATAAGTTTGATTAGAGTCATTTGTTTTTGATCTTTTCGTATTTATGTTGTAAATGGAATTGTCTTGATCCAAAATATAAAGGTCATTTGTTAATTGGGTCGCACCATAGAAAACATTATAGATAAAAAGAACAGTAATTATTCTTAATAATTATCTCAAAATCAATCTTGTCTAAACAAGAAATCAAAATGATATTTTTAGTCAAACTAGGCACAAAATAGTAATCCTCTAAACATAAATTAAGTCCACTAGACAATAATAAAGTATATGTTCCTATAGCTAATGCAGCAACTCTTGCTCCATTACCAACCCGTAGGTCCACATCTCATTTTCCCCAAGTTTATACTCTTTTGTAATCCTTGTACAGATGTACAAATATGAGAACCACAACTGGTATCCAATACCTAAGGAGTAGGTGTTGATAAATTAATATTAAAAACATAAATATCTGAGAAGGACGCTCTGCTTTCATTTGCCTTCTTGACTTTTTCAAGATAAATGGGGCAGTTCTTCTTCCAATGACATGTCTTATTACAATGGAAACATTTTCCTTTCAGTGACCAGTCAAGGAAGTTTACGTCGTTCAACTTGTCCTTCTCAAGGACCGATCAGAATGATAACGAATTTTTATTTGTCATAATATGTCTACAACAATAAAAAATGAATTTTGAGTATATTTACTAGGTTTGTTTATAAAAGGACTTTATACTCCCATTACTTTTATTAAAATTAATAACCCTCAAATATTAATGTCGAAAATACTTTATGTAAAGTTTTTCTAGTGGGTAAAGATCCAAATTTCACATTCTCTTAAGTCAGCTTTGGCTTTTCTCTTAAGATTATGTTTTGTCTAGGTAAGCAACACTTTCTAATTACATCTCATGTAACTCCTTGATTTGGTGAACAACTCTTGTCCATAATCATCTTATAATTGTCCAAATAACAAGCCTTTAGGTTTCTTATCTTATTAGAGTAACCTAGTTAAGTCTTTAACAAGTGTTACAACCAGCGAATATCACTTTCTTATTCTTCACGTTTGGCCAAGATAGATACAAGTACCTCACTTTAGCATAACATACATTGTATTGATCAAAACTTTAACGAGGGTTAAAATTGGAAGGTAATAAATGGCATAATATTTTATTAAGGGGTTTTGTGAATATTATCTCATCATATAAAATTTGATCTTATGAATTAACTAGCATGCATCTCATTCATTCATTTTATCACATACATGAAAAGTAGCAAATATAAATGCAATAGTTATAGCCCATATCCTAAGGTGGCTCGTCCCAAGCCAATGGGAGAACCACATTATTCTAAGGATAAAATCACTTCTCAAGCATTTTTCTGTCGGCCCATCTTTTCGTTCCTCTGGTTCATGCTTCTTTGTATAAATTACAATTTCAAAAACTCATTTTACATACGAGTGAGTAATATGAGAAGAGAATTGCAATAGAAATAGAGAGAGGCACGACACGCAGGTCATAATTATTCTAAGGATTTTTGTTTGCAAAAACTTTTGTTCCTGTGCAAAATACTACCAGCCCTAAAACTCCAAATTAAGTATGTTAACAATTAACATATAATATTTCAAACCCTGCCGACAAAGATCTTGATGATTAACTCTTAATCATGGATTTTCAGATCATGTTTTAGCTGGATTAATAGGTTAACCGTGATTAAAATGATTTGCTCGTACAAATATCATATATTTGCTAAATAATTTGAAAATAACATGTATATCATACAATTACATCACCCAAGTAATTAAAAACTCGTATTCGTATCGTACAAGTGGCACTGATACTACTATTGAGTCACGCTAGTACACCTTATACCATAGAAAAAATTATCCTGCGATCACCACCAAAGATCCATGTACGAGGAACAAATCGAGGTGAAAAAGGGTAAAGAATTACTTGTTTAAAATCTAGAATTCTAAATTTGGAGAAGATAGATATCCAATCACGATTCCACGATGTCGATTCCTAAGGCACAACGATAACGCTCTAACCTCTACTTAGTTCACTAGTTGAAACGAGCATATAAAACTCTCTAAACTATTTAGTGGGTTTTTCCATAAAGCATTAATGGCTGCTAGATCTCCCATGCCTTTATATAGCTTTTCAAATCATAATTTAGCTCATATTTGGATTTCAATATATATATATATATATATATGAAGATATATAATCCTAATTTAACTTTAATTAGGATTCAATATTTAAAGGATTGTAGCACGCTCAAATCAATCTCTGAAAACCGTCAAGAGGGTTGTATCCAACTCCCGAAAGAATTGGCTAAAACCAATAAATTGTAGACAAATTACAAAAGGATTTTAGAGTGGTTCGACTACCCAACTGAGTTTACATCCACTACCTTAGCACACCACTAAGGATTTCCCAATTCACTATGAATTCTTCCCATTTTCAAGGGTTAGGAGGCAACATTTACAACCCTATCTTTTAATGGCTAAGATAGAACCACTCTAGTTTTTACTTAGGCTAAATAGAACCTCTCCCTTTTACAATGTTTGTTTGGTAAACTAAATACTTCACAAGGTGGGTGTTTACACAATTTAAGCTCACAAGAGTGCATAGGATAATAATAATAAAAAAAACACTCTCTTAAACACAATTTACAAGAGAAATAAGGAAATATGAATCGAAAGCTAATTTCTCTTGATCATGATGCTTGGATGTGTTCTCTGGCCATCTTCAAGTGTTCCGGCCTTCATAATATAGTTAGGGATGAGCTTGTTTTTGTTACTAGCCATTAGGGGTAATCTGGAGCCGTTGGGGACATTTTCCAACCGTTGGAGGCAATTATGGGAAGAGGGTATCGGTACGTGTGATGTTCGGATTGATACATGTATTTAAGTTAGATAACTAGCCGTTGCAGGCCATTAAGTGTACTGGTACACGATACTTTAGTATTGGTACGGTACTAGGGTTATTGGTACACTGTTAAGCGTATCGGTACGCCCTTCTTGGAAACTAGTCGTTTGGGGGTTTACAAAACAAAGTATATTGGTACGCGAAGATGTGTATCCGTACGACCCTCTCCACATCAGTACGCATAAGCCTGTACCGTTACTGGTTTTTGGTTCTACAAAATTATTGTAGCTGAAACCCTAATGGGTATCAGTACGGGGTATATCGTATCAGTACGGTCGTCTGAAAACATGAGTTTGGCTACTTAAAAAACATTTCAAAGCCTTCTAAAACCATTTGAAAATATCTCAAACTTATTTTCAAGTTGTTTAGACTTAAAATCATTTTTGAAATCTTTTCAATTTAGTCCAAAACTATTTTTCAATTATTATATCAAAACAAATATCTTAACAATCTCCCCCTTTTTGATAGAATAAAACCAACTTGAAAAATTGTTTTTGAGATTACCCCTTAGTAAAAATAAGTTTTGAATAAGAGTTTGAAATTTAAAGATAGTTAAAGCTCCCCTTATTCACTTGAAAATTCAATTTTTCAAAATATTCTCCCCCTTTTTGTTATATCAAGAATGGTTCAAACTAAGTTTGTAAACTTTTAAAGTCTATAACAATTGAAATTTTAAAACAAGTTTTGACAAAATAAGAATATTGTTTTAAAATAGGCTCTCCCTTACTCAAGCATTCCAAAAGAATTTGCCCAAATGCTTGACACTTAAACAATATTGAATTTCAAGATAAAATCAAATTAAGAGCAAATGAAATTCAATTTATCCAAGTCTTCAAAACAAAAGAGTAGATAATATAATACCCCAAATTACGGTCTAGTAGTATGTAGCTATTTTAGATGTTTTTTATTCCTTCCAATTTAAATTAGAATAGAAAGGGAATTTGATGGCTAATCACTAAGGACCAAAGTATGAAGGTCACTTAAAATAGTAACCATTTTGTAAAGACTAAAATTTAAAGATATTAAATCTAGGTGATTGCATGTAAAACTTAATTAAATGGGAGGACCCATATAGGTGGCAAGTTGAGTTTAACATGTGGATTGAAGACACAATGAGGTGTTGGTCAGGAGGATGACCAAGTAAAGTGATCATTATCTTCTTCATTCTTCAAAAAATGTTTAACCGAATTAATAAGAGGGGAGAATTAGAGAGAGAGAAAAGTTTCTCTTGGATCATGCTTGTTTAACTATGGAACCATGTTTCGAGGGGAGCTTTGGCTAGAAGGAAAATTCCATGTTTGCTTGTGGTGCTTGAGGTAATGATCGATTAATTCTTAAAGAAGAGTAGCTTGCTTTATGATTTTCTTTACTTAGGATGGAAAACATTCTTCATGAGCTATGAATTGTAATTAGACTTGGGTGATCTTGTTGCTTTCGAATGGATTGATGATTGTGACTTGTGAATGCTTCGAATTGAGTTAAGGGGAGCTTATTAACATGCTACCCTGATTTAAGAGTCTCTAGATAATCTAAAAGCTTTTGTTTGACTATGATAAGTGTATTGGAAATTTGAATTATATGATCTCCTTGCTTGATAATAGCTAAATGAAGTTAATCAGGTTAAAATAGGACCATTTCTATAAGTTAAATAAATTGTTTTGATTACATAAATCTTCTTACTTGAATTTAGAACAGTTGAATAGTGATGAATTGGTGATTAAGGAGTTAAGACTGCAAGAATTCAAATGAAGATTGTCTAGTAAATTGTAAGAACTGCCCTGTTAATTCAATAAGCATAAATGAACTGTTAGACATGAGAGAAGGAGCAGAATCTGTATTTTTTGAAATAGGAAATTGCTTTACGAAATGATAAAGTCTGTTTATCAATGTAGAGGGACTGCTTTAGCTAATACAAGAACTGAAAATGCAGATTGTAATTAAGTAAATGGTAATGCAGTGCAGTGCAGAATTTTATACATTTAAAATCAGTTTTGTTCTAAAAGCAGTGCAATTTTAATGCACAAATCATGCAGTTTTGAAGTATTAAAGTATGCAGTTTGGAGTTTAAAATAAAACAGTTTTGAACATGCAGTTTTTATGTTTGAATGTGCAGTCCTATTATGTCAAAAAATGCAGTGTTTAAGAATGTAGATTGTGCTGTTTTGAAAATACAGTTTGTTGTGACGGAAATGCGCTTGGAAAAAGGTATAAAAATGAGTATTGGAAATCTATAAAACAATGCCAAGTTGAGTCCTTTTTTCGTGCAAGTATACACGGTCGACAAGTAATACAACAGTTAAGCTGAGTATCGATCCCACAGGGATTCTCTTGGAGTTTAATTGTTCAATTGTTACTTGCCTTTGTGGTGAAAAATGATTGTTTTGGAAAGTGATTTTAAAAGAAGAAAATAAAACAGCGTTGGCAAGGAAAGCTAGAAAAAGTGGATGATGAGCGTTGGCAAGGAATGCATGGTTTTCACGTTGTTTATGCCATGCTGGCTTTTAACAATGTCATTTTTTTGCAATATTTTATTGAGCATATTCAAAAGATCGTTATTGCCTCCGTCAATAGCAATGCCTTTAAATTTATCATGTAAAAACCCTATATGTCTATAGTGCATGTTTCCCATTAATTAATTTAGTTTAGTTCCAATCTTTACTCTCTAAGGGGTAGACTTACTTCCGAAGTAAGTTCATCTACTTGAACATCTTCCGTCGAAGCTTTTCACCTTAGAATTTGGCAAGTAATCATTGCCTCCCAAGTCATTTATGATATTGAGTTACAATATACAAGCTACGCCAGTCGTCGCTTGGCATAGAAGTTTTAGAGAAAGTAAATACATTGCCAAATGAATAAAACTTTATGCCGAAGCATTCTTAATTAATAAAAGAAAACATAAAACAACGTTTCATCCATCCACCCCTCAACAACTATTAAATAAGTTCATGATGAGGGGTTAATCACAAAATAAACTTCATCGTTTGTGATAAGTGTTCAAAAGTACTATTTTTCTTACCCTTTTACTCATATTATTGTTAGACTTAGGCTCATATTAGTTGCATAATTAGCCATTCATGCATTAATCCATGTTTCCTTCCATCGTTGATCTTGATTACATAACTTGGTAGTTTTTATGGGAAAATATGCTGCTTTGGTGTGTTTTGTGTGTATGTGCAGGATCACTTGCCAAAGCAAGGCTGGAGCTAGTTGCCAGGGCAATGCATGAAGGAGATGCCGAACTAGTTGCCAGGGCAATGCATGAAGGAGACGCCGAGCCAGTTGCCAGGGCAATTGTCGACAAAGAAAAAGGTGATATTGTAGTCGAAATTGATGACTAGACAAGCCCAAGATGATGTGGAGCAAAGCTAAATCCCAAAGGAGTTTGATTCCCATGAATAGATTAAAGAAGAATTAAATTCCAAGAAGATAGGAGAAGTTCTAGAAGGAATATAATTATAATAAATAATTATATTCTTTAAAGATAATTTAATTCCAACTTAACTTCCTCCTCAAAGAAGGACTTTGACCTAGCCCTATAAATTAGAAGCCATGCCGTCAACTCCAAGGGGGAGAGAGAGGACAGAATTTTCGACAAGCATCTAGGGCAAGGAGGATTTCGACAAGCTTCTTCCTTCATCTTTTTCTTTCTTGTTCAATTAGGTTCATGCTAGGGATTCTTTATCTTGTGTTTCTTTGGAACCTAGCCATGAACTAAATCTATTTGGCTAAGGTTATTGTGTCTTGTGGTTGTGAGAAACTATTGGATTTTGTTTAGGTAATAAGAGTTTGCACTTTTCTATTCAAGGTTTATTCATTCTTGGTTCTTATTCTTGTTTGCAAGTGAATTGGGAGAGGATCTCGTAACTTCATCTATTTATCTAAAATCGGGAGAGTTAGATTCAAGAAACGAATGAATATGATCTTTATTCAATCTATTGATGGTGAAGATTAATCCGGCTTAGGAATAAGTTAAGGATTTCAACGGCTAAGAGGAGCGCAATATTGGTTGTTGTTCACCCTTGATTCACGCAGGGATGTATTATCAAGGCATGCACAAGTAGCTAGAGTTTCGAATTAGGGATAAGAAGAAACCATTGAAGAACAATCTGCCGAACCATGAAGGTTGCTGCCCAGACGCCCAAGTAGTTGCCCAACTAGTCGCTCAGGCAACCATCGATTAGTTGCCAAGGCAACCCCGTTGTGCAAGTTGCCACGGCAACTGAGTTGCCCGTGCACTATTTTACCAAGACGATCCAATCGACTATCACACCTCAACTCACGATAAGCTGGCCTATCTCTCTCATTTAATTACATCGCCTTTTACTTAATTGCTTTCTAGATTAGTTAATAGTTAAAACTCCTATAATATTCTACTTGTGTTTTCTTTTACTTTTTACAGTGCAAGAGACTAGATTCTTGAAGTGGCACCAATCCCTGTGGAGATGATATCTTTTATACTATAACTTGCAACGTGTATACTTGCACAATTGTGTAGCACTTATTACGCGCAACAAGTTTTTGGCACCGTTGCCGGGGATTGGCAATAGCGACTTTGTTTTTATTTTCTTGCACTTTCTTTTTACTTTTCTTGTTTATGATTCAAAGGGCTAACAAACTTTGGTTTTGCATTGGTATATGACTAGGGAGAGACCAATTACACTAGAATATCCCTTTGATCCAAAAATCGAACGAACCTTACAAAGACTTAGACGAAGGATAAGAGTAGCAATGGCTAATCAAGACGGCAATATGAATCAAGATGTTCCAGCAGGAGGAGGAGTGATTCTTGCACGAAACAGAACTATTCGAGACTATCTTGAAGAAGATCTTGATGGACTTAATCCAAGAGTTGTCGCAGCTGAAATTGAAGCCGACCACTTTGAGTTGAAACCGGTAATGTTTAATATGATCAAAACAATTGGTCAATTTGGCGGCTTAGCAACTGAAGATGCACGACAACATCTTAAATCTTTCCTCGAGATTTGCAACTCGTTCAAAATACACGGAGTCACCCCTGATGTTTTACAATTAAGATTATTCCCCTATTCATTAAGGGATAGGGCGAAAGCATGGTTGAATAGCATTCCTGCCGGATCAATAGGATCTTGGACCGATCTTTGTCGTGATTTCCTTGCTCGGTTTAATCCTATAAATTTGACTGATAAGCTTCGTAACGTCATTACTTCTTTTCGGCAGGCAGATGATGAATCCATGTACGAGGCCTGGGAGCGATATAGAGTACTACACAAATGCCCCCTATATGGATTCCCGGTGTGGACTCAAGTAACAATGTTTTACAACGCTGTGAATACACCAACACAGATGACGCTAGATGCCTCGACAAACGGCATACTCCTAGATAAGTCGCCGGAGGAAGCAATGCAAATTCTAAACAGGCTGGCCAAGAATGATTATCAATTCCCCTCTACTAGAAGATGAGGAGTTAGACGCCAAGCCACAATACATGAACTTGGATCATCAGATTCAATTTCGGCACAATTGGCCACTTTAACCAAGATGGTCCAGAACATGCAAAAACCAAACAACACACATGAAGTCAAGGCAATAGATTCTTTTTGTGAGTTTTATGGTGATAACCATGATTCTTCTGAATGTATGCAGAATCCGGAATCCAGCTTCTATGTGGGGAATTACAATCGGAGCAACAATGTGATGTCCAATACATACAATCCAGCTTGGAAGAAGCACCCAAATTTTTCATGGAGTAATCCCAACAATGCTCTAAACCAGAACAATCAGAATGCACAAGCATCGGGATTCCAGTAGAAAATATGCCACGGCAACAGTTGCCGCAACAACAACCAACAACATCTAGTTCTTTGGAAAATTCTCTAAATGCTTTTATGATGAAAAATGAACCTTATATGGCTGAGAATAGTAAATTCATAAAAAGAACTGATGCTTTTATTAACAGGACCGAGATGAGATTGCAAAACCAAGAGGCGACAATCAAATCATTAGAAAATAACGTCGGACAGTTTGCTTAAAACCGGAATACTAGACCACAAGGAGGTTTACCTAGCGATACTGAAGTCGCAAGAGGAACTGGCCATGAGCAATGTAAGGAGATCACCACTAGAAGTGGCCAACAACTTAAAGAGCCTCAAACCCGCTCATCAAACAAAACTTCACAAAAAGATCAAGACGAACCTAGTGGCAAAGCCTCAGATGCTGAACCAGGAATTGTCGCGGCAACCGGCAATAAGCATGCCTCGGCAACCGATGATAAGGATGCTTCGGCAACTTGTGATAAGCATGCCTCGGCAACCCCAATTGATAATGCCTCGACAACTCCAGTTGTCCCGGCAATGCCGTCAATCAGGTTCCAAACCAATGAAAGGATCGAAGATATCCGACTTCCACCACCATTCCAAAAAAGGTTGAAGCGACAAAAGCAAGAATATCAATTCAAGAAGTTTCTTGATATCCTAAAGCAAGTCCACATCAACTTGTCATTGGTGGAAGCAATTGAACAAATGCTGAACTATGCCAAGTTTCTTAAAGACATTGTGTCCAAGAGAACAAAGCTAGGAGAGTTTGAAACAGTTGCCGCAACAGAGGGATGCATGGACATGTTGCACAATCGTATGCCACCTAAGTTGAAGGATCCCGGAAGTTTCACAATACCCTATTCTATTGGAAACCACTATGTCGGGAAAGCATTATGCGACCTTGGAGCTAGCATAAATTTGATGCCTAAATCAGTTTTCTAGAAACTAGGAATCGGGAAGGCAAGACCTACAATAGTTATGCTACAGTTAGCCGACAGATCCTATGTGCATCTAGAGGGAAAAATCGAAGACATACTGGTAAAAGTTGATAAATTTATTTTTCCCGCTAACTTTATTATTTTGGATTATGAAGCAGATGAGCATGCACCTATCATTATCGGGAGACCATTCCTAGCAACATGGAGAACCTTGATCGATGTTGAAAAAGGAGAACTCACAATGAGGGTGAATGAACAGCAAGTTAAACTAAATGTGTTCCAAACACTAAGGCATGCCGATGATCCAGAAGATTGCCAACTTCTTCATGCCACAGCAGAGTTTAACTTCAACGAGTAATTTAGTTACCTCGGCAACTACATTGCCGATCAAGAGGAACCTGAGAAGTATGAAGAACCGATCGATGAGGAACAACAAGAAGAGGCAAATTGGCTAGTCACTCAACCAGGTACGTACTTTGAACAACTGGATTACTCAGGTAAGGAAGGTAAGCTCGAAAAGCCCTCTATTGAACAACCACCAATTCTTGAGTTGAAACAGTTGCCAGAGCAACTAAAATATGCATACTTAGGAACCAATAATACATTGCCTGTATTATTTCTTCTAAGTTACAGCCTGAGCAGGAAAAGAAGCTGATCAAAATGTTGAAGCTACACAAAAAGGCAATAGGATGGACAATTGCCGACTAGAAGGGAATTAGCCCGGCAGTGTGCATGCACAAGATTTTGTTGGAAGATGATCACAACCCTTCAATTGAGGCCCAGAAGAGACTGAATCATGCCATGAAAGGGGTTGTAATGAAAGAAATCATCAAGTGGCTTGACGCCGGCATTATATACCCTATCTCTGATAGTACATGGGTAAGTCTGGTACAACGTGTACCGAAAAAGGGAGGTATAATGATGGTAAGTAAAGAAAACAATGAACTCATTCCAACCAGGACTCTGACCAGTTGGAGGGTTTGCATGGATTATCGAAAGCTAAACAAAGCCACTAGGAAAGATCATTTCCCATTACCCTTTATTGATCAAATGCTTGACCGTCTTGCAGGTAAACCCTTTTATTGTTTTCTTGATGGTTATTCAGGTTACAATCAAATTGCCATAGCACCAGAAGATAAAGAAAAGACAACCTTCACATGCCCATACGGTACTTATGCTTTCCGAAGGATGCCGTTCGAATTGTGTAACGCCTCGGCAACCTTCCAAAGATGCATGATGGCTCTCTTTTCAGACATGGTCGAAGACTTTCTTGAGATCTTCATGGATGATTTTTCTGTTTTTGGTAATGACTTCGACAGCTGTCTCGGCAATTTAGAGAAGGTGTTGGCAAGATGTGAAGAAACTGATTTAGTCCTCAATTGGGAGAAGTGCCATATTGTGGTAGATGAAAGAATAGTGCTCGGCCACAAGATTTCATCCAAGGGAATTGAAGTAGACAAAGCCAAGGTGGACGTGATCGAGAGATTACCCCCACCAAGTTCGGTTAAAGGAATTCGAAGCTTTCTTGGACATGCAGGTTTTTACAGGAGGTTCATTTATAATTTTTCTAAAATCACTAAACCCTTGTGCAATTTGCTTTAATAGGATAAAGTCTTCGATTTTGATGATTCTTTCACCCCAAGCATTCGAAACCCTAAGGGAAAAGCTTACCTCGGCACCCATTGTCATTCCACTAGTTTGGACGCTATCTTTTGAGCTCATGTGTGATGCAAGTGATTTCGCGGTAGGAGCAGTCCTAGGCCAACGCACAAGTAAGACCTTCCATGTGATATACTACGCTAGTAAAACTCTTAATAGCGCTCAAGTGAATTACACAACAACGGAGAAAGAGTTACTAGCTGTAGTTTTCGCATTTGACAAGTTCTAATCCTATTTGATTGGTACAAACGTAATTGTTCATACGGACCATTCGGCAATCAAATATCTATTTGCTAAAAAGGATGCCAAACCTCGTTTGATTTGTTGGATATTACTTTTACAAGAATTTGATATTGAAATTAAGGACAGGAAAGGAACATAAAATCAAGTGGCCGATCTTATCATGTTTAGAACACAATAGGAGGAGGACGCGGATCTAGAGATATGCGATGCATTCCCGGATGAACAACTTTTAGTTGCCTCGGCAACCATGGATACGCATGCCTCGGCAAACCTCGACGCCTTGGCAACTCTCATCGCTGCAGCAGCTTTTGACGCGCACGCCTCGACAATTTTGGGAGTAGTCGCCATGGCAGCACATGCCTCGGCAATACCCTAGTACGCGGATTTAGTTAATTTCCTTGTTTGTGGTATTTTACCTTATGGCCTTACTCACAAAGGGAAGAAGCGGTTTCGCCATAATGCTAAGCATTACTTTTGGGATGAGCCTCTTTTGTTTAAACAATGTCCAGATCAGGTTATACGCTGATGTGTCCCTGAAGAAGAGCAACAGAATATACTCCGGCAATGTCATTCTTCACCGTATGGAGGACATTTTGGAGGAACTCGTACCGCGGCCAAAGTTTTGCAATCCGGGTTGTATTGGCCAACATTGTACAAAGATGCCCAAAACTTTTACAAGCAATGTGGTCGTTGCCAGAGGACAGTCAATATCTCTAGACGACATGAGATGCTGCTCCAAAACATCATCGAGGTGGAATTGTTCGATGTATGAGGGATCAATCTTATGAGACCTTTCCCATCTTCATTCGGCAACCTCTACATTCTACTTGTCGCCGACTACGTGTCTAAATGGGTTGAGGCAGCTGCAGTTCCCAACAACGATTCCAAGACCGTGCAACGATTCTTGCAAAAAACATATTTACACGGTTTGGGATGCCGAGAGCAATTATCAGTGACGAAGGCAAGCATTTTGACAACAGACTTATTGCCAAGATGTTGCAACGCTTCGGCATATCACACAAGATCGCCACGGCATATCACCCACAAACCAACGGGCAAACAAAAATTTCCAACCGGGAATTGAAGGGTATACTCGAGAAAGCTGTAAATCCCTCTAGGAAGGATTGGTCATTAAGACTAGATGACGCACTTTGGGCATACAACACTGCATTCAAAACACCCTTAGGTATGTCCCCCTTCCGACTTGTCTATGGCAAAACATGCCATCTACCGGTGGAAATCGAACACAAGGCATATTGGGCAATCAAGACCGTGAATATGGATTGGGAAAGTGCCTGACAAAAGTGTTTGTTGGACCTCAATGAGATAGAAGAATTTCGTGCACTTGCCTATAACAATGCATGAATCTACAAGGAGAAAACAAAGCAATGGCATGACAATAAACTATTGTCGCGGCAATTCATGCCAGGGCAACTAGTTCTCTTATTCAATTATCGGCTAAAACTTTTCCCGGGAAAACTGAAATCAAGATGGTCGGGACCATTTGAAGTTGTCAAACGATTCTCCCATGGTGCCGTCATAATCAAGTCCATCACTGACAAACATGAATTCAAAGTTAATAGACAAAGATTAAAGCACTACAATGGTGCCCATGTGGGACGTAACAAAGAAGTGGTCACCGTAGGAGATGCATGAGCATGCTCTCCTTTCGATATTTTATTTTTATTTTTTATTTTTATTTTTTATTTTGTCAAACTATTTATTTTTTATTTTTTATTTTTTATTACTTTCGATTATTTGCTCTTGTAGGATAGATTTTATTTTTTTATCTTTTTAAGTTTAAGAATCCCTTTACACATCTTTATTTATTTTCTTTTATTAGTTTACCTTTAATTTTAATCCTTATTTGATTTGCCTTTGAGTTGTAGGAAAAGTGTTCAAGATAAAAAGGAATTTTGATCCAAGAAGGAAAACATCTTCAACAAGGAAATTAATGGGCTGAATCTAAGGCTTATATAAAGCCTCCAACTTACCCTAATTAAACCCCCTAGCCGTCACCCTTCCCCTAAACCAAAACCCTTTTTCGTCTTTCCAAAATTAATCTCACCCACCATATTTACTACCTATCTTTTCTATAAAACCCATCACCCTTATCTTCCAGGAAACCTATTCCTACTTTTCATCTTGCAACTCTTTAGTTTCTTTTATTTGTTTTTACAAAACTCACAACCAAGATCATCTATGGCATCAAAATTTTAACTTTTAGTTCATCCAAGTTCCTCCAAAGAACCAAGATATAAGAAATTTGCTACACCGGTGGTTCAAGAAAGATTTCACTCCAAGTTCGAAAGCTGGAAGATTTACGAAGAACAAGGCTTCGAATACTCCAACTCTCATCAAGATTTCGGCCTTGAACCATTCATTTTCTAGAGGATTGCACATCAAAAGTGGAAAATCTTTTGCCATCAATCGGAACCGGGTAGCATCTCATGGGTAAGAGAATTCTATGCTCACTCACCTAACCCGGATAATCCTTATGATTTTGTTCGTGACAAGGCCATACTCATAAGCCCTGAAAACGTCAACACCTTTTACGGGCTCTACATTGAGAAGGACGAGCATCAAGCCTTTGTTGATCAAATCACGCCCAAGCAACTCGACAAGGTGCTTCAAGAACTCACTCAACCGGGAACTCATTGGAACGATGGTAAATACAAGGGCACGGTAAATTGCCTTCGGCTTAAACCTGAAGCAAAACTATGGAATAAGTTTGTTAAAACTTCTTTAATGCCCACCACACACAATACTACTGTTGATATACCACGTCTTTTCCTCATACATTCTATAACATTGGAAAAATTATTTGTGATGAGATTTTTGTATGAAGCTCAAAAGATAAGGGTTCTCTTTTCTTCCCTTGCTTAATTTCTAATCTTTGCAAGGAGATGCATGCTCCAAGTGAGTCAACCGATGAGAAGGCCCTACCAAAGTCTGGTTGGAATCAAGCACAAATCTAAAAGCTAATGGGAGAGGCACCGAAAAAATCCTCAAGGCCTCTAATTGCCGCAGCAACTCCTGCCGCCCCGGCAATCCCTAATGCCCAATCACCTAACGCCCGGGCAACTTGGCCATCAACCCCGGAACACTTTGAAGCACTCTTGCAATCATTAGCGAGCCACCTAAGGCAAATTGAAGACCGGCAACTAATGTTCATGCGGTACATGAAGGAGTACAACAATGCCATCACCCAAGTCATCCTAGAAAAGTACTCGGACAATCACGTGTCATTCCCAATCTTTCCTGTCGAGATCCTTGCCCCGGCAACCAATGAAGCAGTCGCCACGGCAACCGTAATAGATGATGTCGCGGCAACCTACATCGTGCCTGCACAAGCAGATGCCACGACAACCAACCCTGAAGATATCACGGAAACCAAAGCTAAAGATATCCCGGCAACCACTGCAAAAGCCAAAGGTAAAGCACCTATGACTGAATCAACTCCTACAGAATCATTGTCTGATTTTTCAGATTCGGACGAGTCCTCCATTGCACCAACAAAGACTGCACCAATTGAATCCTCCAAGCGAAAAGCCAATGACATTGATGAAGAGGACGATGAAGACAACCCCGTACGAGGATCACTACCACCACCGGCAACAAGGAAACAACCATCGCGTTCAAGCAAGAGAATCAAGACACCGACCAAAAGGAAACTAATCATCCAAGACGACGAACTCTCGGAGTAAGTCCTCGTTTGCATTTTATTTTTCGTTATTTTTATTTAATACATGCATTGAGTACAATGCCTCACTTGAGTTTGGGGGGATTGTTATTAGTAGTTACCATGTTTAATTACATTCATCTTAAGTATTACATTTAGGATACATAAATTGCTTGTCATGCCTTTAGTTGGAACAGGAATTGCCTAGATTTGATGAATATCCGATGATGACTTTGCCAATGCACTTAATTGATAGAATTTTTATTCTAGGATAACCATGGAAAAACTTAGAATTTTACTGTGATGCTAAATTTGATGAAACACTGTTGTGGTTTGATTGATTTAACGAATTCTCGTGAACTTAGGTTGATAATTAAATAAATTGGGGGATTATAATAAAAATTGGATGAATTCTAGAGGTGCCCAAAATTGGCTCTAGCATGTGCTAAAAAATTGATCGCTAGAGGTGCCCGAAATTGGCTCTAGCATGTGCTAAAAAATTGATCGCTAGAGGTGCCCAAAACCGGCTATAGTCGAATAAATTAATTAACTTAAGAAAACTAAAAACAAAACACTAGAGGTGCCCAAAACTGCCTCTAGTTAAAACATGTTAAAATGAACCCAATGAAGTAATTTGAAAACCTCTTGTTTGAATAGAATCCGAAAAATCAACTTGCACACAACTCCGCACACACTCACAAGCATTATAGTTTGATTCTGAGTAACTCCTAAGTTTTCTGAAAAATGAAAAGCCAATCATACTTTGTGCCCCGGTTCTGAGAATTGAAATCAAGTTCAAAGCTAAGTTTGTGAAAATTGAAGTCTTGGCAGGTAATTATTAGTTTGTATTGCTTGAGGACAAGCAATAGTTCGAGTTTGGGGGTGTGATAAGTGTTCAAAAGTACTATTTTTCTTACCCTTTTTACTCATATTATTGTTAAACTTAGGCTCATATTAGTTGCATACTTAGCCATTCATTCATTAATCCATGTTTTCTTCCATCGTTGAGCTTGATTATATAACTTGGTAGTTATTGTGGGAAAAGATGCTGCTTTGGTGTGTTTTATGTGTATGTGCAGGATCACTTGCCAAAGCAAGGCTAGAGCTAGTTGCCAGGGCAATGCATGAAGGAGATGCCGAGCTAGTTGCCAGGGCAATGCATGAAGGAGACGTCGAGCCAGTTGCCAGGGCAATTGTCGACAAAGAAAAATGTGATATGGTAGTCGAAATTGATGACTAGACAAGCCCAAGATGATGTGGAGCAAAGCTAAATCCCAAAGGAGTTTGATTTCCATAAAGAGATTAAAGAAGAATTAAATTCCAAGAAGATAGGAGAAGTTCTAGAAGGAATATAATTATAATAAAGAATTATATTCTTTAAAGATAATTTAATTCCAACTTAACTTCCTCCTAAAAGAAGGACTTTGACCTAGCCCTATAAATTAGAGGCCATGCCGTCAACTCCAAGGGGGAGAGAAAGGAGAGAATTTTCGACAAGCATCTAGGGCATGGAGGATTTCGACAAGCTTCATCGTTCATCTTTTTCTTTATTGTTCAATTAGGTTCATGCTAGGGATTCTTTATCTTGTGTTTCTTTGGAACCTAGCCATGAACAAAATCTATTTGGCTAAGGTTATTGTGTCTTGTGGTTGTGAGAAACTATTGGATTTTGTTTAGGTAATAAGAGTTTGCACTTTTCTATTCAAGGTTTATTCATTCTTGGTTCTTATTCTTGTTTGCGAGTGAATTGGGAGAGGATCTCGTAACTTTATCTATTTATCTAAAATCGGGAGAGTTAGATTCAAGAAACGAATGAATATGATCTTTATTCAATCTATTGATGGTGAAGATTAATCCGGCTTAGGAATAAGTTAAGGATTTCAACGGCTAAGAGGAGCGCAAGATTGGTTGTTGTTCACCCTTGATTCACGCAGGGATGTATTATCAAGGCATGCACAAGTAGCTAGAGTTTCGACTTAGGGATAAGAAGAAACCATTGAAGAACGCCATGCCAAACCTTGAAGGTTGCTTCCCAGACGCCCAAGTAGTTGCCCAACTAGTCCCCCAGGCAACCATCAATTAGTTGCCAAGGCAACCTCGTTGTGCAAGTTGCCACAGAAACTGATTTACCTGTGAACTCTTTTACCAAGACGATTCAATCGGCTATCACACCTCAACTCATGATAACCTGACCTATCTCTCTCATTTAATTACATCGCCTTTTACTTAATTGCTTTCTAGATTAGTTAATAGTTAAAACTCCTATAATCTTCTACTTGTGTTTTCTTTTACTTTTTACAGTGCAAGATACTAGATTCTTGAAGTGGCACCAATCCCTGTGGAGACGATGTCTTTTATACTATAACTTGCAACGTGTGTACTTGCACAATTGCGTAGCACTTATTACGTGCAACAGTTTGCAAACATCATCTTCAAAATAAACCAAAGGAAAAAAAGAAAGGGTCAGTCGATTCGGCCTCTCTTGCTCTAACCCTCCTCGATGTGACTACTCCAACCGGTGGTAGAAATGATCGAAGATGATCTTAAGCTAGCTCGCTCCAAGTGCATGACGCCCTTCATGCTTGGAAATGATCTCTTTATATAGATGAGTGAGGAGAAAACCCTAGGAGAAATTCAAATTTTAAAATTCGGCTAAGGCTCCTTGATAAGTGCTTGATCTCCTTATCAGCTTATCATCGAGTAGGGCTGACATGTGATGGTCAAGGGATGACATCATCAGTCACCACTATGATGTCAAAGGTCATGGTAGAAAACTCCTACCGACTAGCCACTCTTGATTTTTTGGATTAGGTTCATTCGCATGTTTTTCGAAACCTTATCCTTTCCTATTTTTCTAGGTTGTACATCATTGTCAAGGGGCTTGCCATACAACTGCTGGTCCATCTGCATTGCACTGCTAGCCACGCCTCAATAATCTTCCTTCGCATTGTGACTTTTGCTTCCCCTTATTCCTTTGCCACTCCATTTGGCATAGAACCTGCACCAAAATCAATAAAAACCCTTCAAACCGTAAAGGGGCACCTACTAAACTCATTTTTTATGCAAAATGCATGAAACTAATACTAAATGCAAACATGCATACTCGAAAACTAGCAAAAAGCATTGTAAAATAAATGCAAATGTAGTAATTTTGAGGAGTTATCACTCCCTTAAACCTAGCTCATTGCTTGCCCTCAAGTAATGCGAAAGAAAACAATAGAACCAAAAGGTACCTCAGCAGAAGCGAATGACTTCCCAACACATACCAGCAAGTTGTAGTTGACTCTAAGTCTGTCCTCAGAATCCAGTATATCAATGCCAACATTTCAACAATTCAACTGCAACAAATAAAGGCCATGTCTAAGGTTCTAAAGTGTGCATAGGTGCGGGTAACATGCATCAAGTTTACATTAATTCCCTTAAGGTTCCTTACTTCCCAAACTCATATTTTTATTATATATATATATTACTGCCAAGGGTATTCAAATGCTGGCATAAAAGTGGGATAGCGTCATGCACTGTTTGGCGTGAGTCATAAGGGGGAGCATACCATGAATGTCCGCGTTAATCCAGACTACATCACTAAGCTAACCCATTTACACTCCTACCCTAGGGTTTTTGACTTGAGTACTAAGAGGGAGCATACCACGAAGCCCCAAGTAACCTATTATCCCTAAGGTAGAGGAGTGCCTAATTTTTTCAGCCATTGGCAGAACATTGCTGCATTATTTTTCTTTTTTTCTCTTTTCTTCTTTTATACTCTAACACTAATTTTTTCATTTATTTACACTAAGTTCAGCTTCAAGAAGTCAAAAGTTCATTTCAGTAAACTAGATACATGCCACGTGCAAAGTGAGACCTAAGTTCCAAAGGCTAGAATTTATTGCCAAAGAAACCTGAGCATTGAAGTCATACTGGCATACAATTTCATAGGACAAGTTCATCATCGAACAAGTCAACTAGTTACAAGTTTAGGCATACTAACAACATGCTAGCAATTTATTCACAAATCAGTTGAGATAAAAAAACAATTTTTTTAAGGGTTTGGTATGCATAGCAAACAAATTGCAAATTAAACATGAATAATGAATGGTTACGAATGCATGAGAGAAATGGAGAACACTACACACCCCCAAACCTAAAAAGGTGCACAGTCCTTGATGCATGAAAAACAACATATATATATACAAAAACAACTAATGCATGATTATGAAAAACAAAATGAAATGCAGTAAAGGAGTTTAAAGGGAAGAAGACTCTCATTCGGTTGAAGGTTCTAGCCTAGAAAAGTGTGTCTTTATCTTGACAAAATTGCCCCTATTGGGGGCCATATGCTTCTTGCGCTAGAGGCTCTTCTTTGGTTCTGCTGTACCGGCTTGTAAAGTCCGTAGGACTTCTTCGATCGACTTATCGATGCTTGACATTTTAGGAGCAGATTTTGGCATAGCAGGTGTGGCAGCAGCTTGGTTTCCATCAACTTCAAATTCTATGAGGGAATCAGAGCTAGCGATTTCAACATGTACTGGCGATGTTGGGACTAGAAAGACTTGAGTAGGGGAAATCGGGACTGTATTCTCTGATTGTGGATTTTTCACTCGAGAAGAATGGGGGCTTGTCGGTGTTGTCCCCTTGCGAAGAAGACTGGTAGGGAACTTAGGAAATAGGCACCGGAAGCATAGCTACTTCATCAAGGGCATGTTTCAACACCTTGTCCCTGGTCTTAATATATTGCCAAAGCAGAGAATTTTTCTTCCCTGCATCATCAATTTTGGAAATGATCAACTCAAGTTGTTTGCTTATCGAGGACAGCGTTGCCTCGACTGCTGCAGGCACAGAAGTTGCAACAACAGCCTTGGATGGTTTGGCCTTTGGTGTTGCGGTCGATTACTTTCCCTTCTCTTTGGTTTCAAAGGTTGTTAGTTGTCTCCACAAAGCAGAAAGGATGGTGGATCCCTTGTTGTGCTAGATGCTATCGGTTTCTAGGGTAGGGACATCATGCTGCGTACAAACATTTGAGATCATTAATGGGAAAATTGAACTACCTATTGGTTTACCTACGTACTTATATGTCTCGTCCACTATGGTTCTACCAACATCAATTTTTTCTCCCGGTCATAATGGAGTGAAGCACCACCATTATTTCCTTAGAGATGGTTTCATTGTGTGTCATGGGCATCAAGTTGGCTTTGAGGAAGTGATTCCATCCTCACGGCTATACCTTCAAAGCTAAACGCTTTACCGTTCGGCTCCCCTTGGTGGAGATGTTTCATATTGTATCGGTTTTACATAGGTCCTTCAAAATCATTCTCCTCTTTGAATCATCGAGTGAGTAGGCGAACGCTAAGTGTTGTTCCTGCTCGCCATCCAAAGAAAACAATTCATTAATATATTTGGCATCAAATCGAACACACTTACCATGAATCATAAGAAAAAGCAAATCTTTGGTGGTTAAGTGGGCATAAAATTCTCAGACAATCGTGCTATTAATGTCACCAGTTTGTTGGCAAAAAATTTTCCAACCATGCTTCTTTACAATCTTGGCAAACTCCATGGAATAGGCAAAATTTGGCTCATCCTTCAACTCGAATCTCTTCTCATAGTAGAAGTTTCTTGAAGCAAAATTTTCACCATGCCTCTTCTCGATCTCAGCAGTAGAGAATCGTTTGAATGAAAGGGATAAATATGCCATTGATTCTTGAAAGAAAGAAGGTGAAAATATGATGAATGAGGATGGATTTTAGGGTTCTTGGTTCTTTTGAGAAAAAGGGATAAAGTGTTGAGTAAAGGAAGAAAGGAATTTGGCTAGAGTGTTTGAGTAGGAAAGAAAGAGAAAAATGTGGAGTGTTTTAATGGGTTAGCCGATTTAATGGGGGATAATGATGAAAGATTTTGAATTGGATTGGATGTGTGAAAAGATAATGATGATGGAATTCAAATCGGTGGGGAGGGTTAAAGGATAAGGAGGGAAAATTTGAAATTTGATTTACCCTAGGGCGGCTAGGTTTTTATCAAAAAAAATTATTCTCTCTCTTTTTATCAATCGTGTAAGCCTCCCTTTGGTTTGTGCTGGCATGAGAATGTTGATGGCGGTCTAAAAATCCTGCATTCACTCAATAACCCTTTCAAGATGAAAAATAAAATAACATAAAGGAAATCAACAAAATATAAATATATTGTACAAAAATACTATACCTAATATTTACACATAAGTCAAACTATTGTGGAAATTGCTAAATTCCTGTCAAAAGGATAACCTCATTGGCCTCCTTTGGAGTACTTTCCACATAATGCTTAAGTCTCTGACCATTTACTTTGAAAATTATCCTATTCTTCAAATCTCGAATATCAACTGCTCCATGAGCTTAAGGTTGAACAACTTCAAATGGTCCTGACCATCTTGACTTAAGCTTCCCTAGAAAAATTTTAAGCTGTGAGTTAAATAGAAGAACATGTTAACCTACCATAAATTGCCTTGGCATAATTCTTCTGTCATGCTAGCGCTTCGTCCTTTCCTTGTATTGTCTGGCATTCTCATAAGCTTGCAATCTGAATTCCTCCAACTCATTGAGGTCTAACAACCTCTTCTCTCCAGCATTCCTCCATGCCATGTCAAGTTTCTGAATTGCCCAATAGGCCTTATGTTCCATTTCAACTGGCAAATGGCATGACTTCCCAAAAATGAGTCAAAAATGAGAACATCCTAGAGGAGTTTTAAAGGCAGTCATGTATGCCCACAGATATTCATCTAGACGTTGGGACTGATCCTTCCTTGTAGGGTTCACAGTTTTTTCCATAATGTTTTTGATCTCCCTATTCGATATCTCAACTTGACCATTCGTTTGATAGTGGTATGTTGTAGCAATCCGTTGTTGAATTCCATACCTACACAAAGCTTTAGATATTAAACGATATTTAAAATGAATGCCCTCATCATGTATAATAGTTCTCGGGGCACCAAATCTAGTAAAAATATTTTTGTGCAAAAATTTGGCAACAGCCATGGCATCGTTGGTTGGCAAGGCCACAACCTCAACCCATTTAGAAACATAGTCAACAACCACTAATATATACAATTTACCAAATAAAGGGGTGAATGGGCCCATAAAGTCTATCCCCCAAACATCAAATAAATCTACAGGCATTTTGTTTTGAAGTGGCATTTGGTGTTTGCCAGAAATGTTCCTTGTTTGTTGGCATCAATTACACACCTTGGAAAAATTATGAGCATCTTGGTATAGTGTCAGCCAAAAGAAACCAAACTACAACACCTTGGCAGCAGTCTTCATCCCAGCAAAATGACCTCCGTATGGTGCTATGTGGCATAGTTGCAAAATACTATATTGTTCATCCTCTCGCATACACCGGCGAAATTCCTAGTCGGTGCATTGCTTAAATAGTATGGGTTCATCCCAATAGTAATGCAGAGCTTCTCTTAGGAAATGCTTCTACGAGTTATATACCAAGTTTGATGGCATCACATTACTTACCAGGTAGTTGACAATGTCAGCATACCATGGCATAGCACTGACTGCAAACAGGGACTCGTTAGGAAATTCATCCCTTATGGCATCATACTAACCATCTTCCAGATAATGTTCTAGGTGTGATAGGTGGTCGGCTACTACATTTTCACTTCCATTCTTATCTCTAATTTCAAGATCAAATTCTTGCAGTAAGAGTGTCCATCATATTAGTCTTGGTTTGGCATCCTTTTTTGCCAAGAGATATTTCAGAGTTGAATGATCTATAAAAACCACAACTTTGTTACCAATAAGATAAGATCTAAAATTTTCAAAGGCAAAGATAACAACAAGAAACTCTTTCTCGGTTGTAGAGTAGTTAAGTTGCGCTCAATTCAGTGTTCGACTGGCATAATATATGGCATGAAAAACCTTGTCATGTCACTACCCTAAGACTACTTCTACGACATAGTCGATGGCATCGCAGATGAGCTCAAATGGCTCATTCCAATCAGGGGCCACGACTATAGGGCGTTAATTAATCTCTCATTCAGTTCTTGAAAAGCTCTTAAACAAGAATCGTCAAAAGCAAAATTTGTACTATTCTCTAAGAGTGAACACAAAGGCTTAGAAATTTTTGAAAAGTCTTTAATGAATCGGCGATAAAAACCAGCATGATCTAAAAAACTTCTTATACCTTTCACATTGGT
Organism: Hibiscus mutabilis; assembly: GCA_019671005.1. Classification (NCBI taxonomy): domain Eukaryota; kingdom Viridiplantae; phylum Streptophyta; class Magnoliopsida; order Malvales; family Malvaceae; genus Hibiscus; species Hibiscus mutabilis. Next base: position 48,667,121 of record CM033711.1, read on the forward strand.
AGGTGGAGGCAACTACTTAATTACCTCAAATTTTGCTTCATCGACTTCCAAACCTCTCTTGGTAACCTTGTGACCAAGAACAATGCCTTTCTTTACCATGAAGTGGCATTTGTCCCAGTTCAACACTAGGTTCGTCTCTATGCATCTTTTTAGAACCTCCTCTAAACATAGAAGACATTCATCGAATGTTTTTCCAAACACTGAGAAATCATCCATAAACACTTCCGGGTTATGCCTAATCATGTCAAAAAAAATAGACATCATACACTATTGAAACGTTGTTGCCGCATTACACAGCCCAAATGGCATCCTTCTGAAGGCAAACGTCCCGTAAGGGCAGGTAAATGTGGTCTTCTCTTGATCATTAGGAGAATGGCAATCTGGTTATATCCATAATAGCCATCTAAAAAATAATAAAAGGTTTTACCTGCTAGGCTATCTAACATCTGGTCGATGAAAGACAGTGGGAAGTGGTCTTTCCTTGTGACAATGTTCAGCCTCCAGTAATCCTTGCACACCCTCCACCATATGATAGTCCTGGAAGGAATCAATTCATCTTTACTGTCATAGACTACAGTCATGCCACCCTTCTTTGGCACACACTGTACTGGGCTAACCCATGAGCTGTCAAAAATGGGATAAATGATCTCGACATCTAACCATTTAATGATTTCTTTCTTTACTATCTCTTTTATACTAGGGCTTAGCCGTCTTTGACCTACAACAGTCTTACCATGATATTCCTCAAGTATGATCTTGTGCATGCAAATAGTTGGGCTGATACCTCAGATGTCTGCCAAGGTCCACCTCAAAGCTTTCTTATATGTTGATAGTATCCCAATAATCTTTCCTCTTGATCATTAGTGAGATCAACAGCAATGATTACAGGCAGAGTTGAGTATTTACCTAAATAAGCGTACTTTAGGTGCTCTGGCAATGTTTTCAGCTCCAATGTTGGTGGTTCTCAATTGATGATTTGAGTGCCACAATCTCTCTTCTAGCCAAATCAAGTGGCTCTGGTTGTTCAAAATAATTCACGTTTTCAGCCTCTAAGGTTTTTTTATCAGGTTCTTCAAATAGTTTGGAAATGCTACCATTTGGTATTCCTCAGGTTCATCTGCACATTTCAATGCTTAAAACACGTTAAATGTAACTTGCTGGTCATTCACACGTATCGTTCATTCCCCTTTATAAACATCAATAAGTGTTCTACTTGTGGCAAGAAAAGGTATACCTAGGATGATTGGTACATTTACATAAGCTTCGTAATCCAATATGATAAAATCGACAGAAAAAATAAATGTGTCTAGCTTTATCAACACATCCTCAAACTTACCCTTGGGATGTGCATATGATCGATCTACCAGCTGAAGTGTTACCGTTGTCAGCCTGGCTTTAATGCCAAGTTTCCTGAAAACAGACAGCGGCATCAAGTTAATACCGGCACCTAAGTCGCACAATGCCTTTCCAAAAAATTTATTGCCAATGGTACAAGGAATAGTAGAACTCCTTGGATCTTTCAACTTTGGTGGTAAGCGGTTGTGAATCATGGCACTGCATCCTTCTATAAGGGCTATTCTCTCAAAATCTCCCAACTTCCATTTTTTGGTTAGGATGTCTTTCATGAACTTCACATAGTTGGGCATCTGCTCAAGAGCTTCCACTAGGGGAAGGTTGATGTGTAGCTGCTTAAGCACTTCTAAGAAACACTTAAATTGCTGATCTTTCTTGTGTTTTTGAAAGCAAGCCAGAAAAGGTGGTGGCAGATAAACTACTGCTGGTTGTGCTGGCCTTGCCAAAGAAGTGCTAGCATTAGATTTCTACCTGGCATCGTTCTACTGCGCTGCATCAGTTTGTGCTATGGCGTCCATAGACACACTAGAATCTAAATGTGGTTTGGCATCGTTTACTCCTTATTTTGCTCCATTGGCATCCTCTGCTGGCATTGTTCTGTTAGTTTGGCATTGAACTGATGGCTTGAGAGCCATCTCTTCTTCATATTGCTTTCTACCCCGAAGAGTTACTGCTTTACATTGCTCATTGCTTTTACGCCTAGCATCTTCAGTGTCACTTGGCAAAGTTCTCTGAGGTTGATTGCTAAGAGCATTGGCAATCTGTCCAAGTTGAACCTCCAAGTTGCGCATTGATGGTGCCAAACTCTAAACATTGGCATCATTTCTCTCCATATAATTAGTGAGAGAGTTCCCTTGGTTTTGTCCTTGCTGGAAATTATTTTGAGCTCTTGCTGGCATTACATTCTGAAAGAATGCTGGCATTGCATTATTATTTTGCCTCTGGTTGTTTTGCCACTAAGCATTGTTATTCTGTTGCTGAGCATTATTGTTCTGGTGATGAGCATTGTACTAATTGCCTCCTTGATTTTCCCAAGCCAAATTAGGGTGTTATCGCTAACATGCATTATAAGTGGTGGAATTAGAGTTGTAATTTCGATTATAATTGCCAAAATAATTTATCGACTGAGGGTTGGTAGGCCAATCTTCTGAATAATGATTTTCTCCACAGATTGTGCAAAATAGATCTAACATTTAAACTTGTTAGGACTCTTTGTTCTTATGCAAAGACTTCACCATGTTGGTGAGATTTGCAATTTTGGCTTGAAGGGATGTCAGCTCATCCACTTTCAATATTCCACTGGTTTTGGTTCCAATCCCATGCCTAGCAACAGGGCACTTGAAATCATTTATTGAGATTCTCTCAATGATTTCTACAGCCTCTGAGTATTTATTATCAAGTAATGAACCGGCTGGTGAAGCATCAACAATAGTATGAGTTTGTGCATTCAACCCATTATAGAAGGTTTGTATTTGGGTCCAGTTTGGAAATCTGTGCATAGGACACCTTCTCAGCAAGTCTTTAAATCACTCTCAAGCATCATATAATGTTTCATCATTAGCCTGCGTAAATGTAATGATCTCACATCTCAACTTGGTAGTGAGTGTAGGCGGATAAAATCTTGTTAAGAACTTTTGGCATAAGTCTGCCCATGAGTTTACCAAGCCAGTTGGCAAAGAATTAATCCATGTCTTAGCTCTATCTCTCAAGGAAAACATGAATAGCCTCAAGTTCACAATATCGTCAGGCACTCCAGCTTGTTGGAATAATTTGCAAATCTCCATGAACTGCTTCAAATGTTGTCTTGGGTCTCTAGTGAGTGCTCCATCGAATTGACCTACATTTAAAAGAGTAGAAATCATCACCAGCTTAAGTTCAAATTTTACAGCATTTACTTCTATGCCAACGAATCCTGGCATCAAATTGTCAATATTGGGTGTCGAATGTTATCTAATAGGTCTCTCCTCTTCATTTGGAGCAACAGGTGGTGCTGGTAGATTATCGTATGGTAAATTTCCTTCATTATTCACCACACCATTCTCGTGCTTACATTGATTATTCATTTCTCGAAATGTTTTCTTTAACCTCCTCAAGGTTTTCTCAATTTTTGGATCGAATGGCCACACGTCCACCATAGGGGCGGCTTCTGGTCATACATCGGTATAAACAACAAAAAAGTAAAAGAACAGACAAATAAAAATTTTAAAACAATAAACTCTGTTGCAATCCCTGGCAACGGTGCCAAAAACTTGTTGTGACCAAAATATACTTGGCAAAAGGTATAAAAATAAGTATTGGAAATGTATAAAACAATGCCAAGTTGAGTCCTTTTTCGTGCAAGTATACACGGTCGACAAGTAATACATCAGTTAAATTGAGTATCGATCCCACAAGGATTGTCTTGGAGTTTAATTGTTCAATTGTTACTTGCCTTTAGGGTGAAAATAATTGTTTTGGAAAGTGATTTTAAAAGAAGAAAATAAAATAGTGTTTGGCAAGGAAAGCTTGAAAAAATGGATGATGAGCATTGGCAAGGAATGCATGGTTTTCACGTTGTTTATGCCATGCTGGCTTTTAACAATGTCATGGTTTGGTAAAATTTTATTGAGCAGATTTGAAAGATGGTTATTGCCTCCGTCGATAGCAATGCCTTTAAATTAATCATGTAAAAACCCCTATATGTCTGTAGTGCATGTTTCCCATTAATTAATTTAGCTTTGCTCCAATCTTTACTCTCTAAGGGGTAGACATACTTCCGAAGTAAGTTCATCTACTTAAACATCTTTTGTCGAAGCTTCTCACCTTAGAATTTGACAAGTAATCGTTGCCTCCCAAGTTAGCTATGATATTGAGTTGCAATAAGCAAGCTACGCAATCGTCGCTTGGTATAGAAGTTTTAGAGAAAGTAAAGACATTGCTAAATGAATAAAACTTTATGCTGGAGCATTCCTAATTAATAAAAGCAAACATAAAACAAAGTTTCATCCATCCACCCCTCACCAACTATTAAATTAGTTCATGATGAGGGGGTTAACCACAAAATAAACTTTATCGTTTGAAAACATCGTCTTCAAAATAAACGAAAAGAAAAAATAAGAAAGGGTCAGTCGATTCAGCCTTTCTTGCTCCAGCCCTCCTCGGTGTGACTACTCTAGCTGGTGGTAGAAATGGTCGGAGATGATCATAAGCTAGCTTGCTCCAAGTGCACGACACCCTTCATGCTTGGAAATGATCTCTTTATATAGATGAGTGAGGAGTAAACCCTAAGAGAAATTCAAATTTTAAATTTCGGCTAACGCTCCTTGATAAGTGCTTGATCTCCTTATCAGCTTATCACCGAGTAGGGTTGGCATGTGATGGTCTAGGGCTGACATCATCAGTCACCATTGTGATGCTAAAGGTCGTGGAAAAAAACTCCTGCCGACTAGCCGCTCCTAATTTTTTAGATTAGGTCCATTCGCATGTTTTTCAGAACCTTACCATTTCCTATTTTTCTGAGTTGTCCATCGTTGTCAAGGGGCTTGGCATACAAATGTTGTTCCATCTGCATTGCACTACTAGCTGCGCCTCAACAATCTTCCCTGGCATTGTGACTTTTGCTTTCCCTTATTCATTTGCCACGCCATCTGGCATAGAACCTGCACCAAAATAATAAAAACCCTTCAAAACGTAAAAGGGCACCTGCTAAACTCCTTTTTATGCAAAATGCATGAAACTAATACTAAATGCAAACATGCATACATGAAAACTAGCAAAAAGCATTGCAAAATAGATGCAAATGTAGTACTTTTGAGGAGTTATCATAGCTTTTTGCAGTAAATTGGTAGGAATGAAATCTAAATAAATTTTAGATAATCGTATATATTGTGTGGTTTATAATAAATGCAGTAATATGGATTTATTAATTATACATGAATATCTAAACTATTTTGACTTGTTATAGAAGTTAATGAATAGTTTTGAATAAACATGGTAACATAAAGATTGTTTGTTACATAGGGAAGTATGTTGGATTGTTTTAAATATGTACTTAAATGCAAAGATTGATTGTCCATCTATTGGATGTATGTAGTTAATTAGGGGTTGTTGATGTTTTGATTTAATTTGGATAGATATTATTGTCTTGTTACTTTTGTTTTGAGGCACAATTGTGAACAAAGAAGGCTAGGAAATTGGAATAGTGTGAAAGGAAATATAGGAATGTGGTTCAGGTATTCCATAACTTTGGAATATTAGGTGAGTGTAGTATTGCAATTGGGGATGACAAGGTGTCACCCTAATCTTTTTTGTTTAATCACTTTGTTTTAATGACACACATTTGCATAAGCTCAAGTAGAGCGTTGGGGAGGGTAACATGACTCATGGCATAGCATCTTATTGAATCATTTTGTTTATGATTGCATTCTTATGCACTTTTTCTATGTTATGTTATGATGAATAGTTGTGATGTTAAGTTACCTTGCATTGGATATTTGAAGTTAACTTCCAACTAAAGATGTTTTAAAGTTTAAAGAAAATACTAAGCGTTGTACTTACAAAGTCATGAAATATTAAAGCTTAAGAAGCTAAGATCTTGAATTATGTTCTAAGACATTAAAAAAAGAAGTAAGAAAGATTGTTTAATCATAAGATATCCCCTAATCTTGAACCGCAAGAAATCTCTCCAAATTTCAATGAATAAGATACTTAAGTCGCCTATACAATGGAAGCCCTTGGACACTTGGGTATGATACATGGTATTCTTTGGGACTATGGTCCATGAGCTATGGCTCGAGGGACGCCCCATTATATGTGATATGTATACTGGAAACAGTAGAAGGTAATGGGGGAGATGTACGGAGATTGGCGATAGTTGGTTGGATAGCTGAGAAGATAGGATTGATATGTTTTCGATACTAGCCGTTGCGGTCAAATTACGGATCAATGTTACTCATGACCCAAAGTGATCCAAGGCAAACAAATTAAAAGACTTGAGTAAGTTAAACATGTGACAAGTTATGAATATAAGGCCTTGGTGGCATTGTAATAAGATGTGGAAAATTCTCCTCTATGATATGAGTTTCACAAGGGATGAATATGTGCCCTTTTATATGAGGCAACAAACATTGAGAATAATCCTTAAAAATATTTTGATAAGTTATTAAGAAATTCAAAAGCTATAATGAGTAATTGACAAGTCTCGATAATACTTCAATGTGATAAGTCGATCTTCGATAAGATCGAAATAAATGCAATAAAGCTTGGTTAAGCTATTGAACTCCATAAAACCTATAAAAGTTAAACCAAGACTTAAATAACAAATGCTAACATATGATTGTATATCTTAATGTGTTTCATTGAAAATCGTGTATTATAAGTCTTGTTAAAAACTCCTAGGATGGTGGCACATAGGGTGTTGTATTATCTTATATGACCTTTTATTTTGGCATGCAAAAATTTAAATTGAATCTATGTTTGTAAGCCTTTAAATCTGGTTGTGATTGACTATTTTGCTTCAGTGGTTTGATAGAGGGCGTTAGCTATATAGCATGATTTGTTACTTGATTGTGACATGTGTTCATGCTTGGTCGGGAATAGGTATTTATGCTTGGTTGCCATGTTACTAAACAATTAGATAGTTTTATAGTTAGATTATGTGAAAACAAATAGTAGAATGTGATTGCTCGATAGGCTTGTGTTGCTTGCCAAATGATGATTCAAAAGGAAATGGTGTTAGTTACGCTTTCAAGAGTAAAACTTGTTATGTGTAATGTTTTAGGAAGTTGGTAAATAGTTATAACAAATTTGCTTAATCTTTGAATCTATGTAAGAAAGAATTGTTTAAATCTTTTAATGCGATAATCAAAAAGTTACCTAGATCCTAAGATAATTCATCCTCTTAATAAATTTTGCTTCTATGTCAATCATATGCTCGAAAATGGGTCTATAGAATAGTAAAGTTAAAGGTTGTAATAAAACGGCATAACTTGATTATCATGTTCACTATTAACTTGCCAAAATTTCTAAAATGGTAGTATGACCGAATGAATTTGATCAAATGCCTTTTTAATTTTGTTTCGTATGCTCTCTATCTTGTGACACAAGATAGTTGTTTGTTTATTCTAAACAACTTGTGATATAGTTAATAATTTAACTTGTCTTTAAGCCTGAAAGGCACGTAAGTGAAATAGGTTAAATGTATGTTAATTAAACAATAGTGTCACTAGTTAAAGGTGCGTAGAGTTGGCAAATTATGTGATTATATATCTCTAAGTGTGAATGTCGAATGGTTGAATATATGAAAGTCCTAATTGAATGATATTAAGGGTTATAGGTAAAAAAAAGTGTTAAACCTTAAGAATTTAATGTCTTAAATATGATATCAATCTTGTGAAAGGCTGTAGGAAGTTAAATAATTGATGTTTATATGAAATTGGAGCTTGTACGCCATTGATTGTTAAATGACTCGTGCATAAAGAGGTAATTCGGGTCTTGATGATATAATAGGATTCTTGTATTGATAAAACAAGAATGTGTTTGTTATTGTTCTCGTGCTAATAAAATGTTATAAGAGGAAAACAAAAAGGAATTTTTAATATCTTGCCCCTTAATTTTTGAAAGGTTTAAAAATTTTTGGTTCATGTTTCCAGTCTTCCTTGCAGTAACATCTTCAATTCTAGTTTTCTTCTAAACCGGGTTTAGGGTGTTATAGATAACCAAATAGATAAAGAATTAGCATAGAGTTTATCCATTTTCTTCATACGTGTGACTAGAGTATTCCAAGATTTTTGCTATCATCACCATTGCTCCATCACCCCTACAAAAGACATTTACTATACTTTTGGCATCCAAATTTCTTTGGATCCATTTACATTAGTCACAATGTCTTTAGTTCCCTTAAGAACCCATACTTGTCTAATCCTATAAGTTTTTCTTTTCTTTATAGGAAAAGTATGTAAAGAATGACCATGATAATGACAATGTGAGCATTTTGCCATTATGTGACAAGATGAATTATTAAAAATAATTTCTTTTTCTTTAAGCTTTCAAGATTAACTTTCAAATCAATATTTTCTTTTTCTAAAACTTCATTACTTTTTTTTTGAAAACTCTAAATCATTTTTTAAAATTTCATTTTGGTTTTTAAAATCCAATTTAGTTTTCAAAAGAAAATCATTTTCAATTTCGGGTTTTGAAATCATTTTCTTAATTTGGAATTCATGGTCTCAAATTAAAAAAAATATTCATCGAAAACGTCTTGTAACTCGTTAAATGTATATGAATCTAAATCATTTGAGTTAGAAGATACCTTGGGCTCAAAAAGAGCAAAAACACCATCCACCTTAAAGATTAAGAGGATGTTTGCACAAGATGAAGCATCATCCTTCTTCTCTCCCTTCTTGTCGCCATAGAGTTTCTCAAGTTTATCCCATATTTCTTTGGCACTTTTGTATGTGGATACTTTCTTGGAAACATCTTCATTGAGGCCACAAAGAAGAATGTGCATCACCTTTGCATTTAGCTTGGCCTTCGTGTCATTTGCACTCCTTTGCTTATTTTTCTTCTTAGAAACTTCCAAGTAACCATCTTCAATGATATCCCAAACCTCAAAATCAAAAGATTTGATGAAATACTTCATGACATTGCTGCATTGGAAGTATGCTTCTTCTTTGAAGAGCGGAGGACACAAGATAGAGTGGCATTCTTCAAATCTTACCATTTTCTTGAACGGTGAACTTCGAGTAAATGATCTTTACTCTCGGATGTTAGTCATTCGATGTAGACGAGGCTCTGATACCAATTGAAAGGATTGTAGCACACTCGAATCGATCTCCAAAATCGTCAAAAGGGTTGTATTTAACTCCCGAAAGAATTGGTTAAATCAATAAATTGTATACAAATTACACAAGGATTTTAGAGTGGTTCGACTAATCAACCGAATCTAGATCCACTACCTTAGCATACACTAAGAATTTCCCAATTCACTACGAATTCTTCCCCTTTTTAAGGCTTAGGAGGCAACCTTTACAACCCTATCTTTTAATGGCTAAGATAGAACCACTCTAGTTTTTACTTAGGCTAAACTAGAATCTGTCCCTTTTACAAGGTTTGTTTGATAAACTAAATATCTCACAAGGTTGGTGTTTACACAATTTAAGCTCACGAGAGTGCATAGGACGAAAACAATAAAAACACCCCTTAAACACTATTTACAAGAGAAATAAGGAAATATGAATATGAAGCTAATTTCTCTTGGTCATGATTCTTGGATGTGTTCTCTAACCATCTTCAAGTGTTCCGGCCTTCATAATATCATTAAGAATGAGTTTGTGGTTGTTACTAGCCATTAGGGATAATTTGGAGTTGTTGGGGACATTTTCCAACTATTTGAGGTAGTTTTGGGCAGAGGGTATTGGTACGTGTGATGTCCATATTAGTACCTGCATTTAAATCAGGGAACTAGCGGTTGCAGGCCGTTAAGCGTATTGGTACACGATACTTCTGTATTGGTACAATACTAGGGGTATCGGTATGCTATTAAGCATATTGGTACACCCTTCTTGGAAACTAGTCGTTGGGAGTTTAAAAAACAAAGTTATTGGTACGACCCTCTTTGTATTGGTACGCATAAGCCTGTACCGGTACGAGTTTTTGGTTCTGGAAAATTACTATAGCTAAAACCCTAATGGGTATCGATACAAGGTATAGCGTATCGGTATGGTCGTGCTGAAAACACGAGTTTGGCTACTTAAAAAACATTTCAAAGCCTTCCAAAACCATTTGAAAATATCTCAAATTTATTTTCAAGGTGTTGGACTTAAAATCATTTTTGAAATCTTTTCTATTAGTCCAAAACTATTTTTCAATTATTATATCATAACAAATATATAAATATTAAATATATATAATCTTAATTCAACTTAATTTGAATTTCAATATATATATATATATATATATATATATATTAAATATATATAATCTCAATTCAACTTAATTAGAATTTTAATATATATATATAGTCCTAATTCAAGCTAATTAGGATTTCAATATATATTGATTTAAATTAGACTTATATTATTTATATATTAAAAGAGTAATAATTACAATAATTATTTTTTAATATTTATCTAATATTTAAATTATATATATATATCAAATATATAATAATTTAACAAAATTCGTGTATAAAAAATTTGTACATATATAATTCATTTAATATATGTTCATTTCAACCGTGAGTGTGACCCTATAAATTCTTTATAACATTAGTAGTAAATATTAAAACATTTCTAATATTACAAATGTCATGCCCCAATTTTGTCCAACCCCTTTTATTATTATTATTATTATTAATTAAAAGCAAAAAATATATAGATATTTTCCTTGAAGTGCATGTACAAATTAAAGCTTGATATAACCCAAAATTTAAGACCCCAATCCTATGTCCAGGGAATTGATGGCTTCACATGAATCGAAGCCCAGTATGAGATTTGAGATGCCTTGTTGAATTTGAACCGACCGATAACAATTTGATCAGATGGTTCACATGATTTTCCAGAATGCTCTTCTAAAACAAATGCCTACATCCTCCATGTCAGCAGTTCTAACTCAAAAACCATGAGAATGCATCATCCTTTCAGGTGGGTTTTGTTGAATGTAGCACCTGCACAATGGACAAACAAATTCGGTTAGAAAATTTCTCATAAAAACCAGGCCATCAGCTCATTAAAAAGGGGCGATTCCTTCACCTTCAGGGGAGGTTTCAGTGTGGGAAGTGGCATACTTCGATTTCGTGCAGATCCGACGGTGGACGGCGACGAATCGCATCTCCAAAGTCGTGTGGGTTCAATCCTATTTTTGGGGCATTGGTGGCTGTTTTGAGAGGAATCCATTCGAATAGAAAGGAAGGAGGAAAGAAGAGGATTCTTCTGATGGTGTTGGTCGTCCGAAAAGACCATCGGAGTGGCGGCGAGTGGCGCTCAAGCATCGATGGCTGCTAGGTTTTTTAAGAGGAGCTGTTCTCTTTGTTTGTGTAGAAGAGTGAAATTGAAAAAGAAGGGATGATCCCTTTCTTCAGCTGACCCGCGGGATCAAGGGGATCCAGGTTCGACTCGTCCCACGACCAGATCCAGTAGAGGAGAGACTCGCAAATCCAATACCCTTTTGCCCAAATCCGGTCCAATTGCCTTAAAGCCCAATTTATAAGACTTTTTGATACCCTCTTTACTTTTTGTTGTAGCGATGTTCGTTTCGCTAAAAAAACGAAGTATTTTCGTAGTGTTTGTAGTTTTTCGGATATAAAAAATGTTTATTCCGTGGGGTTTTAAAAAAACCGTTTTTATTTAAAAATTGGAGTCGCCACCGGCCACTGAGGTAGGTCGGACACCATAAAAATCAGAGATTTAAAAAACTTTGGGTTCGGGAGTCGGTTACAGATGGGGAAGGATTAGCACCCCACACCGCCCAAAATTGGTACTTTAATAATTATCGCTTTATTAATATTAGACTTTTCAGGTTAAAGTGATGATTAATTTAAAATTTAGTTATAAGTGCGGGTAAATTTTAAGGGCCCGTTATCCGAGAGTAAACACCTAACCACCATCACTACGCCTAATACTGGCCCCGTTTATGCTCGGATAAAAGGGCACCGCATTGACAAGATATATATATCCGTTATGCAAACTTAGTGAGCAATATATACCAAAAACATTCACATGGACATGATATGAAATACATAAAAAGAAAGTTGTAAACTTTAAACAAACATAATATGAAACATGAATATAACGTAGCATACCATAATAAATAGACAAAAATATAAACGTAAATGCCAAAAGATCATATTTCCAAAACTAAACTAATTAATTCTAATGTGCTTGATCACACAAATATATTATATATGACTTGCGTGTAACGTAACACTAAACCAACCTAACAACATGCCAATATATAAAAATTTAAAACTTGACTTCTATCATATAACATAGTTTACGTCCGCAAATTAACATGCTATTTAGATATGATAAAACACCACACTAACATGTAACACAAAAAGGAAAATGAACATAAAATCCGTGCTAAGACATGTTATCTATACATAAACTAAACAAGCACCGATCAAATAGGTAAAATATGAGCTAACAAACGGGAATATAAAGGTAAAATACGATCAACTAAACATATATTATAAAACATGGGAACATGAAATAAAAACATAAGAACACACAATGGGCAAAGCAAACATACTAAAAACATAATCACGAGCACGTGAAATAAAACACCAATGAACTTAAAATACAAACAAATAAAACATACTTAAACATGGTATATTGATGTTATTAATGAAACTACAAGGGGACTGAAATGAAAAAAATAGAAGCGAATGGAATAAATAAAACAAAAACAAAGGCAAATTCAGGGACGTAATTACAAAACCAAGAAAGCCTAAGAGGACTGAACATGTCATTTGACCAAGGGGCAAGCCCAAAGTGCAAAAATTCAAAACGTGGAAGGACTCTGGAGGTAATTTCACCATTTAAAAAAAGATTTCAGTTTATCTGATGACCAAATTGAAATATTTTCAAAAAGGAAAGGGACTGGGGCTGCTAATATCCCACGCGGCGAGACAGAAACGTAAATCTCAGGAACGCGGGGGGATTTATAACGTTATTTTCCATTTCTTTTATTTTCCCCTCTATAAAATCGATACCCGGCCCCTTCATTCATTTTTTTTCATTTTTTTAGCCCTGGGATAATATCCCCCTCCCCACTCTCTCATTTTCTCTCAAAATCCATCTTCAAACCCTCGACGAACCCAGAAACCGGCGACCATCCGTCGTCTCCTTTGCCGTCGGCCGCCGCTAGTCGGCACCGACGAACAAAAAAAACCACCAAAACAAACCTCACTCCAACGCAAACCTGAATCTGAACTTAGATCTACACAAAGACTCCCCCTTTCGCCTAGATCTAAGAAAAATACGAAGCAAAAACTATTTTTTTTAAATCAAGACCGAAAGAACGTCTCCCCCTTTTAGCCGGCTCACCATATTTAGGCTTGTTGCCGGTAGGGGAACTGACGACCGAAGGTAAAATCCCCTACTCGTTTTGTTTTGTTATTTTTAGAACATATGCATGCATGCAACGCTCAAGGTGGTTGGATACCTTTGTATGTTAAAAAAAAGAATTGGAGGATGAAACTCTTTTTTTATTTATGGAAAGCTCCTTACAACTGAAAAAAAAAACCCTTTTACAGATTACTTGTTTGATACATATATCCCCCCTTTTTTTGGTTTGGTAGAAAATCTTTCAAATACATATTTTTGGTTGATTTGATACTGACAAAAAATCTGATTTTCCTTGTCTTCGGTGATCTTTGAGCGCGGTGGTTGGTACGACCGGCATGGTGGGATGGTGTGGTGGTGACCGTTCTCCCAGAAGTTCCCAGGGCCATTGGATCAGATTTGATCCAATGGTTGGATTTGCATGAGAAATGGACAGTTCTGATGCAATCTAGAAATCGGTGGAAAGCCCGAGATGAAGCCACGTGGCATCTTGATAACTGAGGAGTCAGCGTGTGCCAGGCACGTGCGCGTGGAAGTCCAGCAGCCCCGTGAGTGAGTCGCACGCGTTCTCTAGAAGGTTCTCCCTTTTCAATCAGGGTCGTTGGATCAAAATCTGATCTAACGGCTCAGATTGGGCTGCGCAAGGAAAAATGATGATTATGGTTAGCTTAATCTGATTCGGGCCAAAAATGGGCTCTGTAATTTTAATTTTGGGTTTTGATTTGTAATACTGGACTTGGACATTTAATTTGTCTGGGTTTTAATATATCCATTTATTTGTATTTAATTTAGCCCAACCCTACTACTACTAATAATAATAATAATAATACGAGCATATACATACGATATACGTATATGCAAGCACACATATACATGACATACGAGTACACATATACGTAACATGCAAACATTAATACGCAATACATCCTTAATTAATATGACATACCGTCACATATGCATATAGCTATACATATAATTAACATGAATACCCACACATACACACAATGCACATGTAAAATATAAACACACATATGACATCCATAGACTATAAATATTAACATATATACCCATAGTACGTATAACATGCATGCCGTCGTATATGTCACACATTAATCACACATATATAACAGACACATAATATGATATGTATACATGCAATAATAATACGTTAATTATTAAACTAACATATATTAATACAGTATTTATACAACGGATAAAAATGAGTGATTACAGTTGCCCCTCTTTGCTTGTTCCCGTGGAACGGGAACAAAGCAAAGATTTATAAGCACTCATTTTTATCTGACTTCCCTGATTGTAGCTTTGGAAACACATGTTCTTCTAGAACTCTCCATTTTTCCTCAACTGAATCTGCGGGCTCGTAAGTTCTTTCTATATAGAGCTTCTTCACCTTCCGATCTTGGAGCTACAGGCCCTTTCTATATAGAATCCTTCACTCTGAAGCCTCGAGTTATGAGTGTTTCGTATATAGAACTTTTTACTCTGAGACGGTAAAGCTTGGAGTCCTTCCTATACAAAACTCTTTGCCTTCAACGCGGTGGGTTTTTCCTATATAAAACCTTCTGCGCCACGGATGGATTCTTCCGACTGGGAGTTCCTCCTATATAGAACTGCTAGTCTTCAAACCCTAGAGCCGTCAGTCCTTCCTATATGGAACTTTTAGCTTCTGAAATCTCGGAGCTACGGGTTCTTCCTATATAGAACCTCTCACTCTAATATAGTAAAGCTCAGAGCCCTTCCTATACAGGACTCTCCGCCTTCAACACAGCGGGTTTTCCTTATATAAAACTCTCTGTGTCATGGGTGAATTCCTTCAGCTGGGAGTTCTTCCTATATAGAACTGCAAGTCTTCACCCTGGAGCTACAAGCCCTTCCTATATAAAACTTTCAGCTTCTGAAGCCTCGGAGCGGCGGATTCTTCCTATATAGAACCTCTCACTGCGGGCATTTGAAAATATGGGCCCTTCCTATATAGAACCTTTATCTTCACATTTGGGATTCACGCCAAAATGGCTACCGATGCTTCTTTGAATCTGCGGATACCTGTATAGAATAAGACAAAATACTATGACAAATGAGTTAGCATGCTCCTAGTCCTAGGGATGTCTAACTATTCATGATGCATGAGTGTCAATATCTTGGTGGGCCTGATTTAGTCCTCAATCAATTTCGACCCTACGTTGCTTGCTTTCTCCTTTTTTCTTCTTCTAGCGGTGATACCCCATTTCACTGTCGGGTTCAACCATTCCGACCTTTCTTTTTCTTAATTTCTGGTTTGGGGTTCTAAAGTGCCCTTTCGGGTTTTCACCTTAGGGATTTTGGTTTTTGTGTGTTTTTTCTTTTGTTTTTGCTTTTTCTTTTTTTGGGTGCCTTTCCGGGTTTTCACCTGGGAAATATCTCTTGTTGTCTCAAATTTTTTCTTTAAACGAGCAGGGCATATGCCATTGGTCATATTACTCTGGTGCTCTAAACCTTATGCTAACCCTATTTCAACATACATCATGTAGGCAGTTGGAGGGCAAGGTTAACATCATTTTCTAACCGCCTGCATCTTTAAGGTTAGATCACAGCAATGCTCAGAAATCTCTTGTTTATCATAATCCTATGTTAACTTATTTGTATGATGTTTATGGCAAGTAACAAGAAAACAAGGAATGGAAGCTCAAAATGTGATTTTATTATGATTAAGGATTTGGAACAATTTTGAGAGGGTCATGGCAAACATGAGGAAAACGAAAAGCCAAACATGAAATGCAAAACCTCCCAGTATCCACAGTATGAGTGATACATGATTCCGTTAACCAGCATAGAATCTTTGCCTGAAGCTTATTCTTTACGAGGCTTATGGGGACGACCCTTCTCTCCAGAGATCCAACCTCTCAATTTATCTGAGCCGCCCTTTACGGGTTTTCGACTCGGATCCTTCCTTTGCTTCAAGATGCCCTATTTTAGGTTTTCGCCCTGAGCTCTCCATTTTTCTTTTTCTTTTTTTCTTTTTTTTCTTTCTTTTTTTCTTTTTCTTTTTCAAACGTTGTATTTATTAACAACATCGGAATTTACAGGGCTTTTCAGCTCGTCTCCATCCATTTCAGTAAAGATTAAGGCTCTTCCTGAGAAGGCCTTTTTAACCACGTATGCCCTTCCTAGTTGGGCATCCACTTTCCTCGAGAATCTTTCTGAATCGGGAGGATCTTCTTAAGCACCAGATCCCCATCTCTGAATTCTCTTGGGTGCACCTTCTTGTTGTATGCCTGCATCATTCATTTTTGGTACATTTGACCATGGCGGATGACCTTTAGCCTATTTTCTTCAATGAGATTTAACTGGTCGAGTCTGGCTTGCACCCATTCAGATTCTTCCAATTTTACTTCATTTAAGACCCAAAGCGACGAAATCTCCACCTCAATAAGGAGTATTTCTTCGGTACCATACACTAAAGAATAGGGTGTTACCCCTGTCGATGTGCGAATGGAGGTCCTATAGGTGAAAAGGGCAAATGGCAGCTTTTCGTGCCAATCCTTGTAGGTATCCGTCGTCTTCACGATGATCTTCTTTATGTTCTTGTTTGTTGCTTCCACTGCCCCGTTCATTTTGGGAGGATAGGTTGTGGAATTATGGTGTGTTATCTTGAATTGGTTGTACACATCCGTCATCATTTTGTTATTCAGATTGGAAGCGTTGTCGGTGATGACCCTTTCTGGCAAACCGTATCGACAAATGATCTCATTCTTTAGGAATTTGCATACTGTCGTCCTTGTGATGTTGGCCTAAGATGCTGCCTCCACCCATTTAGTGAAATAGTCTATGGCGACCAAAATAAAACGATGTCCGTTGGAAGCCTTCGGGTGAATCTGCCCAATGACGTCCATGCCCCACGCTGCAAAAGGCCACGGAGAATTCATGGTGTGTAAAGGTAACGGAGGAGCGTGAATCTTGTCAGCATAAATTTGGCATTTGTGGCATTTCCTGGCGTAATCGATGCAATCTCCCTTTATGGTCGACCAGAAATAGCCACACCTCATAATTTTTTGGGCTATAGACAGCACGTTGGCGTGTGTCCCACATAGACCGTCGTGTACCTCGGCTAAAATCTCCTTCACCTCCCGGGCATCCACACATCTCAACAATGTCTGATCATGGCTTCTTTTATATAGGATCTCCCCATCCAGGATGTATCCTATTGCCATTTTTCTGAGTGTTTTTCTGTCATTGTCATTTGCCCCTTCGGGATACTTTTGAAGCTTGACATATTTCAAGAAGTCATAGTACCACGGGTTGCCATCAATCTCTTCCTGCACATTACAACAATAAGCCGACCTTTCAAAAGTCTACATCTCAATGGGCTTTATTTCTGCCCCCGTGTTTGTTTTGAACATGGAAGCCAAGGTTGCCAAGGCGTCTGCCATATGATTTTCTTCTCTGGGAAGGTAATTGAAGCTGATCTTTTTGAACTCCTTGGTGAGCTCTTGGATCAATTCATAATATTTGACAAGCTTCGAATCCCTGGTTTCCCATTCTCCACGCAACTGGTAAATCACTAAGGATGAATCTCCGAATACTCGAAGTTTCTTAATCTTTCTTTCAATAGCTGTGTTTAGTCTCATAACACAGGCTTCATATTCGGCTATATTGTTGGTGCAGAAGAATTGTAGTAAGCTAGTGAAGGGATAATAGACATTCTCGGGAGAAATCAGCACGGCCCCTATCCCATGTCCGAGGGCGTTGGAGGCTCCATCAAAGTAAAGCTTCCATGAATTATCATCTGAAACCTCTTCCTTGGTTGTAATGCACATCAAGTCTTCATTCGGGAAATTAAAGTTCAACGCCTCATAATCGTCTGAAGCACGACTAGCTAGGAAATTCGCTACGGTGCTTCCCTTTATGGCTTTCTGGCTTACATACACAATGTCAAATTCGGATAGGAGCATATGCCAGCGGGCCATCCTCCCTGTCAGTGCTGGCTCTTCTATTAGGAACTTCAAGGGGTCTAGCTTGGATATCAACCACGTAGTATGGTATAGCATGTACTGCCTAAGCCGCTTGGTAGCCCAAACTAAAGCACAACATAGCTTCTGAACTGGCGGGTACTGCGCTTCTCAATCTTTGAACTTTATGCTTAGGTAATAGATGACTCGCTCCTTTTTCCCTGACTCATTGTGTTGCCCTAATACGCAACCCATTAAATTCTCAAAGACTGTCAGGTAGAGGATTAAAGGTATGTCTGGTACCGGCGCAACTAAAATCGGAGCATTTGTCAGGTACCTTTTGATATTCTCTAGGGCTTCTTGACATTCCTCATCCTACACGTCGGGATTATTCTTTCTAAGAAGTCTGAAGACTGGGTCACACCTATCAGTTAATTGGGAAATGAAACGAGAGATATAATTTAGCCTCCCCAGGAAACCACGAACCTCCTTCTGAGTATGGGGTGGTGAGAGATCCTGGATGGCTTTCACCTTATCTGGATCGATCTCAATCCCTATTCTACTCACCATGAACCCCAAGAGTTTTCCATAAGTAACGGAAAAGGTGCATTTGGCAGGGTTAAGCCTCAGCTGGTACTTTCGTAGTCTTTGGAATAGTTTTCTTAAGTTCTGTAGGTGCTCATCTTCTATTCGGGACTTAGTGATCATGTCGTCCACGTATACCTTTATTTCTTTGTGCATCATGTCATGGAAAAGAGTCACCATTGCTCTTTGGTAAGTTGCCCTTGCGTTCTTGAGCCTGAAAGGCATCACCCGGTAACAAAAAGTGCCCAACATGGTTATGAATGTAGTTTTCTCCATGTTGTTCGAGTCCATCTTTATCTGGTTGTACCCTGAAAAGCCATCCATGAATGAGAGCCATGAGTATCCCGCGGTGTTATCAACTAGTGTGTCGATATGTGACAGAGGGAAGTTGTCTTTAGGGCTGGCTCGGTTGAGATCCCTATAATCTACAAACATACGGACCTTCATGTCCTTCTTCAGTACTGGTACAATGTTTGCAACCCATTCAGGATATTTGGCCACTTCAAGAAGCCAGCATTAAACTATTTTTTGCCTATTCTCTGATCTTTAACAACATGTATGGTCTCATTCTTCGGAGTTTTTACTGTATTGGTTTGCATTCCGACTTCGTTGGTAGTTTGTGTACCACTATGTCAGTATTCAAACTGGCATATCTTGATAAGTCCAGGCAAAAACATCCTTGAATTCCTGAAGTAGGGTTATTAGTTCATGCCTGGTTTTTGAGGAAAATGTCATCTCTATTTTTACTTATTTTCTCTCTTCTTCAGTCCTCAAGTTTACAACTTCTTTTTCTTCTTGGTGGGGCATGATTTGCCTTTCTTCGTTGGCCACCATCCTCATCAACTCTGCAGGGACCTCACATTCTATCTCATCATCCTCTTCCCCAATTCCTCCTGAGATCTCGGGGCATTCAAAATCTAATTTAGAATTGGATTCGGCATCATTCATACAGTCAATCATGGGAGACCTGCATTAAATGAGAATGAATGTATTGGGAAGAAAATGGTTTTATATGAAGTGAATGAACATGAAAAATGAATGAATGAAATAAATGAGACGTTTTCCATTTAAGAAAACGGGGAAGATATTTTCGTTTCAACAAAAAAGTTAACATAGGTGCCCTATACAAGAGATCCCCACTGTTTATGGGCAAAAACAAAAAGGTTGATTCAGAGCATTACTCTGATCTAGTCCTAAAAAACACAGGTAGATCAATGTGGCGCTAGTTATCAAGAGTTTCCCCGGGATGGCAGGGGCGGATGTTGGTCAACATACTACTGACTTGGTCATTTTCAGCTATCATGTTGATGGACATCCCCTCAAGTGATTCATTAAACATTTCTTTCTCGTTGAGTACATCATTTTCCTTAATTGCCTCTTCAACCTCCTGTCCTGGTTGGCAGAATCCTCCGAAGACAAAAGTGGTTTTCAAACTAGGGAAAGACATTGGTCTCCATAGAATGTCTTCTCCCGTAAATCTGGCTCTTATCTATTCTTCTTTTCTCTTGTATTCTTCCTTTCTTTGTTGGACACTTGGTTTGTAACCCAACCCAAAATGGTCATTCTTGGTTATCACACTCTTGGCTCGTAGGCTTCCTTACAATCTTCTCCCTAGCCCTCTTCTTGCTTTGGCTCCTCGGCCCAAAGTTTCAGCAACGGTCATCTTAGTACAATTAGATAACCTAGGATAGGGGATCCGACTACCTTCCACGAAGAATGTGGGATTTACTAGCTCTAACGCTCAAAAAGAGCATTCTGCAGCATCCTTATCATTTTGAATGTAGGGGGCCTCTGATGTCACCGAAGCAATAATTTCCTGCTCGGCCTCTACTGTGACCAACTTGCCTTCGATCACGAACTTTAATTTCTAATGTAGTGATGAGGGGAAAACTCCTACAGAGTGGATCCATGGCCTCCCCAATAAGCAGCTGTAGGGTGGTTTTATGTCCATCACCATGAAGTCAATCACGTACTCAGTCAGCCCGATCAATAGAGGCACCTCAATTTTTCCCAGTGTTCCTCTTTGTGTGTCGTCAAAGGTTCTCACGAAATTATGGTAGGGCTTTAGGTGAGAATTATCTATTGGTAGCTTTTGCAAGGTCACCATAGGCAATACGTTCAGTGTTGTCTCGTTGTCAATCAATACCCCCGGTAGCACATACCTTTTACAGTGGGTTGTGATGTTAAGAGCTTTGGTGGACCCTATTCCACCCTTGGGGATCTCATCATCACTGAATGTTATATGGTTATAGACAGTGATATGCCCCACTATCATGTCCAATTTTGATATAGAAATGTCTTGGTACAAAAGTCTGGTTTAGTACTTTTAATAGTGCCTCACGATGTCTTTCTGAACTCAAGAGCAACTCGAGCACTGTGATCCTAGCCGGTTGCTTTCGTAGTTGTTCCACTACGCTGTACTCGCTATGTCTCAGTAATTTTAGAAATTCTTTGGCTTGAGCCTTGGTTACTAGTTCATTTATCTTTGGGAGTGGTTCCTCACCGAATATCTACGCGGGGGGTAACCGATGTATAATTTCCTTTATCTTTGGCCACTTCAGCAGCCCTCAAGGTCTCAGAGGAGTAACATCTGCCGCTCCTCATGAAATGGCCCACCTCACTGACATTCATATCACTCTTGCCTTGCTCGTCTTTCGGTGTAAGCTCTTTTACCTCACCAAATTTTGGCTTTTCTGGTATGGTCACATTTACAGCATAGTTCCAGGGAGTTTGCCGCATATACTTGAATGGGAACGGGGGTGGTGCTGAGATGATGATCTTGGGAGTTATCTTAGTAGTTTCTCCTTGGGAGGCACCTGCCCTCTCGGACCTAGAGGAGAGATAAGAGGTCTGTCTCTCCCGTATTTAATGTTAGGGTTGTCCGTCATATGTATGTCTGACCCCTTCGTTCCCGTAGGCTCTTCGAAGAATTCTATTTGCTTGTCATTCATCAATTGTTGCACCAATCTCTTAAACTCGTCGTACTGTTAGATGTCGTGTCCTCCGTCCTGATGGAATTCTCAATACACTCCATATCCCTTCTGTATTACTATCATGCCTCTGTCGATCACATGGGCCATGCACAATTGCTGAAATACCCACCGCAAAGGAGATTTGATTTTCTACACATCATCCTTAATCCTTCTGGTAAAGCATTCCTCAATAACATTTACTCCCCTATTCCCGTGATTAGGCAATGGGTTAGTAGCTACACTTGGTTCTTCAAACTTCAATATCCCAGAATCGATTAGGTTCTGCACAAGCTTTTTGAAAGCAAGGCAGTTCTCGGTGGGATGACCTGGGGCACCACCGTGATAGTCGCAATGCGTGTTCGGGTTATACCAGGATGGGAACAGCGGTTTGAATGGAGTAACATAGTATGGATGGACCAGGTCCGCTTCATACAACTGAGAGTAGAGCTTAGAGTACGGAACGGGTAGTGGAGTAAAAGTTTGCCTCTCTTTCTCCTTTCTTGGGGTTCTCTCCTCTCTTTGATTCGAGTATTGCACTTTCCCCGTAGACGCTTGTGGTTGCGAGACTGTAAAATTCTTCGGGGCAATGTAAGTACTGGCGGCGTTCACCTCATTCTTCTTGCTGTACTTTCGAGACCCTTCCCCGCTATCAATTCTATCGCTCTTGATTGCCAATTCAAGGGACTCCCCGGTCCTAATTAAATCAACAAAACTCTGTGTCGTGTTATTAATGGGGCGATCAAACAGTGTCCCCTTCAGAGTATTAACGAGTAATGGCGTAATTTCATGTTCTGGGAGGGGTGGCTAAATTTGGGCGGCCACTTCCCGCCACCTCTGAGCATACTTTTGTAGACTTTTGTTGGACTTCTGCCCCATATTTTCCAACATAATTCTAGTGGGAATCATGTCTGTTACGTGCTTGTATTGCTCGATGAATGCTCTTGAAAGATCTTTCCATGTTTTAATGTTTACTCAGTTCAAATGGGTGTACCACCGCAACGCTGCCCCAATTAGGCTGTCCTGAAAACAGTGAATTAATATTTTCTCATCCTTAAGGTAGGCCGCCATCTTTCGGCAGTACATTGTTACGTGCGCAGAAGGACATGTGGTTCCATCGTATTTGTCGAACTCCGGTGTTTTAAATTTTGGTGGCAGGACAAGGTCGGATACCAGACTCAAGTCACTGCATCATTTTTTGATTCTTCCATAGTTTACAGGGCTTTAAATCTTTCCACCATGAGGCAAAACCTCTCTTCCCACTTCTTTTCTACCTCTATCCTGATCCTTTTGACCAAGTTTAGGTCTGGCACCTCCTCCTCATAGAGTGCTTCAGTGTCAAGGGGTTGAGTCTCAGATGCCCCTACCTGAAGGTTAGCCGACATCCCAGCAGGGTCGATATATACCTTTCTAGCCGGATTCGGCGTAGTCGGTTAAACCTTACTCTGAACTGGGGTACTTTCTGGTTCTTGAGCGACTTCTCCTTCAACTTTTTTCCGAGGCTCTTAGCCAACAACGCAGTTATGTCGGACACTATCGACCCTTGCGACTGAGCAATCTGGTCACTGAGGCTTCTTTGGGCCTCTAACACCACAAACACCTCAAAATCTAACTATTCACAACATAGAAAGTTAGCAATTCAATTAGTTTTTGGATTCCTATTACACATCCATATTTATAACATTTAATCACATTATTAACATGATCTAAATCAATTTAAATTACCACAAATCAGTTTTATATCAAAGATCTTCCAATTTCTTATTAAAACTCACTTTAACCCTTTTAAAATTGATTTAATCACCAACACATAACAAAAATCGATTGTAAAGGATCAAGAACTCAGGAATTTTAGTAAAGAACCTTTGATTAGAGGAGACAAATGAAAATCACGTCAAATGGTTGGCTTCTCCCTTAATTGGCACGACTTGAGTGAAATATCCAAGAAAACAAGTAAGGGTTGATGTAGAAATCAAAGGAATCAATTGATGAATCAAAATAATTGATTCTCGATCATTTTGGAATAAGAAAAGTAGTTTGGCTGATGGTAAAATTAAGAGAAAAGTTTAGAGCAAAAGTAATTATGTGAGAAAAATGAATTTAGCTATTAAAACCAAATTAATTAAATCCATTTTATTTTATTTAATAACCACTTAAAAATTGCCTAAATTAAAGGAAAAGTATGATTAAAAACATTGGTAGATTAGCTCCTTAAAGATTATAAGTTTTGATCCTTTTACGATTTAGTCACCAAAATAGTTTTGAAGACTTCACATTTTAGTCACCAACCCAAAATGTTATTAGATATGAATTTATTTTAGTAAATTGAGTTTATCAAAACCTTAAATATATTAATTAGGCATTTTCTAATATTTTCCATATTTTATTTCACATTAAAATATTTATTATGAACTAATTCCTAAAACTAACTCAAACCGACTAATCTAGTTCACCTGAACCGTCTATTCTATCTCGCTAACTTCTAGGCCCAAAATCGGGGAGTTACAACTCTCCCCCACTTAAGAAATTTCATCCTCGAAATTTACTTGATTAAAAAGGATAAGGAAACTACTTCTCCAAGCACTCTTTACTTTCCTACGTGGCTTCCTCAACACCTCGATGTTGCCACAATAGCTTTACCAACTCAATGGTCTTTCCACGAAGAACCGTGCTGCCAGAATCCAAGATTTTCACTGGCTCCTCATCATAGGTCAAATTTGGACTCAACTGAATCTCCTCCACAAGCATCATATGTGATGGGTCTGACCTATACCTTCGTAGCATTGATACATGGAAAACGTCATGTATCTTCTCCAACTCCAAAGGCAACCTCAATTTATAAGCTACCGGACCAACACGTTCTAACACCTCATAGGGTCTAACGAATCTTAGACTCAACTTGCCCTTACGTCTAAATCTCATCACATTTTTCCAAGGCAAAACCTTTAGAAACACTTTATCTGTAACACCCCTTTTTCCGTACTGAATACGAGTCGGAGATGTCTCATTACTAATGCCTTATCTTGTTTTGTCCATATACATTTCATCATCAAGACTGATTAATTCTCTATCGTTTAGTTTAATTTCATGCATCATACTCTACTAGCAGATAAATAATTACATGCCCACTAGAAATTATCATAAGCTAGAATATCTTATTGATGTTTTGTAAATTGAAGCTTGATCAGCAAGCTCGACACCTCTTCAAATACTCCACATTAACCTACGTGTGAATCTAACACACGCTAAGCATGAAACTTAGTGAGGCATAAGATGGGAACATATAATACACGGTCTAATGCATGATACTTTCCAAAAACCTGATATTTATAAATAAAAAAAAGCATACTTCGTAATACCAGAATACAACCCAAGGTAAAAATTAAGTACTTTAAAAGTACCATTCTTTATTGCTTGCAGACACAATAAAGTGCCTATAACATATATGACACTTTAAAATGCCGTTAACTTTATGATACACATTGAAGTGTCAATAACTTTATAATACTCTTCAAGTGTCATTAACTCGTAGAATGTCTAATAGAGTTGATGGTACCTTTAAACCACCTAACTACCTTGTATGGTTGATGGTGCCTTTAAACCAACTAAACAACTTATACGGTTGATGGTGCCTTTAAACCAACTACCAACTTATGCGGCTGATGATGCCTTTAAACCAACTAACCAACTTATACGGTTGATGGTGCCTTTAAACCAACTAACCAACTTATATGATTGGTGATGCCTTTAAATCACCTAATCCATAATCGAATAATATATTGTTACATTACGAAGGGCAAATAACACAATATCCATACATACATCACGTAAAACATTTTATATTGGAGCAGTTCATACCCAAAATGCTTTATAATATTCATGGTATACTACCATAATCTGTAAATCATTAAAATAAAGTACAATGCTTAACAAATATGTGCACTCACCTGGGCCATTTATTAGCTTGCCTCACTAAATTCTACTCGATTCCTTTACTTTATAGAACCTCAAACCTTCCTTGATCCGGACTTGACTTCATTAATCACATGAATAAGATAAGATGCTTGTTAGATTCAAATCTAACAATACTTTAACCATGCTTTCTAATATAATCATTCGAATATAAAATCTCCAAATATTTTTCCTTTCTTCCTTGTATTGTTCAAAAACTCATTATGGTCCCTAGTGACCAATTCAAGCTTCCAATAATTCTTCCGTGCTTACTAACTAACATTTAAACACAAAATGTTTCAAATTCCATTTTTGGACTGCTTGCGCTACCATCAAAAATTCACTTATACCGGGAAGAATACATATCAGAACTTAAATTCCTTTATACTGGAGAAACTAGATTCGATAATGGTTCTAACGGTATAAGCCACATAAATTAATAAAATCTACAAAAATTATTAAAATTCCCCAAACTCCCGTCACAGACTATCCAAGCAGAAAACTGCTCAGTAAATTTTTTGAACTTCATTCGATTAAAAATTCAATTTTTTTAACTCGGAACTCAAAATCAGTTTCCGTTTGTTGGAAACGAAACTAGACGAACACATCTTTACAACGGTATAAAATTCATCATCTAACCATTTTTATATAATTTATGGTGATTTTTCGAAGTCACCGCCAAAATTCAATCTTCTACACAGCCTTCCATAATAACTTCTAATTTATACTAACTTGACTTCTCTTCTTTTCCTCTTTTTCTTTATCAATCCAAAACAGTCCCTCACATTCCAAATATGTTCATTTTAGTACTAAAATACCAAAATAATCAAATTTGATCATAATCTCATAAATTCTAATGCTAGAATAAATTTCACAATAATTCCCTTATATTTTCAATTCTAACCGAATTGATCACTTGGAATAACAAAGGGAATTTAATCATTATAACATCAAAACAAGACTTATAACTTCACCATTCATTTATTTTCATCCTTAATTCAATTCCCTAACTAAATTCCCAAAACTTAGGGTTAGGTTTTATGTTCTTGAACATAAAATAAATTCCAAGTCAAGCTTGTTTTCATGTCTACAACATCAAATTTACACAAATCCATCCTTAACCCTAACATGTTTCATAAAATTCCAACTTCTCTCTCTTCAAGAACATGAGTTATTCTTCATGTTACCATGCAATATTACTACCAAAATGTAAAGAATCGAGCATAGAACAATTTATTCTAAAAGAACATACCTTGATTCTAACTTAATGCTTCCAAATCAAGCTTGAAAAATTGAGTTTTCTTCTTTCTCTCCTTTTTATCTAACTCACGGCAATGTTGGATAAAATGAACAAATTTTTGTTCAATTTTTATCTTAATAATATCTTAATTTTATCTAATTTGACCACTTGTCCATATTAAAATGAATATTAAATTCATTTTAATCAAATGTACTAATTTGCCCTCCAACTAAGCTCATATTTACAAGTCTTCTTTAAAATTGCCACTCCATTAAATTTGAACCAATTTGGTTCCTTCACAACCGGCCACTTCCAAAGAAAATCATAAAATTTGTATTCGATCCAATTATCTGATAATCACCTAATATGATCTTCCATTGATTGAACTATCGAATCTAATCCAAAAATCTCATATTTTCTCAATTCCATAAATATCATTTTATGATTTTCCATGGCTTATGGAGCAGTCTCTGAAATTGAAATTTTGATTCGATCTGATTTCCCAATATTCATTAAATACTCCTACTGCGATTTTACCTTTACCGAGCTATCATATTTATTCCAAAAATTCCATATTTCTATATTTTAGAAATAAACACTATCATCTCATAAAAACTTCCTTTCCTAAGGACTTAGAATGAATTTTTCTAGCTTAGTCTATTATTCTGATAATTATTGAAAACCCTCATAAAATAAATTTTATCCTTGAAATCCTTTATCGTAAATCCATTCGAATATTCTTTACTCTTACTGAGTCCAAATTATCGATTATACACACTTTTATGAAACCTTCCCGAAAGTCACCTATCCTTGTAATTCTCTGGCTTGAGCATGCTTAACAATTTTATTCGATCCAAATTTGATACCTTCTACTGCATCTTAATTCTTAAAACTAATATCAAGGTACTTATTTCGATTCGATTCACTCTTATACTGAATAAAATTACTTATTGGGGAAATTTACAATTTAGTCTGTAAACTTTTTCAAAGTTTATATTTTAACCCCAAAACTTCCTAAATTTACATTTTGGTCACTAGCCAAAATTTGGGATATTACATTATCACCAACCGCAAACTCAATCTTCTTACGCCTCAAATCAGGCGAAGCTGCCTTCAACTGATCACTATTAAGCTTCACCTTCTCATTAGTGTCGTTCAACACATCAAGCAAAGAGACATATTTCTTGCCTGCCTCCGCCCAACGAAGTGGCGTAAAACACCTCCTACCATACAAATATTCATATTGAGCGATTTGAATGCTCGCCTTATAACTATTGTTATAAGTAAACTCTACCACCGGTAGTTGCTTCTCCTACGTTCCTTGAAAATCAATGATGCAACACCGTAACATATCCTTCAACATTAGATAACACGTTCAGACTGACAATCCGCTTGAGGAAGATACGAAGTACTGAAATTTAACCCTGTACCCAAGGCTCTATGCAAACACTCCTAAACCCTCACTGTAAAATGTGAATCCCTACCCGATGCTATAAACTTAGGCACCCCATGCAATCTCACAATCTCTGCAACATACAAATATGGCAACCTATCCAAGGCATACGTCGTACGCACATCCAAAAAATATGCACATTTCGTAAAGAGATCTACAATTCAGACACAAAATCCATGGTAACTCTCTCCCTTATCCATTATGGAATCCTCAATGGTTGAAACAACCTGGAAGGAAACTGATGTTTAGCCTTAACACGCTGACACACCATACATCGACCGACAAAATCTGCTACATCATTTTCAAACCAACCCAATAATACTCCTTCTTCAAGTCTTGGTACATCTTTGTACTTCCTAGATGCATAGAAAATTGACTAGAATGAGCTCGGTCAAAATAGTGCGCCTTAACCCATTATCCCTCGAAAAAACTATTTGACTCTTAAAACAAAAAACACAATCATCATTAAAATGAAAATCTGTCGAATTACCATCCATAATATCCTTAACATGTGGCACCAACGAATCATCATATGGTTGGTTTTTCTTAATCAACTATAAAAATGATGGTTTCACTTGTAACTCGGCTAACAGACCTCCATCACGCGTTATGCTTAACCGCGCTAACATCACCCTCAACTCTATCGCAATCTTCCTACTCAAGGCATCGGCTACAACATTAGCCTTACCTGGATGATACTCGATTATCAAGTCATCATCTTTAAGCAAATCCAACCATCTACGTTGGCTAAGATTCAACTCTTTTTATGACATCAAGTATTTTCAAACTCTTGTGATCAGTATACACACTACACTTCTCACCGTACAAATAATGCCTCCAAATCTTTAACACAAACACCACCGTGGCAAGATCTATATCATGCGTAGGATAATTAGTGGTGGTAATCGGGTGGGGAATAACCACAAACTGTGGGGATCCAAATCGATGGGTATAGAGAATAACTGAAATCTTCACCCACGGGGACGAGGATGGGGGAATTTTTATGACTGGGTGAATTCCTATATAAAACCTTCTATGTCATGGGTGAATTCCTTTGGCTGGGAGTTCTTCCTATAGAACTGCTAGTCTTCACCCTAGAGCTGCAAGCTCTTCCTATATAAAACTTTTAGCTCCTGAAGCCTCGGAGGGGCGGATTCTTCCTATATAGAACCCTTCGCTACGGGCACTTAAAAATATAGGCCCTTCCTATATAGAACCTCTATCTTCACATTTGGGATTCACGCCAAAATGGCTACCAATCTGGCCTTACGCTACCTAGTATACTAAAATCTTTCTTCAAATTTTGGGATTCACGCCGAGAACGGCTACCGACCTTTCTTCAAATTTAGGGATTCACAACGAAAAAGGTTATCGATCTTTCTAGACTCATGCTGCTAAGGCCACCAAAATCTTTCTTCAATTTGGGGATTCACGCTGAAAATGGCTACTGATCTTCTAGGACTTACACTACTATAGCTGCCGAAATCTTTCTTCAATTTGGGGATTCACGCTGAAAATGGCTATCAATATTTCTTCAAATTTGGGGACTCACGCTGAAAATGGCTACCAAACCTTCTTCAAATTTGGGGACTCACGCCGAAAATGGCCGCCAAACCTTATTCAAATTTGGGGACTCACACCGAAAATGGCCACCAAACTTTCTTCAAATTTGGGGACTCAAGCTGAAAATAGCTGCCAAACCTTCTTCAAATTTGGGGAGTCACGCCAAAAATGGCTACCAAACCTTCTTCAAATTTGGGGACTCACGTTGAAAATGGCTACCAAACCTTCTTCAAATTTGGGGACTCATGCCGAAAATGGCTGCTAAACCTTCTTCAAATTTGGGGACTCACGCCGAAAATGGCTACCAAACCTTCTTTAAATTTGGGGACTCACGCCGGAAATGGCTGCCAAACTTTCTTTCTTTAATGAAATCCACTTCTTAATACTCTTTGATAATTCTTCAAGTACCTGTCCAAAACAAGCAAAAATTGACATACCCCTATCTATATGATGCATGCAATGTAATGCTTTCTTTCTCCTCTTTTTCTCTTTTCTCTCTTCTCATTTTCTTTTTATTTTCTCATTTTTTCTCTTTTTTCCTTAAATTTCTTCTTATTTTTTCTTTTTCTTTTGCTTTTCTTTTTTCTTCTCCCTCTCTTTCTTTCTCTCTTTTTTCTTTTTCTTTTTTTCTTTCAGCCCTTTTTTGTTCTAAAGTCTTACACCCTGAAAGGTCGTTCCTCAGATTTCTTCATCTCTTTACTTCTTCACTGTATGCTCTTAATTCCTCATTTGAACATGGTTTTAAACCTTTTGTGTGGAAGGCTTTCTTGTCTTTAGGGTTATCACCCATTTTCATAAATGATCTTCTGGTTCTTATATTATTATTATAAGAACCCTTGTCATTTTCTTCGCTTGGCGTTACCCATTTCAACCACGGGCTCCACTGCTTTGAATTTTCTGACCCATCATACAGAGCCTTGATCTATTTCTAGTCACCAGGGTGAGCCAAAATGCTTCCATCCCCTGAGCTCATCTTGATCTTCTCGTAGCACTTCGATGGGAACTCTCGGTCCCTATGCTTTAAATCTCATCATCATTCATTTTTAAAGTAATGCAAAAGGCAATTTACTTGTGTATATTTCAAAAAAAATGATTGTTTGAAAAGATGACAGTCATTTCGAAAATCACAACTTGGAGGGGATACCAAACATTTTGAAAACATTGTTTGGAACAAATGGTAAACATCTTTTTCTTTTCTTCTTTTTTTAAGGACCAAACACATTTTTTAAAAAAAATGATGTTTGGAGAATGGTAAACAAAATTCGAAGTATATTGCCAAACATTTTAAAAACTAATGTTTGGGGGAAATGGCAAACATGTTTGCCCCCGAAATATCAAACACCATAGCAATCTGCTTCAAATTGCCAGAGATCAATTCTAATGAAGCGCATATTTAGAAAATCTTGACCATTATGGAGATATATGCAAATGTATAGTTTCTTTTGGTTTAATAGGCTTTTGAGAGGAACAACCCTACCTAGTTTCTACCCCGTTTAAGGTGGCTTTCTTAATCTCACTATCTCACCATGCCCCATCCTTCCCTCATTTGGGTGTCGATCAAGCACTTCGAAGTTTGGACGTTCATTGAAGCAAAGTTAACCCTTATAGGCAGAATGAAATATGAAGATATTCTCATTCAGCTTGGATATCTATGGATGATTAGAATGGTCTTTGGGGGCTTGTAATGTAGGCCTTTGGTTTATGTTTAAGTGAAGCAATATTTCTTTACTTGTGTAACTTGGATATGCTCATTATTCCTTCCATTTTTTTGGATCACTCTACACTGCCCGTTTTCGGGTTTTCACCCTGAAGTTCATTTCCTTTCTTTTTACTGTAGGTTGCCTTGCATTATGGCTATGTACTGATGTTCATTTTCTGCTCAATAATGTTTGATCATCCAATACTCCTCGAAACTGAGATTTCTTAAATGAAGGACTACGAATACATTTATGGGAATTCTTGTGATTGGCACGCCCATATGAAATGTTATTCTTTCTTTCTTCATTTCTCTTCTTTTTTATTTTCTTCTTTTTCAGTTTTTCTCTTGGATCGCTCTAGACTGCCCATTTTTGGGTTTTCACCCTAGAGGTCACTTCCTTCTTCTGTACCTTCAGATCAGTGTATTTTGGTTGGATATTGATGCCAGCATGCACAGGCATACTACTCTTTTTCTTTATTTTCAGGATCACTCTAGACTTCCCATTTTTTGGGTTTTCACCCTAGAGGTCATTTCCTTTTTCGAAATTGGCAATCTTCGGGCCGACTTGTCTTGACTTGGCTTCAATTTGAGCTTCTATACTAATTTTCAAAACTGATATTTACTTGAAATGTGGATTCCTTGTGTCTCTTGCTCATAGTCAAAGTCTCGTTCTTGTATTGTTTCATCTATGTGTGAGGCATATACAATATTCTTTCTTTATTTTTCTTTTTTTCCTTTTTTTTTCTCTTTTTTCTTCCTTTTTTCTCTCTCTTTTTTTCTTCTTTTTTTATTTTTCTTTTCTTCTCTTTTTTTGTTTTGTTTTGTTTTCTTGTTTTTTGTTTTAGACCGCCCATTTTCAGTTTTTTAGCCTTGAATCTCTTGTTTTCTGCGGCCCTGACCGAATCTTCTGCGTCGCACGTGCCTTACTATCATACCGTCTTCTTTCTTGATTGGTCTTTGCTCGGCCTAACTTGATACTGTAATATTATCGTTTACGGAAAAGCATACTTTTTCTATTTTGAAAGCCTTTTAATGAACTGTTCTTGAATTAACACCATGTCATGATATGCAACGTTAATGCAAATAAAGGCGTTGATTCCGCTGGTAATCACCCTTTCGAACAACTTTCATGGGAACTAAAGGATCCAGATTACAAAAAGGGTCAACATTACAAAAGGAGTCCATATTCCAAAAAATCTTAATTACAAAACAAAGTTCTACACATAAGCCCTAGCTCTACCTCCTAGCTCCTCGATAACTCTAAACAGCTTGATAAACCTTGGTCCTTCTTCCATGTCTGGGGTTACGAAAGGTCGGAGAGCAGCGGCTTCGGTAGCTAAGTCATTCACACGCCTTGCAACTAGTTGTATGTCCACCATCACGGTCTCATGTGTATACTTTGGCACTACACGCTTGCTCGGCAAATTGTTACCTCGGATCTGTTGATTAATCTCTGACTAATGTCGTACAACTGGATCGATGAAGTCCTTCTTAAGACACCTTATTTTCATGATGAAAGATTTTCTAATCAGGCAAACCACTTGAATCAACGCCTCTATGTAATGTGGATGCAATGATAATGCAACAAAACTATGTGTAAAATAAAATAGTAATAATAAAAAAATAAAACACAAAAAAATGAGTTAGTACCGGATAAATATAATAAATACATAAATAAAAGGACAAATTAAATAAGGTAAACAAACAAAACAACCCTATTTATCCCGTCTAAAACACCTAATGTTATCTGCATGGCTTTAAAGGGGTGGGTTTCTATATGTTCTCTACATGCAGTATTGGTTCTAGGAGGTACCCGAATTGTCCTCGATGTCCTCTACTAAGAGTAGCAAGGCCCCCAATCATCACCCATTATAGGCTCCTTTCAACCGGGTTCAATTCAGGGAGACCCATTTGCTTATTCCTGCACGAAGGAACAAGTACTTGCTAGGCCTACACACGAGAACGATATCTCCATGAAAGCATTAGCGTTTTCCCCCCACTTAAAAACGAGTTTATATGCCATATTTTAAATGCACCAAAATAAACGCAGACTTATAACCGAATGTTAGTTTAATAGTCACTTTAATCCAAAATTTCTAATATTAATAAAGCGGCAATTATTTGAAAAAAGCTTGACTCTCATTTTGTTTTTGAAAAACAAAAATAGTCCCCAGCGGAGTCGCCATCTGTAGCGATGTCCCTCTCGCTAAAAAAAACTGAGTTTTCGAGGTGTTTATTTTCTTTCGGATATAAAATTTTTTATTCCGTGGGGGTTTTAACAATCACGTTTTATTTAGAAATTGGAGTCGCCACCGGCCACTTAGGTAGACCGGACACCACAAAACCAGAGATTTGAAAACTGTTGGGTTCGGGAGTCGGTTACGGATGGGGAATGATTAGCACCCCCACACTTCCCAAAATTGGTACTTTAATAATTATCGCTTTATTAGTATTAAACTTTCCGGATTAAAGTGACGATTAAATTAAGATTTGGTTATAAGTGCGAGTAAATTTTAAAGGCCCCGTTATCCGAGAGTAAACGCCCAACCACCATCACTACGCCTGATACTAGCCCCGTTTACGCTCGGATAAAAGGGCACCACATTGACAATTTTTATATCTCGATATGCAATTTTAGTTAGCAAAATATAAAATATGGCAAATAATTTAAATACAATAAAAATACAAATAAATATTAACATAATAAAATACTAATCTAACATAAATAAAATACTAATCTAAAACATACATACATAAATATTAATCTTACTCATAAATAAAAACAAATATAACATAAATAAAATGCTAACATTCATAAATATTAATATAACACATAAATAAAAAACTAATCTAACATAAATAAAATACTAATATAAAACATTCATAAATATTAATCTAACACATAAATAAAAAAATAATCAAACATAAATAAAATACTAATCTAAAACATAAATTTAAAACATACAAACTAAAAAATAAGAATACAATTTTAAATTAACTAATAACTCATTAAATTATAAAAATTACAATAAAAGGGAAGAAAATATACCTAACTAAGAGCTCGACTAATGAACCCCGACTGAGCCCCACCGAGATCTACCACGACGTCTCCAAAAAATTAACTAGATTAGACCTAAAATAAGACCCCGGTCAAACCGACTAGGACCGAGGGCATTGCCCCGGTCCTTGGCTAGCCGGGAGTTGATGCCCCCTTATTTGGCCTTGCCATGGCTGGCTCCTCAATTCTTGCGTGAATTGCCCCTCCCCAGTGCCTCCTATTTATAGGAAATTGGGGGCTTATGGGGGGTGACGTGGTCATCCCAAAACCACATAATTTCCTTTTCTTTTTTGCTTTTTAATTTTTTTAATTTTACTTTTTTTATATTATATTATATTATTATTTTTTTAATTTTTCATTAATTTTATATTAATAATAACACTAAAACCCGGTCACAAATGAGTGATTACACAGATATGTCAGAACCCGAAAAAGGGTTTACTTTAATCTTGCGGGAGTTTATGCTAATCCTGCTGTGGGAGCGTCTGCTAGTCACCATGGGGGAGCTTCAACGAATCAACCCATCTATTTGGGGGTAGGATACGAAAACAAAATGCCAGACTTGAGCATGATGGATGAAGTTGAGAAGAGAATTAGAGCCGATATGGAGAAGAAGTTTGAGGAGCAATTTCGTCTACTTGAGGAGAGGCTAAAAGCCATTCAAGGGGCCGATGAACATGAAAATGATGCAAGTGATTAGAGTTTAGTGGTCGATTTGATTCTCCCACCCAAATTCAAATTGCCTGACTTCGACAAGTATGACGAGACCACTTGCCCATCAGCTCATATCACCATGTATTGTAGAAAGATGGTTCCTTTCGTGAAGGATGGTATGTTACTTATCCACTGCTTCCAAGAGAGTTTGACTGTATCTGCAACTCGGTGGTACACCATGCTCAACCGAACCAATATCAAACCATGAAAGGACCTTCAAAAGGCCTTCGTAGAACACTACAAGCATGTAATAGACATGACCCCTAGTCGAATCACGCTAGAAGGGATGGAGAAAAGGTTGAATAAGAATCTACGCCAACATGACCAGAGATGGCGTGATGTGGCTACTCAAATTCAGTCACCGATCCCCGAACATGAAATCATGCCAATGTTTGTCAATACTTTAAGAGGGACATTGTTCAATCGCCTGATAAGCAACACCACCCAAAGCTTTGCTGACATGGTGAGAACCGAGGAATCGATTGAAGTAGCAAAAAAGAGCAGAAGGATCGATAGTAGGGAGAACACTCGTAAGAATTACAAGAAAAGAGATAACGTGGTGAACAATACGAGCATCTACGTAACCCTAAAGAGTTTCACTATTTCACCACCACGAGCCACAGCCAGATGAGGGCAAAGCTTGAACAAGAAGGAGACTAGGGCCCCGAAGAGGGAAATGAGAAGATGTCATTTAATCCACTCCCGGTATCATATGCCGAACTATACTCACAACTGCACGAGGCTAATTTGGTCCGGCCTTATTCTGTCACTCCGTTCAAACCACCATTCCTTGTGTGGTACGATGAAAAAGCAAACTGTGATTATTATGGGGGCATCTCGGGACACTCAATTGAGAATTGTATTGCATTCAAGAAGTTTGTGCAAAACATGATAAATTCCAAGGTGTTGCAGTTAGATAAACCAAATGTAGCCACTAACCCGTTACCAAATCACGGACGCTGGGGCATAAATGTAATCGAAAAAGAGTACACTAAAAGAGCGAAGACGAACGTGTATGAGGTTAAATCCCTTTTGAGGTGTGTATTTTAGCAGTTATGTATCACGCGCATAATCGATCGGGGCATGGAAATCGTGCAACAAGGAAGCGAACCGTATTGTGAGTTCTACCATGAGGAAGGACATGACATTCAGTGTTGCGAGGAGTTTAAGCAAGTAATTCAGAAGATTATGGACAATAATGAGACTGAATTTTTCAAGAAGAATGAAGAAAGAAAGGAGTCAGATGTATGGACATTGGATACCCCAAAGGTCAAGTATAGGGTAGATAGGCATTTTATCATATCACTCAAGCCAAAGCCAGAAATCTTGTCGCAAGAAGAGAGCTCCAAAGTAACTCTAAAAATACGAATTTTGGCTTTGACTCCCTTTCCATTTAAGGATGCTCGAAAGGTCCTATGGAGCTATACTTCCCACATCTCTATACAAGAGAAGTCAAAACTACAAGAAGAGGAGAAACCATCCGGTGAAGAACCCGCAAAGAAGGAGGACCTGATAGAATCAAACGCTGAGACGATAAATGAAGTGGGACATTTTACACGGAGGGACAGATGCTACACATTGGAAATGGAAAAGTCGGCAAAGGAATCAAAAGACAAAGGCAAAACGGTAACCAACGGACCTAAAAAGATTTTTGGAGAAGAACCTCCCCCAAAAATTCATGAGCAGTGACAGAGAGTCAGACGCAAGAATTCGTTAGGTTCCTAAAGCATAATGAATATAGCATCGTTGAGCAGCTTAGAAAGCATCAAGCATGAATTTTGGTACTTGAGTTGTTGTTAAGCTCATAAAAGCACCGTGATGCATTGTTAAAAGTATTGAATCAAACGTTCATCCCAGACAATATCTCAGTAAGCAAGTTAGAAAATCTGCTTACTTTCAATTCAATGAAAATGATGCTTTCCGTTTTTTTCTCAACTAGCAAACACCTTGTTTTTTGCATTTATTCATTACATTCATTATTCATTATTCCTTATTCATTATTATTTTATTTGTTTCATTAATTTCATAAGAGTATTCATTTTTTGTCCCGATACATATTTGTTTTCAAATTGTTTCAGGGTCTCCATTATTAGCTGTATGAATGATTCTAAATCTAATATCGAGATCTGTTTTGAACGACCCTCGTGTTTGGCAGAAATGGAGGAAGAGTATGATGAGATGGAAGTTGAGATTCTAGATGAACTACTCCGATTAATGGAAAGTGCAGATAAGAAAATCTTACCTCATCAAGAAGAGTTAGAGATTCTTAATTTGGGTTTGGAAGATGAAAGAAAAGAAGTGAAGATTGGTATTGCCCTCTCGTCTGAGACACGACGTGAATTGATTGTGTTGCTTTCATAATTGAATGATTTTTTTGCATGGACTTATCTAGACATGCCAGGTCTGGACACAGATATTGTAGTGCATAAGCTACCGATCAAGCCAGAATATAAGCCTGTCCAACTAAAATATAGAAGGATGAGACCAAAAATGTTGTTGAAGATTCGAGAAAAGGTAAAAAATAGTATGATGTCAGGTTTTTAGGAGTCTCTAAATACTCGGAGTGGGTGGCAAACATAGTCTTTATTCCCAAAAAGGATGGAAATGTCCGTATGTGTGTAGATTATAGAGACCTCAATAAGGCAAGCG
Source organism: Hibiscus mutabilis (assembly GCA_019671005.1). NCBI lineage: Eukaryota > Viridiplantae > Streptophyta > Magnoliopsida > Malvales > Malvaceae > Hibiscus > Hibiscus mutabilis. Next base: position 48,705,339 of record CM033711.1, read on the forward strand.
CCAAAGATAATTTTCCTCTACCTCATATTGATACTTTGGTTGATAACACCGTGGGACATTCGTGGTTTTCTTTCATGGATTGTTTCTCGGGGTACAACCAAATTAAAATGCATCTTGCCGACATGGAGAAAACTACATTCATGAACATGTGGGGAACATTCTGTTATAAGGTGATGCCCTTCGGATTGAAGAACGCTGGAGCAACCTACCAAAGGGCCATGTAACCCTTTTTCATGACATGATGCACAAGGAGATCGAGGTACATATAGATGACATGATCGCCAAATTTCGAATGAAGGAGGAGCATTTTCAAAACTTGAGGAATTTTTTCCAAAGGTTAAGAAAGTATCAGTTAAAACTTAATCTAGCAAAATACACCTTCACCGTCATGTCCGGTAAGCTTTTAGGCTTCGTGGTTAGCCGAAAGGGAATTAAGATTGATCAGAGAAAGTGAAAGCCATTTAAAATCTCATGCCACCTCAGACCCAAAAAGAAGTTCGAGGTTTCTTAGGAAGATTAAATTATATATCTCGGTTTATTTCTTAGTTAACCGACAAATGTGATCCCGTCTTCAGATTGCTTCGAAAGAATAATCTGAGAGTATGGGCTGAAGAGTGTCAAGAGGCTCTAGATAAGATCAAGAAATATTTGACTAACACTCCAATTCTAGTAGCATCAGTACCAGGTAGGCCATTGATCTTGTATCTAACTGTCTTTGAAAATTCAATGGGTTGTGTTTTGGGACAACACGATGAGTCTGAGAAAAAAGAAAAGGCGATCTACTATATGAGCAAGAAATTCACTGATTGTGAAACACGGTACCCGCCAATTCAAAAGTTGGGTTGTGCTCTAGTATGGGCTACCAAAAGGCTCAACCAACACGGTACCCGCCCTTTCCCTCTACTAGCTTTCTCATCTATGTGAGCCCATTTTTCCTCAATTTCCACTTCATCTATCATTCAAACAATGCATAGTATATTAGGTAAAATCAGCAACCATTTGAGTCATTATGTGACTCCATACACTCAAGCATTTAATTCAAAACATCAAGACTGTTGTTGCGTGGCAGCATGTGCACTACTTGCTTAAATGTTCATATCTTTTATTCTGTACGTCAAAATTTTGAACAGTTTACACCGTTAGAAAGCTAACTTAATTTTCCTTCTAACCATATAGGCCTTACATTTTTATTCATTGTGAATTAATACAGTTTTTTATTTAAAGGCAGGCCAAATTATGCCACAAGACAGTTTGCATTGTCCTTAGAGATTAGTATCTGCAAACTATTTTATAACTCGGAATTCGATTCCATTTGTTGCATACGAAACTAGACATACACATGATTCTGTACATATAATATTTATTCCCTAATTTGGTCTATGTGAGTTTCTACAAAATTTTAAACTCACTGCCCAAAACATAGTATTTTGGACAACTTTACTTTAGCTAGATTCTAGCTTCATTAATCACTTGGACAAGGATTCTAATGTTCAACATATATACTCATTCATACATGTCTCAGTCAGTCCAATTATGTGTCAAGCCTATAAAAACAGGGCAATTGAGCAATTTTTTTCAAATTGGTTCATTAAGACATAATCTCACTAGAATTTCTAGCAACAAGAATTTCAATTCACATATCAATCATCCATTCTAATCATCATCCAATTTTTTCCAGCAACTAGTATAACATTTCAACATCAATTTGTTTATTGACAACATTAGTTTCTCCTACTCATTCGAATGGCACTACCAATTTCATGGATTGATCAATAAATTGAACTTCTTAACTAATTCATGGCATCAATTCACTAACTACTCATCCAATTCATGTAATTCAAACAAGAACTTACAATCTACATGCATCATTTGAATCTATAATGCATTAAGGAAGAGATTTTACATTCCTATCAAGATAATACGAATGCTAGCAACTTCAATTCTTCCAATTTTCAAGCTTGAATCTATGAACATGGAGTTTTCTCACTCAACTCCTTTCTCTCTTCTTTGTTTCATCTATTCGGCCATTAGGGAGAGGATTACATTGGGTCCATAAATTAACTCCTCCCAAAATGACTAATTTGCCCTTGATTATCCACTAATTATTTACATGTGTAGGGCATTTATGAATATAAGAATTTTGAATGCATTCCTTCATTTTGTTACTTGTTTTGGTTTGGTCACTTATAATTTAGGTTACCACTTTTTCATTTATAGCATTCTAGTCCTTATTAACTAGACTTAGTATCTTACTTTCAATCATTTAGGGATTAAATGAAGGCATTGTAGTAACTTCCTTTATACTAGTTTTGAGGATATTACAATTCTCTCCCCTTAAAGAAATTTGTCCTCGAATTTACCTAAGGGGAATAGATGAGGGTATTGCTTTCTCATCGTTTCTTCGGGTTCCCAATTGGCTTTTTTTACATCGTGGTTCTTCCATAGAACTTTCACCAATGGCACAGTCTTATTGCGAAGTCTCTTGAATTCTTTATCAAGTATTTGAATTGGATCTTCTTCGTACGATAGATCAGGATTAAGTTCCACCTCTTCAGGTTCTAAAACATGCGAGGGATCCGATCAATATTTCCTCAACATCGTTACATGGAAGATGTTGTGGATTCTATTGAATTTAGTAGGGAGTGGTAGCTTGTAGGCAACTAGACCGATCTTTTCTAAGACTTCAAAGGGTCCGATGAATCGAGGGCTTAGTTTACCCTTCTTCCCTAATCTGAGGATTTTCCTCCAAGGAGATACCTTCAAGAATACGTAATCACCCACTTGATATTCAATATTTCTTCTCTTGAGGTCGACATAAGCATTTTGCCTATCAAAGGCCTCTTTCAGTCTACTATGGATCACCCGAACTTGATTTTCGGTTTCACAAAGCAATTCAGGTCCTGAAACCTTGTTTTCCCCCAATTCAGACCAGCATAGGGGAGTTCTACATCTCTTGTCATACAATGCTTCGAATGCGGCCATTTTGATAAAAGCTTGATGGTTGTTGTTGTAGGCAAACTCAGTTAATGGTAGAGATTTCTCCCAGTCTTTACCGAAGTCGATAATGCAAGCTTGAAACATGTCTTCAAGCACTTGGATTATCCTTTCAGATTGTCAATTGGTTTGTGGATGGAAGGCAGTGCTAAGGTTTAGCTTGGTTCCCATAGCATCTTGAAGTGCCCTAAAAAATCGAGAAGTAAAACGAGAGTCCCAATCTGATATAATAGATCTAGGAATATCGTGAAGTCTGATCACTTCTTTCAAGTACATTTCAGCTAGCTGTTTGAGGCTCAAGTTCATTCGAAGAAGTAAGAAGTGGACCGATTTGGTGAACCTATCAACGATCACCCAAATAGCATCATTTTTCCTCGGCGATAAAGGCAATCCCGATACGAAGTCCATTTCTATACACTTCTACTTCCATTGAGGCAATTTGATGGGTTGTAGAAGTCCAGTAGGTAGTTGGTGTTCAGCTTTCGCCTTCTGGAAAGTGAGGCACTTCGATACGAAGTCAACAATATCGACATTCAATCCTGGCCACCAATAGACTTCCTTTAAGTCCTTATACATCTTGATGACTCCAGGATGTATTGAAAGATGACTACTATATGCTTATTGAAGCATTTCCCTCTTAAGGATTGGATCATTGGCTACACAAACCCGATTCTTGAAGTAGAGCACACCATTCAATCGAAATGAGAATTCGGTGCTAGGAAAGGGATGCCCTAAATAAGCTTGATGCCTTCCTAATCAATCTAATCCCAGAATGAGATCAAATTCAACAAAAGGCAATAACAATAGGTTGGCTAGGAAAGGGATGCCCTAAATAAGCAAAGGGCAATCCTTACATATTTGGTTCACTATTACATTGTCTCCTAAAGGATTGCTAGCAATTAAGCTACAACTAACATATTCAGGCTTCAATTTAAGCTTTTCAATTAAAGGAGATATTATGAATAGATGGGTTGATCCCATATCAAATAGAGCATAAACAAGGTAAGTATCAAGGTAGATTGTACCTGCAATTACTTCAGGAGATTCTTCCTCCTCCTGACCACGAATATGATAGACTCGAGCAGGTGCCTGAGACTCTTGATATGTAGCATTAGACCCTTGGCCTTTGCTCTTCCCGTAGTTGCCTGAGTTAGCTTACTTCGAACCCTTTCCCCTGAGTGAAGGAGCTTGATTCGATTTGTAAGAAACATGATAAGGCAACTTGTTCAGATTTTGGGGGCAATCTTTGACATAGTGTGTCTTGTCTCTGCACAAGTAACAAGCATTAGTGAGCTTTCTACAAACTCCATTATGGTTTTTTTGACAAGTCTTGCAAGCAGGGATTTAGGTCTCCCTCCCGGTATTCCCAATGCTATCCAAGGACACCATAGGTTTTGAGGCTCTGGACAGAGCTTGTGGCTTGGGTATATAGCTACCCTTAGAGAAATTTCCCTAATTGGAAGAATTTCCTCCTTTGTGCTTTTGTTTATTATTGCGCCAATGAGACTTGTGATCATCCCTCGACCTTTTGTTATCTTGGGACTGATTCTCTGATCGTTTTGCCAAAGTCTTCATCTTGGCTTCGATATCTATGACTCGGATTACCAATTCTTGGAAGTCAGTAATCACCAAAGCAGTGAACATGGAGAATAACTCATCATTGAGTCTATCTATGAACATTCTACACTTGTCCTCTTCTTTCTTTATGAATTTCGAACCGTATTTGAAGTATTTGCAAAACTCACTAACATACTGCTCGATCGACTTTCCTTCTTGCTTCAGGTACAAGAACTTCTTTTTTTGATCAGCATGATATTGATCACTAATATATTTCTTTTTGAATTCTTTAAAGAAGAATTCCCAAGTGACAGCTTCTTCAGGTGCTGCCAAGATAGTAGTCTCCCACCAATCAATGTCTCCTCGGCCAACAAAGCTACTGCACGCTCCATATTGTGTTCATCTGAGCACTGCAGTTGCTTAGACAAGATTTTTTCGTATTCTCCAGCCAGTACTCCACTTCTTCTGGCTTGTCTTCACTTGTTCCAATGAAAGTGTAAGCTCAATGTTGAGCTAACTTGTCAATTGGAGCTCTTGCTGATTTTGCTATCGGAGGGTCAAGAAGAGTTGGAGGATTCTGTCTCATAGAGACAATCATCTGATCAAACATCTCCTTTAGACTAGAGAAGCATTATCGTTAAATATGATAGATCACGAGAACTTCCTGCTGAACTTGTTGAGGTTCAGCAGGCTTCTGGGGATCCTGATTCATCCTTACGCTCCCTCCCTCATTGGAGGAGCCAGTCGGGCTTTCATTATCCTTGCCCAACCTTGTTTCAGACATTCTATGTACAAGGAATAAGAGAAGTCAAGCTCAAGTCACAATCCAATCAATATTCAAGTAACTCCTAGGTGGCACCTAAGTGATCAATGACAATAGCCTATTCATGCAATAGACCCTAGAATCATGCAACCTTAAAGCTCTAATTACCATTTTGTAACATACTCTAACCACCCTGGTAGGATTAGGTAAGTTACCACAATTACAATCACTAATCCATTCAATTAAAGCTAGTGAATTTAATTCGTTTTAAGCCTTTCTTGCACAATAAGTAAAAATTCGAATAGGTGAGGATTCAATAGACAATGCATGATACACCTATTAGATATATTAGGACCCACAATGCAATTAGTTATCATCATCAACACCAATTAGGACTTACTTGTTCTTCAAGCAACCATTCGAATGGTTGGAGAACACATTAGGAATTCCATTGTTCAACATAGCTAATATGCATACCAATAGGTGAATTACATCATTTACCTATATGACCATAATCAAACCTACATGCTTTCAATGTTATATATATATATATCATTCGAATAAAACATTAAGTGACCATAGTAATCCATGTCTAAACATAAAGGTTACGACATTTTCTTTTTGTTAACTAGCCAACTTCAATAAGCCTATTCAAACCATTTCATATAATCCAACCATTGGAATCTAACATTAGGCTAACAAGCATTCAAGTTTAATTAAGTATATAGATATCCATATTTACATACAATACTCTTTATAGGTCATAGATGAAGTTAATTTATACAAACCATTACTAAGTGATCATGAATATACATGCCATAGGGGCCACCATCCTAGGAAAACTATAACAAGATGGAAACATAATCCTTCAAGCAAAATGTGACTTGTACGAGCCTAGACTTCGGGATAGTATCCAATATCAACATGTATCATAGTAAAGAGACTTGATTAAGCAAATCTTAGTGAGTGAGTTCAAGTTACAAGACAATCAATACATGAAGTCTCAACTACGAACCATCTAATAGATGGTATGGTTCCCCCATGAATAAGGAACCATTTGAAACACTATAAATAATACCAGATGCATTTGCTTAATTTACAATCCAATATCAATACAAGGCCTGAAAGTTTAGACATGCTCAATCATCCAATTCGAATACCATGAGGCATAACATGTCATTTGAACTCGATCAATGTCCCAAACTCAAGCAATCTCATATAAGCAATGTTCAAGCAATTTCTCAATATCTATAGTTCATGGCATTCAATTCCCCTTTACTATCAATCAATGCAATGCAATGTAGCAATAGATTCAATGTACATGAGGTATAAGTTCATTTTAAGTATAGCCTTGAGAATTGATTACTCAGTCTAGATACTCGAGTCCCCAACCAAATTGTCACCAATATCAATAGTCAATGTGGTACAAAGTACCAGTCAAATCACTCCTACTGTCGCCAATGACCAATAACAATACTTCCCTCCTACTGTCACCAATTAGGGAACAATGTCTTAGACCGTAGTCAACCTCGATAATGAACTTTAAGGACTCTATGGCATGCCAACTATATCTATGACCGACTCGATACCAAGGCTTACAATAGTTATCTCCTTTATTTAATTTCAAGCATTATCAATTCAATGAGCAAATCTTGTGCCAATATCCCCTTTCAATCGAATAAGGTTCAAAGCCAATACCAATATCAATATTCCAATAGTCAATGAAGGTATATCAATCAATATGTCATTAAACAATGAATTGAGTTACTTCTAACTATAACAAACATGCTTCATTTCAATATAGTTTAATTAAGCAAGAAGCATATCATGGCAATCAATTGCAAATCAAGCATGTTTCTCAATCAAGTAAGCACTCAAAAGAGAACTTTCCTTGATAATGCTCCATAGCAAGCTCATTACACAATTTATAGTAAGAATAAAAAAAAATTAAATCAGAATTGGACATGGAGAGGTTACCACCCTCTCCAAACCTTAAACTACACTCACAAGAATTTTTTGAGCTATTGACGTTCCCGAATTAAAATCCCTTTCCCTCTACTAGCTTGTTGATCTATGTGAGCCTCTTTTCCTCAATTTCCACTTTATCTATCATTCATACAATGCATAGTGTATTAGGTAAAATCTAGCAACCATTTGAGTCATTACGTGACTCCATACACTCAAGCATTAAATTCAAAACATCAAGACTGTTGCTGTCTGGCAGCATGTGCACTACTTGCTTAAATGTTCATATCTTTTATTTCGTACGTCGGAATTTTGAACCATTTACTCCGTTAGAAAGAAAACTTAATTTTCCTTCTAACCATATAGGCCTTAAATTTTTATTCATTGTGAATTAGTACAGTTTTTTATTTAAAGGCATGCCAAATTATGCCACAAGACAGTTTGCATTGTCCTTAGAGATTAGTGTCTACAAACTGTTTTATAACTCGAAATTTGATTCCGTTTATTGCATACGAAACTAGACATACACATGATTCTATACATATAAGATTTATTCCCTAATTTTTTCTGTGTGAGTTTCTACAAATTTTTAAACTCACTACCCAAAATAAAGTATTTTGGACAGCTTTCATTTAGCTAGATTCTAGCTTCATTAATCACTTAGACAAGGATTCTAACATGATTGTTCAACATATATACTCATTCATACATGTCTCAGTCAGTCAAATTATGTGTCAAGCCTATAAAAATAGGGCAATTGAGCAATTTTTTTTCAAATTGGTTCATTATGACATCATGTCACTAGAATTTCCAGCAACAAGAATTTCAATTCACATATCAATCATCCATTCTAATCATCATCCAAATTTTTCTAGCAACTAGCATAACATTTCACCATCAGTTTGGTTATTGACAATATTAGTTTCTCCTACTCATTCGAATGGCACTACAAATTTCATGGATTGATCAATCAATTGAACTTCTTAACAAATCCATGGAATCAATTCACTAACTACTCATCCAGTTCATGTAATTCTAACAAGAACTTACAACCTACGTGCATCATTTGAATCTATAATGCATTAAGGAAGAGATTTGACCTTACTATCAAGATAATACGAATGCTAGCAACTCCAATTCTTCCAATTTTCAAGCTTGAATCTATGAACATGGAGTTTTCTCACTCAACTCCTTTGTCTCTTCTTTGTTTCATCGGTTCGGCCATTAGGGAGAGGATGACAATGGGTTCATCAATTAACTCCTCCCAAAATAACTAATATGCTCTTGATTATCTACTAACTAATGACATGTATAGAGGCATTTAGGAATATAAGAATTTTGCATGCATTCCTTCATTTTGTTACTCGTTTTGGTTTGGTCACTTATAATTTAGGTTACCACTTTTTCATTTATAGCTTTCTAGTCCTTATTAGCTAGACTTAGTACCTTACTTTCAATCATTTAGGGATTAAATGAAGGCATTGTAGTAACTTCTTTTATACTAATTTTGAGGATATTACATATTGCCCGGCTTTTGTTGTTGGCAAAGGATTTGCCACTTTTGGTGCTCGATCACTTTAAAGATGAATGCATCAAGGTTTAAGTTCTTTTGGTCGATGGTGTAGGCGAAACCTTGCTCGTCCCATACCTTCCGGCTTGCAAACTTGGCGCGATATCTCTCTTCAATGGTTGGTGTTGCAAATCGGTGGAATGATGGTTCTTCAGATGTACTTGGGTGAGGAATGGTATTGATGTTTTTGGCCATGGATTCTTTGTGCTTGTGGTTGGAATCAAAAATTATGAAAAAGAAAGAAAACTTTTGAGAGTTCAAGAAAGAGTAAAGAATTGAAGAAAGAGTAGATGGGGTTAAAAAGGTTTAATGGTGAAGTAATATTTGGTAGGGGTGATAGTGATTTTCGGCTAATGGGATAAAAGAAGAAAAAGTAGGAAAAAATGATGAGTTAGAAAGATTATGAGGGGATTGGTGAGGCTGGCGGGAAGGAGGATTGGTGGGAGTTTAAGGGGTGGTCGACTAGGGATTAATGGGATGATAATTAAGGTAAAAAAATATGAGCTAGGCTTTTATAAGCCTTTAAAATCAACCCATTATTTCCTCCTAAGGTTAAACTTCAATCTTCAATCCAATTCTTCCTTATCTTGAACTCTTTTCCTAAAACTCAAACACAAGAAAAAGATAAAAATTAAATAAAGATAAAATTAAATAACTAAAGATAAAGATAAATAACTAAAAAAATTCTAAAAGATAATGATCCCAAAAAATGAGGAAAGATAAAGATAAAAAGAATGTAAAATAAATTAAAAACATACGTTTATCCTAAAAATCGAAAATAAAAAAATTCAAAAATAAAATATGTCTAAAATTAAAAATAAAACTGAAAATAAATAAGGAATACTAAAGGAGAGCATGATCATGCATCTCCTAAAGTAGCCACTTCTTTGTCGCGCTTAACATGGTTGTCGGCATAGTGCTTTAATCTTTATCCATTAACTTTGAATTCATGTACATCAATGGTGGACTTGATTATCACGACACCATGGGAGAAAGGTTTGACGACTTCAAATGGCCCAGACCATCTCGATTTTAACTTTCCTGGAAAGATTTTTAACCGAGAATTGAAGAGAATAACTAATTTCTCGAGCAAAAATTGTCGCGGCAACAACTTCTTATCATGCCAACGCTTTATTTTCTCCTTGTAGATTCTCGCGTTGTCGTGGGCTAAGACACAAAATTCATTGATTTCGTTAAGGTCCAGTAATCGCTTTTGTCCAGCATTCTCCCAATCCATGTTGACAGTTTTGATTGCCCAATAAGCCTTGTGCATGATCTCCACTGGGAGGTGGCAAGTTTTGCCGTAGACAAGTCTATAAGGCGACATGCAAAGGGGTCTTGAATGTTGTTCGATAGGCCTATAGAGCTTCATCAATTCTTGCATACCAATCTTTTATAGAAGGATTAACAACTTTTTCAAGGATAACCTTCAATTCATGATTGGAAATTTCGGCTTGCCCGTTTGTTTGTTGATGATATGCCATGAATATTTTGTGTGTCACTCCAAATCTCTCCAACATCTTGGCAATCATCCTATTATCGAAGTGGGTGCCTCCATAGCTGATAATTGCCCTCAGTTTCCCAAATCGTGGGAATATGCTTTCCTACAAGAATCTTTGTACGGTCTTTGAATCGTTTGTGGGACTGCAGCTGCTTCTACCTATTTAGACACATAGTCTACGGCTAGTAGGATATACAAGTTGGCGAATGAGGATGGGAGGGGTCCCATGAAATCCATCCCCCACACATCAAATAATTCGACCTCAAAGATATTCTGCAGTGGCATCTCGTGTCGTCACGAAATATTCCCCGTTCGTTGACAACGATCACACCTTTTATAGAAATTTTTAGCGTCTTTGCAAAGAGTGGGCCAATTCAAGCCAGATTGTAGGACTTTGATCGCGGTGTGTGTTCCTCCAAAATGGCCTCCATAGGAGGAAGAATGACATTGTCAAAGTACATTGTCCTACTCCTCATCGGGAACACATCATCGTATCACCTGATCTGCACATTGTTTAAAAAAAAGGCTCGTCCCAATAATAATGCTTAGCATCATTTCGGAACCGTTTCTTTCCTTGATGAGTAGGTCATAAGGCAAAATACTACTAACCAAGAAATTAACCAAATTGGCATACCAGGGAGTTGCCGTGGCAACTAATAACTACTCATCCGGGAATGTGTCGTGGATCTCCAAAGTATCATCATCCTTATCGCCACCTTCCAGCCTTGACAAGTGATCGGTAACTTGATTCTCTAGTTCTTTCTTGTCCTTAATTTCAATGTCAAACTCTTGTAAAAGTAAAATCCAACGAATTAAACAAGGTTTCACATCTTTTTTAGCAACCTAATACTTAATTGTTAAATGGTCAGTATGGACAATTACCTTATAACCAATCAAATAGGAACGAAACTTGTCAAATGCGAAAACTACTGCTAGTAATTCCTTTTCCGTTGTGGAGTAATTCAACTAAGCACCATTAAGGGTTTTACTAGTGTAGTATATCACATGGAAAATATTACCTTTCCATAGGCCTAAAATAGCTCATACTGCATAATCGCTTGCATCACACATGAGTTCAAAAGATAGGGACCAGTTAGGTGGAACGAAAACGGGTGTCGAGGCAAGTTGCTTCTTCAGATCTTTAAATGTCGTGGCATATGAATCATCAAAGTGAAAACCCTTATATTTTTCAAGCAAGTTACCCAAAGGTTTAGAAATTTTAGAAAAATTATAAATAAACCTTCTATAAAAACCTGGATGACCAAGAATGCTTCGTATTCCTTTGATGCAAGTTACCCATAGATGAGATAGAGTCTTACCTGATCAGTGTGATAGCTTATCAAGCTAGGGCTGACATCATCATGCCGATGTTGCCTTGGCACACAAGCTTAGCATGTCTTTGCCAACATAGCTTGGCATCACCTTATCCGATATTTTCTCAGAGGTTGATCCATTTGCAATCTTTTAGGAGCCTGATCATGTCCTATTTTTTCGGGGTTCAATGGCCTCTTGGCATGACATCAAAGTTACTTCTCTACCAACAAGTGCTTGGCACTATCTGGTCCTTCTGTGCCAACAACACTTAGCATTCTCCTTGGCAATCCTAACTGTGTTACTTTCCTGCACCTAATCCTATGCCAAACCTGCAAAATAGCCACAAAACAACTATTCACACTGCATAGACAAAATACTAAACTCCTTATGCAAATGCATGATTCTAACAACCTAATGCGACTGAATGTACCTAAAAACAAGTAAGAGTAATGTAAAATTTGCATTAAAAACAATACTTTTGGAGAGGTAACACGCATGTTTCTTCTTCCAATAGCAAGGCTTAAGGAGCACAACATGTATAAATCACATTATACAACACATATATTGTCATTAGAGATACCCAAACCAAACATTTTGTTTAAAGAAAAACACATCGGATACACAAAATTCTCAAGTGGTTCCTTCGACCACTTACACTTACATCCTCAAACCGGAGCATGGTACTACTACCCCTCAATGATTATGATGTATAAATCCTCCAGCAGGAGATTTCTAAGCAATTACCCCTCAATCGTTGTGGTTCCCATGGTGGAGCAACCCCTCGACACATACGATGCAACTTATTATAGTGCACTTTAAACTCTATGGTGAGACAACTATATCTGATTACTTTTAACCATTGCCACTTTCAAATATATTCACTTTAAAACATGTCACCTCTCTTTTTACATATGCATCAAACACAAATTTCCAATACATTAAATCATGTATTAAGCATTCTTTAAATCCTTTCGCAAATCATTTTTCAAACTCATAAATCATCAACTTATATATCATTTGCAACATCTTTCATTGCTAAAACATGCATATAATAGTAGGTAATCAAAACCATTGACAAGAGCATGAGAATGTATTTTTGCAAAACAAAAAATAAGAGCGAGAGCTAGCAGTACTCACTTTCGAGCTTTGATAAGCGTTTTCAGCTTAACCTAAACTCCCATAATCACTTTCAAACCTTTATAAAGCTGAAAATCTCGTTTACACCCACCAAAAACACAAAGCCTAACTTGCCGAAATGAAATCAAGCGTCTAAATCTTCTGAAACATCGCCAATTGTTGAAGGATCAATCTCCAATGTTTTAACCACGTAACAACAGAGGATTAATGCACCATTATATATCCATAATCCCAGCAACATCAAATCCAAAATTTACCTTACTAAAAACCATCAACGACTTCTAAAAACAACATAAAAAATCACCAAACTCCACTTAAACAAAGCCTAACCTCAACCTATCGATTTGAGTGCCTTAACATCATCAATTAAAATCTAAAACACTTACAACCACACCTTATTACCTCCAACAACCTTCTAACACCATAAACACCTAAAAATCTAACTTTTCACAACCTAAAAAATTAGCAATTCAATTAGTCTCATGATTCTTATTACAAAGACCTCTTTATAACATTCAATCAAATTATTAACATGATCTAAACAAAGATCTTCCAATTTCTTATTAAAACTCACTTTACCCCTTTTAATCTTGATTTAATCATCATCACATAACAAAAATCGATTATAAAGGATCAAGAACTTGGTAATTTGTAACATCCTAAACTATTGGTTTAAAAGAATGATCTTTTTTTTAGTTGTAATGAATCTCTAAAAGTGCTTAATTGTGACCTTAAAGGACTAAAATGAAGAGGCCACAAAGTTTAGGTGGCCAATTGAAAGTGACTAGTTTCATAGTAATGCAATTTTGTGAGATTGCATGCCAAAGGCAATAATCTGATTAATGGAAATCCATATGGCTTGAAATTATAAGCCATGTAGGAATGAATATCCCCTTGAAAGCTTTCAATCAAACACGGTCCTTTATCATCTTATTTTGCTTCGAATAGCAGAATCTATCTAGGGAGAGAGGGAGAGGATCTTCATCGTTAGCTTGAAATTGTTGGCTTTTGAATGCTTGATTTGAGTTATATACAAAGCATGTAAGTTTCCTACTTGTGAACTCCTTAATTTTGAAGCATGAATATTGTACTAAAGAATTATAGATTTGTTCTTGTGTATTTGGTTATGATACTCAGTTTAGAAAATCTGAATGATGAAACTTAGACTTAGAATAGGAAGTAAATTGTTTTGAAGCTTGAATTGGTAGAATCGGGCATTGGTGATGAGAGTTTGTCTTTGACATGAATGTATACATATTGAATTTTACACATTGAGCTCAATTGATGAATTATATGATTCCTGCTCAATTTAGGAAACTGTTTGGATCGAGTCTTCTACTGCTTTGGTTTTGGTGTTGTAAAATTGCTTAAGCTGTTAAAATTGGTACACAAAAACATAGTTGTTTAATGGTAAATGAATAATGTATGTTAGGAAATCAAAGGATGAGCTTAGAGGGTGTGTTAGGGGCATAGATTCGAATCTACCCTGTCTCAGACAACATGTTTTTGGGGATAGTTTAGGGAAGAAAATTGACTTGTTTAGACATAGTTTAAGGTTAAATTGAAATCTAAAATTTGAGTTATCATTTAGTAGATGGTCTAATAAACAAGTGGATGCATACATGTTTGACGGAAGGTTGTTATTGTTAGAAGTGTATATGTGTGGAAGGGGCAGTTTCGAATGGTCCTTGTTTTGAGGGATTGTTTTGTTAGTTATTATAAGTGACATGTTAGAAATTGTTAAATTGGGACATTGAATGTTATAATTGGAAGGCCTATGATTAGAAATTGATGAATTATATGATTAGAAATTGATAGGCAGAAGGCCTATACTGATCGAAAAAGGAAGGATATTCATTATAATGTGGGGACAAGGTATTTCTCAAAGTATATCCTTGGAAGAAAGTATTTCAGTTTGGAAAGAAATGGAAGCTTAGCCTTCAGTTTATTGGACCGTTTGAAATTTCTAAAATAATTGGCCTCCTTGCTTACCGGTTGCTCTTCCAAAAGAATTTAGCAAAATACATAATGTATTCCATGTTTCGATGCTGCGTAACTATCATTCTGACCCTTCTCACATCTTGGAGCCAGAAGAAGTGGAATTAAACTATGATGAATAACTAATTGGAATTATTGACCGGGAAGAAAGAAGACTTCGGAACAAATCAATTCCCCTTGTTAAAGTTCAGTGGAGGAATCATGGGAGTAAAGAAGCTACCTGGGAAGTTGAATCCAACATGAATGAACAATATCCACATCTCTTCTCTCAAGGTAAATTTGAGGACGAATTTCCATTAAGCATTTTCAAACATTTTCCATATTTTATTTCACATTAAAACATTTTTTGTTAATTAATTCCTAAAACTAACTCGAATCAACTAATATGGTTCACCTGAACTATCTATTCTATCTCGCAAACTTATAGGCCAAAAATCGGGGCCTTATAGTAAAAATCATACAATAAGGAATGTCACGAGCCTCGTTAAAACCCCATAATCCTAGGTTCGGGGAAAGACTACTCGGATACCCTAGAGAACACAAAGGAATAAACCAACAACTAAAAAAATTTGAAAGCCCCATAACGAACACGAAAAAAATGCAGTTCCTTCACTACACTCAAACACCACTAATCGATGTGAAAACATCACACTAATAGTGCAAGTTACACTGTCAATGTAAGAATAGAAAAATGTTGAGACTTATGTAACTACAATACAAACCTGTAACAGAGGCAGTTGTGGGTGTAATGGTGGTTGTAATAACATAATAAAAATGTAAATAAATGGTTAATTATGGTTGCAAAAAATAATGTAATAAAAGGTAGAGAAATATGAGAAATAAGCCTAGATATCTTTGGTTTAGCTCGACAGAAAGATCAAATGCACTTTAAGGGGAAATGATGGTTCAATCAGCACTGATGTGGTTAGCTTCCATTTAACCTTCAACCATTGACTCAGGGATGTAGATAGGCTTCAACTTTTTTCGTAAGTCGAGACTATAGCCCTTTGAATGAGGGAATCAACTTTTATTGTATAAACTCGTTAATCTGAGTCGTCAGTGCATCCATCGATGTTAGTGGCTTATTTTAACACTCTCATGTAAAACGTAAATCAAATCCAAAAATTAAAGATTAAGAAAAAACTAACACATATATATTAAACTAGGAAAATAGTTTAAACAAGTTCAACAAGCTCCAAAAAATTAAACCATCATCAAGATGAGTACAAATATAAAGTAAATCTCCAAAAAAAAATCAAAATAGAGAGAATTTTAAGAAGATGATGTAAAAATGAGAATAGCGCGACTCTATCTCTCCTCGAAAATAGTCCTTTTATAGGCTACCCAAGTAAGGACATCTATCCTGCAGGTTATTCGCATGCACAATGTCGTATAAAATTTGTTATAACAGACTGGACAGCAGGCATATTCATCCTTATCCTTAAGAAGACTGTACAATTGGAAGATATAGTGTCAAACTGGCTGCAATGGTGAAAACTTCCTCTGCAGGAACATTGGCAATACAACGACAATGAGGCAAAAATAGGTAGAAATATACAAAACACAAGCCACTAGAACTAAGTTAGAAAACATGCAGAAATGGATGTAATGGATACCAATGTGGGGACAATAAGACCTATAAATCAAGGGAAAATACGTCATGGAGGGGAAACGTTGTCAACTCCCAAGCTCCCTACGACAATTTGAACCCAAATAAGAACGACCAAACACCATTGAAATAGATACCCAACCTCTTTGTGTCTAAAAACATTAGAAGATGGCAATTGGATAGGAAACGTCTCAGGCATAAGGAGGGGAGTGCGCTTAGGTACAGCAAGTCAGATAACCAAACTCTTTGTAGATAACATATTGGCAAACATACATTGGAAAGGTCTGTGGTTTGCATTCGAGAGACATGGAGATGTAGCAAATGCTTTCATAGAAAATAAAAGAAATGTAAATGGGAGAAGATTTGGTTTTGTCATATTCCGTAATAGAACAAACGCTGAGAGGGCTATTGAAAGACTCAATGGTTTCAAACAATATTAGAGTTAGATTATAGTATCACCGGCAAAATACGATACAAATGACTCATTTTGAAATAGAGCAAGACCGAGGGAGAAAGTTCACACTAAAACCACATAGGAAAATAAAGGAATATCAAAGTTAAATGGAGAATGTGAGGTCCCTACTCCAAAACCACAGTGGACAAACAGCTTCAATTAAAGAAAACTTTGCTGGTCATAAGGTTAGAAAAACAGCTCAGAAGGTTAAAAAATGAGTTGGGGAGTAGCTCAAGAGAAGAAAGTGAGCCTAGTGATAGGAACTCAAGAAGGAGAAATAGGATTGCTGGTCATATTGAAGTGGAACAGCTATGGGCACTAAAAAGATTCTTAGTAGGGGAAATGTCAATTGTATGTAGTTTTAAGAGCATATCAACAAGGCTGACCGAATGGGGGCTAGGGAGATTAAGGTGCAAAGGTTGGGAGGAAAAACGTTCTTACTCACGATAGAGGATAATGAACTGTTCATAATGCTTGAAGACTTAAACTGGTCATACCATAAAGAGATATTTGTCGATGTTCCAATGTGGTCAAAAGGCTTAAACAAGATAGAAAGGGTAACATGGCTACAAGTGGCTGGTATGCCATTGTAGTGCTGGAACAATGTCACCTTCAGGAAGGTGGTAGAGCTCTAGGGGAAGTTGGGAGCATTTGGTGAAAATGTCTACCATACAAAGGATTGTGAAAGGATGACTATACTGGTATTAACATCACATGTATCAAGAATAGATGAAACAATTGAATTGGAAGTAGGAGATAATATCCATAATATCTGAGTGGTTGAGTTATGGTTTTTAGATACCCAGGATACAGTACGGTGCAAAAATGATAAAAAGGAATGAGAGCCAAATAGCTTGGATCACTGTTCTAGTCAATCAGATTCTTCATTAGAAGCAGCATGTTTTCATACGACAATGGGTGAGGTGGGTAACAAGCCTCAAGAGAACGTTGAAGCATTGAATGCAATCCTTGTAGGAAAGTAGAACAATGATGAAAATAGCTCGATGGGGGAGGGCTCCAAAAGAGACTTAGGTGAGAGTGCAATAAAGGGAGGTGGGTAATTGAAGAATGTCGGTGGGGATTGAAAAGGTGAATCAACTGGCTTGCCAGGGTCAAAGACTAACGATAACATTGAGGTGGCTGACGCATCTGCCTTGCCAGTTCAACGAGAAGGGAAAATTTTAGCGGTTGCTGCTGAAGTTGGGGCTAGTGGCAAAGCACAAATGGAAATGGATTGTAACATCCCGAAAATTGGTTTAGTCAAAATTGGATTTCGACGATTGGAAATCCTACTCTGGGAAGTTTAAATTTTGTACCAATATTGACTATATGATCCATTTTCTTAATGTTGAACCTTGATTGAGTCTAATCTTTGAATTGGGGACCTTACGAGAAAGTCAAATGTTGAATATGAGTCAAGGGTATAGATAGGGTAGGTACCGTATCGATACGGTATAACAGTTTATAGCTAACTTACTTGTCTAGGGTTAACTATATTGATACGGTTAAGAGGGTATCGGTACAGTCCTATGTTCAAATCTATTTTGAGTATTAAATTGAAAAATAAGAGGAACTAGGTGATGAATCACTGCCTACCTTGCCCCTCCCACGTGAAACATCTGTAAAAAGCTAACCAATTGCCATTCAATTGTCAATTGTAAGAAAATGATTTCTTAATTGGGTTTAGTAAACCCTTGGTGGTAGGAAAGCCTCCTATTTGCCATAGGTGATGTGGGGAATGATTAAAGCTTTTAACCTCCGTAAAATGAATAAGAAGAAAGTATGCTCATCTTTGCTTTGCTTCACCGAGACCAATTCAACATTCTTACTTTGAAAGAACAACCACACACCTCCATTATTTTCAACCTTGAGCTTATAAGCAAGCACCTCTCCTATTGACCTTTTTATGCTCAAGCTTTCTTAGAGTTTGAAGCCCCAATCCATAGCTAGCGATCGGGTAAGAAGGAACCCTCCATCAATTTGATAAAACCATGGATAATTTATGACTAATTTCATGTTGAAATTTAGGGTTCATAGCCAATCTGTGGAAGCTTTATGGATAAAGGCTATATTGAATTCTAATATCAGTTTTTGATGTCGATATACTGATTCTAATACCATTCTTTTGTTTACCTAGTTCAAGAATTGGAAATGAACAATCCGATTCCTCCAACCAAAGCCAGGAATAAAGGAATCGTTATCCGTGAACCGTAGGAGCTTCGAGATATCAAAGTGAGTGTAGTCGAAGTCTCGAGAGTTGGCTAGGTGCCATCTCAAGTCATTGGTTTATTGTTTATTGTGTGACTAACCATTATGTTGAAGGATTTTACATAAACATCATTGAAAGCTTTGTTGGTAAGCATGAGTAAGTGTGGTATTGAGTATTGACCATTGCATATAGTTATCAAATCATTGAGATATGTTCTTTGTCATTGAATCATTGACATGTGTTTATTAATATTGCCTATTGCTATGATCATATGATTATTAAGCTATTGTTATTGAATCATTTCTATGAAACTATTGCTATCAAACTATTGATTATTGTACCTTGGGATCGAAGAATTGGATACAATTAGCATGCCATAGAACTCATGAGCTCATTAGTACGGGTTTTTTGTGGTGCAGCAGAGGGATATATTGTGTATTGGTCAAATTGCTGCGGTGGAGGGATGATGACTAGACCACTATTGTCATTATTGGTGTTGAGGTGGAATTCATGTATCCATTTATCAAGAATCGAACCAAGGAGAACCATTGACTTATACTATTGAACATTGATATAAAAGTATTGATATGTTATTGATTATTGTGGATATGATACCTATTGATGCCATGTTACATGATAAGCATGATATATGTTAATTTGAGTATTATGCCTTATGTTAAAGTGATTAGAATTGCCATTGGGATATGCTATGTTGCATATCATGTCCATTCGAGATCGGGATTAGTTGGAAGATCGACAAGTCACCTCAAGCTTAGAGTAATATATTTTGTCCTTATGAACTCCAAGAATTGTGGCAAAGTAGTTAAACTAGTCGCGTATGACTCTTTTGATGTATAAACATTGTCCATGTTTTATATAAGACTAACTGGCCCTAAATAACCTTTTAAAAGTGACTTGTAATACCCTAAAATACGGTCTGATAGTATGTTACTAATTACTAGTAATCCTGTTTGATTTAATGATATCTTGAATTTGTTTGTACATCAAGTTAAGGATTATATTGCTAAGTTGGGAAAACAGGAGAGTTAATTAAATATGACTTAAATGGAAATCTTGATAAATGAAGACTTGCATGTAAATTAATAAGTTAGGGATGACCCTTACAGATGTCACATTGTTTGAAGACATGTGGGAAAGGGAGAGGGAGCTACGGTCTTTGGGGAATTGGATGACCAAAATTCATTTTTGGTTCTTCTTCTTCAAAGACCGATTCAAGGAAAGAAAGAGAACTAAAAGAAGGAGCTTAATAGAAAATTTAGAATTGCCATGGAAATTTGGGAGCTTTGAGTTCAAGCTCATGGGTGTAGTTCGATCTTCTTGGGGAGAATGTAAGTAATTATGCTTTCTTCTTGCTTAGAGCTTAAATTGAGAACTATATATGATGATTTTATGTAATTTGCATGTTGGTGAATCAGTTAGAGATAGAGAAAGAGATGCATGTTATGAACGTTTCCTTGACCTTTGATTGTTTCATGCTTTGAGAATTAACTATAATATGATTTGGTTGATCTTTGGAATCAAGTTTAAGGTGATTCAAAATGAGGTGCTCAACTTACATCTTTTTTTTGCACAATTGATGTTTTGTGGGCTGGTCTATGATTAAAATTGTGAAAATAGTGGTAATAAGGGTTATTATGTGAAATTGATGAATTTGGTATCATGAGTTGAGTTGTTAAGTGAGTGAACATGTTCGTAAAGATAATAAGTTGGATTGTTGATTTGAATGAATCCATACCTTCTTGTCCAATTTGGAATCAGAGCCAAAATTGCCCAGATTTTAATGTTTAAACATGTGAATATATGAAATGGTACATATGGTGACCATATGTGTGAAAACAGGGCATGGAATGTAAATACATGAACTTGTGAGCTATCTTAGACATGTATGAGAGTGAATATAATTTAAATTAACATGTTAGAACTACCATCTAAGTGATTAATGAAGCTAAAATCTAGTTTAGTGAAATCTGCCCAGAAAACTCTATTATGGGCAGTAACTTTGAAAATTCACCACAATTGGTAATGGTTGAATTAAAAGCTTTAATTTATATGGTTACAAACCTTAATATGTCTAGTTTCACATGCGACAAACAGAATTGAATTCTGAACTATAAAATAGATATTAGAGATGAAACTCTAAGGATAGTGCAAACTGTCCAGTGGTGTAAATTGCCTTGTCTTTAGGATAAAAAATGTATTAATTGGTAAGAAATAAAAAATTCAAGGCCTATATGGTTAGAATGAGAGTTAAGTTAGCTTTCTAACGGTTTAAACGGTTCTAAATTCCAATGTATGGAATGAAAGTTATGAATATTTAAGTAAGCAATGCACATGCTGCCTGGCAGCAGCAGTCTAGGTATTTTGGACAGTTTTGTAAACTGTTTTGTATACAGTTTGGACAGTTTGGTTGCTGCCCTATTTTGTCTAAATTGGAATGTAAACAATTCTAGTGATGTGCATTAATGTATATATATATATATATATGAATATGTTCCTATTCTATACATGTAACGTATGTATATTGTTTCCATGATTAAGTGAGTATAAGAATATGTTGAATGCTTGAATTGGATGAATGAATTGGCAAAGTGTACCTTGTTTGACATTATTTACTTGTATGAATTGTTAGAGCAAGGAGTAAATCTTGTTGAAGAAGAAAGGAGTGGCCAAACTAGTGGCAAAAAATATGGGGATTTGGATCCAAGACAAATAAGCATGTTTGGAGTATTGTGAGGGTAGTTTTGGTAGGGTTAGGACTTAGGTCCTAACCAAAATTTACATGTCTATCTTCTTGCTATTGATATTCCATGATAATGAGCTTAATTAAACTTGAATATGAATTAAAATGGATGTTTGGACAAAGCTGAAATTTGTGATTAAGTAATAGCATGGAAATGGATAAGTTAAACTATTTAGAAAGAAATGTGTAAACATTGTGTGATTCCATGCGTTGAATGATTCCATTCGAATTGCATGCTTGAGTTACATTATGGATGTAAATGTTTGATTTCTTGTTCTTGATTGTGCCTATTCAAATAGTGGCATGTATGTATTATAATGATATATGATGTTTGATCCTTGTATCATGAATGCAATTCACTCGAATGCTTACTTGATACCTAAGATAGTAAAGTAAATACTTGCTTGAAAGATAAGTAATTGGTGATTGTGGATCTAAGGCTCAAATAGCCTAAGGGCTAAGTTAATCTTGACATACTTGCTTGAAAAGGATCTTGAATTACATGATGTCTTGATGTAAGCATGAATTACTTGAAATAAAGAGCTAAGGCTCAACTAGCCTAAGGGCTAAGCATGATATTGCTATAACTTGCTTGAATGTAATTCTAGAATATGAATTGTCTGGACTTGAACATGAAAGCATAAAACATAAGAAACAACAACAAGCTTTAAAGTATAAGAATACCCCTCTAATGAAAGTTTAAAGATTTAAAAGACTTAAGTTGCCTACAATGGAAGTCCTTGGATACAATGGTATGATGCATGGTTTACTTGGGACTACGGTCCATGAGCCACGGCTCAAGGGGGCGCCCCATTACATGTAATATGTTATTGGCGACAGTTGGAGGTAACGGGGGAGTTGTATGGAGTGGCGACAATTTGGTTGAATAGTGAGAAGTATAGGATTGACATGTTTCTAATATTATCCATTGCTATGTGCTTTGAACTAAGTATCTCTTGGACCTTTATGGTCAAACACGGACCAATGTTATTCATTACCAATTGTGATCCAAGGCAAACATGTTAAAAAGATATGAACCATATTGAGAAATTGAATAAGAAATTCAAAAGAAAATCTTGAATACTTGAATTATATCTTGAAATACTTAAATGACTTGACAATAAATCTTGAACACTTGAATCACTTGACATGAATTCTTGAAATACTCAAATTGCTTGACATGTAATACTTGATTCTTGACATGAAACTCTTGAAATGACAATTTCCTATGCTTGGACCTCGTATTGTATGATTTGCTACTTGAAATGGCTTATGGTCTCGCTTGAGCTGATGTTTACTTGATTGGTTTGCTTAAATTGCTTGACATGCAAACTTGATTACTTGAACACATTACTTGACTTGTATACTCAAACTTCTTGTTAAATGATTGTTACTTCAAAAAGATCTCGATCTTACTTGAATTAATGAGTGTTGTTGCCATATACATCTTGTACATGAAAGTATGGACTATTTTGGCATTGTGAATTATGTGTACATGTTATATGACTGAATTGGCTAGACTAAATGAAAATATGGACTATTTTGGCATTGTGAATTATGTGTACGTCCTATATTACTGAATTGACTAGATTAAATAAAAATATGGAATGTTTTGGCATTGTGAATTATGTGTACGTGTTATATGACTGAATTGGATATATTAAATGAAAATATGGACTGTTTTGGCATTGTGAATTATGTGTACGTGTTATATGACTGAATTTGCTAGACTAAATGAAAATATGGACTGTTTTGGCATTGTGAATTATGTGTACGTGTTATATGACTAAATTGGCTAGATTAAATGAAAATATGTACTGTTTTGGCATTGTGAGTTATGTGTACATGTTATATGATCGAATTGGCTAGACTAAATGAAAACATGGACTATTTTGCATTGCAAGAATGTATAATCATGTATAATGGACAGCTAAGTAATAAGGCTTAAATTAAAGAAAGTAAACAAGCAATAATTAAGGCTTAAGGCTTACATGCTACTTAAAATGTATACTTGTACACTTGATATACTTGTCACATGAAATGCTACTCGAAATGGACTTATAATCTCACTTGAATTAATGTGTATAACTTGTGAACATATTTTGAGTGATAAGCTTGAAATATATTGTGATTATGTTACTTGACTTGGAAATGTTGTGATTTGCTTAAACATGTTATCGATTGATTTGAAATGATTGAAGATTGAATTATGATCTATGAATTTGCTTGTCATGCTATCTTGCTATTCGAATGATACTAGAGAATGTTTACTTGATTATTACTCTATAACCTTACCATGCTACTTGATTTGCCTGACAAATTGGTTACATAACATTTGCTTGCCTTGATATTGATTGCCATAAGTATGATGATACATGAGTTCATGATTTTGCTTGACTTGGAATGCTATAAACCTTAATAGGGCTACTTGATCAATGGAGACATGACATAATAATTGGTTAGAACTATTACTACCTCACTAAGTACATATCGTACTTATCACTCTCGTTTCCTCTCTTTCCAAACCATAGGTTAGGTGCTTCAAGGTGAATTACTTGATCCCGAAGTCAGATTTCTGGAGCTTGAAGTAAGACACAAGAAAAAGCATAAGTATGAATCCATACTTGTTTGTAATGCTCCTAATAGTTGGTGGCACCTATACTTGTATATAGTAAGCTAGGACATGCATTATGCTACTTGAAAGTTGAATATATGAAGTTGATTTGGCCTATAATGTTATGAAGGCTTAAATGCTAAACTTGGAGTATGTAATGACATAATTCTCATGTGGATTAAATGGATTAAGCTGCACATATGTTATGAGTTTGATTTGAGTATGTCCTAGTCAATGATGCTAATTGAATGCCTTGTATGAACATGTAAATGCTTGAATAAATATTATGAATAATTCATGTATACATGAACTTGAATTTTCGAATGGGTAAAGAATGAAACCATGCATGCTACTTGAAGTATGATTCGAATAAATGCTCACATGAACTTGATTTGTTGCGTGTATATGGAAATTGAAATGAAATGAACACAATTTTTCCTAATGCTATGAATGACATTAAGACTCGATGAATGAGGAAACTATTTCATGATATGCTAGAACTTGCTATTGCCGAATAGGAAGGGATCAAATGTACATGCTTTGCTTGTTCACATGCCTAAATAGTAGTTAACCTTGAATGAACAATTGAAGATAACCGAACACATGAATGACCTATAATGTCTATGAAACATGATATGCTTGCTTGAGATATGTTCGACTACATGTACATATGATCGTGTTTGTTTAAACTTACATTAAATATTTACATGTCTTGAATGTAATGAGATTGAGTTAAAATAAAACATTCTAGTCTAGGTATGCTAATTGAAAGCTTTATAGGATAGCATGAATGTAGATTTAAAAATGAATAACCTAAGTGGTAACCTAGAATGAATAATAAGATGGCCATGCATGTATACTTGATTGTGAATGCCTTGCTAGTTAAGAATGCCATTTGAATGCTATATATGCCTACATGACTAAGTAGTTATTAACATTTGAATGTAACTTGAAAATGACTAATCAATTGTTGGCATATAATGAACAAGAATGATAAACATATCTTGCTTGTATGATCAATTGTAATTTTCTAAGTTGCTTACTTGCTAGTCACTCAACTCGTCTATTAGGGATGAGTTCTTGAACAATTTTTAAATTATTCGTGCTTCCAGTGTTCCCTGAACACTCCCAAACCGGTTTACTACTAAACCGGGTAAGGGTGTTACATGACTAAAAATGGTTAATGTTGCATATTTGGCTATAAAAGGTGAAAACATAGTAAATGGATTCGGATTAACATGAATTTTGGCTTGCTAGTATTTTATAATGTTTAAAACTTACTTGTATAGTTTCATTCCATTTGGATATGAATTGCTAGGTTAATTTGAATAAAAACCAGTAAAATCTGTCATTACAGGTTAGAGGGTATCGATTCGGGTGATGGTGTACCGATACGGCCCTTGCAAAAAGTTCTGGTTAACATCGATAAAAAAAGGAGGGCTATCGATATGGTTTAGGCGTATCGGTACAGAAAATGGCTACTAGAATTTGGGTTGAAAAATGGTATCGATATAGTCTTAGAGCGTATTGGTACGGGGTCAACGCGTATCTCTACGAGATTAACTGTATCAGTACAGGTTTGACATCCCTTAAATTTGGGAATCTAAAATTAGGCTTAGCGTATCGATACAGCCCTTAGGGTATCGATACGGTGTTAGTTAAATATGTTTATGGCATAAAAATAGAATTTGGACAGTTTACAAATTGGCCACTAATAACTATAACTATACAGACTAATTGATTAGGTTAATGATATCCGATAGTAATATAACTTCACAGATTAATAATTGGTAAGTTTAATTAAAAGTTGGTAAACAATAATTTGGATTAGGATCGCTAATTTATGAAATTTGCAATTTAGTCCTTTTAATTTAAAAAGTTTAAAATTGACCCCATATTGAGTCAGTAATTGACAATTAGGTTTACTAAACCTTAAATAAGAATATTAGAACTTCTAAATAAATTTTCCACTCCGATTAAGCTTCCGTTTTCTGAATATTTTTTTCGATAACGCCTTCCGACCTAGTTCTCTACCAGACTGGGAAGGGGTGTTACATGGATGGGGTTGAGGCAGAAGCTGGAATAAACAAAGAGGTACAAGCTCACTTGTTAATAACAAGGGATTAACTCAGCGGACGGTTGAGGATATTTTGGGAATGGGCTTGAATGTAATTGATGGGGAGGGTAGAAACCTGAGAACCTTTGACCTACTAAATCAGCCTGGAATGCTTGCGTGGATGATCAAAATTGACAGGAAAATGAAGCTATCAAAAAATGGTAATCAGTTAGGGCATTCAAATAAGGGAATTATAGAAGAATGGGAGGTGACCGAGGCTTTCTTCCCAGAACTTGCGTAATCAAAATAGAAAGAGAGGAGATATGGATCGCTGGTAGAATATCAGGATAAGGCAATAATGGAGCTGGGGAAAAAGAAAAGAGATTGAGGGTTTATAATACAAAAGAAGAAA
Organism: Hibiscus mutabilis; assembly: GCA_019671005.1. Lineage (NCBI taxonomy): Eukaryota > Viridiplantae > Streptophyta > Magnoliopsida > Malvales > Malvaceae > Hibiscus > Hibiscus mutabilis. The sequence goes on from CM033711.1 coordinate 48,732,253, forward strand.
TTGAAGGGGGTGAATTGTTGGGATTATCAGGTAAATCTCTCATAGATTCGGATATGGTTAACTATTAGAGTATGCCCAAATACCAATCATGAGATGATTGTATTGATATACTTTTCCCAAATCTTTTAAAAAGCCAATTAAGGAGAAAATTTTGATATTTGACTTTGGGCAAATAGCTCCTTAAAGATTCAAAGTTTTGACCCTTTAGAAAACAGTCACTAAAAATAGTTTTCATTCTTTACATTTTGGTCACTAGCCAAAATGTCACATTTCCGAATTCTATTTTTCAAAATTCACTTTACCAAATATATTCATATATTAAATAATGATTTTTAGGTATTTCTAAAATATTTCCTCACTTAAAAATATTTATTCTAATTCTCGAATCCGACCCAAATCTCTAATACCGGCCTACGAGACGTCTAATCAACTTAGAAACTCCTAGGCCCAAAACCGGGGCATTACAATGGGCCCCTGTTGGTTGTCCTCTCTTCATTTTTATGGGATTTAAACCCTTTTGATTCACAGAGTTGCATGATCAGTGAAGGGAAAGCCATTATATTACCAATTTTCTTTTCAGCAAACCTCTTGATCTCTTTGTGTAGGATTTCCCCTACATCAATTTTCCTCGCCTTGATGATAGAATGTATCAGACACATTCTATCCCTTAGCATGGTAAAGTTTCCAACACTTGTCCTCGACCGTAGTGCACTTGCTACGCATAAATCTTCAACTAAAAGAGCAAGTTTATCATCATTCGTCTCATCCATAAAATAGTGCATGTTCATCCACATTTACAGTAAGATTAAATAGCTTGTTAATAGAAGAAGCACTGTATGGAATAGAGTGTTCCCTAACAAAAACAAGTTTCAAAGAGGGCTTGTACAAATTTTCATATAATTCTCTTACCAAGGTAGCACTGTAGTTGCCGAGATGAGTGTAGAATATGCCCCATTTGTGGAGTGCTATGGTGTTGTTGATGGATTTCTTAGGTTCTTCACCAGCAAAGAGTTAGATTCCTTGCTCGGGTTGGATTCTTCTTTTTTGGATGTGGTCTGTGAAGCGTTCACCTATAAGCCTAGTTTGAAAAACCTCGTACTCAGGAATTTCTTTCAGAGCAACATGGTTTTTTGATTGAGGGTTTAATTCAGAGCTTAGAATATCTGAAACAAGGGTTTCCTTCAAGATCTTTCAGGCTGCTCTTGTCTTAGCCATGAAGGAAGATAAGAAAGAAGATGAAAAGGAAAGAAATTGCAGAGAAAATGCAAACTTTATAGCTTCGAATACTTAGAGAAAGCAAAAAAATTAAAAGAGCATTCAATGAAAAACATGCTACTTAATAAAGAAGAAAAGAAAGGGGAAAATGAAAAGGCATACTTGTTACCATCTGATGCTATAAGTTTCGACGGCTTTATCTTGGTGCAAAAATCATGTTCGTTCATCATGTTTCCCGTGCATGTCATGAAAGGCTATGATTATTAGGGATAATTGCCCCTAAAATCATGCATATCTTGTGAGTCCTTCCACTATACAATTTGTTAAAGAAGAGACAAAACAAAGAGATTTTTTTATTATGCATAAAGGAAATAAGGGAAATTTAAAAGTAAAACGATGAAAGTAAAATCTAAATATAATAAAGCAATTAATGGGAATTTCAAAAAAAAAATCAACCAGTTTAATGGTCTCAATATTTCCAGGATCAAAGTCACCATAATAGAGTCTGAGTCTTTGGCCATTGACTTTGAACGAAGTTCCCCATTTTTTCTCTTTGATTGTGACTGCACCATGTAGAAATACTTCCACAACTTCAAAAGGTCTAGACCATTGTGATCTCAGTTTTCTTGGGTGCAATTTCATAGGTGTTGCGTCGAATTTCCACTAATTCAGTAATGTCTAGCAAGCGCTTCTTTCCTGCTGCCTCATAATCAAGGTTGACTTTCTTAAAACCCCACAAAGCCTTATGCTCAAATTCTACCGACAGATGACAAGATTTTCAAAAAACAAGTTGATATGAAGGCATTCTCAATGACGTTTTGTATGCAGTACGTATAGCCCACAACGCATCATCTAAACAAGAGGACCAATCTTTTCTAGAGGTGTTCACCACTATTTCTAGAACATTTTTTATTGCTCTACTAGATACCCATGTCTTTCTATTGGACAGAGGATGATATTTGTGGCCAGTCTATGATTTACTCCATAGCGTTTCAACGTAATAGCCACCTGGCTGAAGTGGAAATGTTTACCCTAGTCGTAGATCAATGCTTTTGGTGTTCCAGAACAGGCAAGTATGTATTTGTGAAAGAACTTCAATACTATCTTTGTGTCATCTTTAGGCACTACAACAACTTTTATCCACATCGACACATAATTAACCGCAACCAAAATGTATAGATTTCCAAAAGAATTAGGAAAAGTACTCATAAAATCCAAACATCAAATAACTCGATTTCCATTATTGGTTTTTGTGGCGTCTCATTTCTTCTAGATATGTATTCGGTGCGTTGACATCTGTCATAGCATTGAGAGAACTCATGAGCATCTTTGAACAAAGGCGGCCAATAAAATCCTAATTGGAGGACTTTTGTTGTCGTTCTCATTCCACCAAAATACCCCCCATAAGGAGCATTGTGACAATGTTGTAGGATAGATTTCATCTTTTCCTTTAGGACGCAGCGTTGAATTACATTATCGTTACTAACCTTGAATAAATAAGGTTCATTCCAATGATACTTCGTAGCATCTCTAAGGAATCTAACCTTTTTGTGCCCAGTAATATCAATAGGATCCTTTCTACAAAATAAGTAATTTACTATATCAGCATACCACGGTGTTGCATTAACAACGAAAAGCTTTTCATCATGAAATGAGTCGACAATTTACAGCTTATTGCCATCTTCACTGCCAGCTTCTAACCTTGAAAGATGATCAGTAACTTGATTTTCTAACCCCTAACGGTCTTTAATCTCAATATCGAACTCTTATAGCAATAAGATCAAATGGATTAGTCTAAGTTTCACATCTTTCTTTGCATAAAGTTATCTCAAAGCATAATGATCAGTAAAAATGTTATTTTCGCACCCACAATATAAGAACGAAACTTATTTAAAGCAAAAATTACTGCTAATAACTCTTTCTCAGTACTAGTATAATTGATTTGAGCTTCAATTAGAGTCTTAATAACGTGGTAGATTGCATGAAATACCTTGTCCTTGCATTGTCCCAAAACCGCACCCACAGAAAAATCACTTGTGTCACACATAAGTTCAAACAATTGCTCCGAGTTGGGTGCAACAACAATTCGTGCGTTCACAATCTGTGCTTTAATTTTATTGAATACATCCAGACATGCATCATCAAAGACAAATTTTCTACCTGGCTCCAACAATAAGCATAGATATTCGGTGATCTTTGAGAAATCACGAATAAATCTCTTATAGAACCCAATATGGCATAAGAAACTACGGATACCTTTCACATTTGTTAGACATGGAAGTTTTTCAATTACATTCGCTTTGGCTCTATCAACTTCAATTCTAGCTTTCAAAATTGGTGTCTCTAGATTGTCGATGCAATGGTCAAAATTATTCCCATGCACGTAAAAATCGCCCATGAATATTTCAAGGGAATTCTCAATCATATCAAAGAATATTGCCATCATGCACCTTTGAAATTTGGCTAGTGCATTACAAAGACCGAAAGGCATGCAATGGAAGGCAAATGTCCCAAAAGGGCATGTAAAAGTAGTCTTCTCCTAGTGATTCGATACAAATATGCTAACATATTATCAATAGCAATTTGATTGTAGCCAGAATATCCATCTATGAAGCAATAATACTCATTGCCTGTGATTCGATCTAACATATGATTAATGAACGAAAAAGGAAAATGATCCTTCTTTGTGGCTGCATTGAGACGCCTATAGTCTATACAAATATGCTAGTTAATAGTAATATGAGTTCAAATTATCTCATTAGCATTGTTACGGACTACAATGATGCCACTTTTCTTAGGGATGCAATGCACTAGACTTACCCATGCACTACCTAAGATTGCATAGATAATACCAACATCTAACCATTTAAGGATTTCCTTCTTGACCACTTCCTTCATCTTTTCATTCAATTTTCTTTGTAGCTCAATGGATTGTTTGTTCTCATCATCCAACTTAATCTTGTTCATGCAAAAGGATGAACTAATGCCTTTTATATTAACAATTGTCCAAGCAATAACACACTTGTGGTGCTTAAGATTATTTATCAACTTTGCTTCTTGTATTACGTCTAGAGTTGCAGAGACAATGACTAGGAGTGTTTTTGTATCTCCAAGGAATACATATTTGAGATTAGTTGGCAATGACTTGAGTTCCAGAGTATGAGCTTCATCGATAGACAATTCAAACATAGAAATTGACTAGTGAGCAAGATCCAAAGGTTAAACTTGCCATTTGTGATGAACTGTCGTAGTGAGAACTTCTACAACGTGGTCAAAATTTGGGAGATCTTCTTCTACCGTTGTTAGTGCAATATCTTTAGCAACAAGAATACCACGATGATGCAGGTCTTCTTGAATAATATGTTCAAGAATGTCGACATGATTACATTCTTCACACTTTCTTCCCATATCAAAGTTGAACATCCTAAAAGTAACTTGGTCATTCTCAACCCTCATTGTAAGCTCTCCTTTCGATACATAAATAACTACCTTCCAAGTAGCTAAGAATGGGCGACCAAGAATTATAGGTACTTATTTGTCAGCCTCGCAATCAAGTATAATAAAATCAGTTGGGAAAACAAACTTATCCACACGGATGAGCACATCTTTGATTTGACCATTCAGATGAGTCAACTGTAACACCCTCTTCCCAGCCTAGTTGAGAACCGGATCAGACCGTTACTATTGGTGACTGTACGATGATCGGTGCGATAAAATGTCAATAATGGTTAACACTTAATCCATATTATAACTTTCAAACATTACCCAATATCGATATTAGCTCAAATTATCCCCTTTGAAACAATGTCTAATCTATTAGCACCAATTTCTATCTTCTACAAGTTTTAAGGACTAAACTATAAATTTGATAAATTAGAAGTCATTTCTTATAATTAATTATGCAATAATGAAAATCACTATAATAATAGTAAACTTGTAAATTTTTTGGTTATTTCGATAACCTTTACCTATCCAATTAGACCATACAACGCTTAGTGACCAATCAACAAATAATGCAAAACTACAGTCTAAGTCTTTTAACAGAATTAACTGGCACTATATTGATACACCTTGGTGCCATATTGATACACCTTGCTAATTATGGTCTTATAACTGTAATAACGTTCATGATGTATCGATACACTTTAATGCCGTATCAATAAGGAAATTCCATATTCACTTCTAACTTTCATTGACCATTGCCTGTTTTGACATAGTTGGGGCTGTATCAGTACGGGTTAACTAGGGTTGACCCGTTTCGATATACCCCAAGACTATATCTATACATTTAAATGCCCAAAACTTACTACCAAAAACTTTATCGATACACTTTAGACCTGTATCGATACTCTATGGCTAACTCGTGCTTTCTCAGGCCAAATATGCAAGGCCATATCGATACAGCTAGACCTGTATCGGTACACCCTACACTATAATGTCAAATTTTATCTGGTTTTTAGTTCATTTGACCTAGCAATCGATGTCCAAATGCAATGAAACTTTACCGACAATATTTCTATACTATAATCTACTTGAATGACAAATTTAAGGGTTATTCGAATCAATTTGTCATGTTTTCACCTGTAGGAGTCAACTATGCATTTTTAGTCACTTTTATCATCACAAAAGTCATTTTAGGACCGTTTAGCCTTATACAAAGCATAGGCAATAAGTACACATCCAAAGTGCCATGAGTGACTATTTTAGCTACTTTTCCACCATTCAAGGAGTTTATATGGACAAATAATTTACTCTAGCTTGCTTGTGACTTGTCAATCGCTCGACTTCTCTGATCTTGATCCAACAACTCGGTCAACCTAAAATGCATGAGATGAACTGCATTAGGCATAATTTGCTTAGTGAGGTAGTCACAACTAAAACACTTTAACAATGAAATGCATTCCAAATCATATCTTGACAATAACAATGCAATGAATCAATAGTAGCAATGCAATGATCATGTTCAATAACATTAATTCCATAATTTAATAGTAACCCTTGGATCGATTTAGAATAGTGGATATGCAAATTCCTACGCCTCACCAAATCAATGAATGGTCTAGTCCCTCCGCCTCGCCAATATGACCAACATCACAATACATCTCTCTGCCTCGCCAAATCAATGTAGGCCGCAGCCCAAGGACTGTCGTCCACCCGTACACTGAGCTCATAAATTCTAAGGCATGCCAATTGTATCCAAAGTCCTTTCGAATCCAAGGTCCAGTGACAATATTAATGATCGATGTTCAATAGCAATGACGATACTCAATATATTCAATGACTTTATCAATGAGCAATGCTTCAATATCAATGTCCTATAACAATATCAAAGACATTAGTAATATTTCAATGATCTCAATGATGATATCAATAGCCGGTGATTTATTTGTAATGTTTCAATGACAATAACAATGTCGACATCAAAATCCATGACAATGGCAATGTCAATGCTCTATAATCAATATGCTATATTTCCATGATTCAATGATGATGACAATGTTAATGAAATTAACAATACTCAATAAAAATGACGATATCTATGTTTGATGTTTGTTAACTATGACGATAGCAATGACAATGCTCAATACTCGATGCGATAACTTACCGATGCTTACCACAATATCTGTTAAGCAGTTCGATGCAATAATCCTTAGCGATGAGGTTAGCAATGTCAATTTCATTAAAAATGAAATCGAGAAAGGCACCTAGCCTAATCCCGAGACTCCGACTACACTCACCTTGATGATTTGAAGCTTCTACGGCTCTCAGATAGCAATCCCCTTGTTCCTAGCTTTCGGTGAAGATGATGGGTGCTCTATTTCAATTTCTTAATCTAGGTAAACAATAGGATTGTGTTAGAATCAATATTACGATATCGATGTTAGTATAACAATATCAAAATAAATATCTAAATTCAATATAAACAATATCTATGTATTATCCATGGATATCAAAACCCTATCTTGAGATTACTCATAAATCCTCCATGAATTTCAACAATTGTTTGAGGGATTAAGCTCACCCAATCGATTGCAATATTTCGACAGCAAGAAATCAATGAAAAAACAAGTGTGAGCTTGAGCTCCAATAGAGGTGTGTGCTTAGGATGAAGGAGACGATAGCTATGGGGGAGGTGCTTGCTTATTTTATGTATCGGGTAAGCTTCAATCCTTTGGCTATTCATTCCTTTATTATTATTAGCTTTCCTTCCTTTGAAGGAATTGTATCTGATCATCATACACAGGGTGATTTAAAATTAAGGAGGGCTAATCGCAAGGTTAGTCCCTTAACTCTTAATTCTCTATAATTTTGCCCCCAAACTTTCAATTTCTATAATTTAACCACTAAACAGGTTTTCAATACTTCCAATAAGGTCCTTAGACAATTGTCTGACTTAATTAGATTCCAATTTCGATACACTTGACCTTGTGGTCAAAGTCAAAATAATATTTGCACGATTCTGATGTAGATCGATCGCTGGAACCTGAATCTGACTAGACCGATTTTTGGGGTGTTACATCTCTCATCCTTAAGAAAAATTCATCCTTGAATTTTTACCTAGATTAAAGAGATGAGGATATTGCTTTTGCATTGTTTCCTCCAGTTCCCATGTTGCTTCCTTAGCAGTGTGGCTTATCCAGAGTACTTTAACCAATGTAATAGTCTTGTTACGAAGTGTCTTGGCTTCCCTTCCAAGAATCTGAATTGGTTCTTCCTCATAGGACAAGTTGGGTTGAATTTCCACATATTCAAGCTCAATGATGTGCGAGGAATCAAAACGATACTTCTGAAGCATGGATACACGAAATACATCGTGGATTTTGCTCAATCCCAAAGGAAACAATAAGCAATAAGCCACAAGGCCAAACTTTTCAATTACCTCGAAAGGTCCAATGAATCGGGGACTCAATTTCCCTTTTTTGCCAAACCTCATAACTTTCTTCCATGGTGAGACTTTAAAAAAAGCTTTCTCACCAACTTCATATTGTATATCTCTTCACTTGAGATCAACATAGGCCTTATGTCAGTCAAAAGCAGCTTTTAATCGATCATGGATAATGGTAACCTATTCCTCGGTTTCCCAAAGTAAGTCAGGGCCCAACACATTGCCTTCATAGAGTTTAGACCAACACAAAGGAGTTTTGCATTGTCTGCCATATAGAGCTTCATACGGTGTCATTTTAATGGAAGCTTGATAATTGTTGTTATAGGCAAACTCATAAGAGGTAGGGATTTCTCCAATTAGCTTCCAAAATAAATGATGCATGCTCAAAGCATGTCTTCGAAAATCTACAAAGAAGGATTCAATAATGGTACATTTCATTGGTGGTTCAAAGGAAGGTACTTGTGATAGTTACCTGAATTACCCTTTTTGATTGGCCATCAAACTATGGGTGAAAGGCGGTACTAAGATTAACTCTGGCATCCAGAGCTCCTTGTAATGAATTCTAGAACCGAGATGCAAATCGTGGATCTCGATCTGAATGATAGACTGAGGCACTCCGTGGAGTCGAATAACTTTCTTGATGTACAAGTCACCTAATTTAGGAAGATCGTAGTCCATCTGAATTGGTAAGAAATGTGTTGACTTAGTGAAATGGTCCATAATGACCCAAGTGGAATCGTGTTTAGTTGGGGTTAGGGGCAGGCCACTAACAAAATCCATAGTGATCTTCTCCCACTTCCATTATGGTAGATCGATAGGTTGCAATAAGCTGGTAGGAACACGATGTTCAGCCTTAACACGCTAACATGTGAGGCACTTGGATACGAATTAAACTATGGCTTGCTTCATGCCCGCCTACCAATAAAGCTCTCGTAGGTCCTTGTACATCTTCACTGACCCTGGGTGTACAGAGAAAGAACTCGAATAAGCTTCTTTGAGGATATCGGTGCGAAGAGATTTATCATTGGGTCTACAGACCCGATCACGAAAACATAAGAGTCTTTCAAAATTCACTCTGAAGTCAGGGTTATCTTGCAACTTGGAAATGATGGCTTGAAGTTTAGAGTCTTGCTTTTGCAATGCTTGAATTCTCGATATGATGGTAGACTGAACTTAAAGTTCAGCTACGAAATAGAAATTCTTCCAAAGACGAAAGTTAGCATTGATAGCTTGAGGAGTTACAATACAAGGACTTTGGAATGAGTTGATGCACTAATCAACACATTAAATTCATTGATCAATAACATTGCTTACCAGGTAGAGGTTTGCGGCTGGGCGTATCAGCTACAACATTAGCCTTGCCTAGATGATAATCAATAATAAGATCGTAGTCCTTGAGGAGCTCCATCTGTCTCTGTTGCTGAAGATTTAACTCCTTATTAGTCAAGAGATACTTGAGACTTTTATGATCGATAAAGAGGTAACATTTCTCTCTATAGAGATAAGGCCTCCAAATTTTCAATGCAAAGACAACTGCAGTCAACTCTAGATCATGGGTGGGGTAATTCATTTCATGTGGCTTTAGTTGTCTAGAAGCATAAGCAATGACTTTGCCTTCTTGCATCAGTATGAATCCTAACCTTAGATGTGAAGCATCACTATAGACAATGTAGTCCCTTCCAGATTCAGGTTGGGTTTAGAACTAGTGCATGAGTCAAAACTTGTTTCAATTGATCAAAGCTTCTTTGTTGTTCATCGATCCAAACAAACAAAGCTTTTTTCCTTAACAACATAGTCAATGAGCTACTAACATAGAAAATCCTTTGACGAATCTTATATAATAGCCAGCAAGACCAAGGAAACTTCTCACCTCACTAATATTCTTCGGTGGATGCTATTCAAGAATGGCTTGAATCTTCTTCAGGTCTACCTGGATGCCCGAAGCCGATACAATGTGCCCAAGGAAGGAAACTTTAGTGAGCCAGAACTCACACTTAGAAAACATCACATATAATTATTTCTCTCGAAGAGTTTGAATCACAATATGAAGGTGGTCTCGATGTTCAGTAGGGCTCTTAGAGTATATTAAAATATCATCAATAAACACCACCACAAACTTATTGAAGTAAGATCAAAAAACTCGATTCATTAGGTCCATAAATGTTGTCGATGCATTGGTTAGCCCAAATGGCATCACCGAGAATTCGTAGTGACCGTATCTCATACGGGAGGTAGTTTTAGGCACATCACATCTTTAACTCTCATTTGGTGATATCCAAACCTCAAATCGATCTTAGAAAACACCGTGGCATCATTAAGGTGATCGAATAGGTCATCAATCATTGGCAATAGATATTTGTTCTTGATAGTCATGTTGTTCAACTACGGATAATCGATGCACAGCCTCATGGAATGACCATTCTTCTTCACAAAAAAGACCATATCTCCCCAAGGTGAGGAACTCGGTTGAATAACGCCTTTATCAAGCAAGTCTTGAATCTGGACTTTCAATTCCTTCAGTTTAATGGCTGCCATTGGATAGGGTGCAATAGAAACTGGCACAGTTCCAAGTTACGCTTCGATACTGAATTCAACTTCATGGGTTGGTGGTAAGCCTAGAAGTTCATCAGGGAAGACATCAAAAAATTCTCACACAATATCAATATCTTGTAATCGAGGTTCATATTTTGCTTCCAGTGTCAAAGCATACAAGGAAGGATTTCTTGAACTCATCAACATGATGTTCTCCTTGCCAAGGCCTCGGAGATATAGTTTCCTCTTACTACAATCTACCCATGCTTGATGTTCATTGAGCCAGTCTAAACCCAATATAACATTAAACTCATGGATCGGTAAAGCCATTAGATTGGCCGCAAAAGAATTCCCTTAAATCACTAAGGGATAATTATTACATAGAAGGATTATGGTGACACAATCACCTAGTGGATTGGTTACTGTGACCCTCGGTGCTATGGGCTCAGAATATAATTTGTGTTTCTTAACTAGCACAGTACTTATGAAGAATGAGTATAACCAGGGTCAAACAATGCATATAAAGAGTGGGAGTACAGTTCAATGATACCTGCAATGACATCAGGTTCATCTTCCTCCTCCTTGCTCCTTACATGATACATTTGAGCAGGAGCCTTGGATTCTTGCTTACTTGGTGCCTTGTCAAAGCCATTAGGTATCCCTGTAGCTCCCAATAAACCTTTCCTTGACCCTTTACCTTAAAATGACTAAGTAGGGTTGCATTACTTGTTGGTGCAGTAGTAGACTTGGTGGCACCAAGAGGACAATCACAGATGAAATGACCTTATTCTTCATAATAGAAGGATGCTTCAGTTTGCTTATGACACTGACTTGTTGGATGTCATTTCTGGAAGGAGTTGCAAACTGGATTCTATGAACTTCAGTTGGAGCCTTCAGTGTTTTCAACTGAGGCCGACTTGATAGAAGATTGCATTATGGTCTGAGGTCTCTCGATATTCCTAGTATGAGAAGGCTAAAGGTAAGCATTCTGCTTAGGGCCTTGATACGTGTCTTTCTTGTTCCACTTCGGAGGCTGAGAATCATCTCTAAATCTCTTCTCAGACTTGCTAGATCCACCAAATCGCTGAGCCTTCTATGCAGCTTCGGTGGCCTTAACTCGATTCACAAGGTCCTAAAAGTTAGTCATGCCCAAGGCAGTAAACATAGGGTGTAGCTCATCTATAAGCCCGACAATGAATATCCTACACTTTTCTTTCTCTTTCTTAATGTATTCTACACTATATCAGCAATACTTGCAAAAGTCACAGATGTATTGCTCGATGGGTCAGGCACCTTGCTTCAGATAGAGGAAGATTCTGCTCATTTCTACGAGATAGTACTTGCTAATGTACTTCTTTCAGAATTCTTGAAGGAAGAACACCCAAAGATGATCTCTTCAGGAACAGTGAGTATAGTGGTCTCCCACCATTGGAGTGCTTTATTCGGTAATAGTGCCAGGGCGCACTCCAGCTTGTGCTCATCAAAACACTGTAATTGTTTATTTAGGATTCTCAATGTATTATCTAGCCAATATTTCACAGTCTTAGGATTGTCATCATCTTGGGCAGTGAAAGTGTAGGCCAGAAGTGATGCCAGCTTATCGATAGGTGCCTAAGCATACTGGACAGCAGGCTGAATAGGTTGTACAGTTTGTTAAGCTCTCATCGAGGTCGTAAATTGTTTGAACATGTTGGCCATATTCCGGTAATACTCAACCTCAACATTGGGCAACTCTGGCTTGACGTTCTGAGGTGGGGGATTAGGAGGAGTTGGTGGGTATTCCCCCTTATTTCCTCACCATGTGTCGAGGAGTTAGTAGCGGGCTCATCTATGTTAGCTTCGTTAGTTCTAGATATATATATATATATAACATAAAGAGATCAGATTAGTCGATAAGTCACAATATACAACTCCTAGGTGTCAAAGTAACTTGATAACAATGCAATAGGCTTCGGTTTAGTCCTAGAATCGACTAAACGCTAGCTTTGATACCACAACTGTAACACCCCTTCCTAGCCTCGTCGAGAACCGGGTCGGAGCACTACTATCGGTGACTGTACAAAGATTGGTGCGATAAAATTTCAATAATGGATAACACTTAATCAATATTTTAACTTTCAAACATTACCCAATATCGATATTAGCTCAATTTATCCCATTTGAAACAATGTCTAATCTATTATGACCAATTTCTATCTTCTATAAGTTTTAAGGACTAAACTATAAATCTGATAAATTAGAAGTTATTTATTGTAATTAACTATGAAATAATGAAATTCAATATAATAACAGTAAGCTTGTAAATTTTTGGGTTATTTCGATATCCTTTACCTATCCAATTAGACCATGCAACACTTAGTGACCAATATGGAAACAATGCAAAACTACAGTCTAAGTCTTTTAACAGAATTAACTGCCACTGTATCGATACACCTTGGGGCTGTACCGATACGTTTATACATGATTTAGAACCCATTGAGTCTGTCAAGTCCCGTTTTGATACAATTGGGACTATATTGATACAGGTTGACCAACTTTGACTTGCTAATTATGGTCTTATAACTGTAATAACAGTCATGCCATATTGATACACTTTCATGCTGTATCGATACGGAAATTCTCATATTCACTTCTAACTTTAATTGACCATTACCCGTTTTGATAAAACTGGGACTATATCGGTACGGGTTGACTAGGGTTGACCCATTTCAATACACCCCAAGACCGTATCTATACATTTAAATGCCCAAACCATACTGCCAAAACTTGTATTGATACACTTTAGACCTATATCGATATACTATGGTTAACTCATGCTTTCTCAGGCCAAATATGTAAGGCCGTATCTGTAATACACTAAAATGTGACATGGATTATATAGTATGATTCAAATTGATTGGAGTAAAATTCATAATATAATCAATTGGAAATGTTGGTGGCTAATCGATGAAAACTTGTAATTGTGTGATAAAGTTTTAAAGGACCAAAATGTGTAATTGTTGTTATTAATAGATTGCATGGTAAAGTACAAAAAATTGCTGGACTTGCCCACATGTCCTCTTTGCCAAGCTCGGTCAAAGAGTCAAGAAGAGTTATCTTCTTTATTCATGGAATGTCGAGAGTTGTAGACAGAGAGAAAGAGTGAGAAACTCGTGAATATTTGAGAGTTAATAATGGTTGGATGAATCTGTTGATTTGAACTCTTTCAATAGCCTATGGAAGGTAAGATGTCTTTCCTTTTTAATTTGCATGTTCGAATGATTGGTGTGGTTTATGAAGTTTTGAATTTTTTGGTGAATGGTTGTATGATTCCCTTTATTTAAGAAGCATGGTGATTTTGGGTGCTGAATTAAATTAAGAAGAGGAGAATATATATATAAATTGAGTTTAGGGACAATTCAAATTATCCTAGACTTAGTGACCATAGTTGAATTGCTATTAACTTCATCTCCTATCAAGATAAGAATCAATGATTTGATTTTTTTTAGGACCGAACTGTCCTCAAAATGCTGCTCTAAACGGGATAATTGGTAGCTAATAAGGATCATGCTAGCTATAAATAAATGATTTCCTAAGTATGCTAGAGAGCTTATGGACAAAAGAAGTACATTGAAGTTAAATGAATGCAAATGAAATGGTTAAATAAAGTAAATACATTGCTATAGATAAGCTGTCCTGCTTTACAACTATAATTCTGAATTTTGGGATGTTATAATCGAACAAAATGTGTGTTAATATATCAGGGCATAAAATATGTATTGCAACGCTAAGGAGGCTGTTTCGAATTTGAAAGTATATTCATGTAAATGTATATGTGTGTAAGCTGAAACTGTTTTGATAAAGTAAGTATAAAAGATGAATCTGAATTAGGTAACTAAATCAGGGGTAAATCTTGAGAATGTTTATGAGAACTGTTGTAAGTGAAAGATTGGATTTCATGAAAATAGGGACTGCCCTACATCTATATAAACAATGGGGACTGCTTCTTTGTATATAATTTGTAATTATAAAAACTAAGGATTGTTTTGGACAATTTAAATATTTAAGGACTGTTTAGTCCAATACAAATGAGTAGTTGAATGGATAATGTAAGAGTTAAGCGTTAAGTAGTCCTTATTAGCTAATAAGATTTATAACATTTGCTTGTGATCTGTATGATTCCTTTAGAGAGTATTCAAGACTGTTTTGAATATAAAATATGGTATTGGGAATGTTTTATGCTTGAATAAATGAGTTAGAACTAAAAAAATGAATGAAGTTGTGTATGCAATTGAAATGAACAAGTTAACATGGATACTCCTAATGGGTTGTTTAATAGCTAAAGTGCATTGGGAGAAATAGGCAGATTTAAATGAATGTTAACTTGTATATATAAGTATGTGTACATTAAAGTAAGAAGGGATTGTGATGTATAAAAGAAAATGTTGGTAGGCTGCTTTATGCATTCTTAAAAGTGAAAACATGGATTATGGACTGACTTGGTTAAGTTTAATTAGATTCAAAACTAATTTGGTGCATGTGTATGTGCATGTAAGTAAAAAAATGAATGTTAGAGGCTGTTTAGAACATATGAAAAATTACATTGAATTAGTTGGTTAGCATATGTAAACCCACAAGGAAATTTGGGACTGTTCGAATAGAAAATAAAGTGCATGACTGCTCCAATAGAATGCAAGTTATAACAACCTTGTATTTATAAGAATGTGTTCCACTGCTTGGTAAAAGAAATGGTATAATATATATAGTTAAATTGTAAACATAGAATTTAGTGTTAAACAGTGCAGTTTGTTAGTTTAAAATTGTGCAGAAATGCAGTTTTAATTAAGGAAAAATAAGCAGTTTTGAAAGGATAAATATTGAACTGTTTAGCTATAAATATAATCATATGGGGACTGTTTTAGTGAAGTTAAGTTGTGCTTGTAATTGAGACTGATTCGATGAGAAAAAAGCATTGGGACTGCTTTGAAATATATATATATATATATAAGATACATTTTAGTACCTTGAATAAATGGAAAGTTTTACATATGTACTCGAATGCAAAGATTAAATTGTGCATCTATTGTATGTATGTAGTTGCATTAGCGGCTGTTGATGTATTGATTTAATTTAGATAGATATTAATGGCTTATTACTTTTGTTTTGAGGTACAATTATGGACAAGGAAGGCTAAGAAATTGGAATTGTGTGAAAGGAAAGATTGGAAAGTGGTTCAAGTACCCCATAACATTGGTGTAACAGGTGAGTGTAGTTATTTGTGTCTCGGGTGACACGGTGTCAACCTGAAGTTATCATTTTATTGTAATTAAAGTATTGAATGGTTATAGATGGATTTCACTACTTACATTGTGCATAGAGCTCAATCAGAGCAAATTGGGGAAGGACATACATTCATGGCATTGCATCCTTGATAACATGTTTGGTTATGAATTACATAAGTGCTTGTGCTTTGCCATGAATATCTATGTTTATGTTATTATGTATTTAGCTTGGAAGCTAACTATTGATTGACACTTTTATAAACTTAAAGAAGAATGATTATTTGATTGTCAATAGACATCATGTAAGCAACAAAGTAAGATTACGTGTGCAATAAGATACACTCCAATCCTCAAATATATGATAAGATATCTAAGTTGCCTATTCAATGAAAGTCCTTGGATACATTGGTATGACGCTTGGTATATTGGGACTACGGTCCATGAGCTACGGCTCGGGGGACGCCCCATTTATATGTGATATGTTTATTGGCAATAATATAAGGTAACAGGGGAATTGTACAGAGACTGGCGACAGTTTGGTTGGATAGTGAGAAGATTAGGATTGATATGTTTTCGATATTAGCCATTGCTATGTGCTTTGAGCTAAGTATCGCTTGGACCTATATGGTCAAACATGGACCAATGTCATTCATGACTAAATGTAATCCAAGGCAAACCTTATAAAAGACATGAACTCTAAATGAGGCTAAATAAGAATTCTAAGAAAGATGTGAGTTCTATGAAATGATGATTGGCTCATGGTGAACAAATGATATGATTGGCTCTTGGTGAGCATATGTATAAGTTATACAAGAGATGGAAAATTGCCCCTATTGTGTGAGGCAACAAACATTGAATTGAATCATTGATAAGTACTTTATAAGTGGTATTGAATCTAAAAGCTATTGAGTATTTGAAAAGTCTCAAGAAGACTTCAATGTGATAAGCCGATCTTTGATAAGATCGATATATGTTAATATGAAGCTTGGATAAGCTATTGATCACATAAATCTTTCAAAAGTTAAATTAAGACACACATAAGAATCGCTAACATACGATTGTATTTTTGGATGTGTGTTTCATTGAAACAAGGCCTTTCTTAAAGTTCAACATAGAATTTAGATTCTCTTGTTGAAACTCTTAGGATGGTGGCATTTAATTATAAATCATGTGTAGAGCATATAATTATTCCTTGAAGGTGTATGTGTATAAAATTGCAATCATGTATTTCTTAATATAAAAGAAGATCCTCTTATATTTCTTGATTGTTGTATATGAATATGTAGTTATATATGATGGAATTCGATTGGCTTGGTTAATGTGTGATGCGTCATAAATGTTGATTGATGTTCATAGTTTAAAGAGACGTGATTAATGACTATGATATTCTCATTTGATAATTAAGTTTCTATTGGAGACATTATTGGAATATTGGTTATGTTTTGAATATGAACTGTAGTCTAAGAGTTTCTATCTAAAGTTAATATTTTATGAAGCAATGCTTGCTCTAATGAAGAATTGGTTCATTTGATATATATATATATATGTATATATGAATCTTATGAAGTTTGGTAATAACAAATTGGTTGCTTGATTATCAAAGCTTGGCTAGACAGATTGCTTGAATGCTTTTTACTTTGGGTAATTGATTAGGTATGATAAGTGAGACTTGAATAATAATCAAGTAAGATAAATTTGAATTTGTTAAACACAACTTGTAAGTCTAAGGTCGTTAAACAATGGTTTGTTATTTTGATTAATCTTAGTCATTAACCGATGTCTGAAATTGATGAAAAGTATATGAGTTTATAATCGAAGTAAGTTTTAAATGGGACAAGAATAAAAGGAATTATATGTTAATGGAATTATTATAACAACTTGTGATTCAAAAGACATAGAAGTTAAAAACCTGCTAAGAATTAGTCAAGAGTGTGTACTGTCTCTATCATGTATATGTATGTCTGTTCTTGTCCAGAATTTAAAGATTGAGATAAATCTATTAAAGATTTAAAAAGTTATTAATTTTCCTCGGTTTCATTTCTATCTTAGGTTAAGAAGTGTTTTGAAGTTGTACTTTTTCTTGTAGTAACATGCTCGATTCCAATTTTCTTATAAGATGGGTTGAAGATGTTACAGTATCGATATAGCTGGACCTGTGTCAGTACGCCCTGCACTGTAATGTCAAATTTTATCCGACTTTTAGTCCATTTGACCTAGCAATCAATGTCCAAATGCAATAAAACTTTACATACAATTTTCCATACTATAATCTACTTGCATGCCAAAGTTTAGGGTTATTCAAATCCATTTGTCATATTTTCTCCCTTAGGAGTCAACTATGCATTTGTAGTCACTTTGATCACCACTTAAAAGTCATTTTAGGACCATTTAGCCTTATACAAAGCATAGGCAATACGTACATATCCAAAGTGCCATGAGTGACTATTTTAGCTACTTTACCACCGTTCTAGAAGTTTATAAGGACAATGTACTTTACTCTAGCTTGCTTGTGAATTGTCAATCTCTTGAATTCTCCAATCTCAATCTAACAACCCGGTCAACCTGAAATGCATGAGATGAAATGCATTAGGCATAATTTGCCTAGTGAGGTAGTCACAACTAAAACACTTAAACAATGAAATGCATTCCAAATCATATATTGACAATAACAATACGATGAATCAATAGTAGCAATGCAATGACCATGTTCAATAGCATTAATTCCATAATTCAACAATAACTCGGATCGATTTGGAATAGTGGATACGTTAATTCCTACACATCGCCAAATCAATGAATGGTCTAGTCCTTCCACCTCGCCAATATGACCAACATCATAATACATCCCTTTGCCTCACCAAATCAATGTAGGCCGTAGCCCAAGGATCGTAGTCCACCTGTACACTGAGCTCATGAATTATATGGCAAGCCAATTGTATCCAAAGTCCTGTCAAATCCAAGGTCCGATGACAATATCAATGATCGGTGTTCAATTGCAATGACAATACTCAATATATTCAATGACTTTATCAATGAACAATGTTTCAATATCAATGTCCTATAACAATATCAATGACGTTAGAAATATTTTAATGATCTCAATGATGATATCAACAGCCGGTGATTCATTTGCAATGTTTCGATGACAATAACAATGTCGACATCAATAATCCATGACAATGCCAATAACAATGGCAATGTCAATGCTTTATAATCAATATCCTATATTTCGATGATTCAAAGATAATGACAATTTTAATGAGATTAACAATACTCAATAACAATGATGATATCTAAGCTTGATGTTCATTAACAATGACGATAGCAACGATAATGCTCAATACACGATGCGGAAACTTACTGATGCTTACCTCAATATCTGGTAAACGGTTCGATGCAATAATCCTTAGCGATGAGGTTAGCAATAACAATTCATTAACAACAAAATCGAGAAAGGTACCTAGCCTAATCCCGAGATTCCGACTATACTCACCTTGATAATCTGAAGCTTCTACAGCTCTCAAATAGCAACCCCTTTGTTCCTAGCTTTCGGTGAAGATGATGGGTTATCTCTTTCAATTTTTTGAGCTAGGTAAACAATAGGATTGTGTTAGAATCAATATTACGATGTCAAAGTTAGTATAATGATATCAAAATCAATATCTAAACTCAATATAAATAATATCTATGAATTATCCATTGATAGCAAAGCCATAGCTTGAGATTACTCCCAAATCCTCCATGGATTTCAACAATTGTTTGAGGGATTAAGCTCACTCTACCGTTAGCAATATTTTGATAACAAGAAATCAATGAAAAAGCAAGCTTGAGCTTGAGCTCCAACGGAGGTGTGTGCTTAGGATGAAGGAGACGATAGCTAAGGGGAATGTGCTTGCTTATTTTATGTATCGGGTAATCTTCAATCCTTTGGCTATTATTTCCTTTGTTACTATTAGCTTTCCTTCCTTTGAAGGAATTGTATATGATCATCCCACGTAGGGTGATTTAAATTTGAGGAGGGGCTAGTCGCAAGGGTAGTCCCTTAACTCTCAATTCTCTATACTTTTGCCCCCAAACATTAAATTTCTATAATTTAGCCACTAAACAAGTTTTCAATACTTCCAATAAGGTCCTTATACAATAGTTCAACTCAATTAGAGTCTAATATCAATACAATTGACCTCACGGTCAAAGTCAATATAATATTTGGACAATTTTGATGCAGGGTTTTTGATCGCTGGAACTCGAATCTAATTTTTGGGGTGTTGCATCAACGATCTATCAACCAACTATAATGTGACTGTAGTGGGCTTCATTTCTCAAATGCCCTACTTTTGAAAAGTAGATAACTTCATTAAATTGATACTAGCCCCCAAATCACAAAGTGTTGTACGAAAGTAATGATTACCAATTGAGCAAGGTTTGATGAAGCTACTTGGATCCTTCATTTTTCTCTGTAGAGGGGTAGATATTAATGCACGTCACTCCTCAGTGAGCGCAATGGTTTCCATTGCATTGAGCTTTTTCTTCTTGGACATAATATCCTTCATGAACTTTGCCTAGTTTGGAATCTATGTAAGGGTCTCAATCAAAGGAATTTGAACTGTAAGTTGTTGCAAAGTATCATAAAAAATTGAAATGATTGTCCGACTCAATATTCTTAAATCTTGAAGGAAAAGGTGGAGATGAACTATTTGTCTGTTGTGCCGACAATGGGCATTGTGGCGATAACGTCGATTGTACAACAGATGGAACTAGAGTAATAGAATGAGGTATATTACTTGACTTGCCATCATTCTCTCTATCATTTATTGTGTGACTAGATCAGAGGACTCTCCCTATTCGTGAGTAGAAATGAGAACTGGTTGTGGTGAGTTAGTAGTCAGTTTGTCACTATAGAGAGTAACAGCCTTGTAATGCTCCCTACTCTTGTTCATCGAAATATCATTGTTGCTAGGTAATATGGTTGACTGTCTAGAATTCATATCAGTATCTAATTGTCTCAATTGAGCGTCCAAAGTGCGTATAAACAAATTATCACGTTTCATCGCTTCAAGAAGAGCAAATGGGTCTGAGATATTGGATGGAGCATAATAACTCATTGAAACCTGAGTTTGCAATTTTGCTCCATATTGTGATTGCTGAGATTGTGAAGCAATATGTTGTGGTTGTATTCGTTTCTATTGTGGCGGTAATGTAGTTTGCAACGTGAACTATTGCTGCGAGTAACCAAAAGTTCTTTGACGCACACTAGAATTTCCCTGAAAGGAATTATTCCCAGAGAAAAATACTTCTTGGTACTGTTTAGGATTAGAGTTACTCCAAGACTATTGATTAGTTGCATTGTAAGATGTACCCACGTTGTTACCTTGCATGTTGCTAACATAACTAGCATTTTTGCATGTTGTGGGCAATTCCAAAACTATGGTTCCCACCACAAATCTCTTAGGAAAATACATCAATGATTGTGTAACACCCCTTAACTGATTTAGAAGCTAAACCGAGTTAAGAAGTATTACTTAGCATACAAGAAACAATAGCATACCTATACGACCAAGAATGATCACTAAGGAAATGTATAGAAGACAAAAGGATATCTAAGGTCAAACATATGGCTTAAAGCATTATCTTGATTTGGTTTAAGGTTATTTTAGCTTTCAAGGTTTTAGGTCAAAATAGATTCATATATACCATTTGAATGAGTAAAAAGGGAAAGGTCTACAACAAAACTACTTTTTTAAAGGATGTTTGAATTTCGTACGAACCTTTACTTACTAGAATTGTCTTAGATCAAATGAAGATAGGTTTTTTAATTAATAGAACCAATAATATCAATTCATGATTATCATTTCATCTAAACAACTACCTACAAACAAGACTAGCATAATTATTAAAATTTTGAACGTTATAGTCTTCACTTCGAACCAACTTAAAATTTAATTACTAAGGAAGCATGTGTGCTACTAAAGTAACATATTCAAACATTCAATCAATCCAAACATTATAAGGGTTAGCCAACCAAATACACGTAACCAAGATATATGACCATTCAACCAAATTCCATGCTAAACACTTAAACTAGGCATGAATACTTAGCATTTAACCATTTAAGACATAACCAAATTATGCGAATGGCCTTGCTTTACTTACAAAACTTATAGACATTATATACATATCAAAAGATGAGCTACATGCACCATACACAAACATTTTGCCACCAAACTAGGAGTTTTACCAATGAGTGACAAAACATACACTATAGATTGTGATCCTGTCCGGGCACAATATCTATATATGAAGCTACTTTCAAAAGTTCACCCTGAAACATATTCGAGTATAAAACAAATACGTAAACATTTAGTGAAATAGTTCAAGAGATACTAAGACATGTAGTAACAAAATAGAGTAATTTAGAACTAAGTTGGTTATCCTTTCGAAACAATGTTCAAACAATGGTACATAGTGTTTCAATTTCAAACAAAGGTTAGCTTAGGCACATTAGCTATCATATTCAAAACTTAGCATCATTTTGTTTTAAAAGAATCTAGATAACCATGGATAAGCTTTTACTTATCATGCAAGTATCAAAGTAGATTGTTAACTTAGTTGTTAATTATACATTCATTTCACCATTTGATAACCTTCGTAATCAAGTAGTCTAGGTACTCAAATCCCCAACCAATTGTCGCCAAAACATAGTACTCGAAGTACTGGTCAATCCCTACTACTGTTGGCAAATGACCAAAACACATCCCTCCTACTGTCGCCTCATAAGGATCGTAGTTCATGGATAGTAGTCCTCCCCAAACATGAGCTCTATAGACTCTATGGCATGCCAACTATACCTATGGCTAACCTGAAACCAAGGTTCTTAAATTAATCAGATCATATCAAAATCATAATTGAGCATAGCACCATATGCACTTATTTAATCAAAGCATATCTTGATGTTCATTTTATCAAGAACATAAATAGACACATATGATTCTCAAAGTTTAGCATATACCTTAGTCAAACACTGCATAATCATAAAGTACCTAACAATTAGGTAAAGCTAGAAGACAAACACAACCAAGCGGTACCCTGAAAGGTAGAGAAAGGACATAATAAGTATAAACATGCTTAGTGAGGCAGCTATACGAGATAGAGTATTCGATTTAAGCCTATCTCCTAATAAGCATGGACAATTAAATAAACCATGAGCACATGTACACATTGCATTCGAACATCTCACAAATATTTTATCAATCAAATCATGTTTTATTAAAGTCAAGTTTCATTTAGGCATTAGTTTCTTAAGACACGAGTCATCAAACATGTCTAGACAAGTAGTACTTATCACTTAAATTTACCAACTTAGTGTATAACACATACAATATTGCTTACAACTAGTTATCAGTTTTGCACTCAAATACTCTTAAAAGAGCAGCACATGCACACTTGCATTTAGACACATAAAACTGTCCAAGAATTGATATCTTATTACCAAACAATTCACCTAACATGTTAGCATAGTATATCATAGAAAAACTACCCAATTACACTTGTATGTCTTTCAAAACTGTCCATGAAATGTATGTATACTTTTATAACTTAAAAACAGTCCACTATTCTTGTCTATACAGTTAGACATCTAAAACAGTCCACAATGTGCTTAAATTTATTCAAAAAAGTTCAGTATTCTTGTCTATACAATTAGACATCTAAAACAGTCCACAATGTGCTTAAATTCATTCAAAACAGTCCACTATTATTGTCTATACAATTAGACATCTAAAACAGTCCACAATATGCTTAAATTCATTCAAAAGAGTCCACTATTCTTGTCTATACAATTAGACATCTAAAACAGTCCACAATGTGCTTAAATTCATTCAAAACAGTCCACTATTCTTGTCTATACAATTTGATATCTAAAACAATCCACAATGTGCTTAAATTCATTCAAAACAGTCCACTATTCTTGTCTATACAATTAGACATCTAAAACAGTCCACAATGTGCTTAAATTCTTAGCTATAATTCAAAGAATGGATCGATAGGAGGGTTAATTAGAAAGGTAATTATCTTACTTTTTTCTTGAGCAAGTGAATTGTGTGTTTAAATTATAAAGGAACTAGGAATCAAATGCATGATAAGTGAATCATTTGGTTATGTATGTACGAATGTTTGAATTATGCTTGGATCATGTGATCATTGTTTGAAATGCTGAATTTTAACTCATATCATGAACCAATCTTGACTTAATCGAATCTATGCTCAAGTTGTTTTAATAGAATCATAAAATTGGATCAGAATTAAAATGACGCTGCTCTGTTTTAGGAAGGTTTAAACAGCCCTAAATGAATGATTATATGTAAGTATGGTGTATGTATATATATGTAAATTGGGACCGTGATACATGATGAAGTTTGTTGGTAGGCTACCCAATGCATTTGCTTATGTGAATACATAAAATTTGTATTGTCTTAGCTGGGTGGAAATAGATTCGGGACTATTTTGATAAACATATATGTATGTACATACAGAAACGAGTACATTGGAAGTGAATTTAAAAATTCACTAAAAATCAAGAAGGTTAAATTATAGAATGATCTTTATATGTACATAAACATGTGTGAATCTAGTTTTGTTTAAATCAGACGGAATGGGATTCCGATCTATAGAATAGTTTATAGAGACAAATCTTTAAGGATGGTGCAATCTGCCTGGTGGCAGAACTGGGCATGCCTATTAACTAATAACTCATGTTATGATATGTCAAGTTAGATGACCTGTGTCTCAAGTATCTTATGTATTAATAATCTATGATAAGGATAAACCATGAGAGTTTATAGACTAATTAATGCATTATAGTAATGTCTTTCTAATTGAGCAAATCGATATGCTTGATCAAATACTCTTGTAAAGGTATAATCACATGTTTGATTGGTCTTAATCATAATTAATTCCTACTTGAATTACAAGAAATTGGTTGAAAACCTTGCTTACCCTTTTTTTTGAACCCTTAGGGGTAGTTGGATCTAAATCTACCTTAATATGTCTTTGGTCCACATTACTCCAGCGTGCATGGTTAAACCTATTATGGTCCTAAACACAATAAAAGATTTAGATGTATCCGGGGTCTTACAAGATTTAGACATGTCGTTAAAATCAAGTTTTGTTTTAAAAGCTAAGTGTGAATTAGTATGAAAACGTTGATCTTGATTAATAATAGAGTTGTTCGTAATTGAGATGAAATGCTATTTTGCTTGATAGTGAGGTCATGAGAAATTGTGATTAAATGCTTGCTTGACAGTTGAGTCATACCAGGCTTAATGCTTGAATAGTTGATCGATGGTATGATGTGTTTATGTGTGGTGCAAATGGTTGTTCAATTTGAATAATTGCTTGTAGTTTAAGATATGTGAGTATGATGTATGATTAATTACTTGATGGCTAAGTTACCATTCGTAACGTCAAATTGTTGTTGACTAAGATTTAAGGTGTGTTATGAATCAAGTTATACCAATATAGCCACATTTGAATTGCAATCAAATGCTAACAAGTTAAATGAATTAACTTGATTCATAAGTTACGATGTTAGCAAATTTTAAAATAGGGAACATTTGTTGGAATTGCTTTTAACATGTTATAAGTTGTAAATGTATAAAGAAAATTTTGTTTACCTGTTTGAAATTACTCTAAAGGTTTGGATGTGAGTGCCATGTTTAATGAAATTTTCTTATAGTGACATCCTCAATTTTGGTTTTCTTCCAAACCGGGTTGATGGTGTTACATAGATAATCATGGAGCAATAGTTACAAGTAAACCATTCGAATAAACTATTATCACACAAGTATTTCTTGTCAATTTAAGATATAATAATTCTCCAAATCATGTTAACAAACAAGCTTTTCTTCGAAGCATTTCTTTACATTGAATTAATAACCAAGTTTCATTAGAGGCTCCATTCTTGATAAGCAAGATATTATAGTTCTTCATTTCTTTAGATTACAATTACATGCTTTTCTTTTTAACATAGCCTTGCGAATTGACCTCAGCCTAGGTACACGAATCCAAAACCTTCTGTAACAATAAGGGTACATTAAATACCAAAACAAGGGTACACTAAGTACCATATCATCATTTAACAAGGGTACCAGTGGTACCAATAGATCATCCGATCTTTAACAACAAGGGACCGTAGTCCAAACTAGTGAGCTCAACGGACTCTATGGCATGCCAACTATACCTAAGATTGACTAGAAACCAAGGCTTTTCATTAATCAACCCTTAACTTATCAAATGAGAATTGCTCCATTTCATTTGTCATAACTTGTATAGTTTTTCCCTTCCTCAATTAGGGATAACAATCTTGTTCAACACATGTGAACTAAGCAATTCTTTCTCTTTTAATCAAGGGCTCGAAAGCCAATATCAACTTTATCATTAGTTCATAGATTTCATGAGAAATTTAAGCTATCAATCTTGTATCACAAGCTCATAAAAGGCTGGTCATCCATTAATATATCAACTTTCCCATTTAAACACATTAGCGAGCAATTCGAAACAACCAACATACTACGTCAAACAATCATTTAGTCTAAAAACATGCTTTCTCCGTCTAACATCACATTACCAAGCATTTGTCAATGAAACACATACATTTATCAAACATTACTTTCAATATCCAAAATTATATACACATATGAGCATCCATTCGAATAGCATCCAAATTCTTTTCTAGGCTTTCATCCACCATATATTATCAATAAGTACTTGATAAGTACTCACCTCGATCCAAGCTTAGAAGCATCACCGTACTTATTTATCAAACAACAATGAGAAATAGTAACAAATAAAGGTGTTCGCGATAATTCAATCTATTTCGAGACTTTAAACTACACCCACCTCTTATCCCGATGTTACGGGATACCTGAATCCTCTCTCGTATTTTGTTACCCATTCCATCCATTTCTATCTTCTTCTTGGTCTAATATAATCAGAATATAATCATACATTAGAATCGAATCAATTCTTTCCAACATGAATCAAACAATCCACTATCAATTATCAATGGAAAATAGTCCCAAGAGGGCATATTTACACATAAAATTTACAAGACAATTCACCAACTTTCAATTCAAGTAAAGCAATCGATGCTTAAGTGTTTATACTCTTAATTATTCCAAATTGCCTTTCATATCCTTTTAAGGATTCGAAACAACTCTTACTTTACAAGAATATACAATCAGTCCAATGTAATTCCCCTAATCATACACAAACAATTCCAATTTTCATGTTTAACCTTAACAGTTTCATAACCAACTCATATGATATGACCATTCGTACTTATACATACTCCAAAATATGTGTACAAAATCAATCACAAGATTCATACAATATGAAGCTGTTCTTGCTTTTAAACTAGGCAACTATTTCCAGAATTTTGGCAGCATGCACTACCTTTAAAGATTTGTTTCTACAAAACAGAATACTCATTGTATTTTAACTTTCTTCACACCGTTAAAAACTAGATTCGAGTACGGTTCTAATGGTATAAGCCATATAATTTAATAAAATCTACAAAAATTATGAAAATTCTGAAACGTCCCAAAATAGAGACTGTCTAGAGCAGAAATCTACTTCCATTTTTTCTGTCCTACATTCGATTAAAAATTCATATCTTTTAATCCAGGACTCGAAATCGATCACCGTTTTCTTTAAATGAAACTAGACATACACATGATTATGTACATATAAGATTCATTCTCTATTCTAACCTATGTGATTTTCTATGAATTTTCAAACTTACTGCCAGTGCATAACTTGTAGGTAGATTTCACTAACTTAACCTTAAGCTCCCTTAACAATCATAAACACTTTCAAATCAGTTCCTAAGCTTATATAACAACTTTATGTATCATACACATCAGTCTCTAATGTCATTACTCATGTGCTTAATAGCTTAAAATGGTTCTCTTAGACATATAATTGCTGAAACTGGCAGTTTACATATAAACACATTTAATCACCTCAAAGCTGTCCAATAACATGTTCATATAATATCAATAGGGCAGTTTGCATTTATACACATTCGTATCAAGTTCAGTTTCAATTTACCATCTTTAACTATGTTACCAAAACACCTAAAGCATACAAATTCCACAATCATCTCATTCGAACAATCCCCAAAAATTCATATCTTGAATTTGATTCTCTAACAATGACTAACACAAGCATACACGAGAATTTCACAAACAAATTTCAAGTCTAAAATTCCATTTAAGAAAAAGGAAGGGATGCTTACTCTTTTCTTAAGTCACTCAAATAAGGAGTCAAGAAATTGAATTAGCAAGCTTTATTTTTCCTAAATTTCCATGGATGAAAGCTTGGTTCTTTCTCTCTCTCTCTCTATAGCAATCGGTTCGCTTGGAGAAGATGGCTAATGGTTTTTCTCCTTTAGCCGAGTGGCACTTACAAACTCTCTAAGGGCTTGGCATGTATACATGCCCCCAGGGATCCCTTATAATTACATGCAATCACTTGATTATTCTAGTCTCTCACTTCAACCCTTCTAAATTGGCTAACACATCTTTAAAACTCCTTAATTGGTCCTTTAACTCTTTCAATTGATAGTATTGAAAATTATTTTAACCCAATCAAGTCATAATTCAAATAGTACCATGTTCCTAGGCCAAGAATTTAGAGTATTACAAATCTTACATTTGGGTATTACACAAAAATCACATTAAAACCTATCCAATTTGGTTACATACTTCTAAGCCGTATTTTGGGATGTTACACCTTTTCCTCCAAAGAAATTTTAGGCATCTTGTAGAGAGAGAGGGAGCTTGAGATCTTCATGGTAGATGGAAGAATAGAGTAGAATTATTTCAATCTCTGAAATCATTTGTTGTGTAGCTCGGTGGAGAAGGTAATTACACCCTCCTCTCCTTCCTTATCAAGCTTGGTTTGAGATAATTGTTTGTAATCTTGAATGTTCGGTAATTAGGATGTTAGAGAAAACAATTTATGTTTTGAATCTTTGGAGATTTATGGTTGAATTGTTAATGTTTTTGCTTGGTCTTAAATTGATGGTTGAGGTGATAACGTGATGGTGTGTTAGGCCTAAATTGATAAGAGTAATGTCTTAATTATGCATGAAGCCTATGGTGATTAAAATAAGGCTGAAAATTGAAATGAGTTCGTTTGGAAATGTGATATGTACTTGATTTGGTTGATGGTCAAATGACATTAATATAGGAGTAACAATTGATGTTTTTTTTTGGACTATTTTAAGTACTCAAAACAGGGGAAAATGTTAAGAAAGTATCTTGGGGCTGTTTTGATATTGTATTAAATTAGGGACTGTCTGGACTTAATTCGAACAAAGAAAAGTGGGCTGAATCGTTACTTTAAAATAGGGGATTGTTTTAGAACTAGATATGGTTTGATTGAAAGATGGAAACATGGAATTCTCGTTGAAATAGTCTGTTTATGAATGGCTTTGGAATTTAGTATACGTATATAAAATTTGGGGCTATTTTTGCATGATTCATGGATGTTAAAGGACTGTATAAAAGCTGGCGAAACTATTGTGATAAACTAGATATTAAAAGAGTTGTTTTGATAAAGAATCGAGACTGTTCTGTTATGAGAAAATGAGCAGATTTTTAGCTATTAAAACAAGAAACTGTTTTGTGTGTATAAACTATGTACAGGGACTGTTTTATGTTTTTAAAATAATGGACTGCTTTGGTAAATGAATGTATAAATAAGTTATTTACTCTGTTTTATGTATGAACATGGATGTTGTGAATTGATCTTATACAAATTTTGAATGTAAGAATATATATGGATAGAAATGATTAAAGTGAGATTAATAGATTGTTTTAAAGTAGAATCCATGTATACATGTTTAATGGGGTAGTTGGAATGATTAAATGTATATAAGTGTGAACTACCTCGTTAGTAGATTTGTGTGTTTAATCAAACAAGTTAGAATAATTGGTTGTATTTGAGTTTAAGCTGTCTTCTATTGATGAGTGTTTGAAGAAATGATTTGATTCTAACGTATGGTTACATTCTAGTTATATTTAGACCAAGAAGAAGATAGAAAACATTTGGATGAGTAGCAAAATACGATTGAGGATTCAGCTATCCCATAACATCGGGATAAGAGTTGAGTGTATTATAAGTCTCAGGATAGGTTGAAACTATCCCAGATATTCATGTTGATTCATATTAATTAATTACACTTCTTGTATGTATAAAGATAATCAAAGGAACATATAAGCTTGGTAATTGAGGTAAGCCTATAATGGATGGTATTCTTTAGGGTGACATGATTTAATGAGATTTGATATGACGTTACTTGCTTGATAAGAAATCCTTGATTAGTAACTTAGGTTCCAGCTTCAAATATGGATTGGGTGCTCTGAATGAATCGAAATGGTACTCAAGTGTTTAAAATGAGGCAATATGTGATAATTGATTTGATGCTATGCCTTTGATAAGATTAACTTATATCTTAATGTACAAAATAGGAAAACTTTGTTAATCTTTCACGAATAGAGATAATTACTCGAAACAAGAATCGCGTAAGATCAATGTATATACTTATACATTCGAAAAGAATAACCATGATATGATCGCTTGATACTTTGAATGTACTTGAATATGCTGAATTGTACATTTTGTTGAAAGACACTTGCGCCTTGAACTTGTGTATATGATGTAAGATGAGCAATGATAATATGGGAACATGAAATAGACAATTGCTCATTTTGATATGAATGTGACAAGTTTATGGCTATCTTGATAAGGTGCTTTGCTCGAATTGTATTAATAAGATAATAAATGTTGAAGCATCGGTTCAAATTAGTCCTAGACACAATTGGCATGCCATTGATTCTATCGAGCTCGTCTAAGTTTGGACTATGGTCCTGGACTACGGTCCCTTGCTGATAAAGATCGAACGATCTATTGCTACTTGTGTACCCTTGTCTCGGTACTTTGTGTACCCTTGTTTGTTACATTATGTATAGGATTCGAGTGTCTGGGCTACATGTTAATCAAGGCTGAATTAATTCATAAATTTTATAATAATTAATCTTGTTAGAGTAAACAGAATGTTGGACTATGTTCCCTTGATAAATTATTGGACTATGTCCCTTAATGATAAGTTGAATTACGCTCCCTTGATGAAATGAGTTAAGTTTAATGTCTAAAATTGCTATACTATGGAAATGTCTTGTTAACCACCTCTAAACAAATCTAAAGCTTAGGATTGTATGCTAGCTTGGTTATTTGAATTCATTCAAATTTGGTTGTAGAACACCCTTGTTTATGCGCATGTAATTCATGAAATGAGTTGTTATTTGAATTGGTTGTTTGTCTAAACGATGTTTGAATCCACTTGGGGCATTGGTTGCTATTATTTTAAGTGATTGACAAATTTGGTAATCTATGTTGTTTGCTGATATGCTTAACCACACACAGTTGCTATGATATGGCTGTAAACTTAATAAATATGATATTTGACTTCTGATAAGTACTAATGATTTGAGTACAATAGACTTGAATCAAAGTCATATTGATATCAACAGGATTTGAGAAACCTTGATAGAATGAATGCACATACTAGGAGAATAAACTTACGATTTGAGAGACTTAATCTAGTACAGGAAATACCTTGTAAGCATAACAAATAAGATGGTAAAAAATGGTAATGTTTGGTGATATGTTTGATGTTAGTATAAGCTAGAAAACTGAGGGTTCGAAAGTTCCATGAACATAGTAATTTAAACGTAGTTCGAATACTCTAAACTAAATGATTGTTCTCCCTATTGAAACTTCAAGAGATTTGAGTTAAAGTATTCTGGAGCGAAAGATAGACACTTTGGGTTGTTGAAATTACAGCTGATCATAATCAATCAATAAAGTACTAAGTTAACTTGTATAACAAGTTTTGATAGGAATAATGATTGAATATTCTAAGGAATGAATTATTTTGCCTTGTTGTGATTTTTTCCATAAAGATACGCACTTGATGGATTACTTGAATATGTAGGCATTGTTTGATTACATCTAACCACATATATGTGTTTGATCTAAATGTCTTAGCCGACCCTTAATAGTACGGGCTAAGCTTTTTGGAGTAAATTCTATGTTATAGCTTTTAAACTGAAAAGTAACTTGCATCTAGAACTTGGGAATCCACTTCTGTTTACCTTGAGAAATAAATAGAATTGGACAAGTGAGTTAATAAGGATTGAGTAATCTAAATTTTTGCTACGATTAATGGTTATTAATCTAGCAATGTATGTTAGGTTAGCTTAAAGGTTTAAGCTACCTTTTTGAGTGAATAATCGAATAGGAACCTAAAAGTTTAATTTGGGCATTGAAGAGTTTCAAGAGATAATCTATTAAATTCATGATTACTTATATAGCAAGTTTTATATATATTGCAAGATACTTGTGTTATAAACTAATGATCTTATAAGGGGCTTTGATAATAAAATTCAAGAAAGTTATAAGATTGGATTACAAAATTAGATGTTCTTAATAAGAATTGATAAGTACATAAGAATATTGACCTATCATTAGATACACTATCAAAACAAGTGTTTTGCGTAAAGGGTTCGTGAGAAAAACCATGCTCAAGGTGGGCTATATCTGAAGCCTTGTCTTCTTAAGAGGTTCAGACTCATTTCACAAAGATTTGTATCCTTGCGTGTTAAATATAATATGTAGGTAACTTTTGTGATGAGTAATATGAAATGATGGGTTATAAGTCATAATGCTTAGTAATCTTGAGGCCGAAATATGAGTTTGTAAAATTACTGTGTCACTTGCTTATAATTCGAAAATTATGGGTAAAAGATTAAGTTTAGCTTAATGTGAAGTTCTTGATAATTGTAATAGGGCTTTATTACTACCTCACTAGGCAAATACATTTGCTTATTTCATTCCTTCGTTTCATTTTAGGGTATGTAGGGACTTGCGAATCCTCCTGAGCTAGGACATGATCACAAGTATCTGTTTAAGATACGATCTAACACCGTCAAGACTCCTAGAAGGTGGCACAATATTATTAAGGCGCATGATGCATATAGATTTATGTTTAATTAGTTTAAGTGTATAATTCTATATTTGAGCATGTTCTGTAATTGGTCCTTAATTAATTTTGTGATTGCTTGCCTTATCTGATTTGATTGGTTAGTAGCATTTTTATGGTTGCTTGAACATAATGTGATTCAATGATTAGCTAATTAGTTAAGATAAACAAATGGTAACGAGTTAGTTTAAGTATCTAGATACGAGATAAGTGCTAAATGATTCTGGTCGTATGATTAATTTATTGAAGGTGTGTTAATTGAAATAAGAGAGTAAAGTATCTTAAATGAAATTTTTTTGGTTCCCTGTTTATCATTAAGATTTGAAGGGTGGCTTAATTGGAAATCTTGGTTGACTATTCAGGATATTAAGTAGTCTTTCTAATTGAGATCGGGTACATGAATCTCTTATTGAATGGAAAGGTCATAAGCTTGAGTTCAAAACTTGACATGTTAATTAGTATGATGTGTAATAATGAGAGATGGCTTTAATTGAATAAGAATGTTGAGTCAAGTTTTAATATATCCTGTTTTCTATCGATATGCTCAATTTGATTATACTAAGTTCTTCCATGATGTTTGAAGAAGTATTGATCGGCTTGCTCAATTTGATATTTAAAGTACATCACTTAGATGTTTTTATGAGTCTGAAAGGAAATTGAATTTTAAAAGTTTCAAATTATTCATGTTTTCGGAGTTGATCAGATTGTTGGTGTGTTTGTTTCTTAACACCTTCTAATTCGGCTTACTCATAAGTCGGATTTGGGGGTATTCCAACTATCTTTATTTAACATGCCAAAGCAGTCCATGTAATTCATGTATACATTCAACCTATCAAAGTCCACTATCTTTATTTAACATGCCAGAATAGTCCATGTAATTCATGTATACATTCAACCTATCAAAACAGTCCACTATCTTTATTTAACATGCCAAAACAGTCCATGTAATTCATGTATACATTCAACCTATCAAAACTGTCCACTATCTTTATTTAACATGCCAAAACAGTCCATGCAAATCATTTATACACTTTAATACATCAAAACAGTCCACTTTCTTTCAAGTATATATAGTTCATGGCTGCATTACATATGTATATATTTTATACACTAAAACAGTCGAACATAGTATAGAATCATAGCATCTCGTGTACTTGTTTTAATTGTCATTTAACATATCAAACATATGATATTTTTAACATGGTTTACTTTTCCCATACTTTCGAACATCTCACATCTTACATATAACACACTTATCTTACAAGTTAACAACACATAACATATCATATTTATAACTTATTTATCACATAAGTTATCAACAACACTTTTCAAGATATAAGTTTCTTAGCAATAATGTATCAAGTTTAACCTATTAAATTGGCTCACATTTTCATTATTTAATCTTTACACAACCTTGAGAATCGAATAGTCTAGATACACGAATCCTATGACGTCTGTCGTCAAACAAGGGTACGCGAAGTACCAAACAAGGGACCGTAGTCCAAACAAGGGACCGTAGTCTATTCTATCAAGGAGCTCTATAGACTCTATGGAATGCCAATTGTACTTAAGACTGACTTGAAACCAAGGCTTTCCTTTTTAATATTATCGTAACAATTTCGAAGTCAAGATTTATCACTTAATCAAGTATCAGATAATCTTGCTTTATTCATAGCATGTTGAGCATAGCTCAAAGATCATAGAATCATATATATATATATATATATATATATATATATAGGCTGAATTTCTTCATAACTTAACGAGATATGGACATGTACACATCACATTCAAAGTCTATACAATACTTTAGCTCAAATATAACTTATTCCTAAGTACTTACCATGAAGTACTTACCTCTAGCCCAAAATAGCATTTGCAAGCACAATACAACCAAACAATCAAAAGTAATAATAGGCGATTTCATATAAAAGTACTCGGGATAGCTATAAGCATATCCTGAGGCTTGAACTACACTCACCTCTTATCCCAAAGTTATGGGATACCTGAACCCTTAATCGAATCTTGCTACTTAACCAAGTCCTCTTTTAGCTTCCTCTTGGTCTAAGAGTAATAAAAGGTGTAAATATACATTATAATTAATCTTATTACTTATCCCTTGTAACTACTCACGTAGTCATTTATATATATACCATTTCTACGCAAAATAGTCCAAAACATGAGCAAGCATAATCAAACATAACAAAACAGTTCACCAAGAACACATACATGTGCAATTTGGTCCCTATTTGCATGTATACATTTTTATGCATCTAAACAATCTTTCCCTTAATTATTTCAGTGCAAAGCAGCCTCATATACACATACACCACACGTTCATATACTCAAAGCAGTCTAGCATGTATTTAAAGACCATCCAAGTAGTCCAACAACATTTATTTTAACACAATTCAGTCCTCTACCTATTCATGTATGCACAAGGGAGCCTACATTATTTGTATATGTATAAGCACATAAGACAATATATTTAACAATTATATCATTTTAAAACAATCTTCATGCTTCATATACATTTAAGACAATCCATATGCTTTAATTTACAACATTAATCAGATTTCGTTCTTAAGATTCATACAATACCAAGTTGTGCTCACTTTTAAGCTAGGTAATTAATTATTTTCAGAATTTTGGCAGCATGCGCTACCTACAAAGAATTGCTTGTACAAAACAAAATACTCATTGTAATTTATGTAACACTCCATCCCCGGGTTAGCCGTAACCCGGTTCCGGAGCGTTACCAGAACAAAAACAAAGTGATAGATAGGTTACTTGTCAAATAAGTAACCTCGGGATATTTGCCTTGATGCGCAGGTAATCTAAACTTAACCTTTCAATACAAAAATACACAGCATACTATTTTAGGTACCATTTTGTTCAATTTCATGCTTATAACCTAAGTTACTATTATCATATTACCAATCCATTTAAATTGCATACATCATTCAAACAACAAACACAAGTGTGGCATACTTTATATAAAGCTATTATTCAACATGTTTCAACTTTCATTCTCTCTTTAATTCCAATGCCATGTTCGATTACTCTAGGTGATCACTAAGCATATCTTAACTAACTTACTTACATTTCAAGAAACTACTTCATCAACCAATTAACTGTTCAACACAAAGCATCTAACATACATCTTGTTACACATTCATACATCCATTCGAACAACATGGAATCCTAATCATATTTCATTTGTTTCTTTACAATCAAGTCATCACATTACATAGCATACTTGATTAGTAGATTGATAATGCATGCTTGACATACCTTAGCCTCAATCTTATCCTTGCCGAATGATGTCAACGGACATAGGAGCAAATGCATGAACATACAACATAGGTTTAGCATTCAAATTAAACAAGATTTCATCACACATTGGTTCGACATTAGAATCATACATGGTTTCATTCAACAATGCATTCTTTCACAAATTTGCACAGCTATTACTTCATATATATATGTACATAATATCATGGTTCAAACATAGTTTAAGTCATCCAAATAGATTACATAATAGGCCCATCAAAACATTTGACAAACTAGTCCTATACACATAATCAAATGCATGATCAAAGCTACCTAATACAAAATCTAGTGCCACCAAACTAGGAGTATACAAAGAGTATGAATTCATACTTTCAAGCTTGCCTCAAGTGTTGCTTCAAACCCAATATATCTTGTTGAAGTATTCTTTAATCTGTTATGGGAAAATGAAGAGTAGAGTGGTAAGTACAAGATGTGTACTTAGTGAGGTAACACTAAGTCTAGTCAATTTCAAAGTATATACATCCAATTTTTCATGTTTTCAAGGAATGAAGACCATCAATACTATACATATGCTATTCAAATTACATAGGGTAACTTAGGCATCTTTACATGTCATACAATCGACTTAACAACAATCCATCATGGTTTTCATAGTCCCTTCGAATAACATGCTTAAAGGACAAGCAACCAATCATCAAATTATCAAGTAGGCATTTATACATAAAGCCATCATCCATACATTTCTTTCATGACGAGAAACAAGTTTAGCAACCATTCATGGGTCATCTTTCAAAGCAAGAAAGTTCATTCAAGTTTCTTATAATACAAGCAATGTTCATTAAGTCATCTTTCAACATTTCCTTGGTAAGTAGCTTACTAGATAATCAAATCTTATCAATATGCACCGAAGTGCCAATATGCACCGTAGTGCCAATATGAGCTCAAGGTTCTAAGGCATGCCTCCTATCTATCAAACTAGTTACCAAGGTTGTTGATTATCCATTTCATTTAAGCTTTATACTTTTCATGATCCAATACAAGATTATGCCATTTAATGGCCAAGCCCTTAGGCTTATGGAGTCTTAACTCCCAATACATAACTATCCATTCCATTCGATTCAATCAGCCATGTATAACATTCACAAACACAAGCATATGTATGCATTGTGCGTACCTTATTCTTCAAGCAAGCATGCCATTTCATACCTTAGGCACAAGCAATGCACATGACAAGCATTTGATTACATTTGCTTAACACCCAAGTAAACACAAAGATCATGGCATCACTCAAGTTGTCATACATTTCATTCTTCCATTAATTAGCCAAATATACTTTAAGTCATGTTACATGGCATTGATATTTCATTTAAGCAATAACAAGGTTGGTTAGGACCTAAGTCCCAACCCTAAGGATAGTTACACTCACAATACTCCTAGCAATTCAACTATCTTGGATCCAGATCCTTTTGCTTCTAGCTTTGGGATGTCCACTCCTGTCCTCTTCTTCCCCAATCTTCTGCCCTTGATCAAGCAAGCATAACATATACACATTTCATCAAAACAAACTCAATATCACACAATCATAGTAGCAATGTTATCACATTTTACCTAACATTTAGCTACTGTTTTTATGCTTCTTTTTAAGCATTTAATACCAATTCAATTCCATATTGTTATTACTTCATTTTAAGACATAATTGGACAGATTGCAATGTCCCAAAACTGTTTTGGAAACAGTTTGCATTTAGGTGTAAAAACAGTCCCAAACTGCCCAGGACACTGCTGCCTGGCAGTTTGCACACTGTCCCTTTAAAAGGCCATATCTTTTAATCTGTACGTTTGAATTTTTATTGCTATACACCGTTGGAAAGCTAACCAAATTTCCTATAATACCATGTAAGGCTTGAGTTTTAGTTATTAGTCAATTAATACAGTTTATTGTTCAAAGACAGGGCATTTACACTGCCCGGCAATTCCTATTTACAGTTTTCAGTATAGGATCCAGTTTTCAATTATATTTTAACCCAATGAAAATAGACATTCTAAGGATCATTTCATTAAAATTTCAGCCCTGAATTCGATCTATACAATTTTTGGTGAGTTTTCAAAGTGACTCCCCAGAACAGAGCAATTCTGGGCAAATTATACATATTCACATTTTAATGCTTTTAATTCATTTTAAACAATGTCTTGGCCCTATAATTCATTTCATATGTCATCCTAAACATGTTAAGACCATGTTAATTCATTAATCAAGGCTGTCAAAACAGAGCAAGTTGGTTACAAAGCCTAATCTTACATGCTTACTCAATTTCAATTCCACAAAACAGTTTCTATGTTATGTAACTATGTTCATACTCTTATCCATCATTTCCAGCATTGTTTGCTAACAATTCAATTTTTTAACACCTTCTTTACATTACCTATTCATGATCATCATCAATTCATTAATTCCATTGCTCAATTTTAAGTTCTATTCATTCAATTTCCACTTCAATATCACAATTCAATTTTCCAGCAACCTAGGTTTGTTACACTAGTATAAACACATAATTTCCAGCCTTGTACCTAGTTTTCATTCTTCAATTTTGTATAATTCAACAACCATTCTATCATCTAACAACACGTTCAAAGTCTAATTTCATCTATAATGAATAAAACAGTCCAATTTCAACAATATAGTTGCGTATTCAATTGATCACAAGAAGAATCATACTTATTTTTGTTACTAGCTTTAATTTCAATGAAAAATCACAACACATGCCAGCTTAATTTTCCTCTTCAATGGCTGATTTTCCTAAGCTTCTTTATCTCTATTTCTTATCTCTATTTTCGGCAAGGTAAAGAATAGTGGATAATATGACAACATTGTTATCCACATTAGTGGGATTAGGATTTTACTAAACTACCCCTTAATAAGAGATTCATGATATATAGCATGCAAGCCTTATCTTTCTCCTTGAATTCAAATTGATCCTTATAATTTGATCACTTGTTTCATACATTCTTTCAATTAGGCCCTTAACTAATCAATTTAGCTTAATTCTAAATTCAATTAAGCTATCAACTTATGCAATTTAACTCCAATACTTCTAAGCTAGGATTTGGGGTGTTACAATTCCCCCCCTTAAATTAAATTCATCCTTGAATTTACCTGAATCGAATAAGTGAGGATATTGCTTCCTCATGACTTCTTCAGATTCCCAGGTAGCTTCTTCCACCTTATGATTTCTCCATATGATCTTAACAAGGGGAACAATCTTGTTCCAAAGCCTTCTTACTTCCCGGTCAAGAATCTAAATATGTTCTTCTTCGTAGGACTAATCGGGATTCAATTCAACTTCTTATGGCTCAAGAATGTGTGAAGGATTAGATCAATACCTTCTGAGCATAGATACATGGAATACATTGTGTACTCTAGCGAATTCTCTAGGAAGAGCTAATCGATAGGCTACTGGACCGATTCTTTCAATAACTTCAAAGGGTCCGATGTATCGGGGACTGAGCTTCCATTTTCTTCCAAATCTGAGAACTTTCTTCCAAGGCGAGACCTTTAGAAAGACTTTGTCTCCAATAGCATACTGAATATCTCTTCTTTTCAAATTAGTATACACTTTCTGTCTATCGAAAGCTGCCTTCAATCGATCGTGAATGATCTTGATTTGTTCTTCGATTTCCCGAAGTAATTGAGGTCCCAATACTTTATTTTCTCCCAATTCCTACTAGCATAAGGGAGTTCTACATTTTCTACCATATAGAGCTTCAAATGGTGCCATTTGAATAGAAGGTTGATAGCTATTGTTGTAGGCAAACTCTACAAGAGGTAGGGATTTCTCGCACTTCTTCCCGAAGTCAATAACACAAGCCCGTAGCATATCTTCTAATACTTGAATGATTCTCTCAGATTGGCCATTTGATTGAGGATGAAAGGTTGTACTAAGATGTACTTTATCTCCTAGAGCTTTCTACAGAGAATTCCAAAATCGAGAAGCAAATCGAGGGTCATGATCAGAGATAATTGCTGTAGGTACACCGCGTAACCGAATCACTTCACGAATGTACAGCTCGTTAAGGGTTTCCAAGCTCATGTTCATATGAATAGGGATGAAGTGAGTAGATTTAGTGAATCTATCAAGAATCACCCATACATCATCATTCTTTCTTAGAGTAGAAGGAAGACTGGTGACAAAGTCAATAGTAATTCGATCCCACTTCCACTGGGGAAGTTCAATAGGTTGAAACAATCCAGTAGGGACCTGATGCTCGGTTTTGACTCTTTGACATGTTAAGCACTTGGATACGAAGTCCGTAATTGCAGATTTCATGCATGGCCACCAGTATAGTGGATTTACGTCCTAATACATCTTGATTGATCCAGGGTGGATCGAGAAAGAACTTTGATGAGCTTCTTTTAACATTTATTGTCTTAATTCCTTATTGTTAGGAACACAAACTCTATCTTTGAAATAGAGGAGTCCATTTGACTTTAGGGAGAAGTCAGAACTTGACTCAGAAGCAAGCTTAGATATGATCTTCTAAAGATCTGGATTAACTTGTTAGAGTTCTTTAATTCTCGAGACGAAATCGGATCGAACTTAAAGTTCAGACCAAAATTTTTGGCTCTTAGATAGTTAGAAATGAGCGTTGATAGTCTTAGTAGCTACGAAAGCATTAACAAAGTCATTAGAATAATTTTCAATAGATTACTTGTAGTGCAAGGTACTGTTTGAATTGTTCCCTGCATAACAAGCCATTGTTCAAATTCTTTCTTACAAGCTAAGAAAGATTTGGTTTTCAATGGTTACAAGTATTTTAGGCTCGATTCTCATTCGAATGGGTTACTTGTATTTCAAGAAAAGTTTGAATAGTAACTTGTAGCTTAAGAAAGCTCTAAATTCATGGTTTGCAAAACAATAGAAGGCATAATTCAAATGAATTTAATCATAATTCTAGATTTAGGAGTTAACTGAGTTTGGTCTGCAACTAAGGGCTTCGACAACTATGTTTGCTTTCCCCGGATGGTAGTCGATAACCATATCGTAATCCTTAAGTAATTCGAGCCATCTCCGTTGGCTCAGATTCAAGTCCTTATGAGCTAGTATATACTTGAGACTTTTGTGATCGGTAAGTAGATTGCATTTCTCTCCATATATATAGTGTCTCCATATCTTGAGAGCAAACACAATAGCTGCTAGTTCCAGATTGTGTGTTAGATAATTAGACTCATGTGGCTTCAGTTGCCTTGAAGCGTAAGCAATTACTTTCCCATCTTGCATCATGATACAACTGAGTCCTAGATGAGAAGCATCACTATAAATAGTGAATTCCTTGCACGATTTTGGTTGGATGAGTACCAGGGCATGAGTCATAACTTGCTTAAGTTGATCGAAGCTTTGTTGTTGGCTCTCTGACCAAACGAAAGGCGTATCTTTGTGTGTAAGCTTGGTAAAACATGCGGTGATAGAGGAAAAGCCCTTAACAAATCTTACATAATACCCAGCTAAACCGGGAAAGCTTCTGACCTCGTTTACATTCTTTGGAGGTCTCCAATTCAGAATAGACTGAATCTTACTTGGATCGACTTTGATTCTTTCAACCGAGATAACATGGCCAAGGAAAGAAACTTATGGTAACCACAATTCACATTTGGAGACCTTGGCATACAATTGATGTTCTCAGAGTGTTTGCAAGACAGTTAAGAGGT
Source organism: Hibiscus mutabilis (assembly GCA_019671005.1). Taxonomy (NCBI): domain Eukaryota; kingdom Viridiplantae; phylum Streptophyta; class Magnoliopsida; order Malvales; family Malvaceae; genus Hibiscus; species Hibiscus mutabilis. Next base: position 48,774,249 of record CM033711.1, read on the forward strand.
GTTCAGCATGTTCCTCCTTATTTGAGAGTACACTAAAATGTCGTCGATGAATACAACCACAAACTTGTCAAGATAGGCCTTCAATACCCGATTCATGAGATCCATTAAAGTAGCCGAAACATTCTTTAACCCGAATGGAATTACGAGGAATTCGAGGTGGCTATATCGAGTACGAAAGGCTATCTTAGGTACATCTTGTTCATTCACTTTCATTTGATAGTACCCCGATCTAAGGTCGATCTTAGAAAATATAGCAGCATCCCTAAGTTCTTCGAAAAGATCTTTAATTCTGGGTAGGGGATACAGATTCTTGATAGTGAGCTTGTTTAGCTGACGATAATCAATACAAAGCTCCATAGTCCTGTCTTTCTTTTTCACGAACAGGACTGGAGCACTCCAAGAAGAAGTACTAGGCCGTATAAAACCTTTATCTTGCAACTCCTGAAGTTGCTTCTTTAATTCTTTCAACTCAACAGGTGCCATTCTATAGGTTGTAATGGACACCGGAGCTGTTCCAGGCTGAACTTCTATCCTGAACTCTACTTCTCTGGTCGAAGGGACACCAAGAAGTTCCTCGGGAAAAACATCAGTGAATTTAGAAACGGCATGCATGCTAGGAAAACTGAATTCAATTTCATCTTGAAAGATCATTTTAGTAAAGATTGAAGTTGGTTTCTTGTCTATTAAGATAATGGATTCTTTCCCTAAACCCAGGAGATACAATCTCCTATTTTGGCAATCTACCCTGGTCTCGTGTTTACTTAATCAATATATCCCCAAAATAAAGTCAAATTCACAATAAGATAGTACATATAGATCAATAGGAAATAGGATATTTCGAATCGTCAAGGGAGGTTGCTTGTGGCGTAAGTTAATAGGTATTTCCCCCCTAATGGATTCGAAACTACAAGATTTGATTTAATAATTTTGGGTTTCGAAATTAACTTGTTGATCAAGGCAGAATAAACAAATGCATGGGTAGACCCTAAATCAATTAAAGCATAAGCATGACTGGAATTTAATTCAACGGTACATGCGATAACATCAAGAGTTCTTCTTCATCTTTACCACAAATGAGATACATACGAGCAGGGGCTCGAGACTCCTAATGAGTTGGAGCATTCAAATAGGGGCCCTTCTGTTTCCCTTGATTCCCAGACTGAGCTTGTCTAGTTTCTTTGTTTCTATTAGGAGGAGTTGAGCTAGCAATTATAGAAGCTCGGTTCGAAGCCTTGTTGGGATTATGAGGACAATCCCGAATATAATGACCAAAGGATCCACATGAAAAGCATAAATTTTGTTGAACTCTGCACTGGCCAGTATGATGTTTCTGACAGAACTTGGAAAGAGGGTACTGAGTAGTTTTAGCCTAGTTCCCCGTGCTATCAACAGAAACAATAGGGGATGAAGTCTTTACAACCGTTTGAGGTTTTGGAATGTAACCACTCTTGATTATGGGTATAGTTCGAAGAGTGCCATTGGAATGTTTGGACTTCTTTGATTTCCAGTGTGGCTTATCATCGTTATGGGTCGTTTGTCTTTCCAGGAGTGTCTGCTCTTGCATCTTTCTAAGGTTTTCATCTTCGCCTCAGTAGCGATGGCCCGGTTTACAAAATTTTGGAAGTGGGTAATGCCCAAGGTAGTGAATATTGGGCTTAATTCACCATTTAACCTGTCGATGAACATTCAACACTTGCTGGACTCGGTTTTAATATATTCTGACCCATACTTGCAATACTTGCAAAAGTCGCTCACATATTGCTCGATAGGTCGGCCAGCTTGTTTGAGATACATGAATCATTTTCGGCGCTCAGCCAGATATTGCTCATTGATATACTTCTTTTTGAATTCATCAATGAAGAATTTTCAAGTAATAGACTCCGCAGGAGCAGTCATAGTAGTGGTTTTTGACCAGCTTAGTGCTTCGTCTGCCAGTAGAGCGATGGAACACTCAAGTTTATGCTCGTTAGAACATACAATTGTTTTGTTATAATGCGAGTAGTGGCCTCTAACCAATACTCGGCTGCTTCCGGATTAGCCTCATCGGTGCCAGTGAAGGTATATGCCCAATGTTGATCCAACTTGTCAATAGGGGCTCGGTTTGGTATAGTAACAGTAGGAGCAATTGGGTGATCTTGTTTAAGGACAGTTACAAGATGATTGAACATCTCTTTCATACTTGTAAGACATTCTTGCTGCACAGGATTGATAGCAGGAGCTTCCTGTTGAGCAGCAGCCTGAGCTTGATGTCGAGCTTGCTGTTGAGGAGGATTCTATTCCATCCCCACACTATCTCCTTCGTTCGAGGAGCCCACAGGACTTTCATTATCCCGAACCAATCTTGTTTCTGACATTCTAGTTCAATTAGAACAAATAGACTCTTAGATATCACATTTACACATTTATGCAACAACACAAGCTTATATCAAGTCTCCTAGGTGGCACATATCATATATGATGCAAATGAACTTATAGAATCAACCAAAAAGCTCTGATACCAATAAATATAACACCCCATCCCCGAGTTAACCATAACCCAATTCTAGAGCATTATCAGAATGAAAACAAAGCGATAGATAGGTTACTTGTAGAACAAGTAACCTTGAGATACTTGCCTTGATGCGCAAGTAACCTAAACTTTAAACCTTTCAATAGAACAATACATAGCATACTATTTTAGGTACCATTTTGTTCAATTTCATACTTATAACCTAAGTTACTATTATCATATTACCAATCCATTCAAATTGCATACATCATTCAAACAACAAACACAAGTGTGGCATACTTTACTTAAAGCTACTATTCAACATGTTTAAACTTTCATTCTCTCTTTAATTCCAATGCCATGTTCGATTACTCTAGGTGATCGCTAAGCATATCTTAACTAACTTACTTACATTTCAAGAAACTACTTCATCAACCAATTAACTGTTCAACGCAAAGCATCTAACATACATCTTGTTACACATTCATACATCCATTCGATCAACATGGAATCCTAATCATATTCCATTTATTTCTTTATAATCAAGTCATCACATTACATAGCATACTTGATTAGTACATTGATAATGCATGCTTGACATACCTTAGCCTCAATGTTATCCTTGCCGGATCATGTCAATGGACATAGGAGCAAATGCATGAACATACAACATAGGTTTAGCATTCAAATTAAACAAGATTTCATCACACATTGGTTCTACATTAGAATCATACATGGTTTCATTCAACAATGCATTCTTTCACAAATTTGCGCAGCTATTACTTCAAATATATATGTACGTAATATCATGGTTCAAACAATGTTTAAGTCATCCAAATAGATTACATAATAGGCCCATCAAAAAATTTCACAAACTAGTCCTATACACATAATCAAATGCATGATCAAATCTACCTAATACAAAATCTAGTGCCACCAAACTAGGAGTATACAAAGAGTATGAATTCATACTTTCAAGCTTGCCTCAAGTGTTGCTTCAAACCCAAGATATCCTCTTGAAGTATTCTTTAATCTGTTATGGGAAGAATGAAGAGTAGAGTGGTAAGTACAAGATGTGTACTTAGTAAAGTTACACTAAGTCTAGTCAATTTCAAAGTATACACATCCAAGTTTTCATGTTTTCAAGGAATCAAGACCATCAATACTATACATATTCTATTCGAATTATATTGGGTAACTTAGGTATCTTTTACATGTCATACAGTCAACTTCACAACAATCCATCATGGTTTTTATAGTCCATTCGAATAACATGCTTAAAGGACAAGCAACCAATCATCAAATTATCAAGTAGGCATTTATACATAAAGCCATCATCCATACATTTCTTTCATGACAAGAAACAAGTTTAGAAACCATTGATCGGTCATCTTTCAAAGCAAGAAAGTTCATTCAAGTTTCTTATAATACAAGCAATGTTCATTAAGTCACCTTTCAAAATTTCCTTGGCAAGTAGCTTACTAGATAATCAAATCTTATCAATATGCACCAAAGTTCCAATATGCACCGTAGTGCCAATATGCACCGTCATGCCAATATGTACCATCATACCAATATGTACCGTAGTGCCAATATGCACCGTAGTGCCAATATGAGCTCAAGATTCTAAGGCATGCCCTCCTATCTATCAAACTAGCTACCAAGGTTGTTGATTATCCATTTCATTTAAACTTTATACATTTCATGATCCAATACAAGATTATGCCATTTAATGACCAAGCCCTTAGGCTTATGGAGTCTTAACTCCCAATACATAATTATCCATTCCATTCGATTCAATCAGCCATGTATAACATTCTCAAATACAAGCATATGTATGCATTGTGCGTACGTTATTCTTCAAGCAAGCATGCCATTTCATACCTTGGGCATAAGCAATGCACATGACAAGCATTTGATTACATTTGCTTAACACCCAAGTAAACACAAAGATCATGGCATCACTCAAGTCGGCATACATTTCATTCTTCCCTTACTTAGCCAAATATACTTTAAGTCATGTTACATAGCATTGACATTCAATTTAAACAATAACAAGGTTGGTTAGGACTTAAGTCCAAACCCTAAGGATAGTTACACTCACAATACTCCTAGCAATTCAACTACATGGATCCAAATCTCTTTGCCTCCAGCTTTGGGATGTCCACTCCTATCCTCTTCTTCCCCAATATGCTGCCCTTGATCTAGCAAGCATAACATATACACATTTCATCAAAACAAACACAATAACAAACAATCATAGTAGCAATGTTATCACATTTTACCTAACATTTAGCTTCTGTTTTTATGCTTCTTTTTAAGTATTTCTTACCAATTCAATTCCATATTGTTATTACTTCATTTGAAGAAATAATTGGATAGATTACAATGTCCCTAAACTGTTTTGGAAACAGTTTGCATTTAGGTGCAAAACAGTCCCAAACCGCCCATGACACTGCTGCCTGACAGCTTGCACATTGTCCCTTTAAATGGCCATATCATTTAATAAGTACATCAGAATTTCAATTTCTATACACCATTGGAAATCTAACAAAATTTCCTATAAGAAAATGTAAGACTTGCATTTTAGTTCCCATCCAAATAATACAGTTTATTGTTCAATGACAGGGCATTTACACTGCCTGGACTGTTTGCAATACCCAGCAATTCCTATTTACAGTATTCAATATAGGACCCAGTTTTCAATTCTATTTTTTCCCAATGAAAATAGACATTCTAAGGATCATGTCATTAAAATTTCATCCCTGAATTCAATCTATACAATTTTTGGTGAATTTTCAAAATGACTGCCTAGAACAGAGCAATTCTGGGCAGATTATACCTATTCACATTTTAATGCTTTTAATTCATTTTAACCAATGTCTTGTCCCTATAATTCATTTCATATGTCATCCTAAACATGTTAAGTCCATGTTAATTCATTAATCAAGGCTGCAAAAAGAGAGCAAGTTGGTTACAGAGCCTAATCTTACATGTTTACTCAATTTCAATTCCACAAAACAATTCTATGTTATTTAACTATGTTCATAATATTATCCTTCATTTCCAGCATTTTTTGCTAACAATTCAATTTGTTTAACACCTTATTTAAATTACCTATTCATGATCATCATCAATTCATTAATTCCATTGCTCAATTTTATGTTCTATTCATTCAATTTCCAATTCAATATCACAATTCAATTTTCCAGCAAACTAGGTTTGTTACTCTAGCATAAACACATAATTTCTAGCCTTGTACCTAGTTTTCATTCTTCAATTTTGTATAATTAAACAACCATTCTATCATATAACAACACATTCAAAGTCTAATTTCATCTATAATTAAGAAAACAGTCCAATTTCAATAATATAGTTGCCTATTCAATTGATCACAAGAAGAATCGCACTTTGTTTCTAGATTTAATTTCAATGAAAATTCACAACACATGCAAGCTTAATTTTCCTCTTCAATGGCTGATTTTCCCAAGCTTGTTTCTCTCTTTTTCTTCTATCTATTTTCGGCAAGGTGAAGAATAGTGGAGAAGATGACAACATTGTTGTCCACATTAATGGAATTAGGATTTTACTAAACTATCTCTTAATTAGTTACTAATCATGTAATTAGTCAAGGGCAAATAAGAGATTCATGATATTTAGCATGCAAGTCTTATCTTTCTCATTGAATTCAAATTGATCCTTATAATTTGATCACTTGTTTCATACATTCTTTCAATTAGGCCCTTAACTAATCAATTTAGCTTAACTCTAAATTCAATTAAGCTATCAACTTATGCCATCTAATTCCAATACTTCCAAGCTAGATTTGGGGTGTTGCAATTTAACTTTCTTTACACCGTTAAAAACTAGATTCGAATACAGTCCTAACGGAATAAGCCACATGATTTAATAAAATCCAAAAAAATTATGAAAATTCCTAAAAGTCCCAAAACATAGATTGCATAGAGCAGAATCTGTTTCAAGCTTTTCTGTCCTACTTTCGTTCAAAAATTCATATCTTTTGATCCAAGACTCGAAACAATTCACCATTTTCTTTAAATGAAACTTGACATACACATGATTTTGTACATATAAGATTCATTCTCTAATTTAACCTATGTGATTTTCTATAAATTTTCAAACTTCCCAGTGCATAACTTGTAGGCAGATTTCACTCATTTTCATATATGTTACTAGTCTGTATGTATATCTACCATGTCAAACACAATCTTGTACATGCTTAAAACTATAAAAAAAATTCAAATTGATGGCAAAACAGATTTTTACTTCTAATTACACCATTACATGCTCAAATACTCTACAAATGTTCAAGTAATCATAATGCTGCCCTGTTTTCGTATATGTATACAAATTCATGCTTCAAAATTTTTAAGTTCACTTCAATACTATCAATGAAAATCTATTTCAAATTATCAATTCCTTTCAACACTTCATTCGAATGAACCTTTGATAACTATGATCTTTCTCAAACATTGTAACCACATGATTATCAGAGAATTAAGAATTTCATAGCATACATCCAAGCTCTCAAATCTTTCTAACATTCTCATGCAACACACACATATATATGTACCAACAAATACAATATTGCTTGAATTGAAAGAAAAACAAAACATATACCTTGCTATCAAGGTTCTGATCGAACAAGACTTCCAAAATGAGCTAAAATACTTCAAGGATTTGAACTCTCTCCCTCTACCTTATTTTCGGTTCTTTTGTTTTGTTTAGGGAGGAAGATGAAGTTTGGGAGATAGATCTCTCCTCCACACCGATCCCAACATTTCCCTCATATTTCCCCCACTTGTCCTTAATCCAACGACACGTGTAATGGTCCTCAAAACACTAAGCTTTAGCATGCAACCTCTATGAATTAACAAATGTTCTTTTTAGTCATTAGCACAAAGAGTATTATTTATTTTGTTTCTTTCTTTTTAGTCCTAAGTTCATTAATTATTCACTTTAATTCACAATGGACAAAATTTCTTAGCAATTAAAAGTAGTAACATTCTTCTAGGCCTAGTTTGGGATATTACAATAGAAACCGTCAATCTATTCTTGATTCCATGGATTATTGAATGTCCAATTTCAAGTTATAATTCTCAAGTCAAACCTTTGTTTCTCAAGTTTCAAAATATGAATCTATACTATAGCTAATAGATATTCTAAGCTTAGAAATGAATATTGATATTGTTATATTAATTGAAAAAATTTTCTATTGATCTCCCTATCTCAAGAGTTGGAGAAAGCTAACCCATCGTCTCCAACAAATGCTAGGAACAAGGGAATTATGATTCGAGAGACATATGAGCTTCAGAATTCAAGGTGAGTGTAGTCGGAGTCGCGGGATTAGGCTAGGTGCCTTTCATGATTCCATTGTCATTGTATATAGTATTGCTAACATCATTGCTAAGGAATATTGCATCAAACCACTTAGTGGATAAAGTTGGTAAGGAGAGGTAAGTCATGGTATTGAGTATCGGGCATCGATATTGTAATAGTCATTGCCATCGATCATTGTTTTTGATTTTTCCATTGATATAGTCATTGAATTATTGAAGCATTGAGCATTTGACAGAGAGTATAGTCATTGTTATTGTTATCATCATTTTTATTGTCATTGTACATTAATATCGACACAGTTATTATCATCGAAACATTGTAAATGAAGCATCAGCTATTGCTATTGTCATTGAGCATTGTCATTGTTATTGATATTGCTATTGAACATTGGCATCAGAACATTGCTTATTGATAAGAAGCATTGAACATTGCTATTGTTATTGAACATTGATTTTCGATACTGTCATCGAACTTTGGATTCGTGAGGACTTTGGATGTTGTTATTGAACATTGCTCTTTGGTACAGGTATAGGCTACGACCTTTATTGCTGTGTGGCAGATGCATGTTGATGTGTATTGGTCAAATTGGTGGGGTGGAGGGAATATGACTAGACCATTATTGATATTTGTGCAGAGGTGGAATTCTTGTATTCATATACCGTGAAATTGATCCAAGGAAACTATTGAGTATTGTTATTGATCATTGATATGAAATTATAGATATGCTATTGATTATTGTTGTAATGATGATTATTGATGCCATGTTATATGTTGAGCATGATAACTATGCCATGTTGAATCCTATGCCTTTTATTAGCATGGTTAGAATTGTTATCGAAGCATGTTGGATTGCATACCATGCTCATTCATTGTTATGGCTACCTCACTTAGACTATGTAAGTCTAATGCATTCATCTTCCACATTTCAGGTTAAGAAAGTATATCAGATTGAGATCGGAGCTAGCTGGAAGTTTGGTAAGTCACCACAAGCTTAGAGTAATGTGTTTTGTCCTTATGAACTCCTAGAATGGTGGCAAAGTAGTCACTAGTTAATTATGGCCATTTTGATATGTGTGTATTGCCTATGCTGTATATTGACCTTAGAGGGTCTAAATGGTATGTTAGTGATGGCTTAAATTGACCTAATATGCATATCTGGCCTTAAAAGATGAAATCATAGTAAATGGATTCATATTGACATGAGATTTGACATGCTAGTAGATTAAATGGATAAAAACTTGCTGGTAAAATTTCATTGCATTTCGACATCATTCAACAGGTTAATTCGACTAAAAACCAGATAAAATTTATCATTACAATACATGTGTATCGATATAGGTCAAGCTATATCGATATGGCCTTGCATATTTGGACTTTGTAAAATAGAGCGCATCGATACACAAAAGGGGGTGTATCGATACGGACTTGGGCAATAAGGTATGGGAAATAAATTGTATTGATACAGCCTTAGAGTGTATCGAAACGAGTCAACCTTTGTCAACACGTATCGGTACAGGTCTATCTGTATTGATACGGGGTTAGTTAATTATGTTAAAAGGCATTAAACACAGTTGTAAATAGTTTACAAAATGGTCGCTGAATATTGTATGGTTTAATTGGATGGGTAAATGTTATCTGAAGGACATGAAAATTTAAGAGTATACTTTTATTGCATTGAATTTCAATGTGGAATTTTTAATTACAGAAAAGCACCCCAAAATTATTAGATTTCTAGTTTAATCCCTAAAACTTGTAGAAGTTAAAAATCAGTCCCAATCTATTAATTATTGATTTCTATTAGATAAATTGGGTTAATGTTGATGTTTAATAAGGTTTAAAAAGCACAACATGAACTAAGTGATAAACATTGATTGAAATTGTGTCGCAACGATCATTGTTTTGTTCATTGGTAACGTTTTCTGACCCGATTCTCGACCAGGTCGAGTGGGGGATGTTACAAACCCTAGGTTTTGAGTTTCAATATGCTTGAGGAAAAGAATAATCCAAGTGTGGGGGTATATGATAAGTCTAATATTTGCATATTTTTCACATTTATATACCTATATTTTAGTGTTCTAATCCAACTATAAATCATGTTTTAACAAGTATTTGATTTTTGTAGGGATTTTGACAACTAAAGGATAATACATGCTTAAAAGATAAGTTTCAGTTGGATTTGGATTTTAAGGAGCACTTAACATAAGAAGAGGAATTCTACCTCAAGTTGAACTTCTATGTTTTATATTATATTTGGAGTAGGATAGAGTTTTAAATTAAATCTTATTGTAATTCCTTCTACTTCTTGTTGTAAATGACCTCTATTATAAATAAGGTCATGAGGAGAAGAGAAATCATTCATCCCATAATTCTCATTACTCTCTTCTTTGTTGATTTCCCTTCTCCATGAGTTGCTAAACTATTTTCCTAGTTAAGGTTTAGGTTCAAGGTTATTAATAAAAGTTTTTAGTGAGATTTCTTGTTCTTCATCTTCTTCATCTATTTCAAGTATTTTTATATCTTCGGGGCTTATTCAACACGTATATATTGGATTATATATATACGACAACCAATCGAGGCATGCTTGATATAAGTGGTAAGTAATCAAGCAACGAGTTAGAATTAATTGTAAAATAAAATAAAATTTTAAGGTACTTAATTTACTCACAAAATTGACAAGCATTTGCACTTAAATTATTTTCCATGTCAACTTTTGAATCCTCAAATATTTTGCAAGTGTTTTGGTACTCTTTCAGCTAATTTAGTAACTGAGTATCGATACGGCATAATGTGTACCGGTATAGGTTTTCGTTACTGAAAATCAAACTTTTAATCAATGGCTTATGAGTAACGGTGCAGCTATACATGTACCGTTACAACTTTTTGAAATTGTAACCAAATTGAGCTACGAGTATCGGTATAAAAACTTATCAAAATTTTTAAGGTAAAAACCTATTTTTAAACATTTTTCTAATTTCTCTATATTTGTATAGTTTCTAGGTTTAAATTTTGTATATTTAGAATGTATATATCCATGATTACAAAGTTTATACAAAAACTTTTTCAACACAAAATTTTTTATTCTAATATCCATTTATACTCATATAATTTAGTTTACAGTTTTTAAGTTTTAAGCTTATATATTTGTATATGATTTTAAACTATAAATTATAGATTTTTAACGTTGCCTTGATTATTGGTTTAATTATTGGATTGAATTTGATGAATTTGCATACATATATTTTGTGGTTTGAATTTTTGTAGGTTTTTATCAAAACCCTTTACCATGCCTCATAGAAAACGCTCTAGAATCGATCCCACCGCTAATTCTTCCAATCTCTGTAACAATGGTACCAAACCTAACCTTACCCAACTTCATATCCAATCTTGATTATTTTTTCGTAAGTGATTTGTTGATTATTCTTATATGTGCTCCGATGAGTTTGGTTTTAAATACCTTTATTTAATTAGGGAATGTAAGTTAATGAATTTTCTAAACATCCCCAGAATTGTTTACAAAAACCTTGTTCGTATTTTTATTCAGATGCTAGATGTGTTTTAAATCAAGAGAAAATCGAAACTATTGCCATTGAATCCTATATTATGGAAAAAAACTTTTACTCTTGATTCTCAAAAACTAGCCAATTTTTTGGGGATGGAAAATGTGGGTACTGATGATGAAAACACTTTTCCTACAACCTATAGTGGTGCAGTGACCATTATCGAAGCTCATGAGCGTTTCCTTCACCCTCTCATCACTTGGTGGTTTTGACCATCTACTGGTAAGCAGTCCACTATTCGCATATTGGATGAATTTTGGCTTCTTTGCTTGCATGAGAGAAAATGCCCTAACCTCGCCCAAATCATTTTTGTCAATATTGTAAACATCGTCAACAACTAACATACAACTCTTTTGGAGTCTTTCTCCTATGAAACCATCTTTAGATACATCTTCCACAAGCTTCACATCGATTTCTCTTTTGACCTGGGGTTCCCCTTACCGAGCCTATTGATGGGAGATCCCTTCGGATAGAAAAGTTTATCTTTTTCAATGGTTAATTGTTTCGCAATGCCGATCTTTGTGATCAAGTCCCCATAGAACCGATTGAGGATGTTCTCGTTCCTCCGTTTGCTCCATCTTCTCTTGATGCTCTCTTGACCTATCTTGATGGGAAGTCTGCCACCATGGATGTAAGGTTCGATACCATGGATGCTAGATTGACTACAATTGAGCACTGTGTGTCTTCTATGGACATATTTCCTACTGCTTTTCATCAAGAATAGTGTGGACATGCTCTTGGACATATCTCCTACGATGTGGAAGAGGAAGATGAAGACAAGGACGAAGACGATGATGATGCTCCTTAGGCTTTGAGCTTTGCATGTCATATCATATCTATTAGGATTTAGGTTTATGCACCTATGTTTTCTTGATATTTCCTATACTATTTGATTTGGTTTATGTCTTTAATTTTGTTGGATAATTTATGTCTTGAATATTTATGTTTTGGATTTACAATATTATGTTTTTTATATTATCACTGGAGTTAGTTTTCTTATATTGCTTTATGTTTGTTTCATTTTCTACCTTATTGATTTAAATTTAACAAAAAGGGGGAGAATGTAGGATATAAATTTTTCAATAGTTTTTTTTTAAACCAAATAGCTTTGTAGTCTTAAAGTAAGGGGAGTGAACTAAAAATTTATTTTGGTTTTGTTATATAACAAGAGGGAGATTGTTAAACCTATATTTGATTTTGATATAACATGGACTTAATTGTGAAGAAATAAAATTTTAAGGAACCTAATTTAATCACAAAATTGACAAGAGTTTAAACTTAAATTATTTTCTAATTCAACTTTTGAATCCCCAAATCTTTTCTAAATGTTTTGGTACTCTTTCAGCCAATTTGATAACTGAGTACCGGTACAGCCTAAGGTGTACCTATACGGGTTTTCTTTACTGGAAACCAAACTTTTTCTTAATGGTTTATGAGTACCAGTATGGCTATACGCGTATCGGTATGACTTTTTTAAAATTGTAACCAAATTGAGCTACGAGTACTAGGACAGCCTATGGCGTACTGGCATGGGGGTTTAATATTTTTAAATTTTGTTTTTGACCATTAAGACTTGCCATTTGCTTGGAGCCAAAATTTAAACTTTTTTGATTTATGTAATAGTACATCTCTATGCCTACCGATACGGATTTTTAGCAAAATGCTCCAAGGATTCTAATGAGCAAAATGAGTATCGGTACGATACAAATTGTACCGATACCCTTTGTTAAATCGCCACTCTGTACCGATACACCTTTGATAGATCTTTAAAGAGCATGTATTTCCTCTAGATTTATGGATTTAATTGTCCCCACACCAGTGTTTACTGCATCCATTTTTTCATTTTCATGTCATTTTTTTTTATTTTATCTATCTAAGCCTTGGTTAGTCTTATTTCAAAAAATTTTGCCTTTTCCATGTTGTCATTGTATTTCTAGTATCGCTACAGAGGAAGTTTCACAACTACAGCTAGCTCGACATTGCAGTAGACGACTGTCTAGTATGTTAAAAGATAAGGACGACTCTGGCAGCTATATTATTTGTCATAACATAATTGGTACGATTGGGAGTCACGCAAAACACTTGAAGGACATGTGTCATTTTGTTGGAAGCTTATAAAATGAGGGATTTGGGAAGAAAGGGAGTCATCACGTGAAATTCATTTTCATTTTATCTTCTTCAACCTTTTAAGTTTTTCCTTCCATGCGGCTTAAACTCTATTTTTGGAGATCCGAGGCAAAGCAAGGTAGAAATATTTGAGGAGAAGAGTATTCAAGTGCTAGATCAAGGAGAATATTTGTTATTTTATTTAAACTCTCTTGATTCTAGAGGTTTATTAGAGGTTTCATTATATTTTGTACGTTAATGACAGTGGTTTAATTTCTTAAGCTTTGTATGAACTTGTTTAGATCTTATCTTTCAGTTCAATACATTATTAGCAGCTTTTTCTCATACTTTGATTGTTGGATCTGATTATTGTTTACATGAAAGTGTTGAATATCATCAGTGACATTGAGAGTGCAGTGGCAAGTTAGGTTAACAAGTCATTACAACAAGAGTTGAATGAGGATGCAACAAGAGTTGGTCCACTTGTTCACGGAGTTGTAGTCTTAACTAACAAGGAGAGTTGTAGTAAATCTACATCTTTGCGTCAATAGTTGATGGTTGAGTAGAAGTTAGTAAGCAATCTTAACCTTTTATTTTCGAAAGAACTATCGTATTCTATTTTCTTGATGGTACTTGATTTTCTACCAAGCTGAACCGGGGTATCCAGTCCTTATCTTTATATTCCTTCACTCTTCTATAATTGTTGTTCTTCTTGCTACCACAATTGATCTTACACTCATTACTTTATTTTTTTCATTGCAACTACCATTACACTCACAATATTTCAGTTTACAGAATTGCTTGTGGCCACATAATAGTTCGACTAAATACTCATCCTCGATGGATCGATATCAAATATGATCTTCCTATTTCTATACTTACATCGACAGTGTTTGCTTGCAGTTAGCGTGTGATGATTTTTAACCGGTCAAGTTTTGGTGTTGTTTGGTTTTTATGTTTCTGCTTGCAATTCATTCATTCTTTTATTTAGTTTAGTTTTAATAGCTTTTTGTTATTTCCTTTTCTTTTAATCCAGTCTTTAGGTGTTGTATGACCATAAGTGCTACCACACCTCTTTTCGTACCTGATCTAGAAGTTGAACGAACTCTTAGAAGTAGGCTTAGAAAGCGAAGTGAGATGACAAGACAACCCAACAACGAGGGTATCCATCATGATCCTGAAAATAAACCCGCAAGCCCAGAATAGTACAATTTGCGAGATTGTCTTTACCTAGTTGGACGATTTGCAACCAGGAGTTGTTAGATCACCTATTCAGGCATGAAATTTTGAGTTGAAGTCGATTATGTTTCAAATGCTCAAATCAAATGGCAGTACGTAGGGTTGCCACACGAAGATGGCAGAGAACATATTCAATCCTTCCTTTTAATTTGTGCTTCGTTTAGTCAGCAATGTGTTATTGATGATGCATTACGAATTCAATTGTTTCCATATTCTTTGCAAGGAAGAGCTTGCACTTCGTTTCGTGGACTTCCTGCTAGATCTATTACGTCATGGAATAATCTTGCAATGCAGTTTGTATTGCACTTTAATCCACGAACAATGAACTCACGTTTGAGGAATGATATTACTGAAGACTATCAGTTGGATGATGAAATTCTCCACACTACATGGGAAAGATATAATTATCTGTTGCGACAAATTCCCAACCATGGCCTTCAACAAGAAACTCAAATTGACAACTTGTAACACACCAAAAATAGTGTTAGAAGGTTTAGGGGTTCGACTGGGTTTGGTTCGGACCAGTTAAACCGGGTTAATGAATTAGATATGTTTCAGGTGAAATTATACTGTGAAAATGGGAATTTTTACTAATTGGCAAAGGGTTGAATTTTTAATGGATGTTAATTATTATATTAAAAACTTTTGTATTTTAATTAAAGGCTAATTTAATCTAATTAAATGGATTTTTGAGATAGTAACTAAATGTAAACTTTGCAAAACGAAGTTAGTGACTATTTTGTAAATGGGCAATGAAATGAATCCTTAGAGAGCTATTATTTCTAAATGTTTTTAATCAGAAAATGACACCTTAATTGAGTAAGCAATTGACGGTTAATTGGTTTCTAAATCATTTTTCATATTCTTTCTAATTTTCTCTCCTTATTTTCCCTCACTTTCTATCTTAATTTTCAAACATGATTCTCCAACAAACAATCATCATTTTGTTCTACTTTTGATTCCTAACAAAACCTCACAAGAATTTCTCAAAGATTTCATCAATTTCACAAGTTGGATTTCGAGGAAAATCTTACGTCAATTTTGTTGGGAGCTTCTTCAAAGGTGAATTTCATTTTCCTCTATTAAACTAAGGTTCTTTATTGATATTCCCTAGTAGTTGGATGATATTGGATTGATTTTAACTTAGCTTTCCAATGGATTTCAAGAATTGATTTCTTAGTGGACATTTTGAAGAATTTCTCAATGATTTGTTTAAGTTGATGAAACCTGGAGATTTTAGTTGTGTAATTTCATATTTTTATAAGGTAACATGATGTAAAATGAGATAATTGAAATAAATCCTGAAAGTATATGATTAGTTAATTTGTATATGAGTTTTTAGTATTTTTTGGGCCGTTATGAGTGTTTTTATGTTCCTGGAGATGTAAGGATGTTTGGGAGATGTTTTTGGTTTTGTTTTGATGTGGATTGAATTTTATAATCATTGGTTTGAAGTTAGGTGTGGGTTGAATGATGATTGATTTTGATTTCGGTAGTTTCGACTAATTTATGGAAGGGTAATGATAAGGATACATGGGATTGTTGTTTAGTAGTGATTAGAATGCATAATGATGCATTTTCCCTTTGGTTTTATGTGGTTAAACAATGGATGATCAAGGCAATGTTGCCTAGTTTTGTACAATGCATTTCGAAGGCTCAATTCGTGTTGGTGAGCAAAGCAAAGTGTATCAGTGAGTTAAAACAAGGGACGATCAAGGTGAGGTTGCCTAGTTATGTACGTTGCATTTCGAAGGCTTGATTTGTGTTGGTGAGAAAAAAGAAGTGTATTAGTGAGTGTATAAAGGCATTAGAGCTCTTTAAAGGTTTGATAGATGGATTATGGGGGAATAGTTATGGTTTATAAATCTTAAGTAAGCTCAAGCGTAAGTTTCCCTTATTTTGCTTGGTTATCGGTTTTGATATGAGCTTGCGGATTTCATGTTTTGATTTTAAACATGGTTTGATTTACTTACCGTAAATGCATTGTTTTGGGTTAATATGCAATTTTTAACAAAGTAAATGAATGCCTATGAGCATTGAGATTTGTTCCTTGAAGGGAATCTGTTGTTGCCTTTGGCAATGTGGTTTTGCATATTAAACGGTTTTGAGAAATGCATTGTAAAACAATAAGTAAATGTATTTGAAAATGATATATTGGATATGTGACGTAAATGAGAAAGTATTAGATATAGTTGGCATGCCATATGATTAAAGTGCGCTATAATATAAATTCGATCACTTCATGACTCTTGGGGTATAACGGTATGGCTACTCAGGTTGATGGTATTCTTCAGCTTCTTACAATAGAGATAAGCCTATTGTTGTGCGTTAGAGGTAAGTCTATCACGACAGGTCGGGGTAAGCCTATCCTGAGTTGAAGTGAGATTAGGTGGAGGTAAGTCCACCAGGGAAATCTGTGTATCTGATGTGTATAGAAAACATTTTATTTTTTAATGTGAGGATAGAGGTAAGTCTATCCGGGGTCACATTAATTTCCAATGTACGTGATATATGAAAAGAGTTTTGATGCATATGGTGGTTATGCATGATTTGTTTTGGCAACAAATGAGATAACGCTTTGGTTTAATTAAACATGTTTATACTTCACATGCTATATGGTTTTCAAATGGATTTTTAAATGGATCAATGTTTTGTTTAAAGAACGACCTCACTAAGTATTGTGTGCTTACGCTCTTTTTTCCATTGATGTAGTGATGTGGAGTTGGGGGCATCATTCTCTAGCAAGGAAGGTCCACAAACTCGACAACTACTTGAGTATGGAAAACGTAGTTTAAATTCGGTTAATGAGGTAATGTGTTACCAAGTTGTTAGGGGGTTTATAGTCTGTATTTTATTTTATTGTGGAGACATATTTGCTATGGTTTTATGGATAATTATGTTGATGGATTGAAGCATGAGTGATGGTAGTTTGCTTAATTGTGTTTGATACTTTAGGGTTTTTGTAGTATGCATATAGGGTGGAAAATGCCTATGCCTTTGTGGTACAAGCATGCTTAAAATGATCCCTATAGATAAATGATGCATGCTTATGCTTTTTTGGTGCAAGCATGTTTAAAATCTCGTCTTGGTTGTTGAGTTGGATGAAAATCGGAAGAATGCCTCTAGTATTGTGACATTGTGTAATATGCCTCTAGATGCTCTTGTTTCTAAGGGCTTTCGGCTTGTTTTAATCCTTGGTTTAGTGGTGTGAAAACGCATGGTTCATTAAGGCATGTTTGAGTTATCAAATAGGTGAAAAACTAGTAAATTTGGACATTACAAGTTTAGTGGTATCGATACGCGTGGCCTAGTATCGATACGGGTAAGCGTAAATTTGGCCTGGGTATCGGTACTTGAGGAAGTGTATCGATACAGGTTTTAGCTACTAGAATTTGGGATTTCGACCATGTAGCATGCATATTGATACTCATAGGGACCATACCGATACAACCCTATGGGATAAGCCTGGTACCGGTATGGTGTCCCACGTACCGATACGCCTGGGCGTTATTTCATTTAAAGCGGTGTTATCGTTTAAGTTAAAATTTGAAATATATGCATGTAACTTGATTATTGAGGTTTGGTAACTTTATATTTAGTTAAGTCCCCATAATTTTCCAAATTTGCAATTTGGTTTTTAAATTGCAAATACGTGCAATTGGATGTCAATTCGACGCCCGATTCAGTTGAGTTTTCACCCGCTTCCAGCATGCACACCTTAGGTCATAATATTACATCTAGACAAGATAAAAAGAAAAAAAAAGGACTTAATCTTAGTTAATTGTTTTCGAGTTTGTTTCAGCAAACCCAATGTAGCCCACTCAGTTCATTCAGGAGCCCAGGTCGGGTCGAGAGGGTTACAAATCTTCTACAATGGATTGAATGCAACCACAAGAAATCTTGTCTGTAATACCCTTAACCGGTTCAAAAGCTAAACCAAGTTAAGAAGCATTACTAGAAAACAAAGACAAATAACCAACAAACAATGACGAAGTCACAAGTAAAAACAAGAGAGATGAAGACTATCCTTTACAATTACAATACTGATTTTTTTTTTATTTTTAAATCCGAAATGATCTTAACATAGCTTTTAAACTTCTAATAGATCAATAGCATACTTACCTAAGTAAGTTTTAGTACAAACCATTTGAAAGTAGATCTCATTAGTGGCCTTAGCTTGATTTCTACTACCATTTGTCATAACCAATTTAATCCTACCCAGACTAGTACTTTAGAATCATCGAAGAACCATAGCCCATATTCTTATGTCTAATTCAAATGATAGGAGATAGTTAGAGATCACTAACCTATTGAATTACTAATAGCTTATTTAGGCTTTAATTAGACATATCAAGAGAAATGCTATTCGAAACACCAAAAATTTAAGTCAAATTCTTTGTCTAAAATGTATTAAGCTTATTATAAACATTGTAATGGATTCCCAAAATAACCATTACACCATATTACTCAACCTAATGACACTTGAATTGAGCATATCAAGAATTATTATATACCTAAGCATACATCAACATATTCAAGATCATAACAATCACAATAAGCATATGCACTAATCAAGTTTGAATTACATCTATGTGATTTGGTGATTACTCTCAAACACATTGTTCTACGATTGGCACACATAAGCATAAATTCGATTAACAAATTATGATATAATCTAACTCGTCCAAAATTACACTTAATTCACTACTTCTATCTTTGTATGATCATAACAACAATATAAGTGATCCGTAACGTAACAATTCAACAAAGGTATAAAGTCCTCTTAACAATTACATATAGTCTAATCATACATCAGTCATTCCAATACCATTTAAACTAAGCATATATAAACTTCCATGTTAGAATGTATAACATGTACGCATCATATGATCTTATTTCACACATTTTAAGCATGACTCGTTAGTTAATTTCAAAGAACAAGGAGAAGATTCCCAAGGTGGAGAATAACCTTATAACAACATAGAAAACAAGATTACTATAAATAGGTTTATAGAAATTCATAAAATGATTAATTCTATTAAGTATAAAAGGGTCCTTTAACTATTACTCAACATGTATTCAATTATCGACCTAGATAACCATATCGACCCTATTTGAACAAAGCATATGCCTAAAATTCACACACTTATAATTCAAACATTAAAAACCATAATAACTCTCAAAGCAAACATAGAAAGCACATTTCAAGCATGTAGGCAATCATCTAAAAATAGAGAGGCCTTATACAACTTTTGCAATACTTAAGAGCATTGCTTTCAAAAATTAACAAAGACTTACTAAATTCAATACATAATCAAACATGGTGCCACCATCTAGGGGTTCTGATAAAGGATTAACCAAAACAAACACTGTAACACCCCCAAACCGGAGTAGTATTAAACTGAATTGGGAAGTGTTAACGAAACAAAGAAACACAAATAGCCTATGATGCTTTAGCATTTCTCAACCGATCATGTAATCAGAAAACATGGTAATTTAAAATCTTTTTAGTAACTTTCATATTCAAAAAGGTAAGCTTACACACACAACACACAATTACACATTTGATAGCCTATAACGTATACTTCATTATTAGAATGTTCCAATTTACAAAACTTACTTAATAAATCAAGAAACAACCGCAAGCTTAAAATACGTGGGTTAGTTAAAAAGATAGGTAGATGATGTAAAAAGGTAGTCTAAGATTGACTATATTAACAAAAGTTACTATAGTATTCAATTTTAGATACATTGATGTTTATGTCTGCCACTCGAGGGGATTATGAAGAAGTGTATATTAATAATTCCTTTGGAGGATAATTAAAAGACCATCCTGGTCTAACTGATTATTTCTTCATGTAACTAAGCTTATACTTGATAATTCTTAGAATGAGCTTACCAAGATTTATTATTTACAAGCATGCGCGTGACCATTTCTCTTTGAACTAGTATTTAAACACTACGAAAAAAACCATTTAGCAAGCTAGAACATCACATACAAGCAACCTTAACAATATCAAGGCAAACATATAACCACAAACACTATTATCATTCGAGTCCCATCACAATCACATGGCAATATTACAAGCATATTAACAGATATGATAGCAATTGATCATTGAAAACCTTTTTAACCAATTATTCGAGTTATACCATTTTATCTGGGTTCAAAATGTGGCAAATGATGCATAAAATCCTACATACAGGTATGCCAACAAGGTGGATAACAATTTGAAGCACATACAAGCAAGCAACATACTAGCTATTATAACTTATACAACATGCAACCAAAAATTAATTATAGGCTCTTTACAAAAACTTAAAAACGAATAAGGCTTATATACATGTATAACTCAAAAAGGAAATCTAAATGCTCAATGCTCTAATAATAACCATGTGCCACCACCTAGGAGTTCTTAACGCAAAATTTGCATAACATACTTGGTCTCTTGTGATCATGTCCGAGCTCAAGAAGAAAATCAAAGTAGATTCAATCCTGAAATATGATGAAAGGATAGAGTAAGTACGTACTTAGTGTGGTTGCTTAAAGGGAAATTAGAACTTAAAATAAACAAACTATCCTTTTCACCAAATCGTAACAATTTATGCATATTGCAAGATTGGACATGAACCAAACTAACATGAACTAAGGCATTCTAATGAGTATCTTCCAATGTCTAATGTTTTATACTGAGTTATTTCTAATTTTACTACATATCACAAACATTCGAACTAACATGATTCCTTATCCAAAGGATTAATGAAGATTCAAGGATTTATTATTTTAATCACTTCGATTAGGGAAACAAAGAATAACAAGACTTTACACATATCATTTCATGAACTTAATTTACAAGTCTCGCCATCTATTTATCTTTTATGTTATAACATATCTTATTTATTATCTAAGTTAACAACATGGCATCTTATAGCATGCATTACATATCACCTAATTTATCCAAATAGCATCTCACAATTCAAGAACTTAAACAAGATATAAACCATTATCTAAAAGAATACCCAAGGTTCTATTGAAAGCTTGTTCTTATAATACACATATTTAGCCACAACACATACTTTTCTAAGTATTCTATCCAACAATTATCTTAACCAAAACATATTCGAAATCACGCAACACATTCTACTCATTTGCATGCTATTGCATGGATTCATTCTTTAAATTTATAACTTTCATTATTTTCCTTTCTATATCATTAAACATGTTATATTGTAATCATAAATTATTTATCAAAGAAGATATCCAAATAATTCTTTAATATCGTCTTAATCATAGCCTTTTCACTTTACCATGTATAAAACATGTTATGAAACTAAACTGTACCATTTTAACACATACACAAACATTCAAACAAAACTATGATTAATCCTTACCAAGCAAGTTATTTAAAAAATTTTAACTTCTTTATCAAATAACAAATTAACTTAAGGTTTGTTACTACATGATCAAACATAGCCAAATTATTTTAATCCAGCACTTTCCATATTGCCAAAAATCTTCTTATAGGTTAACATATAACTATAACAATTGGTCATTATAAGATTTGCTCAAGCATTCAAATTACTCATCCATCTTACACCTGACACCTATAAGGTATTTGAACGATTTATAACCATTTACACAATACCAAGCATAACAATTCCTCCAAAGGATCACTTGATAATCAAATTATACGTCTACTTCTTATTAAGTGAATCATGGTTATGATTTAACTAATCAACTTATAAACTTTCTTAAATTCTTGATCAAAACATAGAATGCTATAGAAACTTATTTCACAAGATATCACATATATCTTTCTTTCCATCAACTCCATTTACAATTCATAACAATAACTTAAACACGAATCTATGTAACAGAAAGCCAGACATACACATTAAACAATTTCTTATACCTATCATTACCTTCAAATCCGATTAAGCATTTAGTTATCATACATATATTATTTGAATATCACCACTTCTTTAATAAAAGAGGTTACCAAACTCATGTAAGCAATTATTACTTGTTTTGCAAGTTATCAAGCATAGTATAATGTAGTTATGAGTTTCTTATTATCAGAGATGTAAAACATAACATATCATGATCTGGAATTACTAATCATAAGAGGTATAATGATAATTCATTAACTTAGCTTGCAAGTTTTTTTATTAACCTTTAACTTAGCCTGGAAATCAAGTATCAGTCTAGGTATACGAATCCCAACCAAACTATTGCCAAAATATGGTACTCACAGTACTGATCAATCCCTTATATTGTCGCCAAGTGACCACACAACTTCCCTCCTACTATTGCCAAATAAGGACCGTAGTCCACCCCGAACACGAGCTCTTTGGACTCTATGCCATGCCAACTATACCTAAGACTGACTCGATACCAATGCTTTCACACTTATCATATCTTATCAAGAATAGAGTGAGCATGGCTCCTTATCAGAATATCATAAAAACAATGTAACATCCTAAATTTATAATTGTAACATCCTAAGTGTATAAATGTAATCTTTAAGTTGTTATGTCTTAAGTAGAATTATTGTTAATTCTTCTTCAAGATTTAATTTGGACCAAATTGAACTACTTGAGACTTAGGGGATGTAGAACCGAAGGACCAAAGTGTTAGAGTTCAAAATTGGATGTTTGTATTGGCAAACTTGAAACTCATCTAGAGCTCGATTACTTGGCCCTATGAGTGTGGGACATGTAGTCTTCCATTCAATGAAGGGAAACAAACAAATAACTTGTTTCTCCTTCATTCTTTTCTTGGCTGAAATAAGAGAGTTTAGAGAGAGGGATTAAAAGAACCACCATTGATGAATCTTAAGGCCATAGTTATGTTGAATGCTTGAGTTCGTTATATTCTTCAACTAAGGTAAGTAATCTTCTTATCAACTTTGTTATATTGTAACTATGCATGATCAATTGGTTGTTATAGTTGGATTCGATTTTGTGTGGTGAGAAAACTGTTGCATGATTAAAGAATTTAGTGTCAGATGATTAGTTAAAGAATGTTGTTTTTACTAGTTGAAGCATAATTGGTAAATTATAAGAGATGTAGTATCGATTTTGGAATTGAATAGCTAGTTCTTGATGTTGGAAATTTCATTACAATGTATGCCGTGCTAAATAGGGGATTTATAGAGAATTCAGAAATTGTTTGTTCAATGATAACTATAAATGAGACTGTTTTAAACAAATTGGAAATCCTTGGACTGTTGAGATTCATTTTCATGAAAATTTGTTAGTCAAATGAAATACAAATATATGTATAAACATAAAGAACCATAGGAAAATAGAGGAAAAGCTTAGAAAAGGGTTGGATAACCATTTTAAAAGGATTACAATGAATTGGAAACTTTCCTGTATAAGCAGTTTATTTCGGGGCTGTTTCGCTGAATCGATTGCTTAATTGTGTATTGTTAATGGTAATTTAAACATTAAAATATGACTTAAACTTTTTAAGAAGTTAGCTAGTATTGGATGCTTATGTACATGATAGAAAGGTGCTTGAATGATTAAAGTGAAAAAGTCATTAAGGGTAGTTTCTAACCATATATGATTCAGGATAGGTGCTGTCCTGTACGATTATGATTGAATACAATGTGTGAAATTGCTTAATTTATGAATGAGATGTTGTGGATGGATAAATTACATGTCTGCATTAACATTTCAAGCTCAAAGGCTTAATCGAGCATGCATAGATAGATAGGTAAAAGAATTAAGTAATCATAAGATGTTTCTAATGCATCACTGAATTGTTGTTACAAATAGACAACAAGGGAGTCAATCAAGAGGACGAGAGGAGGAAGGGAGTTATTATACACAATCAAGAATAGCTTGGGACATTTATGAGTATATTTATGTTTAAATAAACATAGAATTGTTGAATGTATTGAGATTACTTGGTTGTATGGCGAGGCTTAAATTGCCTATATATTGCTTGGAGTTGCCAATGTTTGCTAAGATGATAGTGGCCAAGGTATGTGGAGCAAATACTTGTGCCCTTTTTCATTTGGTCGAACCATGACTTGGTTCCTTGAAATGTTAATGAAAAATTTAGCATAATTGGCTTTGTACTTGATCAATTATGAAGAATAAGGATTTAATAACTAAATAGTTTACATGAAAGCTCTAATAGTATATAATGCTATTACCTGGAAAGGAATGACCAAGTGAATCGTATACTTAAATGGTATTGACTACCATTGCCCGAAAATGTTTGAATAAGTTATGTACTTCAATGGTACTAATTACCACTGCCTGATTATGCTTAAACAAATTGAATTTATGCCTGAATGGAATCGATCACCATTTCCTGATAAAGCTTGGTTGTGTAGATTATAATTATCAATGGTATAAGTTACCATTGCCTGACAAAAATTCAATTTTATTGATGATATGTTCAATGGCTCAAGTTCCATTGCCTGATATTGCTTGGGCGTTTAAGTTCTTCTATGATTTAGCTAGTCAATCTATATTAGACAATGTAGTATGTCCATGATCGATTTGGTTATTAAACTGACCAACTATAGTAGTTGCTTGATGACACATTCTCCTTGGAAGTATGATTCTGTTATTTGGTATTTATGTTTAAATGAGCTTCCTTCTAGGTGAATTAAGAACTTGCATTATATTGTTATTGACTATATTTGAAGCTAGCAACCTAATTACTCACCTTGTCTCTTTTCAAGCGAATCTAGTTTATAGTTAAAAATCGTTGAAGCAAGGTAAGGTCACTAGAGGCAACAAATGTATGTTATGCTTTGTTATGTAAACTCCTAGAAGGTGGCATTAGTTGCAAATACCGAATTTAAGAATCTTTAGGGTTCTAAGGGGGAAATGTAGAAACTACATGAACAAGATAAGGCTTTGTATATATTCATGTTTTGTGTTTGGTTGATGATTAGAATTTCACTGATTTTCCTTGCTAGTTTAGTTATGGATGAACATTTGTTTGATGAGGTCTCATATTTGGAGATGTTTCGAATGCTTACAAATCACATATCTTGGTTACTTGATCATTTACTCTTTTCATTATAACTGCTTGATGAAACAACATAATTACCTTCGAATGGTTAGCCTATTGTGAATGCATGACATCGTTGATATGTTAATGCTTTGTCGTATGACAATGTTGAATGTAATGGGAAATGAATTCAGGCATAGAAGTCTCATACTTGTGCTTAAGAGTTTATATAGTTATGCCTTATTAATGAACCCGAATTGCTCATAGCCTTATATAGCCTCATAGTCTAAGTCCTAAAATACGTACTCTTGATGGATAATTGATTGATTGTGATAACCTTAACTATGTGAATTGTCATAGCATTATCTGATATGTTGAGTCTAAGGATACCTTGTATGCTTTCTCTGTATCTTTATACTCAATTGATGTTTTGGTAGCTTATTTTCAAATGCTCTTTTATAGGCCTCACCATAAGTCCTCTTCTAGTACTAACTTGTTAGTCAAGTTAGATTGTCTTCTCCTAGATCTCCACTATCTTCTAGGCCTAGAGTTGGGGTATTACAAACAAGCTTATTGCCCCTTTCATTCAGGCATAAAATCATCTCATGTGAATTTTCAATGTCATCCCTCTTATTCGAAAAGCTTCATAGCAAAGATTTCTTTCAATCATGTTCCATTTATATATATATATATATAGTTTCCATAGTAGACATGTTATTAGATTCACATAGAGTTAGTTAATATCAAGAGTTTATACAACATTACACAAAACATATTACTATATCAGCAAGTACGCATAAGGCTTATTTCACAAGATCACAATTTACCATTCCTTTCTTATTTGAATGATTATGTAGTAAGATTTCATATTCAGCACATTTAGATCTAACTACGATTATTCCATCAAATCAAGCATCTCATGGCAAAACACACCCAATAATTAAGCACTCACCTGAGATCCAAGCTTGCATATATTTATCATAATTTAGAACAAAAGAACGTAATTAAAGTAACAAGAAATGCTCAGGAAAGTTTTAGCCTATCCCGAGAGTTTAAACTACACTCACAGTTCAATCTGAGCTAGTTTTGTTCCCGAATCACGATTCTTTCTTGCTTCTCTACAACTTGGTCTAATTATAACATTGAATATAACCATATATTAGAATCAATTCCAACATTAAACCATCCACAAACAACTTAAAATTCAAGTATCTATTTCATTTCTCACAAAACAATCCATCAAATATTCCTAGAGTTGTAAAGCAATTCCATTGTCATATGTACACAAACACATGTACAAATCAGTCTCATACACATTGTATATATATATATCACAACAGTCCATTACTCAACTACACACTTATATTTTCTCAAGATAATGCACTTACATATTCATATATACATAAAACATGATTATTATACTCTTATGCATATTTGCACACTAAAATAGTCCACTATTCCCATCTATGTATCCAAAATAATTTTCATTTCATATATACTCAATCACATGTTCGAGCAACCCAAAACAGTCCAGATTCTAATGCAACACATTCCTTATTTTGGTATAAAAATAGTCCCATAACAGTCTTTGTAATTTCAACTCAGTCCCTCCATTTTTACAACTTAATCTCCTGTTTCCAGATTTGTCAAATAGTACAAGCAGTTTTTAATTCATAGGTACCCAATTTTACAAGCTTAAACCAATCCATATCATTCATAACGAATCAAAAACAACCCCTAGATCAGTCCATGCTATTTCCAATTATTCAAAACAGCCCTTAATGGTTATAAAGATGCAAAATAGTCTTTACTCTCACTTATTCATATATGTGCACATGCATTAATCCAAATTAAACCACTAATTCAATAATCAAGTAAATTTCACATTTTAATCATGTTGTGAATTTACATAACATGGCAGCTTTAACATATAACATTCAAATGACCAAAACTTCACTAAAGCACATAATTGAAACTCAAGAAGATGATGTACACCATTTTACAAATTTCACACATGATTTAACTTAATGCATGTATCAAGCATTTGATATAAAATTTTCCTAGCATAAACTGATCATTCAAACAATAATCAAAGTATGGCATCAAAGAGTTCAACAACTAGACTCCAAATGATTCTTCAATTTGAAAGAAAGATTGAGTTTGCTTACCCTCTTCTTTAGCAAAACCGATTGTTGCCCAAAATTTGAAGCAAAACCAAGACAATCCTTCTCAAAACCATGGAATTCTTTCTCTTTCTCTTACAATAGGGGTTTCGTTCATCTTAGGGAGGAAGATGATAAATTTGATATCATCCTCCCATATGGCCGAAGCTATCTTACCCCTAAACACATGGTTTTTCCCATCAATTGACATGTGTATATGCCCTTGAATAAATCTTTATTCAACATGCAACCTTACATTATTTACAAAGTTACACTTTAATCCTTTGTACATAAAGCATCCTTTCTTTCATTTATCCCTTTTTGGTCATCAACTTGTTAATTTAGCTACCATGTCATTCATTTAATTAATTGACTTAGACATTAAGGTATAAACATTTCTTCTAAGCCTAGTTATAGGGTGTTACAATTCTCCCCCTAAAAAAATCGTCCTCAAATTTGTACCGAAGGTGAAAAGATGGGAACAAGTGTCTCTCATAGCTACACCGAGTTTTCCTCAAGTAATATTCTAGTCTAAATAGAGCTTAAGGGCTCAATTCACAAGGTCTCGCAAATCGGTCTTCCTTCTTTACAAACAAGTGTCTCCAAGGTTGAGTATATTAACTGAAGTTTTGAATATGAAAGCTCGAATGATCAGTTTTGAGCATTGAGAGTTTTCACCTTCTTCCTCAAGCTATCTGAACCAATGCTCAAAACTTCGACCAATTTAAGCTCAATTCTTCCGTAACCATGGCAAGATCTCACTTTCTCTCTAATTTTGGGAGCTTTCGGCTATGTGAGGAGCAAGGGGATAATTGATTGATTCTCCTCTACCTAGCCAACCCCTTCACACATGCCTTCCCTCAAGGATGACATGTGTACAAGCCCTTAAATTACACTCAATTTTACATGCAAACATCCAATTTTATCAAGGCATTCGGTTTGAACCTTCTTAATTTAGCTAGCATACATTTCATGCTTCATTTTTGGTCCTTAATTCATTCAATTGTCTATTCCAAAGATATCTTAAATCAATTTAAGTCACACTTGAATTAGTAACATACTTCTAAGCCACATTTTAGGGTATTACAATTGCCTCCCTTAAAAGAAAATTCGTCCTCGAATTTACCTGTGGTGAAAAGATGAGGATATTGATCCTTCATAACTGCCTTAGGATATTTAGGAACAAACTTGTGACGAAGTCTTTTGATCTCACGATCCAAGATCTAAAATGGTTCTTCTTCATAGGATAGATCCAGATTAAGTTCCACTTCTTCAGGTTCTAATATGTGGGATGGATCTGACCGATATTTACCAAGTATGGAGACATGGAATACATTGTGAATCTTATTGAATTCATATCAGAGAGACATTTAGTAAATACATAGTCTCGTACAGCATGTAGTATATCACCCCTTTACGATTAACATTAGACTTTTGTCTATCAAGGATTCTTTTAGTCTACTATGAATGATGCTCACTTCGTTTTTAGTTTCTCTAAGAAGTTCAGGTTCTAGGGCCTTACTTTCCCTCTAGCTCTGATCAACACAGAGGAATTCTATATTTTCTTCCATACAAAGCTTCAGAGGGAGCCATCTGGATAAATGTTTGATAACTCTTGTTGTATGCAACTTAGCCAAAAAGAAGGATTTCTCCCAATTTTTTTTATTCTGAAATCAATTATACATGCACGAAGCATATCTTCTAGAATCTGGGTTACTCTTTCGGATTGGTCATCAGTCTGAGGATGAAAAACTGTATTGAGATGGATCTTGGTCCCTAAGCTTTTTGTAAAGAAATCTAAAATCTCAAGGTGAACTAAGGATCTCAATTATACATATAACTTCTCGAATATACAATTCGACTAGCTTGTCCAAACTTAAGTTCATTTGAATAGGTAGGTTATGTACTAACTTGGAGATTCTATTGATTATCACTTAATCTGCATCATTCTCTTTGGATACAAAGATTGATCACTCACAAGGTCCATAGCTGTAACGCCCCAATTTTGGGCCTAGAGTTTTATAGGTTGTTTGGATGATCTAGTAGACCATGTTAGAGATTCGAGTTAGATTTGGGATTAAAATTGAATTAAATAGTTTTGAGTGAGAAAATGTTTGGGTAAAATATCTAAGAATCATTATATATTATATGGACATATTTGGTAAAGTCAAATTTGGAAAATGAGTTTTAGAAATTGGACATTTTGGTCTAGTGACTAAAATGTAAAGATTGAAAACTATTTTTGCTGTTTGTTTTGTAAAAGAGTCAAAACATTGAATCTTTAAGGAGCTATTTGTCCAAAGTCTAATATTATAATTTTATCCCTTAGTTGACTATTTTAGAAGGGTTTTGGAAAATTTAAATAGGTTGGGAGAGTTAATTTTATAGTTAATTGCTTAAACAAATTTCACGTAACCAACTTTCTTTAAATGAATTTTCTCTCAAATTCTCACCAGACAAGCACTTGTTCTTCTTCAAAATCTTAAGTAGGAAAGCAATCTATTAGATGGGAGAGTGATCCTAGAGTCGTCGGTGATGCTTTAGAGGCTTAGGACTCTTGTTTTCACAGCAGCAAGTAAAGCTTTATGTTGTCGGTGAGTGAGAACATGGATCTCAACTTTGAAATAGTTTAAAGGTGGTTTATGGGAGTTTAAACTTAGCTTAAAATGCTGGTTTAAACTTGGAAGTAAGTATAAGGGGATTTCTCTCTCGATAGTGCTTTTATGAAATGGTTTTTATGCACATGTTTTAAATGACATGGTATTTACTGTTAAAGCATGTTTTAAAGTATGTTATATACTGTTTTTGATCATATAATGATGATCGATGCATTGGTAAAAGCATGGTTTGTTGCTTTGGATATGGTTTTGAATTGTTGCATATAAAAACTGTGTGGTACATGGTTAACAATGAATTATATTGGCAAGTAACATGTTTAAAATGTTATCGGATATATTTGGTCGGCCATAGGATTGATTGCGCACTTAAAAATTCACCTTTGATGTCGAGGGGTTTATACGGTGTATCGAATACTCCAACCAAGTACCCTAACAGTTGAGGGGTTATATGGTACCGAAAAATCTTGTTAGCAGATTAAGCGTCTAATCGATGATTAGGGTTGGTGTCCCCAGGGTTGTGATTGTACTCGGTTGTGAGTGTACCATGGTTATGGTCATACCGTAATTCCGGTTGATAAGGCTTAAAGTGTTGAGAGGACACTTGTTGAATCTGTGTATCCGATGTAATATTTTGTAAAGTGGAACTTGGTTTATGATCACTTGAAAGCCAATATAATTGTTCATGTACCATGTTGATGGATGTTAATGTATAATGTTGGCTTATACATATTTTACTCTATAATTTTCCAAAATTGTAATTTGGTCCCTAAATTGCAATTGCAAACAATTGGATATCGATTTGATGCATGATTGAGTTAAGTTTTGTTTCGCTACTAGTATGCACACCCTAGGTTAACATGTTGCGTCTAGATAAGATAAAAGAAAAAAATGGTTGTAATTTGAGTTAATCATTATGGGTTTGTTTCGGTAAACCCAATATAGCTCGCTCGGTTCGGACTTGCGACTAGGATGGGTCGAGGGAGTTACAATAGCTATACGATCCCATTTGCACTGGTAAAGTTGGATAGGTTGTAAAAGTCTCGTAGGAACCCAATGTTTAGCTTTAATCTTCTGACTATTTAAATAGTTGGGTACAAACATTGTAATAGTAGGGTCCATTCTTGGCCACTAGTATAACTTCCTCACATCCTTATACATTTTGACAGATCCGGGATAGATAAAAATGGAACTACTAAAAGCTTCATGAAGCATTTCCCTTTAAGGGTTTCATAATTTGTTACACAAACTCTATTTCAAAAATAGAGTAAGTCAATAGAATTCAGAGAGAATCTAATTTAGGTTCGTCTTTTATCCTAAGAAAAATACTCTAAAGTTTAAGATCTGATTGCTGAAGAGTCTTGATTCTCAAAATCAAGTTAGATTGAACTTGAAGTTCAGCTAAAAGTCGTCTATTCTTTTGCAACATGGAATGAGCACGAGTAAGAATTCAATTCAATTGAGAAAAGCTTCATTGTTATCTTTCCGGCCGAACAAAAGACACATCCTTTTGAGGGAGCTTGGTTAGAGGAGTGGTCAAGATTGAAAACCCTTTAACAAATCTTCGGTAATAACTGAATAATTCCAGAAAACTTCTAACTCCACCAACATTCCTCCGAAGCCTCCAATTAACAATTGATTGAATTTTTTGGGATCAACCCTAATCCTTTTTGTAGATGTTACATGACCAAGGAAGGATACTTCGGGTAATCTAAAATTCATATATATCAATCTTAGCATAGAGTTGATAGTCTCGAAAGGTTTATGGAACAATTTGAAAGGTGTTTCAAATGCTTATTCTCATCATTGGAATAGATAAGATTGTCATCAATGAAGATTAATTCAAACTTGTTCAAATAGGGCTTAAAGACTCGGTTCACAATATTCATAAATATGGATGGAGCATTTGTTAAGCAAAAAGACATTACAAGGAATTTATAGTGAGAATGTCGAGTCTTGAATGCAGTCTTTGGCACATCGATTTGCTTAACTTCCATCTGGTAATATCCTGATTGAAGGCCGATCTTAGAAAACGTTGTAGCATCCTTAAGCTGATTGGGTAAGTCTTTGATATAAAACTCAACTTTCCGAATCGAAGGTAATCCCGAAAGTCCCTTAGAGGATACTTCAAGAGTTTCAAAGACATCTAGGATTGACTCAATAGTAAATTTGGTCTTACTGACATCAGGTATAGCAACAAACGTAGGAGTCGGTTCATATGGTTTCTTATTTAGTAAGAACATATATTATTTTCCTAATGTACGAAGGAAAAAATCTTTTCTTTCAATAATCTACCGAGGTATGAGGTTTACTTACCCAACCTGATCCTATAATTAGTTCAAATTCATGAAAGGGTAGGGTTAAAAGATCAACGGAAAGGGATTTCTTGAATCAAAAAAGAACAATTCATATTCACATGATTTACCAAGACTTTACTTGCCAAATGGTTGGTGACAACAAGGTTACAATTTGTGGGTTTAGAAGGAGCAATCATATTTCTCGATAAAGGTAGAATATGTATATAAAGAAAGGAGCCGAACCAAAATCAAATAAGCCATATACAAAATTTGAATACAATTCGATTGTACCCATGAAGGTCTAAGCTTTGATATTAAGTTAACTTATCTATCGGAGCCTTGGTTGTTCAACCAAAGGAAAAACATGATGTAGTTGTAATACCCTCATTTTTAGATTTAAGAAGATTAAATTTATTAAATTGAATTGGAAATTATTCTATAATTAAGTTGCATAAAAGTTTGAAAGGGGTTGTTTGGTAAGAATCGAGAGTTGGGAGACCTTAATTAAAGGAATAAAAAGTGTAATCCTAAGAACCTAAGAATTGCATGATAAAATACAATAAATTTGGGGATAATACACATGTCCAACCAGGCTTATTCTCTTAGCCAAATAGAACAGATCATCTTCTTTATTTGGTGAGACCGAAACTCCTTGGTGAGAGAGAGTTGAGTGTGAGAAAGCTTGAGAAACCTTGGAATTGAACTTCGATTAGGGGAACTAAACAAAGTAGTTGGCACACTAAGGAAGGTAAAACTTTATCTCTCATTTAATTTTCTTATTTGATCTGAGTTTGGTGGTGTTTTTGTTATTTGATTCGAATAGAAGAATACATGGAAGTCTTGTTTGAATATATGTTGTGGGTTGATGTTATGAGACTGTTTTGCTTCGATTCAATGGTCTATAGGGCTGTTAAAATTGAACTATGAATTGTTTTGTTATAAAGAAGGGATGCTCGAATGTTGCAATCATGTTGGCAGTATACTAAATTCTAATCTTAAGCATATGTGTTAATCAAAGGGCTGATCTAACTAGGTAAGGCAGCTTGTCCTGTTTTGGGGCTAACAACTAGTTTATAATTTGAATTGAAATGTTATAGATTACAGGATGAATCTCAGTCTCATTGGTTAGGAATTGTTAGGACATGATTATGCGATTTTGAATGTGTGATTGATATTAATGTAAGCATGTAAATGAATAATGAATCGAAACAATTGAGCAATGCATATGATTGTAAGTAGAATGTGGAAATTGATTTTTTTGATAATGGTGACTAATGACACAATATGTGTGATGTTAGATCGTGAAGAAACTGAGGATAGAAGGATCAACGTAGACCAACAAGTCGATAGGCAAAAGGGAATTGTAATACGAGATTGTCACTAGCTCGGAAAAACCTGTGAGTACAGTGGAGAAAGATCATTTTTCATCTCCAAAGGGAATTGTAATACGAGATTGTCACGAGATTGTCACTAGCTCCGAATATTTAGATTGAATTCTAATGTAACTCCTAATTTTGTGCTAGCTCATATAGTGGAGAAAGATCATTTTTCATCTCCAAAGGAAGCTAGGCAAACGGAGTTGTAATCCAAGAACCTCGTATTAAAGGTGAGTGTAGTAGTGTCAAGGGATATGCAAGGAGTCATCTCGTTGCATTCATTTATGTTATAATTTCATTTTGTTTAAAGGCTCACATAGAGAAAACATGTATGGATGCTAACGGCTAGCATGATAAGTCTTCGATACGGTTGATATGAGTAAGTTCATGTACTATTTTGAAATATGCTATATGTGAATCTGATATGGATATGCTATATGGGAATCTGATATGAATATGCTACATGTGAATCCGATACAAATATGCTATGAATATGCTAAATGTGAATCTGATATGAATATGCTATGAATATGTTATGATATGGTACGTACATGATATGATCTGTTATGAGGAGCCAAGGCTCGATTTCGATTCTGATAAGCAATGGCCTACGGGCATAAAGGTAAGTTATATGATGAAATATGTGTAACCTTGGACATTTGTGAGTTTGGATATAGTTGGCATGTAATAGGATTTTTTTAGCTCATATAAGTAAGGGATTGGACTACGGCCGGGGACTACGGCCTATATGTGGAGGAGATAAGGATAGATTGTGTAAGGGGTACTATCCGAAGCTACGTCTTAAGGCTACAACCTATTTTCTGTTATATGTGGCTACAACATATTTTCTGATCTATCTGTGGTATAAAGGGGAATCTGCGTATCCATTTGTTACATTATCCAAGGGAATTAATATGTGTTAAGTTTTGCCATGATTATGTGAAAGCATGATTAATGACTTAAGCATGAGACTTATGTGATTAATAGTGTAATTATGATATTTGAGTATAATGTTATGTTATTCATGACCATATTATGCCATTCATGTCACTTAATTGTTTTACGACTGTTATGACTGCCTCGCTAGGCTATGTAAGCCTAACATATATGTGTCTCATGCATTTCAGGATCCTAAAGCTTTTCGGACATCGATCGTGTAGTTTGCAATTGCAAGTCACTCACTCCGTAAGCATATGTATGTTTACTTTGTTTCTGAACTCCTAATAAGGTGGCATAAGACTAGATAAGTTGCAATGACCTTTTTTGGTACATTTGTATAAGTCTGGTAGTGTCTAGGGGACGTATGTGCATTTTGGTGTGTTTTAGACTTAGCAACCTAGCTAAAATCAGCTTTAATGCATGGAAAGGTAAAATACTAGTAAATTAATTCAGAACAGCCTGAATTTTTATATGCTTTTAAAAATCTGGATTTATAACGTTCTGGTAAAAATTGGATAACGTTTGGATGGGTAAATCGAATAAAAACCAGCAAAATTCTGTAATTACAGGTCAGGGTGTATCGATACGGGTGGTGGCGTATCGGTACAGTTAGGCATAAATTTGGCTTAAGGAACAAGGCGTGTTGATACGATTTAGGGCGTATCGGTATGGATTTTGGTCATTGGAATTTGGTTTGAAAAATGGTATCGATACGGCCTTATAGCGTATCGATACGGGGTCAATGCATTCAATTGGTATCGATACAGGCTTAGTTGTATCCATACGGGCTTGACGTCCTTTGAATCTAGAAATCTGAAATTAGGCTTAGCATATTGATACAACCCCTAGGGTATCGATACGGTGTTAGTTAATTATGTTATAAAGAATAAAGAGAAGTTTTGGACAGTTTACAAAATGGTCACTAAAGTCATATAGCTTAATTGATTAGGTAAACGATATTCGATAGTAACGAAACTTCACATATTAATAATTGGTAAGTTATATTACAAGTTGATAATAAAGGATTCGGACTATGATCGTTAATTTGTAAAGTTTATGATCTAGTCCCTAAATTTGAAAAAGATTAAAATTGACACCAATTCTAATAAGAATGTTAACAAATAAGTTCGATAAGCTTTAAGGATGACTAGTAAGATACCCCAAACAAGTTCTGAAATTTGATTCCATCTTCCAATCACTGAATAATTTTCGATAACACTTTTTGACCCGGTTCTCTACCAGACCGGGAAGGGATGTTACAATTGTGGTAACAAAACCTAGGTTTAGTCGATTCTAAGAATAAAATGAAGCTTGTTACGAGTCTTTACGTACTTATACCACCTAAAAGTTATTTGTTTAATATATCTATGACTTGCAGCGTACACGATTGAATCTTTTTGTGTACTTATATCTGAAAATGTTTCGACCTACTAATAGATGTGCTATTAATGGACCAAACCCTGCTCCTCCTCAACTCATGTGGATAATCTGGGGGTCAAAGCTAGGCCTGAACAAGTTGGTCAGAATGACCCACCTCATCCTCCTCTGATGCTTTCAGCTCAGCATGAGTATCTTATGTCAATAGTCGACATGATCAAGCAAGTGGTCATGTCCCGTAGACAAGAACCGCTCCCTCAACCTACTAAGGCAACTCAGTCTATTTACCGAGCCCCTATTGACAAGCTCAAACAATATTCAGTTTATACATTCACTGGCCAGGACCTGGATAATCCTGAAATCCCTTAACACTGGCTGGAGAATACTTTGAAAGTGTTGAATAAACAGATGAAGTGTCTTGAGGAGCACAAGCTAGAATGTTCCTTGGCTTTGATCATCGAAAAAGCGTAGAGTTGGCAGGACACTGTGTCACTTATCGTGCCTGAGCATAGGATTACGTGAGACTTATTCCTTCAAGAGTTCCATAAAAAGTACATCAGTGACCATTATATCGGTGAAAGGCGTAAGAGATTCCTCCATCTTAGACAATAGGGAAGACCCGTGGAGCAGTACATCCATGACTTCTGCAAGTACGCAAGATATGGTACTGAGATCATCCACACAGAAAAGGAGAAGTGTCGAATGTTCATTGACGGCCATTGTGATGAATTACCTCTTCTCTTTGTTGCTCTAGAGATAGAGGACTTCTAAATGGTTGTCAACCGAGCCATTTCTACTGAAGCCTTCCAAAAGCCTTTTGAAATGAGGAAAGTGAATCAAGCCTGATTCGATAAGAGATTCCCTGATGATGCAAAGCCTCTTATGCCACAGGAGAAGGGAAGGCAGTGGGACCAAAAGTCTGCCACTTTTCAGCATTTGCCATGATCTGGCTATGTGCCACAATTCCAGTTTGCAACAACATCTGTTGCTCATACAACTTCAGTGGATACTATGGATGGTTTTGTGAAGGGTTCTTAGATTCCTCTGTGCAACTTTTTCTAGAAGAGGCACCTAGGCAGTGTCGTAGACAATCTGGATCATGCTATCTTTGTAGTGAATCTGGCCACTTCATCAAACAAAATCTGCGGGATCCAAATGTCCCTACTACCGTGGCTTTCCAGAATAATCCTAGTAAGAGAGAGGAGCAAACCAGATGCAGTCTGGATCCACGGGGAAACCTCGCAACACTAAAGCCCCTCTGGCTAGTCGTGACTCTCAGAATTCAGCCCAGATGTACCATGTTCGAGGTCAAGAGCAAGAGGATGATCCTGATGTGATTGCAGGTATGGTGGAATTATGTTTTGATCATGTTTATGCTTTAATAGATATGGGCTCTATGCACTCTTTCATTAGTGAACCATTTATTTCTAAGTATGCTTTAGAATCTGAACTTGTTGCTTTCGAGATGGTTTTTTCTAATCCGTTTGGTGATAATGTGGTCATTCGATGGGTTTGTAAAGCTTGTCCTTTGAGGATCCAAGGATCCCATTTCCTGCCAATCTGATGGCCCTGCCCTTTCACTAGTTTGACCTTATCCTAGCCTCGACTAGCTATCTAGACACCATGCGTGGGTGGATTGTTATAAGAAGAAGTTATATCTCTGTATACTCGGTAAGGAAAGCATAACCTTGATGAAATTTGAACCTGAGCCTAAGAAGACTCTTATGTGTGCCATAGAGTCTAAAGAATATCCAAAGCTCAAGAATGTGCCCATAGTGAAATAGTTTTTCGATGTGTTCCTCGATTAACTTTCGGGACTCCCTCCCACCTGTGAAGTGGAATTCGGGATAAAAGTGCAACCTAGGACTACTCTAGTTTCTATTACTTCATATAGAATGGCCCCGGTGGAGTTAAGAGAACTAAAGGCCCAAATTCAAGACCTTTTGGATAAAGGGTTCATCCGACTGAGTTCCTTACCCTGAGGAGCACCAGTGTTGTTTGTTAAGAAGAAATATGGATTGATGCGCTTATGCATTGACTATCGTCAGTTGAACAAGGTGACAATTAAGAACAAGTACCCGTTGCCTAGGATCGATGACCTTTTTGATCAATTCAAAGGTTCTTCTGTCTTCTCAAAGATAGACCTTCGATCCATGTATAATCAAATGCTAGTGAAGGAGTCTAATGTTCCAAAGACTGCATTTCATACTAGATACGACCACTATGAATTCCTAGTAATGCCATTTGGGCTTACGAATGCATCTGTATCCTTCACGGACTTGATGAATTGTGTGCTCCAACCTTATCTAGATAAGTTCTTGGTGGTGCTCATAGATGATATTCTAATCTATTCAAAAGACGCCACTGCTTACGAAAAACATCTCCAGATCGTGCTTCAAACTCTCTGAGAAAAGCAACTATATGCCAAGTTCAACAAATTTGAATTCTGACTATTTGAAGTACCCTTCGTACGCCATGTGATCCCTTATGCGGGAGTTCAAGTCGACCCAAAGAAGATTCAAGAAATCCTTGATTGGATTCCTCTGAAGAATGTTGGAGAATTTCATATTTTTTTGGGCATTGCAGGGTACTACTGTAGATTTGTTAAAGGGTTCTCACGGATTGCTGCACCCTTGACAAAGCTTCTCTGTAAGGACACTTATTTTTTGTGTATAATAGATCAGCAAATGAGTTTTGATCAGCTTAAGCAAGTCCTTACTCATGTTCCTATTTTGGTGCAACCCAAGTCGGGTAAAGACTTCACTGTGTACAACGATGCATCCTACCTAGGATTAGGTTGTGTATTGATGCAAGAAGGAAAAGTCATTGCCTACGCCTCATGTCAGCTCAAACTGCATGAGCTGAACTATCTGACAATTATCTAGAATTAGCTGTTGTTATCTTCGCCTTGAAGATTTGGAGACACTATCTGTATGGTGAAAAGTGTTATTTGTACACTGATCACCAAAGTTTGAAGTATCTTTTGACCTAGAAAGAATTTAATCTCCGTCAGCGTAGGTGGATGGAACTTCTAAAAGATTACGACTTGGTTATTGATTACCATCCTGGTAAAATCAATGTTGTAGACCATGCTCTTAGCCAAAAACCTACCCCCTCTATGAGATGTTTGAACGCTCATTTTCGACTCATGAAGCATGGTAAATTGTTGGCCGAACTGAGAGTTCAGTCAACCATTGTATCCCGAATCAAAGCACTCAAGAAAACGATGAGGAGTTGCAACCTCTCATTGCTATGGTCAAGGATAGCACAGTTCCTGACTTTGCTATGAATTCTGAAGGCTTGTTATGTTTCTGCAACCATATTTGTGTGCCCGATGATGATGATCTTCGAAATTAGATTCTAATTGAAGCTTGTTCTAGCCATTTCTCTGTTCATCCAGGAGATATCAAGGTGTACAAAGATCTATAAGAGCTATATTGGTGGTTTGGTATGAAGAATGAGATCACGGACTTTGTAACTAGGTGTTTGGCTTGCCAACGTGTCAAAGCTGAGCACAAGGTGCTTACTGGTCTTCTGCAGCCTATAGAGCTTTCAAAGTGGAAATGGGAGCGTATCACGATGGACTTCGTATGTGGTCTACCTGAGACTCCAAAGAGGAATGATGCCATTTGGGTCGTTGTGGACCGATTCACTAAGTCTACCCATTTTCTTCCAGTGAGATTGGACCTAAGTTTGCCTAAGCTCGCGGAGCTATACATCCACGAAGTCATCCGTTTACACAGAGTTCCAGTATCTATCATTTTTTATCATGACTCATGCTTTGCATCTCGATTTTTGAGAACCCTGGAAGAGGCTTTGGGAACTCGAGTGCACCTAAGCACTGCTTTCCATCCTCGGACCGACGGTCAATCTGAAAGGGTTATTCAGGTAACCTTATATCTTCCTTTGATTCGTGAGTATAAGTAACCCATATGAATTTTGATTTTACATTGTAGATTGTGGAAGATGTGATCCAAGTCTGTGTTATCGACTTTGGGGGTACGTGGGAGAAATCCCTACCCTTGGTTGAATTTGTTTACAACAACAGTTACCAAGCTTCAATCCAAATGGCTTCGTACGAAGCTCTATATGTAAGAAGATGTAGAACTCCACTTTTCTGGACCGAACTCGGTGAAGGCAAGATGCTAGGTCCTGACTTACTTCGGGAAACTGAAGAAAGGACAACCATTATTCATGATCGACTTAAGGATGCCTTCGACCGATAGAAGTCCTATGGTGATCTGAAGAGAAGAGATATCCAATATGAGGTTGGTGAGAAGGCCTTCCTCAAAGTTTCTCCGTAGAAGAAGATCCTTCGTTTCGATAATAAGGGGAAGTTAAGTCCTCGTTTTATTTACCCGTTCGAAGTGATTGAAAAGTTGGGTATGTTGTGTACCGATTAGCCATTCCTGGAAAGTTAAGTTTGATTCATGGCATCTTCTATGTATCTATGTTACGCAAGTACCAGTCGGATCCTTCACACGTGATCGAGCCAAAACCTATGGAAATTCAATCTAGTATGATGTAAGAGGAAGAACCTGTGCAGATCCTCGCATGAGAAGTCAAGAGACTTCGTAACAAGTTTGTACCCTTAGTTAAGGTTCTTTAGAGAAGCCACATGATTGAAGAGGCAACGTGGGAACTTGAATAAACCATGAAAAAGTAGTACCTGCACCTATTTTCTTGACGTGAAAATTCGAGGATCAATTTTTTTAAGGGGGGAGAATTGTCACATCCCTAAAACTGACCTAGTC
This sequence comes from Hibiscus mutabilis, assembly GCA_019671005.1. NCBI lineage: Eukaryota > Viridiplantae > Streptophyta > Magnoliopsida > Malvales > Malvaceae > Hibiscus > Hibiscus mutabilis. Next base: position 48,815,501 of record CM033711.1, read on the forward strand.
AGAATTTTGTTCTGATAAACTGAAATTTTGAATCCGATGTGCAAAATGTTGTAATAGTTGACCTTTGTACCCTTCATTTATAATGAAATCACATATTGGTCCCATTTGAATAGTTTAAGTCTTCCTTGTATGAAATTCAAAGCCAAATTGCAAATTATGAGCTAGGCGTAACGATACAGTCAAGCCAGTATCGATACGATCTAACTACCAATAACTAACTTACATATTTTAGCGAGAGCGTATCGATATGGCCATGAGTGTATCAATACGGGTCCTCTGTTTGAAGCTCAAATTAAAGGAAATAGGAAGCAAGGTGCTGAGTCACCTCCTAGCTTGCCTCCTTCACATGAGAACCATCAGAAAAAGTGACTTTTGTCAACAGTCAAAAGTGGAAAAGCATTGACCATCAGATTGAGCAAACCTTTGTCTTGTGGAAATCATCTTATTGGCAAAGAAATAGGTTGGAAATGATTAAGTGGTTTTTAAATAAAGCAAAAGAAAGTTTTCATCTTATTGCTTGAACCTCCCGAACATCAAAACACAACACTTATCTTTCACTAAGCACATACCACCATTTTCGTCTTCAAGCTCAAGATAAGCAAGCACCTCAGTTCCATCCTTGACCCTTGTTCAACTTCGATACACTGTTTGAAAACCCACAATTCGGTGAGTAAAACCCTACAATTCGATGAGTAAAACCCCTAAGCTAATTTGATGATTCCATGATTCCTTAAGGTTTAATTTCGAGATTAGGTTCCTAACGTTCAAATAGAAGCCCATGGATTAGGAGGCTAATTTCGCTATTCCAATATTGTTTACAAGCTTTTGCAAGCTTGAAATATGTTTCCGAATCTTTTGATCGAATTCTAATGTAACTCCTAATTTTATGCTAGCTCAAATAGTAGAGAAGGATCCCTTGTCATCTCTAAAGGAAGCTATGCACAACGGAGTTGTAACCCGAAAACCTAATAATCAAGGTGAGTGTAGTAGTGTCAAGGGATAGGCAATAAGCCTTCTCGTTGCATTCGTTTATGTTATAACTGCATTTTGTTCACATAGAGCAAACATGTGTGGATGCTAACGACTAGTATGGTAAGTCTTTGATACAGTTGATATGAGTAAGTGCATGTACTATGTTTGAAATATGCTATATGTGAATCCGTTAAGAATATGCTATGAGTATGCTAGATGTGAATCCGATATGAATATGCTAAATGTGAATCTAATATGAATATGCTATCTATATGTGAATCCTATATAAATATGCCGTGAATATGTTATGATATGGTACGTATATGATATGATCTGTTATAAGGAGCTAAGGCTAAATTTCGATTCTGATAAGCTATGGCCTACCGGCATAAAGGTAAGTTATATGATGAAATATGTGTAACCTTGAACATTTGTGAGTTTTGGGTACAATTGGCATGCCATAGGGTTATTTGAGCTCGTATAAGTAAGGGATTAGACTACGGTATGGGGCTATGGCCTATATGTGGGGGAGATAAGGATGGATTGTGTAAGGGATACTATCCGGAGCTATGACTCAAGGCTACGTCTTATTTTTTGTTATATGTGGCTACGGCCTATTTTCCGATATATGTGTGATGTAAAGGGGAATCCCAATATCCATTTGTTACATTGTCCAAGGGAATTAATATGTGTTAAGTTTGGCCATGATTATGTCAAAGCATGATAAATGACTAAAGCATGAGACTTATGTGATTAATAGTGTAATTATGATATTTGAGTATAATACTATGTTATTCATGACCATACTATGCCATTCATGTCAGTTAATTGTTTTATGATTGTTATGACTACCTCACTAGGCTATGTAAGCCTAACATATATGTTTCTCATGCATTCCAGGATTCTAAAGCTTTCGAGACATCGATCTTGTAGTTTGAAGTTGCAAGTCACTCACTCCGCAAGCATTTGTTTGTTTACTTTGTTTCCGAACTCCTAGTAAGTTGGCATAATACTAGATAAGTTCCAATGACCTATTTTGGTATGTTTGTATAAGCCTGGTAGTGTCTAGGTGATGTATGTGCATTTTGGTGTGTTTGGGACTTAGCAACCTAGCTAAAATCAGCTTTAATGCACGAAAAGTTAAAATTCTAGTAAATGAATTTGGAACATTCTAAAATTATATATGATATTAAAAATATGGATTTATAACGTTCTCGTAAAATTTGGATAACGTTTGGATGGGTAAATCGAATAAAAAACAACAAAATTCTGTTATTATAGGCCAAGGTGTATCGATATGGGTGATGGTGTATCGGTACGGTTAGGCATAAATTTGGCTTAAGGAACAAGGCGTATCGATACGGTTTGGGGCTTATTGGTACGGATTTCGCTTAGTAGAATTTGGTTTGAAAAATGGTATCGACACTGTCTTATAGTGTATTGATACGGGCTCAACGTAGTCAACTGGTATCGATGCGGGCTTAGCTGTATCGGTACAGGCTTGATGTCCTTTGAATCTAGAAAGCTGAAATTAAGCTTAGCGTATCAATACGGCCCATAGGGTATCGATACGGTGTTAGCTAATTATGTTATAAAGAATAAAGAGAAGTTTTGGCACTTTACAAAATGGTCACTAAAGTCATATTGCTTAATTGATTAGGTAAACGATATCCGATAGTAATGAAACTTCACAGATTAATAATTGGTAAGTTTAATTACAAGTTGGTAAAAAAGAATTCGGACTAGGATCGCTAATTTGTATAGTTTATGATATATACCCAAAATGGAAGAAACAAAAACTTCCAATCATCACATTAGCTGTAATAACTGTTGTCTGTATCGGTATACAAGCAAGTGTATCAGTACGCTTTGCTATTCTTCAAAATCCAGATTCCAGTAGCTCAAAATCATATCGATAGAGCTCTTCACGTATCGGTATGCCTACCTAAATGCCATTGCCCGTACCAAAATAGTTTCTCGTGTACCGAAACACAGTCCCAAAAATAGCTTACTCGTACTGGAATAGAGACACGTGTACCGATACGTTTGGACCTATAATGTTCACTTTTGCTATTTTTTCAAGCTTTCCAGGATCCATACATATTATAACATGCCTCAAACTTACACACAACTAAACCATGGAACAATCCAAGTCAAAACATTACAAAATTAAGATCGAATCGTGACATTATGCTTTAAAGTGTAAACTAGAGGCATGCTTCCTAGAAACCAAACCATTCAACTTTCAAAACATAAAACCAAAGCCACAACCAACATAAAAGCCCAAATACAAATCTAAAGCAACAATACAAATATGCGCAAATAGGGAGATTAGCATAAACCCTCCCAAAACAACAACAAAACCCTAATGCCTTTATTACTACAAGTCTAATTCGAAATCATACTTTCAATACTCGAAATACTTGGTGATCCCTTGCCCACATGCTGCCTCACAACCTTTAATTCTCTACACTGATGGACAAAGAGAGCGTAAGCACACTAGGTTTAGTGGGGAATGCTCAAACAACACACCATCAATTCATTTAAAACCATTTTCCAAAACCACATTGAAAATACTATTTCAAACATCTTATAAAACATCATGCCTTGAAAACCATGCACTTAACACTTTCAAAAATCAACATATTAAACCATATGCAACATGTATCATGGATCAATAGCAAATCCTATTGCTAACCCTCAATTTAAGCCCCCCATTCATAACAACCCATATGCAAAGCCTAAAGAGTAAACATTTATAAGCCATCATTATAATTAACAACCATCAACACGATACATCAACAGTTATATTAGCGTTCAAGTGATCATTAAACAAATCCACCTTCAAAAATATTACATCAGATACACGAATTCAACAAGTATCCTCTCAACACTTTATGCCATCTCAACCGGAATTACGATACAACTTACAACACGGGGACACCAACCCCAATCATTAGTTAGATGCATAATCAACTAATAAGAGTTTTCGGTACATATAACCCCTCAACTGTTAGGGTACTTGGATGGAGTATTCGGTACACCGTATAAACCCCTCGACATCCAAGGCAAATTTTTATAGTGCAATATCAATCCTATGGACGGCCAACTATATTCGTTAACCATGTACCTCATTGTTTCTATATGCATCAAACCAAACCATTTCTACAGCAACAAACCATGCTTTAAAACAAGTATTTCCACATACATACATGGACCATTTACCAATGCATCCACCTTCATTATATGTTCAAAAACAATATATAACATACTTGAAAACATGCTTTAATAGTAGGTACCATGTCATTTAAAACAAGTGCATAAAACCATTTCGTAAAAGCACAACCAAAGGAGAAATCTCTATATACTTATTTCTGAGTTTAAAATAGTGTTCCAAGCTAAATTTAAACTCCCCAAATAACCTTTAAACCATTTCAAATATGAAATCCACATTCTCACTCACCGACAATGCAAAGTTTTATTCGCCGATGTGAAAACAAGCGTCTGAAGCTTCACCGACAGCCTTAGAATAACTCTCTCCTATTTTTATCACATAACAACATATGATTAATGCATCATCATGCATTCATAATCCCAGCAACACCACTCCTTAGCTTCACCTCACAAACAACCTTCAAATGCCTTCCAAAACAACCGAAAACACCCTACAACTCAACCTAAACACAACCTAACCATAATCTAACATTTCAATCCATCAGTTAACATTGATTGACATCCAAAATAACCTAACACTAGCCTTATACCTCCAACATACATTAAACATCCACAACTCCTCAAAAACACATAACTAGCAACCTAGAAAATTAGGGATTCACAAAGCTTTAGGATTCAAATATTAAAATCAATCCATTAACATTACAAAACATAAAAATCTCAATTAAAATCAATCAAGAACCCAACAAAATAGATCCAATTAGAAAATCATATAAACTCATCAAATAAATCTTGATTTAGCCAATTTCTATAATTAAACTCGATATAAATCATTTATAAAGAGTCAAGAACTTGGGAATTTCAATAAAGAACCATTCATTAGAGGAGAATAACGAACCTTACCTCCAATGAGTGAGTTTCCTCTCAATTGGGTGTTTTCTCTTAAGAAACAAAGAAATACAATAAGATTTTGGAAAACAAAGTTGAGAAATCCATTGGGAAATCAAAGGTTTAAGAAATCAAGAACATTACCTTAGTTTTCGAATGAAAAAGAAAGTGTTTGGCTGAAGGGAAGTTGAGAGAAACTTTTGAGAAAAGGAAGTTACGTCAAAAAAGTGATTTTAGAAATAACCACATTCCTTATTTAAATCCATTTTAATTTCTTTAATTAAAACTCCTTTAAAATAATCCTAATTAAGAGAAAACTCAGATTAGACAAATTTGTAAATTAGCTCCTTAAAGATTCAAAGTTTTAACTCTTTTACAATATAGTCACTAAAAATAATTTATAATGTTTACATTTTGGTCACTAGCCCAAAATGTCCGATTTCCAAAACTTATTTTCCAAAATTGACTTTACCAAAAAAATCCACATATTTAATAATGATTTTTAGATATTTTCCAAATATTTTCCTTATCCAAAAATATTTAATCTGATTTTAAATCCTGAATTTGACTCAAATCTTTAACCCGATCCATCAGACCATCTAATCAGCCTATAAACCTCTAGGCCCAAAACTGGGGTGTTACAACTCTCCCCCACATAGGAAATTTCGTCGTCAAAATTTTTACCTAAAGGAAACAAATGCGGGAATTATTTCAACATATCTGCCTTGCTTTCCTACGTGGCCTCCTCAACTCCATGATGTCACCACAACACCTTCACAATTTCAATCCTCTTACCATGAAGAACTTTGTTGTTAGAATCAAGTTTCCCTACCGGTTCCTCATAATAGGATGAATCTAGTTGCAAGTCAATATCCTCCACTGGCATAACATGCAAAGGATCTAATCGATACTTCCGCAACATCGATACATGAAACACATCACGAATCTTCTCCAACTTAGGAGGTAACCTCAAATGATAAACCACATGACCAACACGCTCCAAAAACTTATATGGTCCAATAAAGCTCGAACTAAGCGTACCTTTACATCCGAGCTGCATCACCTTCTTCCAATGAGACACTTTCAAGAACACACGTTCACCAACCGCATACTCAATCTCTTTATGCTTCAAATTTGCGTAGGATTTCTGAAAATCTGAACCCGCTTTCAAGTGATCACAAATGAGCTTTACTTTCTCATTCGTATCCTTTAACACATTCAGCAAGGAAACATACTTCTCTCCCGCCTTAGCCCAACACAAGGGCGTACGACACATCCTACTATACAAGTTTCCTAGCATGATAACTATTATTATAGGCAAACTCCACCAAAGGCAGTTGTTTCTTCCATGTTCTTTGGAACTTATTGATACAACACCTCAACATATCCTCCAAGACCTGGATCACACGTTCAAACTAAGCATCCATATGAGGATGATACGAAGTACTAAAATTTATTCATGTACCCAAAGCTTGATGCAAACACTCCCAAACCTTACCGTAAACCACATATCTCTATCCGAAACTGTGGACTTAGGCACACCATACAAAGACACAATCTCAGCGATATACAAATCTGCCAACTTATCCAAAGTATATGTCGTATGCACAGGCACAAAATGTGCACACTTTATATACCGATCAACAATCACCCAAATGGAATCCTTTTCAGTGGGCGTCAATGGCAACCCAAACACAAAATCCATGGTGATTCCATCCCATTTCCACTTCGGTATCCTCAATGGTTGCAACAACACGGAAGAAAACTAATGCTCAGCCTTAACACGCTGACATACCATACATCAAACAACAAAATCAACCATATCTTTCTTTAAACCTACCCAACAGTACTCTCTTTTCAAACCTTGATACATCTTTGTAATATCGGGATGCGTAGTAAAAAAACTAGCATGTGCCTCAGTTAAGATAATACGCCTTAACTCACCATCATTAGGCACCACCATCCGACCTTTAAAACACAACACTCTATCATCATTAAAATGAAAATCCATGGATTCCCATTCATAGTATCCTTAAAATGCAGTACCAATGCATCATAATAAGGTTGCTTTTCTCTAATCAACTGTGACAATGATGGCTTTACTTGCAACTCGGCCAGTAAACCTCCATCTCGCGTCACACTCAGTCGTTCAAACATCACCCTCAACTCCAACGCAACCTTCTTACTCAAAGAAACGACCACAACATAAGCATTTCCCAGATGATACTCAATCGTCAAATCATAATCCTTAAGCAACTTCAACCATTAAATACTTCAAACTCATATGATCCGTGTACACAACACAATTCTCACCATAAAGATAATGCCTCCAAATTTTCAACTCAAACACAACTGTGGCAAGTTCAAGATCATTGGTAGGATAATTGAACTCATGCACCTTCAACTATCTGGATGCATAAGCCACAACTTTTCCTTCTTGAATCAACACACAGCCGAAACCTACATATGATGCATCATTATAAACAACAAACTCCTTAGCCGATTAAGGTTGAATCAAGATTGGAGCTTGCGTTAAAGCTTCCCTCAACTTTTCAAAAGCTTGTTGTGTAACACCCTTAACCATTCGAAAGTTAAACTGAGTTAAGAAGCATTTCAACAAACAAGAACACACAACTATCATACAAGGTGTACTTCAAGTAGGGATAAGGAAAAACAAAACTATTCTCTACAATTATAGGGACTCAAAATTTATGTTTGATTACAAAGGTGATTTAAACTTAAATTCTAAACTTCTATTATGTTCAAAGCAAGTTAGGACAATTTAATTATTCCAGTTCATTCGAAATTAAGTCATTTTAGGGCCCTTAGCTTATTATCGGCATCTTTTGTTATTCCAATTTCAAACCAAACTTGAACTAATACTTAAAAACAATGAAAATCTATAGATACCCTTACCTATTCTTTCGTTCTTGACCTTCACACATTCATTACCAATCATTCTAATCTAAATTTTAAATAAACATCTACCACCACATATTAAGAGTCCATTTACACACACACACAGACACACACATATATATATACAACCAGTTCAAATGCTCACAAGCAAAAACTCGAAACTTATCAAACGTCTATATACAATTTAAATCAGTCGCCACCTTACTATGAGTTCTATCAAAAGCTTACAAAGCATGCATCTTGTACTTGTGATCTTGACCGAGCCACGACGCAAAGGACCACTAAACTTAACCTAAAACATTGACAGAAATAGCTAAGTAAGTATTCACTTAGTGAGGTAGTAAAGGCACGATCAAGATAGTGCAAACAAATCGGTAATTGAGCATAACTACTACATTCATTTAGGTTCAAGCTAAATTCTCTTAAGACTTCAATTATTTCAATTCACTTAAGCATGAGGCCGAGTTAAGTACTTAAGTTCATGTAGTTCTTATTCATAGTATCTATAACATATTGTCATTCTAACATTATAGCCAAATTGAATTACATTAAGCATATGTAGGATGAGATATAATATAGTTTTTCTTACTTAACATACAAGCAACTAATTTCTTTTAATTTGTTTAAAATTTTAATCACCCGAGATCCTTGGTAGTCAAGTAGACCAATTTTACAAGTACATACTTATTAGAGTATCCATAATGCAACTATTTCATGGAAAAATTAAGCCATACATATACTTCAATTGATAAGTCAAAAAGTAACTTAGCTTAACTTTACTTGTCATGCAAGAATTCCTTAATCTTGGTAACATCGATAATGTGTCATTCATAGAGAAAACAAAATCATGCAGACTTCAAATTGATCATGTATCTAGGCATTCGCTTATAGCATTCAAAATTAGCATCATTCATTTAGACACAAGGAAATACAATGTCATGTATGCAAATATTTCTTATCACGCAAGTTATCAAGGTAATTTATTAATCTAACTTGTAAATTACATTATTTTTACTTTATCATAACCTTGGTATTCAAGTAGCATAAGTACATGAATCCCCAACCAACTGTCACCAAATAAGGTACTCAACATATCGGTCAATCCCTTCTACTGTCGCCAAGTGAACAAAACACATCCCTCGTAATGTCGTCTCATAAGGACCATAGTCCAAGACCGTAGTCCACCCCAACACAAGCTCTATGGACTCTATAGCATGGCAGCTATACCAAAGACTGACTTGAAATCAAGGCTTTACTTATTCATATCATATCAAAATCAGAATTGACCACAGTGTTGTAATCAAAATAGCTAATAGAATGGCTTATTGTTTATCAATTCAAGCACATATAAACATGTATTGATTTTAATACGATCATAAAAAAATACAAATCTTGCATTCCATTAAATATTTATGTACTTACCTCAACTCCAAGCTTACATATATGCATAGCTCATCTTGAAATTAAAAAATATAAATTCAAGTAATTAAGAATGCTCGGGAAGGTTGCAAGCCTGTCCCGAGATGATAAACTATACTCACTATTTGATCCAAGCTAGGTATGCTCCTGATTCACAAATTCTTTTTGCTTTCCTACAACTTGGTATAAGCATAACAAATAATATGTCTATATGTTAGAACCAATCCATAACATTCATTCACTTAGAAAACAACTCAAATACTCATATACTCGTATAATTTCACACAAAATAGTCCATTATTGTTCTTAAATATGCAAAACAATTTCAATTACACAAGTACACAATTACACAATTACAAGTGTGAAACAGTCCCATATATATTCCTGTGTATCCAAAGAAGTCTAATATTCATGTGTATACATATATATGCACAAAACAGTCCCTAACATATTTATATACATTCAAAACAGTCCATACACTTGCATATATACTTATATACATCAAAAGAGTCCCATTACACACGCATATATATATACACAAAACAACCCATTTAATTTCATATACACACAAAATAGTCCAGTACAGTCCCTATTCTATTAAATTTAGTCCTTGAATTTTATAAATTTGTCCCATATTTTTAGCATTATAAAAAAACCATTTTTAATTCAAATTGAACACCTTAATTATTACAGAACAACCTCTATTTCAGTTTTATGAAACAACAATTCAGCCCCCAAATTTTCTAGCAAAACAATCCCATTTCCAGTTTCATAAAACAACAATTCAGTCCCCAAATTTTCTAGCAAAATAATCCCATTTCTAGTTTCATAAAACAACAATTCAGCCAGTTAACCTTGCAAAAGGTTAACATTTCATCCCTTTTTACTTAAGTTATTGAATGAAATCAATCCCATTTTATCTCATTCCATGGCATATATATGCATTTAGTTCATATAGTTGCATTTGGTGTTGTTGGTTTTGTTTTCTTTGTTTATTTGCAAAACTAGTGCTGCTTGGGAAGGTTTTGGTTGGTGTGGTGATGTGCTGGGAAAAAGGGAGAAGGTAGGGAAAATGTTATAGCATTTTGGATAGTATTTATAGGCTCACTCTAGGATAAAGAACTGAAGATATTTCACATCCCCACACGTGAACCTATCGGCTAGCTGTGAGCCCACATGTGAAGGGAATATTCCCTTGGAATTAAGGGCACAAAACCCTAGGAGCCTCTACTATATAAAGAAAAGGACACCCACATTAAAGGGGGCGCAGAGAAAAAGTTAGTTTGTGAGCTAAGAAAGAGAGAAAAAGGCGTATGCCTTTCTTCATCTTCTCTATCGTGGTGTCTTCCATTGTTGAAGCTCTAATGGGTGTTCTTGCTAGCCCTTAAGAGAAGCAGCAAGCTTAGAGTGGTTCACAGTAGTCCAAGGCGGCTTTGGAGTTTTCCCTTCCTTTAGTTGCTTTTGTTGTCTGATTTTCTATTATTTGGATGGGTTGTTTTGAACGAATGATTGTGAATGATATTTGCCCAGCCATGAATTGATTTTAAGTGGCTTGGGCTTATTTTGTTTTTTATGTTTCAAGTTTGAATGAATATTTCGTTGCTTTCTTGTTCCTTGCATTCTTTTTCCATTGTTGTTTTATGCCTTAAGATTGTAAAAGCTTTCGAGAGTTAGACTTTTCTTAGGTGTTTGATAGCTTAATATTCGATATAGTTGGGCATATATCTACGTGGATAATAGGGTTTGATGCGGAGAGGCAAAACCCTAACTCACCTTAGAGATAAGGATAGAGTTTTAACGGCTAAAAAGAGTATAACTTAAAGGATAGTTGTATGTTAGGGTTTACGTTGAGAGGTATTGCCATAGCATTCGTCCTATTAGGTTTCTTGCTAGAGATAGTGTAGGGACATCTTGGTAAGCTCTGCCGTGCATGTTGTGGGCAAGATAGTTCGAGATATTCTTTAGGCTTAGACATAGAAATCCTTAGCAATCCCAACCAGTCATCCTTTTAGAGAGTTTTATACACTTGGGAGAACATTCAAAGTATCATTATTTCAGCTCAGTTTTCATTATAGTTAATTGCTACAACATTTCTTGACCTACTTCCTTTTTGCTATCGCATTTATTTTCAAGCTACAATTTTATGTGTTTTGACTTAGCTAGTTTGGCCTCTAATCCCTATGGAGACGATACTCACTCATCACTGTATTACTAGTTCGATATGTATACTTGCACTATTTGTGTATCATTTATAGTACATCAGAACACGCAACAAGTTTTTGGCACCGTTGGCGGGGATTGGCAATTGGTTATTTAGAGTTTAGTTTTTGCACCAATTTATTTCTTCTTTTTGTTTAGTTTTATTTGATGTTTTTTGTTTATTCTTTTTCAGGAGTTGGCCTATTGCATGACCTGAGGAAGACCCGAAAAATCCTTAACACCTATAGTACTTGAAATTGAGCATTTGTTTCGCCAAAGAAAACACATACAAGAAGCCTTAAGAACCATGTATAGAGGTGGCAATCATGGTAATCAAGTAGATGAAAATCTGGATAACCCTAATGCTGCAGCAAATCTTGGAGCAATAGTTTGACCACGAGCTATTAGAGACCACTTGAATCCTATCTTAGATGATCTTATTCCTAGAATTGTAGCTCCCGAGATTCAAGCAGCTCATTTTGAGCTTAAGCCCGTAATGTTCAATATGTTGAATTCCTTGGGCAATTTGGCAGATCGCCTCATGAAGATGCAAGGCAACACGTTCGAGCATTTTTGGAAGCATGTGATTCTTTCTGACAACAGGGTGTGTATAAAGATGTATTGAAGCTCAAGCTATTTCCTTATTCTTTACGTGATCGAGAACGAGCTTGGTTGAGTGGAGTACCAGCCGGTTCTATGGAATCATGGTCAGATCTGTGCAAAAGTTTTTTGCTACGGTATAATCAACCTAACATGAACACCAGTTGAGGAATGACATAGCCTTCTTTTGTCAAGCTAATGATGATTCAATGCACGAGTGTTGGGATAGATATAAGGGACTGCTTCACAAGTGTATGAATCATGGATTTCAAGAGTAGACGCAAGTTGTCATGTTCTGCAGTGGTGCCAATGCTCCCACAAGGATGATGTTGGATGTTTTAACAAACGTCACTTTGCTGGACAAGTCACCTCAAGAAGCATTTGACATCCTTGATTGGATCGCAAACAATGACTACCAATTTCCTACTTCGAGACTTAGTGCGGGAATGAGAACTCTTGGGACACGTGAGCTCAACAACAACGATTCAGTTTTAGCCCAATTGTCAGCCATCACCACCATGCTAAAGAATATCCAACGTCTAAGTGAGGTGAAAGAAGCAAAAACGCTCACTGCTTGTATTTAGTGCGATGGAACCCATCATGTGAGTGAGTGTCCTAAAAATCACGAGTCTACCAACTATGTGGGAAACTTTAATATGAGTAATCACAACCCATACTCAAACACTTATAATCCAGGGTGGCGTCAACATCCTAATCTTGCTTGGGGGAATCAAGGAAACCACAATGCTGGCAGCTCGAGTAGGCAACACAATCAGACTGGATCCCAAGGTTTTTAGCAGAATATGCCATGGCAAAATGATAACAAGGGTTCAGCCTCTTTATCAAACAATAGTTCCTTGGAAGCTGCTCTCCAAGATTTTATGTCAACCATGAAAGCTTTATTCCAAGACCATGCAACATCTATAAAGAGCCAAGGTGCATTACTTCAAAGCCATAGCTCTTCCTTTAAGGCTTTGGAAACCCAAATGGGACAGATTGCACAAGCTCTGCATGATCGACCTCAAGGTAGTATGCCTAGTGATACTGAAGTCACTAAAAATATGGAAATGAGCAATGTAGTGCACTCATTTTGAGGAGTGGCATCCAACTTAACAAAGAAGATAAGTTTGGGGGAAAGAAAGTGGAAGACCCCAACCCTAAATCTGCGACTGATGAATCAGCTTTACAAGAAAAATTAGCTCAAGAAGGGAAAGAGAATGATGGCTCGACAAATGAACCTACTAATGGAGAACATAACATTACTATAGCAAAAGAAAGATCCCCACTAGTAGAGGAAGAAGTCAAACCCCCACCACCCTTCCCTCAACGGTTGAAGAAGCAAAAAGATGACCTTCAATTCAAAAAATTTGAAGATATTATTGACCAGCTGCATATCAATGTCCCATTTTTGGAGGCCATTGACCAAAAGCCTACATATGCTAAGTTTCTGAAGGATATTGTCACCAAGAAAAGGAAGGTTGAGAAGTACGAAACTATTTCTATAGTAAAAGAATGCTACTCTGTATTGAGCAATTTGCCATCCAAAATGAGTGATCTAGGCAGCTTCATCATTCCATTCTCTATAGGAGAAATTTATGTTGGAAGAGCTTTGTGTGACCTTGGGTCTAGTGTCAATCTAATGCCCAAGTCAGTCTTTATGAAGCTTGGAATGGGAGATGCAAGACCCACCATAGTGATTTTGAAACAAGCGGATAGATTCCATGTCCGACCGAAAAAAAAGATAAAAGACATTGTGGTTAAGGTGGGCAAACTTGTTTTCCCAATTGACTTCCTCATCATCGATTGTGAAGTAGATGACAAAGCACCTATTATCTTAGGACGACCTTTTTTTGGCAACTAGTTGAGTTCTAGTTGACTTTGAAATGGGTGAGTTCACCATGAGGGTGGCTGATCAAAAGGTGAATATAAACATCTTCAACACCCTTAGATATGTGGATGAATATGAAGAGTGTCAACACATAGATACTATGACAGAATAGGAAGTTGCAGAATTATGCTGCAGCAATTTGTGGAAATTAAGGACTATGTGAAACTAAATGAAGAGGACAATGAAAAGCTTGGTGAATTCCCATTAGAGGTTGAACAGTCTAGCCTGATCATCGCTAGACCATGTACGCACATTTCGAACCTTTTAGACTTTGCCGAATTTGTCCCTCCTAAACCTTTACTTGTGCATGCACCCACTTTAGAGTTGAAGCCATTACCTTTACATTTTAAACATGGTTATTTGGGTAGTAACGAGTCTTTGCCTGCTATAATCTCTTCTAGTCTAACCCATAAGCAAGAATGTAGCTTAATAAATATGTTGTCTCAACATAACAAAGCTCTAGGGTGGACTATGGCTAATTTGAAGGGTATAAGCCCTACTATTTGTATGCACAAAATTTTGCTTGATAATTGTCACGACAATTCTGTTGAACCCAAAAGAAGGCTCAATCCAGTCATGAAGAAGGTGGTGATGAAGGAGATAATCAAATGGCTCGATGCGAGAGTTATCTACCCAGTATCTAACAGTTCATGGGTCAGCCTGGTACAATGTGTACCAAAATGGGAGGCATGACCGTGGTGAGCATTGCGGACAATGAGCTCTTACCAACGAGGACCGTCACGGGGTGGAGAGTCTGTATGGACTATCAGAAGCTCAACAAGGTAACCAAGAATGACCATTTTCCTCTCCCATTCATTGATCTGATGCTAGATCATTTGGTGGGGAAATTCTTTTATTGTCTCATCGACAGATATTCATGGTAAATCAGATTGCTATAGCACCAAAGGATTAAGAGAAGACAACTTCCACTTGTCCTTACGGTACTTACACATTTTGAAGGATGCCCTTTGGGCTTTCCAATGCTCAAGCAACTTTTCAAAGGTGCATGTTGTCCATCTTTTCTGACATGGTTGAAGAATTTTTGGAGATCTTCATGGATGATTTTTCAGTCTCTAAAGATACTTTCGAATCATGTTTGGGCAACTTGGCCAAGGTACTCAAGAGATGCGAAGAAGCAGACTTAGTGCTAAATTGGGAGAAATGTAATTTTATGGTGATTGGAGGGACTGTTCTTGGCCACAAAATCTCTCAACAAGGGATAGAAGTGGACAAGGCCAAGGTTGAACTAATCGAGAAGCTACCACCACCTACCATAGTAAAGGGGATTCAGAGTTTCTTGGGGCATGTTGGCTTCTATAGGAGGTTTATTAAGGACTTCTCCAAAATCTCCAAGCCATTGTGTAATTTGCTTCAGCAAAACCAGCCTTTCATCTTTGATGCATAATGCTACAGCGCATTTAAGGAACTCAAGGAGAAGCTCATCTCAGTGCCCATAGTTGTTCCCCTAGATTGGACCTCACCATTTGAGTTAACGTGTGACGCAAGTGACTACGCTGTAGGGGCAACACTTGGGTAGCATCGAGGTAAACTTTTCCATGTTATTTACTATGCTAGTCACACCCTAAATGATGCACAAATCAATTACATAACCACCGAAAAAGAATTGTTGGCTGTTGTGTTTGTCTTTGATAAGTTTAGAGCATACTTGATAAGCACTAAGGTTATTGTTCACACCGATCATTCTGCTATTAAGTATTTAATGACTAAAAAGGATGTTAAACCTAGACTTATTAGGTTGATACTTCTTTTGCAAGAGTTCAACTTGGAGGTTAAGGATAGAAAGGGTTACGAAAATTAGGTTGCTGACCATCTTTCTAGGATAGAAAACAAAGCTGAAAATAATGAGATATTAGAAATTAAGGAAGAATTCTCTGATGAGAAATTATTATATGCTATAGCAATCCTATGGTATGCTGATATTGTTAACTTTCTTGTTAGTGGTATTTTTCCTTTTGATTTGAATAGTCAGGGCAAAAAGAAGTTCAAGCATTATGTGTGATTCTACTTTTGGGATGAGTGTTATTTGTTCAAGAAATGTGTCGACAAAATAATTCAGAGATGTGTCCCCGAGGAGGAGCAAAAGGATATCCTATTCCATTTCCATTATTCTTCATGTGGAGGACATTTCAAAGGAACTAGGACTACTGCAAAGGTCCTACAATCAGGATTCTATTGGCCCACACTTTTCAAAATGCACATGAATTCGGTAAGGCATGTGATAGATGCCAAAGGACGGGGAATATATCTCAAAGGCATGAAATGCCATTGCAAGGCATTCTGAAGGTGGAACTCTTTGATGTATGGGGAATTGATTTCATGGGACCCTTCCCATCCTCTTTCGAAGTTCTCTACATCCTATTAGCCGTTGACTATGTTTCGAAATGGGTCGAAGCAATAGTACACCGAAGAATGACTCGAAGACTATCTTGAATTTCCTCCACAAGAACATCTTCACAAGATTTGGAGCCCCAAGAGCCATCATAAACGATGAAGGAACCCACTTTGAAAATAGGCTCATTTCTAAAGCATTGCAGAAGTATGAAGTGCAGCATAAAATTGTTACGACATACCACCCTCAGACCAATGGCCAAGATGAAATCTTGAATCGAGAAATAAATCAGATTTCAGAAATGGTGGTTACCCCAAGAGGAAAGATTGGTCTCCAAGACTCGTTGAATTACTGTTGGCATATCGATCTACCTTCAAGACACCGTTGGGGATGTCTCCATTCAAGCTGGTCTATGGCAAGGCTTGTGACCTTCCCGTTGAACTCAAACATCAGGCCTATTGGGCAATAAAAAAGCTCAATATGGATGCTCAGCTAGTTGGAGAAAAAAGGCTTTTGGAGTTAAACGAGATGGAGGAATTTATGACCCAAGCTTACGAGAATGCACGCCTTTATATGGAGAAGACTATGAAGTGGCAAGCTGAAAGTCCTTATCTACAACTCTAGTCTTAAGCTCTTCCCAGGCAAGCTGAAAGCATCACGATGGTTAGGCCCTTTTATCATGTACAAGGTTTACCCACATGGTGTCGTGGATATTAAAAACTAGATGATGACATTATCTTCAAGGTAAATGGTCAGAGATTGAAGATCTACAATGGAGCCTTGATCAATCGAGGCAAATCGTCCATGCTTCTCACTGATCCATAAGAGTTTGCACCCCCTTCTCCTTTCTATTTTGCTATAGCATTTTCTGTTTTTAATGTTCATAAATAAATTTATTATTGTTTCTAACTCTTTGTTCCTTAGTCTTTTATTTTGACTCATGCCTTTGTGTGTTTCCTTAATATGTTTTGTCAGCTCTGCCCCCATGGTTGTAGGTGGCACGCTAGGGTTTCATGCAGGTTTGGCACAACTTTAATTTAAGATGGGCTTTTTTGTTTTTCCACATAAGGGAAGTTATAAAGCCAAGCCGTTCCTATGTTTTGGGCGCGGCTTTTACATGCAAAAAGGGAAGGATATTATTCATTTTTTAAAACAAAAAAAAACCTAATTCATCATTACCTTCAGCATACCCTCTCTACTACTTTTTACTTTTCATTAAACCCTTGTCATGTCTTTTCTCTGCCCCATAACTCGAAATCGCCATCAACATCCTTCTCTCTCCTATAACTTGTATCAGTTACCTTTCCTTAAACTTCCAATCTCGTAACTCTCATCTCTTTCTTTTATTCCCTTAAACTCTACTTCTTCATCTTCTCTACCAAACCTGTTCAAACTTGCCCCAAAACCATAAGAGTTTTAAAAATCACTACCCTCACTTTGCAACGAAGGCTTGCTGCAAAAAACGTTACCGGCGCATCTTGTAGTGCCCAAGCCCATCCAACCGCTAAGCACGACTGAGGGGACCAGGCCTGAAAGTTCAAAGATCACAAGGTCTACTCAGAACAAGGCTGGAAAGTTCCATTGGAAGGGGAAGGAGGCTTCAACAAGGAAGTCCTGGATGTCATCGCTAAGCATGACTGAGAGGACCTTTGTCCAACACCCTGCTGACATCTCTCTCTCCTTGATCAGGGAGTTTTATGCCCACTTGACGAGTCCCACCCAATCTGCCGTTTATGTGCGAGGGGAACAAATTAAATTTACCGCTAGTGCAATCAACAAGTTCTATGGGTTAAAGAACATCATGGACCATCACACTTCCTTTGCCCACTCCACAGACGCGCAGACATACAAGGAGGCGGGAATTGGACCCTACAAAAAGGGTTATTGACAGAGGATGCCTCAAACCTGAAGCTAAGTGTGGAACAATTACCTAAGGACTCGCCTGATGCCCACCTCTCATACTGGTACGGTGCACATCACTAGGTTATTGTTGCTACACACCATCCTCAATGGACAACAAATTGATGTGGGTAAACTGATTGTTGAGGAAGTCTACTCCTACTTAATGAGAAAGTCAATCTCTCCCATCATCCCTAATCTCATCACGCTGCTCTACTGCAAAAAGCAAGTCTTTGAAGACCCTCAAAAGGACGAGATCGAGAAGGGAAATGGTGCATTAACCTCTGACCAAATCCTTGGACTTACTGGATTTGAGGAGGATGCTCTAGCAAAAACGTTGGAGGGTAGAGCCAGAACCATTGCTGCAGCAAGAATCGCAGCCCTCATTGCCTCTACTAAAGCGCATGCAAGAGGAGATGGACGAGATGAAGGGAAACTTGATAACTTATTTCTAGTATGTCAAGGCAAGGGATGCGGCCATTAACTCTTACTTCAAGGAGATGCTCCCGCACATGGAGAGTGACTTCCCATCCTTCCTCGAAGACTTTTTTATGCCCAAGAAGGACCAGCCAGCCTAGTGAGCTACACCAGCTCCAAAGGCAACTGCAGCAAAATGCCCACCCCTTGTTTTGCATAGAGACACATCTCCAACTCCAATACCTGTTCTAGAAACAACAACCACTACCACCGTCAGACAAAGTCCTCAGACAGTGAGGCAAAAGAAAGGAAAAGCTCCCTTTAGTACTCCACCACCACTGGAACCACCAGCCAATGATCCTATCAATATTGATAGTGAAGAAGAGGAGATAGCTGAAGATGCTCATGTATCACAACCTACCCCAACTCCAGATGCTACAACAAAAGCAAGGAGTTGCCTAAAGTGCACGGTAGGACATGCATGAAATACCCCCTCTAATGATGATGAAGCTGATGATGCTCAGCCTCTCCAAGAGGATCTGGTTAAACAACAGGCCCAACAAGATGAGGTCAACGAGCCCATAGTAGCGCTACAGAAGAAGAGAAGAATCAAGCACCAAGGACACAAGCCAAAAACACCGAAATAGATTTGTAGGAGGTAACTTGAATTTGCATTTGCATTTTAGCTTAGTTCATTTTATTTTAATGCATTGAGGACACTGCATCCTTCATGTTTGGGGGTGTTGGTGTTCATAGTTAATCATCTGCATTAGCATTTGGTGATAAACATAATTTTGCTATGGCATTTTGCTAGTTTAAGGACAATTTTATGAATAAGTCAATGATTTCCGATGATGAGTATTTGAATCTTATGGTTGTAAATTGATTGAATACATGTGACTATTGAGATTGGTAGAACTGCCTTTAGGGATTGATGCTTCATGATGTGAGTGTTACATGATTGCATGCTCTCTATGTTTAAAATTGTTACATGATTTTTGGTGAAAGAACTCTCGTATACTTTAGTTTAAATGCATAGAATGAACTTGGATGACAAATGAAAGCACAAATGCTTAATTAGCTCCCTTTTTGTTTGCGTTGAATTATGAATAAATGCTTCAGCATAGCTATAGAGGGACACTCCTCTATGTGTTGCATTGCCAGAAAAACCACCCTCTAATAAATTGCATCAACAACATATGAGTGAATGAAAGTAGTCACAGGATGACTCTTCTCAATAGGCTAGGGAATGTGGTGTTTGCTCCACTTCATTTTTAAGTCTAAAAATGTAGTTGTGATGAGCTGACTTCCCTCGTAGCAATACAAAAAGAGAGAATAATGAAGCTAAAATGGTAGTATCTTGTGCTAAAATTAATTAAGAAAAGCTAGGGAAAACTTGAGAACCTAGCCAATGATCGTTTAGATTTGTTAAGCTTAGGGAGGATATAGTCACATACACACACACACTCGAAGAATTTTGACCTAAAGAGAAGTTCTTAAAATCTCAAAACTGTCTAGCATGTTGAAGCCTTTATTTTCTGAGGACTGAAATTTTGCCATAGCTCGGTCTTGAGTTGATAATGTTGTAGCATTCTCCTGTTTGTTTTTGTTCATTGCTTGAGGCCAAGCAATAGCTTAAGTTTGGGGGGTGTTAACCTTGCAAAAGGGTAACATTTCATGCCTTTTTACTTAAGTTATTGTATGAAATCAAGCCCATTTCATCCCATTTCATGGCATATAGATGCATTTAGTTCATATAGTTGCATTTGGTGTTGTTGGTTTTGTTTTCTTTATTTGAAAAAATGGTGCTGCTTGGGAAGGTTTTGGTTGGCGTGGTGATGTGCAGGAAAAAGAGGAGCTAGGCAGAAAAGGTTACTGTGTGAGCTAAGAAATAGAGAAAAAGGTGGCTGACTTTCTTCATCCTCTCTATCGTGGTCTCCTCCATTGTTGAAGCTCCAAGGGGTGTTCTTGCTGGCCATTGAGAGAAGCAGTAACCTTAGAGTGTTTCAAGGTAGTCTAAGGTGGCTTTGGAGTTTTTCCCTTCCTTTAGTTGCTTTTGCTGTCTAATTTCTTATTTTCTGGATGGGTTGTTTGGAATGAAAGATCGTGGATGATATTTGCCCAGCCATGAACTGATTTTAAGTGGCTTGGGCTTGTTTTGGTTTTTATATTTCAAGTCTGAATGAATGTTTCGTTGCTTTCTTGTTCCTTGCATGCTTTGTCCATTGTTCTTTTATACCTTAAGCTTGTAAGAGCTTTTAAGAGGATGATATTTGCCCAGCCATGAATTGATTTTAAGTGGCTTGGGCTTGTTTTGGTTTTTATGTTTCAAGTTTGAATGAATGTTTCGTTGCTTTCTTGTTCCTTGCATGCTTTGTCCATTGTTCTTTTATACCTTAAGCTTGTAAGAGCTTTCGAGGCTTAGCCTTTTCTTAGGTGTTTGATAGCTTAATATTCGAGAGAGTTAGGCTTAGAGCTATGTAGAGAATGGCGTTTGGTGCTGAGAGGCAAAACCCTAACTCACTTTAGAGATAAGGATAGAGTTTTAATGACAAAGAAGAGTAGAACATAAAGGATAGTTGTATGTTAGGGTTTACGCTAAGAGGTATTGCCATAGTATTCGTCCTATCAGGTTTCTTGCTAGAGATAGTATAGAGACATCTTGGTAAGCTCTGTCGAGCGTGTCGTGGGCAAGATAGTTCGAGACATTCTTTAGGCTTAGACATAGAAATCCTTAGCAAGCTCAGCCTGTCATCCCATTAGAGAGTTTTACAGACTTGAGAGGACATTCGAAGTATATTTATTTCAGCTTAGTTTTCATTATAGTTAATTGCTACAACATTTCTTGACCTGCTTTCTTTTTGCTATCGCATTTATTTTCAAACTGCAATTTTGGGTGTTTCGACTATGCTAGTTTAGCCTCCAATCCCTGTGGAGACGATACTCACTCATCACTTTATTACTTGTTCAATGTGTATACTTGCACTATTTGTGTATCATTTATAGTACATCAAAACACGTAACACAACCAACAAATTTTCTTGCAAAACTGTCCCCAAAACGAGTCTTTTTTATCACAACAATCCTTAATTTATACTATCGAGTAAAGTGACTACAATCAAGCTCGAAACTCAGCTACACAATTGAACTATGATCCATTTGAATACTTAAGCTATCTCAATTAACTTGGAATTCATCATTAAGAAATTTAACACCTTATGTTATGTTACACAAACACAAGGAACATGGAAATCTAATCATGTATATCACTTGGTGAACCAAGAAATCAATAGTATAAGTTTAATTCTCCAATAATTCTAGCAATGCCATAATTCATGAAAGCTTACGATAAATCCTTAAGATAAACTTTAAATTAGAAAAAATAAAAGGAGAAGAGTGCTTACATCTTTCATAAAGTATTTAATCAAGATTTCAAGTAGCTTGCATCCCACTATGCTTACATTCTCAAGCTTCCATAGCAGCACCCCATTCTCCCCCTCTCCAAGATGGCTCGGCTTCTAGGAGAATATGGGAATAATGTTTCCATTATCCCTCCCCTCTAGCTGAGACCCATCTCACATGTCCTCCCCCAAGATTGCCATGTGTATGAGTCCTCCAAAGAATTTCATTTAACATGTAAACCTGTAATTCAACTAGGAATTCGGTTTAGTCCTTATAAATTAGTCATGTACCTTTCCTGGCTTTAAATTTGGGTCACTTTCCACTTAATTAGTCTAATAAGTGACATCTATATATAAACCTTAGCTAATGATCGAATTATAGCATACTTCTAAACCAATGTTTGGGATATTACATGCTATCTATCCTCCGTCCACTCAAAAGGGACATTCTTTTGCAACAACTTAGTTAATGGAGCAGCAATCTTTGAAAAGCCATCCATAAACCTATAATAATAACTAGCCAACCCAATGAAACTACAAACCTCCTGTACAGACTTAGGTGACTTCCAACCCATCACCGCCTCAATCTTATGCGGATCAACTCAAATTCCTTCAACCAACACAATGTGCCCAAGGAAAACAAGCTACCCAAACCAAAACTCATACGTGCTCAACTTAGCATACAACTAATTTTCCAACAGCGCCTGAAGCACAATTCGCAACTGCCAATCATGATCTTCCTCTATAGGAAAGTACACAAGAATATCACCAATAAACATGACCACATATTTATCTAAAAACTCATGGAACTGCCGATTCATCATGTCCATAACGCATTAGGGGCATTAGTCAAGCCAAAAGGCATCACCAAGAACTCGTAATGCCCGTACCTAATGCAGAAAGTAGTCTTAGGCACATCCACATCCTTCACCTTCAACTGATAGTACCCAGACCTCAAATCAATCTTAGAAACACCGATGCACCTCTAAACTTATCAAACAAATCATCATTTCGTGGAAAAAAATACTTATTCTTAATCGTCAACTTTTTTAGTTTTCGATAATCAATGCACATCCACATTGTACCATCCTTCTTTTACACAAACAACATCGACGAACCCCAAGGCAAAACACTAGGCCTAATAAAACCCTCAATCAAGCAACTCCTAAAGTTGTGTCTTTAACTCCTTTAACTTATTCGGAGCGATGCTATAGGGAGCAATAGACACTGGAGCTGTATTTGCATACAAATCAATGGCATGCTCAGCCTCTCTATTTGGTGGCAAACCTGACACCTCCATAAAAACACTTGGAAACTCACATACCGTGCGTATATCCTGAACACGCACCTTCTTTGACCCCAGATTCATAAATAGACTAGAAATGCATCACAACCAGAATCTGTTGAACGACTCGCTTCTAGAGCCGAAACAACATTGGACAAGAACTTAGCATTCTCACCCACGATTACCACCTCGTAATCGTCAGCAAGTTTCAAATAAACTCGCTTAGTTTCAAAATCAACCACAACCTTATGCTCGGTCAGCCAATCCATACCCAGGATTACATCAAAATTGTGAAACGATAACTCCATCAAATCAACCACAAACACATGACCTTGAATAGTCACATGACTTCTCCTAAACAATCTTCTTGTAACAACTGTTTCACCAAAAGAACTAGTTACTTGCATTCCGACATCTAACACCTCAACAGGTATATCAAGCAAATTTTCTTCCTCACATAAGATATATGAATGCATATAACCAGAATCAACTAAATAAAACAACAACAAAGATTGCAAAGTAAACGTACCTGCAACCACCCTAAACAACCTTCTTGTAACAAACTTTTCACCAAAAGAACTAGTTACTTGCATTCCCACATCTAACACCTCAACAGGTATATCAATCAAATTTTCATGCTCACACAAGATATATGAATACGTATAACCAGAATCAACTAAATAAAACAACAACAAAGATTGCAAAGTAAATGTATCTGCAATCACATCGGTGTCATTACGTCCCTCATGTTGTGCTTACACTCTCACAAGACCACCACCCTCAAGTTGAATAGAAATGGTATAAGCCACCAACTCAGGCCCTCATCCATATGCTGAAACTGTCCCCGGCCATGACCACGGCCATAACGTTGCTGTGGTGCAAGTGCCCTATCTTGACCACCACCAGCCAACAATGGAAAATCACGTCTCAAATGATCATTCGATCCAAAACTACAACAAGAGTTAGCAACAACAGCTGCAAGAGCCTGTCCCTCATGAGCCAAATGTGGACACTCTCGCCTCATGTGCTCATGTGATCCACATGCCCAACAGGTATTAAAGCCGATCTAGCTTGGGTCCCTGACCATGCAATCCACGCCCAGCACTACCTCCAGCTCGCCTCAAATTAGAGTAGTACCTCTTATCACGATGCTTCTTATATTGAACACCACCAAAACGAGAGCCTTCAACTCTCTTGCTTAGGACAAAACTTTCCACACGAGATGATAAACCCAAGTTCTGCTCAATGCCCTTCGCCTGTGTAACCAACACCTCGAAATCGGTGTAGTCAGAAGCCAACATGTATGTCTTTACATCCTGTACCAATCCATAGAGGAATCGGCCACAATGATTCCTCTCATCATGTACTAGCTCAGGAGCATACTAGCTTAGCCGAACAAACTAAACCTCATACTTAGCTACAGATATACTGCCCTGGACCAAGGCCATAAACTCACGTTTCTTTTCATCCAAGTATCTAACTCCTAGATACTTATTCTTAAAGGAAGCTTGGAAAAACTCCCAATCTACATCATTGTTTCCATGCCTACAGTTACAATTGTCCACCAACTATAAGTGTCACATTTGCAACAGGGATACAACACATTCCAACTTACGGGCGTCCTTACACCCCATTTGATCCAAAATCTGATCAATACTAGCCATCCACGTCTTAGATGCCTCGGGTGCTAACCCTCTGTATTCAACTCCTCCCAAACTATAGAGACGTTCCAACGGTAATCCAATTTGCCCAACAGCTGGCCCAGACACATGCGTTCCAACAACAACTTGAAAAGCTCTAGTCGTTACATGTATCAAAGGCACTATATCCCCTAACACTGGCCCAGCTGGCGCAGGTGGTGCTTGCTCTACATTCTCAAGTGGAATGGACGGAGGGGTGGCAACCCTCCAAGAGGTACAACATCCTCTTGATTTCCCAGCCCAACGACAATAGCAATCGTACCATATCACAACTCTCTCTTCATTCCCATCGTGCTAAAATATGTAAGGCATGATAAAACACCAAAACAAAACAATCAATCCAGCCTTAAGCAGGGATCCAAGACTTCTATTTCAAATCAAAACATTTTAGACTATAGTAATAAGGAAATGTGTCCCCAAACATACACCAACTTGGCATAAAGCAACCAACGTGCATATAACAATCACCGTGTTAACCAAACATCAAAAATCAACCAATTACAATATTTCATCAATCATAACATTATCCCACCTATCGCAAACCTGTCTCTGATACCACCAAATATAACCCCTTAACCCAGTCTAGACTCAAGACTTAACCGAGCGAGCTATATAGGGTTTGCCAAAACAAACCCGTAAAGATTAAACTCGAATTACATCAATTTTTTATTTTATCTTATCCAGATGCAAAATTATAACCTATGGTGTGCATACTGCCCGCGGGTGAAATTTTAACTCAATCAGACGTCGAATCGACATCTAATTGCATACAATTACAATTTAGGGACCAAATTGTAATTACGAAACCTTATAGGGACTATACCCATTTTATAGTCACCAAACCCTAATTAGTCATATTACATGCCCTCATATCAAGTTTCAGCCTCAAACAATCATCCAAACTAATTCAATTACATACATATCATTCAGGGAACAAAATGTAAGAAATAGAAACTTCCAATCATCACATTAATTATAATAATTGTTGCCCATATCGGTACACGAGCAAGTTTATTGGTATGCTTTGCTATTGCTCAAAATCACAGATTCTAGTAGCTCAAAACCGTACCGGTATAGCTCGTCACGTATCGGTAAGCCTTGCTAAATGCCCTTGCCCGTACCAAAATAGTTTCCCGTGTACTGAAATGTAGCCCCAAAAATAGCTTATTGTTGCATGATTTGAGTGCAACGCAAACGATGCAAGTGAACACATCGTAAGTGATAAAGTGATATGTATCATGTATCGTCTCCACAGGGATTGGTTTGGGCCACTTTGCTTAAGTTACTGCATTGTAAAAGAAATAGATTGATGGTGATGAGTGTAACGTAAAATAAACTAAGTAAATAGAAATAAATGAAAAGACTAATCGATTAAAGAGAATAGGCCGGGTTATCGTGAGTAGTGGTGCAATGGCTAAATGGATTGTCGTGGCAATTGATTGCTGAGGCAACTCAATTGCTGTGGCAACCAAGACCGACTGAATGATTGTGGAAACTAGGTCACAATTTATGCCGCGGCAACTGGGATTGGTTTTAATGTCGCGACAACTCAAAGCTCGCTGAAGTGTTCTTCAATGTCTTCTAGTTATCCCTAATAAAAGAATTGGTTAAATGTGCATGCCTTGGTGATACATCCCTACGTTAGCCTTGGGTGAACATTAACCGATCTTACACTTCTCTTAGCCATTGAAATTTGATCCTTATTCATAAGGTGGATTAATTCTCACCGATGATTGTTTGAATGATAATCGTGTTCATTCATTTCTTGAATCTAACTCTCCTGAGTCAAGATAAATGGGTAACACTCGAGATCCTCTCCCAATTCTCTCAAGATGAAAAATAAGAAATCAAGAATGAACAAACTTCAAATTTATTAAAATCAAGAACCTAAATCATCCAATCATTTATCACACCATAAAACCCAAATAACCTTAGGCAATTTAAATTAGTTCATAACTGGGAAGAATAAATTACAAATAATGTAATCCTAGACATGGATCGCATAAAACATAAATGAAGAAGAAGATGCGTGCGATCTGCTCTTTCTCTCTCTAAAATTTGATCGCTCCCCCTTGATCTGCCATTTGATCTTTATTTATAGAGATGATGTGATCAGCTTTATGTTGATAGGAAGGGTTAGAATGCATTTGAATTTCATGGAGATTTGATCCTTATCTAATCGGGAATTTGAAATTTGAATCTGGGATTTATCCTTTGCGTTATGGATAATTCTATGGATAATGTTGTATTTATCCAGATTTATCTAGATATGTCGCGGTAATCAGCTTCGGCAACTCCTTCAGTGTTGTCCCTACTTGCCACTACAATCCTGTCATGCACAAAAAAAGCAAACCACCAACGATTTTTTTATAAAAACCAATAAAATGTAACACCAAGCTCGATAACCAAGGAAACTAGGAAATTATGCTTGAGTGCCTATAAATTCAATTAAAATGAACCTAAGTATAACAATAATATGAGTAAAAAGGGCAAGAAAATTAGTTATTTGACACACTTAACACACCCCCAAACTAGAACTATTGCTCGTCCTCGAGCAATGCAAAAACTAATAGGACAACCCGACTTTCGGACAACACAGAGAATTACACACTTACCATCAAAAAACATGCTTCTTACTTGACTTCAATAACCGTGGCACAAAAAGTTGATTACCTTTCGATCTTTTGAACTTCATGGAGAATTACTCAAAATCAAACTATAATGCTAGTGACAATATGTGTGTGGATTTGTGTAAAAGTCAACTAATAGGATTCCATGCGAATAGTAGGTTTTATCAATTTATGTGATGGGGCAATTAAGTTCGCTAGAACCAGTTTTAGGCACCTCTAGCAAAGTAATTTCTTTGTTAAATTTAATCAACTAGAGCCTGTTTTAGGCACCTCTAGTGATTCTTA
This sequence comes from Hibiscus mutabilis, assembly GCA_019671005.1. NCBI lineage: Eukaryota > Viridiplantae > Streptophyta > Magnoliopsida > Malvales > Malvaceae > Hibiscus > Hibiscus mutabilis. The sequence continues at coordinate 48,843,527 of CM033711.1, forward strand.
ATGTGTGACAAACTAGAGCCAGATGAGCACCTCTAGTAAGAAATTATCTTATTTCAAATTTTAGTTTAGGCTAATGCCAGAAAGGCACCTCTAGCACAAATTACTCAATTTTTAATAACCTAAAGTTCACTAGGTCTCCCTTAATCAACAAGTCACAATAGTGTCAATCAATAATCAGTATTATAGCAAAATTCCAAGAACACTTCATGCTAATCCTAAGATCTAAAGTTCTATCATGTAAGTGCGGTGGCAAAAATTCATCACAGGATAAATGTAAAGTTCTATCATGTAAGGCAATTTAATCAGGTTAAAGATATGGCAAGTAATATATGCAACTAAAATGAGATTATAAAATGAATGCAACTAACTATGAGACAAAATAAAACAAAAACAACTCCCCAAACTCAAGAGAGGCATTGCCCTCAATGCATGCAAGAAGAAACAACAAAAAAACAATATAAAAATGAATTAATCATAGAGGTTGCCACCACGAATGATTAGTTTCCTTCAAGCCATTTGATTGGTCCTTTTTCTGGCTCGTGGTGGTTGTTGACATGAAGCTGGTGGTGGATCTTGAACCACTACTTTCGTGACCTCCGCAATTTGTTCATCCTTCTTTGTGGCCTCCTCTAGTTTAGGAGCTTTACGCTTCGATGACAATTTTGATGGTGCAGCTGGCGGGGACTTCAATGGTGTAGAAATGGTGTCATTTGAATCTGAAAAATCATGCAGAGATTCAATACGGGTCGGTTTAATAACTTCATCCCTACTATTATGCAGGACAATGGTTGTCATGGTTATATGAGATCTACCACTCATATAGTACTTGTCATGGCATGTTGGCTTTCCAGGTCATGTTCACTTGCCGTGACAAGTCTTGTAACACCCGTTCTCACCACGACCGAGAACTTGGTCAGAGCGTGCTACCAGTGTTCGATAAGGTGAATCAATGTGACAGATTTCAATCAATACTCGAAATTTAAACAAACGCATGCTTTTCAAACATTATTAAACAATAACATAAGTCCAATTATCCAAAAAAACAATAATTAATCATTTAAAACCAATTCTAAAACATTTACAAGTTTTAGGGGCTAAATTGTCATCTCAGTGTTCTAGAGGTCCTTTTACAGAATTAACAGTAATACAATGAAATTCAACCTGTAAACAACAACTGTATAAATTTTCATGTTAATCAGAGTTCAATTCCTCTTTCAATTAAGGTCTATAACATTCAATGACCATAACGCAATATTTTAGAACTGTTCAGTAACACTTATAATTGAATTACATGTCACTGTACCGGTACTCGAAAGGTTATATCAATATGTCATGCCTAATTTAAGAGTTCCATATTCAAAATATACAGACTCGTATCGATACAGCTGGAGATCGTATTGGCATGAGTTGACCACATTGACTCGTATCGATCCACCCTAAGACCATGCGGATACCTTTAATTTTTCCAGATACCAATGACCTGTTTACTAAGTCCAATTAAGAATACCCGTATCGATACGCACTAAGAAGTATCAATACATCCTGCATTGTAATGACATATTTTATATGGTTTTTATTCAAATTAACCTATCAAACGTTGTCCAGATGTAATGAAACTTTACCAGCAAGTCAAAAGCACTATAGTCTACAAGTATGTCGAATTTCACATACATCTGAATCTGTTTAGTAGATTTTCACCTTTTAGAGCCAAATATGCCATATTAGTCTACTTTTAACCACTTTTATAATACCATATTGAGCCTTAAGCCTTTATAAAAAACCTAAGCAATGCACACACACCAAAAAGACTAAAAGTAAGTAGTTCAACTACTTTGCCACCATAGTAGGAGTTTGTAAGGGCAATATACATTACTTTTGTCTTGTGATGGCATGCCAAAACTTCTAATTTGCTCCGAGTCAATGATTTGATCAACCTAAAATGCATGAGATGAAATGCATTAGGCATACTTCGCCTAGTGAGATAGCCAAAAACAATGTAAATAACAATGGAATGTATAACAATTCATGCTTAACAATATCAATGCTAGATTTCATGTTCAATATCAACTATATCATAAATCAATATAAATCCTTGGATCGAATCAAGATAGTGGATACACGAATTGCTACCCCTCGCCAAATCAATGAAGGGTTTAGTCCCTCCACCTCGCCAAATGACTAATAACATATCATACCTCTGCCTTACCACAATAATGGTCGTAGCCAAGGATCGTATTCCACTCCTACTAATGAGCTCATGAATTTTATGGCATTCCAATTGTATCCAATGTCTTTTGAATCCAAGGTCCAATGACAATATCAATAATCAAAGTTAAATAACAATGACAATATCCAATGTTCTGATCAGTAAACAATGTTCTGATGCCAATGTTCAATAGCAATATCAATGGAAATGGAAATGTTCAATGATCTCAATTGCAATGGTAATGGTCGATGCTTCATTTTCAATGCTACGATGACAATATCTATATCGATATCAATGTTCAATAACAATGACGAGAACAATAGCAATAACTATGCTCTATATCCAATGTTCATTGCTTCAATAATTCAAGGACTATATCGATGGCGAAAACAATAACAACGATCGATGGAAATGACTATAACAATATCGGCATCCAATAATCAATACAATGACTTACCTCTACTTGCCAACGATATCCACTAAGTGGTTCGATGCAATATTCTTAACAATGATGTTAGCAATACTATATACAATGACAATGGAATCACGAAAGGCACCTAGCCTAATCCCGAGACTCTGACTACACTCACCTTGATTTCGAAGCTACTACGGCTCTCGTATTGTGATTCATTTGCTCCTAGCTTTCGTTGGAGATGTCGGGCGATCTTTCTCCAATTCTTCAGCTAGGTTACCACAATAGAAATTGATTAGAATTAACTATACAATACGAAATCAACGTAACAATTTCAAAATCAATATCCAAATTCGACATAGGCATTAGCTATGGAATATACATAGATTAAAGCTTTAAAATACATACGTTAACATAGGTGCTCAACTTAAACTCAAAATTAAACACTATATATCCCTAGAATCATCTAATTGCTTGGAGGTTTAGGCTTACCCGATCACTAGCTATGATTCAATATTAATGGATTAAAGAAAATTCAAGCTGTAAATAAACACCAATGGAGGTGTGTGCTTCAAGGAATAAGAATAAGAGATAGCTTGGTTATGGAATCAGGTAAGTTTCTCTTGTTTTTCTTTATTTCTTTTAATTTCCTATAGCCTTAAGGTTTCCTTAAGTTGAAGGAACTCAATTCTGATCACCCACGTATGTGGTGACTTTAACTGAGGAGGGGCTAATCGCAAGTTTAGTCCCTCAACTCTTGAACCTTTGTGGTTTTACAGCCAAAGCTTTTAATTTCTATACTTTGGTCACTAAATAGTTTTCAATAAACCCAATAAGGTCGCTAAACGACAAATTGACTCAATTAAGGCTCAATGTAAATACAATTCATCTCACGATCAAAGTTAACGCAATATTTGGACCTTCTCGGTGTATGGTTTTCGGTCGCTGGAACCCAATTTTGACTGTACAATTCATCCTCAAATTTTTACCTGAATTGAAGAGATGTGAGTATTGCTTCTTCATTATCTCCTCAGGTTCCCAGGTAGCTTCCTTAATGGTTTGGCTTCTCTAGAGCACTTTGGCTAACGGTATAATTTTATTGCAAAGTCTTTTAACTTCTTTTGCAAGCATGTGAACCGGTTCCTCTTCATAGGATAGATTAGGTTGAATTTCAACAAACTCAGGTTCAATGACATGCGAAGGGTCAGCGCGGTACTTTTGAAGCATTAACACATGCAACACATCGTTGATTTTGTGCAATTCCAAAGGCAACAATAATCGGTAAGCCACGGGGCCAACTTTTTCAATTACTTCAAAGGGTCCAATGAACCGAGGGCCTGTAATGGCTTTGGGTGTATCAAAACACCTGGGCTAAAAAAGGCTACCCGTATCGAAACGGAATCTCGTGTTTCGATACACCAGGGCCTGTAATGGCATCTTTCTCAACTTTTGCATGCAAGGACTCATCTGAAACCATTCCAACATGCCATTGGCATAAGCACAACATTTTAAAACATGAATGCATAGACTTCTATCACAAAATCAAGCATCAATGTAACACTCTCGACCCGGCATAGTGGCAAGACTGGGCCGAAAGGGTCACATGGGGAATATTGAAGAAAAACCCAAAAATTTCTCTTCAATAAACGACCCTCTTTTTATCATTTCTAAATGAAACATTATTAACCTATGTGTACAAGCTAGCAGCGGGTGAATTTGCAACTTAATCAGGTGTCGATTCGACATCCAATTGCTCTGGTTATCATTTAGGGAATATTTTGTAAAACTCACAAAATTAAGGGGCTTGTCGTGAAATTAAAGTTATCAATATTCAATTAGTCAAGTTTCATACTCACATGTTAATTTCAACTCAATTTGAACATCGAAACACGCTCAATTGCATTCATAATTTTTAAGGACTAAAACGTAAGAAAACAGAACATCATAAGATTCCAAATAACCAACTTACCTAACACCATATCGATACACCTATTCCCCGTATCGGTACGAATTATACCTGAATTTCATGTTACACAAAGTCGTATCGATATAGCCCCATGTACCGATACACCCAACCTTTTTTCTCTAAGACTGTATCGATACGAGTCTATCCGTACAAATACGCTAAGCTTGATTTGGCTTACCCATACCGCTATGGTACCCCGCGTACCGATACGCCTAGGCCTATAAAGCCATAATTTGCTATTTAAACACACCTCAAAGATATTCAAATCATTCTAACATGCTTCTAAGGCAACCACAACATTTTCAAAGATCAAATGTCAGCTCAAAGCACCAGAAACAACATCAAAACATGATCACATACTAAAAGGGAAACTCTATAGGAATGCACCATATTGCCAAGTCAAGATAAACACCATAAACCATATCAAAGCTCAAATCAAACATTAAAGGCCATTTACAAAACCAATAAGGTAATACAAACTTACCACAAACCAAAGAGTTCACAACATACTCTCCCAAATCGTAAAGCTACCCTTTCATTGCCAAATTTATTACTATCGATTAGTTCAAAACCATACTAGGGCTAAGTGAATCTCTTGGACTTCTACTCTTGCATCATTGCTGCCCAACAAGCTATTTATCCGCATTGTTAAGAAAATAGAGCGTAAGCAATAAGCTTAGTGAGGAATGCTCAAAGGTAAACCATTAACAGTGCTTTTTGAAAATCCTTCCCTCAACAAATCATTTTACATCATGCTCAAATCTATCTCATGCTTTTAAACTCGTTAAGGAAAAATCATGTACCTTTCAGAACCCATGTACATTTACCTCATGCATTAAATCCAATGCAAAACTCTATGCAACTTCTCATGCTTAAACATTATAAAGCATTTCTCAAAATAGGATCTCATGTATAAATTCCATTATACAAAACCATTAAAAACAATGATACATGTAATCTCATATATTGCCTCTCATGTGACCCGGATGGCTATGACCCTATCCCCGGATGGCTACAACCCCATCCTCTAAATGCTCAGATATGCGGACACCTTGATGGCTACAACCCCATCAAGTCTCATGGTGATACAACCCACTATATTGCACACTTCGTCTGCTTGGCACTACCCCTATTGCCCCTGGTGATTACACTACCCCCATCACTCGCAACACAATGGAACTACCCCCATTGTGTAACCAAAAACTTTGGCTCGCGTACGAATTTTGTTTATATTATAGTTCATTCTCATCCTATTGGTAGACCAATTATATCCAATTATAGTAAGCATCATCACTTGCCAATATACAGTTTAAAACCATGTTACCTTACTCTTTTTCAATGCATAAACATAAACCTTTTCTCATCCTATTTCAAAAGCAATATCATTACATAGCATTTCTTAGCAAGTTATAAACTCTTTCAAAAACCATATATCTATCTCATAGGATCACATGAATCATCTCTCAATTCAGAAAAACATACATAACAGTAGGTAACAAATTCTATCTTCAAACATGAGCATGATCTATCAAAATAATAGGAAAAGTCGAGATCCAAGAGCGAATTAAATTGTACTTACTTCTGAGTTTAAACTATAGTTTCAAGCTTAATTTAAACCCCCAAAAGTCACTTTCAAACCTTTTTAAAGCTCTAAAACTTGTTCCACTCGCCAAGACGCCTCGCTTGTTTTATGCCGAAGCGATTCAAGCCTCCAAATCAACCGAACCCTCTTCCAAAGCTATTTGATCCAACTCCCCTACTTCTAACCAAGCAAAAACAAAGGATTAATGCACAACCCTGCATTAAAATCCCCAACAACACCGCACTTTCCCTACTCATTTATCAATATTTCGCTATCCAAAAACTACCGAAACATCGGCGAAAACACTTTAACTGATCTCCAGCCCTTTCCCAACGAAAACAACAACAAATCATCATCAAGACACACCTAAAAGCATCTCCTCAACACCAAGATATCACCAGCCATCAAATAACCACTTAAACAAGCCAAGAACTCCAATATCTCAACCTAGGAATCAAACAATTTACCTAGTTCCGAGATTGCCACATTAAAATCCGTTAATCCAAAATATCACACATCAAAATTATGATAATCCTCAATCATAAACCCAACATTATCAAATGAAAACAAATATTAAACAATTTCACCCATTAAACTTCAATTAAACCAATTTTCCATAATTGTATCATAAAAAACATATTAGAAAAATTCATAAAAGATCAATAAATTGCGAATTTCAATAAAAACCTACCATTAGAGGAGAAGAATGACACCTTACCTCTAATGATGACTTATCCTTTCAATTGTATAGATTTACATGGAAAAACAAAGATTGAGCATTTAGGATTAAAAAGAGCATTTAGGAAAACATTAAGAAATCATTTAGGATTAAAAAGATAAATTAAATCAAATATTTACCTGAAATCTTTTAAAAGAAATGGATTCTTTGCTGGAGAGAATTTGAGAGAAAATGATTGAGAAAAAGTTAGTTACGTGAAATGTGTTTTAAGAAAATATTGAGCAATTAATTATCTCCATCTTTTTTACCAATTAAAAATTACTTTAAAATCAGACAATTAAGAGGTAAAAAGTCAGAATTAGACTCTTGGTCAAAAGCTCCTTAAAGATTAAATGTTCTGATCTTTTACAAATTAGTCTCTAAAAATAGTTTTTAAACTTTACATTTTGGTCACTTGTCCAAAAATGTCAAACATCCAAAAATTATTTTTCAAAATTGATCCCACCAAAATCATTTATATATTAAATAATGATTTTAAAACATTTTTCCATATTTTATTTCCTCCAAAAACCCTTCAAACCAATTAAATCCTAAAACTAGCCTAAATTGTTGAAACTGGTTCGACCGAACCGTCTAGCCTAAACCCGGCTAACTCCTAGGCTCAAAATCAAGGCCTTACAACTCTCCTCCACTTAAGAAATTTTGTCCTCGAAATTTACATGGTGGAAAAAGGTAGGGAAACTACCTCTTCATGTCATCATTCCTTTCCCACGTAGCTTCCTTAACACCTCGGTGTCACCACAACATTTTAACTAACTTTATGGTCTTCCCACGAAGAACCTTACTATCTACATCTAATATCTTAACCGGTTCCTCTTCATAGGTAAAATTTGGATACAACTCAACTTCCTCAACCGGCATCACATGTGACGGATCTGATCTATACTTCCACAACATGGATACATGGAAAATATCATGTATCTTCTCTAGCTCAAGTAGCAACCTCAACCTATAAGCCACCGGTCCAATGCACTCAAGCACCTCATACTCAACTTGCCTTTTCGACCAAACCTCATCACCTTCTTCCAAGGCAAAACTTTCAAAAATACTTTATCACCAACCACAAACTCGATCTCCTTACGCTTCAAATCTGCGTAAGATTTTTGCCGATCCGAAGCCACTTTCAACCGATCACGAATGAGCTTCACTTTTTCTATTGTTCCTTTAGCATAGCCGGCAAGGACACAAACTTTTCCCTCGCTTCCGCCCAACAAAGAGGCGTTCTACACTTCCTACCATACAAAGCTTCATATGGAGCCATTTGTATACTTTCTTGATAGCTATTATTATAAGCAAACTCCACCAAAGGCAATTGTTTCTCCCAAGAACCTTGGAAATCTAAAACACAACATCGCAACATATCCTCAAGCACCTAGATAACCCGCTCAGACTGTCCATCCGTCTGAGAAAGATTTGAAGTACTAAAATTGAGCCGTGTACCCAAAGCTCCATGCAAACACTCCCAAAACCTTAACGTAAAATTGGGATCTCTGCTTTACACAATAGACTTAGGCATCCTATACAACCTCACAATCTTCGTGATGTACAACTCTGCCAACTTATCCAGCGTATACATAGTAGGCACAACTATGAAATGTGCACATTTCATAAAGTGATCCACAATCACCCAATTCTTCATTGATGGGGTCAAAGGCAAACCCTTCACGAAATCCATCATGATCCTCTGCTATTTCCATTCTAGTATCTTTAAAGGTTGTAACAACCCAGAAGGAAACTGATGTTCAGCTTTCATGCACTGACAAACCATACACTTACTTACAAACTCAACAACATCCTTCTTTAAACCAACCCAATAGTACTCATCCTTCAACACATGATATGTAACACCCTAAATTGGGCTTAGGATTATTGCTACTATTTATAATCTTTAAATAATTAAATAAGTCACATTGAATATAACCTAATTAGGGATCAAAATACAAAAGCCACAAATTGGAATGCTAAATTCTAAAGGAATCAAAAGACAATTGATTTAAGGACTCAATTGGAAGGTTGAATGATAGGAGTGACTAAATTAAGATGACTACTTGAAAACTCTAGCAAATTGGGTGATTGTATGCTAAAATTCTGGATTTCCTAATTTGCCCTTGCCACTATCTCTTGTTAGTGGAAAGTTAAAAGGTTGAATTAGTCATTTCCCATGAATAATTAAGATGAACTATCACCTTCTTCATTTTATCATCTTGCCGAATTGAAGAGGGAGATTAGGGAGAGAGGGAAATTGAGAAAAAGCTTGAAATCCATGGCAATGCAACCTTGATCTAGCTCCTAATTAAGTATAGATAGCATAGTGAGTAAGGTAACCACTTGTTCTCTTGTAATTTCAAGTTGAATGGTTGTTTGAATGATGTTTTTGTTGTCTTGATGATTTCTATGCATTCTAGGGTTATTCTAGTTGCAATTAGAACCTGGAAATTGAATAATTGTAAACAAATTGCTAATGAAACACATGTGTAGTTGCTGGACATTTGAGAAACATGAACATGATAGAAAACAATCTATATTAGGGGACTGTTTTGATTGAGAAATTGTGTAAACATGCTAAATGAACTTAGAACTCTATTTTGAACATGTTTCTAGGTAAAACGGAGATTGAATTGAATAGGTAACTTGCTGGAAAATGTGACTACACCTAATTGAACTAGTTAAATTAGGTAATGGACTGCCTAGTTGATGAACTGATGTGTAATTGTGATCAAATGGATTAAACTAGGATTAACATGACTATGCCCTGTTTTGAGAACATTGTTAGGTGAATTATGATGGCCTAGAAATGTATGAACATTATCAAGAATGAAATTGTCATGTTAGAACTTTGCTATAATGAAATAAGGAACTATAAATGCAACCTAGTGTAACCTGTCCAGAACATTCTGTTATGGACAATGACTTTGTAAAATAACTAAAAATTGTATACAATAAATTTAAGGGTAAAATTTTTATGGAAAACACCTTGGAATGTCTAAATTCATTAGGAGAAAATAGAGCTAAACTCTGGGTTGTGTACTGAAATGTAGAGTATAAATACTAGAGACAGTGTAAACTGCCCAGTAAAGCAGGATGCCCTGTCTTTGAGTAAAAACTATATTAATTGGATAAGAACTAAAATGCAAGACTTATATGGTCATAAATAAATTTTTGTTATCTTTCCAACGGTGTAAACTAATCAAAATTTCGATGTACGAATTAAAAGATATGACCATTTAAAGAGACAGGGTGCAAACTACCAGGCAGCAGTGCCCTGGGCAGTTTGGGACTCTTTTTGCATCTAGAAGCAAACTGTTTCCAAAATAGTTTTGGGACATGGTAATCTATCCAATTATGTCCTAAAGCGAGGAAATAACAATATAGAAAATAACAAGTAAGAAATGCTTAAATGAAAGCATAAAAAGAACAACAGCTAAATGTTAGGTACAATTGTGATAACATTATTACTATATATGTGTGACATTATGTGCATGTTTTGATGAATTGTATGTATTATGCTTGCTAGACAAAGGGCAGCAAGTTATGGAAGAGAAAGACAAGGATGATCATCCCAAAGCAAGAGGCAAAGGGATTTGGATACAAGACAAGTGATTAGCTAGGAGTATTGTGAGTGTAACCTTACTTAGTGTTAGGACTTAGGTCCTAACCAATCTAGCTATTATGTTAATTCAATGACATTGCCATGTAACATGACCTAATATATATTTGGCTAATTAAGGGAAGTATGATAAGAATGACAACTTGTTTGATGCCATGTTCTACCTGTTTACTTGATTGTTAAGTAAATGAAATGATATGCTTGTCATGTTGCATTGGTTATGCCAAAGGTAAGAAATGGCATGCTTGCTTGGAGAATAAGGTACGCACATTGCATACATATGAATGTGTTTGTGATTGATATGCATAACTTGTTTTAAATGAAATGAACAATGGTACCACCTTGTGTTCATGCCATTCGAATGGCATGGATAAACTTGTCTTGGAAGTTAAGACTCCATAAGCCTAAGGGCTTGGCCTTTGAAGGACATAATCAGTTCTTGATTAATGAATTGTATAAAGCTTGAATGAAATTGATAATCAAACAACCTTGGTAGCTAGTTTGGATAGATATGAGGGCATGCCTTAGAATCTAGGGCTCATATTGGCACTATGGTGCATACTGGCACGATGGTGCATATTGGCACTACAATGCATATTGGCACTTTGGTGCATATTGTTGAAGATTTGATTATCTAGTGAACTAATTACCAGTGGTGTTGTAAGATGAATTAATAACTTGAAATGAACATTGTTTGTCTTGGATGTGTTATGTGAACATTACTTATCTTGTAAGATTCTTGAATGAACATCCTTGTTTTGAAAGATAACACATGAATGATTGTATAACTTGTTACTTTCCATGAAAGAGATGCATAGATGATGTTATTGTGCAAGAATGTCTACTTGGTACTTGGTGTTTTTGATTGCTTGTCTTCTAAGCAATAACTCGAATAACGTGATATATATACATGATGGATGTTGCTATGTTGAATGTGTGATATGTGAAGATTGCCTATGTTTTCCCCATGCATTCGAATAGTATATGACATGTAGTAATGATCTTGATTTTTTGAAAATACTTGTAAACTTGGACATGTATACTTGAAATTGGTTTGCTTAGTGTTACCTCACTAAGTACACAACTTGTACTTGCCACTCGACTCTTCATTCTTCCTATAACAGATTACGGACACTTTCAAGAGGATATCTTGAACTCGAAGCAATGTTTTGAAGCTAGCATGAAAGTATGATTTCATACTCTTTGTATGCCCCTAGTTTGGTGGCACTAGAACTTGTAATATTTAGCCTTGATCATGCATTTTGTTGTGTGTTTAAGACTAGTAATTATGTATAGCTTGTACGGGCCTAACTTGTAACCAACATGGGTGCCTCGAACTATGTACATAACTTTGTTGATATGTATATAAATAAGTATGATGCTGCGCAAATTCTGAAAGTAATCCATGATTGTTGAAACCGTGTTTCATTCAAATACTAGACCAATATTGTATGATCATGCATTTGTTCTTGTGGCCATTGGTAAGAATCGGCATTGGAGTTAAGGTATGTACAAGCATGCATTAACAATGTTACTAGCTAAGGATGCCATGAAATAGTATGTCTTGTTTAAAAAAAAAGAAACAAATGAAATGTGTTAAATGACTACCTTGTTGTTCGAATAGGGTATATGAACATGTAATAAGAATGTAAGTTGGGTCATGTCTAATAGAAACCTATTGTGAAGTATGCCATACTTGTCATTGATATTCGTATGGTGTATGTATATTGAATTAATGGTAAACTGTAACATGATAGCGTTAACTTAGGATATATGTATGAAACAAAACAAATTAGTACCTAAATTAGCATGTTAAGTATGTTGGTTTTGATTATTGTGGGTTACTTGTATGTATTGTATTGTTATGTTTGGGTTACTTGAATCGCAAGTTATCAATATCAAGGTTACTTGTCGAACAAGTAACCTATCGTTTGCTTTGTTTTCACCTCGATAATGCTCTTGAGCCATATTACGGCTAACCCGGGGATGGGGTGTTACATTTATTGGTAATTAGAATGTGCTACCTATGAGACTTGATATAAGCTTGTATTGTTGCTTAAATGTGAAAACTAAAACTCTTATTGTTCTGATTGAACTAGAATGTCGGAAATGACACTTGCTCGGGATGACGAGAGTCCTGTAGGCTCCTCTAACGAAGGAGGCAGCGTAAGGATGGAGCAAAATCCTCCGCAACACAAGCTCAACCTCGAGCTCAGGCCGCAGCTCAACAGGAAGCCCCGACTGTAAATCTTGTACAACAAGAGTACTTGTTAAGCATGAAAGAGATGTTTGATCATCTCGTATCCACCCTAAAGAGAGAACATCCAATTCCACCTCATGTGTCTGTAGTAAGTCAAGCCCTTATTGACAAGTTGGCTCAGCATCGAGCCTATACCTTCTCTGGCACTGATGAGGCTAATCTTGAAGTAGCCGAGTACTGGTTAGAGGCCACTACTCGCATTCTGACTAAACAATTGCCATGTCCTGACGAGCATAAACTCGAGTGTGCCATCGCTCTGTTGGTAGACGAAACACTAAACTGGTGGGAAACCACTACCCTGACTGCTCCTGTAGAGTCTATCACTTGGAAGTTCTTCCTCGATGAGTTCATGAAGAAATATATCAATGAACAATATCAAGCCGAGCACCGAAAGAGATTATTGTATCTTAAACAAGCTGGCAAACCTATCGAGCAATACGTAAGTGAATTTTGCAAGTATTGTAAGTATGGGTCTGAATATATCAAAACCGAGGCCGACAAGTGTTGAATGTTCAACGACGGGCTAAATGATGAATTAAGCCCTATATTAACTCCTCTGGGTATCACCGACTTCCAAAATTTGGTAAACCAGGCCATTGCTACTAAAGCGAAGATGAAAACATTGGAAAGACGCAAGAGCGGATACTCTTGGAAGGACAAACGACCCAGGAACGATGACAAGCCACACTGGCAGTCAATGAAGTCCAAACATCCCAAAACCTCAAATAGTTGTAAAGACTTCAGCCCTGTTGTTTTTGTTGATAGCACGGGGAATTAGGCTAAAGCTAATCAATACCCTCTTTGCAAGTTCTGCCAGAAATATCATACTGGCCAATGCAGAGATCAATAGAATCTATGCTACTCATGTAGAGCCTCTGATCATTATATCATGGATTGTCCCCAGAATCCCAACAAGGCTCCAAATCGTGCTTCTGCAATTGCTAGCTCAGCTTCTCCTAACCGAAACAAAGCACCCAGACAAGCTCAGTCTGGGAATTAGGGGAAATAGAAAGGCCCCTATTCGAATGCTCAGACTCATCAGGAATCTCGAGCCCCTGCTCGTATGTACCACATTCGTGGTAAAGATGATGAAGAAGCTCCCGATGTTATCGCAGGTACCGCTGAGTTAAATTCTAGTCCTGCATATGCTTTAATTGATACGGGATCTACCCATTCATTTTTTTGTTCTACCTTGATCAACAAGCTAAAATTAAAACTCGAAACTCTTTAATCAAATCTTGTAGTTTCGAATCCATTAGGGGGAAAACACCCATTAACTTGCGCCACAAGTAAGCTCCCTTGACCATTCAAAATGTCCCATTTCCTATTGATCTTTATGTCTTGCCATTTTGTCAATTTGACTTGATATTGGGGTTAGATTGGTTAAGTAAACACGAGGTCTGGGTAGATTTCCAAAATAGGAGATTGTATCTCCAGGGTTTAGGGAAATAATCTATTCTCTTAATAGACAAGAAACCAAACTTAATCTTTGCTAATATGATTCTTCAAGATGAAATTGAATTCGGTTTTCCTAGCATGCATGTTGTTTCTGAATTTGTTGATGGTTTTCCCGAGGAACTCCCTAGTGTCGCTCCAACCAGAGAAGAAGAGTTCAAGATCGAAATTCATCCTGAAACAGCTCCAGTATCCATTGCACCATATAGAATGGCACCTGTCAAGTTGAAAGAATTAAAGAAGCAACTTCAGGAGTTTCAATATAAAAGCTTCATATGGCCTAGCACTTCTCCCTGGGGTGCTCCATCCTATTTGTAAATAAGAAAGACGAGACTATACGGCTTTGTATTGACTATCGTCAGTTAAACAAGCTCACTGTCAAGAATCGGTACCCCTGCCCAAAATTGAAGATCTTTTTGATCAACTCAGGGATGCTTCTGTATTCTCTAAGATCGACCTTCGATCGGGGTACTATCAAATGAAAGTGAAAGAACAAGACGTACCCAAGACAGCCTTTCGTACTCGATATGGCCACTTCAAATTCCTCGTAATGCCATTCGGGTTAATGAATGCTCTGGCTGCTTTCATGGATCTCATGAATCAACTATTCAAGCCCTATCTCGATAAATTTGTAGTTGTCTTCATCAACGACATCTTGGTGTACTCTCGGAATAAGGAGGAACATGCTAAACGCCTCCGAATTGTCTTGCAAACACTCCGAGAACATCAATTGTATGCCAAGTTCTCCAAATGTGAATTCTGGTTATCAGAAGTTTCTTTCCTCGGCCATGTTATCACAGCTGAAGGAATCAAAGTTGATCCAAGCAAGATTCAGTCAATTATAAATTCGAGACCTATGATGAATGTAAGCAAGGTATGAAGCTTTATCGGTTAAGCCGGGTATTACAGAACGTTTGTTAAAGGCTTTTCCTCCATTGCCGCAAGCCTTACTAAGATTACCCGCAAAAATACACCTTTTGTTTGGTCGAAGAACCAACAATGAAGCTTTGATCAACTTAAGCAAGCTCTGACTCATGCACCGGCACTCATCCAACCATAATCGGACAAAAAATTCACTGTTTACAGTGATGCTTCTCATTTAGAACTCGGTTGTGTCCTGATGCAAGATGGGAACGTAATTGCTTACGCTTCAACGTAATTGAAGCCACATGAGTCTAATTATCCAACGCACGATTTGGAATTAGTAGCCGTCGTATTTGCTCTCAAGATATGGAGACACTATCTATATAGGGAGAAATGCAATCTATTTACCGATCACAAAAGTCTCAAATACCTCCTAACTGAGAAGGACTTGAATATGAGGCAAAGGAGATGGCTCGAATTATTTAAAGATTATGACTTGGTTATCGACTACCATCCGGGGAAAACAAACGTAGTTGCTGCCGCCCTTAGTCACAGACCATACTCGTGTAACTCCTAAATCCAAAATTCTAAGTGAATTCATTCAATTTTTATCATTCTTGTTTGATAAGTAACAACTCGAAATCTTCCTTGAAATATAAGTAACTTTTCAAATTAAACCTTCTTAGGTTACAAGTAACCCATTCGAATAAGAATTGTGCCTAAAATACATGTAACCATTAAAATTGAGTCTTTCTTAGCTTGTAAGAAAACATTCGAATAATGCCTTATTCTTCAAGAAACAATTCGAAACAATGCCTTGTTATATAGGTAACAATTTGAAAAGTGCCTTGCATTGCATGAAATATATTGAAAATCATTCTAATGACCTTGTTAATTCTTTTGTAGCTATTATGGCTATCAATGCTCATTTACGACTATCCAAGGGCCGAAAATTCTTGTCTAAACTTCACGTTCAATCCAATATAGTCTCGAGGATCACAGAACTTCAACAAGTTGATCCAGAACTTCAAAAGATCATGTCTAAGCTTACTTCTGAGTCTAGCTCTAACTTATCCCTCAAGTCAAATGGTCTCCTCTATTTCAAAGATAGAGTATGTGTTCCTAACAAAGAACAATTGAAGTGGGAAATGTTGCAAGAAGCACATCAAAGTTCTTTCTCGATCCACCCTGGATCGATTAAGATGTATAAGGACCTAAAGCCATTATACTGGCGGCCATGCATGAAATCTGCAATCACGTACTTTGTATCCAAGTGCTTAACTTGTCCAAGAGTCAAAACCGAGCATCAAGTCCCTATTGAATTGCTCCAACCTAATGAACTTCCCCACTGGAAGTGGGATCGAATTACTATAGACTTTGTCACCAGTCTTCCTTCTACTCCAAGAAAGAATGATATTGTATGGGTAATTGTTGATAGATTCACTAAATCTACTCACTTCATCCATGTTTGTATGAACATGAGTTTGGAAACCCTTGCTGAGCTGTACATCCGTGAAGTGATTCAGTTACACGGAGTACCTACAGCAATCATCTCTGATCGTGACCCTCGATTCGCTTCTCAATTCTGGAATTCTCTGCAAAAAGCTCTATGAGCTAAAGTACATCTTAGTACGACCTTTCATCCTCAATCGGATGGCCAATCTAAGAGAATCAATCAAGTGCTAGAAGATATACAACGAGCTTGTATTATCGACTTCGAGAAGAATTGGGAGAAATTCCTACCTCTTGTAGAGTTTGCCTACAACAATAGCTATCAATCTTCTATTCAAATGGCACCATTCAAAGCTCTATATGGTAGAAGATGTAGAACTCCTCTATGTTGGTCCGAATTGGGAGAGAGCAAGATTCTAGGACCTCAATTGCTTTGAGAAACCAAAGAACAAATCAAGATCATTCACGACCGATTGAAGGCAGCTTTCGATAGATAGAAAGCGTATGCTAACTTGAAAAGGAAAGACATCCAGTATGCTATTGGAGACAAAATCTACCTAAAGGTCTCACCTTGGAAGAAAGTGCTCAGATTTGGAAGAAAAAAAGGAAGCTCAGTCCCCGATACGTCAGACCATTTGAAGTTGTTGAAATAATTGGTCCAGTGGCCTATCAGCTAGCTCTTCCTAGAGAGTTCGATAGAATACACAATGTCTTCTATGTTTTAATGCTCAGAAGGTACCGATATGATCCTTTACACATTCTTGAGCCCGAAAAAGTAGAATTGAATCCCGATTTGTACTACGAAGAAGAACCTATCAAATTCTTGACCAGGAAGTAAGGAAGCTTCGGAACAAGATTGTTCCCCTTGTTAAGATCTTATGGAGAAGCCATAAGGTGGAAGAAGCTACCTGGGAATCTGAAGAAGTCATGAGGAAGCAATATCCTCACCTATTCGATTCAGGTAAATTCGAGGATGAATTTAATTTAAGGGGGAGAATTGTAACACCCTAAATCGGGCTTAGGATTATTGCTACTATTTAGAATCTTTAAATAATTAAAGAAGTCACACTGAATAGAACCTAATTAGGGATCAAAATACAAAAGCCACAAATTGGAATGTCGAATTCTAAAGGAATCAAAAGATAATTGATTTAAGGACTCAATTGGAAGGTTGAATTATAGGAGTGACTAAATTAAGATGACTAACTTGAAAACTCTAGCAAATTGGGTGATTGCATGCTAAAATTCTGGATTTCCTAATTTCCCCTTTCCACTATCTCTTGTTAGTGGAAAGTTAAAAGGATGAATTAGTCATTTCCCATGAATAATTATGATGAACTATCATCTTCTTCATTTTCCCATTTTGCCAAATTGAAGAGGGAAATTAGGGGGAGAGGTAAATTGAGAGAAAGCTTGAAATCCATGGCAATGCAACCTTGATTTAGCTCCTAATTAAGTCTAGATAGCATAGTGAGTAAGGTAACCACTTGTTCACTTGTAATGTTGAATGGTTGTTTGAATGATGTCTTTTTTGGCTTGATGATTTCTATGCATGCTAGGGTTATGCTAGTTGCAATTAGAACCTGGAAAGTGAATGCTTGTAAACAAATTGCTAATGAAACACATGTGTAGTTGCTGGAAATTTGAGAAACATGAACATGATATAAATCAGTCTAGATTAGTGGACTGTTTTGATTGAGAAATTGTGTAAGCATGCTAAATGAACTTAGAAATCTGTTTTTAACATGTTGCTAGGTAAAAAGATGATTGAATTGAATAGGTAACTTGCTGGAAAATGTGACTACACCTAGTTCAATTAGGTGATGGACTGCCTAGTTGATGAATTGATGTGTAATTGTGATCAAATGTATTAAACTAGGATTAACATGACTATGCCCTATTTTGAGAACATTGTTAGGTGAAATATGATGGCCTAGACATGTATGAACATGATCATGAATGAAATTGTCATGTTAGGACTTTGCTAGAATGAAATGAGGAACTAGAAATGCAACCTAGTGTAATCAGCCCAGAATGTTCTATTCTGGGCAGTGACTTTGAAAAATAACTAAAAATGGTATATAATGAATTTAAGGCTGAAATTTTTATGGAAAATATCTTGGAATGTCTAAATTCATTTGGAGAAAACTGAGCTAAACTCTGGGTTGTGTACTGAAATGTAGAGTAGAAATACTAGAGACAGTGCAAGCTGCCCTATAAAGCAGGATGCCCTATTTTTGAGTAAAAACTGTATTAATTGGCTAAGAACTAAAATTCAAGCCTTATATGGTCATAAAGACAATTTTGTTAGCTTTCCAACAGTGTAAACTAATCGAAAATCCACCGTACGGATTAAAAGATATGACCATTTAAAGGGACAGGGTGCAAACTGCCAGGCAGTAGTGTCCTGGGCAATTTGAGATTGTTTTCGCACCTAGAAGCAAACTGTTTCCAAAACAGTTTTGGGTCATTGTAATCTGTCCAATTATGTCCTAAAACGAGGTAATAGCAATATAGAGAAGAACAAGTAAGAAATGCTTAAAAGAAAGTATAAAAATTGTAGCTAAATGTTAGGTACAAATGTGGTAACATTATTACTATATATGTGTGACATTATGTGCATGTTTTGATGAATTGTATGTATTATGCTTTCTAGACCAAGGGCAACAAGTTGTGGAAGAGGAAGAAAAGAATGAACATCCCAAATCAAGAGGCAGAGGGATTTGGATACAAGACAAGTGATTAGCTAGGAGTATTGTGAGTGTAACCTTTCTTAGGGTTAGGACTTAGGTCCTAACCAATCTTGCTATTATGTTAATTCAATGACATTGCCATGTAACATGACCTAATATATATTTGGCTAATTAAGGGAAGAATGATATGAATGGCAACATGTTTGAGGCCATGTTCTACTTTTTTACTTGATCGTTAAGCAAATAAAATGAAATGCTTTTCATGTTGCATTGGTTATGCCAAAGGGTAAGAAATGGCATGCTTGCTTGGAGAATAAGGTAGCACATTGCATACATATGTATGTGTTTGTTTTTGATATGCATGACTTGTTTTCAATGAAATGAACGATGGTACCACCTTGTGTTCATGCCATTTGAATGGCATGGATAAACTTGTCTTGGATGTTAAGAATCCATAAGCCTTAGGGCTTGGCCTTTGAATGGCATAATCAGGTCTTGATTAATGAATTGTATAAAACTTGAATGAAATTGATAATCAAATAACCTTGGTAACTAGTTTGGATAGATAGGAGGACATTCCTTAGAATTTAGGGCTCATATTGGCACTACGGTGCATATTGGCACGATAGTGCATATTGGCACTACAGTGCATGATATGTATACATGGTGGATGTTGCTATGTTAAATGTGTGATATGTGAAGCTTCCCTATGTTTACCCCATGCATTCGAATAGTATATGACATGTAGTGATGATCTCAATTCTATGAAAATTCTTGTAAACTTGGACATGTATACTTGAAAATGGTTAGCTTAGTGTTACCTCACTAAGTACATAACTTGTACTTACCACTCGACTCTTCATTCTTCCCATAACATATTAAGGACACTTTCAATAGGATATCTTGAACTCGAAGCAACATTTTGAAGCAAGCTTGAAAGTATGATTTCATACTCTTTGTATGCAAATAGTTTGGTGGGACTAGTAATTATGTATAGCTTGTATGGGCCTATCTTGTAGCCAACGTGGGTGACTTGAACTATGTACATAACTATATTGATATGTATATAAATAAGTATGATGTTGCGCAAATTGTGAAAGTAATCCAATGATTGTTGAAACCGTGTATCATTCGAATACTAGAGCAATATTGTATGGTCATGCATTTGTTCTTGTGGCCATTGGTAAGAATTGGCATTGGAGTTAAGGTATGTACAAGTATGCATTAACAATGTTAATAGCTAAGGATGCCATGAAATAGTATGTCTTGTTTAAAAAAAAGAAGCAAATGAAATATGTTAAATGACCACCTTGTTGTTCGAATAGGGTATATGAACATGTAATACGAATGTAAGTTGGGTCAAATAGAAACCTATTGTGAAGTATGCCATACTTGTCATTGATATTCGAATGGTGTATGTGTATTGAATGAAATGGTAAATTGTAATATGATAGTGGTAACGTAGGATATAAGTTTGAAACGAAACAATTTAGTACCTAAATTACCATGCTAAGTATGTTGGTTTTGATTGTTGTGGATTACTTGTATGTCTTGTATTGTTGTGTTTGGGTTACTTGCGTCGCAGGTTGTCTATATAGAGGTTGCTTGTTCGACAAGTAACCTATATCTTGCTTTGTTCTCGCCTCGGTAACGCTCCCGAACCGAATTACGGCTAACCCGAGGATGGGGTGTTACACGATACATCTTAGTACGACCAGGATGTATATTAAAAGGACTACTATGTGCCTTAATCAAAATAGTGTGCCTCAACGCAGCATCTTCCGGCACAACTATCTAACTCTTAAAACATAAAACATCATCATCATTAAAACAAAAGTCCATCGAATTACCTTTCGCAATGTTCGTAACATGCGGGACCAACGAATCATCTAACAACTACTTCTCTTTGATCAACTGAACTACGAAAGGTTTCACTTGCAACTCATCTATCAACCTACCATCTTGCGGCAAACTCAAGCGCACAAACATGGCCCTCAACTCTACAGCTACCTTCCAACTCAAAGCATCGGCCACCACATTAGCCTTGCCACGTTAGATCATAATCTTTAAGAAACTCCAACCATCTTCTTTGCCTAAGATTCAACTTCTTCTGTGACATCAAATATCTCAAGCTTTTATGATCTGTGTACACCACAAACTTCTCACCATAAAGATGAATGTCTCCAAATCTTTAACGTAAACACCACTACAACCAACTCAATATCATGCGTAGGGCAATTGTGCACATGCACCTTCAACTGTCTAGATGCATAAGCCACAAATCTACCATATTGCATCAGCACACAACCTATCCCCACATAGGATGCATCACTATAGATCACAAACTCTTTTCCTGATTCGAGTTGAATCAAGATCGGAGTAGGTGTCAAAGCTTCCTTCAACTTCTTAAAAGCTTGTTGCCTTACATGCGTCAACTCAAACTTAACATCTTTTTGCAGCAACTTCGTCAAAGGAGCTGCAACCTTAGAAAAACCATCTACAAAATAACGATAGTATCCTGCCAAACCCAAGAAACTACGACCCTCTGACACCAACTTAGGTTGCTTCCAATTCACAACCGCTTCAATTTTTTACGGATCTACACTAATCCCTTCCGCCGATACAACATGACCAAGAAAGACCACCTCTTTAATCCAAAACTCACACTTGCTCAGCTTAGCATACAACTGGTTATTAACCAAAACTTGAAACACAATTCGTAAATGACTATCATGATCCTCCTTGGTACGTGAATACACAAGGATATCATCGATAAACACCACGACAAATTGATCCAAAAACTCATGGAACACCTGATTCATCATGTCCATGAAAGTTGTAGGTGCATTCGTCAACCCAAAAGGCATCACCAAGAACTCATAATGCCCGTAACAGGTGTGAAAAGCTATCTTCGGTACACCCTTATCCTTCACCTTCAACTGATAGTATCCTGATCTTAAATCAATCTTGGAAAACACTGTTGCACCGCGGAATTGATCAAATAAGTCATCAATTCGTGGTAAAAGATACTTATTCTTAATCGTCAAATTATTTAGTTGTCGATAATCGATGCACATCCTCATAGTGCCATCTTTCTTCTTCACAAACAACACCGATGCACCCCACGATGATACACTAGGCCGAATGAACCCTCGGCCTAACAACTCCTGAAGCTACGTCTTCAACTCTTTTAACTCCTTAGGGCACCATGCGATATGGAACAATGGAAATTCGAGTGGTATCCGCATATGTCTTGATAGAAAACTCCACCTCTCTATCAGGCGGCAAACTAGGCAACTCTTCCAAAAACACCTCCGAAAAATCACAAACAGTTCGGATATCCTGGGGATGTGCCTCCTTCATATTTGGATTCATAACATATGCCAAGTATGCATGACATCCTACTTTTAACAACTTCTACATTTCCATGGCTGAAACAACATTGGATAAAAACTTAACATTCTCTCCCACCACCACAACTTCATAATCATCAGACAGCTTCAACAAAACATGCTTAGTCTTAAAAACAACCACCGCCCTATGCTCGATCAACCAATCCATACCAAGGATGACATCAAAACCATAAAAAGGTAACTCTATCATGTCAACCGCAAACACATGTCCTTGAACCATCAACAGACATCTCCTATACAACTTCCTAACAACGATTGTCTCACCAAAGGAACTCGTCACTTGCATACCCACATCTAGAAACTCAACTGGTATGTCAAGTAACTGTGCATGCTCACTCAAAATATATGAATATGTGGAACTAGAATCAATCAAAGAAAGTAATGACAAGGATTGCAAAGTAAAGGTACCTGCGATCACATCCATGTCATTTCTCCCCTCGCAGTGTGTAAACATCCTAGCCAGTCCACCTCCTTCAGGTTGAACTACCACAACATGGGCAACATTCCTCCCACCATCCTCCCTACCGCTGAAAATTACCTCAGCCGCACCAACGACCCCTTTGAGGCTCAACAGCATGCACCGGTGCTTGTCTAGCTAACTGTGGACAATCACATTTCACATGACCCTATGAACCACAACCCCAAAAAACACAGAGAGTACCCTAGCACTCTCCAAAATGTAACCTCCCACATATGCCACACTCAGGTAAATGAACCCTAGCATTCTAACCCTGCTGCCCGCGACCCGTGATACCACCACCACTACGCCTCTATTTCTGTTGAAACTTTCTATCACGCAACCTCTTAAAATGATCCCTTCCACCATCAGACTCAGCAACACTCTTACCAGAACTAGAATTCCTTGAGTGAGAGGACAAACCCAAACTCTGCTCAATGTCCTTAGCATGAGTGAGCAAAACATCAAAATTTGTATACTCATAAGCCAACATATAGGTCTTCACCTCCTTCACTAAACCATATCGAAAGTGATCACATATCTTCTGCTCATCGGGAACCAGCTCATGTGCATATTGGCTCGACTGTACGAACTAAATCTCATACTATGCAACATACATGTTACCCTACACCAAGGCCATAAACTCTCGCTTCTTTTCATCTTAATATCGAGTACCAAAAAACTTCCTCAAAAAAGTAGCCCCAAAGAACTCACATGTCACCTCAGCATGTTCTATCCTCGTGATAGTGGTAGTCCACCATGAATAAGCATCTCCCTAAAGCAACAATACCGTACTACCCAACTTACGCACATCTGTACACTCCATCTGCGCAAGAATCCTCTGAGTACTCTCAAACCGTGCCTCCGAACCCCTCTAGAGACAAACCTCTAAACTCAGTACCACCCAGACTGCCTAAACACTCGAAATGTAAACCAATATTAACTGCAGATTGTGGCACAATTGCATGGATAGTTCAGGATTGGCTTCATTAGTAACAGTGAAAGTATAGGCCCGATGTTGAGCCATCTTGTTAATCGGGGCTCTGTTTGGCACAAAAACATGAGGAGGAATAGGATGTTCTTGATTCAAAGAAGTTACAAGATGATTGAACATCTCCTTCAAGCTCAGGATATATTCCTGCTACACAGGATTTATAGCAGGAACTTCCTGTTGAGTAACAGCTTGAGCTCGGGGTTGAGCTTGTTGTTGTGGAGGATTCTGCTCCATCCTTACACTTCCTATAACACCCCCTACCTCGGGTTAGTAGTAAATCAGCCTAGAAGCATTACCAAGCAAGAACAATACATCACAATACAAGCAAGAACAAGAGCAAGGCAAGAATAGATTAACTCATCCCTATTAGATGAGTTACTTAACTAACAAGCAACCAAGCATACTTACTTATCAAGCAAGAAATTCCATCATATATACTCATATGCTATTCGAATATCTTGCTTAGAAGACAAGCAACCAAATACACCAATCACCAAGTAGGCATTATTACACAAAGTCATCATCTGTACATTTCTTTCATGAGAAGTAACTAGTTATACAACCATTCATGTGTCATCTTTCATGGAAATGATGTTCGTTCAAGAATCTTACTAAACAAGAAATGTCACATCACGCCACCAAAGCAAACAATGTTCATTTCAAGTTATTAAGTCATCTTATAACACCCTTGGTATATAGTTCACTAGATAATCAAATCTTCAACATTATGCACCGAAGTGCCAATATGCACTGTAGTGCCAATATGCACCGTAGTGCCAAAATGCACCGTCGTGCCAATATGCATCGTAGTGCCAATATATATCGTCGTACCAATATGCACCGTAGTGCCAATATGCACCATAGTGCCAATATGAGCTCAAGATTCTAAGGCATGCCCTTCTATATATCCAAACTAGCTACCAAGGTTGTCGATTATCCATTTCATTCAAGCTTAATACAATTCATTATTCAATACAAGATTTTGCCATTCAAAGGCCAAGCCCTTAGGCTTATGGAGTCTTAACTCCCAAGACAAATCTATCCATGCCATTCGAATGGCATGAATACAAAGTGGTCCCATTGTTCATTTCATTTCAGCCAGCCATGTATATCAATGACAAACACATGCATATGTATGCAATGTGCATACCTTATTCTCCAAGCAGGCATGCCTTTTCTTACCTTTGGCATAAGCAATGCAACATGTCAAACATTTCATTTCATTTCCTTAACACCCAAGTAAACAAATAGATCATGGCATCAAACAACTTGTCATACATGTCATTCTTCCCTTAATTAGCCAAATATGTATTAGGTCATGTTACATGGAAATGACATTTAATTAAGACAATAACAAGGTTGTTTAGGACCTAAGTCCCTGCCTTAAGGATAGTTACACTCACAATACTCCTAGCTAATCACTTGTCTTGTATCCAAATCGTTTGCCTCTTGCTTTGGGATGTCCACTCTTATCTTCCTCTTCCACAACTTGCTGCCCTTGGTCTAGCAAGCATAACACATACATTTCATCAAAACAATCACATAATGTCACACAATTATAGTAGCAATGTTACCACATTTGTACCTAACATTTAGCTACTTTTTATGCTTTCTTTAAAGCATTTCTTACTTGTTCATCTTTATATTGTTATTACCTCATTTTAAGACATAACTGGACAGGTTACAATGTCCCAAAACTTTTTTGGAAATAGTTTACTTCTAGGTGCAAAAGCAGTCTCAAACTGCCCATGACACTATTGCCTGGCAATTTGCACACTGTCCCTTTAAATGGTCATATCTTTTAATTTGTACATCGGATTTTCGATTACTATACACCGTTGGAAAGCTAACAAAATTGTCTTTAAGAGCGTATAAGACTTTAATTTTAGTTTTTAGCCAATTAATACAGGTTATTGTTCAAAAACATGGCATTTACACTGCCTAGACAGTTTGCACTGTCCAACTATTTCTATTTACATTTTCCAGCATAGGACCCAGTTTTCAGTCCTGTTTTCACCTAATGAAAGTAGACATACTAAGGATCATGTCATTAAAATTTCATCCCTGAATTTGATCTATGCAAATTTTGGTGAATTTTCATAGCTAATGCCCAGAACATAGCAATTCTGGGCAGATTGCACCTATTCACATTTTAATTCCTTAAATTAATTTTAACCAATGTTTTGGCCCTATAATTCGTTTCATATGACATCCTAAACATGTTTAGTAAATGTTAATTCATTATTTTAAGGCAGCCAAAACAGAGTAACTTGGTTTCAATGCTTAATTTTGCATGTTTACACAATAGGTTCTTACTAAAACAGTTTCTATGCTGTATGACTATGTTCATACTTTTACCTTTCATTTCCAACATTGGTTACTAACAATTTAACTTGTTTAACACCTTAATTACATTATCTAATCATGTTCATGTTAACTTCATTAATTCCATGCCTCAATTACAAGTTCTAACCATTCAATTCTTAAATCAACATCTAATTTCAAATTTCCAGCAACCTAACACAACCATTTGAGCATGCATTTAAACCTAATCATGTCATCCAACAATTTTAAGATCAATTCTAGCAATTTCACAAGAGTCGATTACATGTTCATACAATTTCCAACATCTATATACTCAAATCACAATTCCATTTCAAATCAAACAACTCAAACATGAAATTTACAAGAGAATCAAGTAATTACTTTACTTACTAAGCTATCTAGACTTAAATTGAAGCTAAATCAAGTTGAATGGCCATGGATACCAAGCTTTCCCCTTCACTTTCTTTTTTCTCTTTTTTCTTCTAGTTAGAATCGGTAAAATGGTAATAGGAGAAATGTTTGGCTGATTCATCCTCAATTTTCCTTAATGAATGGACCAAATTATCCCTTATTTATCCACTAATCAAAGATAAATCAAGGGAATTTGTAGGATATTAAGAATTTAGCATGCATTCTCTCTATTTACTAGAGTTTGCAAGTTGGTCACCTTAATTTGGTCACTTCGTTCTTTAAACCTTCCAATTAAATCCTTAATTCAATTTATCTTTTGATCTCTTTTAATTCAGCTCTTAAGTTTCATTGTTTTTACATTTTGATCCTTAATTGGATCCTATTCAAGGTAACTTGTTTAACCATTTAGGGATTCAAAAAAGGATAGCAATAATCTTAGGCCTTGTTTAGGGTGTTACACATATGCACCAGAATTATGAGGATAATTTTCAAACACATGATGCTCTCCACAACAAGTGCAAGAGTTTTCCACGGTATAGGCTATTTGGGCTTTTCTCAGTTGGTATAGGTAATCATCGGTGAGTATAAGAAATTCTTGATTAGATTGATTCCTATCTTCCCACATCAACTCTCGAATAGATCGGCTTTTATTTCCCCACATGTTGATGTCCCTTAACTTTGTAGCGCACCTAATTTTAAAATAAACACAAACAAAAATAAAAGTCAGTAAAAATAATAAGAAAAAATGCAATAACAAAAACAATTAACACTAACTGCCAATCCCCGGCAATGGCGCCAAAAACTTATTGAGTGATTTAAGTGCAACGTAAATGGTGCAAGTGAACACATCGCAAGTAATAAAGTGATATGCATCAAGTATCATCTCCATAGGGATTGGTTTGGGCCACTTTTCTTAAGTTACTGCATTGTAAAAGACATAGATTGATGGTGATGAATGTAAAGTAAAATAAACTAAGTAAATAGAAAAAAAAATGGAAAGAGTAATCAATTAAAGAGAGTAGGACGTGTTATCATGAGTAGTGTTGCAATGGCTGAATGGATTGTCGTGGCAATTGATTGCTGAGGCAACTCAATTGTTGTGACAACTAAGACCGACTAAATTGCCATGGCAACTAGGTCACAATTTATGCCACGGTAACTAGGACTGGTTTTAATGCCGTGGCAATTGGGTTTCTTCCTTCAAAGCTCGACGAAGTATTCTTCAATGTCTTCTTGTTATCCCTAACAGAAGAACTGGCTAATTGTGCATGCCTTGGTGATACATCCCTGCGTTAACCTTTGGTGAACAACAACCAATCTTTCACTCCTCTTTGCCATTGAAATCTGATCCTTATTTCTAAGGTGGATTAATTCTCACCAACGATTGTTTGAATGAGAATCATGTTCATTCGTTTCTTGAATCTAACTCTCCCCAGCGTGGATAAATGGATAACACTCAAGATCCTTTCCCAATTCTCTCAACATTAAAAATAAGAAATCAAGAATGAACAAACTTCAAATTTACTAAAATCAAGAACCTAAGCGATCCAATCATTTATCACACCACAAAACCCAAATAAACCCAGCCAATTTAAATTATTTCATGGATGGGGAAGAAGAAATTACAAAGAATTTAATCCCAGACATGGATCTCATAAAATAGAAATGAAGAAGAAGAAGGTGTGATATGTTCTTTCTCTCTCTAAAATCTGATCGCTCCCCTTTGATTTGCAATTTGATCTCTATTTATAGATATGATACGATCAACTTTGTGTTGATAGGAAGGGTTTGAATGTATTTGAATTTCATGGAGATCTTATCCTTATCTGATTAGGCATTTGAAATTTGAATCTGGGATTTATCCTCTGCGTTCTAGATAATCCTGCGAATAATGTTGTATTTATCTAGATATGTCGCGACAATCAGCTTCGGCAACTCCTTCAATAATGTCCCTACTTGCCAAGGCAATCTTATCTTGCACAAAATAAAGCAAACCAACAGCGATTTTTAAAAAAAAAACAACAAAAATGTAACACCAAGCTCGATAACCAAGGAAACTAGGAAATTATACATGAATGCCAATAAATGCAACTAAAATGAACCGGTACAGAGACACATGTACCGATACGTTTGGACCTGTAATGTCCACTTTTGCTGAGTTTTAATTCTTTCAAGGATCCATACACATTCTAACATGCCTCAAACTTATACACAACTAAACCAAGTATCAATCCAAGTCAAAACATTACAAAATTAAGATTGAATCATGGTGTTATGCTTTCAAGGGTATACTAGAGGCATGCTTCCTAGAAACCAAAGCATTCAACTTTCAAAACATAAAACCAAAGCTGGAAACAACATAAAATCCCCACTACAAATCCAAAGCAACAATACAAACATGCTCAAATAGGGAGTTTAGCATAAACCCTCCCAAAACAACAATGAAACCCCATTGCCTTTATTACTATAAGTCTAATTCGAAATCATACTTTCAATACTCAAAGTCCTCGATAATCCCTATCCCACACGCTACCTCGTAACCCTTAATTCTCTGCATTGATGGACAAAGAGAGCGTAAGCACACTAGGCTTAGTGAGGAGTGCTCAAACAGCACACCATCAATGCATTTAAAACCATTTTCCAAAACCACATTGAAAATTCCTTTTCAAACATCTTATAAATTTTTAAGGCTTGAAAACCATGCACTTAACACTTTAAAAAATAGCATACTAAACCATATGCAACATGTATCATGGATCAACAACAAATCTCAGTGCTGGCCCTGGATTTAAGCATTTTGATACATAACAACCCATATGCAAAGCTTAAAGAGTAAAAATGAATAAACCAACATTATACATTAACAGCCACCAACATGATACATCAAAAATTATATTGTCTTTCAAGTAATCAATAAACAAATCCACTTTCCAAAATATTACACCGGATACACGGATTCAACAAGTGCCTCTCAACACTTCATGACATCTCAACTGGAATTGTGGTACAACACAGGGACACCAACCCCAATCATTGTTTAGATACATAATCCACTAACGAGAGTTTTCGATACCATATAACCTCTCACTGTTAGGGTACTTGAATGGAGTATTCGGTACACCGTATAAACCCCTCGACATCCAAGGTGACTTCTTATAGTGCACTATAATTCATTCAAATGGCCGGCCAACTATATCCGATAACATTTTAAACCACTTGAATCTCTAACCGTTTTATCGGACTGTCTAATCAGCCTATAAACCTCTAGGCTCAAAACTCGGGTGTTACATATATATTTGAAATTTCATTATATTGAACAAACAATTTAACAATGCACACACATGTCTCAATCCTTGTAACACCCTTAACTCAGCTTAGGAGAAAACTGGCTTAAGAAGTGTTACCAAACAAACATACAAAGACTCTTGATAACTTTAGCTTGAACAACTGAGCTTTTCTTTGAAAGACAGGGTAATATAAAACTTTTTATTTGTTTACTCAAGATTCCAACTTCAAACTTGATTAACATGCCATCGCATAATCATACATGATGCGTTCACACTTCTCAACAACGTGTAATCATGATAGCAAACATGCAAACATCAAGATCGACTTAACTTAGCTATTGAGCAATCATATGGTATATAAGACTAATTACAAGAAGATGATGAATACGATCCAATATTAAGTTCAAAGTTACTTCAAGTCTCGAGCCAAATCAATTAGATACATATATCTTTCGTATAGCAAGACCATGTATGTGTTCATAAACGTTAACATACCCAACTTAGCTTAACTAACCAATAATCATTCAAACTTTGTTTAGCATAGCTTATACAACAAGCAATATAAGGTACGAAATCCCTTTACTAGATGAATGATAGTTTCTCTCATACAAAAATAAAATCAAGGTTATTTTAAAGCTTAGCCAAACATACCCAGTCTCAAGAAATATACACAATACAATACATTATACCTACTTATTTGTTGACATGATTACAGAACACGTATCATAATCATCACTCTAAACTTGCAACTACATTATCTCATTTTAGGGTTAATATATTTTAATAAACATATACAGAACAACCCTCACACATGCGTGCCAACAAGGCAGTCTAGTAACTTAGATCACATATAAATATTTAAATAACCATACTACCATGCTAAACTTGTAAATCATATAGTAAGCAATCATAGAATAATTAAAGGCCCTTTACAAACATGTTATCACTTACTTCTACTTAAAAACAAACATAACCAAAAAGGTAAGCCAATGCTTATGCATACAAACAATTTATGTGCCATACATCTTGAACTCGTGACTCGACTAAAGCTTGAGGGCAACTCAACCAAGATATACCCTGAAAGGTAGATAAGGGATTTAATAAGTATTGTCATACTTAGTGAGGTAGCTATATAAGTTAAGGTGTTCATATTAAGCTTTGTTTTATGGTTTGCTAGATTCAAACAAATGGCAGGTTTGATCGTATACAAGACATTATAGCTAATAAGGATCAAGTAACATTTAAGCATTAGTTTCTTGAGGATCAAGTCATCAAACACGTCTTCTCATAGACATGTACTACATATCATGTAGGTTACCAACTTAATATATGTTACATAACATGTCACTCAATCAAGCATATATATATATATTTGAATACATAACAACATATCATGCATACACATCATTCGACCAAGACATGTATATATCAAATATAGCATATATTCACATTATTCGATTATGACATGTACTTAACAAACATATCAGATTCTATTCATAGCCTATTAATACATATTCATAAAACTCCAATATATTGTTTATACACAAAACAATCCATTTAAAACATGTATACACTTAATACATCCAAAACAATCCACTATCTTTAGTAAACATGTCAAAACCGTCCTTTAAAACATGTATACACTTAATACATCCAAAACAGTCCACTATCTTTAGTAAACATGTCAAAACAATCCTTTAAAACATGTATGCACTTAATACATCCAAAATAGTCCAATATCTTTAGTAAACATGTCAAAACAGGTATACACTTAATGCATCCAAAACAGTCCACTATCATTAGTAAACATGTCAAAACAGTCCTTTAATACATGTTCATGTTAATCATGGCAGCAACACATGGGAATGCAGAACTGGATAACTTTGTCACCTATTTTCACACACATAATTGGGCAGCATTATCACATATTTTCGTATACAACATCGTGCAGCATTATCATATATTTTCATGTACAACATTGGGCAACATTATCACATATTTTCATGTGCAACATTGGGCATTCGAATTAGGATATATATAAAAACGTATCATGTACAAACATAGGTTACTTGATATAAAAGTTATCCTCTTCATAGCATATAAGATGTTATGTTATTTCTTAATTTGATAAGCACAATCCCTTATTATCATTTATCATAGCCTTGAGAATAGAATAACAACCTAGGTACACGAATCTTATGACGCCTTTCGTCAAACAAGGGTACTCAAAGTACCAAACAAGGGAGCATAGTCCAAACAAGGGACTGAAGTCCAAACAAGGGACTGAATTCCATTATATCAAGGAGCTCTATAGACTCTATGGCATGCCAACTATTCCTAAGACTGACTCGAAACCAAGGCTTTCACATTTATCTTATCTTATCAACATTGCCACCAAGGCTTATTTCATAACATAGCAAATATTTTCAATCACATGTAGCTTTCAAACGAGCATTTCATATCATATCTCGTCTATAGTATAGACAAGCCTAAATTGATGTTCATATGCTTTCCAAACAAGGTTGGTAATTTTTCATATCAAGTATATAGGATCTCATGTATATATCAAACATTTATCAAGCGTACATCAAGCATTTCATATTGTCAAGTACTTTCATAAAAGTACTTACCTCGAATCCAAGCTTATAGGCGCAACACCATTTAATTTAACAACAAGCAATGTATATCGAAACAAGTAAAGATGCTCGAAATAGTTTCCATCTATCATGAGACTTTAAACTATACTCACCTGATATCCTAAAGTTACGGGATACCTGATCCACAATCACATCTTGCTACTTAACCAAGTCCATTCCTAGCTTCCTTTTAGCAACACCTTCTTTAACAATATGTACCTCAAATAGATAACCAAACATTACTAACCATGTCACCCAAAACAATATATCCTACCAAATTATACACACTTTAATCACCTCTATTATAAGTCAGTCCAATATACACTCAAAAAAAGACACAACAATTCAAAATACTTATGTATCCAACTACATTCTCGTAACAGTTCTAGTAGGTGTAAAGTAAAACCCTTATACTTTTAATATATATCAAACAATTCCTCAATCATTTGAATCAAAGCAAAACAATCCATTTTATTTCATTATCTACTTAACAGTCCTTAACTTGCATACATTTATATATACACCAAAATAGTCCATTTTACACTTATTTTTGCATAAAATAGTCCCTAAATTTTACACTCACATTTACCTATTTAAAACAATTCAATACACTTCTTTATGTATTCAAAACAATCATTAATTCATAGATATACAATGTATATACTTAAAACAGTCCACTATATTCAAGTATACACAAAATAGGGCAAACTATACTCATATACTTATATGTACACATCAAAACTGTTCCTAGACTTATATGGCAGCCCTTAAGTACTTTACACCTTCAACCCATGTTTTAATTACACGAATCAATTCATATATTTTCATATATACTCATAACAGCCTTAGTTATATAGTTTTATATATGTGTATATAACAAAACAGTCCTTTAATGTCCTTATGTGCAAAACAGTCCATTAATTTATGATTCAATGTAAAACAGTCCCATGCTTTCATACTTACCCAAGACACTTCTAATTACAATTGTTCATTCATCAAAGTATCAAAACAGTTTACATTTCTTAAATACACCAAATTCACATAAAAAACAGCCCACTGAGACTCACATTCAAGCAAAACAGTCCCTTATGTATGTATATATATAATCACATATATGCAATCAAAACAGCCCACAAATTTACATATCAATGTAAAACAATCCCTAGCATTACAATACATTCTTAAACACATCAAAACAGCCCCTTTACTTATTCCAAAAAGCCCTAATTCTAGTTTTCGCAAACAACAAAACACTCCTCTTATTTTCGAGCAAAACAAACCTTTAATGTGCAAACCAGCCCCAAAGTCATTAAAATGTTTCTAAATTTTTTGGTTTTTAAAGAGTAACGTTTACAGTCGGAAGAAAAATCCACATAAGTCAATTTAGACCATGATCAATCCTATTCAATCCATTTTAGCTAGTAGCATCAAGAAGCACCAAAAGCTCAAATGTTATCAAAATTTATACTTGTGGACAAGTATTTGAAATTGTCCAACATTTCAAAACAAGGCATATTCCTAAACATCATCATATTGCTCCATTCTAAGAGTCTATTTATCGATCAAGTTGGTTAACCATTCAAGTATATATATATATATATACACCCTTTTTTTTCAATTTAATGAAAGACTACAAAAACAGTTTCAGATATATATATATATTCAAGCAATCCTTCGATCAAGAGAATATTTCATTCCTCAAATCTAACATCTCATGATAGGGAAACAACATGTTCGAACTCAACCAAGATACCATTTAACAAGGCATAACAAAATCAAAGACTCACAAAAATTTCTATAATTTAAAGATTACACCAAGAAAACATATAGTAACAAATCTAATCTCACATGATCATAGAAGCAAGACAACATGAATTCAAGCTTGCATCTAAATCTACTTGAGAAAAGAACAATCTAAAAAACAATTTAAATGTTTAAATCTCATAAAGATTCAACAGCATACCAATATCAAGAACATGCGCAACAATCTTCAAAACAACAATGAAAATTACATTAATGAAGAAGTTTACCCTTTTATCTTAGGACCCTTTGGTCAAGACCAAACCCAGCTCACCATCTTGATTTTCCTCTAAACAATCCTCACTTTCTCTCACTACAAGGAGTTTCGGTTTCAAGGGGAGAAGAAAGGAGTTGGATCCAAATCATACACATGGCCGGTTCCTTGATTCTCCATGCACACATGGTCTTAATGAGAGTGACACGTGTAATAGCCTTATAATTAAAGATTACTTAGCATGCAATTCCTATTTTTACTTGATTCACATAATTTCCATTTCAAATTGGCCATCCAAGTTTTCCCTCCCTTCAAATTAGTCCTAGATCATAATTGTACTTTCAATTATACATTAAGAATAATTAATTTAGGAAACGAATTAACATCATCCTCCTAGGCCCAGTTTTGGGGTGTTACAATCCTGATACATGAATCATTCAAATGTTCAAGGGTAAGATCTTATCATGAATTTATCTTTTTCTAACTAATTACTAACACTTAGGATACATGAGAGATTCATATATATAATTCTCAAGCTAAGCTCTAAAACAAGATGAAGGACAAGAATGCTTATCTTCCCCCTTAGTATGATCGAACAAGACTCAAGAATTGGAACTAACTATGTAACACCCTAAAAATTGGTCTAGAAATGTTACCACAATCTAAACTATAGGATAATTGAATTCATGAGCTAATCAATTTAAAGAAGAATCACATTAGCCATCCTTAAGATCAAATAAGTGAAATTAGAACCAAATTGAATTGAAATTAAAACTAGAAGGCATAAATGAAAGGATGAAATTGTGATAATGCAAAAATCTATAGATTGCATGTAAAATATAATTAAAATCAAGGCCGGCCTTGACACATGTTCTCATTTGAAGAGAAAATGTGCCAATTTGGATTGTGACTGATGGCCAAGGAGGAAAGATGAGCAAACATATTGTCATCTTCCTCCCATTATCATCCACCTTGGCCCATTATCTCCATGTTAGAACCTTGTTAAAATGAGTTTAAAAGCTAGAAATTCAACCTAGTGTAATCTGCCCAGAATGCTCTGTTATAGGCAGTAACTTTGAAAAATCACTATAAATTGTATATAATGAATTTAAGGCTGTAATTTTTATGGACAACACCTTGATATGTCTAAATCCATTATGGGAAAACATAAATAAATTCTAGGTTGTAGAATGAAATGTATAGAAGAATCACTAGGGACAGTGCAAACTATCCAGTGTGACAAATTACCCTGTCTTTAAGTTAGAAACTGTATTAATTGGAAAACGAACTAAAATACAAGCCTTATATGGTTATAAAGACAATTATGTTTGGTTTCCAACGGTATAAACCAATTGAAATTCCGACGTACGGAATGGAAGTTATGCTGATTAAGTGACTAGAGTGCAAGCTGTCTGACAGCAGCAGTATAGGTAATTGCAAACTGTTTTGTGGCAATTTATAAACTGTTTACAAAACAGTTTTAGGACATTGATTCTACCTTGTTTTACATGAACTAGAATATAGATAAGTTTAGTTAAGTGTAATGAAGAATGTACATAAACATGCTGCCAGATTTGTGTATGATATGTACTTGTAACCTTGCCTTGATTGAATGATCACATGAACTTGTTTTGACATGTATTTGTTGTGTACTGTGATAGAACCTGGAGTTAACTTGGTGGAAGAGGATAAAGTGGATCATTCTAAAGCCAAGAACAAAGGAGTGTGGATCCAAGACTAGCTAGCTTGGAGTATTGTGAGTGTAGTTATCTTTAGGGTTAGGACTAGGACCTAACCAATGCATACTTTTTTACCTTCATGAAATGGTTAAATGAACCTAATAAGAACTTGACCCAATAAGGGAAGAATGACTTGTAATGCATGAAATTTGATCACAACTTTGAATGCGTGATTAATTCAAATGTCTAAGCATGATTAAGTGATAACATGAATGCTTGTATGTGTCATGATACAATGTGATCGAATGCTAAAGACTTGCTTGAGATATCATCTCATCTTGAAGAAATGAAATACGAAAATTACATGAAATGTGAGGTATGGCTCAAATGGCCTAAGGACCTAATATGAATTGAACTTGCTTGACATGATCTTGATCTTGAAACACTTGAATAAATTGTAAATCGAGCAACCTTGGTAGCTAGTTGGACTAGGTAAAAGGGCATGCCTTAGAGTCTAGAGCTCATTGTGTCATGGTGGGCTACGGTCTAGGGCTAAGGCCCCTATTTGTCGATAGATGGAGGGTACATATTTGGTCTTTGGCGATAGTAGGAGGGTTTGACCAGCACTACGGTGCATCTTGTGGCGACAGTTGGTGGGAGACTCGATTACCTATACAAACTAAGTACCAAGAGGGTTGTTTAATTGATACCAATTGTAATAACAATCCTAAAACACATGTGACTTGTCTTGAAAGCTATGAATAGTATGTTACTTCTCATGAAAGCATGACTTTCTTGATTACTTGTTTTGTAAGCATGATGTGCTTGATTCATGATATGAAACATGAAGTATGAATTTTTTATTCTTGTTCTTGATAGCTGAATGCTATGATCCTTAGCTAGGATTACTCTAATGTTTGAATCCTTAGTTAGGATTACTCTAAAGCTTGAAAGCCTTAGCTAGGACTATCTTAATGCTTGAAATCCTTAGCTAGGACTATACTTGATTAAATGACACAAAGCATGATATAATAAAATGGTTAGAAATTGATCATGCATTTTGGTACTTGTATACAATGTTCTTGATGGGCCTACTATGTAATGAATTTAGTAACAAGTATATAATGAACCTAGATAACATGAAATGAATGATGTTTTGTTGCGCACATATTGAATAAACTTATGAAATGTTCAAGTGAACTATCTAGCTTACATTGATGTTCGAATACCATGTTATTGTGCGTGTCTTGCTTGAATTGAAAGTAGGATGATCGAACCATGCATGCTTGTATTATAATTCAATGCCTTGGGAACTATATGGTCGCTTGTGTGTGTGTATATACCATGATGTATGTGTTTAGGTATTAGAATGAAGATTGCCAAATGGTTAGGCATGAAATAAGACTTGAATGAAACTAGTTACATGTAATTTGAATGACCAAATGATCATGTTTAGAAATCTAAGTATGAAATGTTAAAATATATATAAACTAATGATCAATGAATTGAATGGAAGCATGTTACACCTAGGGTCATTCGAATGATAAGGTTTAAATGAAGTTAAATGTAATGATAATTAGTAATGTATAATGTAAGTATAATAGGAAACAATTTAATGGCCTTGTTCGAATGCCTATGATGTCTTGAAATCAAATCAATGCTTGGTTACTTTTTAGTTAAGTAAGTATACTTGGTTGCTTGTTAGTTAAGAAACTCATCTAATAAGGATAAGTTATCAATGTTTGCCTTGTTGCTTGCTTGTATTGTATTGTTTGACTTGTCCTTGTCCTTGCTTAAGTAACGCTCCCGTGCTAGTTTGCAACTAGCCCGGGGTAGGGGGTGTTACAAACTAAGCTCAATTCTTCACGGTTCCATGGAAACAAGTTTAACTCCCTCTCAAATTTGGGGTTTCGATCTTTTAGGGATGAAGAAGACAGCATATGGTTATCTCCCATGTGGCCAAGACCCCTATCACAAGCCTTCATCAATGATTTCAATGTGTACAAACCCACTTGTAAAGTTTATTTAGCATGCAATCCCAAAGCTTAACATTTTATGCGGTTTAGTACTTAGAAATTTATCTATTTTGCCTCTTATTTCTTTCAATTTGATCCTAACTTCTTAATTGATCTATCAAGTGACACCTTGGAACAACTTATTTAGCAATTGAATTGATAGCATACTTCTAAGCCAAATTTTGGAGTATTACAATTCTCCTCCCCTAAAAAAAATTCATCCTCAAATTTTCTTGATGTGAAAAGATGAGGATATTGATTCTTAATAAAAGCTTCAAGTTCCCAAGTAGCCTCTTCAGATTTGTGATTCTTCCACAATACAAGCACTAAAGGAATAGTCTTGTTACAAAGTCTTTTAATCTTACAATCCAAGATCTGAATTGGTTCTTCCTCATAAATAGACCGGGATCACTCCACCTCTTAAGGTTCCCACACATAAGAAGAATCTGATTGGTATTTATGAAGCATCGAGACATGGAACATATTATGAATCTTGTTGAATCCCATTAAGAAGAGTCAAACAATATGAAACATGACCAATCTTTTCAATAATCTCAAATAGCCCAATGAAACGAGGACTAAGTTTTCCTTTCTTTCCAAATCTGAATACTTTCTTTTATACAATGCTTCAAAGTGAGTTATCAGGATGGATGTCTGACAACTGTTATTGTAGGCAAACTCATCCAATGGTAAGAATTTCTCCCAATTTTTCCAAAATCAACCACCCAAGACCGAAGAATATCTTCTAAAATCCGGATTACCCTCTCCGATTATCTATCAATTTTGGGGATGGCAAGCTATTCTGAGATTGATCTTGGTTCCGAAAGCTCTCTACAGGGGGCTCCAAAATCTTAAGGTGAACTGAGGATCTCAATCTGAGATTATAGACGTAGGAACACCATGTATACATAAAATTTTGAATATAATTCAGATAACTTGTCTAAACTCATGTTCATCCGAATAGGTAAGAAATGTGCTAGCTTTGAGGATCTAACAATTATCACCCAGATTGCATCATTCTTCTTTGGGAATAAAGATAGCCCACTTAAAAAATCCATAGCTATATGTTCCCATTTCCACTAAGGTAATTCAATGGGTTGCAAGAGTCCTTTAGGGACTCAGTGTTTAGATTTAACCTTCTAACAAGCCAAACTATTGGATATAAACTCTGAAATTGGTTTCATTCTCGGGTACCAAAATAGCTCTTTCAAATTTGTTATACATTTTTAATGATACTGGATGGATTGAAAACGGACTACTATGAGCTTTCTGAAGCATTTCCTTCTTAAGGGTTTCATCGTTGGATACATAAACTCTATTTCAAAAATAGAGTAAGTCAATAGAATTTAGAGAGAAGTCTGGTTTAGGTTCGTCTTTTATCTTAAGCAAAATGCTCTAAAGTTCAAGATTTGATTGCTGAAGAGTCTTGGTTAGAAAAGTGGTAAATATAGAAAAACCTTTTAACAAATCTTTGATAGTATCCAGCTAACCCCAGAAAACTTTTAATTTCACCAACATTTCACGGAGGTCTCCAATCAACAATTGATTGAATCTTCTTAGGATCAACTTTAATCCCTTCTAAAGATATTACATAACCGAGAAAGGATGCTTCAGATAACCAAAATTCACTTTTGTTAAATTTTGCATAGATATGATAATCTCGAAAAGTTCAAGAAATAATTCAAAGGTGTTTCAAATGTTCGTTCTCATCTTTTGAATAGATAAGATTCTCATAACTGAAGATGATTACAAACTTGTTCAAATAAGGCTTAAAGGCTCGATTCACATGATTCAATAATATGGTTGGAGCATCGGTTAAGCCAAAAGGTATCACAAGGAATTTATAGTGACTATATCGAGTCCTGTACGCAGCTTTGGCACATTAATTTCCTTAATTTCCATCTGGTAATATTTTGATTGAAAATCGATCTTAGAAAATGTTGTAGCATCCTTAAGCTGATCGGGTAAGTATTCAATTTAAAACTCAACTTTCCAAATCGGAGGTAATCTTAGAAGTCCCTTAGAGGATACTTCAAGAGTTTCAAAGACATCTAAGATTGACTCAAGAGTAAATTTGGTCTTATTAACATCAAGTATAGCAACAAACACAGGAGTCAGTTCAGATGGTTTCTTATATATTAAGAACATCTATTCTTTTCCTAATCCATGAAGGGAAAATCTTTTCTTTCAACAATCTACCCATGCATGGTGCTTACTTAATCAATCTAGTCCCAGAATAAGGTCAAATTCATGGAAAGGTAGTGCTAAAAGATCAGTCGGAAAAAGAAATTCCTTATATAAACAAGGGACAATTCTTACACACTTTGTCTACCACAAATGTATCTCCCAAAGGATTATTGGGAACAGGATTACAATTAGTAAGCTCAGGAGTCAAATTTAAACTACTCAATAAGAATAGAACATATAAAGGAATGGGTTGATCTAGAGTCTAACAAGGCATATACAAGATTTGGGTACAATTCAATTGTACCCGCGATGATGCAAGTTTCGATATTGGGCTAACTTATCTATCAGAGTCCTTAATTGTACAATAAAAGGAAAATGGGAGGAGTCGAAGGCTTTTGCATCCGAGAAGTGATAAATGAATTGAATATTTCTTTTATACTAAGGAAACACTCTTACTACACAGGATGGATTGAAGGTGCTTCTTGCTGCTGCTTAGAAGCATTCTGAGGATTTTGTTGTTCCTGATTCATCCTTTCACTCTCTCCCTTATTGGAGGAACCAGTTCGGCTTTCATTGTTTTGGTCTAAGATATGTTTCAGACATTACCTTAAACTAACCACATATAAAGGAGCTCTTATCAAACACAAATCACAAGTATTTGTCAATTTTAACTCCTCGGTGGCACCTACTGCAAATGACAATGCAATGAGACTCATTTAGTTCTAGAATCGACTAAACTCTAGCTCGAATACCAATAAAAATATAACACCCCTTAATTGGTTTATGAGAATAAACCGAGCTAAGAAGCATTACTATCAAACAAGTGTAAGCAACTAAAGTTCAAAGAAAGAGACTCAAACAAACAAGGAAGAATACAACAAAATAATCACAAGCAAACCAAGATAGATGCAATTTAATTACAACGATTCAATCAGGCTAAGCTTCCACTTACATTAATAACAATATTAGTCATAATATCATAATGCTTATAAACA
Source organism: Hibiscus mutabilis (assembly GCA_019671005.1). Lineage (NCBI taxonomy): Eukaryota > Viridiplantae > Streptophyta > Magnoliopsida > Malvales > Malvaceae > Hibiscus > Hibiscus mutabilis. Next base: position 48,885,176 of record CM033711.1, read on the forward strand.
AAAACACATTTAAACCAAGCATAGTAAACTTAGATTCATTTAATCATTTTAGCAACTATTCTACGCAACCTTAATTCCCATATCTATTGTTAACAAAAGTTGATAAATTTTGCAATTAGACCTTTTGACCGAAGGAAAATTCATAATATTTACCTATCTCCAAGTCGAATTAAAGATAGCAATCTAGATGTTTTTCGAATGTTTAGAGCATAGGACAATTCGTTTATTACTCCAAATTATTTAAACATACTGATTTACTATTAGCAACCTAGGCATTTATTCTAATAGCAGATTATGACTTACTCCTATCACTTTTAAAAATTAAAATCATCTTAATTCTTCTAACACAAAAGAATCACTCTAGATGTTACAAGAGGTTCATATTACAACAACTTAACCACAGTACAAAAGATCCTTTAGGACCTACACACGAACTATACTAGCTTCACCCAAATCAACCAATTGAAAGTCATTCGAACTAGGAACATATAAAGCTTCTATGTACTTATGCATAAAAGTAATCATTCCAAGATCATAACTCATACAATTTAAGCACAAACTATGTATCAAGTTCAAGATACAATGACAAGTTTCACCTATTAGGAAGGACCTTATACAAACATATATAACAAAGTTACTATAAACATATTTGTAGGGATTCATAACCCAAATCAATTCTACCAAGAAATAAATCCTTTAACTATTTCTCAAGACATACTCAAGCATCGACCAAGACAATCAAATCGACCCTATTCGAACTAAACATGTGCATAACATACACATACATATAATTCAATCATCGAAGACCTTAGTACTAACCAAACCAAACATATAAACCAAGTTCCAGTCACATTGGCACTCATCATAAAATAGAAAGGCCTTATATAACTTTTACAACGCTTTAAAGCATTACTTTCAAGAATAACAGAGATGTTCTAATATGTAATACATATTTAGACATGGTGCCACAATCTAGGAGTTATAAACAAAAGATTGACAACCTACTCTTAGCACTTGTGATCGTGATTGATCTCCAACAACTACAACTATTAACCTTACCCTAAAACATAATCGAAGCAAACATATAAGTATACGCTTAATGGGATAGTGGAAAAGTAACTATAGGATGCATAATAGGATAATTAGGATATGTTTCCAAAAATCTCTATCAATAACAATTAACACTTCAATTCTAAAATCGATAACTTGTACATTATAGCTACTACGTTCGAAGCATAGCATCATTTCTTTTTAAGGAAGTCTAGGTATCACATAGCTAGGTTTTACTTTTCATGCAAGCATCAAAATAGTTTGTTAATTTAGATGTTATTAGCTTGAAGGTTAATCACTTCTAAACCTTCACCATGAAATGTAACCGAAGGAACAACATAACCTTATGCATAGCGAGATAGTAAAATCATATAATACAGATTATATTAGCAATCTAAATTAATTTATCCAAGCTATATTTCCACTATATTTTAAGCTAAATTTCTTAAGAATCTGATAGCCACAACTTTAGTTATAACCATATAATCAAATCAACCAATGTATAGTTATAGGCATCACTTATTCAAGTATTTGTAATACAATTACATCATTTCAAGGTTAAAACACATTAGCATAATTCACTCATGAATTGAAAGAACATAGCTTAATATTTCTTGTTATATAAGAAATCTTTTAATCATAGCAATTTGAATAATGATTCAGTTATACATAATTTCTATATAACCTTGGTAATCAAGTAGCCTAGGTACTCGAATCCCTAACCAATTGTCGCCAACAAATAGTACATCAAGTATTGGTAAATCCCTCATGCTGTCGCCAAGTGACCAAACACATCCCTCCTACTGTCGCCTCATAAGGATCGTAGTCCAAGACCGTAGTCCACCCAAAACACGAGCTCTATGGACTCTATGGCATACCAACTATACCTATGTGTGACTCGAAAACCAAGGCTTTATATTATATCATATCCAAATCAAAGGTGAGCGTAGCTCCATAGTTACTTAATCAAAATGAACATATCTTGATATTTATCTCATCAAGCACATGTATACTTGTAAAATTCTCAATTCAAGTATATGTTTTATACAAGTAATCAAATGAGCATGTCTTATTATTTAACTTATCAAGCATGTCTGAATTAAATATTGCATATCATAGACTACCTAACATTTAGGTACTTACCTCGAATCCAAGCTTATATATATAGGCATAGCTTAGTTCAATAACGAAACAATGTAATTATAACAATTAAGATTGCTGGGGAATGTTTCAAGCCTATTCTGAGACTTTAAACTACACTCACGGGTTGGTAGACTAGTTTTGATCCTTATCATGATGCCAAGTTGATTACCCATAGCATTATCCTTACAAGCTCTATTGTCCTCCACTTGATCTTGCTCTAAAGGAAGACAATAATGATATATGATTTTCTTTGAAACTTATCTTTAAGGATACAACTTATTCAAGCACCACATAATCATGCAAACATATTTGATTCTTAAATGCACCTACTTTTGTTATAATTTATCATGCCAATCAAAATAGTTCAAACCATAACTAAACAAGTTACTTTATTTCATAAAAACAATCCACTTTTATCTTATAAAAGCTATCCATATTTTGACTTACAAAGTTGTCCATTTTTTTATAAAATAGTTCTTATTCTAAGATTCAAAACAATCCAATTTATTTCAAAATAGTCCCTCAATTAGCCTTGTAAAACAATCTACAATTGTTTTAAAACATCCATTGTTTTCATTTTAACAAAACAACCCCTAAATAATAGCAAAATTGCCCTAAAACATGTGTAAAACCACTTCTTTTATTGACTTTACAAAATAGTCTATTATAGATGCCAAAACAGTCCCCTTTTTATTCTAAACAGTCCCTTGATTTTGCAAAATAGCCCCCTATTTTATTTATTCAAAACAGTTTCAAAACCATTTTTTCTATACATAAAACAGTCCTAATTAGACTACCAACCTATCCATTTTCAAGTTCCTAATCTAGTCCTTCATAATCTACCAAAACAGTCTCTAAATAATTCATTTCAGATCACAACAGTCCATATTTGGTTACTAACAAGCAATGTGACCATAGTCAAGCATTCAAGCAAAATTTACTCAAACAAACAATGGTCCAACACTATCCAAAAACTTCTAAAATAAATCATGATTGCAACAGCCACAATTTGGTTCCATTTGAACTATTCTATGCATCAAAACAATAATAGAGTTCATTATCAATCCATGTTTCGTCTTCTCTATGTTGCAAGATAACAATTGCATGTTAAATTACCAATTACATCATTCATATGGCCTTATCACCTTATAAATAAATATGGCTATATATATTCGAAATTTCATAGATTGAACAAACAATTTAACAATGCACACGCATGACTCAATCTTGATACATGAATCGTTCAAATGTTCAAGGGAAAGTTTCTATACTGAATTTATATTTTTCGAACCAATTACTAACACTTAGGTTACATGCGAGATTCATATATATAATTCTCAAGTTAAGCTCTAAAACAAGAGGAAGGGAAAGAAGGCTTACCTTCTGCCTTAGTATGATCGAACAAGACTCAAGAATTGGAACTAACTAAGCCCAATTCTTCACGGTTCCATGGCAACAAGTTCAACTCCCTCTCAAATTTAGGGTTCGGTCTTTTGGGGATGAAGAAGACAACATATGGTTGTCTCCCACGTGGCCAAGACCCCTATCACAAGCCTTTATCAATGATTGCCATGTGCACAAGCGCAATTGTATAGTTTATTTAGCATGCAATCCCAAAGCTTAACATCTTATGCAGTTTAGTACTTAGAAATTTATCTATTTTGTCTCTTATTTCTCTCAATTTGGTCCTAACTTCTTAATTGATCTATCAAGTGACACCTTGGAACAACTTATTTAGCAATTGAATTGATAACATACTTCTAAACCAAATTTTGGGGTATTACACAACATATAAAACAAGATTACTATAACCAGGTTTATATAAATTCATAACATGATTAATTCTATCAAGTATATAAAAGGGTCCTTTAACTATTACTTAGCATGAATTCAATTATCAACCTAGATAACCATATTGACCCTATTCGAACAAAGAATGTGCATAACATTCACACATTTATAATTCAAACATTCATAATACCTTTCAAAGAAAACATAGAAACCACGTTTCAAGCAAGTAGGCATTCATCATAAAGCATATGCCACCATCTATGGGTTATGAAAAAGGATTAACCCAAACATATACATAGTACTTGAGATCTTGATTGAGCTCCCAAAAGCAATCGCTACTAACCTCACCTTAAAACATAATTGAAGTAAAAAAAAATATACACTTAGTGAGGTAGTACAGAAGTAACTAAAGCATATATCAAAGGGCAACTTAGAACTTAATTAGTTTATACTTTTGAAAAGCTCAATCAATGACAAAATAATGTATAAATTTTAGAGTAAAAATAGTTTGCACTATAGTCGCTATGATCGAAGTAGAATCATTTCTTTTTGAAGAGGTATCGGTATCCCATAGCTAAGTTTTGCTTGTCATGCAAGCATCCAAATAGTTGATAACTTAGTTATTATTAACTCCATAATAACCACTTCTAAATCTTCACCCTAAAACATAAATGAAAGTATAGAGTAACCTTATGCATAGTGAGATAATACAATCATATAGTACCGATTATATTAGTCAAAGAGATGAATTTATCCAAGCTATATTTTCATTTCAAAAAAATTAAGTTGAATTTCTTAAAAATCTAATAATTTAAATTTTAGCTATAAACATGTGATCAAATCAATTAATACATAAGTATAAACATTACTTATTTAGGTATTTGGAATACAACTACATCATAAGAAGGTTTAATCACATTACCATTCTTCAATATTGAATTTAAATGGTCTTAGCTTAATCTTACTTGTCACATAAGAAATCTTTTAATCTTAGTAATTTGAATAATGATCTAGTTATACACAATTTCTTTATAACCTTGGTAATCAAGTAGCGTCATCAAATGACCAAACACACTTCCCTCTAACTGTCACCTCTTAAGGATCGTAGTCCACGGACCGTAGTCTTCCCCAAACATGAGCTCTATGGACTCTATGGCATGCCAATTATACCTAAGACTAAATCAAGGAATTCTTATTTTTATCATATCATATAATTGTAGTGAGCTTAGCTCCACATTCAAAGATCAAGAGGAGTTAAAATCCATTATTTATTATACTTATATCTTGCAAGTTCTCGTATACTTTCGAAGTCATCTTATATAACACAAGATACGAATTCAGACTTTTCATGCATAAAAAAAAGAATTTCTTAATTCACAAAGCTTATAACATAGATTATCAACATTTCTCAATCTATAGTGAAAAACTTACCTCAAAACCATACTTATCTTACAATTTAACTTATCTTCAATTGCAATATTAAAGTAAGATAGTAATTAAAGAGAGACTCGAGAAGGTTTAACCGTATCCTAAAGCTTTAACTACATTCATAGGTTTGAAGACTAGCTTCGATCCTTGATCACAATGCCACTTTGATTGTGTAAGGATTTATCCTTCCTAGCTCTATTGTCCTCTACTTGATCTTGCTCTAGAGAAGACAATAGACATATACATTACTCTCATTGAAGTTTAACTTAATAACACAACACATTCAAACATTTACATATTCATATGCACACATTTAGTTCATCAATGTACCTATTTTGTTATAATACCCTGATAACCAAAACAATCCTAAACTCATCTTTATAGGGTATTTTAACTCATGAAAACAATCTTCATTTATCTTTTAAGATAGTCTTTCAAATAAGCTTGTAAAACAGTCCCATTTTTAATCATACAACATCCCCTCAATCTTTGCAAAACAACCCTCTAATTTAGTTTATAAAACAATCCAATATAGTCACAAAACAGTCCCTAGAAACATGTTTGCAAAACAGTCCCTATACATTTTATTTCAAAGCAATCCACTATTTTAAATCACCAAATAAACCCCTATTTTATTTGCAAAACAACCCCTACACGTTTTCAAAACAGTCCCCTATTTTATAAATCACCAAATTAGTCCAATTTCCTCTATCAAAATAGTTTGAAATAGTTCATTATTTTCACAAATCAGTCCTTAAAACTTAGTTTACAAAACAGTCATGTTTTTAAATCACACACCATCTTTTAATTAAGTTTACAAGGCAGTCTTATTAAGCTACAAAACTGTCCCTAAAATAGAATTACAAGACATTACATTTCACTTAAAAATAGTCCTTAAATCAGGGTTACAAAACATTCGAATTGCTTTTATCAATCAATATGGTCATTATTCAATTTCAAGCATATTTTACCCAAGCAACAAGGTAGCATTCGAATGATAAGCTCCCAGCAACTATATAGTTCACTATCAATCAACTTAACCAATTCAGCTATGGTGCAAAAATCACAAAGCATGTAATTGCATCACATGCATCTTCCAAGTGAACTAAGGATCTTCCTATCACGAATTGATTTCCAGCAATTATAGTGACAACATGGTTCAAAAATATATTACAATCAATTTCACATATAAAACTCGTGCAAGAAGAAAGGAATAGTTTTTCACCTTCTTCCTTAAGCTATCCAAATCAATGCTCAAAACTTGGACCAATTTGAGACCAATTCTTCCGTAACCATAGCAAGATCTCACTCTCTCTCTAACTTTGGAAGCTTTCGACTATGTGAGGAGGAAGAGGATAATTGATTGATTATCCTCTACCTAGCCGACCCCTTCACACATGCCTTCCCTCGAGGATGACAAGTGTACAAGCCCTTAAATTACACTCAATTTTACATGCAAACATTCAATTTTGTCAAGGCATTCGGTTTGGCCCTTCTTAATTTAGCTATTATACATTTCATGCTTCATTTTTGGTCCTTAATTCATTCAATTGTCTATTCCAAAGGTATCTTAAATCAATTTAAGTTACACTTGAATTAATAACATACTTCTAAGCCACATTTTGGGGTATTACATTGTCTATGGGTCAACTAATGGACTATTACTTGATTACACCAACAATGTTGTTGGTGGTGTGTTGAAGGAATTTGCTTAGAATGATCCTCAATGTCCTATTTCAAGAGCTGCTTCATGCAAAGTTGCACCAGGAGTGTTTGAGTTTGATGATATTTCTTCTATGAAGGCTCGAATTTCTTCTTTGGAGAAAAAATCAAGAATATGCAGGGTACAAGTGAAGTCTCTCCCATTCAACTAGCTCAACAAACCACCACTCATGTGTTCTCTTATGAGATTTGTGGCGAGAACCATAGCTATCAAGATTACCCACAACATGCATAAAATGCTACTTATGCCAGCAACATGAGAGGAAAAAACATTGGTACTTCTTACAACACATCTAATCGACAATCTTGGGGTAACTCTAATTATGCACATAATTCAGGAGTATTTTGCTCTGGAAATAATTCATTCCAAGGGAACTCTAGTTTGCGCAAGGGAATTTCAGTTATCCACAACAATAGTTTACACTACAGACTCCATTGCGGTCACAACATAATAGGATACATTAACACCCCTTCCCGGTGTGGTAGAGAATTGGGTCGGAAAGCGTTATTGGAAAACATATGCAGAAATCGGAAGCTTAATCAGAGTCGAGAATTTATTCAGAAGTTCTATTATTCTTATTTAAGGCTTAGTGAACCCAATTATCAATTACTAACTCAATATGGGGTCAGTTTTAAACTTTTACAAACTTAAGTACTAAATTGCAAATTTCATCAATTAGCGATCCAAATCCAAATTCTCTATTGCCAACTCGTAATAAACTTACCAATTATTAATATGTGGAGTTTCGTTACTATTGAATATTATCTACCTAATCATTTAGTCCGTATAGTAATTAACGACCAATTTGTAAATTGTCCAAAATTCTATTTTATGCCTTATAACAGATTTAACTAACACCGTATCGATACTCTAAGGGCTGTATCGATATGCTAAGCCTAATTTTTAGATTTCCATATTCAAAGGATGTTAAGCCCGTACCGATACAACTAAACCCGTATTGATACGTGTTGACTGCATTGACCCCGTATCGATACGCTATAAGACCGTATTGATACCATTTTTCAAACTAAATTCCAGTGACCAAAATCCGTATCGATACGCCCAAGCCATACCGATACGCCCTGTTTGACCAATGTTGACCAGACCATTTATGCAAGGGTCGTATCGATACGCATCACCCATATCGATACCCCTGACCTGTAATGATAGATTTTTAATGGTTTTTATTCATATTAACCTGGAAAACATTACCAAATTTTACCAGCAAACTAATAACAGTAACTCTAATAGCATGTTAAATTTTAGGGCGATTTGAGTCTATTTACTACAATTTTACCAATTAGGGCCTATAAGCTTATTTTAGTCCATTTAGCCATTTCCAAACATATCATTATACTCATACCATACCTAGTCACTATTAAGCTTACACAAACACATCAAAATAAGTTATTATAATGCATCTAAACCTTATGCCACCTTACTAGGAGTTCAGAAATGAAAGTAAACATATATATACCTTGCGGAAGTGACTTGCAACCGGAGATTACATGATTGGAGTTCAGAAATCTCAAGACCCTGAAATGCATGAGACACACATATGTTAGGCTTACATAGCCTAGTGAGGTAGTCATAACAACATAAGCAACGACAATTCATAAATGGCATGCTATGAACATGAATGTCATATTAGTATACTTAAATATCATAATCGCATTCTTTTAATCACAAGGTCTCATGCTTAGGCCATTTATCATAATTGTACATAATCATAATGAAGCTTATAAACATTTAAATTCCCTTAGACAATGTAACAAGTGGATTCCCCTTTACACCATACATATATCAGAAAATAGGTCGTAGCCACATATAACAAAAAGTAGGATGTGGCCTTTAGCCGTAGCTTCGGATAGTATCCCTTACACAATCCATCCTTATCTCCCCCACATATAGGTTGTAGTCCCGGACAGTAGTCTAATCCCTTACTTATACGAGCTCAAACAACCCTATGGCATGCCAATTGTATCCAAAACTCACAAATATCCAAGGTTACACATATTTCATCATATAATTTACCCTTATACCCATAGCAGATCATAATCAGAATTAAGTCTTAGCTCCATATAACTGATCATATCATATACGTATCATATCACAACATATTCATATCAAATTTAGCATATCATATCATACTTTACTCATAGCAATCTCACATGTAACATGTCTCAATCATCATATATTTGTTTGTAGAACATCAACCATATCAAAGGCTTACCGTGCTCACCTTTAGCATCCACACGAACTTTGCTCTACTTGAGCCTTTAGCAAGATACATATTAACATGAAAATCACAAATCAAATGCAATGGGATGGCTTCGTGCTGATCCCTTACCACTACACTCACCTTGATTACGGGATTCTTGGATTACAATTTTATTGTGTATAGCTTCCTTTGGAGATGACAAGGGGTCCTTCTCCACTATTCGAGCTAGGACAAAATTATTAGTTGCATTAGAATTCGATCTAAGGATTCAGAAACATATTTCAAGCTTACCAAAACTTGTAGGCAATATTGGAATATCAAAACTAACTCCCTAGTTCATGGGTTTCCCTTTTGATCATAGAAAACCTAGTCCTGAAATTAAACCTCAACAAATGATGGAATCAACAAATCGATATAGGGGTTTTACTCACCGAGTCATAGACTTTCAAACGAAGTATCGAGGTTGAACAGAAGACAAAGATGGAACCGATGTGCTTGCTTAAGCTTGAGCTTGGCGATGGAAATATAGTTGCTAGCTTAAAAGTTAAAGATGAAGATGACAAGGGTGAATTTTATTTCAGAGGGTTCAAAGGAAAATGAGAAAGACTTTTGTTTCTAATTTAAAACTACACACCACCTTAATCGTTGTCCACCAATATATAGACCAATAGGAGGCTTTCCTATCCTTGAGGGTTTGCTTAAACCAATTCAATTACTTTTCTTCCTTTCATTCAATTGTCAATTGAATGACAATTAGTCATCTTTTCTGATGGCTTTCACGTGGGGAAAGCCAAGCAAGGAGGTGAGTAAGCACCTTGCTTCAATTTCCTTTAATTTGGGCTTCAAACCGATTTGAAAGAGAGAACCCGTCTCGATACGCTCGTGGTTGTATCGACACGCTCATGTTAAAATAGATAAGTTAGTTATTAGTAGTTGGACGTATCGATATTGGCTTGACCGTATCAGTATGCCTAGCTCATAATTTGCATTTTTAACTTTGAATTTTGTACAAGGAAGTTCATTCACTCAAATAGGACCAAAATGTAACTTCATTATACAAGAGGGGTACAAAGGTTCCATCATTAAAAACGTTTAACACGTTGGATTCAAAATTTCTGATTATCGAAACCTACTTCTGACTAGGCCAGTTCTCGGGATGTGACAACTCTTAGTCCTCGAATTTTCACATCAAGCAAAGAGGTGAGGATACTGCTTTTGCATGGTTTCTTGAGGTTCTCACGTTGCCTCTTTGACGGGATGATTTTTCCAGAGAACTTTCACTAAAGGCACAGACTTGTTACAAAGCCTTTTGACTTCTCGTGCGAGGATCTGCACAGGATCTTCCTCGTACATCAGATTGGATTGAATCCCTAAAGTCTTTGTCTCTATTACATGGGAAAGATCTGACTGGTACTTTTGTAACATAGATACATGAAAGACGTTGTGGGTCCGACTTAACTCCTTAAGGAGGGCTAATCGGTATGCAACATGTCCAACTTTTTTGATCACTTCGAATGGGCCAATGAAACGAGGACTTAGCTTCCCTCTTTTGTCGAAACGAAAGATCTTTTTCTATGGAGACACCTTAAAGAAGGCTTTTTCACCAACCTCATACTGAATGCCCCTTCTTTTCAAATCAGTATAAGATTTTTGTTGATCAAATGTTGCTTTGACTCAATTACGGATAATGGTCACCCTTTCTTCGGTTTCCCGAAGTAACTCAGGGCCTAACATCTTGCCTTCATTGAGTTCGGTCCAACAAAGAGGAGTTCTACATCTTCTTCCATAAAGATCTTCATATGGAGCCATTTGAATTGAAGCCTAATAACTGTTGTTGTAAGAAAATTCGACCAAGGGTAGGGATTTCTCCCACATATCCCCAAAGTCGATAACACAGGCTCGGAGCATATCTTCTAGAATCTATAAAGAATAATCAAAATTGGTAGAAAACACTTATACATACTAATCCAAAAGGACATTAGGTTACTTGTATAACCCTTTCAGATTGGCCATCAGTTTGAGGATGGAATGTAGTGCTTAGGTGCACTCGCATTCCCAAAGCCTCGTTTAAGGTCCTCTAGAACCGTGATGCAAAGCGTGGATCACGATCGAAAATAATGGACACAAGAACTCCGTGCAAACGGATAACTTCCAGAATGTACAGCTTAGTAAGCTTAGGAAAACTGAAATTCATTCTCACCGGAAGGAAATGAGCATACTTAGTGAATTGATCCACAATGACCCAAATAGTATCATTCTTCTTTGGAATCATTGGCAACCCACTTGCGAAGTCCATCGTAATATTCTCCTATTTCCATTATGGAAGCTCGATAGGCTGTAATAGACCATTCGACACCTTATGTTCGGCTTTGACTCATTGGCAAGTCAAACACCTAGCCACGAACTCCGTAACTTCATTCTTTCATACGAGACCAACAATACAACTCTTTTAGGTCTTTGTACATCTTGATAGCTCCAGGATGAACAGAGAAAGGGCTATAATAAGCTTCACTTAGGATCTAATTTCGAAGATCATCATCATGGGCACACATGTACGGTTGCAAAAACATAACAACCCTTCGAAATTCACAGCAAAGTCAGGATCTGTGTTATCCTTGACCTTAGCAATTAGAGGTTGCAACTCCTCATCAGAATCTTGGAATGCTTTGATTTGGGATACAATAGTTGACTGAACTCTTAGTTCAGCTAAAAACTTTCCATGCTTCTTGAGTCAAAAATGAGCATTCAAGCATCTCGAAGAAGGAATGGGTTTTCGACTTAAAGCGTCAGCTACAACATTGGCTTTACGGGATGGTAATCGATAACCAAATCATAGTCTTTCAAAAGCTCCATCCACTGATGTTGACGAAGGTTCAACTCCTTCTGAATTAAGAGATATTTCAAAATTTTGTGATCAGTGTATAAGTAACACTTCTCACCATAAAGGTAGTGCCTCCAGATCTTCAAGGAAAATACAACGGTGGCTGACTCAGGTTGCACTAAGCCAGGGCATGGGTCAGGACTTGCATAAGCTGATCAAAGCTCCTTTGTTGCTCGGCTGTCCATACAAAGGGAGTTCCCTTACGGAGAAGCTTCGTCAAGGGTGCAGCAATCAGTGAGAACCCTTTAATGAATCTATAGTAGTACCCTGTGTTAAGTGTCTAAAAGTACTATTTTATTCACCCTTTTTATTCGTATTATTGCTAGACTTAGGCTCATATTAGTTGCATTATTAGCCATTCATGCATGTTTGCATTGTTTCCTTGGTGGACAAGCTTGATTTCATATTTTGCTTAATTTTGTGGAAAAATGGTGATGTCGATAGTTGTTTTTGTGTGTGTGCAGAATCACTTGCCTAAACAAGGCTGGAACCAGTTGCCAGGGCAGTGCATGAAGGAGATGTTGAGCTAGTTGCCAGGGTAATTGTCGATAAGGGATAAGATGATATGACAGTCAGAATTGATGACTAGATAAGCCCAAGATGATGTGGATCAAAGTTAAATCCCAAAGGAGTTTGATTTCCATGAAGAGGTCAAAGAGAAATTAAATCCCAAGAAGATAGGAGAAGATCTAGGAGGGGTTTAAATATAATAAAGAATTATATTCCTTTAAAGTATTTAATTCCAACTTAACTTCTTCCTCAAGAGAGACTTTGACCAAGCTATCTCCTATTTAAAGGAGACCAAGCCGTCAACTCCAAGGGATAGCAAAGGGGAGAGATTTCGACAAGGGCTTTCAACCATTCTTCATCTTTTTATTTCTTGTTCAATTAGGTTTATGTTAGGGATTCTTTGTTTTGTGTTTCTTTGGAACCTAGCCATGAACTAAATTTATTTGGCTAAGGTTCTTGTGTTTTGTGGTTGTGAGAAACAATTGGATTTTGTTTAGGTAATAAGAGTTTGCACTTTCAATTTAAGGTTTACTCATTCTTGGTTTTTATTCTTGTTTGCGAGTGAATTGGGAGAGGATCTCGTAACTTCATCGATTTATCTAATATCGGGAGAGTTAGATTCAAGAAACGAATGAGTATGGCCTTTATTCAATCTATTGATTATGAAGATTAATCTGGCTTAGGAATAAGTTAAGGATTTCAACGGCTAAGAGGAGCGCAAGATTTGTTGTTCACCCTTGATTCACGCAGGGATGTATTGTCAAGGCAAGCACAATTAGCTAGAGTTTCAACTTAGGGATAAGAAGAAACCATTGAAGAACGCTCTGCCGAAGCTTGAAGTTGCTGCCCAGTCGCCCAAATAGTTGCCTAGCAAGTTGCCCAGGCAACCGTCGATTAGTTGCCAAGGAAACCCCATTGCGCAAGTTGCCACGGCAACTGAGTTGCCCTTGCACCCTTCTACCAAGACGATCCAATTGGCTATCACTCCTCAACTCACTATAACCTGGCCTATTCTCTCTCATTTGATTACATCTTCTTTTACTTTATTGTTTTCTAGTTTAGTTGTTAGTTAAAACTCCTACAATCACCTATTTGTGTTCTTACTTTTTACAGTGCAAGAGACTAGATTCTTGAAGTGGCACCAATCCCTGTGAAGACGATATGTTTTATACTATAACTTGCGACGTGTACACGTGCACAATTGCGGAGCACTTATTACGTGCAACAAGTTTTTGGCACCATTGTCGGGGATTGGCAATAGCAACTTTGTTTTTATTTTCTTGCGCTTTTTATTTTTCTTGTTTAAGATTCAAAGGGCTAACAAACTTTGGTTTTGCATTGGTATATGACCAGGGCGATACCGATTGCACCAGAATATCCCTTTGATCCAGAAATCGAACGAACCTTGCAAAGACTCAGACAAAGGTTAAGAGTAGCAATGGTTAATCAAGACGACAATATGAATTAGGATGTTCCAGCAGGAGGATTGATTCTTGCACAAAATAGAACTATTCAAGACTATCTTGAAGAAGATCTTGAAGGACTTCATCCAGAAGTTGTCACACCTGAAATTGAAGCTGACCACTTTGAGTTGAAACCGGTGATGTTCAATATGATCAACACAATTGGTTAATTTGGCGGCTCAGCAACTGAAGATGCACGACAACATCTTAAATCTTTCCTCAAGATTTGCAATTCATTCAAAATACAAGGAGTCACCCCTGATGTTTTACGACTAGGATTATTCCCCTATTCACTAAGGGATAGGGCAGAAGCATGGTTTAATAGTACTCCTACCGAATCAATAGGATCTTGGACCATTTTTTGTCATGATTTCCTTGCTCGATTTAATCCTACAAATTTGGCTGATAAGCTTCATAACGAAATTACTTCTTTTCGGCAGGAAGATGATGAATCCATGTACGAGGGAGCGATATAAAGAACTTCTACACAATCCCCCCTACACGGATTCCCATTGTGGACACAAGTAACAATGTTTTACAATGCTATGAATACACCAACAAGGATAATGCTAGATGCCTCGGCAAACAACATACTCCTAGATAAGTCGTCGGAGGAAGCAATGCAATTTCTAAACAGGCTTGCCAAGAATGATTATCAATTCCCATCTACTAGAAGAGGAAAAGTTAGATGCCAAGCCACAATACTTAAATTGTGATCATCAGACTCAATTTCGGCACAATTGGCCTCTCTAACCAAGATGGTCCAGAACACGCAGAAACCAAACAACACACAGGATGTCAAGGTAATGAATTCCTTTTGTGAGTTATGTGGTGGTAACCATGATTCTTCTGAATGTATGCAGAATTCAGAATCCAACTTTTATGTAGGGAATTACAACCAGAAGAACAATGTGATGTCCAATACATACAATCCAGATTGGAAGAAGCACTCGAATTTTTCATGAGTAATCCCAACAATGCTCTAAACCAAAACAATCTGAATGCACAAGCATCAGGATTCCAGCAGAGTATGCCACGACAATAGTTGCCGCAGCAGCAACCGACAACATCTAGTTCTTTGGAAAATTCTGTCAATGCTTTTATGTTGAAAACTGAATCTTATATGCTTGAGAATAGTAACTTCATAAAAAGAAATGATTCTTTTATTAACAGGACCGAGATGAGATTGCAAACCAAGAGGCGGCAATCAAATCATTAGAAAATCAAGTCAGACAATTTGCTCAAAACCTGAATACTAGACCGCAAGGAGGTTTACCTAGTGATACTGAAGCCGCAAAAGGAACTGGCTATGAGCAATGTAAGGCGATCACCACTAGAAGTGGCCAACAACTTAAAGAGGCTCAAGCTCGCTCATCAAACAAAACTCCACAAAAACAACAAGATGAACTCAGCAACAAAGCCTCAGTGATGAACCATTAATGTCGAAACAACCAACGATAGGCATGCCACGACAACCCCAGCTGATGATGCCTCCGCAACTCTAGGTACCTCGGTAATGCCATCAATCAGGTTCCAAACCAATGAAAGGGTCGAGGATATCCGACTTACACCACCATTCCCACAAAGGTTGAAGCGACAAAAGCAAGAATATTAATCCAAGAAGTTTCTTGATATACTAAAGTAAGTCCACATCAACTTGACATTGGTTGAAGCAATTGAACAAATGCTGAACTATGCCAAGTTTCTTAAAGACATTGTGTCCAAGAGAACAAGGCTAGGAGAGTTTGAAACAGTTGCCGCAACAGAGGGATGCATGGCCATGTTGCACAATCGCATGCCACCCAAGTTGAAGGATCCCGAAAGTTTCACAATACCTTGTTCCATCAGAAACCACTATGTCGGGAAAGCATTATGTGACAAGCATAAACTTGATGCCTAAATTGGTTTTCCATAAACTAGGAATCGGGAAGGTAAGACCTACAACAGTTATGATACAGCTAGCCGATAGATCCTATGTGCATCCAGAGGGAAAAATCGAAGACATACTGGTAAAAGTTGATAAATTTATTTTTCACGCTGACATTATTGTTTTGGATTGTGAAGCAGATGAACATGCACCTATCATTCTCGGGAGACCCTTTCTAGCAACAGGGAGAACCTTGATCGATGTTGAAAAGGGAGAACTCACAATGAGGGTGAATGACTAGCAAGTTAAACTAAATGTGTTCCAAACACTAAGGCATGCCGATGATTCGGAAGAATGCCAACTTCTTCATGCCACGACAGAGTTTGACTTCGATGAGGAATTTAGTTGCCTCGGCAACTACATTGCCGATCAAGAGGAACCTGAGGAGTATGAAGAACCGATCGATGAGGAACAACAAGAAGAGGCAAATTGGTTAGTCAATCGACCAGGTACATACTTTAAACCACTGGATTACTCAAGTAAGGAAGGTAAACTCAAAAAGCCCTTCATTGAACAACCACCGATTCTTGAGTTGAACAGTTGCCAGGGCAACTAAAATATGCTTACTTGGGAACCGATAATACATTGCCTGTAATTATTTCCTCTAAGTTACAAACAGAGTAGGAAAAGAAGCTGATCAAAATGTTGATGCTACACAAGAAAGAAATAGGGTGGACAATTGCCGACTTGAAGGGAATTAGCCCGGCAGTGTGCATGCATAAGATTTTGTTGGAACATGATCACAAACCTTCGATTGAGGCCCAGATGAGACTGAATCATGCCATGAAAGGGTTGTAATGAAAGAAACTAGCAAGTGACTTGACGCCAACATCATATACCTATCTCTGGTAGTACATGGGTAAGTCTGGTACAATGCATACCTAAAAAGGGAGGTATAACGGTGGTAAGTAATGAAAACAATGAACTCGTTCCAACCATATCTATGACTGGTTGAAGGGTTTGTATGGATTATTGAAAGCTAAACAAAGCCACTAGGAAAGATCACTTCCCATTACCCTTTATTGATCAAATACTTGACCGTCTTGTAGGTAAACCCTTTTATTGTTTTCTTGATGGTTATTCAGGTTACAATCAAATTGCCATAGCACTAGAAGATCAAGAAAAGGCAACCTTCACATGCCCATACGGTACTTATGCTTTCCGAAGGATACCGTTCGGATTGTGTAATGCCCCGGCAACCTTCCAAAGATGCATGATGGCACTCTTTTCAAACATGGTCGAAGACTTCCTTGAGATCTTCATGGATGATTTTTCCATTTTTGGTAATGACTTCGACAGTTGCCTCGGCAATTTAGAAAATATGTTGGCAAGATGTGAAGAAACCCATTTAGTCCCTAATTGGGAGAAGTTCCATTTTATGGTATATGAAGGAATAGTACTCGGCCACAATATTTCATCCAAGGGAATTGAAGTAGACAAAGCCAAGGTGGACGTGATCGAGAGATTACCCCCACCAAGTTCGGTTAAAGGAATCTGAAGCTTTCTTGGACACGCAGGTTTTTACAGGAGGTTCATTCATAATTTTTCTAAAATTACTAAACCCTTGTGCAATTTTCTTGAATAGGATAAAGTCTTCAATTTTGACGATTCTTGCGCCCCAAGCATTCGAAACCTCGTTTGATTCATTGGATATTGCTTTTACAATAGTTTGACATTGAAATTAAGGACAGTGAAGGAACAGAAAATCAAGTGGCTGATCACTTATCACGCTTAGAATGCAATAGGGAGGAGGACACGAATTTAGAGATACGCGATGCATGCCTAGATGAGCAACTATTAGTTTCCTCGGTAACCATGGATGCGTATGCCTCGGCAACCCTTGACGCGCATGCCTCGGTAACCCTTGACGCGTATGCCTCGGCAACTCGAGACGCGCATGCCTCGGCAACCCTTGACGCACACGCCTCGGCAACTCCAGACGCGTTTGCCTCAGTAACCACTAATGTGCATGCCTCGACAACCCTTGACGCGCATGCCGCGGTAACTCTAGATATGCACGCCTCGGTAACCATGGAAGCAGTTGCCACGGAAACACATGCCTCAACAATACCTTGGTACATGAATTTAGTTAATTTCCTTGTTTGTGGTATTTTACCTTATAGCCTTACTCGCCAAGGGAAGAAGCAGTTCTGCCATGATGCTAAGCATTACTTTTGGGACGAGCCTCTTTTGTTTAAATAATGTGCAGATCAGGTTATACACCGATGTGTCCCTAAAGAGGAGCAGCAGAATGTACTCCGGCAATGCCATTCTTCACCCTATGGAGGACATTTTGGAGGAACACATACCGCGGCCAAAGTTTTGCAATTCGGCTTGTATTGGCCAACACTGTACAAAGATGCCCGAGAGTTTTACAAGCAATGTGATCCTTGCCAGAGGACGGACAATATCTGTAGACGACATGAGATGCCGCTCTAAAACATCATCGAGGTGGAATTGTTCGATGTATGGGGGATCGATTTTATGAGACCTTTCCCATCTTCATTCGGCAACCTCTACATTCTACTTGTCGTCGTCTACGTGTCTAAATGGGTTAAGGCAGCTACAGTTCCCGCCAACGATTCCAAGACCATGCAACAATTCTTGCAGAAAAATATATTTACATGGTTCGGGATGCCGAGAGCAATTATCAGTGATGAACGCAAGCACTTTGACAACAGACTCATCGCCAAGATGTTACAATGCTTTGGTGTATCACACAAAATTGCCACGGCATATCACCCACAAACCAATGGGCAAGCATAAATCTCCAATCGGGAATTGAAGGGTATACTCGAGAAAGTTGTAAATCCCTCTATGAAGGATTGGTCAGTAAGACTAGATGATGCACTTTAGGCATATCACACTGCATTCAAAACACCCTTAGGTATGTCTCCCTTCCAACTTGTCTATGGCAAAACATGCCATCTACTGGTGGAAATCGAATACAAGGCATATTGGGCAATCAAGACCATGAATATGGATTGGGAAAGTGCTGGGCAAAAGCGTTTGTTAGACCTCAAAGAGATAGAATAATTTTGTGCACTTGCCTATAACAATGCGCGAATCTACAAGGAGAAAACAAAGCAATGGCATGACAAGAAACTATTGCCGCGGTAATTCGTGCCAGGGCAACTAGTTCTCTTATTCAATTCTCAGCTGAAACTTTTCCTGGGAAAATTGAAATTAAGATGGTCGGGACCATTCAAAGTTGTCAAACCATTCTCCCATGGTGCCGTGATAATCAAGTCCATCACTAATGAACATGAATTCAAAGTTAACAGACAAAGATTGAAGCACTACTACGGTGCCCATGTGGAACGTAATAAAGAAGTGGTCACCTTAGGAGACGCATGAACATGCTTTCCTTTCGATATTTTCTTTTTATTTTTATTTTTTTCGAACTATTTAATTTTTTTATTTTATTTATTTTTATTTATTAATTTCGGTTATTTCTTTTTTTAGGATAGATTTATTTATTTTCTTTAAGATTAAGACTACATATTTCTTTCATATTTATCTAATTGTTTTTAAAGTTTAAGTTTAAGAATTTCTTTGCACGTCTTTATTTATTTTCTTTTATTAGTTTATCTTTAATTTTAATCCTTATTTTATTTGTTTTTTAATTGTAGGAAAAGAGTTCAAGATAAAGAGGAATTTGATTCGAGAAGAAAACTTCTTCAACAAGGAAATCAGTGGGCTAAATCTAAGGCTTATATTAAGCCCCCAATTTACCCTAAATAAACCCTAGATAGCCGGCCAAACCCTTCCCCAAATCCCCTAGCCGTCCCCTTGTTTTCTTTCTTTCCAAATTAATCTCACCTACCATATTTACTACCTATCTTTTCTATTTAACCTATCATGCTTAACTTCCAAGAAACATATTCCTACTTTTCACCTTGCAACTCTTTAGTTTCTTTTGCTTTCTTTTCTTTGTTTCTACCAAACTCACAACCAAGATCATCCATGGCATCCAAAATTGAATTTTTGGTTCATCCAAAGAACCAAGATACAAGAAGTTTGCTACGCTAGTGGTTCAAGAAAGATTTCACTCCAAGTTTGAAAGCTGAACGATTTGCAAAGAACAAGGCTTCAAATACTCCAACTCTCATCAAGATTTCAGCCATGAACCAATCATCTTCGAAAGGATTGCACACCAAAAGTGGCAAATCTTTTGCCATCAATCGGAACCGGGTAACATCTCATGGGTAAGAGAATTCTATGCTCACTCACCTAACCCGGATAATCCTTATGTTTTTCTTCGTGACAAGGCTATACTCATAAGCCCCGAAAGCATCAACACCTTTTACGGGATTTACATGGAGAAGGACGAGCATCAAGCCTTTGTTGATCAACTCAACAAGGTGCTTCAATAACTCACTCTACCAGGAACTCTTTGGAACAACGGTAAATACAAGGGCACAATAAATTGCTTTTACTTAAACCCGAGGCAAAATTATGGAATACGTTTGTTAAAACTTCTTTAATGCCCACAACACACAATACCACCGTTGATACACCTTGTTTTTTGCTCATATATTCTATCTTTCATAATCGCATCATTAACATTGGAAAATTATTTGTGATGATATTTTTGTATGTAGCACAAAAGGCAAGGGTTCTCTTTTCTTCCCTTGCTTAATTTCCAATCTTTGCAAGGAGATGCATGTCCCAAGTGAGTCCACTGATGAAAAGGCCCTACCAAAGTCCGATTGGAATCGAGTACAAATCCAAAAGCTAATGGGAGAGGCACTGGTAAAATCCCCAACACCTTCAATTGCCGTGGCAACTTCTAATGAAGCAACTGATGCTCGGGCAACTCAGACAGCAACCCTGAGACAACATGAAGTACTCTTACAACTGTTGGAGAACCGTCTTAGGCAAATTGAAAAGCAGCAACTAATGTTCATGCGATACATGAAGGATCACAACAATGCCATCACCCAAGTCATCTTGGAAAATTACCATTACAGTCGCGTGTCGTTCCCTATCTTTCCTGCCAAAATCCTTGCCATGGCAACCAATGAAGCAGTTGCCAGGGCAACCGTAGCAGAAGATATTGCGGCAACCAAAGCTAAAGATTCCCCGGCAACCACTGCAAAAGCCAAAGGTAAAGAACCTATGCTCGAATCAACTCGTACTGAATTATTGTCTGATTTTTTAGATTCAAACGAGTCCTCCATTGCACCAACGAAGACCACACCAATCGAATCCTCCAAGCCCAACTGAAAGGCCAATGACATTGAGGAAGAGGATGATGAGGACACCCACATACGAGGATCGATTCCACCATCGGTAACAAGAAAGCAACCACCTCGTTCAAGTAAAAGAATCAAGACACATGCCAAAAGGAAACTAATCATCCACGACGGCGAACTCTCAGAGTAAGTCCTCGTTTGCATTTTAATTTTCTTTATTGTTATTTTTCTTTTTATTTTTCTTTGTTGCATGCATTGGAGACAATGCCTCACTCGAGTTTGGGGGGTTGTTATAAGTTAGTTACCATGTTTAGTTGCATTCATCTTAAGTATTGCATTTAGGATACATAAATTGATTGCCATGCCTTTAGTTGGAACAAGAATTGCCTACATTTGATGAATAGCCGATGATGACTTTGTCAATATACTTAATAGATAGAACTTTTAATTCTAGGATAAACGTGGAAACACTTAGAATCTTACTACGATGCTAAACTTGATGAAACACTGTTGTGGCTTGATTGATTTGAGGAATTCTAGTGAACTTAGGTTGATAGTTAAAAAATTGGGGGATTAGAATAAAAATTGGATGAATGCTAGAGGTGCCCGAAATTGGCTCTAGTATGTGCTAAAAAATTGATCGCTAGAGGTGCCCGAAATTGGCTCTAGTATGTGCTAAAAAATTGATCGCTAGAGGTGCCCGAAATTGGCTCTAGTATGTGCTAAAAATTGATTGCTAGTGGTGCCCAAAACTGGCTCTAGTCGAATAAATTCATTAACTTAAGAAAACTAAAAATTCGCTAGAGGTGCCCAAAACCGGTTCTAGTTAATACATGTTAAAACAACTCAAGGAAGTAATTTGAAAACCTTTGTTTGCATAGAATCCGAAAAAACAACTTGCACACAACTCCGCACACACTCACAAGCATTATAGTTTGATTCCGAGAAACTCCTAAGTTTTCCAAAAAATGAAAAGCCAATCATACTTTGTGCCACAGTTCTAAGAATTGAAATCAAGTTCAAAGCTAAGTTTGTAAAAATTGAAGTCTTGGCGGGTAATTATTAGTTTGCATTGCTTGAGGACAAGCAATAGTTCGATTTTGGGGGTGTGTTAAGTGTCTAAAAGTACTATTTTATTCACCCTTTTTATTCATATTATTTCTAGACTTAGGCTTACATTAGTTGCATTATTATCCATTCATGCATGTTTGCATTGTTTCCTTGGTGGACAAGCTTGATTTCATATTTTGATTAATTTTGTGGGAAAAAGGGTGCTGTCGGTAGTTGTTTTTGTGTGTGTGCATAATCACTTGCCTAAACAAGGCTGGAACCAGTTGCCAGGGCAGTGCATGAAGGAGATACCGAGCTAGTCGCCAAGGCAATTGTCGATAAGGGATAAGATGATATGACAGTCGGAATTGATGACTAGATAAGCCCAAGAAGATGTGGAGCAAAGTTAAATCCCAAAGGAGTTTGATTTCCATCAAGAGGTCAAAGAGAAATTAAATCCCAAGAAGATAGGAGAAGATCTAGAAGGGGTTTAAATATAATAAAGAATTATATTCTTTTAAAGTATTTAATTCCAACTTAACTTCTTCCTCAAGAGAGACTTTGACCAAGCCATCTCCTATTTAAAGGAGACCAAGTAGTCAACTCCAAGGGAGAGCAAAGTGGAGAGATTTCGACAAGGGCTTTCAACCATTCTTCATAATTTTCTTTCTTGTTCAATTAGGTTTATGTTAAGGATTCTTTGTTTTGTGTTTCTTTGGAACCTAGCCATGAACTAAATCTATTTGGCTAAGGTTATTGTGTTTTGTGGTTGTGAGAAACAATTGGATTTTGTTTGGGTAATAATAGTTTGCACTTTCAATTTAAAGTTTACTCATTTTTGGCATTTATTCTTGTTTGCGAGTGAATTGGGAGAATATCTCGTAACTTTATCTATTTATCTAATATCGGGAGAGTCTGATTCAAGAAACGAATGAGTATGGTCTTTATTCAATCTATTGATGGTGAAGATTAATCCGGCTTAGGAATAAGTTAAGGATTTCAACGGATAAGAGGAGCACAAGATTGGTTGTTGTTCACCCTTGATTCAAGCAGGGATGTATTGTCAAGGCATGCACAATTAGCTAAAGTTTTGACTTAGGGATAAGAAGAAACCATTGAAGAATGCTCTGCCGAACCTTGAAGTTGCTACCCAGCCGGCCAAACAGTTGCCCAGCCAGTTGCCCAGGCAACCGTAGACTAGTTGCCAAGGTAACCCCACTGCGCAAGTTGTCACGGCAACTGAGTTTCCCTTGCACCCTTTTACCAAGACGATCTAATTTTCTATCACACCTCAACTCATTATAACCTGGCCTATTCTCTCTCATTTAATTACTTCTTCTTTTACTTGATTGCTTTCTAGTTTAGTTGTTAGCTAAAGCTCCTACAATCACCTATTTGTGTTTTTACTTTTTACAGTGCAGGAGACTAGATTCTTGAAGTGGCACCAATCCCTGTGGATACGATATATTTTATACTATAACTTGCGACGCGTACACTTGCACAATTGCGGAGCATATATTATGCGCAACACCCTGCAAGGCCCAGAAAACTACGAACTTCTCCAACATTCTTTGGAGGAATCCAATCAAGGATTGCTCGAATCTTCTTTGGGTGACTTGAATCCTTGCAGAAGATATCACGTGGCCTAGGAAGGACACTTCGAATAGCCAGAATTCATATTTGCTAAACTTGGTATATAATTGTTTCTCTCGGAGAGTCTAAAGCACAATCTGGAGATGTTCCTCATGGGTGGTAAAATCTTTGGAATAGATCAAGGTTTCATCTATAAAGACAACCACGAACTTGTCTAAGTAAAGCTGGAACACGAAGTTCATCAGGTCTATAAAGGTTGCAGGTGCATTCGTAAGCCCAAATGGCATTACTAAGAATTCTTAATGGCCATATCTAGTTCGAAAGGAGTCTTAGAAACATCATCCTCCTTCACTAGCATTTGATAGTACCTGGATCGAAGGTCTATCTTCGAGAAGATAGAAACATCTTTCAATTGATCAAAAAGGTCATTGATCCTAGGAAAAGGGTACTTTTCTTCATTGTCACCTTGTTCAACTGACGATAGTCAATGCATAGACGCATTGTTCCATCTTTCTTCTTAACAAACAAAACTGGTGCTCCCTAGGGTGAGGAACACGGTCGAATGAACCCTTTATCCAAAAGGTCTTGGATTTGGGCCTTTAGTTCTCTTAACTCCATCGGGGACATTCTATACGGAGTAATTGAGACCGGAGTAGTCCCAGGTTTCACTTCTATCCTGAATTCCACTTTTCGAGTGGAAGAAGTCCTAGAAGTTCATCAGGAAACCCATCAGAGAACTCTTTCACAACTGGTACCTCTTCGAGTTTTAAATCTTCTTTAGACCCTATGGCATACATAAGAGTCTTCTTAGGCTCGGGTTTGGATTTCATCAAGGTTATACTCTTCTTACCGAGTCCACGGAGATATAACTTATTCTTAAAACAATCCACCCAGGCTTGATGTTCAGCCAGCCAATCAAGGCCTAGAATGAGATCGAAGTCCCGAAAGGGTAATGCCAAGTTGGCCGAAAATGGGATCCCTTGGATCCTTATAGGGAAAGCTTTCCAGATCAACCGAATAACCACACTATCACCCAAAGGGTTAGAAACAACAATCTCGAAAGTAGTAGGTTTGAAGTCAATGGCATACTTTTCTATCAAAGGTTCACTTATGAAAGAATGCATAGAGCTTGGATCTACTAACGCATAAACAATGTCAGAACATAATTCCACCATACCTGCAATCACATCAGGGTTATCCTCCTACTCACGACCTCGGACATGGTACATCTGGGCTGAAGTCTAAGGGTCAAGACTAGCTGAAGGGGCATTTGTGTTGCGTGATCTCCTCGCTAATCCAGACTGCACCTATTTTGCTTCTCTTCCCTTACAAGGATTATTTTGAAAAGCCACAGTAGTAGGGGCATTTGGATTCTACGGACACTGCCTAATGAAGTGGCAAGATTCATCGTAGAGATAGCACGATCCAGATTGTCTACGGCACTGCCTAGGGTGCCTCCTCTAATAGAAGTTGCATAATGGAATTTGGGAACCCTTTGCAGAACCGCCCTTACTGTCAATGGAAGTCGTATGAGCAATAGATGTTTTTTCATACTATAGTTGTACACATAACTCAACCTAGGTAGCTAATGGAAGGTAGCAGTCTTCTGATCCCACTGTCTACCCTTCTTTTGAGGCACAGGAGGTTTAGAATCATCTTAGAATTTTTTTTCGGACAAGGCTTGGTTCCCCTTTCTTCTTTCATAAGCCTTCTGGGAGGCTTCAGTAACGATGGCTCGGTTGACCAGAGTCTGAAAGTCCTCTATCTCCAAAGTAATGAATAGGGGACATTATTCATCACATAGGCCGTCTATGAACATCCGACACTTCTCCTCTGTGCAGATGATCTCGGTACATATCTTGCATATTTGCAGAAGTCGTGGATGTACTATTCTGCAGGTCTTCCCCCTTGCCTCAGATGGAGGAATCTCTTACTCCTTTCAGCGATATAATGGTCACTAATGTACTTTTTGCGGAACTCCTAAAGGAAGAAGTCCCATGTAACTCAGTGTTCGGGCGCGACGAGCATCAACAGTATCCCACCAGCTCTGGGCCTCTTTAGCAATCAAGGCCAAGGCACATTCTAGCTTGTGCTCCTCAGAACACTTCATCTGTTAATTCAACACTTTCAAAGTATTCTCCAGCCAGTATTCTACATTTTCGGGATTATCCAGGTCCTGGTCGGTGAAGGTATAAACCGAATACTGCTTGAGCTTATCAATAGGAGCTCTTGATACAGGCAGAGGTGCTTCATTATGCTGAGGGAGTGGTTCTTATCAGAGTGACACAACCACTTGCTTGATCATGTCGGCCATTAACATAAGGTACTCCTTGAGCCAAGGAGGAACCAGGGTTTGGTTCAATAACAGTGGGTTTATCAGTAGTCGCTGACATTTTCAGATATAATCATATAGAAAGATTGAATCGTGTAAGCTGCAAGTCATATATAACATATACAAATAACTGTTAGGTGGCATAAGTACATACGGACTAATAACAGGCTTCAGTTTAGTCCTAGAATCGACTAATCCTAGGCTCTAATACAACAATATACAATTGTAACACCCCCTTCCCGTTCTAGTAGACAACCAGGTTGGAAAGCGTTATCAGAAAACATATGCGGAAATCGAAAGCTTAATTAGAGTCAGAAATTTATTCAAAAGTTCTATTATTCTTATTTAAGGCTTAGTGAACCCAATTATCAATTACTGACACAATATGGAGTCAGTTTTAAACTTTTACAAGCTTAGGGACTAAATTGCAAATTTTATAAATTAGCGATCCTAATCCAAAATCTTTATTACCAACTTGTAATTAAACTTACCAATTATTAATCTGTGGAGTTTCGTTACTATATGATATCATCTACCTAATCGTTTAGTCCATATGGTAATTAATGACCAATTTGTAAACTATCCAAAATTCTGTTTTTATGCTTTATAACAGATTTAACTAACACCGTACCGATACCCTAAAGCTGTATCGATACGCTACAGCTAAACCCGTATCAATACGAGTTGATTGTGTTGACCCCGTATCGATACGCTACTAGACCGTATCGATACCATTTTTCAAACCAAATTATAGTGACCAAAATTCATACCGATACGCCCAAGCTATATCGATAAGCCATATTTGACCAATGTTGACCAGACCATTTATACAAGGGCCGTATCGATACGCCATCACCCGTATCGATACCTCCTGACCTGTAATGATAGATTTTTTTGTTTTTTTTCGAATTAGCCTGGAAAACATTACC
The DNA here is from genome assembly GCA_019671005.1 of Hibiscus mutabilis. Taxonomy (NCBI): domain Eukaryota; kingdom Viridiplantae; phylum Streptophyta; class Magnoliopsida; order Malvales; family Malvaceae; genus Hibiscus; species Hibiscus mutabilis. Next base: position 48,912,415 of record CM033711.1, read on the forward strand.
AAATTTTACCAACAAACTAATAAACATTAACTATAATAAAATGTCAAATTTTAGGGTGATTCTAGTCTATTTACTATGATTTTACCAATTATAGCCTATAAGCTTATTTTAGTCCATTTAGCCATTTCCAAACATACCATTATACTCATACCATACCAAGTCACTATTAAGCTTACACAACCACATCAAAATAAGTTATTACAACACATCTAAATCCTATGCCACCTTACTAGGAGTTCAGAAACGAAAGTAAACATACAAATAGCTTACGAAAGTGACTTGCAACCGAGAGATTACACGATTGGAGTTTAGAAATCTCAAGACCCTAAAATGCATAAGACACGCATATGTTAGGATTACACAGCCTAGTGAGGTAGTCATAACAACATAAGCAATGGCAATACATAAATGGCATGCTATGAACATGAATGGCATATTGCCATATTTAACTATCATAATCGCATTCTTTTAATCATAAGGTCTCATGCTTAGGCCATTTATCATAATTGTACATAATCATAATGAAGCTTATAAACATTTAAATTCCCTTGGACAATGTAACAAGTGGATACGCGGATTCCCCTTTACACCAGACATATATCAGAAAATAGTCTGTAGCCACATATAACGGAAAGTAGGATGTGGCCTTGAGCCGTAGCTCCGAGTAGTATCTCTTACACAATCCATACTTATCTCCCCCATATATAGGTTGTATCCTTGTATCGTAGTCCAATCCTCTACTTGTACATGCTCAAACAACCCTATGGCATGCCAATTGTATCCAAAACTCACAAATGTCCAAGGTTACGCATATTTCATCATATAACTTACCTTTATGCCCGTAAGCCATAGTAGATCAGAATTGAGCCTTAGATCCATAAAACGGATCATATCATATATGTATCATATCATAACATATTCACATCAAATTTAGCATATCATATCATACTTTGCTCATAACAATCTCACATGTAACATGTCTCAATCATCACATATTTGTTTGTAGAACATCAACCATATCAAAGGCTTACCATGCTCACATTTAGCATCCACACGAACTTTTCTCTACTTGAGCCTTTAGCAAGATACATGTTAACATGAAAATCATAAATTAAATGCAATGGGATGGATTCGTGCCAATCCCTTGGCACGACTACACTCACCTTGGTTACGGGATTCTTAGATTACAATTCTGTCGTGCCTAGCTATCTTTGGAGATAACAAGGGGTCCTTCTCCATTATTCGAGCTAGCACAAAATTAGGAGTTGCATTAGAATTCGATCTAAGGATTCAGAAACATATTTCAAGCTTACCAAAACTTGTAGGAAATATTGGAATATCAAAATTAACTACCTAGTTCATGGGTTTCCCTTTTGAACATAGAAAACCTCGTCTTGAAATTAAACCTCAACGAATGATGGAATCAACAAATCGATATAAGAGTTTTACTCACAGAGTCATAGACTTTCAAACAAAGTATCGAGGTTGAACAAAGGAAAAAGATGAACGAGGTGCTTGCTTAAGCTTTAGCTTGAATATGGAAATGGAGGTGCTAGCTTAAAAGTTAAAGATGAAGATGACAAGGGTAATTTGCTTCTGGAGGATTCAAAGGCAAAGGAAAAAGCCTTTTGTTTCTGATTTAAATCTACACACCACCCTTAATCATTGTCCACCAACATATAGACTAATAGGAGGCTTTCCTATCCTTGAGGGTTTGATTAACCCAATTCAATTACATTTTTTCCTTTCATTCAATTGTCAATTGAATGACAATTAGTCATCTTTTCTGATGACTTTTAATTTGGGAAATCCAAGCAAGGAGGCGAGTAAGTACCTTGCTTCAATTTCCTTTAATTTGGGCTTCAAATAGATTTGAAACGGGGAACCCATATCGATACGCTCAATACGCTCATAGTAAAATAGATAATTTAGTTATTTGCAGTTGGACCGTATCGATACTCGCTTGACCATATCGATACGCCTATCTTAGAATTTGCATTTTTTGGCTTTGAATTTCATACAAGGAAGTTTATTAACTCAAATAGGACCAAAATGTAACTTCATTATACAAAAGGGGTATAAAGGGTCCATCATTACAAACGTTTAACACATCAGATTCAAAATTTCCGATTACCAGAACCTACTTCTGACTAGGCCGGTTTTCGGGATGTGACAATACAACCACAACATCCTGTTTCCCAAACTCAGCAATTAGAGTATGGCGCGCAATCACAATATGGAGCACCATCTCAGACACAACCATAAATCAGTCATTATGCTCCATCATCTATATTTGACCCATTTTTTCTTTTTGAGCAAATGATACACGACCATTTCTCTTGCATAGAGGCTATAGTGCAAGGTCACTCTTCATCGATTTGCACTTTACAAGCTCAAATAGGGCAATTAGCTACTGACATGAATTCTCAACAACTGGGCACACTTCTTAGCAATAATTAGAGTCTGGTGATCAAGATTAAGGAGCATTGCAAAGCAATTACTCTCTACAGTGGTAAACAAATTGTTGACTCGATGCAACCAACATCCATAACTACTCATAAACGAAGAGTAACAGTATTGTCGAAGTCCTACAAAATAAAAACTAGTTTTCCTAAACTAACTTGTAGTAATAGTGAGAGCAGGTCGAATCCCAAGAGAGCTAGAATTAGAATCTCAAAGTTTAAACAATTAAGTAAAATTAGGGGTGTTAATGTATCAAATTAAAATTAAAGAAAAAAGTTATAAACTAAAAATAAAAATAACTAAGTTCAATCTTACTGAACTTCCAATTCAAAGGTGCGATTTAATCCAATCATAACGTTGATCATAGGCTTTAAAGATATGAATTTCTTGTATCCAATAAATTAGTCTATTTGGGGAACACCACAACAAGCAATTATTATCCTTTTATAATTGATTAGTCTACTCGAGAGAACACCGCAACATGTATTCAAACCAAACCTTACCATTAAATAAGATTAATGATAGCAATAAGAGTCACGAGAATGACTAAAAAAACCAATCAAATTAATTTTGTTTCTTTATTTCCCTATGGACTATCATGTGTGATGTGTTGTTTAATAAACACAAAACATGAGCCTTACCCTTTGCTACTTGCGTCATGGATAGCGATATAACATTCAATATCGAAATAAGGCATCAATTTAATCAATATCAAACATTCATAAAAATAAGAACAATAAATAAAGATTACTCCGATTAAAGGAGAAATTCTAGTTTAGTACATGCCTCACAAAATTACAGCGGAATCACTTCACCCTTGAATCAGAAATAAAAGTTTTAGCCATACATGGGGGAAGAAAACAACAAGAGATGATAAAGAAGAAGTGTTGTAAAAGATGAGATCCCCTTTAAAAGGTCTAATGAGCTCTTTATATAGAGAGCAAAATCCTAACCCTAAAAAGATATTCCCCTTTAATTAAGTTTTAATAGAATGGAGAATAATAATATAAAGGAAAATCTAAATAAATAAAATCATAATTAATAAAAGAGATTAATTCTTGGTCCAATACTTCCAAAATAATGGAAATATCCATAAAAGTGGGCATTATTTCATATTTGATTCCAAAAAGTTTGATTCTTTACGTCAAACACCAACCTCGCATCAATCACAAGGCGTGGTCATGCTTTATCGAAGACAAGCTTCTGGGCCGCCCTACTTTTCTTCCAAAAGACTTGATTTTCACATGAGAAGCTAAGAAAGTGATTTTGAGCTAATTTTCATTAATGTGTCCATATTTCACCTCCTAAATCAAAACAAACATAATTTCCACAATTAAGCTCATAATATAACTAGAATATGAAGGAATTAATCACAACATAATATAACTAAAACCTATCAAGAGAGTCCTCAAAACCTGATCATACAGTTTAGAGTGGAATAGATGATGGTAGGACAGATAATGCTCAACCAGTCATTACTCTATTCCCATAAGTTTTGCAATCTAAGATGTCTCCACAATGCCAAATGTCGGCACAATCAACAGATAATCCTTCTCCACCTTTTCCTCAAAGATTCAAGAACACTGAGTCTGATAACCAATTTCAATTCTTTCCAGATACTTTGTAACAACTTACAGTGCAAAATCCATTGATTGTTACCCTTACGCAGATTACTAATTATGGAAAGTTCATGAAGAAAATCTTGTTCGAGATGAAGAAGCTCAGTGCCATAGAGACCATTGCACTCATATAGGAGTTTAGTGTGTTGATATCCACCCCTCTACCAAGAAATATGAAAGATCTTGTCAGCTTCACCATTCCTTGTTCTATTGGAAATCACTACTTTAGCAAAGCTCTTTGTGATTTGGGGGTTAGTATCAATCTAATGCAACTTTCAACTTTTCAAAAGTTAGGCATTGGAGAAATAAAACACATTGCAGTGACAATGCAACTGCATACAAATCTCAAACTCATCCGAATGGACTGATAAAGGATGTGCTTGTTCATGTGGACAAGCTTATTTTTCCAACAAACTTTATTATTCTTCATCTCGGACAAGATTTATGTCTTGTCCGCCCATTATTCTTGGCCGCCCATTCCTAGGAACCGGGAAGGCAATCATTTATGTCTGAAAAGGAGAACTTATAATGTGATTCGAAAATGACCAGGTTACTTTTGGGATGTTCAATGCAGATATTGGAAAAAATAAAGAGGAGTGTCATCATATTGATATTCTTGAAAATATCATTGAAGAATATTTACATCATTGTAGTATACTCATTGCTAATAATACGTCGCTGACAGTGGTAGAAAAATATATCCCGAATTGTGGAAACATTATTGAAGTGCTCACTGTTGCACTTAACCATAAATGGCAAATTGAATCTTTAGATCTTGCATATCGTATAATTCCTACTTTTAAACCATCAATTGAAGAAGCTTCTACTCTGGAACTAAAGCCATTACCAACTAATCTCAAGTATGTATTCCTTAGAGAAGCGAAAACACTCCCAGTCATTGTCTCTGCAACTCTGGACGCAATACAAGAAGAAAAGTTGATAAACATTTTGAAGCAGCATAAACATGCTATTGGCTAGACCATTGCGGAAATTAAGGGCATTAGTCCATCCTTTTGCATCCATAATATTGAGTAGGATGATGAGACTAAACAATCTATTGAGCTGCAATATCGACTGAATAAAAAGATGAAAGAAGTGGTCAAGAAAGGGATTTTCAAATGGTTGGACGCAAGAATTATCTATGCAATTTCTGATAATGTATGGATTAGTCGAGTTTACTATGTTTCTAAGATAAGTGGCATCATTGTAGTCCATAATGATGCTAATGAATTGATTCCTACTCGGATTCTACATGATGGAAAATTTGCATAGACCACAGGCGACTCAATGCAGCCACAAGGAAATATCACTTCCTCATTCTTTCATTAATCAAATGCTTGATCGACTTATGAGATAGAAGTATTACTATTTTCTAGATGGTTATTCTGGCTGCAATCAAATTGCTATTGCACTCAAGGACCAAAGAAATACTACTTATACATGCTCATTTAGGACATTTGCCTTTCGCCGCATGCCTTTTGGTCTCTGCAATGCACCAACCACATTTCAAAGGCGCACGATGGCAATATTTTCAGATATGATTGACAGCTCCCTTGGAATCTTTATGTATGATTTTTTAGTTTATGGGAATGACGTTAACAATTGTGTCGACAATCTGGAGAAAGTATTGCAGTGATGTGAAGGCACTAATCTTGTTCTAAATTGGGAGAAATGTCATTTTATGGTCATAGAGGGAATTGTGATGGGTCATCAAATATCTAAAGCATGAATTGAGGTACATAAAGCAAAAGTGGATATTATTGAGAAATTACCCCTATCGCCTAATGTAAAAGGCATTCAAAGTTTTTTGGGGCATGTTGGATTCTATAAAAGATTCATTCAGGATTTCTCGAAGATCACAAAACCATTATGTTTATTGCTGGAGCATAAGAAAAATTTTGTCTTTGATGATTCATGTTTGGATGCATTCAATAAAATTGAAAAACAACTTGTGAACGCACCTATCGTCGTTGCACCCAACTGGGAGCAACTGTTTGAACTAATGTAAGAACCAGTAATTTTGCTGTGGGGGTAGTGCTAGGGAAAAGAAGAGACAAGTTATTTCATGCGATCTACTATGCTAGTAAGACTCTAACTGAAGCTCAAATTAAGTACACTACTACTAAGAAAGAGTTATTAGAAGTAATTTTTCCTTTTGATAAGTTTCATTCTTACCTTGTCGGTGCAAAAATTACCGTTTTTACTGATTATTCTACTTTGAGATATCTTTTCACAAAGATTGATACGATGGATTTTATTGCTGCAAGAATTTGATATTGAGATAAAACACCGAAAAGGGTGAGAGAATCAAGTTGTCAATCATCTTTCAAGTTTGGAAGTAGGCAGCGAAGATGGAAATAAATTGAAGATTGTCGACGCATTCCTTGATTAAAAGCTTTTCGTTGTGGACTCAATACCACGGTATGTTGATTTCGTAAAATACTTGGTGTGTGGAAAACTACTTTGGTTGTAACTGGGCACAAGAAGCCAAGATTTATTTGAGATGCGATGAAATATCATTGGAATAAACCCTATTTGTTCAAGGTTTGCAATGATAATGTAATTCAACGTTGTGTCCCTGGGGAATAAATGATATCAAGATTACAACATTTTCATAATGCTCCATATGGAGGGTATTTTGGCATTTTGAGGGCATGAAAACGGTTGCAAAATACTTCAATCTGGATTTTACTGGCTATCATTATTTAGAGATGCCCATGAATTTTCCCAATGTTGTAATCATTGTTAGAGCACAGGGTCAATATGACAAAAATGAGATGCCGCAACAACCAATAATGGAAATTGAGCTATTCAATGTTTGGGGATTGGATTTCATGGGTCCTTTTCGAATTCTTTCAGAAACTTGTATATTCTAGTCGTTGTGGACTATGTTTCTAAGTGGATAGAGGGTGTGTTTGTGCCTAAAGGTGATGCCAAAATGATCTTAAAGTTCTTTCACAAGCATATACTATCCCATTTTTAAACACCGAGAGCCTTAATCAATGACCAGGGGAAGCATTTCCACTGCAGGTAGGTGATTGCTGCATTGAAATATGATGTAGACATCAGTACCACACCTAAGAGAGACCCGATAGAAGTTCATCAAGGTCCAATCACTCGGGAAAGGGTTAAACAATTCAAGGACGCTCCCACAATGTTAACCAAGCGAATTTGGGACGTTGAGTTTCAAAAGGACGTTGGACATGAAGGCAATGGTCTTGAAGAGACATGCAAGTCATGCACTTTGTTGCATACAATTAGAGGCACAATTTAGTTTAATTTTACATACCGTTGTTTGTTTAATTTTTGGACACATTGTTATTTGTTTTGTGCATAGTTTTCTCATTAAATTTCCATCATTTTATTTAGTGAATCATGCGGCTTGTTTTATATGTTTTAAAACCATATATTATACTTTTATTTCATCATTTATATGTCACACATTAATGAGTTCAATTTGACCGTATAGGTGTACAAGTGGCACACTAACTTGGAGCTTGGAGGGGAAGCATTGTCCGAGCCATTTGGAGAGGATTGGGACACCTAGAGATGGAAGAAGGAAAGCCATGAGACACCTCTATTTGAATCTTCAATGGATGGAAATAATAAGGAGCATGATCAAGAAATACCATTTCATATGATGGTCATTCATATTCAATGAAAGAGGATGCATTTAGGCATATTCATCACCAAAAATGCCAATCAGATTGTTTGCCATTTTCGAGCAAGATCCAAGCATAACTGGGTTGTGAAGCCTTCATAAAACTTAGTCTCCTATCTCGTAGATTTCAAGCACGAATTGAATCGCATCAATTCGATATCAAGAGTTTGAGATATGTCCAGATTACCGAAGTTAGTGTAGGATGGAAAGTCGTAGAGATTTGCAACCATTCAGTTCCAAAAGGCATGTCCATTCATATTTTAGCACTAAAGAAGAGGATTTATGCATCATATTGAATGAAGGAATGACTTTTCGCCTTTCACATCCTTTGTAAGCCTATAAATAAAAGGCTTTTGGTCATTTGAAAACTAAATTTAGAATTTGAATATACTTGTAAGTCTTCATTGAACTTCTTGTGATTTTCAACCTCTACCCTCCATCATCTTTTAATGTTGGTTCCTAGTTACATATAATTAGTGGGTCGTATTCCACCATCTACCTTTCCATCTAATTATAATTTTGGTGTCTAGATCTCAATATCTAGTGGGTCACGTTCCTTTCAAACTATCCTTTAATCTATCCAAACATCCACTCCCTTCCAACAAATCATCCATGCCATTCATACTCTTTACCATCTTCATCTTCTTTGTTTCATCCCACTAAAACCTTTTGCTAGCCTTCAACAACGATTTCAAATACACCTTGATTTATGATCGAGAAAAATACGTCTCAACTTCAACCTACGGAGGCGAGCACATATCATTTGATATTAGAGCTAGTTTAAATCAAGATACTTGATTTTTATATTTTTATCAATAGACTTCTTCTTTCTTCTAGTTTGTGAAACAAATGAAAAAGAAAAGAAAACAATAAGAGAAAAAATAAAAAAAATTAAGTCTTTGAGTACAAGCTCTCAATTAGATTTTTCTTATTTCTTCCTGATATTATCTTAGCCACATTAACCTTTGTTTCTAAGCCTAACCCATTTACCTATTCATGTTCCTACCCTACATCATTCATAAGTCGACTCGACAATGAACATTTGGAAAATTAAAGTTAGTTCTTTTAAGAACTTCACGAAAGAACATGAGTGGAAAAAGGCAAGAGTGGTGAGATCATCAAAGAATCCTAAAAGACATCTACGAGTGCAAACACGAGTGTGAGTGATTCATTTCATTGCATTTTTTCATTTTCGGGTGAGGTTTATTGTTTAATTTTTGCAAGGTACAATGAGCAATTGAACAGTTAACAATAACGGTGGCAACTATGGTAACAATATCAATGTAGATCTACTCTGGGAAATAGAAAGATTAATGGGACCAATGGGAGAACGTCTACAATGACGTATCGAAGAGGTAGTGGCAAGAACTGAACAAGGTACTCCCAACAATGCGGAGAGAAGGCCACAAGTCCCAATCAGAGAAAATGACTATTATAGTCAAAGTGAGGGGAGAGACACTGTTGATGATCCAATAATGAAGGGAGACCTCGACCACCTAGGAAAAGTTGACCAAGGAATCAAGATCAAGTCGATGATAACCTTAGAACCATTCGAATGGCCATTCCACCTTTCCAAGGAAAATCCGATCCATAGGCATGTCTAGAATGGGAAAAGAAGGTGGAACTTATCTTCGAGTGCCACAATTATTCTGAAGCCAAGAAGGTAAGTCTCGCCGGTATTGAATTTTTGGATTATGATTTATTTGGTGGGATAAATCAATCTCTAGTAGGAGATGAAATGGGGAGCCTCCAATTGAGACTTGGAACGAAATGAAGGCCACCATGCGAAGGAGATTTATCCCGTAACATTACCGTCGTGACTTGTTTTAAAGACACCAAAATCTTAAACAAGGAAATCGGAGTGTCGAAGACTATCATAAAGAAATGAAGATTGCTATGATCCAAGTTGATGTAAATGAAGATCATGAAGCTACCATGGCTAGATTTCTAGCCGGTCTTAACCAAGGCATCGCTGAAAAAGTGGAGCTCAATCATTATCTCGATATAGAAGAGATGGTGCATATGGAAATCAAAGTGGAACAACAACTCAAGAGAAAAGGTAACATTTGTTCCTCTTCTACTTCCTTCTCATATATGAATTGGGGATAAGGTGCCTACAAAAAGGAATCCACTTTTTGAGGAAAATACATTGGAACATCAAAACCCAACAAGACAATAGAGGTCTAAAATAGAGACAGAGGAAAAAGCGAAGCCATATCCAATCGAACCCGTGACATCTGGTGTTTCAAGTGTCTTAGAAGGGCATATCGCTAATCAATGCCCAAACCAATGAATCATGACCATGAAGGATAGTAGTGTTACACCCCTTACCTGGTTCAGGAATAAACCGAACTAAGTAGCGTTACCAAGAATACAAGGGATGGCTTAGCATATGTAAGTTCAAATCCTAAAGGTAACTAGAAGGTCAAAACATATATAATTTTCAATCTTTTTATCCACAAATCTTATCCTGAACTTGAGGTATCATCTAATTAATCGAATACCAAACTTACAATGTCTATAACTTGTTTTAAAGCAATTTAGTTCGTATCTTGTAAGAACTCAGATTCAACTTTTATACATTTTAGGACAATTTTGAGCCAATTATTGAAGGGTTCGAATTGAATAAGAGGTTGGATGATTCAGCCATTTACTTATAATCCTAGGGTATAAGTTTAAGTGCATTAACACTTGAGCCAACTCATACAAGGATATGATACTATCTATAATTTTAGGTAGTATGCTAACACAAAAATCTATTCCTATGATCGATTTATTTGCCCGTTTATCCTTATAAGAGCATTCACATAGTATTCATACATATAAACATCTACGATCATACTACTATTGTTATCATATCATGTAGTCACCATGCATCAAATATATGAACAAACATAATGTATTATAAGGCCCATTACAACTGACAAAAGAAGCTTATAAATATTACATTCATATATGACCATAGAATACCCTAGATGCAATATGCATATACAAAAAATTGTGCCACCTTTATCTAGGAGTTCTTAACAAAAAGGGTAAAAAACATACTCTTATACTTGTGATCTGATTCAAGCTCGATGAGTATCCATAAATAATACTTCACCCTGAAACGAATTGAAAAGATAAATTAAGTATACACTTAGTGAGGTAGTTTAAAGTAACTAAAATCAAGAATTGAACAATCTAAAAATATGCAAATCTATCCTTTCATTCCAAGATCACACAAATCTCACATGATTTAAGTACTGGACTATGTAACAAGTAATTACACCATATCATTCGAACATAACATGCTTTCTCAAACAAGAAGTACAAATTTTTAAGTAGGCAAGTATTACTTGTCATATAAGTAACAAGATAATTGGTTATCTTAACTTGTTAATTTCATTATGGTAAGTTATTATAACCTTGGTAATCGAGTGGCCTAGGTACACGAATCCCTAACCAACTATCACCAAAAAAGTACTCAAAGTATCGGTCAATCCCTCCTATTGTCGCCTCATAAGGACCGTAGTCCAAGACCATAGTCCATCCAAAACACAAGCTCCATGGACTCTATGGCATGCCAACTATACCTAAGACTGACTCGAAACCAAGGCTTTTCAATTATATCAGATCATATCAAAATTAGAATTGAGCTTAGCTCCAAAATCATATCATCAAATGAGCATATCTTATTGTTTAACTTATCAAACATATATCATCATGTATAGGCCTCAATATGAGCTTAAATCTGAATCAAATATTGCATATCATTGTTTACCTAACATTTAGGTGCTTACCACGAATCCAAGCTTAAACGTATAGGTATAGCTTAGTTCAATGATAAAACAATGTAAAATAAAACAATCAATGATGCTCGGGATGGTTTCAATCCTATCTCGAGACTTCAAACTACACTCACAAGTAATCCAGCAATGCTTGATCTCGAATAACTATTCCATATTGCTTTTCTATAGCCTTTACCAGCTTGGTTTTTGCTTCCTCAATTACCTCTTGGTCTAAGCACAACAACAAAATATAGAATGTATCAAAGGTCATTCCATCCTAGCATGACAATATTCCTTTAAGACTATGAAAATAGGTTCTATCTTACTTAACATTTCTTTCAGTTGAAGTTACCATAATCTTACATGCATGATCACGTTCTTCCATATACTAAAACAATTCAAAGTAGACATAAAAAATTCTATTTTCAATTGCACAAAAATAGTCCCTTAATTCAATGTATAAGACAATCCATTTTTATTGCAAAACAATCCCTTAATTTTAACACAAAATAGTCCCTAAACTTATAAAATAATCCCCTTTTTCCTAGTTTATAAAACAGCACTTATGGTTACAAAAATAGTCCCCTAAGCCCCAAAATTGTCCAATATTCACATTCAATTACTAGTAAACCATGTATCCATTATTTGTTCATAATTCCAATACTTTTACACAAAACTTCAATGATTTTTAGCTTGCAATGTGATCCCCTAAAATAGAACAATGACCATGGTGATACTTATTATACCAATTCAACAATTCTATCTAACATATTAACAATCGGGGTCATGTTTAAGTAAATTGATACTTTAGACCATGTTTTCCAAGATTCCACATAGAATTCTATATGCCATCTATCCTCAACACAATGCAATGTAACAATTCAACTTATATACATTCATTTTACATACTTGTAATTACTACAACCATAGGACATAGCCAAACCATTCTAAGCTAACATTTCTAACTATTAAGCATGCTTAGCATTACTACTATATTACAATTTTCACAACTAGCATAACAATTCATTTCAAGTACTCTTTGAATGATCTAGGAAACTCATAGCATGGATTTGATTTTCTAACAATATAATAGCATTTAACACAAGAGAAATTTGTCAAGGCACAAGTCACTTGCATTATTATATATAAAGGTCTCAATTTAGCAGTTAAGCTTTTACAAGTACCTTCTCTATCGAGGGAAAACATTGATTCAAACAAAACACTTGTGATCAGGTGTATCAATTCTATCTTAATTCCAATTTGTCAAGTCACAAGTCCCTTGAATTATTATATATAAAGACATTTCTAAGTCTACACATTGTCTAACAACTTCAATCATACTAGCATAAGCCAATTCAAATTCACATATCGATTTATTGAGAACACAAGTTGGTTGCGCATGCCTAACAGACGTTTAGAACTAACTAAATTAGTATCATGCTTAACATTTCCTTTCAAAAACTACAAATTATTTAGAGAAGATCATGTGATCATAGTGTTATTAGAATCATTTTTATAGTGTCAATCTTTTTATTGTTCATTATAGGCGATATCATGACATTCCAGAAAGCAATACAATTCAGTATTCCAAGAGATCTAATTTATCTATCAAGCAACCATCCCCCATGTAACACCCCAAAATTCAGCCTAGCCAAAAATGGGTTCCAGCGATCAGAAACCCTATATAGAAAGTGTTCAAATATTGTATTGATATAGGACTTTAACTGAGTTGAATTATTTTTTAATGACCTTTTTGGAAGTATTGGAAACCTTTTAGTGGCTAAATTATAGGAATTGAAAGTTTGGGGGTACAATTACAGTTTATTGAGAGTTGAGGGACTAACCTTGCGATTAGCCCCTCTCCATTTTAATTTCCACATACGTGGAATGATCAGAACACTTTCCTTCAAAGGAAGGAAAGCGTTGCGGCTATTGAATGTAAAATAAGAAATTGAAGAGACTTGGAAGGGCTTACCCGATTAGGCAAGAATGAAGGTCATCTTCATCTTCTACCTTTAAGGAGCTAAGCAAGCACCTCCATTAAAGCTTCCTTTAAGCTTTGGTTTTGCTTGAAATATTGATCATAGTTAATCTAAATAGCTTTAATAAGGTAAGCCCAACTATTGGTTATTTATTTTAAACCAATTCTAGAGAGGATTTGAGTTATGGAAATTACAAACCCTAGTTGGTTCTACGAGAACCTCAAGCTTAATTTCCTATTGATTTTATAAATTCAATATTGCTATTGAGATATCGAATACGTTGTAACCCTTGTCCCATCTTGTTTTGAATAGCTCAAAAAATCTAGGTGAACAATCGCCTTCACCCTCGAATTTCACCAAGCAAAGGAACAAGGGGGTCGTTGTTTGAGAGCTGTAAAAGCATTAAATTATCGAGGTGAGTGTAGTCGGAGCCTCGGGATTAGACTAGGTGCCTTTCCCGACTTCATCGTTAATAGAATTGTCATTGCTAACTCCATTGTTAAGGAATATTGCATCAAATCACTTACCAGACATCATGGTAAGTATTGGTAAGTTATCGTATCGAGTATTGAGCATTGTCAATGCCATTATCATTGTTATTGAACATCAGGTATGGCTATCGTTGTTTTCATTGAGTATTGTTATTGCCATGATCATCGCCATTGTCATTGAACCATGAAAGTATAGGGTATTGATATAGCATTGATACAGTCTTTGTCATCTTTCATTATTGTCAACATCGTTATGGTTATCAAAACATTGAAAATGAACCATCGGCTATTGATATTGTCATTGAGAACATTGAAATGTTACTATCGACATTGATACTATTATTGAACATTGATATTGAATCATTACTTATTGATAAAGCTATCGAATATATTGAAAATTGTCGTTGCTATTGAACATCGATCATTGTTATTGTCACCAGACCTTAGAATCGAAGGACATTGGATACAATTGGCATGCCATAGAATTCATGAGCTCGGCGTACAGGTGGACTACAGTCCTAAGGCTATGAACTATATTGATTTGGCGAGGCGGAGGGATGTGTTGGGATATTGGTCACGTTGGCGAGGCGGAGGGACTAGACAATTCATTGATTTGGCAAGGCGTAGGAATTCGCGTATCCATTATCCGGAATCAATCCAAGGGTTATTGATGAATTAAGTAATAATTGTTATTGAATATGTTCATTGCATTATTTATATTGATCTATTGCATTGTCATTGTCAAGTTATAAATTGGAATGCATTTCCTTGATATTGTGTTTTAATTGTGACTACCTCACTAGGAAATATATGCCTAATGCATTACATTTCATTCATTTTAGGTTAAGAGATTCAACGTTAGAGATCGGGGAAGTTTTTGCGTTGTACAAGTCACTAGAATGTCTAAAGTAAAGTATATCAAACCTATGAACTCATAGTAGGGTGGCAAAGTACCTAGAACAGTCATATAAGGTCCTATTGATATGTATATTTTGTCCTTGGGGGATGTTAGTACATAGGGCTTAAAATGAACTTCTCACTTGGCTTAAGAAAGGACTAAAAGTGCATATTTGGCTCTAAAAGGTGAAAACGTAGTAAATGGATTTGGATCAACACGAAATTTGGCATGCAAATAGTTTATAATGTTTAAAACTTACTGGTAAATTTTCATTACATTTGGACCTTGGTTTATAGATTAAATTGAATAAATACCAGCAAAAATCTGTTATTACAAGGCAGGGCGTATCGATACGGCCTTACATATTTGGTCAGGTCAATGATGGTTAATAAGGGGCGTATTGATATAGTCTAGGCGTATCAGTATGGATTTTGGCTACTAGAATTTAGGTGTAAAAATGGTATCGATAAGGGGTAAAATTGTATCGATACGCGGTCAACGCGATCAACCAATACCGGTACGGCCCTCAACCATATCGAGACGGGTCTGTTAAATTGAATATGGAATTTGGGAATTAGGTTAAAGCGTACTGATACGGTCATAAGGGTATCGGTACGGTGTCAGTTAAATATGTTAAAAGATGAAGAACTCAGCTTTGTATTGTTTACAGTTTGGTGACTAATTAATGCATGGCTTAATTGAATGAGCAAACGAACTCCGAATAGTATGAAAATTTGTACGCTCGCTATTTGAATATTGAATTTCATTATGGTAAGGTTAATTTCAGAAAAGGACCACTAAAATACTGAAATTACTATTATGTCCCTAAAACTTGTAATGTTATAATTTGGTCCTAATTGGGTAATCATGGACTCTCAATGGATTGATTGAAATTTTATATTACTCATTCTTGGATGTGGGGTCTATTGTCACTGACTATTGTATGAAATTATCCTATCGGTTATCGTTTAGTTCATCAGTAGCATACTCCGACCCGATTCTCGACCAGACTGAGAAGGTGTGTTACACCTCATCTTAGACGCATTTAAACCCATAGTGAAGCACGATTTAAAACACGACCTAGACAACCAAGTTCCTTAAATCTCATTCATGTCGATAGACTCCTACTTGATTATTTCCTTAAGTATTAATTAGGTTACTATCTTACTAGTAAGCCATTCAGCCAAACCAACTATTAGCATGAAATCAAGCACAATATATTATAGAGGCCTTCTACAAAGCATAATAAGGCTTAAATTACTTATAAAAACAGATTCAATGAAATTATCAGTGCAAAATGTATACTAAGCTTCTATGTGCCACTACTCTAGGAGTTCTATTGGTAAAGCTCCAAAACATACGTTCGAGCTCCTTGTGATCTCGTACAAACCCAAAACAAACGAAGCAAACTCAAATCCTGAAAAGTGATCAAAGAATAGCATCAGTGCACCTAATGAGGTGGTTTTAAACAAAATAATCATGGACACAATCCCTTCCAATACACTTGGTTTAATGATTCATAAATATTTATTTCTAAGCTATACCATGAGCCTACAATTTTCGTAGTAACATAGTCGGTTATTTATTCAATTCTTACATAAATATATTCCGAACAAGATGGATGCTTCATTGTCCATGAAGCAACTATCCCAAAGCATAGCATTCTCACATTCATTAGACCTTGAATCAAACATGGCATTTTAAGAATGCTCTAGGCATTCGATGCAAGCGTGTCAAATATAAGATCACTTAGTATTCGATCTTCACACCACAAATATCAGTTCTTTTAATTTTGACCAAACATCTCAATTACATAATACATAACGCTCGAATCAAACATAGCACCAATAAGTTTATTTAGCCTTCGATTGCTACACAATTCATAAATATTCTTTTAGTACTTGATAAAACATGACATTTCTCATTCCGTTGGCAATCAAACTAGTAGCTCATTCATATTTCTTCAATATTAGATTAAACAAGTGAAAACCTTTACTTTCACATCACTCTATACATTCGTAACTCATTCAACTTATTTAACATTTGACCATGCAAGGTTTATACCCATTCATTGAGCCTTTGATAAAATTAGCAGTTCCTTACTAAGCAAAATATTACATTAAATTATTGATCTCATATAAATATCAACTTTTCTTAGTTTCTAGTTAAGATGACTAACTCATTTTATCGAGGAAGCAAGGTCCAACAATTTAACAAGGGAACATAGTCCAACGATTCAACAAGGAAATATAGTCCATCATTCCATTCATTTCCAAGGCAACTTAATTGGTACAATGCAATCAATTCATGTTTATCCAAGTACTATCACAAGTAAGCACATTTCGAGCCTTTACTAGGGTTACATTGTCCAATTTTCAATCAAGGGATCATAATCCAGTTAAACATCAAGAGAACATATTCCAACTTTTTATTTCATTTTATCAAGATTCATCAGTATGAATACTTACGTTATCTTGAGCCTTGATTAGCAAGTTACTAGACACTCGAATCCCTAAATAGTGTAACAACAAAGGTACACATAGTACCAGAACAAGGGTCCACAATGTACCAAATTTATTACATTACTGAATAAGGGTACCAATATTACCAATAGATCATTTGATCTTTGACAACAAGGGACAGTAGTCCAACTAGCGAGCTCGACGGACTCTATGGCATGCCAATTGTGTCTAACTAACTCAAATCAAGGCTTGATATTTATAAACTTATTTTCCATTCAACCAAGAGGCATTGTATGCCTTAAGTTATTATCTTATTTTCCTCAAATCACATTCAAGTATAGTCTTAAGGTGACTATGAAAGTGTAACACAAACAATCAACTTAGCTAATTCAAGCTTACCTCAAGATGTTCACCTCACATGGTATTCATTCAAAGCTTTAATTAAGATAATTCACATACATTAATCCCTTTAAAATTCAGTATTTAAAATAGAAATGGACATCCTTAGCTTATCCTTACACTAGGTTACACTTACCTGTTATTTCGAGGTTACAGAATACATGAGTCCACAACTCTTTATATTCCTAATTTGATCTCTTTTTTATCATCGCGTATATCTCTAATAAAATAACAATTCATCAGCATTAATTCAATCATTATTGCTTTTTTAATACCCTAAATCATGGCCTAGTAACATGTCACAAACTAAATAGAACTTAATTGTACAAACAATCTACAAATTAGAAGAATTGATTAAATCTAGTGACCAAATTAAATGGATTTGATAACTAAATAGCCGAATCATAAAGGATCAAATAGTAACAATGTTTAAATGTTGATTTTCATGCAACTAGGATGTATAAATAAGGAGTTATGAAGTAATTAGACCTTGAATTGCCAAGTGGAGGCATTCGGCCAAGCCAAGTGATAACAACTTGGATAGGTGTCCACTTTCATATCATCTTCTCCACTCATCCTTTCTCCTTCCTTGGCTGAAACCCTCTCAAACCTTTAGGGAAAGAAAAGCCACCATTTTAAAGATTGGAAGCTTGTATGTGATCCTATTTTTCATGTACTTGGATAAGCTAGGAAGATTGTAAGTGATTTCCAAGTCCTTCCTCCCAAGCAACTTGTTCGAATAAATGTTTGATGATAGAAATTTAACTTGGATTCATAGAATTGTATGTTAGATGTTATTCTTGAAACTGCCTTGAATTGTAGCTTGAATGTGGTTGAAATGCTATTGAAAATAGGATAAAATTATGCTTGACCGAATGGTATATGTACATGAATGAAACCACTGTTTGATTGATCATGTAATTTGATAAGGTAATTCGAATTGTATTAATTGGGACTTCAATTGAGTAAAACGCTTGCTGGAAATTTAGAAACATACCAAATTGAGATGTTAATCAATTGAAAATCATGGTTGGATAGTGAAAATTTAGCTTAAAGATGAAACTAGTCACATTTGATTGTTAAATGGCTAACTAGGGACTCTTTGAAAGAATTGATAAATTCTATACTATTTTGACATAATTGAGGGCTGGAATTTATGAACTTAAAATAGGGGAAAGTCAATTTAAATGCTTGTTGGATTGAATTGCGTAAATAATGATCAATTGGACTACTATAAGATGCTTATTGAGATGTATGTGAAATAGGGACTAGAATCGAACCATGAATGATTTAGGGACTGAATTGTATGAATTAGGGGATGGAAATAGTGACTTAAAAATAGGGGAAGTTGATTAAAAGTTTGTTAACATGAATTGTATGAGATAGTCACAATTTGGACTGTTTTGTAGAACAAAGAGAAAGGTGTAATTGCAAATTGTTTTAGTGGACTGTTTTAACAAAAATTAGGATTGTTGGGGACTGCTTTGTATAACATGGCAAAGATAGTTAAAATGGGACTGTTTTGGGTAGTTTAAGAACAAGGCAAAACTGTTTTAATAAGATTTGAAAGATTAAATTGTTTTGCCATGTTATGCAATGGCTAAGCTAACATGAATGAAAATGCTAAATAGAAATGCTTAAATTGTTTGATTGTTGGAAATACAATGTTTGACTCTAGTTTCTTGTGAACTTGGATTGCTTGAAATGTATTGTTTGGTTGTTGATTTTGATTCCATTATATTGGATGTATGTTAGAACAAGGAGTGGATCTTGTTGAAGAAGATAGAGTTGGGCAACCTAGTAACAAGCAAAAAAGGGATTTGGATCAAGGATCAAAACTAGCTTGGAGTCTTGTAAGTGTAGCTTTGACATAGGGTTAGGACTTAGGTGCTAACCAAATATGCACAACTACTATTCCATTGATATGTTTATGCTATGAAATGAATCTAAACTATGCTTGCAACTGAATTAAGGGAAGAATGGCTTAAATGGAAACTTGGTAGTAAGATATGCTTGATATATGAGTTGGTAATTCAAATGGATCATGTAACAATGGATTGATCTTCTATGGTTCTTGTATTAACCTAATCGAATGAATCAAATATGCTTAGACATAATCTTGCTTGATGCTATGATAACTTGAAATGCAAACTTTCTTGAATTATAATGAATGCATGATATATTGAGCTAAGGCTCGAATGGCCTAAGGGCTATCTTGATCTTGATAGATAAACACTTGAAATGGATGCTTGAATAAGCTACTAACTTGCCATGATCTTGTTGTATGTACTTGCCTTAACTTAAAATCTTGAAACTTACTTAATTGACAAGTAATTCAAATAAAGCCTTGGTTGCTAGTTGGTCATAGATAGGATGGCATGCCATAGAGTCTAGAGCTCATTGTGATTGGGTAGACAACGGTCCTGGGCCAAGGCCCTTATTTCGCAACAATAGGAGGGATGTGTGTTATGGTCATTGGTGACAGTAGGAGGAATATACCAATTTCTTGTTTCTGGTGACAGTTTGGTTGGTGACTCGATTACCTAGACATAACTATGTACCAAGGCCTAATCTAAAATGAATGAGCAAGAAAGGAATGCATGGCCTAAAGCTTGAATGGTACTTAACTTGATACCTTGAATTTGCTTTCTTACATGATACTTGAAAAGTGATCATACTCGAATTGATATGATTAAGCATGCCTCTTGTCTTGATGTAATACTCGATCCAACTTGAAATGGAAATAACATTTTTGTTAATTAGTGTTCGAATGGTATTGAAGCATGAATTAATGTATATTACTTGAGATTGAGGCCTATTATATGTTCTTGTGCTTGTGATGATGTATACAAATGGTAATAGCTATACATGACTACTTGACTCCTAACTTGTCTTGAAACACTTGAAACTTTATGTTAGACTTAACTTTACATGCTCAAACCTTAGCTAGGTTGTACTTGATTTAAGACTACATAAACTTGATAATTGGCTATTAAATAGTTGCTACCTCACTAAGTACATTATGTACGTATCACTCTTGTTTCCATCCTTCCCAAACCACAGGTTTAAAGAGATCTTAAAGCTATCTTCCTTGAACTTGAAGCAAGATACAAGCAGAGCTAGAAGTATGACTTTGAATCTTTTTTGTAACTCTCCTAGTTGGTGGCACCTAGATATGTACATAATTAAGTTAGATCATGCATTTTGTTCATCTGAATTGTATATATATGGCATTGACCTTTAGAAGCTTGTAAAGACTTGGTTGGCAATGTTTGATGCCATGATATCTAGATGCTATGTGAATAAATTAGGCATGACTTGTTGAATATGGAGAATGGAACTTGGCTACATGATCTAGTTATATTTGAATGTGCTTAACAATGGGACACTATGTGCTCAACTCTTGAATGCTCTATTGAATTGATCACTTGTCGATTAGGTTGCTTCTAGTTCAAGTAATTAAAGTTATGATAAGTTAGTCATGATTTCTAGATGATGTTAAGCTTGCTTGAAGGGATGTTAATGGTGATATGATTCGAATGAATACATTGGTGACCATGTCGAGTAACCAACATTATATGTAACCTTGTCTTGAATGTAAAATGCTAAAATATTATGCTTAGTTAACTTGACATGAACATGACATTGAACCCATATTTGACATTGTCTTGAAATGGATCAAAGCTCCGCATACTTGAATAAACTTGAAATCAATTTTGAGTCTTGCCTTGAGTGTATTCGATTGCCTACATGTATAATGGACTAGGTTATATCTTCTTAATTGATACTTGGATTCTTATGTTTATATTGGTGAGTTGTAATGTTTGTAAAGCATGATCTTGATGATTGTGTGATTTTCTTGTTAGGCAAGTAACTCGTCTAATAGGATGAGTTCAAAAGTTTTAAATGGCTTGAATTCTTGTGTGCTTGCTTGTTTGCTTGTTTTACACTCCTTGGTCGGGTTACTCCTAACCCAGGTGAAGAGTGTTATAGAAGTGGTAATCAGAGCTAAAGGTTTAGCCGATTCTTGGACTAAACCGGGCCATCATGCATCATATAGGATTAAATTATGCCACCTAGGAGTTTTATTTCAAGTATGCTTATGTTCTTGCTTAAACTGAACCCTTCTTGTTCTATTTGAACTAGAAATGTCTAAAATGAGACTTGTCCAGGACGATGAAAGTCCTGAAGGCTCCTCAAGTGAAGGAGATAGTGTGAGGATGGAACAGAATCCTCGAGATTAGACTGAACCTCGAGAACAAGCTCAACCTCAGTAGGAAGCCCCTGATATTCATCCTATTCAAAGAGAATGTCTCCTTAGCATGAAGGAGATGTTTGATCATCTTGTAACCACTCTAAAACGAGACCAACTTATTGTGCCTCCTGCTGCTGTGCCAAACAGAGCTCCAATCGACAAGCTAGTTCAACACTGGGCTTATACCTTCACCGGCACTGATAAAGCCAATCTTGAAGTAGCCGAGTACTGGCTAGAGGCTACTACTCAAATACTCACCAAACAACTTTCGTGTTTTGATGAATACAAACTTGAATGTGTCCTAGCTCTTTTGGTAGATGAAGCCTTAAGTTGGTGGGAAACCACAACCTTGACTTCCCCTACTGACACTATTACTTGGAAATTATTTCTTGAGGAATTTAAGAAGAAGTATATCAGCGAGCAATACCTAGCCGGGCGTCAAAAGGATTTCTTGTACTTGAAGCAAGGTGGCAGACCTATTGAGCAATACGTGAGTGATTTCTGCAAGTACGGTTCAGAGTATATAAAGACTGATGCAGACAAGTGTAGAATGTTTATCGATGGTCTCAATGACGAACTAAGTCCCATCTTTACGGCTCTGGGGATTACAAATTTCCAAAATCTGATTAATCAAGCCATTGCAACCGAGTCAAAGATGAATACTTCAGAGAAACAAAATGGTGGTAGCCACCGGAATGACAAGAGATCCAAGCATGATGACAAGCCTCATTGGCAGTCTAAGAAAGCTCTTCAACCTCCACTCTTACTTAGAAAAGTATTTACATATCGAGACCCCAATCGGTATCCAAATTTTGTTATTTGTGTGGAGGCTCGAATCACTACATCATGGATTATCCTCAAAATCCTAACAAGCTTCCGACTCGAGCCCTGGTAAATGCTAGTGCCACACCTTCCAATCGTAGTAAAGGCATGAGACAAGCTCAATCGGGAAATCAAGGCAAGGGCAGAGGTCAACAATCAGCTTCTACACATCAGGAGTCCCGAGCCCCTGCTTGAATCTATCACATTCGGGGAAAAGAAGATGAAGAGTCTCCCGATGTTATCGCAGGTACTGTTGAATTAAATTCAAGTCCTGCTTATGTTTTAATTGATTCGGGGTCTACCCATTCTTTTGTTTGCTCATCCTTGATTGCTAAATTGAAATTGAAACCTGAAACTGTTGATAAAAGCCTTGCAGTTTCGAACCCTATAGGGGGAATCACGTCCATTAACTTCCTTTGCAAGGAGTGCCCCATAATCATTTGAAATATACCTTTTCCTATTGATCTATATGTCTTGCCATCTTGTGAATTCAATCTAGTACTAGGACTAGATTGGTTAGGGAAACACCAAGCTTGGGTAGATTGTCAAAATCGGAGACTTTATCTCTGAGGTCTAGGAAAGGAATCCATCCTTCTTATTGATAAGAAACCTACATCCATCTTTTTTGCTATAATTAAACAAGATGAATACGATTTTGAATTGTCAACTATTCCTATTGTATCTGAATTGATGTTTTTTATGAGGAACTCCCTAGTCTCCCTCTAACCAGAGAAGTAGAGTTTGGGATTGATGTCCAGCCTGGAACGAATCTGGTGTCCATTACGCCCTATCAGATGGTGCCAATTGAGTTCAAAGAACTCCAAAATCAAATTCAAGAGCTACAAGACAAGGGTTTCATCCTACCTAGCTCATCCCCTTGGCGTGCTCCTATCTTGTTTGTGAAGGAGAAAGATGGCACGATGAGACTTTGTATTGATTATCGACAATTGAACCAGCTCACTATCAAGAATCGATATCCTTTGCCAAGGATTGAAGATCTATTTGATCAACTTAAAATGTTGTAGTGTTTTCAAAGATCGATCTTCAATCTGGATATTACAAAACGAGGGTGAAAGAAGAAGATGTACCCAAGACAGCTTTTCAAACTCGATATGGTCACTATGAATTCCTTGTAATGCCATTCTGGTTAACCAATGCCCCAGCTGCATTCATGGACCTTATGAATCGAGTATTCAAGCTCTGTCTTGATAAATTTGCGGTAGTATTCATAGACGACATCTTGGTCTATTCTCAAAACAAAGATGAACATGTTGAACACCTCCGAATTGTTTGACAAACTCTCTAAGAATGTCAACTATTTGCAAAGTTTTCCAAATGTGAATACTGGTTATCAGAAGTTTTGTTTCTCGGACATATCATCTCAGTAGAAGGGATCAAAGTAGACCCAAAGAAGATTCAATCTATCTTGGATTGGAGACCTCTGAGCAATGTAGGAGAGTTCAGAAGCTTTCTTGGTTTAGCGGGGTATTATCGACGATTCATCAAAGGATTTTCAACCTTATCCACACCATTGACCAAGCTTCTTCAAAAGGATGAACCATTCAAATGGTTAGAGAAACAATAGAGAAGTTTTAACTAGCTTAAGCAAGCCTTGACCCATGCCAGTCATTATACAACCAGAATCGGGAAAAGAGTACATTGTGTACAGTGAGAAGTGTTACCTATACACCGATCACAAAATCCTCAAATACCTCTTGACCCATAAGGATTTGAACTTGAGACAAAGAAGGTGGATGGAATTGTTGAAAGACTATGATTTGGTCATCGATTATCATCCTGGAAAAGCCAACGTAGTTGCAGATACTCTTAGTCATAAATCGAGCTTGGGTAAGCCATTCGGAAGCTTTGTAGATAATCATAGCCTTGAAAATTCCTCTTAAATCCATGAACCTAATTCTATAACTCTCCTTGTAGCTTCTTATGCAATCAATGCACACTTCCAAGTGTACAAAAGGCATGGACTCTTGTCTAAACTCCAAGTTCAATCCAACTTGATCTCTAGAATCAAAGATGTTCAACAAACCGACTCTGATCTTCAAGTTATCATGTTGAAACTAGATTCAGAACCAAATTCTGATTTCTCCATTTATTTGAATGGGTTACTCTATTTTAATGATAGAGTTTGTGTTCCTAACAATGAAGAATTGAAGAAGGAAATCCTGGAAGAAGCTCACCAAATATTTTTCTTGATACACCCGGGATCAGTCAAGATGTATAAAGACCTGAAACCCCTATATTGGTGGCCAGGCATGAAATCAGCTATCACATATTCTCTATCCAAGTGTCTAACTTGCCAAAGAGTCAAAGCTGAGCATAGAGTCCCTATGGGATTGCTTCAACCAATTGAATTACCCAAATGGAAGTGGGATCGTATTACCATGGACTTTGTGAGTGGTCTTCCTCGTACTCCAATAAAGAGTGATGTCGTGTGGGTGATAGTGGATAGATTCACTAAATCGGCTCATTTCCTCCCAATTCGAATGAACTTAAGCTTGGATGCCTTAGCTGATTTATATATTCATGAAGTAGTACGTTTGCACGAAATCCATACATCCATAATCTCTGATAGAGATCCTAGATTCACCGCTCGATTTTGGAAATCCTTGCAAAAAGCCCTTGGAACCAAAGTTCATTTGAGCATAGCTTTTCATCCACAAAGTGATGGCCAATCAGAAAGGGTGATACAAGTACTTGAAGATATGTTATGAGATTGTGTTATAGACTTCGGGAAGAATTGGGAAAAGTCCCTACCTCTTGTGGAGTTTGCTTACAATAACAGCTATCAAACGACGATTCAAATGGCACCATTCGAAGCCTTGTATGGAAGAAAATGTAGGACTCCCTTGTGTTGGTTTAAATTGGGGAAAACAAGGTGCTGGGGCCTCAATTACTCAGAGAAACCGAGGAACAAGTTCAAATCATACATGATCGATTGAAGCAATCCTTTGATAGGCAGAAAGTTTATGCAGACTTGAAAATGAGAGACATCCAATACAATGTGGGAGACAAAGTTTTTCTCAAAGTATCTCCTTGGAAGAAGGTTTTCAGATTTGGAAGAAAAGGAAAGCTTAGTCCCTGTTTCATTTGACAATTCGAAATCATTGAAAGGATTGGTCCAATGGCTTATCGATTAGCGCTCCCTAATGAATTTGATATGATCCACAATGTCTTCCATGTTTCCATGCTTAGAAAATATCAATCTGATCCATCCCATGTTCTACAACCTAAAGAAGTTGAATTAAATCCTGACCTATCATATGAACAAGAGCCAATATGAATACTTGACAAAGAAGTTAAAAGACTTCGAAGCAAGAATGTTCCCTTGGTGAAAGTATTGTGGAGGAATCACAAAATAGAAGAAGAAACATGGGAACTTGTGGCTACGATGAGAGATTAATATCCTCACTTGTTTAACTCAGGTAAACTTGAGGGCGAATTTATTTTAAGGGGGGAGAATTGTAATACCCCAAATCATGGCCTAGTAACATGTCACAAACTAATTAGAACTTAATTGTACAAACAATCTACAAATTAGAAGAATTTATTAAATCTAGTGACCAATTAAATGGATTTGATAACTAAATAGCTGAATCATGAAGGATCAAATAGTAACAATGTTTAAATGTTGATTTGCATGCAACTAGGATGTATAACTAAGGAGTTATGAAGTAATTAGACCTTGAATTGCCAAGTGGAGGCATTCGGCCATTGGCTGAAACCCTCTCAAAACTTTAGGGAAAGAAAAGCCACCATTGTAGAGATTGGAAGCTTGCATTTGATCCTACTTTTCATGTACTTGGATAAGCTAGGAAGATTGTAAGTGATTTCTAAGTCCTTCCTCCCTAGCAACTTATTCGAATGAATGTTTGATGATAGAAATTGAACTTGGATTCATAGAATTGTATGTTAGATGTTATGCTTGAAACTACCTTGAATTGTAGCTTGAATGTGGTTGAAATGCTATTGAAAATGGGATAAAATTATGCTTGACCGAATGGTATATGTACATGAATGAAATCATTGTTTGATTGATCATGTAATTTGATAAGGTAATTCAAATTGTATGAATTGGGAGTTGAATTGAGTAAAAAGCTTGCTAGAAATTTATAAACATACCAAATTGAGTTGTTAATCAATTGCAAACCATGGTTGGATAGTGAAAAATTAGCTTAAAGATGAAACTAGTCACATTTGATTGTTAACTGGCTAACTAGGGACTGTTTTGAAAGAATTGATAAATTCTGGATTGTTTTGACAGAATTGAGGGCTGGAATTTATGAACTTAAAACAGGGGAAAGTCAATTTAAGTGCTTGCTGGATTGAATTGCTTGAATAATGATCAATTGGACTACTATAAGATGCTTGTTGAGATGTATGTGAAATAGGGACTAGAATCGAAACCATGAATGATCTAGGGACTGAATTGTATGAATTAGGAGCTCGAAATAGTGACTTAAAACAGGGGAAGTTGATTAAAATTTTGTTAACATGAATTGTATGAAATAATCACAATTTGGACTGCTTTGTAGAACAAAGAGAAAGGTGTAATTGCAAATTGTTTTAGTGGACTATTTTAGAAAAATTAGGACTATTGGGGACTGTTTTGTATAACATTGCAAATATAGTTAAAATTGGACTGTTTTGGGTAGTTTAAGAATAGGGAAAAACTGTTTTAATAAGATTGTAAAGATGAAATTGTTTTACCGTGATATGCAATGGCTAAGTTAACATGAATGAAAATGCTAAATAGAAATGCTTAAATTGTTTCATTGATGGAAATACAATTCTTGACTCTAGTTTCTTGTGAACTTGGATTGCTTGAAATATATTGTTTGGTTGTTGATTTTGATTCCATTATATTGGATGTATGTTAGAACAAGGAGTGGATCTTGTTGAAGAAGATAGAGTTGGGCAACCTAGTAACAAGCAAAAAGGGATTTGGATCAAGGATCAAAACTAGCTTGGAGTATTGTGAGTGTAGCTTTTGCATAGGGTTAGAACTTAGGTCCTAACCAAATATGCACAACTACTATTCCATTGATATATTTATGCTATGAAATAAATCTAAACTATGCTTGGAAATGAATTAAGGGAAGAATGGCTTAAATTGAAACTTGGTAGTAAGATATGCTTGATATATGAGTTGGTAATGCAAATGGATCATGTAACAATGGATTGATCTTCTATGGTTCTTGTATTGACCTAATCGAATGAATCAAATACTCTTAGACATAATCTTGCTTGATGCTATGATAACTTGAAATGCAAACTTGCTTGAATTATAATGAATGCATGATATATTGAGCTAAGGCTTGAATGGCCTAAGGGATATATTGATCTTGATAGATAAACACTTGAAATGGATGCTTGAATAAGCTACTAACTTGCCATGATCTTGTTGTAAGTACTTGCCTTGACTTAAAATCTTGAAGCTTACTTAATTGGCAAGTAATTCAAATAAATCCTTGGTTGCTAGTTGGTCATAGGTAGGATGGCATGCCATAGAGTCTAGAGCTCATTGTGATTGGGTGGACTACGGTCCTGGGCCAAGGCTCTTATTTGGCGACAGTAGGAGGGATGTGTGTTATGGTCACTGGCGACAATAGGAGGAATATGACCAGTTTCTTGTTTTGGCGACAATTTGGTTGGTGACTCGATTTCCTATACATAACTATGTACCAAGGCCTAATATAAAATGAATGAGCGGGAAAGGAATGCATGGCCTAAAGCTTGAATGATACTTGACTTGATACCTTGAATTTGCTTGCTTATATGGCACTTGAAAAGTGATCATACTCGAATTGATATGCTTAAACATGCCTCTTGTCTTGATATAATACTCGATCAAACTTGAAATGGAAACAGCCTTCTTGTTAATTGTTGTTCAAATGGTATTGAAGCACGAATTAATGTATATTACTTGAGATTGAGGCCCAATTATATGTTCTTGTGCTTGTGATGATGTATATAAATGGTAATAGCTATACATGACTACTTGACTCCCTACTTGTCTTGAAACACTTGAAACCTTATGTTAGACTTAACTTCACATGCTCAAACCTTAGCTAGGTTGTACTTGATTTAAGACTACATAAACTTGATAATTGGCTAGTAAATAGTTGCTACCTCACTAAGTACATTATGTACGTATCACTCATGTTTCCATCCTTCCCAAACCACAGGTTTAAAGAGATATTAAAGCTATCTTCCTTGAGCTTGATGCAAGATACAAGTAAAGCTAAAAGTATGACTACGAATCTATTTTGTAACTCTCCTAGTTGGTGGCACCTACATATGTACATAATTAAGCTAGATCATGCATTTTGTTCATATGAATTTTGTATATATATATGGCCTTGACCTTTAGAAGCTTGTAAAGACTTGGTTGGCAATGTTTGATGCCATGATATCTAGATGCTATGTGAATGAATTAGGCATGACTTGTTGAATATGGAGAATGGAACTTGGTTACATCATCTAGTTATATTTGAATGTGCTTAACAATGGGACACTATGTGCTCAACTCTTGAATGCTCTATTCGAATTGATCACTTGTCGATTAGGTTGCTTCTAGTTCAAGTAATTAAAGTTATGATAAGTTAGTCATGATTTCTATATGATGTTAAGCTTTCTTGAAGGCATGTTAATGGTGATATGATTTGAATGAATACATTGGTGACCATGTCTAGTAACCAACATTATATGTAACCTTGTCTTGAATGTAAAATGCTAAAAGATTATGCTTAGTTAACATGACATGAACATGATATTGAAACCATGTTTGACATTGTCTTGAAATTGATAAAAGCTGTGCATACTTGAATAAACTTAAAATGAATTTTGAGTCTTGCCTTGATTGTATTTGATTGCCTACATGTATAAGGGACTAGGTTATATCTTCTTAATTGATACTTGGATACTTATGTTTATATTGGTGAGGTATTATGTTTGTAAAGCATGATCTTGATGATTGTGTGGTTTTCTTGTTAGGCAAGTAACTCATCTAATAGGATGAGTTCAAAAGTTTTAAATGGCTTGAATTCTTGTGTGGTTGCTTGTTTTAACACTCCTTGGTCGGGTTACTCTTACCTGCGAGAGGGGAGTTACAGTTTTCAATTAAGTGAAACAATCCAATTTTTCATGGAGCTACATACATACACATAAAATTGTCCCTATACTCACATTTACACATGCATAGGCACACAAAATAGTTCATTTTGCTTTTCTATATAATTTTTTTTCATTCTCAAAATAGTTCACTCCTATTTTCCTTTAAGCAAAACAATCCATTAAGTATTCTCATTTACTCAAAATAGCCCACTTCACAATTAGACACACAAATCGATCCTAACATATACACATTTATCTCTTCAAATAATCCAATATTCATGCATTGATTAATCTTGCTTACTTAATGCTCCACATAAGCATATTTTCATCCCAACTTTGATTCAATCCCCCAATATATTTTCTTTAACAACAGAGCAGCCCCTAAATATAAGCATTCCTCCTTTAACTCAAAACAGTCCTTTATTTCTTACACAATCAAAACAGTCCCAATTTTATTCATTTGCTTGTATAATTAAGTCATACAACCTAGCATGTGTTTCTATAATCAAATCAAAGCAATTAATTTCCTCGCCCCAATTCGAAATAAGCAACACCCTTACCACAAGGTATGTACACTCGATTCAGCTCAAAACTCATCTAATTCATTTACTATCTATTTAACTAAAAGCCAATCAACAATTCACAAACGACAAATCCTTCATTCATATACACAAGATTTCAAGATTCTCATTACATGCAAGGTGAGACATTTATAGAATTTTCTTTCTTCTTTCTTTTTCTTCTTCTTCTTAGCTAAGACTCTAAAATTCACAATCATGCTCAAGTTCCTACAATAGCCGATTGAATCACAACCAACATACAAATTTCCAGCATTTAAACAAGAATTCAAGGAGAAGAAAACTAGTTTACCTCCTTATCAAGCTTAAGAAAGAAGCATATATTTTTCGATTTAAGAGTTCTCCCCAAACAAGATTGCATTCTAGAATCACTTCTATATCCCCCCTCTTTTTCTTTTCTTTTCGATTATCACTTGGAAGAAGGAGAAATGAGTGAATGAATGTTTGCTTCCATCCCCCTAGGCCAAGTATGGCACTACCAAGATGCCACATGTATTACCAAGTTGATGACACCTATTAAAGGTTTTTTATGATTTTGCTTTTACATGCAATCTTTATCCATTTTAATTATGATTATTTGGCCACTTAAAATTGGTATCCAAAAATTTAATTCTTATCTTAAAGGTCCATAATCAATAAATCCCTTACTCAATTATAATTAAAGATCTTAATTAATCACTAGTACATGTGATCCTTCCAAGCCCTAATTTGGGGTGTTACGGTAATTGTTATATAGATCTGCAAATACGTCATTTTGATGAATGGTTATTTGAATGAGTATATGAATATGTGAAATTATTAATGATTTCTTCCTTTATGAATGCTCATGTATGCTTACGCGTCTCGATTCTCTGAATTCATCCACTCTATCAAGTAAATTATTCGATGCCTCCACCCATTCATTGTAGAGCATTATGTCTTTTTCCAAGGGTGTTGAGATGACAAAACTCTTGTGTCCTGGGAGACTATTAATGTGTAAGAGTGTAGATGTCAACTCTGACAGTAGTCAACCTCCGCTCATTCAATGCCTCTGGCATTGTTTTTTTCTCCAAGGGAGTTGAGATGCCCACACTTTTATATCTCGAAAGACACTTGATCTACAAAAGTTTGGATATATGCTCTGGTAAATCTTACCTTAGCTTGTTAAAATGATATAAATTCCACACTTCTACGTCTCAAAAGACAGTTGATCTGTAAAAGTGTGGATGTCTACTCAAGCAAACATTACCTTTGTTGATCTGACATTGAATACATTGTTGATCAAACAAATGAAGATTCATGTACAAAATTACTTTAATATTGAGATAAACGTATGAAATTAACAGCCTTTGTCCATTCAATACCTAAGGTATTGTGCCTTTCTCCAAGGGTGTTAAGATGCCCACACTTTTGTGTCTCGAATAACACCTAATCTGAAAAAAAAGAGTGGATGGTTGTTAGGATAGATGTTTCCTTCATTAATCTGATGCTAGATGTATTGTCGATCATAACAAATTGGAGATGCATGTGCGAAGTCACAGATGATATTATTTTGCACACCTCCACTAGTTCGATGCTAGATGCACCATCGATCATAATGAACCAGAGATGCATGTGCAGAGTCACGGATGATAATGTTTTACATATATTCACTGATCCATCGCTAAATGCATCGATAAATTGTAACAAATTAGAGATGTTTGTACATACTTGTGCTTTGACAACACCAATTCTAAAATGTTGCAAAGAGAAGTCCTTAAGAAAGGACCTCTCGATAACGATAAAAGCCTACGAAAAACCAATGTTGAGAGTGTTGTTTATTAAAATGGAATAGAGGTATTTGCATCCATTCAAGCTCTAACAACAACGGCTCTACATGTAATATTGTTTGAAATGCCTTCGAATCATCTAGTATTAGCAGTATCATTCACTTAAACAAACCGAAGTTAACCACATTGATAACACTGCCAAACAACACCTCTACTAATCTAATGTTCAAAACATTATTGATTTAGAATAGATGTAGAAAATCATACCTCTCGTGTTATAATAGCATCAATTTCACAATACGTTTTGTTTCTACCTTTTACAGCTCATGAACTACATTAGTACATAATGCCTCTGCATTTCCAATGCCAAGAACATTGATGACTAAAAACAAAGTAGGAATATCTACATTTATATTACGACAGCACCTTCAATGGCTCACCAGGTTTCAACCATGAATAAAAAGTACTCTACACATTTTCTTAGAGTGCAAAGATAGCCCAATGCTGCCAAGTAGTACTACTGTATGAAAAGATGCATGACTACACTTTTGCTCATCTAGCGTCGTTTCAACACAATGGGTATTCCCATATACTAAATGTATTTGCAATACAGTAGCCTATGATGTAGTCATGTTTTCAAGGTAATGAACCTTGTTACCACCCTCACGTTCAAAGGTTATCGTAATAATCCTAACAAGGCAATTCAAATCAAAACAAATAGTACATAAAACCATCATACTACCCCAAACATGGACCTAAAGAGAAAATAAGCTCTAATGTACAATGTGATCGACAAAAAGCCAATGGAGTCCTTGAAAAATATCGTCTGTAACGTACAAAGTCTCCAAAAAATACAATGGAAAGTACAACCGCAACCGACCCTCTAAAAGGCAATTTTGTAAAAATATTTTAACTCGTACCAATTTATGGTCTATTCTAACTATGGGAGGGCAAGTGTTAAACCTAATCTATCTACCTTCACATAATTTTGAAGATACCCCTCAGCACCTCCATATATTTTGCAAACTATTGAGGTAGTCCATAACAGTAACTCCTCTGGAGGCAGGCTCTTCCGGAGGCTAATATTATTAGAGTCCTAGGTTGCCTTAAGAATTGATACTATCAAAAGCCATTGCACAACGTCCATGTGACCAAAATGCTAAGTCTAATGCTTGAAAGGTGGGTCTATCTCTGTCGACCCATTTGTAGGTTGCCACAAGGACTGGAACTATCCAATCATCAATAGTATTATGGGGGCTACAAATACACACACCCCTGATGAGAGAGACTAAGTCTGAGAACAAACATAATGTGATTGGATGCTAAACTAAGCAGATCATACCCCTCTCTTCCTCATCTCATCTTCTCCACTTTGATCATTGTCTTGTTTGGTGGCTCCTCATTTTGACATCAAAAAAGTTTAAAAATCAAAGGAAAATGAAGGGTAATTAACGGCTTATTTTCTAATGAAGTAAGAAGGTTGAAGTGTAAAGTACAAGAAGAGAAAGAAAAGATGGATTTTTTTAGTTTAGAATGAATGTGAGGGTTAGGGTTTTAAAAAAGGAATGAGTTGGGAATAAAATGAAAGGTGCGAGATAGGCTTCAAGATTATTTCTTTTGTCGTCTTTTCCAAGTAATAATGTATTTACTACTGCCCTTTGAATCTCTACAGCATTATCGTCGTTGGTTTTTCTTTCTTTCTCTTTTTTGGGTCAATTTGGCGTTGTTTTTGATAAATACGGAGGCAAAGTGATTTTAAAATTTTCACTTTTAAAAATGCTTTTGAAAATTATTTTTGTTTGGTTTAAAATAAAAGTTTTTGGTATTGTTGTCAAAAAGTACTTTTAAGTATTTGAAATATCTTTTTTAAACATTTTTAAAATATATATAAAAGAATTAGTGATATAAAGGGGGTAAATGAGTAGTTTTGCTCAAAAGTGTTTGAAAAAGTTAAAAGTTATAAATTACAATTTTTAAAATCACTTTTCAAGCCAAACTGAAGAAAAAAAAACTTTTGGCATGAAATGCACTCTTCCAATTATTATTATTATCATTATTATTATTATTATTATTATTATTATTATTATTTACTAGCACAGTCTGATATTGATGGTGAATTTGTATTTATGGACACTATTTTACCAAGGTTTGAAGTACAACATAAAATCACTTGTCCTCACACATCTTAGTAGAATGGAGTTGTGAAAAAAAGCATCGGTATATTATGGAGACTACCTTAAGGATTCTGGCTCAAGTTGTTATGTCCTTAAAGTAGTGGACTTATGCAGTCTATAGTTCAATACACTTGATCAATAGGCTTCCATCCTCGACTGTGGATCACATATCACCTCATCAAAAACACTTTAGTCGTGTTTCAAATTATAGTTTCTTAAAGGTAATTGGATGTCGGTGTTTTCCATATCTTAGACCCTACAACATGCATAAGTTGGGATTCAGATCCAAAGCTTGTGTGTTTCTGGGATATTCTCCCAAACACCATGGTTGTCAATGTCTTGCTGACAATGGTAGGGTGATTATCTCTCGACATGTAGTTTTCATTGAGCATGTTTTTCCTTATGTTCACATGATGCAATCTCGTCATGGAATTTACCGAGATACTTGATTTGCCAAACCGTAAATGAAGTAACTTTGTGTTGTAAGACTTGTAACTGTTTCAGATGGTTTAAAGGGTGATTGTGTGTAACGATATAGAAACTGATGAGAATAAAGATTATGGAATTTTGTATGGTTAATGTGTTCGATGGTAGTGGTAGAAATTGATGGTGGAAGATTGAAAGTAGTTCAGGACTTGAGAATTGAACCAACACTAAAAAGTGTGACCCAAACCCTATAACGGTCTCTAAACGAAATAAGTATCTTAACCCACTAGTTAAGTAGAAATAGGAACCAAAGATATCAAACGTTTGATTGAACAAGCAAAACTTAAAGGATCGATAAATTTCTCAAAAGAAAAAAGAGATAAAGACTCAAATTTTAGAAATCAAAGTTGTGTCTTGCAATTGAAATATCAGCCTCTATTTATAGGTTCTACAAAATGAAATGATTAGCGAACTGTCCTAGGATAGCGTGAATGGATAATAGATACCATAAATAAATTAAAAATCCTTGGAATGAGTGCCTTGCCGTCCAATGTAATCATAATCAAGCATGTCAATTTCAATGTGAATGTAAGCAAGCAAATCACATGCAAGCGCCTCCAAAATTGTAACAATTCTCTGAATCACCCTAGTGATGTATCTATTTATTATCCTTGTATAACACTTGTAAATACGAGAAATATGATCAGAAATAAAAATGTAAAATGATGCATGCTAAATGTAATAAATATATATTATATGGTTCAACGAACTCTAGTGCTTGTAAAATAAACAATGAACAACACAATAGAAAACATGTGCACACTAAAATAACAATAATCAAATGGAACGTGTGCATCAAAAATAAACATACAACATGTTGCATGAATCTTCCACGTTGCTTGAACCAAATCTCATGTTGCAAAGCATTGATTCAACGTCGACACCTTCAATAATCTTCCATGTATGATTGCACTAATTATTGACCGCATCTCAAAATTTCCTTTTCGTTGCACAAGTAATGGGGCCTAAGGGAAATTCCTTTGGGTCCAATGGTGGCGGCAGTGGTGGTGACACCATGATCTCATCATCCTCACTTCTTGAGAGCGATTTGTCCTCAAATCGTTACCTTGGATAAGTCTGAAATGTTAAAAGTGGAACTCACACAAAACTCTCCCGAAAGATCTATCTTGTAGGTATTATCATTGATCTTCTCCAATACTTGAAATTGTCCATCCCTTCTAGGCGAGAGTTTAGATTTCCTTTGTGCTAGAAATCGTTCCTTCCTGAAGTGCACCCAAACCCAATCGTCTAATTTGAAGTTGACTCATTTTCTCCCTTTATTTGCTTATTGTTCATATTGCTTTGTTCTTTTCTCAATTTTCTC
This sequence comes from Hibiscus mutabilis, assembly GCA_019671005.1. Classification (NCBI taxonomy): domain Eukaryota; kingdom Viridiplantae; phylum Streptophyta; class Magnoliopsida; order Malvales; family Malvaceae; genus Hibiscus; species Hibiscus mutabilis. The sequence goes on from CM033711.1 coordinate 48,948,678, forward strand.
TCGAACCTTCTAATGAAGCTTTTTCACCAATTCAACTTTATTTTTCCCATCTAGGTTTAATGCTTGATCAATGGGCAAAGGTAACAAATCCATATGAGACAATGAATTAAACCCATATATAAACTCAAATGGTGTGAATTTGGTGGATGAATGAACTGAGCTATTGTAAGAAAATTCCACATGTGGCAAGCTCTCTTCCTGTGATTTCAGATTCTTACTAATCAAAGACTGCAACAAAGTTGAAAGTACTCAATTTACCATTTCAGTTTGGCCATCAGTTCGAGGATGACAAGTTGTAGAGAACAATAACTTTGTCTCAATCCTTCTCCATAAAGACCTCTAGAAATTACTCAAAAACTTCGTATCTCGATCTGAGACGATTGTCCTTGGAAGTCCATGTAAACGAACAATCTCCTTGGAAAATAGATTAGCAATATTGGAAGCATCATCAGTTTTATGACATGGAATAAAGTGCGCCATTTTTGAAAACTTGTAGACAACTACAAAAATGGAATCTTTGTCATTCTTTTTTCTAGGAAATCCTAAAACAAAGTCCATGGAAATTTCAACCCATGGCTCCTTAGAGATTGGTAATGGCGTGTACAACCCTTGAGGTTGAAGTCTTGATTTTGCCCTTTTGCAAGTGATACATTTCTCACAAATTCGTTCCACATCCCTTATTCATTTTTTGCCAAAAAATGTTCTTGTATGATGTTTATTGTCTTGTTAACTCTGAAATGTCCCATAAGCCCCCCGCCAAGGGCTTCTTTCACTAAGACCTCATTTGCACTACTTTGAGGGATGCAAAGTTTCCTTTCCTTGAATAAGAACCCATCGTAACTGTAAAACTTGTCAAACACACCTTTCTAACATGCTTTAAAGATCTTTCCAAAGTCAAGATCAATAGCATAGAGTTCTTTAAGAAATGCAAATCCAATAAGTTTAGATTCAAGAGAATTAAGAAGCACATACCTCCGGGATAAGGCATCAACAAAAACGTTCTCTTTTCCCTTCTTGTACTTGATGACGTATGGGAATAACTCAAGGAACTCCACCCATTTGGCGTGTCCTTTGCTGAGTTTGTATTGTCCCTTGATGTGTTTCAATTACTTAGGGTCTGCATGCACAACAAATCCCTTTGACCATAGGTAATGTTTCCATTTATCCAAGCCCTAATCAAAGCATACATTTCCTTGTCGTATGTTAGATAGTTCAAGGTTGCTCCATTTAGTTTTTCGCTAAAATATGCAACTATACGTCCCTTTTGTGATAAAATAGCACTGATTCCTATACCTAAAGCATCACACTCAATCCTGAATGTCTTACCAATGTTCAGTAAGGAAAGCAATGGTGGCTTCATTAAGCACTCCTAAATCTGATTAAAATCCTATTCTTGGTCAAATTCCAAAAGAAACTTGCATTCTCTTTAATCATCTTAGTTAAAGGAGCAACAATGGTACTAAAATTAGGTATGAACCTTCGATAGAAACTAACCAATCCATGAAAGGTCCTCACCTAGCTAATGTTGTAGGCTTCGACCACTCTTCAATTACTTTTACCTTCTCGTAATCAACCTTCAAGCCTTTGAAACTCATTACAAATCCTAGAAACACAAGTTTATTTGTACAGAAAACACATTTGTTTATGTTAGCATATAGTTTCTCCTTTTAAGTGTATTCAAAACAAACCTGAGATGTATTTCATGGTTCTCCAAAGAACAATTGTATATGATAATGTCGTCAAAGTAAACAACACAAAACTTACAAATATAAAGTCGCAAGACGTGATTCATCAATCTCATAAATGTGCTAGGTGCATTTGTTAAATCGAAAGACATCACAGTCCACTCATACAAACCTTGTTTTGTTTTGAACGTTGTCTTCAGTTTATCACCTTTTCTCATCCTAATTTGGTGATATCCACTTTTAAAATTGATCTTTGAAAACACACTGGAACCACTTAACTCATCCAACATATCATCTAGGCGTGGTATATGATGTCGATATTTGATTGCTCGGCATTCCACACACATGCACCATAACCCATCTTTCTTGGGTACCAACAATACAGGAATGGCACATGGTCTTAAGCTCTCTCGAATATAATAGCTTTTTTCCACCAATTATTGTACTTGTCATTGTAACTCCTTTGTTTCCTTGGGGTTACTCCTATATGTTGGTCGATTGGGTAATGTAGCACCAAGAACAAAATCAATTTGATGTTATATGCCACAAATAGGTGGTCAACCTCCTAGAATCTCGTCGGGTAAAGCATCTTCAAAATCCTGCAAAAGAAAAATAATAGAAGAAGGCAATGTTGCATCTAGTTTGTTAGTGTTCAGAAAATTCTCCTTGTACAAAAGAACAAGAAATGTTTGCCTCGGCAAAACACATTTTATAATTTCACTACCCCTCGCATATACGCTCATTTTAAGCTTTTCTCCTCCGATTTCAATTTCACTTTTTCCATTCCCACTTTTACTAGTACTTATTGTTTTTCTCTTATTCTCTCGCTCATTTTTCCTCTCAGTTTTTGTTTCTTTTTCTTTTAATCCTTGAAAACTCTTTTTCAAGTGCAATTGATCATCGTGTACTTGTTGTAGTGATAAAGTGGTTAGCTTGTGCTTTCTTTCTTCAAAATTAAATGAGTACCGATTGATATATCCATCATGATTCACTCATCGATCAAATTTCCAATGCCTCCCCAAAAGTTAGTGGCTGGTGTGCATGGGTACAACATCACATAGCACCTCGTCTTTGTATCTATTGATGGAAAATGGTACGAGTACCTGCTTGGTCACCTTTAATTCCCCGCGGTGTTTTGTTGTCACCAATCCAAGTCTATCCACCATTAACGTGCTGGCAACATTAGTATAACTTCCTCCATCAATAATCTCAAAACATACCTTTCCATTGATATGGCAGCATGTATGAAAGATATTCTCTCGTTGTTGGTCGCCTTGCACAATTTGTGTATTTAGACTCATCTTCACAACGAGCACTTCTCATTTAGTAGGAGGGTCTAAGTCTTCATCATCTTCACTTATGGCATCAACTTCTTCTTTTTCTTATTCAGATTCAATCTCGCCACTTCCTTAAATCACCATAGTATGCCTATTTGGGCACTGACTAGCTATATGTCCCCTTCCATGACATTTGAAGCAATGAATATCCCTATATCGATTTGGTGTAGCTTGTGGCTTTCATTTGTTCACATCAACAGTCTTGTTGGGTTTTGAAGTCCCAACGTTTTCCTTGAATTGATTTGATTTGTATGGAGCTTTTGGAGTAATATGTCCCCATTTAGAATTCTAACTCCATTTAGAAGTAGAAGGGTTGTTTTGGGGCATACCATTACGCTTAAATTGTTGTTCCACTTTCATATCCAAGTGAACCAATTCTTATAAGTCCACATAGTATTACAAATCCACGGTGTCAGCTATGTCTTGATTTAGACACGAAATGAACCTTGCCATGGTAGATTCAGTGTCTTCCTCCATATTTGCTCGTATCATTGCCATCTCCATCTCTTTAAAACAATCTTCCATACTCATGTTGCCTTGTTTGAGGTTATGGAGTTTTCGCAATAATTCTCGATGATAGTAGGCTAGTATAAACCTCTTCCTGATTATGCCTTTCATTTACTCCCTCATGGACACTAGACATTCTCTATTTCGTCGTCTGTTCATGGTTAATTGGTTCCACCAAACTATTCATAATTAGTGAATTCAATTGATCCTATTTTTACCTTTTTTTGCTCAGAGTAATTGTGACAATCGAAGATGTGTTCGATCTTCTGCTCCCACTCAAGATAAGCCTCTGGATCTATTTTCCCTTGAAATGGTGGAATGTTCATCTTTATATTCGCAAGGTTATCATCAAAATTCCTCCTATGTGAGAGTTGATTTTGTACAATGGTAGGTTATTTGTTTCCATCCATAATTTGCTCAATCTCCCCTTTTTGGACGCCTTGTCCTAGGTTACCCTATGCCAAAATGGTTTGATCTCCCACGGATCTCTTTTATAGGCCATCAATCTTCTCATGTATGGACTCGAGTTTCTGATCCATAAGTTGTCCCAATTCCTAAACAAGTGCTTGAAATTGTAGTCTCTGGATTCCTCATGTTAGTCCTTCATTAGACTCCCATGTATTCTTACTTGCGTTCATGGCTCCCTATTCACTCCAAACGAAAAAGAAAGTGGAAAACTAAAAAGAATAAAAATAAAATTCACTCGCTCTTTTCGGCTTTTACTCTCTAATGTACTCACTCTCTTATGCCTTTTACTGCTCTTTTTATCTCAAAAGTTCTTGAATCGAACTTACTCAAAATCCTCCAAAATACTTGTTGAATCGACTACAAAATAAATGTTAAGGTTTGGAAAGATATGGTGTATAAGGTAGGCCTACAAGAAAAGGCTTGCAATTCAAAGTTAGAATACTGAAACGAATAAATAACGATCGAACCTTGTTGCGGATTTGCTCTTTTTTTTAATCTTTTTTTCCTTTTTCACAAAAATTCTTTTCTTTTCTCTTATTTTCTATTTTTTCTAAAAGCATAACACAAAGGCTTACTTGATTTAGCCAAAGCTCTGAATACCATCTGATGCGATCTCGTCTTGGAATTTACTGAGATGCTTGATTTGCCCGATCATAAATGAAGTAACTTTGTGTTGTAAGATTTGCAGAGGTTTCAAATGGTTAAACGGGTGATGGTGTGTAACGATATAGAAAGTGATGAGAATAAAGATTCTCGAATTTTGGATGGTTAATGTGTTTGATGGTGGTGGTAGAAATGGAAGATGGAAAGTAGTTTAGGACTTGAGAATTGAACCAACACTAAAAAGTGTAACCCAAACCCTATAACAGTCTTTAAACAAAATAAGGATTTTAACCCACTAGTTAAGTAAAACTAGGAACCAAAGATATCTAAGGTTTAATTCGACAAGAAAAACTTGAAGGATCTATAGATTTCTCGAAAGAACAAAAGAGATAAAGACTCAAATTTTAGAAATCAAATTTGTGTCTTGCAATTGAAATATCATCATTTATTTATAGGCTTTACAAAACGAAATTATTAGCCAATGGTCCTAGGATGGTGTGAATGGATAATAGATACAATGAATGAATTAAAAATCCTTAGAATGAGTGCCTTTGCCTCCCAATGTAATCATAACCAAGCATGCCAATTTCAATGTGAATGTAAGAAATCAGGTCACATGCAAGCACCTCTAAAATTGTCACAATTCTCTGAATCACCCTAATGATGTGTCAATTCATTGTCCTTGCATAACACTTGTAAATAGGAGAAATGTGATCAGAAATAAACGATATAATATGATGCACGCAAAATGTAATAAATATATATTATATGATTCAACGAACTCTAATTGTGGTAAAATAAACAATGAACAACATAATAGAAAACATGTGCACACTAAAATAATAGTAATCAAATGGAACATATGCATCAGAAATGAACATGCAACACGTTGCATGGACTCCTTTTCACGTTGCATGAATCTTCCACGTTGCTTGAACCAACTCCCATGTTACAAGGCATTGATTCAAGATCGGCAGCTTTAATTATCTTAATTGCATGATTGCACTTATTGCTAATTGCATCTCTAAATTTCCTTGCCCTTGCACGAGTAATGAGGCCTAAGGGAAATTCCTCCATGTCCAATGGTGACAGCAGTGGTGGTGACGCTATGATCTCATCATCACATAACTAACTTCTCCCATAATGTCTCAACTGAATACGAATAAGCTTCATTACATGTACTACCACGTTCTTGTTATGTTGATTACCTGTAAACATGCTCTTGATGAGTATGTTTTTGTAGCTCCTCTAGTTTTCAATAAGGGTTTTTGGGAGTTAGCCTAAACCCCTGTGGATGAAGACATTGTGTCATCTTCAATTTTTTATCTTGTTTATATGATTTATGAAGTTTCTAATGCCACTAACCATGAGACTTAATATCAAAAATACTCATTCAATGGTGGCATGAAGCAAAGTTTTTGTCTTTAAGTCCAAGGTATACCACTTGTTGTGATATTCCTGCTACTATACATGAGCTCTTCTTTATCCTGCTTGGCATACATATGTTATGCATGAGTACAATGATTTACTTGATAGTGGTACTTGGGATCTGGTCAAACTCACAATTGCCAGAAAACTATTAGTTGTAAATGGTTATTTCGCATGAAGCACAACTCAGATGATGAAGAGATTTTCACAATTGCCTCGCCATCACTTCATGAACACATTTAGTCATATTGTTCGGTTTTCACCATTAATATCCTATCGTCCTTGGTTGTTACTCACAATTGGCATGTTCATGAAGTGGATGTCAATAACGCTTTTCTAGAAGGTGTCCTACTAGAAGTTGCATACATGCACCACCTAAGAAAATCGCTTTATGGTCTTCGTTAAGCTCCTCAAAACTGGTTTCTCAATCTAAACTCATTCCTATTTGAGTTAGTCTTTCATCCCTTTGGAGTTGATACATCACTCTTTGTATACAAATTTGATGTCGTTACATATCTTGTGGTGTATGTGGATGACATACTCATCATTAGTAGTTACGAAGAGCACATTGGTTGGTGATCTCTAGTGTCAATAGTTAATTTTCTTTAACTGATCTTAGTGAGATTTGATATTTCCTAGGTATTGAAGTTCGATCAGTTCACAAGTGGGTTGTTCTTGAGTCAAAAGAATTTTATTTTAGAGTTGCTTACCAAGACTGGATTGAAAAATGTTAAGTCTACAGCAACTCCTATTGTGACATATCCCAAATTTAGTAGGCACGATGGTAAGTTACTTATTGATGTTCAAGGATATCACAATATAGTTGGTGCATTGCAATACATTTGTCTCACTCGATCGAATATCTCTTTTTTAGTTAATAAGTGGCTTAGTATATGAAAAATTCTATTGATGTTCATTGGCTGACTGGGAAACGGATTTTGAAGTATTTGAAGAGTACTCTAAATTTTGGTTTGTGGCTTTCTTCTCAAGTTCAACCTTCAACTCTAGCTACTTTTTCGTATGCTAACTAGGGCAATGATGTTGATGACATGAGATCCATCACTAAATATTGTATCTATCATGGTTCTCATTTGGTGTCATGGTACCTCTAAAGTTCAACAAAGGCTCTAAGTCAACAATAGAGGCAGAATATAGAAGTTCAGCTGATGCAACCTCTAATGTGATTTGGATTAAAATTTTACTTACTAATATGAGAGTAATGATTGAAGAAATTCTCAAGGTTTGGTGTGGTAATACCAGCAAAGTTGTTATGACAACTAATCCAATTCATCATGCTATGAAAAAACATGTTGATCTAGATCTTTACTTTGTTTGAGAAAAGTTTATTCTCAACTTTTACAAGTGAATTATGTTCCAACTCACTTTCAAGTAGTTGATGTGTTGACCAAACCATTATTTGTCAAGAGTTTAGAAGGTTTTCGCCAGAAATTGAATGTGGTTGATTTTTAAGAAAGCCAAAGAAGAAAACAAAGAGAATGTTAAAGGATTAAAGTTGTTTGATTATACAGCTAACTTAGTTAGGTTGTTAGGCTCCGAAGCTTTTGGTTTCAATCTGATAAGCCCAACTAACAAGTTGTCAGGCATGTTGTAGCATAGTTTTTTTTTTGTTAGACTTGGTCTATATATCTTTGTAATGGACTTAAATAAGTGTGATCTAGTAATTTAAAAATATGATATCAATTTGTTTAATTCAATCTGAGTTCATCATCGTTCACATCATTAATCGTTATTATTCTCCTTTATCATTACCATTGTGATTTGTTAGGTCAGAATCATCTTTGATCAAGTTTCAATAAAGATCACCAACCGAACACTTGGTTTTGGACCCAAATTTGGTAAAACCAAAATCGGTGAAAGGAATTATAAATCCTATTCACACTACATGAGCAAAGCACAAATTACAAAACATAGAAAAATAAACCACCAAGTTAATAAGTTGATGACACTAAGACACTATTCAAAATTCAAAAAATAAAAAATAATAATAAAAAGCAAAATAATAACCCATTCGTGATGGACACTCAAAATATATTTTCAATTTGATCTCTCATGGGAATTTAAATGTGATGTTTGGTTCTTTGCACCCGTGGAAGTGAACACCGCCGCTGAAGAATTGCCAGCTTGTGTTTTTATTCTCTACAATTTATTCGCTTTTACACACATGATCATTAAGGGGACTTAGCAGGTGTAACACCCTCAACCTGATTCAGGAGAAAATCGAAATTGAAGATATTACTAAAAACACAATCCAAAAATTAGGTGACCAAATTATAAATTTTGGTCAATACCAAGAGAATTTGATTTAAGCTTGACAAGTACTCTTCATCTTAAAGAGAGGAACATGGGCAACTAAAACATCAAATAAATCATTAGATCTTAATCATTATCTACTCAAAAATCGAATCATCTATTAAGGGACCCAAATTGTTTCTTAACACCTTTCTCACCGTTCTTAATCATACAAGTCAAACTTGTATCATTAAATTCATTTTACTAAATAACTCAATGGTTCTCGTTTTAAACACAATACAACAAAACAAGTGATTAACATGGAGGACATTCACTTAATCAGATTGGCTTTCGACGTTTTTCTGAAATCAAAATCATTTCTCGTAACATTAACCATATAAATACTACATAATGTATAACAACTCTTTAATAGCAAAATTACTTGCAGTCTTTTACAAATCATTTGGTAGTTATAACACATTGCACACATTTATTCGATCCAATCCATAATGATCAATACTAACATTTCACTAATTTATTTAATGGCTCCTAACAAAACAATTAGTTACTACCTATTACTCCCAAATTCAAATGAGTTTTGATTGTCCTTACAATTCAATCACAACCCGGATCAATAACTTAACCATCGTTACAATCTAATTTAATGCCACACATACAAAAATTCAAGTTTAACAGTTAAACAATAACATCTTCAATAATCCAATTATACATCCATTATCATACTAGTTATTCGACACAAGCATGCTACCCATTTACTTTACTACAAATGTGATACTTAAAACCACTACAAACCATTCGCAATAAAACAATTGAATCATGCTCTAAATTAGCTTAGCTCATTTTCTTGTTATAACATAATTTTCATTCGAATAGTTTAGGGGATTATTAAGTACAACATGACACCAAGCTATTACACAATAAATACTCAAGATATACCTAGTAAGGTTTTCCTAATTACAAAGCATGAAAATAACTACATGACCCTACAACATTCGAATGCTCATAAGAATTCATTCGACATTCTTAAACATTTCTTTCATGCCTTCTTAAGATTTTTCTCTTTGATCACTAAGCATTCAAGGACATTAAGAGTCATACAAATACAAAACAAGACATTAGCAATTATACACATCTTCTTATAACAACATTCATGTGTGACACTTATTCATAGAATCAAGCATACCCGAAATGAGCATTCCACTAAGTTCTATTCTTTTAATCATAATTCAATTTTCTTCAATAAAACCGAAATCGTGACAGCTCATGTTTTGCTAATAAACCGCAACTTCCTACAAATTAGCAAGAACACATACATCACACATACCAAGCTTAACATTCAATCTCAAGCTTACTATTATCAAATTAATTAAATAAGGCCCATTACAACCACATAGTCGTAGAACTCTACTTTCAAAATTATAAAAGAGTTTATACAATGCTATATGCCACCATTCTAGGAGTTCCACTAAGGAAAACTAAATTGCCTAAGAACTTTAGGAGTGACTTGCACATTTAGCTACGATCGAGTCACACAAGCTTAATCGACATGCACATGCATGAACAATGAATGCATTAGGCATATATAGCCTAAGTGAGGCAGTGACATCAAAAATAGCAAGCATAATGTTCATGATATTAATGGAAATTCAAAAGAAATTCAAGCATATAATTACACTAGGATTTTATATCTTAATGTTAGCTTAATCTTGGCTTTGCCTACTGGAAACTTTATCTGAATTCATAATCTTTGATATCTTTTTGGAGTCTTATTAAATTTTATCGAAGTTCTTATCAAAGCTTATTGGAGATGGGTAGAATTTTTAACTGAGTTCTTTCAAATTCTTATCACAAACTTAGTAAGGCTTATTTAAATTCTTATTAGAACTTTCAAAGTTCTTGCTAAAACTTGTTAGAGATCATAACAAGGCTTATCTGAATTCATAGCATTGCTTATTGGAGTTTCCTTTTCAAACTTAGTATCGAAGTTCGTAGCTTTTAGAACATTTGTCTTGGATCACATTTGGACATGGAAAATATTGGTCTGTGTTTGACCGTATTGGTCCTTGTTACACATAGCCCAAAGCACATAGCAATGGCTAGTGTCGAAAACATAACAATCCTAATTTCTCAACTATCCAACCAAACTGTTGCCTATCTCAGTATCATCTCCCACGTTACCTCCTACTGTTGCCAAAATATCACATTTAAATGGGGCTTCCCTCGAGTTGTAGCTCATGGACTCTAGTCCCTGAAATATATACCTCTTACCATGCAAAATTGTCCAAGGTCTTCCACTACTCAGGCAACTTACATATCTTATGCTTAATATTAGGGGGTGTCTTATGTTACAATCAATCTTACTTGGTTCTTTACTAAGTGTCTTTTAGCAAAAGTTAGCTTTTAGCTCCTTAGAGCATGAATTCTTATAACCTTTAAGCTTAATGTTGTTTCTTGTATTTTATGATTCTGAGAATTAAGGGTTAATATCAATTCAAGGTAAGGCTTGTAGATATAAATACTTCAATTCTAACATCATTACACATCATAAATGAGCATATAATGTATTTATGATGCATATGTAATGCACACCTCAACCATGGAACTTCAATGCCATGTATGTATCCCAAACCCCGGATGCTCTATGTGAGCCTCATGCAAGAATGATCATGTGTGATCCATACTTTAACATTTATCACAACAACCCACTAGAAACAAAGTTCGAAGTGACTCCGTGTCACCCGAAACAAATGCAACTACACTCACCTATTATCCCAAAGTTACGGGATACCTGAACCACAAACATATCTCACTTCTTAATCAAATCCCTTTCTTAGCCGTCCTTATCAAAATGTGTACCTCAAAGCAATTAACCAAACATTACCAATCATGTCATCCAAAACAATAGTTCCTACCAAACTATACACACTTTAATCACCTCTATACTTCACATCTATAAGTTTGTCACTTAAGAGAACTTTCACTTATTTGGATTTCAAACAATGTATAAGTTTGAGCATACTACACATTTATCTTACAAGCTAAATTACACAATTTCATTATTAATCCCTTACTTAAACTTGTAAATTATCCCTATAACAAAGTTTACAAGGCAGTCCAAAACATATATGTATTTGTATACGAAACAGCCCAAAACTCGTGTGCACACACACATACTTAAATATAAGTACAAAACAGTCCAATGTACACCCATACAAGTACATAACAGTCCAAAATACATATGTATCCAATTACATACTCAAAACAGTCCTTGTAGATGTAAAATCAGTCATTTATACTTTTATATCTATTTAAACAGTCCATTAATGTTTATATCGAATTCATATACGTGTAAAATAGTTTCAAAACACTTACATACATATTTTTATGTATCAAAAACAGCCCAAACAGTTTTTGAATTCCATAATCAGTCCCCATTTTACAAGAATTCATATGGGTGATCAAAACAGTTCATGTGTCTTTTAATTATATAAAACAATTCAATAAATACACAAAACAGTCCCGTAATCGATGCTAAAACAATTCCATTCATTGCAAAACAGTTCTTTAGGTTGTGTTTTACATAACAGTTCCAACTAAATTGCAATACCGGCCCCAATTCTCTGATTTTCAAAACAGCCCTTATGATTTTATATCCAATTCATTTTTAGTCACTTTTAGTCCCATAATTTCTTCACAAGGCAACTCTCAATCATGAGTAATTCAATCCATTATTTGTGCTTATAAAACATCCTTCAAGTCTTGTAAAACAATCATATTATCAAATAGGAGAACAGTCCCTACAAGGTCTTGTAAAACAGTCCTCAATTGTATAAAAACAGCCCCAAATCAAAAAGCAAATCAGTCCCCTTAAGTTCATCAAAACAGGGCAGCCAAACATATATGCTCAAATATGCATCAAATCAGTCTATTAATTTTCTCATTTAATCGAATCTGTCCAGCAATACATGTTTACACAATTTCATATACAAAACATCCCCTAATTTCATATTTAATCAAACAGGGCAGCCAAACATATATACTCAAATATGCATCAAATCAGTTCGTTGATTTTCTCATTTAATCGAATCTGTCCAGCAATACATGTTTACACAATTTTATATACAAAACAGCCCCTAAACTTTCATATTTAATCAAAACAGGGTAGTCAAACATATATACTCAAATATGCATCAAATCAGTCCATTAATTTTCTCATATAATCGAATCTTTCCAGCAATACATGTTTACACAATTTCATATACAAAAGCTGGGCAGCAACTTACATATTTTCACATACAAAAACTGGGCAGCAACTTACATATTTTCACACACAAAACTGGGCAGCAACTTACATATTTTCACAGACGAAAATCAACATACAAATTTACTTCATGAAGAAGAAAATAGTAAACTTACCCCTCCTCTAGAACCACTCGAACAAAGGTTCTATTGTTTTAATTAGCAAAGCTCCATTTTCATGCTATTTTCTCCCCTAAGCTTTCTCTCTCAATGGTTTCGGTTTTCTTCTTCTTTTCTAAGGGAGGAAGATGACACTTTGGGATTTTTATCATGCAAAATTCATGTTTCATTCATCATTCACTTTGGTCCCTTCTTAAAAAGGCCATTCAAGTTTTATCTCAAATTATAATTTGGTCTCAATATACTAAATAAGTCTAATTGATTTATAATCCTATAGCAACTTAATATAAGGTCCAAAGTGGTATTCTCTCAGGCCATGATTTAGGGTATTATAGCAGGGATGATGACGATTATGATATTTTAGGATGATATTGATATAATTATAAATGAAAAGGATTGAATTTGTCAAATTATTTATAATTATGACTAAATTGATTGAATGTGTAAATGTGAATGACTAAATATATTATTATACAAATTTTCTTAACCAACAACTCCATCAAAAGTTAATGGTTAATGGATTGATTGAAACTATTTTAATAGTTTAATTATTTAATTAACAAATTTTATATAGATTAATGGTCAAAATAGAATCCTACCAGTAAATTAGTGACCTCGGATTGAATTGAACAAAATGATAAAAGGAAACGAAAAACGATTGACAAAATATTAAAAACAATATATACAGATCAAGATTGACAAAATATCAATGGTTTATATATCAAAAAGTCAAGATTGACAAAAAAAATGATCAAATACGAATTTGCAAGGTATAAATCATTTCATTGCGAAATAATCATCAACCTTGTCATAACAACATTAAACACCACAACATAAAATTTGATTTCTTGAAATTTAAATATTAAAAACTATTTTGGATAAAAATAAATGTTAATTTCTTAAAATTTAAACAATTCATAGACTTTATTCTTGAAAATCATATTGAATTGTTATATAAGAAATAATGAGACATCACAGTGTCTAGTCTCCGTTATCTCTGATTGAGATCCTTAATTCGCATCTCGATTTTAATTTTTTTTTTAGAAGCTTTAAAAATCCAAATTCACCTCAATACTACCTTTCATCCTCTGAAAAAATAACCAATCTAAAAGGTTTACTCAAACCTTAGAAGACATGTTTTAGGCATGTGTTATCAACTTCAAGGGCAATTGTAAAAATTCTTGCCTTACTACAAAAAAAATGTCCATATATCGATGTATAGTTATATCGACGGACAAAAATCGTCGGTATAGACAATATATATCGACAAATATATTATACAGAAACGGAAGACAAAAAATTATCGGTGTAATTTATACCGACGAACAATAATAATTGTTGGTAGATGTAATTGATACCAACAAATAATAATAATCGTCGATATAAATATAAATATAATTTTTACCGACGAAATATTGTATGTCGGTATAGATTATAGATTATACCGACGGTTGAATATATTTGTCGATATAAATAAACTATATACCGACGAATGTTTTTCTGTCGTCGGTATAGGTATGCTTAAAATTTTTGCGGGGTCTAATTTTATAATAACCAGAAAATAAAATAAAAAATACCCAAAAAACGAAAATCCCTAATCCTTCTCTTCACTCCTCTTCTTCAACTACCTCCTATTCACCTTCGCTCTTTGTCTTTTTCGTCTATCGTCGCACCGGTTACCGTCGCACGAGCCTCATCCCTAATCCTAACGTAAGCTATTGTTTCGCTTCCTCTTCTATCTCCCTCTCTCTCCTTTTCAACAACGATGCTCAAATCTTTTAGATCAGGAAAAAAAAAAACATTTATATTATAATATAATGGGAAGAGGAAAATTCAAGGGAAAGCCTACCGGCCACCGCCACTTCTCCACTCCCAAAGAGCTCCTTACATACTCTGTCTCTTTTCTTTTTTTCGTATTTATATACTTTTTTAATTCGTTTGGATGTACTAGTATTGTTATACGGTTTTCTAGTATCCGAGCTAACCTAGCTTTGAACTGTTGGATCAGTAGCTCTACTGTATTGATTTTTGTTTTGTTCCTTTCTTTCGTGTAAATGCTCAGATGCTAAATAGAGGGAAATAGATAAATTTTTAGTTTGAAATTTAAAATTTTCTACTTTTAGACTTAAGTTTTAGGTTTTAAATGACTCTGTAATTTCATGGATGAATTGTTAGATTCGAAAACTTTTGCGTATTTCAATTTGCTTGCATGTGAGGTACTTATGTGTGTTTCTATACGATTTCTGTAACGTATTGGTTTTTGATTTTTTTGTTTTTTAATCTTCTTTTTACGTGTAACTGTGTGTGAAATTTTAGATGCTAAATAGAGAAAATAGAGAAACTTTTACTTTAAAATTCAAAATTTTCTACTTTTTAACTTGGTTTTTAGTTTTTTTTAATAAACTTAGAAATGTTTATGGATTTAGTGTATGAATTGTTAGATTCTAAAATTTTTGCATATTTAAATATTTTTTGCTTATTTTAATGAGGGCAGCTAATAATTTGTACTTTGAATCAAATTCAGAGACCAAAAAAAAGTTCTTTGTGTTTTTTATGTAGTTTTATAACTTTTATCATCAATCTCACTCTTTTTCCTTTTTCTTTGTATGTTTGAAGATCTATGTTTTCTTTGTCACATTTAGATGCTTGTAATGGTAAAGATTTTTGAATTTTGCTTGTATGTACTTGATAAATGGATAAGTATTCATTAATATTGACGGTAGATTTGATAACGGTTGTTTTTTTTCTTTTTTGTGCTTTATAATCATTTGCGTCAAGTGCTTAATCAGAAAACTTAAGTTCTTTTTCTTGAATATTGTTAGCTTTGTTCTTATGCTTCTCTTTCTTCAGTTTATGGATGTGTACGTGTTTGCTTTCCATACTTCATTTCACTTGGTAGATAAGATGGTATTTTATCTTTCATTCTAGGAATAAACTGAAGTGGAGGAAGAAGACGAAGAGTCTAAAGAAGAAGTGAAAGAAGAGCCTGAGGTCATTACATTTTGCCCTTTTTGGGTCTAAAGCAAATGATATTTGTTCCATTTGTAATAGGTGCTTAATGTCCTATATACCTTTTATATTTCCTGTTGATTTTGTTGCTGATATTGGAGAAACGAAAAGGTACGAAGGGCTTATTGAGATTAAGAACCCAAATTTGGCTAAACAAAAGAACTTGAAAGCTAAAGATGTTGATGTAAGTTTGACAGATGCTTCTTTGCTGCACAAATTATGTACTTAATCATAGATAAATATACATGAATTTATAACTGTATTGAGAACTTGAAATTTATGTTCTAGATGGGGAGAACAACTGAACAATCAAGGCGTGAAAGGTTTGTAATTCTATTTCTTCACGAAATTTGACTGATCACTGCTTTATCATGTGCATCTGGCACAAAGTTTTGATTTCTACCTTATCTGTTCCTTTAATTTCTTGTTAAAATTGTTGCTGGTTGGTCACTGCTTTCATCTATTTACATTTTATTCTACCTTTGCATTTCTCAGATGGTCCTAAACAAAGAAATAGGCCTTCTTCATCCACCGAGGCAAATCATGCATCAGCCGGTGATGGAAGGTTTATTTTGTTTGGAATCTTATAATCAGTTATTCCTTTTTTCTGTTCTTAGTTTCTTACCCAAGATATAGACCCAATAAAATAACCTTTTTGTATGTTTTCTGCTCATTTTGTTTATGATTATTAGGCTTCATGTAGTTCAGAGTTGAAGTTTTTTTTCTCACTTTATCCTTTGTAAGATTCAGCTAACACTCTAAATGGCCTCGTTAAATCTAATGTGGAATTGATATCAATTGTTGTAATGTGATCATGACTGATATTGTAACAATTTTAGATGACCTCCATTCTTTTTGTTTTACTTTAGTTCCATTGGAAATGAAACTAGAAAGCTACCTGATGGATGACCTCCAATCTTTGTTTTTTGTTTTATTTGTAGTTCCATCGGGCCACAACGTGTTAGTGGAACCATCACAACTACCTTGGCAAGTGCAGGGTACACCTTGGAAGGGGCTGAGGTGGAGCTTGTTCTAAATCCTCTTCAACTTGCATTTGAGACAAAGTTTGAATCAATTTTTGTTATAACTTTATCCAATCTGTTAGAGATCAAAATTTTATTTTTTTTATTCTAATATCAAACAATACTTTTACCCTTTGAAGTCTGAATCAATTTTTGTTATACTTTATCCAACATTACAATAGAATTAAAAAAATTATATTTAAAATAAAAATATTAATTAAATAAAAATAAAAATAGTATTAATAATTATTAATATTTTAAATAAAAAAATAAATGTCAATTAAACATATAACAACAGATAAAATTCATCAGTATATGTATCTTATACAAATCTACATGATACATATATTGATGGATAAACCGTTGGTAAAAGTTTTGAGTAAATATCAGTCGTTATATGTCTGTTGGAATAGATACACTAATTTATAGGGGTAGGTAGTATTTATACCTATGGATTTGTCCATTGATATAGGGTCTTTACATTTATAGCGACGGTTGTGTTTGTCGTTATAGATTTATACCGACTAGCATTTTACCGACGGTTGTTTGTCTGTCAAAATATTACTTTTATTCGTCAGTAAAGGATTTTGGACCATATACCGACGAATTTTAAGTAATCTACTTTGTCCGTCGGCATATGTCATTTTTTTGTAGTGCCCCTATTCTTATATAATAATAGTCTTCAATCTTCAATTCAAATGACTTTTTATGAATCTTGTTGGTTGGTCATAATTTCCAAATTCCTCTTTGATGGTCGAAATTCATTGTTAGATGTATGTAGAAGCTTTAGGGTGCCAATAACCCCACTAATCTGTAAAACCTATATTTGATTTTGATATAACAAAGAGTTTAATGACTAATTTGTAAAATTTGTAAAATTTTTAAGTATTTAAAAGTCTCAAAAAATGACTAGGATTTGAACCTAAAATTGTTTCTAAGTTAAAAACTTAAAACCCCAAAATTTCCTAAGTGTTTTTATTCTCAGATAACCAAAAACACCCAGGAGTATCAATACGCTTCTTAGCGTTTCGATACGACTTTTGACTACTGAAATTTTAATCGCAAAAACTTACCGATAGGTTGTCCCCGTATCAATACGACATTCATCTGGTTTGTGTTCTTAGTTACCTGTATCGATACGCCTCTTACGCATACCGATGCCTTTTTCACTATACTTTTTCCTTAGATTCCAGTGAGCAAAAATCGTATCGATACGGCCTATCCGTATCGATACGCCCCTTCTTTTACACTATGTCCATTTTGATACGCCTTTGTACAATGACTCTTTCTTCTTTTGATAGGTACTGATACGGATGTTCGTGTACCGATACGGTTGGTCACCAAACAACACTTATTGTGGGAAAAATAGTCTCCAGTGGCTCTATTGATGATCTCAACCACCCAAATGGTTAAAATCAATGAGGGATATAAAATCAAGTCTCCAAAGCTTCAACAAAAAGAAGTCAACAAGTCTAAAGCATTGAAGCAAAATTCCAACTTACTTTGAGCCTATTAGAGTCATATCCTTTGTAACCCACTTGTGTTGCGCAAATTTGTAATTCTTTATTTCAAGTTGGGTTGAGTGTACTTGTATTTAGGCAAATCATTTACCTTTGAGAGATTTTCATTAGTTTGCCAATCTTCTTGTAAAGAGAGTGAGTTTGATCAAGTTTGATCTTTGCAACGGTTTCTTCCTAAGCCTAGAAAAGGGGAAGAATTTCTTAGTGAAATTGTATGAAATCCTTAGTGTGGAGCTAAGGTAGTGGATGTAGAGCTTGTTAGAAGCTTGAACAACTATAAATTCCTTGTGTCACATTTTTCATTCATCCTTTTGCTTCCCTTTAATTTTTTAATTGCCAATTCACCCTCTCTTGGTCAACTGAGTTGATTAATTATCCCAACAATTGGTATCAGAGCCTAGCTCATTAGAGGGATTAACATCCACTTAAGATGATCCTAAAGGTGATTCAACCAACTAACATTCAAGCTATGGCGTCTACTTCCGGCCACAACTTGTACGAGTCTCAATTCGTCACCAAACTGCCCTATTTCAATGGGGATAACTATCCATATTGGAAGAATTGCATGAAGCTCTTCATCAAACCCAATGACTAGGACCTACCATACCGATGAAGAGAGAAAGTGACCGGTTTGTTCCAAAGTCAAAGCTTGAGATGAACAATGAAGAACAAAGGTGCTTACAAGTCAATGATAAAGCTATGCACATGCTCTTTTGTGCTCTTTGACCGGATGAGTACTCGAAGATGTCTTCTTGCTCGAGTGAAAAGGAGATATGGGACAAGCTCGAGATCACATATGAAGTCACAAACGATGTTAAGGAGACCAAGATTGGACTGCTCAACTTGAGCTAAGAGAATTTCATGATGGAGCCTGATGAGAGGGTCACCAATATGTTCGACCGTTTCTTCGTCATCGTCAACGATCTCAAAGGCTTCGGAGAAGTCATCCCCAAAGACAAGTTTGTCCAAGAGCTCATCTACTTCTTTCTCGAGCCATGGGATAGAAAGAGGACCGACATCATTGAGGCCAAGGACCTAAAAACCTTGAAGCTCGATGCTCTTATGGAATCTCTTCTAACCCATGAGATCATGAAGAAATGAAGAAAAGATAAGAAAAAGAAATAAGAGAAGAAGGTCAAAAAGAATGAAGTAGAAAATAAGAAGATGGGAATTGCTCTCAAAGCTTTACAAGAAGATAGTGATTCTAGTGAGAAGGAAGATGGAGAAATGGCCATGCTAGCCAAACGGTTCACTCGGTTCATCAAGTCGAACCGGGGAAGAAAGTTCCATTGAAGAGGAGACTTCAAGAACAATAACAAAAAGGAGGAGAATGATCAACTCATTCGCTATTGAAATAGCTAGAAGCTGGGGCACATAAGAACCGAATCCCTCCAACTCAAAAGAAAGAGCTTCGGGAAGAAGAAAAAGAAGCTGAAGGCAAACGTTGCTACTTGGAGTGATGAGGAATCATCTAATAAAGAGGAGAAAGAAGTTGCCAACCTTTGCCTCATGGCTCTTGAAGAAGATCCTAAGGTAACCTCTAACTCATCTTCATTTGATTTATCTTTGGATGAACTTCAAGAAGCATACGATGAGTTACAAGAGGTATATGATGAGTTGGTTGAAAAGTTTAAGGAATCGATTTTGAAAAACAAGAAAACAATTTCTTATTTGAAAAACCAAAATGATTTCCTTTCTAAAACCAACTCCAAACTTAAAAGAAGGTTTTTGATTTACAACAAAAACAAACGATTTTGAAAAGAAAAATCTTGATTTAAACAACCTTCTTTCTAAAGTTCATGATGATCACCACAAGGATGTGGGTGATCTTAAAGCTTCTCTAAGCAAGGTTGGGAAACAAAATTTTGAAAAAGCAAGTTCTTCAAAACCTAACTATGTAAAGAGAAACTTTAATGGGTACAAACAAAGAGGCCCTCATATGGTAACAAGGTTAGAAGTGTGTGGGTTCCTAAGGAACTAATTGCTTCTAACAACATTAATGCTTTGTCTTCTTGGATTCCCAAGGGAACCAAGATTTTGGGAGCTAATACTCATGGACCCAAAATGATTTGGGTACCAAAAACCAAGGCTTAATTCTTTGATTGTAGGGGGAGCATTGCTACAAGGCCAAAGCTATATGTGCAAATTCGTGGTACCTTGATAGTGGATGCTCGAGACACATGACCGGTGACAAGAGTCGGTTCTTGGAGCTAAAACCAAAGAGTAGAGGAGTAGCGACTTTCGGTAACAAATCCAAAGGCCACATTGAAGGAATTGGTTCCATTGGTAATCACTCTTATATCCTTATAGACAATGTTTTATAAGTCAACGGTCTAAAACATAACCTTTTAAGCATAAGTCAACTTTATGATAAAGGTTTCAATGTTCTTTTTGATTTAAATGGTTGCAAAATTTTAAACATTGAAACTAACAAAATTGTTCTTATTGGTCATCGCATAGGAAACATATACATGGTGCATTTAGATGACATTCATAGTTCAAATGCATGTTTTGTTGCAAAAGATGAGCATGACTCATGGTTATGGCATAGAAAACTAGGGCATGCAAACATGAGTGTTTTAGAAAAATCAGTTTCAAAAGATCTAGTAAGAGGTTTGCCTAAAATAAAGTTTTCTCTTGATAAAATTTGTGATGCTTGTGCAAAAGGCAAATATAAAAGAGTTTCTTTCAAACATGTTAATGATGTTTATACTAGTAGAGTTTTACAATTGATCCACATGGATCTCTTTGGCCCTATTAGGACTATGAGCTTGGGTGGAAAATCGTATGCATTTATTTTAGTAGATGATTACTCTAGATACACTTGGGTTTTATTCTTAAGTACCAAGGATGAGGCTTTAGAAAAAATCATCACGTTTTCAAAAATTACTCAAAATGATGTTGGACAATCTATTTCTCACATTAGAAGTGACCACGGTACCGAAATTCAAAATTTAGGCTTTGAGAATTTTTGTAATTCAAATGGTATAAGCCATAATTTTTCTACTCATTGCACTCCTCAACAAAATGGGGTTGTTGAGAGGAAAAATCGAACCTTAGAAGAAATGGCTAGAACCATGCTTTGTGAAAATAATTTGCCAAAGTATTTTTCGGCGGAAGACACTAATACTGCTTGTTACATTTTCAACCGAGTAATGATTAGACCGTTTTTAAAGAAAACACCTTATGAGATTTTAAAATCCAAAAAGCCTAACATTAGATATTTGCATCCTTTTGGATGTAAATGTTTTGTTTTAAATAATGGAAAAGACAATTTGGGCAAATTTGATGCTAAAAGTGATGAAGTTATATGGACATTAAAAGAGGGTTTCCAACTTTAAATCAAACTCAACTTTTCTCTTAAACCCTAGATACATTTTCACCTATATAAACCCATCCAAACCCTTTAATTTTTCACTAATCATCAAAATCTTTTTTGGTCTTTTGGGTTATTTATCAAACCCTAGAGAAATCATCAAGATTTGTGCATCATCATCTCCTCATTCATCCATAATCCCATACTCAAGGTATAAACTTCTTTTCTTTATTTTTTAATTTCGTTCTTATTTTTACATTGTTTTCGTTTAAAATTTATATATTTAGTATGTATATGAATTGTTTTTCAAAAATTTTGTAAAAACTTTTTCAAATCTATAATTTTTTTGTTCAAATATAAAATTATATCCTATATTTTTCAACTCTATTTTTCAGTTTTTTTACCAAAAATTATTTTTATACTTGTATATAATTTTAAACTATACGATATAGTTTTTTTAATACATTGATCATTGGATTGTTCATTGGATCGAATATGATGATTTATGCAGACATTTTTTGTGTTGTTTGATTTTGATTTCAGGCCTTGTTATGGGTCCTAAGAGAAGACAAAGAAAAGATATGGCATCTAGTTCCAATCCTCCTAATCAAAATTCTGAAATTCATGGTAATAGACCCAACCTCACCCATATTTTCCAAAATTGTTTTAATGAGCCAAGATTTCCAAATGCTATAGATTGTTCTAAACATTATCAAGGTTTTAAAATATGTCGTGAGTGCACTGTTTCGATCCCGTTTTTATCTTCTGAAAGATTTCAATTTAAATATCTTGAGTTGATGCAACAATAGAAGCTCATGCAATTTTTAGCCTTACTCAAGATCTTATACCGAAACCTTATTTTGAATGTCTGGTGTGTTTATAATCAAGATAGAATCGAAGTTGTTGCTATTGAATCTTATCTTATGGGTAAAAAGTTTCAAATTGATTCTTTGGTTTTAGTAATTTTTTTGGGTTTTGAGGATGTAGGAATTGATAATAAGGACTCATTGGGACATGTTCTTGGTGGCTCCGTGATCGTGCTTGATGCTCATTATCGCATCCTTCACTTGCTTATTACTTGGTGGTTTCGTCCATCCGATGGAAAATTCTCAAGGATCTGCCAAGTCGACGACTTCTGGATTCGTTGCATCTGTGAGGGTAAGCGACTGAACCTTGCTCAAATCATGTTTACCGAGAGTGTCTTCCTTGTGTAAAACTGCCATACAAATCTTGTCTCATCCTTCACCTACGGCACCGTTTTGAGCTATTTGTTTCACAATGTTGGAATTGATTGTTCTCATGATGTTTCCAACCTCTCACGAATCCTATTGACGAGCATTCTCTCCACCGAGCAAGGTTTTCATACTACAATGAAGAATGGATCAAAGCTGCGGATCTACCTCAAGGCGCTCAACCTGATCCGGTGATAGCTCCTCAAGCAGTTCCAATTCAAGAAGCTCTGGTAACCCAACCTTCCCATGATGCTCTGATGGATTTATCTTTGGACACTACAATGACCTCCGATTTTGCCGCTATTGACACTCGTTTTACATCTTTGGAGAAGAGAGTTGCATCCATTGAAAATCGCCAAGCTTCGATGGATTTATCTCTTACCGCCTTTCATGGGGAGTGGCGACAATCTCTTGGAACTCATGTCAATGATGACGATGAAAAGGATGAAGACGCTCCTTAGGCATCTTGCATATCATATCATGTCATATTAGGATTTGTTTTATGCACATATGTCTTTGTGTTATGAACTCTTATGCTTTGCTTTATTTGTTTTGGTTTGTGGTTTTAGGAATTAAGTTGGATTTTATTTTGTTGCTTTGAACTATGCTTTGAATTTCAATGAATATCTATGTTGTTTCATTTAATGCTTAAAGTACCTTTAATGTTTATATCTTGCTTTATTTATATCCTATTGATTTTGATTTAACAAAAAGGGGGAGAAGTAAAGGGCACTTATAAAATTTTCAAAAATATATCTTTTAGTCTTAGAGAAAGAGGGAGTATTTTAAACCTACATAAAAATTTGCTTTGGTTTTGTTATATCAAAAATGGGAGACTGTAAAACCTATATTTGATTTTGATATAACAAAGAGTTTAAGGACCAATTTGTAAAATTGGATAAATTTTTAAGTATTCAAAAGTCTCAAAAAATGACAAGGATTTGAACCTAAAATTGTTTCTAAGTTAAAAACTTAAAACCCCAAAATTTCCTAAGTGTTTTTATTCTCGATAACCAAAAACGTATCGATACAATTGTATCCCGCATCGATACGGCTTTCATTTGGGTTTGTGTTCTTGGTAACGAGTATCGATACAGCCTTCACCGTATCGATATAGGGTGTTAAGATTTTCAAATCTTTGCATTTAATTTTATTATCGTTGCCTTGTCAGTTATTGGAATCACCAATATTTAAATTTCAGTTAACCCGTATCAATACGCCCCTTAGGCGTACCGATGCATTTTTCACTAGACTTTTTCCTTTGATTCCAGTGAGCAAAAGCCGTATCGATACGACCTATCCGTATCGATATGCCTTTATACAACGACTCTTTCTTCTTTTGAGAGGTACCAATATGGATGTTTGTGTACCAATACGATTGGTCACCAAACAACATTTATTGCAGGAAAATGGTCTCCAATGGCTCTATTGATGATCTCAACCACCCAAACGGTTAGAAATCAATGACTGGATATAAAGTCAAGTCTCCAAAGCTTCAACAACAAAAAGTCCTTAGTTGAGCAAAATTTGTAACTCACTTGTGTTGAGCAAATTTGTAATTCTTTATTTCAAGTTAGGTTAACTCTACTTGTATTTAGGCAAATCATTTACCTTTGAGAGGTTTTCTTAGTTTGCCAATCTTCTTGTAAAAGAGAGTGAGTTTGATCAAACTTTGGGTTTGATCTTTGTAACGGTTTCCTCCTAAGCCTAGAAAATGGGAAGAATTTCTTAGTGAAAATTGTTTGAAATCCTTAGTTGGGAGCTAAGGTAGTGGATGTAAAGCTTGTTATAAGTTTGAACCACTATAAATTCCTTGTTTCACATTTTTCATTTATCCTTTTGCTTCCCTTCAATTTTTGAATTGCCAATTCACCCCCTCTTAGCCAAACCGAGTTGATTAATCATCCCAACATAATCTTAACTAAAATGTCTTTTAAACCCATTATAAAGTATAAAGAACTATAAATTTTCATAGAAAATATAAAAATTGACCCACTTAATTTTTTGGGATATAGGGTCAACAATACTTGTTGTAGTACTACGGGAATTCCCCAAATCTCATACCCCACTATGACTCCACTATATAGAAATCCTGACTCTGCCACTGTCTGAACTCATGGAAAATAGATCTTTTAGTACTAATTTGAAATAAGAAATCAAAGAAAATATCAAATTGATATGGGATCATATGAAAGCTACATTCGATCGACAATAGTCATACGTCAAACTCAAGCGTAGAGACATTGAGTTGAAACAATTCAGTTGTGATTTTGTGAGGCTTGTGTTAAACTATAATTTATTATTTAATTCAAGTAATGTTTTATTTTTGTTCTTATTTTTAAGAATTTTTTCTATTGATTAAATTGACGTCTTAATTCAATATTAGATTTTCTATTATCATTCATTAGTTTGTAATTCGTAATTGTGATGAATGATTGACACAAGAAGCAATGAGTTGGCTTATGTGTGTTTGTTACGGTTTTTCTGAACTACATAGCTTAATGTTATCATTAATTTAATAGTAGCTATCTCAATTAATTGATTTTGGTTTAGTCATTCTTATGATCCTTAATGTTATCATTGAATTTAATATGGAATGCTATTTATTATGCCTAGTTGTTTAATGGTAAGTTGATTTAAATGTTTTGCTTGAATCAATTATAAAAGGAGAATTATTGCTCGTTGCGACTTTTAAGAATAAATAGAGTAACTACTTGGACATGACAAATCGATCTTTAAGCATATGATTAGAATTATAGTTGGATGGAGCTTACACCTTTAAATTGGAAGTTTGATAAGATTTAATTTTTGTGAACATATTTTACTTTTGATTAATTTCTTGTTCATCTTTAATTTTAGTTTGATAATCCAAACCCTCATTTCAATTTCATCGCTTAAACTTTGGGATTCTAATTAATTCAACTCTCTTGGGATTCGATCTAATTCCATTATTACTACAAGTTTAGTTTAGGGAAATCAGTTTTATTTTGAAGAGCTTTGAAATTCTTGTCAGACTCCCGCCTATGAGAGAGGTGAACGGTGCATCAAACTTCATGGGAAAAATAGTTGATGCAAATAGAGTAAATGTGATCAAGAATAAATAGGAGGAGGTATACCTCAAACACATTTATGTGTTTTTCAGTTGATGCAAATTAAGTATAGAGTATAGAAGGCCTAACCCATCAAGTATTGTAAGTGTGAAAACTTGACAAGGACGCAAAATATCTTTCACAGTTCCTGAGAGTTCACACCGTGTTTAATGTAGTAGGGCCCAAAACCTTTGCATGATAAGAAAGAGTTCAAGCCAAGGCAAAAAAAAGACTCTTACAAACGAAATATTACATAGAGACAACCCAACATGACGGCGAGTTGGAGACAAGCTGAGGTATTGAGATCCAAAATCAGTTGGCCCTAACTTCATTCCAAAGATATCACAGACTGTGAGTATTATCCAATAGGCTCTTTGCAGTGCTTTGGGCTTGCTTAGATCACCTGACTTTCCCCGATGCTTGAAGAATGTAAGAAGCCTAATCACATTAGACTTGGTAAAAAATCAGATGATATCTTTTCAAGTAATATTTTAGATGATGTAACTTAACTTTTTATAATTGGTAGGAGCTTTAATCTTCATAGCGATGTAAGTTAATATTTATCATTCATTTTGTAAGAGGAATAGACTATAAATAGAGTCCACCTCATTTGTTCTTGGTTGTCAAATTCGTAGAAGGTTCTTGAATCGTGAATTTAGTTTGTAAATGCTATGTTTTTGGTGTCTTTGATTCCTATATTATCGGTAACTTTTAAATTTATTGAACTAAACCGACAACATTAGTGGTTACTGAGAAACCAAGTTTGATAAAAAAAAAAGGTGATTAAGAGCAAACAAATTCAGTTACAAACCTCGTATGCCTGTAAACAAAAATGTTTAGGCTGGAAGATAACCAAGTGCTAAATATTTACAGACGAACCATGGAAAATGGACTATTTATTGGATTGACAATCAAAACTGAACTGCTTGTGAAAGAAATCGCCTTTTTGTATGTCGGGCATCAAACGATCGATTTTTTAGGCTGCGCATATGGTCATTTCATTTCATCTCCAACAGTAACTAACAGAATTGGGGCAGCTCCGTAATAAGCCATTCTGTGGATGGAGAAAAGTTTAACAGTCTAAAAGTTTTGATTCTTTCATAAGTTCCGCTGCTTCTTCAACAACTTTAACTTCTTCTGCTGATTGTAATTTGCCTACTGCTTTTGGTTCATTATCAACTAATGCATAAACCACCGCTGTTCGACATGGTGCATATACCAATAAAGAACGAGGGCGGTCATCGTACCATCCTTCCTGGAAAAGCAGCCATTTGATTTTTTCCAAGTTAGAGAGCGCTCAAGTGAATATTGAAGACAAGGGTATGTAGTAAGAGTACACTGAATTCAGAAATGAATTGTCTTCGGCAAATTTACTTACAGTGCTGAAATACTCAACATCATGTTTAAGCCTGTTGAAGCCTCCAAATAATGGATCATCTGAGTCCAATACAATCTAGAAGAACAACAATATATATTGCGTGTAAAATCATGAGTGACGTCAATCATGAAAGGCTAGCTGAGAAAACAAAAAAAAAAAACTCATTATATTCAAAATCTTATACCTTGTATTTTCCGGGCTCTGGACAACCGACACGGTAATCAAAGTAGCTTTCATGCCAGTGAAAGTTGAACACGAAAACCAGGTTGCCTCTTTCAAAAACAATTACTCTATCTCCTTCGTCCTTCCGTGATATATATTGGTGCTCCGAAGTCATGAACTAAATAAACAATCACCCAGAAATTATTTTGCGTCCTAAACAAGTGGAAGTAAATCCCTTTGGCTAACCCAAAGTCCCAAACAGCAGCGTTTGGTCAAATATCGTTGCATGAAACAGGTGGTAATTGTAGAAGACCATGAACAATGTCTACTAGTAAATCAGAGGTATCACAATGTATCTCAGGGAATATGAAATAAAGGGAATGAAAATGATTAAAATTGTATAATCTGATAAATTCTGAATCAGAATCATGCCCACACAGGCATACAATGTATCAATGACCGCAAAAAAGTTTAAAAATGAAACCATTAAATGATTTTAGTTTTCAAAAAGTATTAAGGAATGACTTCGAGAAGAATACTAACTTAACAAAATAATTTCTATTTAAAAGGAAAGAATATAATAGACATCTCGCTAATTGAGATGAAGAGAGAGGATTCACTGATGATTTCAGCTCATTACTCTCCCTGTTTTCACTTCTCTCTTTTTCTTGCTTTCAATGTCCATTTATTTTCTTTTTCACCATTCCTATATTTTAAAATTTCGCATGTAATTTCTGTGTGATTAATGATTCATTAGTTTAGAAAATTAATAAAATAAAAATAAAATCTATAGTTTAGCTTCATCAGAAAATATGAAACAACAAAACAGTAAGCACCATCATACTCACACCATACATAGCTTCAACACGCTGCATTGCCTTATCAAATTCTAGCATCCCATGATACCTAAGATAAGCTGCATCCCCCTGTGTGCATATAACCAAATAATATTTGATTGTTTTGACTGTAAAATACAAATACATATAATGCTTCCAGTAGCCAGGTGAAAGTAAATCATATTACCATCAAACTTTAGTGAAAGGTAACTTGAGCAAAAATATGAATTGGAGAGGGAACTTACAAGATCAAATCTGCGCCGACATTTATCATAACTGAAATTGTTCCCAGGAATAAATTTGCCACTAGGAAGATGCTGCTCTCCCCTTGGAAAATCGATCCACTCTGAGGAAAAGAATAGCGGAGAAATTATATATCACCATTCCAATTAAAGAAGGATGACATGTTAGGAAGAGTTGCAACCAACATATCTTACCAGGATGTCCAAATTCATTTCCCATGAAATTCAAATATCCTTCTCCACCTAGTCCCATTGTAATAAGCCTAATCATTTTGTGTAATGCTATTCCACGATCTATAAGTGGTGTACTTGGTTTATCTAGAGACATAAAATCATACATATCCTGCAAAAAGGAATTGAAACTATAAGCGCTGAATCAGACTGATTAGATACATTTTTGCCATTCAGCAAATAACAGAGGAACTTCTATTTAACTTCTCAAAAACGCAATATAATTGAAATTTTCTAATAGCTAGAGAGGTCAAAGAAAGCAAAGATCGTCAAGTAAAAGCATTTCTTGTAGCCAATTAGCTCTCTTGTTAAGTAAAAGATTGTCAAGTAAGAAAATAATTAACCTTATCCATCAACCAGAACGCTATTGTTTTATCACCAACTAGAGCTTGGTCATGGCTTTCAGCATAGACAACACACCTTTCCAACCACCTCCTATTGGTGAGTGTGTGAATAATATCGCCCATTTGCCATTCTTCATCCCTCTTCCTATATGACCGAAGCAAGAAGTATACATCAGTTTAAAACCAAATATGTGCACAAGATAGTATCTTTAAAAGTCATCACATGATAAAAAGTTTGAATTAGAAAGTTAATCACTTGAGAAGCTCAATCCATTTATCAGCAACGGCCATGTGTAGACGGTAATCAAATCCCACGCCACCATCTTTCACAGGAAGGCAGAATGTAGGCATTCCACTCACCTGTAGAATACAGGTGAAAGGTTAACATGAAGAAAATTAGATTGCTGACATTCTCCAGAAAGAATAACTCATCTTGTTAACATTCCACTACTGGTGTCAATCATTATTCAGTTGGTTATTTACAACAAGGTTGTGGAAATCCACTTTCAACCTTTTTTCTTTTCCAACTGTCTTGCCAGAATATTCACAAACTTTCAAAATGCTATTTTGAAAGTATATCAAGTATGCAACTAAATCATTCCACTAAACTATTTCGTTGTTATTATTATTATTATTATTATTATTATAATAATAATAATAACTGTGATTCCAAAAGGCATTTTGTCAGTAACATGTTACTAACAAAACAATGCTAATATGTCTTATATTTTGTTATCCTAGTAGCCTTTTAGGTGAATTCTTTGTGCAAAAGATAAAAGTTGTAAAACATCAAGACTAGTTTAAGGTTTCTAGAGATTTTTGTTCCTTCCATTCCATTGATTTTGGCATCTTTAGTATCTCTATTTCCATAACTCTTGGTCTACAGTAAAATATAGTTCAATTTGCATAAAGTATTTTAACAATTCTTCATTTCGTTCAACATTATCAACTTCACTTAATCACTAGCAGAGTAACCTACTCATTCGTGACATATGAGCACATTTGATGCATGAAAAGAAGTGGTGAAACATAAGAGTAATAGTAAGCATAATACACGAAAAATTGGTAGGCTAGCACACAAATGTACGTGTGCAAACTTATTAAAAACCATTTGCACCCGTAGCATCCACATGCACATAAAATGCTTTGGAACCCCATTCTATTTACTCAATCCAGTGCAGAAAATTCTGCTGTATAAGAGATGAGAGCAGTTAAAATTGAATGTCTACTTCAGGAACAGACAAATGATTATAAGTGTTAGGATAATTAACGTGACTCAGAGAAGAGTTATAGAACATACATCTTCACCGATGGTGACAGCCTCAGGATAGAGCCCGTGAATCATATCATTAACCAGCATCAGATAAATGCAAGCATCTACATCAGTTGCATATCCAAAGTACTCATTGTAATTTCCTGTAAACGTTACCTACAGCAAGTTCAGAAAAGCAAATAATAAGATGGGATGATACATTGTAAAGATGTAGTTACACTGACATCCTTTATTCTGTAAAGAAAAAAAAAACATCTCTCAATAAACAAGTCCCCTCTCTTATTTTAATGGCACTTTATCCTCCTTGACTATTAAGGGTGTTAGTAAACCAGTTAGAATTAATACCTTAATGCCACGACGGCATAGCTTTTCTTTTCTGGAAGTTTTATTTTATTTATAGATTATACTCTTCCTTTTCATCTTATTTTTAGTTCATCATGTCAATTAATCAAAAACTAAATCCAAATACCTAACATTCATCGTAATAGAAGAAAATTAAAATAATATCTTGGAGCTGAAAACAAAAAACTGCAAACATCTTTCCTATGGAAGCCTGAAACCCACGTACTTCAAAGATACGAAAAAGAAAATGAAATTATACGCTCTTCTAGGATTGAAGCAGAAAATTAAGGAAATCAAGAAGAGCTTAAATCCATTTGTATGGCATATCCCTGGGATCCATGGTTCAAACCCACTAGAATACTCCAAAGTCTTACCCTCTTCAGAACAATGCAAAGCTATGTTTGACAGTTAAATAGTAACCGAATCCAATGAAAGCAAACTTTTTTTACCATGTTAAACATCCAACCATGAAACCAATTGTTAATAGGTGGAACCAAGTTTAATGCCATGTTAAACATCCAACTTATTACCAATTGATTTAATACCATGTTAAACCTCCTCCACATAGTAAGATGGTAAATTGAGCTGAATGAATATTGTATGAATTGATGGCTAAGCCTAAAATGGGCCTGCTAATGTCGAAAAGCTTGCTTTTGGTTGCGAAGAAATTGACCCAATCCGATGAAAACAATGGTCCCAGTGTATGATTAATCTAACATATTAACTAATAACATTAACTGTCAAAGGGGTAAAGTAACATTTTGAAAGAAGAGGCAGTGCAAGAACCAAATCTTACATCAGTTCCACTTCTCTATATAACGTGAAGTCAAAACTTTGACAATGAATATATGGACATGGAAGTAATTTTATTATGTAACACCAAGCAAAATCACTGGGACAATACCTGCAATCCATGATGGGTGTACATCATTGAAGTCACGCCATCAAATCTGAATCCATCAAACTTGTATTCTTCCAGCCACCATCTTGCATTCGAAAGAAGAAACCTTACCACCTAGAGCAGCGTATAAAAATTAGACCCAATAGGGAGGGAGGAAACCAAAAATCTTTCAACGGTCTATAACAAGTAACTATATAAGAGAAGTTTCAATAGAAGTACATACTTCCCAGCTTCCATAATTAAAAAGGCGAGAATCCCACATCCAGTGGTGGCCCTTTGACCCAGAGTGGAAGTAATGAGAATCAGTTCCATCAAACATGTTCAACCCATCCAAAACATTTTTAGATGCATGGCTGTATTCATTAAAAAAAAGCAGTCAGATAAAAAGACGATGAGAAATTTTTCATTACTAGAAAAGCTATCTCCTAAAAATCTAATGTTTACCTGTGCACAATATCCATAAGAACAAATAGACCCAACTCATGAGCCCTGTCTATCAGTGACTTAAGATCATCTGGGGTTCCAAAGCGGCTGCTCGGTGCAAAGAAATTTGTCACATGATACCTGCAACATATTAAATGGAACTTGGTAAAGTAGAAGAGTGTAGTTTTGATAACCAAAACTAAATTGTAATGAAATATTTCTGTTTACATCCATAACATAGAAGTTTAGTACATGTTAACAGACGTAAAGAGCAAGAAGTAGATTTGAGCTAATATTGAGATAATACCCAAAGCTAGCGTAATAC
Source organism: Hibiscus mutabilis (assembly GCA_019671005.1). NCBI lineage: Eukaryota > Viridiplantae > Streptophyta > Magnoliopsida > Malvales > Malvaceae > Hibiscus > Hibiscus mutabilis. The sequence goes on from CM033711.1 coordinate 48,981,041, forward strand.
GAGTGCTCTTGAATAGCCATGATCTGAACCGTATTATATCCAAGCCTTTTAATGCGGGGAAGCATATCATCTCTAAAGCTGGCATATGTGTTAATTTTTGGCTCCTGCATCTCAGAGTTGATAATATTAAGAGAAGTAGGAAATGGGTCAACCATACCACAGCGTAGCAAAGAAAATGAAAGCTGAAGATGTTTGGGAGAAATTTTTCTTTTAATGACAGTGTGCTATTTGAATAATAAGAAGAAAATGCAAAATAGTTCCAAATATTGATTTAATTGCAAATTCAGGCTTCTCAGAGTGGTTTTAGAAATGGCAGAAGAATCCTAATGAAATGCAACTCATCCAACTTTTTCATTTTTTAAAATTCTAACTGCTATAATGTAGTTAGGAGCGATTCAAGTCACTAGCTGTTTGAATACATACTTTTCCTGTCACCAAATGGAACTATTGAGCACTGAGACAGAAGAGTTGAATAACAATTCATGCAAGGGAAAGGAGAAGCATACCGTGCTACTCATTCCAACATGCGACTCATATATTCTAAGTGATTTCGGTCTTTTCGGATGGGGGTGTTTGAATACATACTTTTCCTGTCACCATATAAATTTAATTAGTCACACGGGACAGTAACAAAAGATTGAGATAAGATATAACGGATTGATCCTGGGTGTGATTAGACATAACATAAGTTAGAAACTGACTTCTTATATGAAAGTGAACCATTCAAAACTGTTTGCTTAAACTATTTTTAGGGGCATTGATCTTAACACCAACATTATAAAGGAAGAAGTTCATAAAAACAGTCTACTTGTATAATTATTCAAAGATGAATAGGAAATACATTATCTGTTTATACTAATTTTTTGCACAAGCTTGTATGCATGCATCTTCACTCGTGCATCATTTTAAAATTATGACAAACATTAGGTGTTACTTCTGGCTTTACTCAAAACTCCAATATTTCAGCAGCTTATAGTTTGAAAAGAAAAACTCATCTAATATTTCCTAGAAAATCACAATATCAGCGAACCACACTAAATATACCTCTTCCGGCGGATCATAGTATATTCCACTGTATGAGATTCCACCTGGTGCTTGAACAGAGAACTTGATCCAAGCAGGAATGGAATCCTTAATCCCAGATCGAGTTTCCATACGAATCTACAATCATATGTTCAAAATCTTAAAACGGATGCATGGAAAAGGGGCTTTAGATAAATAGTAATTGACATTATCATAACAGTGAAGCAGAAAAGGGAAAAAAAATATCCCCGTCTTTTTCTTTCTTTGTTTATAAGGACGGAGTTTGAACTCAGCTACCTTGAATAATTTTATTCAACTTGGAGAGCATCCATGACAACTTGAACAATACTTTTACAAAGGCAAAATTATATGGTATTTTGCTCCATTCAAGTTTTTTTTAGCAAAGTTTCAGAAAATTAGTCCTGCGCTAAGCTCTTTGAAGGATATTAAAGTAGAATAAATGGTAGTAACTTTATTATCTCAACTATTGGAAATTATTCCCACAACTACTAAACTTTATTTTAGTAATAACAGAAAAGAAACTTATCTCACTTAATCAATAATTTATTAGTCACCTTTGTAGCGTATACTGCAAGTTTTTATTTGGTAAATATTTCAGCCGTTAGATTTGAAACAGGATAAGTTCCTGGTCCGCAGCTTGTGTTTAAAAGGTTAAATACATTGTAGATATTTCAGCCATTAGACAGGCAATAGAAATACTAATAAACAAGTAGCATTTGAAAGTAAACAGAATAACTTTAAAAGCCAAATTTATATTCATTTACAAGTGACTTACCTTCACTCGAGAACCATGGGGAATTGGTGGTGAACCATCAGCATTATTAGGCAAAAAGATCTCCCAGACACCAAACTCATTCTGTTAAAAAATAATTAACAATTATAGAATTAAACACTAGACGGGAATAAAAGATGGAATGCATATATATCTCACACACATATATAAGACACACAAGACATCACTACCTATGTAAGCTAGCATGGCATTCTAAGAACTTAGCACAAAGTCATGTTCCGTTTTATGCTTGGGACAGCATGAAATTAAATTTTAGACGCATGAATCTGTTGATGCAATTAATTACTACATGGGCATGGTGACATCTCATTATGAAAACTTCGATAATTGTTTATCTTCTTAACTTCTCCATTGGGATCAACTTATGAACAGCTAACAATGTAAATACTACAGATTCATAAGGCATTAATCTTGAAGGACATTGGTCGGTGTCAAATACAAAAGGACTGCATTATGTAAGACATGCATAGAGGAGGTTCAAAAAGCAACGGAAGAAAAATGCGTTTACATTAAGTTAAGGGCTTAATGAAGCCAAAACCAAACAGTATGAAGCTTAAGCTCAACACAAGACTTGGCTTGAACTTGATCAAGTTTCATTTTTAAAGCTTGAGCTTGATTAGAGATAAAAATCAAACTTTTCAAGATCACACGATCTGGCTCATTTACTTGGTAAAAAAACAAATTAGATTCTCATGCCCTACTTCAAAGTTCAAACTCAATTATTTGTGCTAGATCTTGAGTTTGAACTAAAAATATCTTCTTTTTTTTGTTAGCAATTAAAACTAATAAAATAGATATTTAAAAATCCAGATTAGACTCATGTGTCACTCGTGTCCCACATTAAGATGCTCGAACTTCACTTGCTCAATAACTAAAGCTGCTCGAGCTTAACTCTGCAATGGCCAAGCTAAATTCATTTTTTTCCGAGCCAAATTCAAATAGCTTGCAAACACAGGTACTCATTTACACCTCTAGCCTAGGTGCACCTTATAAAGCACTATTAAGTATCAAGTATATACTTCACAACACTTTGTGTCAAGTAATTCTTCATCTATGGAAGGACATTTCTTACAAGCATGGGTAAAATAAATTCAATTAATAAGTAATGCACAGGTAGCCGGTGTTCTTGCAGAAGAAAGCATAGGATACCTGGCTCATTATATCTGCATTAGGGTTCCAATTGTTAAAATCTCCAATCAATGCTGCTGACTGAAACATAAAATGCAGTAAAACAATCACAACATTGCAGGGAAAGGGAAAAAAACAGATTCTAAAGTTAATAAGACTTTTTGATTGAATAGAACCTACGATTAATTGTGAAAGTCTCAAAGTGTTAGAATGGTGCATAACAAACCTTAGCTCCTGGAGCCCATTCCCTATAAGTTATTCCTGTCTCACTGAAAGCCAGATGAAATTATGATCAGAAGAACGACATCAGGCATCATGAAACAACTTATAAGACATAAACACAATGGAGAACAATGTTTTTCTTAAGAAAAAAGGTTACAAAAATATGCGTAGGAAACATGGAGAAGGCAATCACAAATAAATAAATAAAACATATAAAAGTGACATATTGGGGAAAGGACTAAACCTAAGGGCTATCAAAAAATTTCTCAATATTTACTTGCAACAAAGAATGAAATACTTGCTCCATACTTTGTTGAGCATCAAGAAACCTGATTACTCTCTTAGATTAATCTACCTGAATCTTATACATATAAAAGTAAAATATCAGGAAAATCATGTATACTGTTCCCACACAAAAGAATTACAATGCTACTCAAACACTAATTTTATTTAATGAAAACTGTTTGTTTGAACACGAAATTGTAATAAATCAAAACAAAATTACACATAGGATAAAATGCAATGACATGCAGCCATGAAAGCTACAAACAATATGCAACACTATATAGCTATGGAAAAATAAGCCCATGCTGACAACTAGCTATTGGTAAGAGCGGTAACCTGCGAATGAAGCCAAGCTTCTCATAGCCACGAGAAAATACCTCCAAGCCACCTTCATACTTGTCAATTTCCTTGCGCATTCTTATGTATTGTGCATACCTGGTAAAAAATGCAAGATAATCAAATCTTGACAATGTTTTTCAAACATATTCTGGATATAAAACAGTGCAGTAATAATGAGATACTGTACAGATAAAACGGGGGGGTGGGGGTAGGAAAAAACAAATATTACAAGATGTATAAAACACCAAAGAGCTGTGCAGTGAAAACAAAAATATAACAATGATTAACAAATTAAAGCTGGCAAGTCAAATAACACCTAGAACAAGCAATTGAATTAGATACATAATTTTTATAAATTTGTAGAATATTTTGAAAACAGAAACTGTAACTCCTCTGATGCTGTTAAAGTGCACATATTATCAGAAGACAGTAAGCAGTAATATACACTTGTGTGTGGAAGAGAGGGAAAAACAGATATTACAAGATGTATATAATACCAGAGAGCCTTGCAGTGGAAACAAAAACATATTAATGACTGTCAAAATTAAATCTGGAATGTCAAATCACACCTAGAACAAACAATTGAATCGGATACAGAATTTTTCTACAATTTTAAAATACTTTGAGAACAAAAACTGTAACTCCTCCCCTGCTATTCAAGTGCACACATTATCATAAGTTGATAAGCAGTAATATACACTTGTGTTTGAATGCACATAACAATGATAAATCAATAAGCATCTTATTCTTTAGAAATTTAATCCAGACAGAGGGTAGAAATATTCAAAAATGAATCATATTTGATTCAGTTACAGATTATAGCAAACAGAACAGAAAGCAAAGTGACTTGCTTACTTGTACATCCAGATAAAATCTAGTTAAACAACTAATAATAGAAATAGAAAAACCCACATAGAGCCCTACAATAATAAAACAAACACAAAATCGTAAAAAGTGCTGAGTGGTCTTTCAAGTATTGTTTCTCAAAACATAAAATAGCTGTTAACTGCTAATAGGAAACATATGGCAATTCCTATCCAAATACCAGTGTGGACCTTCAAGGACCATGCACTAGTCTGCTGTAGTGCAGATACAGAAACCATAACCAATATAGCAAAAGGTTCCAACAGCAAACGAACTAAATCAGCAGCCATCTTGTAAAGTCTAGACTATAGAGGAGAGTCAACATTTGAATTCAATTTATCACACAATACATATAAAAGCAAATAAAAAGAGGATTATCTTACCGGTAATCAATATGGTCACGGAAACCCAACAATAATGGATCTATTTCATATACTTTCTGTCCTGCACCAGGAGGGGGAATGGACCCTGGTTTTTCTTCAACCTCAATCTTTTTATCGCCTTCCGTACCTTCACCATCTACATCATGAATTGCCTAAAATAGTAGGATCATAAAGAGATAAGGATTAAGGACTTTTTCTCTTGTATTTAATTTAGTTACCTGAAATACGCATCAAAATTAGCTGTTAATGAACTTAAAGATAAGAACCAGAAATGCCATTCCCCAACCTTACTCCTCAGCTTTCTATGTAGTTTATTATAATTTTTCTTCCAAAAGAGTAATAGTGCACAATCAGAATAACAAGTTTTTAGAAGAAAAGGATAAAACACTTGTAGAGAAACACCAAGCTTGAATGATTTCCTCGAAGATATAAAAACCGAGAACATATCATTCCCAACCTTGTTGGGTGGCTTTTGATGTTGTTTATTAATTTTTCTTCGAAATATTCAGAGGTCAGGCATAGAACCACAAGAATCAACAAGCTTGAATGGCATAAACACCTTCCCAAAATTTCATTTTTTAAATTTACTTCCCAAGTATAAACTCATGAAATAGGTGTAATATTTCCATAATACTCAAAATACATTCTGCAGTACTCTCAGAAACTCACAAACCTGTGGATGATCCGAAATAATTGTAGGACTTTGCACTTGATTTGTCAAGGATGAATAAGCATCTCCCTGGGCACCGGGAACAAGCACTTTCTTGGTTCCAGCAACAGTAGAGGATGAAAAGTATAAACCAGAAAAAGACTTTTCTACAATGATCTTCCCTACAAGCAAGCATTGAATCAGTTTTCCACCTACTGTGAAGCAAATGGCTATGAAAGCAGTCATTGCCCACAGAGAATTCTTTTGACAGTACTAAAATCATACTAGCAAATTCAGATCCATCTTCATTAGAGAAGAAGAGAAACCCGAATCCATATTGGAAATAGGCTGATAATTCAACTATTATTCGCCTATGACATTTTCAACAGAAATTATTTGTATTTTCTGCTTAAAGTTCCCTAGCTGCAAAATTAAAACATCTGTTACCATTTGATGGTTTCTGCTATTACGCTAAACCATCTTTTCTAAAATTCCACTTTCACATTTAAACTCAGCTTCCTTCCATGTGCAATATTACCTTCTCAATTCAAAAACTGGAAACTTCTTCATTGTAATTCTTTTACTGCCACAAGTTCAGCGGTAACATTTTGAATCATGCTGATCAGTTCATCAACAATCCACGTTTCTTCCAATATTAACGTTAATAACAAAGCACCTATTGGCCATTGCGATTCCATAAATCAAGGAACCTTTAAATATCCATACTTTAATTATAAACTACATTAAGAAAAAGGACACAGTATTTGAAATCTTTCCTTTCTGCGCTTGGATCATACTACAACTCAGATTCTTTCGACCGTTGTTTCTAACTTTATCAACAAAAAACAAGCATCTTAGAGTGATTAATAAAACTTGCTAAAGCTAACCGATCACTGTTTCATCAACAACTTTATTTTTTTAACCAGAAAATTGAAATTGAGATTAGATTAGCTATAGAATACCTAGAAAAGCTCATGAAAGTTCGAGCTTATTAAAACAGAACAAAAATAAATAGAGAATACAAGGAGAGAGAGAGAGAAAATACGAGACGATTGAAGCTTCTTCGAAAGAAGCAAAAAATGGCTACTCCTAGCAGTAGCATTGAAGCTTGAGGCACTGAATCTGTACACTAACTGCAGACGAGATGACTGTACACCAGATACATCATGAGCCATTATTTCTTCACCGTTTCTTCTTTCTCTATTTTCTGAATGAAAGCTAGAAAATGCGAGAAAAAAAGGTTTTTAAAAAGAAAATACAGATCAAAATGAGAGGAGAAAATCTCGCCAATGGAGTTACGAAGGCAACGAGAAGCGTGAAATACGAATGAAAAATCTAAAATCAAAACTTAGATATTTGAAAAAAAAAGAGAGAATAAAAATGAATGGGAGTGCTACGTGTGCCGTGGAGAACAGAATTGGGAAGGCACCGGGACCCACCCACTATTCACTATTGACCGCGCATCTTTACCCTTGTGGCCTTGTCTCATTTTTTTTATATTAAACTTTTCTACCAGTCAAATTATGAATTCGATCCTTCTATTGTGAATTAAAATTTCATTCTTATACATTTAAAAAAAATTATTCTTATACTTTTTATAATACGACATAATTTTATAAATCAATAGTTAGTTAATTTTTATTTATTTTGATTGAATTTTTAAGAAGAAAATTATCATGTTGACATGAGTATTTTGTATCAAATTATGTTAAGTTAAAATATTAAATTTAAAAAAATATATATTTAATCAGTTAATTAAATTATTCATCTTTATTTTTTTATATTTTTTTAGATTATAAATTTTAGTACCGATAAAAACTCTTCATTTTTTTCATTTAAAATTTCTCCTTCCTTTCCTTTATAGGTGAGATAGCATAGTAAAAGGACTAAAACAAAATTTGACTTCTTGTAATCATATTTGCAACTGTTAATGATGCCTGCGCCACGTGGATTCTGCTTAGTCAGCAGAAGAAGAGATCAGGAACGGTTGGTGAAGTTAAAGAAATAATGTCAAAAAAAATATCCTTAATATTTAATTAAATAATTATTTTGGTTGATATTTTTATTTTATTTTTTGAATAAATTTAAATTTTTAATATTTTATTTTAGGTCAAAATAGTCCATCTACGAATGAAAATTATTAGTTAACTGACGATAAACAACTTGAAATGACATATCATATGTCAGTACACGCTACGATAGTAGTGTTATATAGAAAAATATATTAACTTCACATAATGATACATCAGTTAAAAAATATTTTTTTAAAATTGTATAAAGTATAAAATATTTTTTTGACGCATCATTTTGTCAAGTTATTTCAAGTTGTTTATTGTCAGCTGACTAATAGTGTTCATCGATAGATGAGTTATTTTGACCCAAAATGATACGTTAGGAGTTAAATTGGTTTAAAACAACAAGAATCAAAATAACTATTCAGTCAAACGTCAGAGATATTCTTTTGAAAGTTCTTAATTTTGATACTAGTTTCGTTCAAGCACAATAGTTTAGGAAATTACTTTCATCAACGTGGAACTCTTATACATTTTATTTGACAGCAAAATTTTTCATTTAACAGAAACAAGACATGAGACAAAATATAAACTAAACTACAATCACTGTACAAAAATACCAATCATTAAGAAAAGCACAATAGATGAGAGAAACATATCGACAAAAACCACATTAAAACGAAATAAAAATATATCATATGTATAATTATAAAAATTATTGTTCTAATCCAATTGTCACGACAAATTTTGATTGATTAACAAAATATTTTCAGAACCCCAAGAGGTCCTATTGAATCAACAATATATAAAGAACAAAGTTTTAAAGTGGGTTGTTTCCTTAATAATGTCTCGAAGTCTCAACTTGTGAGCAATAAAAACTTACACCATCGCTGTAAGATAGCGGATCTTGGTAAAATAGTTTGAAGGAGACGATTAAACGTCTATAAAAAATATGAAATCTAAACTATTTTTTTTAAAAAAATAAAAAGTTTAATTTAAAATATTAAAAATTAGAGTCAAACTGAAATTTTTAAAAATTTTAGACTTAATAAAAAATTTAAAATTTTAAAAGGAAAATTTATCAAATATATTTAAATAATTTAAAGTTCATTAAATTTTTAAAAAATTGAGAAGGTCAAATTAAAATTTTTACAAAATGTTACTTTCCAAAGTTTCTTTTTTGGGCATGGTCCCACTGGCCATTGATGTGTTCCACTCCTACTTAAAGAATTTCTAACGAGGGTAAAGGTCATAAATGGTTACTGAATTTTGTTAAAAAAATAAAGTGGTAACTAAATTTTCATATGTTACAAAATGCCATTTAAACTTTATGTTTTGTAACAAAAACTTACACCATCGCCGTAAGATAGCAGATCTTGATAAAATAGTTTGAGGGAGACGATTAAACGTTTATAAAAATATGAAGTCTAAACTAATTTTTAAAAAAAATTAAAAAGTTTAATTTAGAATATTAAAAATTAGGGTCAAACTGAAATTTTCAAAAGTTTGAGACTTAATAAAAAATTAAAAATTTAAAAGGATATCAAATATATTTAAATAATTTAAAGTTCATTAAATTTTTAAAAAAAATTGAGAGGGTCAAATTAAAATTTTTACAAAATGTTACTTTCCAAAGTTTCTTTTTTTGGCATGGTCCCACTGGCCATTGATGTGTTCCACTCCTACTTAAAGAATTTCTAATGAGGGTAAAGTTTACAAATAGTTACTGAGCTTTGTTAAGAAAACAAAGTGGTAACTAAATTTTCATATGTTACAAAATGACAATTAAACTTTATGTTTTATAACAAAATGATAGCTCGGCCGTTAAAGAGATAACATTACAATTATAAAAATTTGGATAATAGCACATTATCCGCAAAATGATTGGTTTTTACGTTTAGTGCAGCCTATTTCGAATCCAAGAACTATGAAGCAAACAAATTAGTTGATCAAACCAGATCTTATAGATATACTTATAAGCATTTATTTCTTGATTGCAGGCTGTGCAAATCCATGAACTATGTCCATGGAACGTCAACTCATTGAAACCCAAGTATTATTATATGATGAGGCTGATCACTTGCAAGTAAGTTGACTTAAAAGTTGTAGTTGTTGTTTTCTGGTACAGTAGAATTGTTTTCGTTTTGCATGAAGAGAATGTGAATGAGTAGTACCTAACCTAAATGGTTCCACATCAAACAAGAAAAACAGGTTCAACCAGCAACAAAAGCTCAAATAAAGACTACACAATGGTGTTAACCGGTAAACAGAAGCATAAGCAATGGATTTCGAGCTTTTCTGCAACACCATTGCTACATCAAACATTTTCAACCCATCATTTTGAACATTCAGGTTTTGGTTTGGGTTGGATTATTCCAATTATTCTCGTCAGTGAGAGAGCTCACGCCACCTATTATAGCTCGACTTCGTCTCGGGCTGATACTATGCGTAGCAAAGAGCCTGGAATTCATGATGCTAAGAAGCTCGACAGAAAACTTTCATATACTCGGGTTAAGGTTAAGAAGGTGTGGATGTTTTGGAGGTATTGAAGGTAAACAAAGATCTATTCCTTGATATTCTCTAAAACCGGGGAATTAGTATTTCGAGTAGTTCTGCTGTACGGTAGGTTAAAATGCAGCTAATATACGACATAACCGTTCCTTTTATTTACCCGGTTACCAATCTAAAATGTTATATATATTTGTAACAATTTCAATTGCAACCTAAATTGTTATGATTTTGGTTAATATTTCAGGTTTAGGTTTCGAAATTAAAATGTTATATGCATTGGTAACATTTTAGGTTGCAACTTAAATTGTTATGATTTTGTTTAACATTTTATGTTGAAACTTAAAATTTTACTAAATTATTACGATTTTGGGTAATATTTCAGGTCTAGGTTTCAAAACTAAAATGTTATATGTACTGGTAATATTTTAGGTTAAAACCTAAATTGGTAACATTTTAGGTTGCAACTTGTTATGATTTTGTATAACATTTTGGGTTCAAATTTAAAATTTTACTCACTTCAACCTAAATTGTTATATAAGATTTGATCGTCCAAGAATGAAAACATTTCACGACAAGTATCGAAACTTTGCTCTAAATTTTACTGAAATCAAGAATTCTAGCTTAAAAGTAATATTAAAATTTTCATTAATTACCAAATTCTGGGTTTGAATTGTTAAAATCAAGTTTAGATTACTAATATACCCTAAGAAATCTTCATTACCCAATACAAAATCTTAGTTTTATGTCAGAATTAACAAAATCACCATTAAAGAGTTAAAAAACTTAAACATGAGCTATTTCTTTCACCAATTTCCTAATTCTGAGTTTAATTTGTCAAAATCAAGTTTAAATTACTCATATACTCTAAGAAATCTACATTACCCAATAGAGAACTTTAGTTCAAAATTAACAAAATCACCGTTAAAAAGTTAAAGAATTTAAAAATAAGTTATTTCTTCAAATACTTATTTTTGGGTTTAATTTGTTAAAATCAAGTTTAGATTACTCATATACTCTAAGAAATCTACATTACCCAATAGAAAATCTTAGCTTTAGTTCTGAATTAACAAAATCACCATTAAAAAGTTAAAGAACTTGAAAATAAGTTATTTCTTCAAATACCTATTTCTGGTTTAATTTGTTAAAATCAAGTTTAGATTACTCATATACTGTAAGAAATCTTCATTACCTAATAGAAAATTTTAACTTTAATTCCGAATTAACAAAATCACCATTAAAGAGTTAAAGAACTTGAAACTTAGCTAGACTCCGACCTAAATATTAGGTAATATTTTAGGTTGCAACTGGAAATTTCGAAACTAACAAAAACTTGTCATTCCAACATAAAATGTTATACGTATTGGTTACATTTTAGGCTTCAGGACAAGTATCGAAACTTAGTCAGAGGTTTCGAAACTCATAAAAAAATTGTGTCATTCGAACCTAAAATGTTATACATACTGGTTACATTTTAGGTTTCACTACAAGTATCGAAACTTAGTCGGAAGTTTTGATACTTACAAAAATTAGCATTCCAACATAAAATGTTATACATATTGGTTTGGTAACATTTAGGTTAGTGGGTACATATTATAATAAGTTTCGATACTTGTTAGTAAGTTTCTAAACCTACCATGTCAACTTAAAATGTTATATCTTTTGGTAACATTTAGGTTGGTGGGTAACATTTTAAGTTTCGTATTTTTTAAATTTTAAGTTCCAACCGAAAATGTTACCTATTATGGTAAGTTTCCAGATTTGTTAGTAAGTTTCAAAACTTACCACGTCAACTTAAAAGTTATATCTTTTGGTAACATTTAAGTTGGCGAGTACATACTATAGTAAGTTTCGATACTTGTTAGTAAGTTTCTAAACTTACCATGTCAACTTAAAATGTTATATCTTTTGGTAACATTTAGGTTCATGGGTAACATTTTAAGTTTCGTGTTTTTAACTTATCAGCTATCCACACTTCCTGTTACACACTTTTTTTCTTGATCTAACTGTCAAAATTAAAATTTTTAAAAATGATGTTCATCCAACGATTGTAAAAATATGTCATTTATTAGCCGTATACTAACTTGTCGTTCTTTAGACTCCCTAGTATTTCACAGCATATTCTAGGAAAACAAACTTTTGAGGCAGTAAAATTAACGAGATCCAAGTCATTTCCGGTATCTGGTTCCACCTTACACTCGGTATCTTCAATTTGGTACACCTGAGCATAAGCAGAAGGAAGCTTGGTCATTAAGGCAAGGAGAAAAATCAGTTGATGCTACTCAGTCATCCCATGGATCTGATTTTCAAAGGTGGAATCGCTTAGTTATGGATCGACGCAGAGAATTAAATAGACCCTCAAGTAAATTTTCATAAAAGATGTCAATAACAAACATCTAAATTAAGATTTTAATTAGAGTTTAAATTGATTGAATCTATAAATATAGATGACTAAATGTGCTATTATCCAAATTTTTATAATCACAACGTTATCTTTTTAACGGACGAGTTACTATTTTGTTACAAAATATAAAGTTTAATTGTCATTTTGTAACATTTGAAAGTTTGGTTACTATTTTATTTTTGTTAACAAGATTCAGTGACCATTTGTGAACTTTACCCATTTCCAAATGAGCATCCACATGTGTAGTATATGCCAGATTACAACGAAACAACAATTAAAAAACTAAAATATTAAAAACAAAAATTGGTCAAAAAATATTAAAAAAAACCTAAAGCCTCCATATTGTTTTAAGAGAACAAAATGGACTAAAACAAAACAATTATTCATTTCCAAGAAAACAAAGTGAACTCTTATTTATGATTGTTGAAAAACGAAGGTAAAACCCCAGTAGAATTGATCGGGCTTTATTAAACAAATCAAGATTTGCTCTCATCTCATCCAAAATTCAATTAAAATTCATTTTAATTCCAAAAGGCAACAAAACTGATAGATTAAGAACAAAAAATATATGTAATATTAATAAGAAAATCTTGCTTACCTCAATTGATGGAAAAGAGAGTTTTTAGAAAAGCTTCCCTCAAGAAAAATAGCGTGAAACAAGAGATGTAGATGGAGAAATAAAAAAAAAAAACAATTGATTAATCTTTGATAAGGGATTGAAAATCTTAAGAAATCAAGAGATTGTTTTAAAGATATTTGAGAGAATATTTGACGAACATTTTTTTTTGGAGAAAACTAATTAAAAAAATTAAATGGTATAATTTTTCTTTAAATATTCTTTGCTTGTGCCCTCTTTTAATTTAGTCATTTAAAATACTTTTAAAGTCTTTACAAAATAATTACTAGTTTAATTCAAAACCAAATTGACTCATTTACAAGCCATCCGAAACTCAATTTCATTATTTAATAAATCAATTTAATAGCCTCCAAAAATGCTTACCATGTCATATTTATCAAAATTGATTTAATTAGACAAAATTGTTAACCCATAATTAATTAATATCTAGAAAATCCTAACCCTATCTATTAACTCGTCCAATTCTTCTAACCCGATTTCCAAGATGTTGCAGATTTAGATGAACATCTTCACTTATTTGATCAACAAAATATTTGGCATCGAATCAGCAGAGGCAACATCTACCAAAGCAAGCATCCACCCTTTTGCATATCAAGTGTCGTTCAAGACACAAAAGTGTGGGCATCTCAACACCTTTCAGACAAACCTAATGTCATAGCATCAAATCAGTCGAAGATGGACGGAATCAGAGAATGAAAATTATAGAGAGATGGACATAATCAACAGTTGACGAGGTATCCAAATACTTATTCAAATAATCTATTATCAAAACAATGCATCAACACATTTATACATCAATTATGTTTTGCAGCCATCCGCCATTCAAAGATATGCATATGCTTAGTTATGACAGTTTAAGCGAATCTCCCTAGGATGTCTTTGAGTTTCCTAAGGCACTTGCAGCAGCGAGTATATCTTTCTAGAGTTTATGCTACATTATCAGGATATTCTCAGCTATTAGCAAAGTTTCCTATGGCATATGTCAACTTCCTAGAGAGTATGCCAACATCTTAAGGGTCTTTGAATCATAGGGTTTTCAACTATGTGGAGGCTTTTCGGAGAAAGCACTTGCAGAAAAAGTGCTCTGAAGAGTCTAGGTAGAGCCCACACCCTCATCCGCTTGAGCATTGCAGAGCTGGAACACCTCATTTTATAACTTGCACATAGTAGCAGTTGAGCGGAGGTGGTTACTATAATCAAGGGTACTTTGAAATTCATATTAAAAATGGGGAAAATGGGAGATGGAGTTGTCACCGGTCACTTTGGTAGGCCAGACACCATTAAAAATAACCAGAGATTCTAAACATTATCGGTTCGGGAGTCGGTTACGCGTGGGGAAGAATTAGCACCCCAGAACGCCCAAAATTGGTACTGTGTTGATTTAGTGTTGTCTTTGCAAGAAAACTAAAATTCGAGTTTTAATTTAAAATTTAATTCCGAAAGGCAGTCTAAGGAGAATATTTCCTTATTTACGACAACCGAGGAAGATGAAACCTGAATAAGTCAATACACCATTTTCTAGCCAGTTCCCGAAATAAAGTGGAAAATATTCCCTTAATATTAAACCAAAATTTAATATTTTAAAAATACATAATAAAGATATTAAAAAAGTATATATAATAATACGATATAATGTACATATATAACATAATACACATATTATATAATAAAAATAATAATATGCATGTACTTAATATATATTCGAAAATATACTAAATATAAAATATGATATAATATACATATTAATATGTTTGTTAATATAATATACACTAAATATATATACAAATATATAATAATACTATAGATTACGATATATAATAGAAAACTGTATATAATAATAATAATAATAATAATAATAATAATAATAATGAAACCAACGATAATAATAATAATAATAATAATAATAATAACTAAAAAATAGTGACTAAAATGTAATGAAACAAGAATATAAATGTGAAAATATAAAGGATATAGAAAAGAAAGGACCAAATGCGCAATTTGCCCATTAGCAGAAAAGGCGCGGATCCACTAGGCCGAGTTGGGTTGAGGCTCGGGTCGAAAGCTCCAAAACGGCGCCATTTTGGTTCTCAATTAAATACCCATTTTCATTCCAAAAAATCATTTGATGTAGTGATTTAAAAAAAAGAGGGCTGAGACTCTCTCAAATGCTCTCCCTCGCCTCTGCCCGCAGTCATCAGCGACAGGAACCGCAGCCTCTGGTGGTCAGAAATCATGCAAATGGACCGAGCGACTCGTTTTTTTCCTTCCAAAGTCGAATCTAAGGTTAGATTTTTCTGAATCTAATCCTAAATAAGTAGATCCAAAAGAATCTGAAGGGTATTATAATTATTTTTTTACCTTTCTTGTTTTCTTTCCGAATATGTTTTCCCTTCCAATCTCATTTTTGTTGTTTTTTTTGTTCAAATGGGAAATGGACTAGAAAACTTTTATTTTTTTATTTGAAATCTGGAGACCATTACATTTATTTTCTGGGTTTATATACCTGAGTTTTTACAATAAAAAAATAAAAAAAAGGATCCACTTGTTTGCTTTTCTAGATTAATCATGCCCTTTTCATTTTTTTGCAAGTCTAATGGACGTGGAGAGGATGTGTCAGGCGCCAGAGCAGGTAGCCGGTCAGGAATGCGTGGTGAAAGGCCGTGGTGGAGTGCGTGCAAGCCATATGAGTTGAAGAGTCAGCGCGTGGCGTGCACGCGCTAGGGGGAGACGTAAAGGCATGGGCAGCGGCTGGCAGATTAGGATAAGGAAAGGTTTATTATCTTTTTAGGGTTTTTAGGTTAGTGTTAATTAAGGTGAGGGGTATTTTGGTAGTTTGTAATATTGGGTATTGAATATTTGTTTGGTTTAATTGGGCCTATTGGGTTTGTAAATAATAATAAAAATATTTTTTTAATTTTGAATATGGTTATTGGGCTTGGGTTAAAACGGGTTTGGGTTTGGGCCCAGACAAAAATGAGTATTATAGCTGCCTCTCTTTGCTTATTGTTGTGCAACAAGAATGGAGCAAAGACAAAAGAATAGCCATTTTTGTCCTGTCAGGTTTAGGTTCCTTCTCCGGCCACCGTCTTTTCTTGAGCTTCCTTCACTTGATCTACTTGACCGCTCTTGTAGGCAAAATCTTCAAACTGGAGGATCCGTTGGGGGAAGCAAAATGAGTTCGACTTGCTAAGACTCTAACGACGATGCAATACTTAAAGGAAATTTGACCTAGTTGCAACACTAACGAAGAGACAAGGCCTGCAAAACTTGATCCAGCTGCAACACCGACGAAGAAACCAGATCTGACATGGTTTTTTTTCTTTTACCTTTTTTCTTCTCTTTTTTTCTTTTTTTTCTTTTGGCAACAATATTTATAGGAAGAGGAGAAAGTTAGTAAATTTTGACCCAGCTACAACACCGACGAAGAGGCAAGGTCTAGAGTTAGCGAATTTGGTCTAGCTACAACACCAACGAAGAGGTAAGATCAAGATTTGACCGAGCCGCAACACCGACGAAGTGGCACAGTCTAAAGATAAAAAGTTTTGTCAAGTTGCAACACCGGCGAAGAGGCAAGATTAGAATTTTGGTACATTTGGTCTAGCTACAACACCGACAGAGAGGCAAGACCATGATTTGACTGAGCTACAACACCGACGAAGAGGCAGGGTTTAAAGATAACAAGTTCTGATCTAGCTGCAACACCGACGAAGAGGCAGGATCAGAGGATAAAGCTTCTAATTTTGAGTTTTTCCTTTTTTTGAATTTTTTGAAACATATTTTTTCTTTTTTGGATTTTTTCTTTTTTATTTTTTTTAGCTACAACTATAAGAAAGAGATAAGATCCGACGAAGAAGTTTGTCTAGCTGCAACATTGACGAAGAGGCAAGACTTGGATAGGGTTTGATCCACTACACCATTGACAGAGAGACAAGGTCTGGTCAAAGTTGGTCTACCACCACTGACGAAGGCATAACCTGCGAAATGCTTGATCCACTGCACCACCGATGGAGAGGCAAGATCTAGAGAATGTGGGATCCATTACACCACTGACGGAGAGATGAGATCCAAAGGAAAATTTGATCTAAATACCATTAACGGAGAAACAAGATCTTCAAAAATTTGATCCGCCACACCACTAACGGAGATGTAGAATCTGGATTAAACTGGCCCACCACCACGTTGCTATATGGATGTTTGAGCTTTTTGCATATTCGACATTCTTTGGGGCTAAAGGTTGATCATCACGTTGTTTCCCCCACAGTTGAGGTTCTTTGGTCTCTTCTCTAGACCTATTTGTATGTTTAAGCCAAAAATAAACATGTTATGGATGCACCTAACTTTGTGCTTAATGCATGTGTCTAGCCTAAATTCATGATGACCTAAACGCATGCACGATGTATGCAGTTAATGAAGAATAATCTCAATGAACTTGTGAATGACAAATTCTATTTTACCCCGCAAAGGGATGCCCCTGACTCTATGGTGGTCAGATATTTGCTTCTAATTAAACAATGCTCGATTCCTTGTATGTATGGATGCCCCCGGTCTTCCTTGGACTTGATTGTCTTTCTTTGGAGTTACACCATCATAGGTATGCCCCTTCAATAAATTCTTTGTAGCAAATCCAGACTTTATTGCTTAAAATTATGATGCCCCATGTCGTGGTCATATTAAATCAGGTGTAAGTCATATATAGCTTATGATTTGCATGGGTATGATCAAACTAAGATGAACAAAATATATTCTTCATTAGAACTTGTAGTTTTTGGCCCTTGCAAAAGGTTCTCACTGCCATTGGCTCAGGCAAGTGAGATACACAAAAGAAACATCACTTTGAAACAGATAAAAACTACATGGGGGACCTACTGTGGTCATAATTGTGTAAAATTGGGGCCCGTTAGGCATAGACTACTTTCATACATGTCATTCTCAAAAAGACATCATTGACATACTCATGTATTTCATGCTTCGGTAGGGGATCCTTGTTTGTGGCTGGCCCAACTAAGTCCTCAAAACTTACCACCCCAAGCTTAATACATTTTTTATAGAAGCTTTTTGAAGCCGATGCAGTTCTCGATCGAGTGGCCTACTTGCCCCGCGTGATAATCACATTTCGTGTTGGTGTTATACCATCTTGGAAAAGGAGGTTGTACTAGAGCTTGGTAGAAAGGTGCCACCATATGGCTGTCGCACAATTGTTTGTACAGTTCTCTATAGGAAACTGGTAGCGGGGTGAACTCCATATTCTCGGTATTCTTCCTTTGTCCAGAATCTTGGCTTAAGGAACCTTGGGAACTCGTAGCTTTGGGCTGTATCACTGTCACCGGCTTCGAAAAACCAACATTATAAACTTCTGAAGAATTCACTTTATTGTCCATTTTCCCATACGATGGCTTTTTATGGGACGAACTTTCACCGGCGTTGATCTTACCGCTTTTAACAACGTTCTCAATGAGCTCACCAAATAGAACTAGGTCGGAAAAATTGGTAGTTGCATTTCCTATAAGGTGACCTAGAATTTGGCATTCCAATGTTTGGATAAATATGACCATTATTTCCTTCTCACCAAGCGGGGATTGAACTTGCGCCTCTATGTCTCTCCAACGTTGTGCGTATTCCCTAAAACTTTCACTGTAATTTTTCTTCATGTGTTGCAAAGTCCAACGATCTGGAACCATATCATTGACATGCCGATATTGCTCTAGAAAAGCCTTGGCTAAGTCTTTCCATGATTTTATCTGACGACGACTCAATTGATTATACCATATGGTGGTAGATCCAGTTAAACTGTCTTAAAAATAATGGATCAATAACTTGTCATCTCTACCATATCCCATCATCTTTCAGCAAAACATGGTAAGATGAGCACGAGGACAACTCATCCCATCATATTTTTTGAATCCCGGGACCTTGAACTTATGGGGTAGCACCAAGTATGGGATAAGGCTAAGTTCGTTAGCATCAAATCCACTTAAGGTGTTCACTACCTCCACGGCTTCTATCTTTTCCTCGAGCTGCTTGCAACGATCCTTGATCTCTTTTGAAGTCTCCATTTTTGGTTTCTCAACTTCGACCAACTAATCCATTTTTGAGACAAAATTTTTAGCTTGATTTCCCCCGGGCTTAACTTCCGATATAGTGGGTATATTCATAGGGGAAGAGGTGTCAGGCTGATGAAATAGTGACTTCCCTCGAGAAAGTACTATCTGAGGGTCAGGTCGAACCTTAGCATGAGTAGGAGTAAACCTCGGAGGATACAGAGGCCTTCGCTCCCATCAGTGGGATTTTTAGTAGGATTTGCAACAAAAGCCTCTCATTGCTCGGGGAGTTTATATCCTAGCATTTGTGCCATTTGGGCTAGCATGTCTTGTTGGTATTTCTTGATTTGTTCCCTCATATCTTGTTGGGCCTTAGCTAACTGGTCCTCCAAATTCTTAGCCAAATTTGCTTGAATGTCCTTTTGTGTTTGCTCAATCTGGTCCAATCTATCTTCATTCATCATTTTGGTCTTGTGTCGAGTTTCGTAGGGGTGCTGAATGTGTTGACTTTTTGTTCTATCTAGTATCACTATCACGGGGCATCCCAAAAATTACACTTAAAAATGAATAAATGTAAATGCAAGATACATTCCTAAATGCAAATGTACTGATTCAAAAATGGTTCTCGTGGCTCAACTTCCAAACTCACAGGATTCATTTGCAACTTTGAATGTTGCATTGATATCTAGGGTACTAGATTTTCTCCCGATGACAAATATATTCTTTTAATTGGGAACCAATCGTGAATCAGTGCTTCGTGTGAATGAAATGAAAAAAATGAACAATTAAACATGCTTCTAAAAATGTTATGCAAACGAAATGGATGTGATATAAATATGAAATTCAAAAAAATCAAAATGGGTTAGTGTCGACGTAAATAATTAATTACATAAATAAATAGAACATTAAATGCTGTAGACATTAGAATCATTAAAAAACTATACAGATAGCATACAAAGGCACCAAAGCTGTTACCTTTCCAAAAATACTGTTTTAATGCCAATTTTACAATGGTTTTGCTTGTTTTTAGGTACATTTAGTTGCATTAGGATGTTAGAATCATGCATTTGCATGAGGAGTTTAGTATTCTGCCTATGCCAAAGTGAAGGGCTACTTTGTGGCTATTTAGCAGGTTTGGCATAGTATTTGGTGTAGGAAAGCAACACAATTAGGATTGCCGAGGAGAATGCCAAGTGTTGGTGGCACAAAAGGACAGATAGTGCCAAGCACCTGTTGGTAGAGAAGTGAACTTGATGCCGTGCCAAGAGGTTGTTGAACCCTAAAAAATAGGATAAGACCATACTCCTAAAAGACCGCAAATGGATCAATCTCTGAAAAAATAGCGAATAAGGTGAAGCCAGGCTATGTTGGCAAAGTCATGCAAGCTTGTGTGCCAAGGCAACATCAACATGATGACATCAGCCCTAGCTTGATAAGCTATCACACTGATTGGATAAGACTCTATCTCTTATCCTTGGAGCATTTGAAATTCAAATGAAGAAGCTATCCTAATCTCTTCCATTGCATGCCTATTTAAACACCAACCGATTAAGCATTTTAGGGACAGATCGTGGAAGGCTTAGAGTGATTGGAGTGAGGTGTTGGAGTGCTCGATGAGTGACGGCCGGCTACACCGAGGAAGGTGGTTCAACCACTTGGCCGAGAGCCTGGATTTGAGGGCTGCATCGAGAGACCCCACGTGCCTATTCTCTTGGTTTTAAGTTGTTTTACTTTTGTTTTTATGATGATGTATTTGAAAACGGTTATGGTTTTGTTGGTTAAATCCCTTACCATGAACTAATTTCATAGTTGGTGGGGGATGTTTGGTTTAAACGTTGATTTTATGCTTTAGTTTCTTTAATGATAAATCTGTTTCGGTAAAGTTATTCTATTTGGCATACTTGAATTTCCTAAATACCCTACCAAACAAGAGCTAGCACTGTTGGCCTATTGCTCCTTAATATCTTAACAAACTTGGGGTGGCAACGATTGAGTTGTTAAATACTAAGGAGAGAAGTTTCAAGAGAAGTTGTTCAAGTAGATGAACTTACTTTGGGAGTGATATCTACCCCTTAGGAGTATATATTGGTTCTTAATCAAATTGGTTTATTTAAAAACATGCATTGTAGAGATATAAGAGTTTTTATATGATCGACTTAGGGCAATGGCCATCGAGAGAGGCTTTGCTAATTTTAAATCTATTCGGAAAACAATGCCAAGACAGATTGACATTAAAGGCTGGCACGACATGAAAAGCGTAGAAACAAGGCATCCCTGCCAACGCTCATTACTTATTAAAAGACCTTCCTTGCCAAAATTTTACTTCATTTTTCTTTTCTTTTTAAGTATTCCCAAAACAAACTTTCAAAACAAACATCTTTTATTCTAAGGTAAGTAACAATCAAACAATTAAATTCCAAGTCAATCTCTGTGGGATTGATACTCAGCTTAACTGTTGTATTACTTGCAGACCGTGTATACTTGCACACAAGACACTTGGCACTATTTTACTAATGCATACACTTTGCCCATTTTGCCAGCATTCATAACACACTTCTTCTAGATAGTCTACAAGTTTTTGGTGTCGTTGCTGGGGATTGCATCAGAATTGATTATTTTTAAGTTTTTACTTGTCTTTCTTTTACTTCTTTTTACTCGGTGTATGACCAGAAGCCACTCTATGATGGACTAGTGGCCATACGATCCAGAAATTAAGAGAACCTTGATGAGGTTAAAGAGAAAATATTGAGAGATGAATAATCAAGGTAATCAAGGGGATGGTGTGGCGAACAATGAAGGCATTCCATGTAACAATGAGATGCCACCACCACCTATTGTACCACTTGTCGATGAAGAGATACCTATTAGAGAATATTCGGCACCAACCATTGACAATTTAATGCCAGTAATTGTTGGCATAGAGGTAAATGAACCAAAATTTAAACTTAAGCTGGTAATGATTCAAACTCTTCTGAATGTAGGGCAATTTGATGGAGCACTTACTGGAGATCCGAGGAAACATCTAAAGTAGTTCATGGAGACTTGCCAATTATTTTAACAAACTGGAGTATTTGGAGATATTGCGAAATTGAGGTTATTCACTCTTTCCTTGCGAGATAGAGCCAAGGCTTGGCTCAATTCTTTGCCACCTGGGTCAATCACTTCATGGGATCACTGCCAGAAGTTGCTCAATTCTATGCCAGAAGTTCTTGACACAATTTCAATCACCAACACTCACTGCCAAGTTACGGGGTGAGATTATTACATTCAGGTAGGCTGAGGATGAAACTCTATATGATGCCTAGGAGAGACTTAAATATTTGTTGAGAAGGTTTCCTATGCATGGATTCCCCAGTTGGACCCAAATTCAAACCTTCTACAACAGATTAAATGCACAAACGAGTGTTGATGCTTCAGTAGCTGGATCGTTGCTTGACAAGAGGTATTCGAAGGCTGTTGACATTCTAAAAAGGATTTCGATTAATAATTTTGAATATCCTATTGCAGACTTGGGATTAGAACCAAAACCAGTGGGAAATTTCAGGTTGATGAACTAACATCCATTCATGCCGAGATTTCCAACCTCACCAGCATGGTGAAAATGTTGCAAAAGAACAAAGAGTCCCAAGAAGTTAAAGCATTAGATCCATTTTGTACAATTTACGGAGAGAACCACCATGTGGAAGAATGCCCTGCCAGCCCTGAGTTGGTATATTTTGTTGGCAATATTAATCGTTACTATAATCCTAACTCCAATACTTATAATGTAGGTTGGAGACAACACCCTAACTTAGATTGGGAAAATCAAGGAGGTAACCAACCTTCTATACAACGCTTGAATGCCTAGAGGCAGAATAACAATGCCATGCCAACATTCAATGGCATTTTATCAAAATGCTGCACCACAGAGAGCTCAAAACAATTACTAGCAAGGGCAAAGATTCAACTAAGGAGGTCCTCCCAACGATTACATGGAAAAGAATGATGTCACATTCTAGAGTTTGGCAGCAACTGTGAGAAACTTGGAAATTCAAATTGGACAACTTGCTAATGCACTAAACAATCGACTGCAAGGAGCCTTGCCAAGTGACACTGAAGATGCTCAGCACAAAGACAATGAGAGATGCAAGGCCATAACCCTTCGAAGTGGTAAGCAGTGTGACGCAGAGATGGTTGCCAAGCAGCTAGTTAACTACCAAAGTGAAAAGGCAGTGCAGGTAGACGAGCCAGAGAAGCAAAGAAAGAGGAAGTTAAAACAGATGATGCAAGTGGTAATGCCAGTACAAGTGCCACAGCGGACGCTAAACATGATGCCAACATTGATGATAAATAGAATGAGGCCAAACAACATACTGATGCCAAAACAAATGCCAGCACTGCCTCGGCAAAGCCAACAACACCAACATATGTTTATCCACCACCATTATTTCCAGCAAGACTTCAAAAGCACAAACATGACCAACAATTAAGCGCTTCTTGGAAGACCTTGAGAAAATGCCCAACTATGTAAATTCATGAAGGACATTCTGTCCAAAAAGAGAAAGTTGGGTGACTTTGAAACTATTGCTCTCACTGAGGGATGCAGTGCCATGATCCTAAACCAGTTGCCACCAAAGTTGAAAGATCCGGGAAGTTTCACTATTCCCTACACAATTTGCAACAAATTTATGGGAAAGACATTGTGTGACTTGGGAGCCAACATCAACTTAATGCTAATGTCAGTTTTTAGGAAGCTTGGCATAGAAGCAAGACCTACCATCGTGACACTCCAGCTGGCATACCGATCCTATACGCATCCCAAGGGTAAGAATGAGGATGTGTTGGTGAAGGTAGACAAATTTATCTTTCCAGCTGATTTTATCATTTTGGATTATGAGGCTGACGTTAATGTAACATCCTCTACCCAACCTAGAAGAAATACTGGCGTAGAGCATGTTACTGAACATACTTCCAAAGACTTTTGCATAGACTAACACGATTAACAAAACAAGACATAACATTCCTTACAAAAACCAGGATAATTTAAAATTTTTTACTCTACCATGTATTCTTAAATTATCCACATAACATGTATAAATGGTCATCCATGCACTTACAAAGTTTATTAGTAACTAAACCATGATATGCTTTTATACCTTTTGACAGAAGGATATTTATCCTTAGATCTTATGAAAATTTCACTTCAGTTTCGACTTATGAAATAATCCATCGATTATAACTTCAGCTAATATCAAAACAAGGACTTAGAACCCTACCAGATTAACATCAGCATGGAGAATAGAATTTAGCTATATGTATACTAGCAATCATTCCATAACAGACAACAATGATAATTTATGCTTCTATCAGCCCCAGGCAAGAAATACTAATCACATTTATAATCTTTTTGTCATTAGGTATGTTAAGATCCCAAACTTGGTCTACCTATTCGATACCAAGGATTTATTCCTGCATATAATATAATATAAATTCATTTACTACTTAATCCAGACTTGTCGAAACTGCTTAGCATGCTACACACCAGAATAGGCCTTAACTATTTGATTATTCATTAATCAGAATTATGAACATTCTTTTAGCATCCAACAGAATACATTCACATTTGAATCATCGTTCAATTTATAGATCTATTATCCTAGAGTTTATATTCTACTTTAATAGGTCTAATTTAAGCCGTTCATTATGCATAGACTAGCATTCTATCATACCATAAAAAATCATACCCGCATTTAAGCATTATTATTGTTATAGTTATGATCTACCATACCACTATCATATCTATTAGAAGCATTTCACTACCAAGCAAGCATAAAAGAATAAACGCCCCTTTACAAACTTATACATGTGCATTTATGAAATCGATAAAGCTCTAAACTCGACTTATACATGACTACATTGTGCCACCAACTAAGAGTCTTTAAAACAATGTGTGAATATAAACCTTGACACCAAAGATCAAGACCGAGCTCTAGAGTTTTCCAAGCGGTATCTACCTGAAAAGTAATTGGAGGAACCAAATAAGCAAATGCCTAGTGAGGTAGTTCAATGCAATTAACAACACGAGAATGAAACTAATTCTTTCTCTTTGCTTAAACATCTCGGTTAAATCGAACAGCAAGCTTGTACTCCAAGTTGCCTATGAATGTTAATCATCGAATCATTCTTATCCCTATAAGCACATACACATAATTCTTAACATCACTATTATCATGATGCTTTGAATTCACCAAGAAGGAATGATCATTCAATATCACATGATTATGTGTTTTTAACAAAAGAGGTTTAACTTATCTTCTAAGATACTATTATTTTATAATGAAAGTCATCTTTTTTCTTGTTATAATTGTTCGATTATCTACTAATATATATTTAACTCCGATCCTGTTGCTCTTAAGCAAGCAATTAGTCTTTAAATGTACAATAAATTTCCGGATAATTATCTAGATACAAAATTCTTGATACACAAGTTACCAATTGAATCTTTCCTTAACTTACAATCTTACTTGGATTATTATCCATTAACTAGACAATTCTTAACTTGCTTATAATTTAACAATATTCAACATGATTAGACTGTTCTTCCCATTACTAAATTATCTCATAATCTAATAAGGTTCCACCATCAGTTTTAAAATCATTAACTTGTTCAAACACCCCTCTTTTCTAATTATTGTGGAATTCGTTCCAACTTATCTCTGAGATCAATCAGATTCTCACCTTACCACCTGGTTTACCCAATACCAATTACAATAGTCCTTACAATTTTATGAGTTTCCTTTTATACCAAGATATCATATAATCATAGATTGTTTATTTCCCAAATTTATAAAGCTTAGTATGTTTATCCATGGATTTATTAATTATCTAAAACAAGACACCAATTTAGATCTTCATATCGCATAAATTACTTGACTCCTACAAGTCTAAATCTTCACAATTGCCATTTCTTTTAACTTACAAAGTAGGTGATCAACCATTACTTTTCATAACTATTCCATATAACCTTCTCAATAATTTGGTTGGTCCATCTTTAGTTATAGAAGTTTGCTAAATTCTACCAACATGCCATTTCCAATTCAATTCATACATATATGTTCATTAAGGACACATAGATTCCTTTGATGTTATAACGATTATTAAATTCCTCTATCATGCCCTAACCAACTTTAAAACGTTCAAGTTAAAGATATAGGAGTGGCATATATATATAAATAACTTGAAATTCAAGTAATTGTTCGATTATTCTCATCTTTCTATTAAGGACACCAAATTTTTCATTCAAACATACAAGGATCATAATTTTTTAAGCATATACACATGTTTTCTAAGCTTAATTATTACCATACACATTGCATTTCTCAGTCTATCCAAGACTGACTTAATCTTTAAGTTAAGTAGGGGAACAATTAATTTAAGGAATTAGTTTAGGTTACTCGAATCCTTCCAATTAATTCATTCCTAGTATTAAGACCCATTTAAAATCCCTTGTCTTTGCTTTAACAAGTATTTTAAACAATCATAGACATTCTCTAATCTTGGAAATGGCTCAGCAACCCAAACGATTTAACATAGCAGTATTCATCACTTCCTCATATGAGATTCACTAATCATCTCAACATCAAGCATCATTGTTCATACCAGTGAATCATTAATTCCATGGAAAATCATATATCATCAAACAAGAAATTCAAAACTTATAAAATCTAAAAAAAATCATTCCATGTTTCCTTCCTCTTTATTTACTCAATTAAGCACATATTACACTCTATGTAAAGTTCATTTGAAACTCTCTAAACATTGCTTAATAACATACTATTTTATACCATTCGATTCTATGTTAATCCATAATTAACAGAAAGTAAGTAATTCAGATTTATTTAAATAGGAATTGGGGCCATACCCCATATCGAGATTTCACAAACATATCATAACTTATCACAAGGTAACGTCCAATTGTATCATTATAAACATCAGTTTACACATTTCTTGTCAATTAAGCTTCCGTATTTCTTTCTTGAATAAATGTTTTCTTTCTTAATCTTTCAATATTATAGCCTTGCGAATCGAATACACAGTCTAAGTACACGAGTCTCCAACCAACTGTCGCCCATGAAACAATATGGTACTCGCAGTACCGATCAATCCCTCCTACTGTCTCCAAGTGACCATACAAACTTCCCTCCTACTATCGCTAAATAGGGACCACTGTCCCGGACCGTAGTCCACCCCGACACACTAAGCTCTATAGACTCTATGGCATGCCAACTATATCTACGACTGACTCGAAACCAAGAGTTTCAATGATTACCAATCTCATCAATCTTGGAGCTTAGCTCTATTCAAATTGCACCTCTTGTGCCAATAATCTCTTTTTACAAATAGGGTTTAATCACATAATCTAGAGACCATTGTCTCAATCTTTGTATTCAAAAGGCCCATGGCCAAATCTTCTTTAACAATCTCACATATTTTCTATCAATTATATCTTCATACTATTAATTATTAACATACATAACATACTTCTTTATCTCAATTTTTCAATACTACTTCATCTCTAACATGCTACATAGCATATTCAATTCACATAACAAGTATTCATATGATAGCAAGACAATCAAATCAATATCATGTTTTTCAATCACAATTGAATTCTATACATTATTTTACACTTGTTCGAATAGCCCATTAGGCAAATTTACACTTATTAATATATATATATATATATATATATATAAACTTTCTTTCATAGTTCATTGTTTCTATAAATATATATATATTTATCATTCACTCTAACATACAAGAATGCACTGACATGAAAAGCATTCTAAGTCATAAACATGCTTTTCCCATTCACTTTCATAATTTTAAGGGTACTTCCATTAAAGTACTTACCTTTGCTTCCAAGTTTGCATATTCGTAACATTAATTAACCAAATTTTAAGGTGTACATAAATTAAAGCAATACTCGGGAAGGTTTTTAACCCTACCCGAGAGTTTGAACTATGGTCACCTCTTATCCTGACATTACAGGATACCTGAATCCTCAGTCCACTTGCTACTTATTCCATTTCCTTCCTAGCTTCATCTTGTTTCTATATATATCACAAAAGTACATCTACATATCAGAATCAATTCAATTCCTTTTCAAACATACACCGAGCAGTCAGTTTATTCACACACATTAGGTCACCCAAAATTGTCCCAATAAGCATACAACACATCAAGCAAGGCAAATCATATCTATACAGTTTAAACCATCCAAATTTGATCACTTATTTTCAATTCAATCAAATTTGCCCAGCCTACTTATATAAATATACAATTTGCCATAAAAAAATCAGTCCCATAATATGCTTCCTTATATATAACAATATTACTTTAATTACACAATAACTCACCAAAACAGCATCTTAAAGTTTCCAAACAGCATACGAAATCTTATAAATTTCATTGTTCAAAACCGTACATAATTTACATGTCAAAATAGTGTACTTTTTAGACTATTTCTAAGGAAATTTTGAGGCTGTTTTTACTCAATTCGAAGACTGCATTTTTCCTATTCATTTAGTAAACAAACAGCATCTTTGATCCTTTCAAAGCTGTACTAATTGAGCAGATTTTCCAGCATTTTAAAGCTATATGCAGGGCAGTCCAATAGACTTATATAACAGCCCGAAATCCCTCTCCTTAAAACAGAACAGTCCCCTAAAACTCATGTATATATTTTCAAATTCGAAACAATCACATTAGCAATGAAATACACATTTTTACGCCATGTTTTATTAGCATACATTTTGTTCAATAGAAACAGCCCAAATTCAAGGTTTACAATTATAGAACAGAACAGCTTATCTATAACTACATATTCATTGTTAACTACCAATTAATATAACCGAACAATCTCTAATACCCCAAAGACTGGTCTAGAAGTATGTTATTAAATAGTATATTAATAGATTGTTTTGACTTGCTTCATGATGAAGTTAGAAGTATAAATAAATGGCCTTAGGACCAATTCGCTTTGAATTAAAATTTGAAGGCTTAATTAGAAGGATGAATTTGTGAACGTGCAAGGTTTTAAAGCTTGCATGCAAATTAATTAAAGATGGAGGACTAGACACATGTTCTCATTGGATGAAAACATGTGCCTTGTGAGTGATGACTCACGGCAAAATGAAGGGAAAAGATGAACCAAATTCTAGTCATCTTCTTCATCCTACTAACCGAAGGTTGAGAGAGAAAGAAAAGAGAGAGAGAGTTCAATAGATCATCTTCAATTCATGACTCTAGTTCGGCCTTGATCTATTAGCTTAAGGAGAGGTAAAATGCTTGCTTCTTTTCTTTGTTTAATTGTTTTGCATGTTAGAGTTTAGATGATTTTGTAGTCATGAACTAGTTGAGCTTATAGGAGCATTCGGTTGAACATGAAGTTAAACTTGATGAACTTTAATTTGAATTCTTTTAAATGGTTTGTTTGGATATCATTGTGCATAGGAGTGCTTTGATGAATGAATACACATGTTGGATCGGATATAATGAAATAATAGAGAGCTTATGAAATTTCCCTATTTTGGTGTTTGTATTATGGGGATTGTTTTGTTAAGATATATTCATATTAAGACTGTTTTGAACTCATGGATTATAGCATGGACAGTTTTTAAAATTTAAGAACAGAATTTATGATAATAGAGGGACTGAATTCATAAGTTACAGCAAGGGAAAACTGTTTTAAATTGTCTGAAATTCTGTTTTGAAGATAATAAGATTTGAATGAGGGCATTTAACAAATTCTGGACAGTTTTCCTTAAAATTCTGGACTGTTTATAAACATTGGAGTTAGGGGCTGTTTTTGTAGGAAAATAGAGAAATGTTCTGGACTGTTTTGGCAAGAAAATATATGAATTGTTTGAATGAAATTGTGTGTACATGTAAGCTGCCCATATTTAAAAATATGAATGTACAAATATGTAAAATTGGTTGTATTATGATTATGTATAAGCAAGCTGCCCAGATTTGAATACATGAATGTATAGAGGTGTAAATTCGATTGTATGTGTAAGTGATGCATAAGACTGCTATATAAGCTTAAGAATTGATTTGAAAGTGTTTATGAATGTTAAAGGGAGCTTAAGGTCAAGATAGTGAAATCCGCCTACAAGTTATGCATTGGTTGTAAGTTTGAAAATCCATAGAAAATCACATAGGTCAAATTAGAGAATGAATCTTATATGTACAAAATCATGTGTATGTCTAGCTTCATTTAAAGAAAATGGTGATCGATTTCGATTCCTGGATTAAAAGATATGAATTTTTAATCGAATGTAGGACAGAAGAACTGGAAGTAGTTTTCTGCTCTGGACAGTCTCTGTTTTGGGACTTTTAGGAATTTTCATAATTTTTGTAGATTTTATTAAATTATGTGGCTTATACTATTAGAATCTTAGTCGAATCTAGTTTTTAACGGTGTAAAGAAAGTTAAAATACAATGAGTATTATGTACTGTAGAAGCAAATATTTGAAGGTAGTGCATGCTGCCAAAATTCCGGAAATAATTGCCTAGTTTAAAAGCAAGAACAACTTGATATTGTATGAATCTTGAGAATGAGACCTGATTAATGTGGTAAATTAATGCATATGGATTGCCTTGAATTTGATGCATACATATATATGAATAGTGGACAGACTTGAGTGAACAGAAATGAGTTTGTGTATGCTGCCCTGTTCTGTTATGTGAACATGAATCTTGTGATTTATTTTGTACACATATTTATGAGTATGTGTAAGTAGGAATAATCTTGGCATTTAAGTTGGTTACAAATTGTTGTGTGTGTACACATGTGTGATTGATTGTTTTGGCTAAAAATGTGTGGTGTTATAGCTTTGATAATTGATCTAAGTTGCATACTTTGATTAGGAAAAGAATTGCGGCTTGAAGCTAAAAGGAATCAGATAAGTAGCAATATAGGAATGAGAATTCAGGTATTCTGTAACATTAGAATAACAGGTGAGTAGAGTCTAGAGATTCAAATAGAATAAAGCTGCTCTTAGTATCTTTGTTGTTGTTCAAATTAATCCTATCAGATTACTTGACTAGCAAAGCATGCAAGATTAAGCTTGGAAAAAGGTACGTACTTCCTTTGAAAGTACTTTTGGTTTGAAATTGATTTACGGATCATATTGTTAATCAATGGTTACATTTATACTTGAAAGTATAAGCTTGCTTTAGAAAGGTTGTGTATGAAAATAAATAAGAGTAATCTAGATTAGGGACGAGCATGTGGTTGTCCAATTCTATTAGAATATTGAATCTCACTAAATGTTAGTGTATATGCATGAAGTCTTGATTAAGGCTCGAATAACTACAAAACTAGATAATATCTTATGATAAGCATAAGCCAGCTAAGTTAATTATTCATGCTACCTTTCTAGTCACTTTAAGACTAGACTTGAATGTGAATAGAATAAATCAACTAATGTTTTAAGGCATACAATGCCTCTCGATTGAATGAAGAATGAGTTATAAATATAAGCCTTGATTCGAGTTAGTCTTAGACACAATTGACATGCCATAGAGTCCGTCGAGCTTGCTAGTTTGGACTATGGTCCCTTGTTGTTTAGATCAAGTGATCTATTGGTACGATTGGTACCCTTGTTTAGTAATGAATAGATTCAGTACCTTGTGTACTCTTGTTCTGGTACTATGTGTACCCTTGTTATTGTTACACTTATTGTGGATTCGTGTGTCTAGTAACTTGTCAATCAAGGCTCATGACAACTTAAAATGTAAACTAATGAATCTTGAGGTAAAAAATGATAATTTGGAATGTATATTCCCTTGATATGTATTGGATTTCGATCTCTTGGTTTAGGAAGGACTAAATGTCCCTAGTTAAAGATAGAACTATGCTCTATTAGAAATGGTAAATGGATAAACTTGGAAAACTGCCTAGATTAGCATTCATTTGCTAATAACTAAATTGAACAAATATCATGAATTAAGATTCATGCTAGACCGAATAATTGCTTGTAATGAAAAAAATGTTATGAACATGTGCTAGATCTAACGATTGCTTGTATTGAAACATATGTTATGATACACATATTAGATCGGATAATTGCTTGTAATGGAAGTCATGTTATGAATATATGCTAGATCGAATTGTTGCTTGTAAACTTGAAAGAAAGTGGACTGTTTTGATATACTAAAGTGTATAAATGAATTACATGGACTGTTTTGTGTAATCTTGAAAGAAAGTGGACTGTTTTGATATACTAAAGCGTATAAATGATTTACTTGGACTGTTTTGTGTAATCTTAAAAGAAAGTGGACTGTTTTGATATACTAAAGTGTATAAATGATTTACTTGGACTGTTTTGTGTAATCCTGAAAGAAAGTGGACTGTTTTGATATACTAAAGTGTATAAATGATTTACCTGGATTGTTTTGTGTGATATTGAAAGAAAGTGGATTGTTTTGATATACTAAAGTGTATAAATCATTTACCTGGACTGTTTTGTGTGATATTGAAAGAAAGTGGACTGTTTTGATATACTAAAGTGTATAATTGATTTACTTGGACTGTTTTGTGTGATATTGAAAGAAATTAGACTGTTTTGATATACTAAAGTGTATAAATGATTTACATGGACTGTTTTGTGTAAACTTGAAAAGTCTCAAATTAGACTTGAGGTTCCTTTTCTATATCTTGCAATATAAGTAACTTATGACTATGTGAAGTGTATGAGTATACATGCATGAGTGATATCCATATGTTAATGTATGTCCTATAATTTGATAGTCTATGTGTGAATATATGTACATGCCATGCTTGAACGAATGCTTATGAGATAAGTTGTCATGTATTTAAGTATATATGTACATGTCATGATCAAATGGTTGTATACGTGAAATGCTACTTTGTATTCAAGAAAATATGATCATGCCTTGACCAAATGATAAATATGATATGTTTGTCTAAATATCCATGTATAGTATATATATGATAATATTGGATTGCTTGAGAACTATGACATGTTTACATATGTACTGCTGCCATGTATAGCATGTATATGAAAGTACTGGACTGGTTGTATTATGTTATTGTACATGTGACCTTGTGTATGTCTTATAAGCCGAGAATAACCTTGAATGGTAGGTTATATTTGATTGCTTGGGTACTAAGAAATCATGTCTTGTTCAAATGGTATGTTATATGACATGTTTATGATGTGTTCAAGTAAAATATGATATGCTTTGCTAGGACACGCTTGATAATGCTTATTATGATATCTTGTGTGACAAACAATGTTGTTATGAGTTACTGCAATAAATCATTGGAAGTGTTATGATTGGAATTCTTGATGCAATGTCGTATGATCTGGTGATCATTTTGGTTCTATCATGGACTTTGATTAGATTTGATGAAACAATAGGAATATGTTATTTATGGTTTGCTATATTGTTTAGAGAATTATAGCACCACCTCACTAAGCGTTAGCTTACTTTAATCTTTCATCACCTTTCAGGGTACCATGTTCCTGAATATTTATTGAGCTTGATTGGGATCACAAGAGTTAGAAAGTATATTTGTAACTTCTTAAATACTCCTAGATGGTGGCACATAATTGTTATGTATGCATTATGCATTTAGGAGCATCTTTGGCCATATATGTATATTTATGATGCTCTAAAAAGTGTTTTAAGTTTGTAATGGGCCTCTAATTATTTTGTGGTTGCTTATTATATAAGTTATAGTAGTTAGTATGTCTGGATGGTTGTTGGTTAACTGTACGCGACCTCTATCCTTTGTAAACAATTTGCTATGTTTCAAGATAATTTGGGCTAATTAAAATATGACTTTCGAACTGCGGCCTACAGGTTAAGCTATGTTAGGAATAATCTTGAATGCTTGTCATTATGAATATATGTTTGATAGTGATATGTGTTGATTAGCTGGAAATTTTGGATAATTAAGTGTTGGCTTTAAATCAGTATAACATGTAAGCTTAAAGAACCTTAATCGATGGTTTTTGTCACCTTGAATGATTATAGCCACGAACAGATGTGTCTTAAAATGTTTAAAGGTTTGTAAGATGATAATCGAGACAAGAATAAATTTTATAAATGAAAGAAAAGGAATTTAATGTGATAGTAGGAATCTGGTAATAAACTTTATGTTTTGAAGAATATAGAAGAAAAGCATGCTAAAAGACTAGTGATGGATGTGGTTTGTTTATGCTTGCATATATATGTCTGTGCATGTTTGGAAATTAAAATTGGAGTTAGACCTGCCAAAGGTTTAAAAAGTTTTTGATTTCCCCTGATTTCAAGTTAAACTTGTCAAGAAATCTTTTGATGTAGTTCATTTGCTTGTTTGTTTGTTCTTAACACTTTCTAATTCGGATTTCTCCTAAGCCGGGTTAGGGGGTGTTACATAATCCTTGTGATTCAATTTCAAACAAGGCAATTGCTATTACCTTTATAATTCTCGAAATTATCCAACCATGTGCACATACATAAGCATATATATATATATTCAACAATTCAACTATCATTTAGGACTCAATTTCATCTTGCACAACTAACATTCTTTCTTATTTCGATTTTTAACTTGTCAAAGCAATCATCTATGTATTTTCACACTCAATAATCATTCAATCGAATCTCTGTTTATTACAAGGATTTAAATTCTTAAGGTTTCAACAAATTTCACTCATGCATGAATATATTTCAAGAACACCAAAGACACCAACTACCATTTCACTTAAATTCAAGCAATTCAAATTGTAAGATTGGAAGGAAGAACAATTTACCTTCCCTCTTGAATCCATTCACTCAATCCTTCAAAAAAAAATCTAAAACCGAAGTGTGCTAAATCTTCATGTTTCCATGGAATTTCTACCCTCTCCCCCTCTCTCTACATGCTTCAGTTAAAAATTAGAGAAGAAGACAATTTCTCTTTGTAATAGCATGTGGCCGAAAATCACTTCTTTGTTACCAAATCAAGTGACACACATACAAGCTCCTAAATGTTGAAATAATTTAGCATGCATGATTATAACTTTGCCCTTTATTCATTTTAGTTCATTAACTTCCTAACATTTCAATTAACATTTTATTCAATCAACCCCAACTTTAAATTTAGTAACCATATTACCTAATTAAATGACCACATAAGGATCAAAAGTGATCACATCCTTCTAAGCCAAATTTAGGGGTGTTACAGTTAATGTTCTGATTATTTTAGGCAGACCATTCCTTGCCACGGGTAGGGCTTTTATTGATGTTCATAAAGTGGAACTAGCAATGTGTATGAATGACCAACATGTTACTTTTAATGCGTTTCAAGATTTGAAATGTGCAGATGAACCTGATGAATGTCAAGCCGAGGAGATGATGGAGTCCATTTATACTGTGGACACGACACAGTTATGCCAAGATACAGAATTTGATGCCAGCATGCTTGATGGCATAGCTAAACTGTTTGGGGAACCTGATGAATCAGCCAAGGCTAAAGATGCAAGTTATTTTGAGCCTCTACAGTTGGCCGGCAGAGAGATAAACGAACCTAAACCATTGATTGAGGAACCACCAGAGTTGGAGCTTAAGCCACAACCAAAAAACTTGAAGTATGCTTATTTAGGTAAACACTCAACTCTGTAGTGATCATTGTCTCTGATCAGCCTAATGATCAGGAGGAAAGATTGTTGGCAATATTAAGAAATTATAAGAAAGCATTGGGTTGGACCTTGGCAGACACCCGAGGTATTAGCTCAACCATTTGCATGCACAAAATCATTTTGGAGGAGTACCATGGCAGGACCATTGAATGCCAAAGAAGGCTAAACCCGAGTATGAAAGAAGTAGTAAAAAAGGAAATCATAAAATGGCTTGATGCCGGGATCATTTATCCTATTTCCAATAGCTCATGGGTTAGTCCGGTGCAATGCGTGCTAAAGAAAGGTGGCATGACCGTGGTACAAAACAATGAAGTTGAATTGATTCCTTTCAGGACCATCACCGGATGGAGAGTGTGCATGGATTATAGAAGGTTGAAGCCACAAGGAAGGAGCACTTCCCATTGCCCTTCATTGACCACATGTTAGATAGATTGGTAGGTAAAGCTTTCTACTATTTTTTAGATGGTTATTCAGGTTATAATCAGATTGCCATTTCCCTTGATGATCAAGAGAAGACCACATTCACATGTCCTTATGGGACGTTTGCTTTTAGAAGGATACCATTCGGCCTATGTAATGCACCAACAACATTTCATCGTTGCATGATGTCCATTTTTTCGATATGATCAAGCACAACATGGAAGTATTCATGGATGATTTCTTGGTGTTTGGTAAAACATTTGAGGAATGCATTTATAGTTTGGAGAAAATCTTAAAGAGATGCATAGAGATAAACCTAGTGTTAAACTGGGAGAAATGCCACTTCATGGTGAAGGAGGGCATTGTTCTCGGTCAAAAGGTAACTAAAAGAGGACTAGAAGTTGATTAAGCCAAAGTGGAGGTAATCAAGCAATTGCCACCTCCAACAAGTGTTAAAGGTATAAGGAATTTTTCAGGTCATGCTGATTTTTATCGGCGGTTTATTAAAGATTTTTCAAAAATTGCTAAACCTTTATGCTTGTTGTTGGAACATAATTCCACTTTTGCATTTGACGATTCTTGTTTGAGAGTATTTCAGGAACTTAAAGAGAAATTGATTAATGCCCCTATAGTCATATGACCGAATTGGAATGAGCCATTTGAGCTCATGTGCGATGCCAGTGACTATGATGTTAGAGTAGTTTTGGGATAGCAGTATGATAAGGTTTTCCATGCCATTTACTATGCCAGCAGAACCTTGAATGAAGCACAACTTAATTACTCTACAACCGAGAATAATTTCTTTTAGTTGTATTTGCTCTTGATAAATTTAGATCTTATTTAATTGGTAATAAGGTTGTGGTTTATACAGATCATTCGGCATTAAAGTATCCTTGGTAAAGAAGGATGCCAAGCCCAGATTAATTCGATGGACGCTTTTACTTCAAGAATTTGACCCAAAGATTAGAGACACGAAAGGCAGCGAAAACATAGTAGGTGACCACATTTCATGTTTAGAGCATCACGTTGAAGATGGTAAGACTAAAGTTATTAGAGATGAATTTCATGATGAATACTTGCTTGCAGTTAATGCTATGCCATGGTACATTAACATTGTTAGTTGCCTGGTGAGCAACATTCTTCCACCAGACTTGGCATACAATGCCAAGAAAAGATTCTTGCGAGAATTTAGACAATACTGTTGGGATGAGCCAGTATTCTTCAAAGAATGTGCCGACCAAGTGATCTGCTGGTGTGTGCCCGAGGATGAAAAACATAACATATTGCATTTGTGCCATGCTCACCATATGGAGGTCACTTTGCTAGAATGAAGACTGCTGCCAAGGTGCTGCAATCTGGATTCTTTTGGCCGACTCTATATAGGATGCCCATGAGTATGCCACGACATGTGACTGATGCCAATGAACAAGAAACATCTTCGATAGACACCAACCACCACTTCAAAATGTTATGCCTGTAGACTTGTTTGATGTATGGGGGCTAGACTTTATGTGTCCTTTTCCTCCATCATTCGGTAATGTATATATTCTTGTGGCTGTTGACTATGTATCTAAGTGGGTAGAGGTTGTTGCCCTACCAACAAATGATGCCAAGGTTGTTGCCAAGTTATTGCACAAACACATTTTTACTAGATTTGGCACTCCTAGAGCAATTATTCACAATGAGGGCACCCATTTTAAATGCAATATAATATCTAAAGCTTTTGTGCATGTATGGTATATCGCAAAGAATTGCTACAGCATACCATCGACAGAAAAATGGGCAAGCTGAGATATCAAACAAGGAGATTAAGAACATTTTAGAGAAAACTGTAAATCCATCAAGGAAAGACTGGTCCTTGAGACTAGATGAATCCTTGTGGGCTTATATAACTGCGTTTAAAACTCCTTTAGGAACTTCACCATTTATGTAACACCCTAAACCTGGCTTACAAGTAAACCAAGTCTGGAGTGTTAAAACAAACAAAGAGAGATTAACTTGTTTTACAAGTTAAGACTCGATCAAAGAAAATAGGGCAATAAATTAAATCTTTTTAATTTAATTTTATTCAAGACTGTTTTCAAGCGTGGATCATGCATACAAGTCATTACTTATACTTAGACATTTTCTAATTGAAGATGACCCATAAAGTTAAAATCAGTCATTTGACAAAAACACTAGACTTAATAAACCATGACAATGATCGAGTCATGCTCCTTTTGGACTAAAATTAATTCTTTTCATTTTTTCCAAATTTATGTCAATACAATTCAGGGTTTTATCATTCGTATTACAACGTGAATCTAGTTCACAGAATTTCTCAAGATAACTTAGTACAATTAACCAAATGTAATACATGTAAGATTAGCAAATATAACAACATTCAAGTCTTTATCTAACTCACTTGAATTACTAAGTAGGATTAACGTATATGCTTCTCCACAATTCAAGACCCATAATTTATGATTTGATCATTAACAATTGGAGTTAACTTGTCTTAAATTATCAATGAGATCGAAACAGAGATTTCAATAAAGGCTTTTAGATTCAAACGACTAATGTAGTTAGCGGTTTAGTCGTTCAAACTATACATATCTCTGACTTGCGAGAATTTAAGCAAGGGGACTTCTATTCCTTGATCACAATACACCCAACAAGCTTGTTCACTTAATGTTTTAACATCAAAGTGCTTGGCTATATATATATGCCATCAATATCAACCAATCGTAGTGTAATATGCTAATTGTGAGAAAGGGGCCATGGTGGCCGGAGAAGATGAAAGCCGGTGAACAATGAACAATAAAATATAAAAAGCTACAGTTTAACGATAAAACAAAAATAATATTTTCAACAGAGAACAATGTGTTTCTCTGTATTTTCTCGTATTCTTCTTCATCAAATGTGTATGAGATAAGCCTTTAAATAGGCTGATACAGAGTTTCAGTATAACTAAAATTATACTTTTATCTATAATTTAAATAATATTTATCCCTCATTTAAATAAGACTTCTAATAAATTTAAACTACTGACTTAGAAATAAACTCTAATTACACATTAAATTAAACTCTAACACTTTTTGTCAACTTACACTCCCCCTCAAGCTCTAACACTTCTTGGATAACTTACACTCCCCCTCAAGCTGGTGAGCAAGTGTAGTAGAGCACCAGCTTGGATCTTGGATGTGATGCCCTACTCATATTTCTTTGTTGTTTTTAGGGAAAAATCTCCCTTTTTTGGGACCCATTGAGTTGAACAGCTAGGACATACTCATGCTATTCTGTGAACGGCCATTGTTGAAAATTTGCAAACGATGTTGCTGATTTCTGCATCCTTCTTGAGATGTCTACCAACTTTACTGTTGTTATTGGTTTTTGCACCATCCTTAGATGTCTTCCAGCTTTCCTCTGTCAGTGATGATCTTTTTCAGGTTTTTGAATCTTCTGAGATGTCTTCCAGCTTTTTCTGTCATTCACGGACTAAGTAGCTGCTTCCATTCAACAATGATCACAGGAATCTACACTCCCCTCAAGCTGGTAGTTGCACAAACTAGAATTTCAGCTTGGATCTTTGATGTAGAATCCCTTAAAAAATATTATATAGTTTTTAAGGCTAAACTAGAACCTTTTCTCCTATCTTTTATAATTGATGGTTGAGATAGAACCAGATAGTTTTTAAGGCTAAACTATAACCTTTCCCTATCTTTTACAATGGATGGCTAAGATAGAACCAAATAGTTTTTAAATAGAGAACAAAATAGCAAAATTAAATGAGTAGAAATTTCACCAGAGATGTAAGATTCCAACGAGAGAGAAGCCGAGGAACAAGTGTGGCCTAATGATAGCAGCGAAAGAAAAAAAAAACGATGTACATCTGAAAAATCAAATCGTCGTCGATCTGTTTCAGATTAGAGATGGCAGCAGTGGTGACGTGATCAAGACCGTTGTTGGCTCTGATACCATGTGAGAAAGGGGCCATGGTGGCCGGAGAAGATGAAAGCCGGTGAACAATGAACAATAAAATATAAAAAGCTACAGTTTAACGATAAAACAAAAATAATATTTTCAACAGAGAACAATGTGTTTCTCTGTATTTTCTCGTATTCTTCTTCATCAAATGTGTATGAGATAAGCCTTTAAATAGGCTGATACAGAGTTTCAGTATAACTAAAATTATACTTTTATCTATAATTTAAATAATATTTATCCCTCATTTAAATAAGACTTCTAATAAATTTAAACTACTGACTTAGAAATAAACTCTAATTACACATTAAATTAAACTCTAACACTTTTTGTCAACTTACACTCCCCCTCAAGCTCTAACACTTCTTGGATAACTTACACTAATCATCTTGAAGTGAACTAAAATCTTCATTTAAGAAAACACTAGTTCAAAGTATGGTAATTATCTGCTTACTAACTCTTAATTCTTTATGATTAAGATATTTTTCTCATTTTAACTATAAGCATTATAATGAATCAGATCTATGCAAATTCTCTAGCCATGATACCCAAACAATACATAACAGATCATTCAATCCTCAAGTCACCGATAAAACATCATGCAACATAACTTACATTCCAAGCAATCGTTTGAACAACTATCAATCCAAGGTTTCCTTTAAATTCAACTGTAATAGTTTAAGATAACCAACCAAACATCATAGCAAGCTTAGGATTGCAAACATAGGTTATCCTTAATATTTACATGCCAAACAATGAAAGTTTCTATATGTGTAGACATGACCATATTGCCACCATTATTGGAGTATTAAATTAAGAGAAATCCAATTCCACTTGGATTCCAAGAAGTGACTTGTAATCTTTTGAATACGATTGGATTACACAAACCATAAGTAACCTGCAATGCATGATTATGAAATGCATTAGGCTTTTATAGCCTAAGCGAGGTAGCAATACATGTAATGTACAATATTAGTCATAGCTTATTAAGTAACTAAACAATTCAAGACCATGATCATCCAAGAACTTTCTTGCAAAGTTAAGTTAGTACACACATATCTTGTTTATTGAAGATTTTTAGTAATTTCAGTCCTTAAGCATTGTTCAAATTATTCTAGCTTGTATCATTCAATTGCTCACTATGAGCTGTCCATCACCATGGCTACAAAAGCTCTTAATTACATTGCTCCCTAAGAGTTTTCAATTACAAGACTCACCACGAGTTATCCCTTACCAGGATCACCATGAGCTACCACACAAAGTGTTTGATCACATTTCTTTTACATTCTTGGCTTAATGTAAGCATTTCATATCCTTTACGAGTTTTCCTTGGATCGTTATTGGTGATGAATAGCATTAGTTCAGGCGATA
The DNA here is from genome assembly GCA_019671005.1 of Hibiscus mutabilis. Lineage (NCBI taxonomy): Eukaryota > Viridiplantae > Streptophyta > Magnoliopsida > Malvales > Malvaceae > Hibiscus > Hibiscus mutabilis. The sequence goes on from CM033711.1 coordinate 49,022,781, forward strand.
TTGAGCTCAGAGCACATAGCACATAGCAATAGCTAATATCAAATTATATCAACAAGCGATGGTAATTTGTGCCATCAAAACATATCAATGGGGCGTCCCCTGATCAATACTTTGAACAAGAGTACCGAAGGTACTAAAAGATCATTTGATCTTAATAACAAGGGACCGTAGTCCAAGCATAACAGGCATCAACCAATAAATCCGAGGTCTTCCATTTAAATGGCAACTTACGTATTTTATCTTAGTTTGCCATTCGGGAAGTTGCTTGTTGTACAATTAACTTTGCTTTTAATGTTAACAGGGATTACTTAAGTTATAAGTAATATTGCTTATCTCTTTGTTTCAATAATTTATAACATCATTCAAGGTTCCTTACTTCTTAACTCCTTAGAGTTAACTAATTAGTATTTCTTGTAAATCTTATTGCCATTAGTTAGTAAGTTAATCCAGGCTTATTACAAGTACACAGTTCTTATCAATATCAAAGACATTCCATAGCCAATCATTCAAGAATAGCAAAGCATTTTAACACAACAATTGCAATATCATTCAAATTAAAACATGAATGCCATGCTATGAATGTATGCTCATCATCAATTAGCTCTATTTGAGCCTCTTTACAATGTGCATGTAATGCATCTCATTCATAACCAATCAATACATAATCTTAACAAATTAGACATCGGGATAACTTTGTGTTACCCGAGACTCAAGTGACTACACGCACCCTTTATCCCAACATTATGGGATACCTGAATTCCACAAATTCTTGTAGCTTCCAATTACTCTTATCTTCTACCCAATCATGTTCATACATGTACCTCAAACAACAGAAATAGATTATTACAAACTGCCCAAATAATCTAGAAATCTATTAGTCAATTCCTATTTATTCGAACTGTCCAACAAGCTAGCACAAGAACTACACACACACTGAAACAATTCGAATGACCTTGTTAGCATTCTTTAAATCACAAAGCAGAAACTCATTAACTTTTATGCACCTTTAATTAAGGTGAAGCAGTCTGCTTAATAGATTCATAACGAGCAGTTTTTAGAGTACTTTATTACTCCCTAAAACAGTCCCAATTCACATGATTATAGTCATGTAACTTAATAACCAGGCATGCTTCCTAAGTACTCAAAAATAGTCCATACTATCCAATTAATTATTGTTTGCAATCAATCATGTCCCAAACAGTTTCCATGTAACTAAATCAATCTATAACACCTTTAATTGATAAAACAGTCCCTCTACAAGATATACAACCAAAACAGTTTCTTAAAGCATAAGCACATATTCAATCACTGCATTAATTAACTAAATTTCCAGCGTTTCCTAGACTGTTTTTCAATAATGTTTTCTAATTCCCTAAGTGCCTGCTGCTGCCGGGAAGCTTGCGCCTCACTCGGTTAAAATTCCATATCTTTCATTCTGTATATCAGAATTTCGAACCGTTTACACCGTTGGAAAGCTGACTCAACTAGATTTCTAACCATATAGACCTTGCATTTTTAATCCTTATGAATTAATACAGATTTTAATCTAAAGATACACTCAATTCTGCCACCAGGCAGATTGCACTGTCTTAGAACAATTGTCTCTATAAACTGCTATTTAGTTCGGAATTCAGTTTCGTTTGTTTTGAATGAAACTAGACATAATAAGCTTTCTAACCATATAAGTTATAGCTTCTAATTCCACCAATACAATTTATAGCAATTTCCCAAAGTCACAGCTAATGCAGATTTCATAATCTGTTTACACCAAGCCTATAAGATTAATTACAATCAACCTTAACTCCAAATTTAATTCAAAATAGGACATGATTAAATCTTCAATTTTTAACAGTCTAGGATCAGTTTTTTAGTCCAATTTAAGCATACTCAAACATCAATTCCATCATTTTTACTAATCCATTTGATTTCCAGAAATCACAACGAACAATCTTCCTTCCCTTGTTTATACTTCCAGCAATAAGACCATTCGACCAACTAAATACAAAGATATATAAATACATCCAAGCATTTAACAGATTCATTTATAGAGCCTAATTATATCCACAACTATATAATTTCTCCTATATGATTTATCACTAGATTCTGGTCTCTTGATTAACATAAATCATTGGTTTCATGCCTCTAAACTTCCTATTTAACCCAATTCGATCAACTCAACTATTATTTAAGAGCACAATATTCCAACTATAAACAAATCATTCAAACATCAACCAATTCAATCTAACATTCAATGGGTGGTTGAGTTCATCGTACGTGCAAGAAATAAAATGGAAGGATTCATACCTTCCTTAACATCTAATCGAATTAGGCCCAAGGGTTTCTTCCTCCATTGAATTTCTTTCAGACCCCAAAAATCTCCCTCCCATGAATGTATATCTCGGTCATAAGGAGAAGAAGAGTTGAAGACCATTTCTCTTCCTCAAGAGCCGACTGATCATATTCCCAAAACCAATTACCATAACTCTCCTTTTGACAAGTGTGATAGCCCCTCTATTATTTTTTTATTAGTATGCAAATGTCAACTTTGCCATGATACTCTTTTTAGTCATTTATTCCTTGATTCTATCACAATGGTCCTTTTACTCAATTAAATTCTAATTAAGCTTACTAAGTTAAAATGGAATTCTTTAACTTAACAACTGATAACACGATTTTCCTTCTAGGCCCAATTTTTGGGGTGTTACAAACTAGACTCGTTTTTGAAAAACCATGCCACCTGCCAGTAGAGCTTGAACATAAAGCATTTTGGGCTATCAAAACACTTGATATGGCATGGAGAGTTGTTGGAGAAAAGAGGTTGCTTGACCTCAATGAGTTGGAGGAATTCAAGACACAAGCCTATGAAAATGCTAGGATCTACAAGGAGAAGGCAAAACGTTGGCATGATAGTAGGATAATGCCAAGACAATTTGAAATAGGCCAGCATGTCTTATTGTTTAATTCACGACTTAAATTGTTTCTAGGTAAACTCAAATCAAGATGGACGGGTCTTTATGAAGTTGTTAAACCATACGCCCATAGAGCTGTGGACATTAGGAACTTGAAGACGGGGGGACATTTTCTAGGTGAATGGCCAACGTCTAAAACATTACATGGAAGGTAATCGAAACAATGCCAAAGATCCTCTTGGCAGAGCTAACATGAAACATCATCAGGCCTGAACTTTTTTTAAATATTAGGATAATTGTTTTTGTTTGTTTTAGGATTCTGGTTTTTGTTTTTCATTTTTGTTGTTTTTCAGTTTTATTCCCTTGCTATGTTGAAAAGTTTCTTTTGAGTGTGTGCAAAATTGATGCCAAGAACATTGCCAAGGACGATGCCATGCACAACGCCAATGTAGCTTGGCATGCGTTGGTTTACGTGATAAAGAAGGAAGAGAAAACCCTAGCTTGATTGGATGAGAAATTAATTTTTTGAGATTAACCCCTAGCCGCCCAAATTAGGTAAGAATTAAATTCATCATAATGATCCTATCACTTCAAATTCTTACCCAATCCTTATCACTTAACCCTTATCACTTTAAAATCCTTTCCAATTAAAACTCTTGAAAGTCCATCATTATCACCCCATTTAATCGGCTACCATCATTAAACCCTTTTAAATACTCCATCTTTTTACCCTAGCCATCTTCTCAAGAAAAGCACTCTTCTTATTCTCCATCTTTCTCAAGCAAGGATCAAGAACCCACTCGTCTTTTCTTCTTCTTTCCTTTACATTGATTTAAATCTTTTCTTCATCTCCATGGCATCTTTATCTACTCCTTTCAAACAATTCTTCAATGAAGAAATCCACAAGAAGTTTGAAACAATCTTTGCACCAAGATCATTTTTTACGAGAAGTACTTCGACTTCCAAACTGACACCACCATGGGATTCCCACCGGAGTTCATGGCCATTGTCGACATACGCAAGTGGAGTTCATTCTGCCAACAAAAGCGGAGATCAACGCCCCAATTGTACAAGAATTTTATACATATCTTGTGACAAAGGATTCTCTATTCTTAATGATTAGAGGTAAATGCGTGCGTTTCGATGAAAGGTATGTTAACTCACTATTTTCTTTGAATGATATAGGGGATGAGCACATTGACTATGCCGAATCCATGACTGCTGCCAAACTCAAGAAAATGCTAGCAGACTTGTGTGAATCTGGCACAGTTTGGATGATTTCATCAACGGGCCATCGAATGGTGAAGAGGTTGGCGTTGAAGGCACAAATGAAAGGCTGGAATTACTTTATCAAGGCAAATCTATTGCCTACTTCTCAGAATGAGACTGTCTCAGAAGAAAGGCTGATTTTGTTGCACTCCATCATCAAAGGACGCAAGATCAACATTGGCAAAATTAGCATCAAGGAGACTTATAAGTGCGCTGTGAGAGATAAAGACAGTTTGTTTTTCCTTTTGCTTATTTCTAACATTTGCATGCGTCATGATGTGCCTAGGCTTGATGAAGATCTGGGCCAGATTATAAGCGAAACGACAATCACGACTGTCATATGAAAAAATCTCACGACTGTTGAGCCAAAGGAAAAGGGCAAGGGAAAGGCCAAAACTTCCACACCAAAGCCAAAGTCAAAGGCAGAGCTAGGTAATGTGCCAAAGACCATGCCAACCAGTTCGTTGGCAGTGCTATCCCAAGTTTACCATCGCCAGAAGATTATTCTCCAAAAGTTAGAGGCAGCAGATGACCTTAATTCTAAGATGAGGCACTACAAAAAGAAGAATGATGCTATTATTAGGGAGGTGCTTGTAAAACTATCCCTTGAAGTTGTGCCGACATTTCCAGTTTTCCCTATCGAGCCCTCTACCAATGAAAATCCAGTCCAGCTAGTCTAGTTATGCTAGCTAGTCCAATTATGCCAGCTAGTGCAGCCAGTTTAAAGTCCAATGCCACAATTCATGTATCCCCAATGCAAGTTGAATCCCCCAGCACCAATTCCTTATCTGAATCAGAGGAAATCCCTATCAAAACACCCAAAGATAAGCCAGTTACACCGCCAGCCGACCCTGCCAAGAAAAAGGAGGATGTTGGAGCCTTTACTACCACAAAGCCAATGATAAAGGGAAGGAAACGAATGGCCCCTAATTGTGGGACATTTGTGAAAAGAAAGTCCCGAGTCACACGAGAATAAGTCTCTAAGGGGGAGTCATCTTCTACTTAAACTCCTTTACATTCCATCTTATTGCATTCACTTAATCATATATATTTTTTTTTTGTTTTTATTGTATATGTGTTGTTTCATGCATTGAAGACAATGCACATCTTGGGTTTGGGGGTGTGCATTTTCTCACATTTATGCCATGCATTTCATGTTTAATTTCTGTTGCCATGCCATTTAGATCATATAAGATAGTTGCACACCGAACCGTTAAAAAAAGAGAAAAATAAAATTTTGCCTCAATTTAATTGTAAAGGATGTTAACATTCGTTAGGCAAGTTTAATTTGATCTAAGTTTCTGTCCAATGAGGAAATTTTAATCTTTAGTTGTCATCCCATGCCAGCAGAGTAGTATGCCAGGTTAGCTTGGCAATTAATCTCTAGTTTAGGGAATTGAATTTACGCTTAACACATGATATGTATCTAGTTCTCTAGCAAACTTAGACTATTTGAAACTATACTCAGATTGAAAAAAAATTGAAAAATGATGCCAGGGTAAAAAGAAACTAATAAGGAAGCAATGTTCTGTCAAGGCAATAAAAAATAGAACTCTCATTTACCTAGGGATAATAAGTTACTTCGGGTTTGCTCCCTCTTAGTTCTCAGGTCCAAAACCCTAGGGTATGAGTTGAAGAGAAAGACTAGTGATGTATAGATTAAGGTGGGGATTCGTAGTATGCTCCCTCATATCACTCACGCTAAACAGTGTCACGAAGCAAGCTTAAATTAATGCCAACAGAACAATTGGCAAGAAAGAAAATGAAAGAAAAAATAATGAAAATAAAGATATGAGTTTAGGTAGTAAAATTGGCTAAGGGAGTGAAAGGATATTGGATGCATATTGCCTACACATCATGTACTCTTCATGAACTTAGACTAGAGTTATATTGTTGCACTTGAATTATTACTTGCTTGGCATTACTGCACAAAGAGACCGAGGACATAAATAGAGCCAAATTCAGGTTGCTAGCATCTGTTGGCATTCCAACCAAAATTTTGTTGAGGTTACTTTTTCAAAATTTTTATTTTTATTTGTTTGCATTACTTGAGGACAAGCAATGAGTTAGGTTTGGGGGTGTGTTACCTCTCCAAAAGTACTATTTTAATGCCAATTTTACAATGCTTTTGCTTGTTTTTAGGCACTTTTAGTTGCATTAGGATGTTAGAATCATGCATTTGCATAAGGAGTTTAGTATTCTGCCTATGCCAGAGTGAAGGGCTATTTTATGGCTATTTTGCAGGTTTAGCATAGTATTTGGTGCAGGAAAGCAACACAATTAGGATTGTCGAGGAGAATACCAAGTGTTGTTGGCACAGAAGGACTAGATAGTGCCAAGCACCTGTTGGTAGAGAAGTGAACTTGATGCCACGCCAAGAGGTTGTTGAACCCTAAAAAATAGGATAAGATCAGGCTCCTAAAAGATCGCCAATGGATCAATCTCCAAAAAAATAGCGAATAAGGTGAAGCCAAGCTATGTTGACAAGGTCATGCCAAGCTTGTGTGCCAAGGCAACATCGGCACGATGACGTCAGCCCTAGCTTGATAAGCTATCTCACCGATCGGATAAGACTCTATCTCCTATCCTTGGAGCATTTGAAATTTAAATGAAGAAGTTATCCTAATCCATTCCCTTGCACGCCTATTTAAGCACCAACCGATCAAGCATTTTGGAGACGGATCGTGGAAGGCTTATAGTGATCAGAGTGAGGTGTTGGAGTGCTCGATGAGTGACGGTTGGCTGCACTGAGGAAGGTGGGGGATGTTTGGTTTAAACATTGATTTTATGATGATGTATTTGAAAACAGTTATGCTTTTGTTGGTTAAATCTCTCACCATGAACTAATTTCATAGTTGGTGGGGGATGTTTGGTTTAAACGTTGATTTTATGCTTTAGTTTCTTTAATGATAAATTTGTTTCGGCAAAGTTTTTCTATTTGGCATACTTGAATTTTTCCTAAATACTATGCTAAACGAGAGGAGGCATTGTTGGCCTATTGTTTCTCAATATCTTAATAGACTTGAGGTGGCAATGATTGAGTTGTTAAATACTAAGGAGATAAGCTTTGAGAGAAGTTGTTCAAGTAGATGAACTTACTTCGGGAGTGATATCTACCCCTTAGGAGTATAGATTGGTTCTTAATCAGATCAGTTTATTTAAAAACATGCACTATAGAGATATAGGGGTTTTCATATGATTGACTTAGGGAAATGACCATCGAGAAAGGCTTTGCTAATTTTGAATTTGCTCGGCAAACAATGCCAAGACAGGTTGACATTAAACGTTGGTACAACATGAAAAGCGTAGAAACCATGCATTCCCTGCCAACGCCCATCACTCATTAAAAGACCTTCTTCGCCAACTTTTTACTTCATTTTTATATTCTTTTTAAGTATTCCCAAACCAAACTTTCAAAACAAACATATTTTCTTCCAAGGCAAGTAACAATCAAATAATCGAATTCTAAGTCAATCTCTGTGGGATCGATACTCAGCTTAACTACTGTATTACTTGAAGACCGTGTATACTTGCACATAAAAGACTCTTGGCACTATTTTACTAATACATACACTTTGCCTCTTTTACCAGCATTCATAACACATTTCTTTTAGAGAGTCTACAAAAGCCTAATAGGGTGACCTCTAAACGAGCAGAGTTTCGCATGGCTTAAAAAGGTTGGCTCCTACGGCTCACTATATACAAGTTTTAGTTCTAGAATCACGTTACCTGAACTGTCGCTAGGACATCAACTTAGGAGAATATGACCCTTACACCATACGGGGGTGAAGACCCCACGAAATATAAGGATCAAATTTTGAAAGTAAATTATAACACTATACGGAGGTGAAGACCCCATGAAGTGAAGTAATCACTCCCACTTAACAAGGTGAGGAGCCCGGGTTGAAAGTTCATGCATGAATGTCGAGGGATTAAAATTAAATTAAATCAAAATTTTGTTTTCTTGCAAGACAACACAAAATCAACATTAGCCTGACTCTCTTAAAAATTTCCCCAGCGGAGTCTCCATCAATAATAAAGGTTTTTTTGGGTGGAAAATAGGGAAGATGTTGATGGAGTTGCCACCGGCCACTTTGGTAGGCCAGACACCATTAAAAATAACCAGAGATTCTAAACATTATGGGTTTAGGAGTCGGTTACGCGTGGGGAAGGATTAGCACCCCCACAGCGCCCAAAATTGGCACTGTGTTGATTTAGTGTTGTCTTTGCAAGAAAACTAAAATTTGAGTTTTAATTTAAAATTTAATCCCGAAAGCCAGTCTAATGAAGATTAGCTCCAAAACGACGTTGTTTAGTAGAAGTAGTAGTAGTAGGGTTGGGGTGCAGGTCGAAAGCTCCAAAACGACATTGTTTTGGTTCTCAATTAAATACCTATTTTCATTCCGAAAAATCATTTGATGTGGTGATTTAAAAAAAAGAGGGCTGAGACTCTCTCAAATGCTCTCCCTCACCTCTGCCCGAAAATCGGTGTCGGCCTCCCTTGTCCATTATGTGCCGCCGTCATCGGTGATGGGAACCGCCACCTCTAGTGGTCGAAAATCATGCAAATGGACCGAGTGACTCTTTTTTTTCTCCTGAAGTTGAATCTAAGGTTAATTTTTTTCGAATCTAATCCTAAGTACGTAGATGTAAAAGAAACTAAAGGGTATTATAATTATTTTTTTACCTTTTTCATATTTTTAATATGTTTTTCCTTCTAGTCTCATTTTTGTTGTTTTTTTGGTTCGAATGGGAAATGGCGTGGAGAACTCTCATTTTTATTTGAAATCTGGAGACCATTACATTGCTTTTTCTTAGTTTATATACCTGAGTTTTTACAATAAAAATAAAAAGAAAGGATCCACTTGTTTACTTGTTTAGATTAATCATGCCCTTTTCATTTTTTTGCAGGTTTGATGGACGTGGGGAGGATATGTCAGGCGACGGAGCAGGCGGCCGGTCAGGAATGGGTGGTGGGTGGCTGTGGTGGCGCACGTGCAAGCCACGACAGCCAAAGAGTCGACGCGTGGCATGCACGTGCCAAGGGGACATGAAAAGGCATGGGGCGGCGGTTAGCAGATTAGGATAAGGAAGGTTTATTATCTTTTTAGGGTTTTTAGGTTAGAGTTAATTTGGGTGAGGGGTATTTTGGTAGTTTGTAATATTGGGTATTGAATATTTGTTTGGTTTAATTGGGCCTATTGGGTTTGTAAATAATGATAAAATGTTTTTTTTTAATTTTAATTTTTAATTTTGAATATGGTTATTGGGCTTGGGTTAAAACGAGTTTAGGCTAGGACCTGGACAAAAATGAGTATTACAATTACTTTTTATAGTATAGATTACATTTACATTATCTAACATATACTCTAGAGATATCTAAGCTTTAAACCACTTAATGTGGTAAGCACTAATGATACATGCATAAGTACAAAGTGAAAAGAAAAAGAGAAGGATGGAGCTGATGGCTCTTCTTATGTATGTAGTAGATCTTTTTCCAGTCTAATATTTGTGGCTTCTTCATTTGACGGAGTGCATCTTTGATGTGAGAAGCCGCTTTCCTTGGTGTCCCTCCAACGTCGTTTAGGCGATGCATTTTAGAGGCTTTCATGTGACATCCGAGGGTTGGAGATTCTATGGGATAAACCTCGTGTACATATGGCATGTATTATTGAAAAGTATACTAGAGGTGCTCGTCCTCATCATTATGATGTCATGTGGTGGTAGGACGAACTCGTAGGCTTCTGTGGTAAGGCATAGCTTCTTCTAGATGGTTACGAAGACTCACTGCATGGCAAACTAATGGTACTTTAAAAGGCACGTGTTTTCAACTTATTTATTGATTAATTTGTCCCCCATCATGTTATTATTTGCATGCATTTTTATCTTTGTATTTGCATTTTCTTAAATCAGTATCTCTTTCTTGAATTAACCTTGAATTTATCACACTTTTGCTGCAAATGTCGCTGCATGAGTTCTTCCAGAATTGCAGCTAGGACTGTCGCCGCATTGGGATGTCGCTGCAATATTGATGGCATTGCATAAGCATTGTTTAAATTGTGTCCAAGGCTACCGCCGCATTGACAGCTGTAAAAAAGATAAGATCAAATAATGCTGGCAAGAACATAAGATCAAAGGACAATGAGCTGGCAGTTAGTTACAACAACTTTTGTCCGAATGTGATGCTGGCGTAATGAAATCATTTTCACCGCATTGACAGCTTTCAGGATAAGATCAAAGAATTATGAGTTGTCCATTAGTACAAATGTCCTATAGGAAATTTTTTTCTATAAAATCTATGAAGGGAACCTGTAAACACCCAATTGGAAAGTGATAAGGATATATATACATATATTCTTACCCTAAAAATGAGGCTCGTATCTTATCATATTTTTCTTTTGTTTTGAAGCTTTCTCTTGACGACTATGGTGGCTTAAAGCTTCCATGGGGCAACCGAGATGATTCTGATGTAGAATTAAGTAGCCAGAATTAGTGCGAGGCAAGAAGAAGCATCAAATAGGAATCGAGTTAGCTAGAAATGGCTTTCCCCATCGGTTCTTAATGTTTCTTTTGTTTAAATGCTGATGATTATGGTTTAATTTCATTTTGTATGGAAATACTTTATGAATTTTTTTCTGAATGTTTATCTTATTAATATTTTCATCTATCTTTTGATCTTTGCGTTTGAATGTTTTTAGGCACAAACATGTTTATTGCAGCCACTTCCAATGAAAGTTGCAGTGACAATTCAAGTTAACAATTATGACAACGAAAGTTGCATGGGAGTACATCGAAAGTTGACTCAATTGTTCTTGTATTTGCTTATTTAGCCATCAATAAAGATGTGGTGAGTGAGCTTATATAAGTTTTTGATTAACGGGTAGAATTTGGGATTGGTAAAATATTCATGTGCCTCATTGCATCGACAATCATCTTTTATTTTGTTTCTTGCTAGCATTCGTTATTCTATTGATGAATCATTGAAGGAACCCCACTGACATCATTATATTGTTTCTTTCTACATTGCTTCGACATTCCCTATATCATGTACCTTTCATTGCTTCGACATTGTCGATCGTATTTACCTTATTTTTCTTACTTATTGCACTAACATTTGTAGACATCTGAACAACCGTCCTCGTGGGATCGATATCCAACAGATTTGCATCTATCTACTATACTCACATCGACCGTTGTTGATGATGGTTGTTGTTTTGGTGATTATTTTTGTCGTTGTATTTTTTTATTAACTATTTTCTTTTGTGTTGTTGTTTTTTAGGTGTACTACAAGGAAAAAGCAACAAATATGTCGAGGGATAGACGTTGAACCATTTGAGGTTGCATGATGTCCAAAGAGGATGTTTATGCAACACTCTCGGCAGAAATGTCCGTACTGGAAAACACAATCAAATCCTTGGAAATGTCAAGAGCAGCCCAAAGAGTGAATGTCCCTACATTCAGTTGTAAGGTTTGTAGCGACAACCACATTTATGAAGATTGTCCACAACTCTTATGAAACAACTCTTATGGAAATTCATATAATGCTGCTGCACGCAATCAACAGTCTTGGGGAAATCAGAATTTTGGTCAATTTGTTGGGACAATTCGATATGGGAATAATTTGTCCCAGGATGCTTATAATCCAAGTGTCACATCCCGAAAACTGGCCTAGTCAGAATAAGGCTCCGGTGATCGAAAATTGTGTATCAAGTATGCCCAAAAGTGTAATTTCATGATCCTTGTACCCAGTTTTGTAATCAATGAAAGTTGTAGGGCATTAAATTGATCTATGGACCCCTTTGTAAGAAATTTGAAGCTGAAATGCTGAAAATAAGTCAAGCGTATCGATATAGTAAGACCAGTATCGATTCGGTCTAACAGCCATAACTAACTTATCTATTTTAGCCTAGGCGTATCGGTACAGCTAGACCGGTATCGATACAGCTTGAATTAGGCATTTTGATACAGCAAAGACCTATATTGATACAGCCTAACTACCATAATGAACTTACCTATTTTAGCCTAGCCGTATCGATACGACCATAAGGTGTATCGGACGGGTCCCCTGTTTGAAACTGTTTTAATAGCCAAATTAAAAGAAATGGAAAGAAAGGTGCTGACTCACCTCTTTGCTTGCCTACCCCACGTGATTGGGTCACTTTTTGTGCTGAAAGGATGATAGCTTAATTCATGAAATGATATTGAATTAGGCTTAGCAAACCCTTGGTTGTAGGAAACCTTTCTATTGGCTAGGGGTAAGGTGGAATAATAATAATTAGGAGATTTAGTCTCTTAAAATAAATTGGAAAAGAAGCTCTCGACCTCATTTGAATCTTCTAAAACTAAAACTCATCCTTTTCCATCCAACAAGCAAGCACCACTATTTTTGTCTTCAACCTCAAGCTAAGCAATCACCTCAATTCAATCCTCAACCTTTGATCGATTCCAGTACGTCATTTGAAAGCCTATAACTCGGTGAGTAAAACTCCCTTATCGATTCAATGATTCCTTTGATCTTTGAGAAGTAATTTCAAGAATAAAATTTGAACATCTAAGTCAAATCCATGTGTTAGTAGGTTAATTTCCTTGTTTTGATATTGTCTACAAGCTTTGATGAGCTTGAAAGACGTTTGTGAGATATTATACATGATTCTAATGCATTCTTTAAATTTGAACTAGCTCAAGAGTTGGAGGAAATCACTCCGTCATGCCCAACCAAAACTAGGAGCAAAAAAATTGTAATTCGAGAACCTTGAAATCTTCAGAATCAAGGTGAGTGTAGTTGTGTAAATGGATAGGCTAGGTGCCATCCCATTGCAATTGCTTTGTGATTATGTTTGTATTTGATTACGGGCTCAAGTAGAGCAAGCATATATGTGGATGCTATTGGTAAGCAAGGTAAGTCTTCATATTGCTTTAACATGTCTATGAGCATATGTATGCCATCCGATATGTTGTGATCATACCATGATATGTTATCTGATATGATATGGTTATGATATGATATGAATTTGGAGCTAAGGCTCAATTTATGATTTTATATGGTAAGGCCTATGGGCACAATGGTAAGTTTGATGATGATATGTGAACTTGGACATCTGTGGACATTTGATACAATTGGCATGCCATAGGGTTATTCGAGCTCACCAAGTAAGGGATTGGACTATAGTTTGGGGCTACGACCTATATGTGTGGTGGAATAAGGATGAATTGTGTAAGGGACTATCCAGAGCTCAAGGTTACGACCTATTTCTAATATGTGTGGTGTACAGGAGAATCCGTGTATCCATTGGTTACCATGTCCAAGGAAATGATGTGTGATTATGATATGTATTTTGTATATGGAAATGTGTTACTTGAATTAAGCATGAGATACATGTATGATTTGTGCACCAAATATGTCATTCAAGCATGTTACTATGATGCTCATATTACTTGTCGAATACTTGCATTTGCTATGGCTACCCCAGTAGGCTATGTAAGCCTAACATTTGTGTGTCTCATGCATTTCAAAATCTTAAAGAATTTCGGCCTTCGATCATGTTGTTGCGGTTGCAAGTCACTCCTACAAATCACATGTATGCTTACCTTTTGCTTTGAACACCTAGTAAGGTGTCATATGGTCTCAACATGCTATTTATGTGCCTTTTGATATGTGTGTAATAGCCTAAAGGTGACCAAATGTTTAATGGCTAATATGGTATGTTTGTGAATTGGTTAAACTAGTTAAATGAACCTAAAAGCGCTAAAAGGTAAAAACTAGGTGAATGGATTCGAAATGCTCTAAAATTTTTCAAGCTATTAAAAATATGGATATTAGACTTGTTGGTAAAATTTGGTCAAGTTTGGTCAACGTTCAACAAGTCAAACTGATTAAAAACCAGCTAAAATCTGTTATTACAAGGCAGGAGTATCTATACGGGTGATGGCGTATCGATACGGCCTTGCATAATTGGACTAAGTAAAACTGGGCATATCGATACCTGAAGGGGGTGCATCGGTATGGATTTTGATTGTAAGGTCTGAAAAATAAATTGCATCGATACACTCTATAGGGTGTATCGAAACGGTCAACCCTAGTCAATGCGTATCGATACGGGGCTAGGTGTATCGATACGAGCATGTTATCTTCGAATCTAGGAAATGAAAATTTGGCTTAGTGTATAGATACGGCCCCAAGGGTATTGGTACGGAGTTAGTTAATTTTGGTAAAAGACATAGAAACCAGTTTTAAGAAGTTTATAAAATGGTCACTAAAACTTGTATGGCCTGATTGGATAGGTAAACAACCTTCGTTAGCAACGAAACTTCACAGGTTAACCATTGGTAAGTTTAATTGTAGTCTAGTAAAAAGAAATCCCAATAAGAACCTCTAATTTATAAAAATTCTGATTTAGTCCCCAAGTTTAAAAAGGATTAAAACTAATCCCAAATTTTGTAAGTCTTAGTAAGATAATTTAGTCAAGCCTTAAAATAGATTAATAAATGATGTAAATAAGTTTCCGTACTCCGATTAAGCTTCCAAATCTCTGATATGTTTTTCGGTAGGACTTTCTAACTCGGTTCTCTACCAGGCCGGGAAAGGGGTGTTACACCAAGACAAGAGAATTACACTCCACTGCAGCCACAATACAATCAACAAACTCAGCTGTAGTCACAACAAATTTTGTTGCAGCCACCATACCTTCAGCTGCCACATATGCATGCTCAAGCACCTATGCAAAAATAGTATATCCCAAGTTCCACATTTGATCCCTTCGCAACTATTGAAGCTTTGATGCGATAATATTCCACCAGGAAGGAAGCAATTGTTCAAGGAAATTCGTTATCGATTCGTGTATTAGGAACACAACTGGGAAAACTTGCTTCCACATGAATCTTAGACCGTAAGGCACACTTCCAAGTGATAAGGAATCAAATGTAACAACTCAGGAAAGTGGTGAAGTGAATCATATCAAAAAGATTGCATTCAAAGAGCTTGTTGTTGTACCAACAAAACTTGTTCCAACAATTGTCAGTCATATGCCAAGTGTGCAACAATCTAAAGTGTTGGCACAATCTGAAATGTCTATGCAATTTGATGTGTCGGCAAAATCTGAAGTATCTCCACCTCTATCTTTGCTAAGACAATTCATAACTATGTGTAGAGTCAAAAAGATGGTAGTACTTTGTCAATGGAATCTAAGCATGTATCTCTTGAGGAACCAACAATGTTGGATTTAAACCCATTGAGGAAAGGGTATGAACATTTGGGAAAATATACTTTATCCATGGTAATTCCCTTCAATATTAATGCTGCACCAAAATCTCTACTAATGGAGATGTTTGAAAAGTCTAAACAAAGTAGTGGTTGGATGCTTGAAAAACTTCAGAGAATTTGTCTTTCATTTTATTTACATAGAATTCTAGTAGAGGAATGCTACGACAATTAGCTGGAGCAACAAATGTCACCGCAAAGGAGGCTACTTCCAACAATGATGGAAATCGATGAGAGTGAGGTAATCAAATGGTTAGATTTTGAAAATGTTATTCTGTAACCTCTTATACTTGCCTAAGCGTTATACCAAAATTCAAGAGGTAACAACATGTATTTCAACTTCCAAGAAAACATTTCCAATTTAACATCTCATAACTTATAATACTTATATATCATAGGGTAAAATACTAAGTATTTAGTCTAGAATCATATCAAAGTTTTGTTACAAAATGATGCCACGTTGGGTAAATCAGTAAAGTGTATCATATCAAAATTTAGGCTCATGTCAGCCAAATAAAGACAATATGGTGGATAGAAACATTACAACAAGATACGTATGAATGTGTCGATCCTCCAAGTGCCAAGTCCCAGGGTAGCCTATCCAAAAGTATCTGAAAAAGGAAAGATTTGGGGGAAGTGAGCTAGGGAGCTCAATGTGTTCCAAAGTGCAAGAAAAAATACATATATAGTTCAGATATGCATAAATCAATCCAGATCATGTTTTAAGTGCAACAAAGGTTCCATTATAACCTGGCTACCCTCAAACCGAACACCAAAATGCAATTCCCCTTGAACTGCACACTGAAGGACTTATCCCAGGCCCGTAGGCGTAGGGGCCTACCCAGAACGTCTTACCCTAGGCTCATTGGGCATATGAGCTTAACCAAAGGATTTACTAGCTGGATCAGGGTTGTTCCTGCAGACACTTCAAATTATATCCCAAGAATGTACCCCAAGTAAAACAGTTCAGTTCGATATGCATTATCATCAGAATTTAGATAGTAGACATGTAATTATCTCCATTATACAGAAATCAAACATCTTAGTTCTAGATCAGACATGAGGCATACTTCCAAACATATTATGTAGTCATGCTTACAAACAGAAGGTAATCATGCTTTTCAATTCAGAGAATATTTCATAATATATTCAGAGATATCATTCCAAAGTTCAAATAAATAATAATATAGCACGCACGGAACACACCTCAAAAGCTGGTCAGAGAGGTCTATCGGGCACCTGCCTCACTATGTTCTACCACTGTGCTAGGCCCTAAAACATAATGGATTAAGGTTACTACGAGAAATAAACTCTAACTTAAATTGATCATAAAGTTTGCAAGATCATACTAGTAACTACGGGGGCGTGTGGATGAGCGGATGGAGAGGAGCTAGGTTGAGCAGACGAATAGTCAGGGGAGTCTTGGGAACCTTTAAACATATAATATTTACATCAGTACTTTAATTAAAATAATTATTTTAAAGTAACAACTTAATAAATAAGCATGTTCCGGTTTAAGGTCAGATTCGAAGGCTTTCGGGTTAGAATTTTGTGAAACAAACTTCGAAAATGGACTCAAGATATCGAAAAATGTAAAACAGGGGTTTTTAGAAAAGTTGACTTTTTGGTCAATGGTTAAAGGTTAAAGTCAATGATGACGTCAGCATTGACTGCTGACATCATTAGTCAACAGGTCAATTGAGTTGACTTGGACAAGTTGACTCAGACGAGTTGACTCACTGAGTTGACTCGGACGAGTTGACTCAGTAAGTCAACTCGATGGGCTAACTCGAACTAGTCGGGTTATGGGTTTGGACCGGTTTAACCGGGTTGGGCCGATTCACTTACCCAGTGATATCGAACCGTCGGACGGCCATCAGAAATGGTCGCCAGAGACTTCCTTCTGTGTCGATTCTGCCAGAAATCGAACGATTGATAATCCCAAAATCACATTTAACCTAAAACTTAGCCAAACATGCCGAAATGTGGCCGGAGCTTACCCAAACAATTCAAAAATAGTCAGAAGACTGCGTAGCACCGACGAAGCCCTTGCCGGAGTCGGATGAACGATTGGACAATTGGGTTTTGTTTAGCACGGCACAAGGGACACGTTGGTAGTGGTAGCATACTGGACGAACAATGAACGGTGACCAGAACGACAAGTAAAGCGAAGTGATGTTTAAACAGCTTCGTCAGACCTTTAAGCGGTCTACCTCGGCTAACGACGGCGCATAAGCGTGAGTGGCTAGTGGCGACGGGTTTAAGGTGGAGCGGTGATTTGTCCAACAGTGGCGGTGCACGCCACAACACAATGGAAAGGGAGATCGGTGGGTGGTCGGACTGGGTTGGTAAGAAAAGCAATAAGGCCTTCTGGAATTTGGATCATTTAATTTTGGTTAGTTAAGGGGTCAGAGGGGTTATTAATTATCCTTGGTAAGAAGACCACAAAGATTCAAAAGAAACTCAGGGAGACTTTGACAACAAGAGCTACTTAGCTCAGTTGGCTGGGTCACTAGCCAAGAGACCAAAAGGTTGTGGGTTCGATTCCCACAACCAACAACCCCTTTTTCTTTCATTCATTTTTTTTCATTTTTTCTACCAGAGTGTTACAACTCTCCCCCTAAAGAAATTTTTTTCCTCGAAATTACCTGATTTAAACAGATGTGGAAACTGCTCCCTCATGGATCCTTCGATCTCCCAAGTAGCTTCCATAGGGCTACGATTACTCCATTGAACTTTAACCATCGGAATACGTCTGTTCCTCAGAGTTCTCTCATTTGAATCTAAAATCTGAACTGGTTCCTCCTCATAAGACAGGTCTGGCCTTAAGTCCACATCCTAAACCTGGATAACATGACTCGAATCTGGATGGTATTCTCTCAACATGGACACATGAAAGACATCATGGATACAACCAAGCTTAGGAGGCAATTCAAGCTGATAGGCAACAGACCCAACCTTCTTCATAATACGGTACGACCCAATGAATCTCGGACTTAGCTTACCCTTGCGTCCAAATCTCAAAACTTTCTTCCAAAGGGATACTTTTAGAAAAACCTGATCATCAACCTCAAACTTAATATCCTTTCTTCTCCGGCCAGTATAAGATTTCTGTCTGTCAAAAGCCTCATTCAGACGATTACGGATTAATCTGACAGTCTTCTCAGTCTCTTGGATCAACTTCAGACCCAAAGTCTTCCTATCATACAACTCAGTCCAACAAATAGAAGTATGACACCTACGACCATACATAGCCTTATACGGTGCCATGCTGATACTAGCCTGATAACTGTTATTATATGCAAACTTGGCCAAGGGCAAGAAATCCTTCCAACTACCACAGAAGTCAATCACACAACCCCGTAACATGTCCTCTAAAATTTGAATCACCCTCTCCGATTGTCCATCAGTCTGTGGATGAAAGGATATGCTGAAATTCAGGCGTATACCTAATGACTCCTGGAGGGCCTTCCAGAAATGAGAAGTGAACCTCGGATCTCGATCAGAGATGATTGATAAGGGTACCCCATGTAGTCTGACAATCTTTGAGATATACATCCTTGCCAAACTTTCCAGAGGATAAGTAACTTGAACAGGGATAAAGTGAGCTGACTTGGTGAGCCGGTCAACGATCGCCCAGACAGAATCCTTTTTAGAAGGAGACAGAGGCAACCTGGTAACAAAGTCCATTGTGATACGCTCCCATTTCCACTCGAGAATCTTAATGGGCTGCAACAAACTAGAAGGATGCTTATGTTCTGCCTTAACTTGCTGGCAAGTCATACACCGTGACACATAGTCAGAGATATCTTTCTTCACGCCAACCCAACGGTACCTCTGTCTTAAATTTTGATACATCTTATCCCCATCGGGATGCATGACATAGGGATTGTCATGAGCTTCATTGAGAATGGTTCCCTTCAAGTCGGCATCACCAAGAACACAATAACGACCCTTGAAGCATAAGACCTCGTTTTGATCAAAAGCATAGACAGAGGTAGATCCTTGCTCAACCTATTGTATGATAAGAAGTAAGGAGTTGTCTAAGAGCTGTCTGGCCTTTATTTTCTCGACCAAAGTCGGTTTAACCTGCAACTCAGCCACAAGGCTGTCATCATCAAAGATACTCATCCTGGCAAACATAGATCTTATGTCAAAAATAGCCTTACAGCTCAAAGCATCAACAACAAAATTGGCTTTCCTCGAATGATACTCAATCTCACAATCATAGTCTTTAAGAAGCTCAAGCCAACGACATTTCCTCAGATTTAACTCCTTCTAGGTAAGAAGATACTTCAAGCTCTTGTGATCAACATAGATATAAAACTTCTCCTTGTAGAGATAGCGCCTCCAAATTTTCAGAGCAAAGACCACTACGGCTAACTCAAAATCAGGGGTAAGATAATTACACTCATGCGGCCTCAACTGATGTGATGCATAAATAACTACCTTCCTATCCTGCATTAGTACACAACCAAGCCCGGAGTGTGAAGCATCGCTATAGATTGAGAAGTCCTTTCAAGACTCGGGTTGTGTTAGAACCGGATGCAACAAGTACCCATGTCCACCCATGAACGAGGAGAGTCATTTGTACCTAATTATATAGTAAAGAATGGAGAGAATGAAGACAAGTTGAGTAATATCCCCCGATTATTGCTCCTAATTTACAACTGATGCTGTCTCCACAACATCTAATGTCAGCGCATCAATTAGATAACACATCTCCACCTTTTCCTTAATGGTTTGAGAATGTTGAGTTGGATAATCAATTTCAATTATTTCATGATACTTTGTAACAACTTACAGTTCAAATTCCTTTGATTGATGCTCTTACACAGATTCTGAGCTACGCAAAGTTCATGAAGGATATCTTGTCCATGAAGAAGAATCTCAATACGATGGAAACCATTGCACTTACCGAGGAGTGCAGTGCGTTAATATCTACCCATCTACCTAGAAAGATGAATGATCTAGGTAGTTTCATCTTACCTTGTTCTATTGGTAATCATTACTTTAGTAAAGCTCTTTGTGATTTGGGGGTTAGTATCAATTTAATGCCACTATCTACTATTCAAAAGTTGGGCATTGGAGAAATGAAATCCACTGCAGTTATATTACAATTGGCTGATAGATCTTTGACTCATTTGAATGGTTAAATTAAAGATTTGATGGTCCATGACTCATTTTATTATTTTGAATTGTGAGACCGACAAATATGTTCATATTATTCTTGGTCATCCATTTTTAGCTACTGGGAAGACATTAATCGATGTATCAAAAAGAGAGTTTACAATGAGGGTTGATGATGACAAAATCACATTTGGGATGGTCAATGCTGATATGAAAAGAAAGTCTGTAGAATGTCATCATATTGACATTACTTATCACATTATTTGGGAAGACCTCCACCATCATGGTATTCTCTTGTAGAAGGTACTGCGTTAACATTGGTAGAAGAATATCTCCCAAATTATGACCATATTGTTGAAGTTCTTACTACGATAGTTCATCATAAATGACAAGTTGAATATTTGGATCTTACTCATCGGTTAATTCCTACTTTCAAGCCATCAATTGAAGAAGCCCCTATTCTGGTACTCAAACCATTGCCAGCTAATCTCAAAAATATTTTCCTTGGAGATGCGAAAAGACTCCTAATCATTGTCTCTACAACTCTGGATGCAATACAAGACGCTAAGTTGCTAGATATTCTGAAGCGACACAAACATGCTATTGCGTGGACAATTGCTGATATCAAGGGCATTAGTCCATCCTTTTGCATGAAGAAGATTAAGCTGGATGATATGAACAAACAATCCATCGAGCCATAGAGAAGATTTAATGAAAAGATGAAGGAAGTAGTCAAGAAGGAGATCCTTAAATGGTTGGACGCAAGTATTATCTATGCAATTTTTGACAGTGCATGGGTAAATCCAATCCACTGTGTTCCTGAGAAATGTGGCATTACTGTGGTTCTTAATGATTCTAATGAGATGATTCCAACTCGTATCCCTATTGGTTGGCGTATTTGTATGGACTACAAGTGCCTCAATGCAACCACAAGGAATGATCATTTCCTCTTCCTTTCATAGATCAAATGTTAGATCAACTTGCGGGCAAGAAGTATTATTTCTTCTTAGATGGATATTCTGGCTACAATCAAATTGATATTGTCCCTAATGACCAAGAGAAGACTACTTTTGCATGCCCATTTAGGACATTTGCTTTCCGTCCACGCTCTTCGATCTTTGCAATGCACCGGCCACATTTCAACGGTGCATGATGGCAATATTCTTAAATACGATTGATAATTCCCTTGGAATATTTATGGATGATTTTTTGGTCTTTATGAATGTAACCCCCACCCCTGACTCGATCTAGACGCAAGATCAAATCGGGCGAGCTATATTGGGTTTGCCAAAACAAACCTGAAAAGATTTAACTGGAAACACGAATTTAATTGCATGCAAAACAATTAGGGACCAAAACGGAAGAATCTAAAACCTTTAATATCCATAACAACAGACATAATACCAGGTGTACAGATACGGTCTCAAGGTGTACAGATATGTGGGGGCGTATCGGTACGGTCCCTAGGCGTATTGATACATGAGTTGCAAACCATTTTCCCAGAATTCTAGTAGCTAAAAAATGTAACGGTACACCTCTACTCATACCAATATGCAGGCAAAAAATACACTTACCCGTATCAATACACCTCTACCTAGACTGATACACCTGGGCTTAAAATTTCCAATTTTGTTGGTTTTTCGTACAATTAAGGATCCAAACATGATTTAAAAGACCCCAACCATATACACAACATTTCTAAAGATCAAACCATGTTAAAACATCGTAGAAACATGATCAAATCATGACATCATACTTCAAATGAAAATCTAGAGGCATGTTTCCTAGAAAACAACCAACCACTATACGAAACATGAATCTAAAGAAATATTAAACATAATTGGCCATTTACAATTCAAAAACAACATAACAAACTTGCTCAAATAGGGAGTTTAGCATAAACCCCCTAAACACAAAGAACCCCATTGCCTTTATTACTGCAAGTCTAGTTCGAAACCATACGTTCAATGTTCGAAGTCTTTGGTATTCCTTTGCTTGCTCATTGCCTAGAAACCTTTAATTATTTGCATTGATGGAAAAAAGGAGCGTAAGCACACTAGGCTTAGTGAGGAGTGCTCGAACAACACACCATCAATGCACTTCAAATCCATATTTTCCAAAACCATATTGAAATTACCATTTCAATCATCTTTCAAAACATCATGCCTTGAAAACCATGCACTTAATAGTTCCAAAAACCATCAAATTAAACCATATGCAACATGTATCATGGGTCAACAACAAATCCCATTGCTAACCCTCAATTTAAGCCTTCCCATGCATAACAATTCATATGCAAAGCTTAAAGAGTAAACATGTATAAACCAACATTATACATCAACATCCATCAACATGATACATTAACAATTATATTGACTTTCAAGTGATCATAAACCAATTTCTAATTTCCAAAATATTACATTGGATACATCGGATACACGGATTCAACAAGTGTCCTCTCAACACTTCATGCCATCTCAACCGGAATTATGGTACCACTAACAAACGAGGTACAATCACAACCCCTCTCATCGATTAGACGCATAATCCACTAATGGGAGTTTTTGGTACCATATAACCCCTCAACTGTTAGGGTACTCGTGGTGGAGTATTCTGTACACATAAACCCCTCAACACCCAAGGTAACTTATTTATAGTACACTATCAATCCTATGGCTGGCCAACTATATCCGATAACATTTTAAACCACATCAGTTGGCAATATAATTCATTATTAACCATGTGCCTCACTATTTTCATATGCATCAATTCAAAACCATTTCCAAAGCAACAAACCATACTTTAAACAAGTATTCCACATACTTACATGCATCATTTACCGAATGCATCCATCATCATTATATTATCAAAAACAGTATAAAACATACTCTAAATCATGTTTAAACAGTAGGTACCATGTAATTCAAAACAAGTGCATAAAATCCATTTCTTAAAAGCACGACCAAGGGAGGAATCTCTTTATACTTACTTTTGAGTTTAAACCAGCATTTCAAGCTTAAGTTTAAACTCCAAACATAACCTTTAAACCATATCAAAGCTGAAATCCACGTTCGTACTCACCGACAAAGCAAAGCTTTATTCGCCGATGTGAAAACAAGCGTTCGAAGCCTCTGAAGCTTCACCAACAACCTTAGGATCACCCTCCACTATTTTAATCACATAAAAACAGAGGATTAGTGCATCATCATGCATTCATAATCCCAACAACACAACTCCTCAACTTTGCCTCACTAAAACCATCAATTGCCATATGAAAACAACCGAAAACACCATCACACATCATCCAAACATTACCCAGCCAAAACCTAAAGGTCTAATCCATCAATTAACTTCAATTGACATCCAAAAACAACCTAACATCAACCTTATATCTCCAGCATACATTAAACCTCCACAACTCCTCAAAAGCACATATCTAACAACCTAGAAAATTAGAGATTCATATAGCTTTGGGATTCCAGTGTTAAAATAAATCTATTAACATTATAAAACATCAAAATCTTGATTAAAATCAATCAATAACTCAACAAAACAGATCCAATTCGAAAATCACATAATCTCATCAATTAAACATTGATTAAACTAATTTTTCACAATTAAATCATTGAAACTCATTAGAAAACATATAGAAAGGATCAATAACTTGGTAATTTTAGTAAAGAACCATTCGTTAGAGGAGAAGAATGAACCTTACCTCAATGAGTGAATTTCCTCTCAAGTGGATGGTTTTACTCTTGAAAAACAAAAAATAACAATGAGATTTTGTAAAACAACGTTAAGCATTCCATTAGAAATAAAAGACTTAAGAAATCAAGAGTATTACCTCATATCTTTTATGAAAAGGAGAGTGTTTGACTGAAAAGATTTTGAGAGAAAAGTCTTTAGAGAAAAGTTACGTCAAATGTTTTTAAGAAAAATAACCACCTCTTATAATTAACTCCTCTTTAATTCATTTAAATAAACCCATTAAAATAAATCAAAATTGCGAGAAGATCCTGATAAAACATTTAGGTAAAATAGCTCCTTAAAGATTTAAAGTTTTGACCCTTTTACAAAACAATCACTAAAAATAGTTTTCAGTCTTTATATTTTGGTCACTAGCCAAAATGTCCAATTTTCTAATTCCAGTTTTCAAAATTGACTTTACCAAAAATATCCGTATATTAAATAACGATTTTTAGACATTTTTCCCAAATATTTTCTTGCTCAAAAATTTTTAATCCCGAATCTGACTCGAATCTCTAACCCGATCCACCGAACCGTTTAATCAGCCTATAAACTGCTAGGCCCAAAACCTGGGCATTACAATGAATGATTGATTATTCCCATTTTAAAAGAAAAGAAGAAAAAAATATATACTTATATATTATAATGAAATAAAGGTTGTTTAGGTAGGTGGAATTTGAGATGTAAGGCATGGTGCTAGCTTTGATGAATTGCAAGTTCATTCATTCATATTCATGAGTTGTGTAATCACTAATTTTATTCGGGGTTTGTTGCAACCCTTTTCAATTGGTTTTGACGTTTTGGAAAACTTTATAAAATCACGAAGTCGCCACCAATCTTTTAAAAAAAAGCGTGATTGGATCACTTTTAAAACAAGGGTATTTTGATAAAACATTTTATTTATCAAAATAAAATTTTGGTCCACGAAAAATAAAGAAAAATAGGTTCAGGGGTCAGTTACGTGTGGGGAAGGGTTAACACCCCCACAACGCCCAAAAACTGGTACCTAATTGATTTCAAAAAGTGCTTTAAAAACTGAAATTAGCAAGTTCACAAATTTCGATTTATTTGTCCGCAAAATGATTGTAAATCTATTTTAACGGCCTTATCGCCCGAGAAATGAACTTTAATCACCGCCAACACTCCTAACGTTAACCCGTCATTCCCGTTTGATAAGACACCGCATCAATTATGTTTTCACTTTTTTAATAAATCATCAAGAAAATTAAATATGTTAGAGTCTTTTAAAATTTACTGTTTAAGACCTAAAAAAATATCTACATTTATTTTAATTATTAAGGTTTAAATATAATTAAGTGTGTTTTATTGAAAATGAAGAACATTTTACACACAAATGTCTATTATATGTTTTAAGTCCCTAATCCTAATGTTTTACACACAAATATATGTATACATATAAAGGAAAAACATCATTTAAATTAGATATAAAAAATAATTGTTAAACAAAGAAAATGGATTATTAATTTCACTTTTTATTTGAGTTTAAGAAGCGTATTTTTATTCTCCTTTTAAATTTTTTTAAAAAATATTAAAAGATTAAATAAGATTTAAAAAAACACGACCAGATTTAAAAAGAATTAAAACTCAAAGCCAACTTTTTAACAAAAATAGTGACCAATTTGAAAGGGTTTTAAAATATTATTTTCGTAATAAAAGAAAATGTAAAAACATGATTTAATGAGGGGAAATAAAAAAAGTTTTGGGTATAAAACCCACTTTAAACATCTTTTAACTATCTTCTTAAATCAAAATGGATCAAACCAAAAAAAACTTTAAGTGTTTTTGGTGTTCTTCAAAGATGAAGAACACCCAAAGGCAACCATCGTGTCGGCCGCCCACCACTGGCGCCGGCCGCCGCTTGTCAGCGGTGGTGCTTTTCTTTTTAATTTTTAAAAAATAAAACTAAAAAAATCAAAAAATCTATTTCATATTCGAAATTAAAGATTAAATTTCATTTTCATCTCTTATTACAACCAAAGATAGAACAATATTAAGCTAAGAAAATTAAAAAAACAATAAAATGAAGAGAAACAATACCGGAATAAAAAAGAACTTGCTTGCTTCTTATTCCAAAGATTCGAATTCCACCAATTCGTTTAACTCACAATGTGTTTCTACTAATCCTTGTAATGTTGATTTTTTTCTTCTTGTTCTTGTTTTCCAATGAAAAAAAATACATGGCTATTTATAGCTAAAAAACACTTGATTTACAAGGAAAAAATCCCGAAATTCTTCCCCTTGGCTTGAATTCAGACAGATTTCAAGTTGCTTGATTCTTGCCCTCTGGATTTTTGCTTTAAAATGCTGATTTGGGGTGATTTGTCTCCCTAATTTTTATGTTTGAATCCCCATAATCCCTTTATTCTTTATTGTAGATTCGAACGGTGGGCGTTGGCCTTTGCGACGGTCGGCGAAAACCGACAACGGAGTAGCGGTCCGGCGAGGCTGGACGATGCTGATCGGTGACGGATGGCGGTGTCGTGGCAGAGGAGAAGACTGCCCAGCAGTCGTGCTATTCGAACGGGGAGGTTGGGGAAGACCAACCCACGCGGGTGCAGCGCATGCGCCTGGCGTATGGCGGCGCGGGTCGTCCTCTCCTACCCCCTTTTTTTCATTTGATCCAAGCCACTCCCTCATTCTACCCTAAATCCAACGGTCACAAACAAACCTGCACATAAAAGGTTTAAAAAGATTAGTTGGGCCAAAAATGGATTTTATTGTATCATACATAATAAATTAAAATGGACCCCTTTTGGTGGATCTTAATTAAAAATGAGTCTTTTTGTTATTATCTTTTTAAGAAACAAAAGTTTTTTTATTAAATAAATAAATAGATAAATAAAGAAAAAAGAAAAATATATATATTTTAAACTTGGGTGAAAATTGAGTGACAACAGCTGCTCCTCTTTGGTTATTCTGGTGAGACAGGAATAGAGCAAAGAACATAAGACACTAGTTTTCATCAATTATCAAACACTTAATGCCTGAAATGACAAGCGGGTTTTATTCTCCTTGCGCTCGAACAGATAAGCAGGTTCTATTCTCCAAATGCCTGAACGAATAGGCAAGTTCTATTGTCCTTGTGCTCGAATAGATAAGCAGGTTCCATTCTCCAAATGCCCAAACAGATAGGCAGGTTCTATTATCCTTGTGCTCAAAATAGATAAGCAGGTTCCATTCTCCAAATGCCCGAACGGATAGGTAAGTTCTATTGTCCTTATGCTCGAATAGATAAGCATGTTCCATTCTCCAAATGATAGATAGGCATGTTCCATTCTCCAAAATGCCCAACGAATAGGCATAGGCAAGGTTTCTATTCTCTAAATCCTTGTGCTCGAAAATAGATAAGCATGTTCCATTCTCCAAATGCCCGAACGGATAGGTAAGTTCTATTGTCCTTATGCTCGAATAGATAAGCATGTTCCATTCTCCAAATGCCTGACTAGATAGGCATGTTCTATTCTCCTCATGCACGAATAGATAAGCAGGTTCCATTCTCTAAATGCCCGAACGAATAGGCAGGTTCTATTCTCCTCATGCTCGAATAGATAAGCAGGTTCCATTCTCTCAAATGCTCGAAATGCGATAGATAGGCATGTTCTATTCTCCTCATGCTAAGCGAATTCTCTAAATGATAATAGGCGGTTCCTATTCTCCAAATGCTCGAATAGATAGGTATTCTTTCTATTCTCCTCATGCTCGAATAGATAAGCAGGTTCCATTCTCCAAATGCCTGAACGGATAGGTAGGTTCTATTCTCTTCATGCTCGAATAGATAAGCAAGTTCTATTCTCCTCATGCTCGAATAGATAAGAAGATTCTATTCTCCATATGCCCGTATAGATAGACATGTTCTATTCTCATCATGCTCGAATAGATAAGCAGGTTCTATTCTCCTCATGCTCGAATAGATAAACAGATTCTATTCTCCAAATGGCCGAATAGATAGGTAGGTTCCAAAAGATGACTTCATCCTCCATATGTTTGGATGAATAAGCGAATTCAAAAACATGTCAAAAATAATTGCAAATGATCCAACTAAGATGCATATGCCCCTAGGGATTCCTATTCATGAATGCATGTCCTATTTCTTTTGCTATTTTTTTCTTAACAATTTTCCTAATAAACACAGAAAAAACTGTAAAGCTCTGGAAAACTCAGATTATATCATCTCAAACATTTTTTCAACTCTGGCAATTGATGGTGAGTGTCAGTTTTGGCCCATCCTATCATAAAATTCCATCGTCCATTCCTTGGAAAGTAATCATGGACATTTTCAGCTTCATCGCATCATGGGTTCAAAATTACCTTTGGACAATACATTCATCCTTTCCTGTGATTTCTACCTTGATTTTTTAAATAGGGAAGTTCCTTTTTTTCTAGGACACCTAAGAGTGAAACTCCGTGGGGATATGGGAAATGCATCAGTTTTACCAACATTAATGCATGGGAAATCATCTGAAAATTGCAACTGTATGCTTCGACGATTGACTAAATAATCATAAATAGTCATCTCCATCACTTCTGTTTTTCCATTCTTATTTTTAGCACTTCCTGATCATTGCACATTTGCTTGCTCAATCCAAGTATCTTGTACTCCTGGCTGGAAGGAACGACTTCATCCTCATATTCTTCAACACTCTTTATCATCGTAGTTGATACGTCAAGCTTCCTAGAATCTTGCTGCTCTTCCAAAATCTCATAGCCTTAGCTATTTCCTCTAATGTCTGTAAAATTGTTCTCATTGTTGTAGAAGGCAAGTTATCTTGTGTAAGCATCTTTGTTTTGCAACATGCTGCCTTGAAGTAATGTTAAAGCATCTCTTGAGGGTTTTCCACAAAGGTTTGTAGCAAAACCTATTTCCATTTTGATTTTCCTTATTAGTTTTGCTGTTTTTTTACGTCATAATCTCTAAATTTGACCATTGAATACCTCATAGTTCCAATATCCTTCTAGACAATTTTCAAAGTAATACTAAAAAATATTTTGTATATTTCAAGTGATATCAAATTTTAATTCTCTTTTCAATGCAAGATGCTTTGTGGAAAGATGTCAAAGGAGGAAAATAAAAGGTCTACACAACAAAACTTTATTGGTATCGTGGCAAAAACCCATAGAAATTACAAGGGAATAAGCATTCAGATATCATAAACCAAAACTCCTCCTGTCACGACTTCATAAGATGCCTTGAATGTTCCACCATGTAGAGAAGATCCTGGACATAATGATTATGCAGAAGGATATGAAGTTCCCAAGCCAATCCCCGAGGAAGGTCTTACTTGCAAATTGTCTGACCCGCCCTTTATGGGTTTTCAACTCAGACCCTCTTTTGGTTTCAAAACGCCTTTTCGGGTTTTCATTTCTTTTTCATTTTCTTTTTTTTCTCCTTTTTCTCCTTTTTCTTTCTTTTTCATTTTCTTTTTTTCCTTTTTTCTTCAAACATAATACTTCTTATCTGAATCTGAATTTATCAGGTTCTGGAGTTTGTCTCCCTGCATTTTAGCTAAAATTAGCGCTCTTCCTAAGAAAACCTTTGTTACAATATAAGGTCCTTCCCAATTTAGTGCCCATTTTCCTTGAGCATCGCTTTGGATTGGCAGCTTCTTCTTCAACACCAAATCCCCCTGTTTGAATTCTTTTGGGCGGATTTTCTTCTCGTGAGCCCTTATCATCATTTTCTAGTACATTTGCCCATGACACAGTGTTTTCAGTCTTTTCTCTTCAATTAAGTTCAGTTCATCATATCTTGCTTGAACCCATTATGCTTCTTCCAACTTTGCTTCCATTAAGACACGGAGCAATGGTATTTCAACCTCAATGGGTAGCACTGCTTCTACTCCATATACCAATGAGAAAGGTGTTGCCCCAGTGGAAGTTCTTACTGCAGTTTGATAAGCGTATAAGGAAAATGCCAGCTTCTCGTGCCAATCTTTATAAGTATTAGTCATTTTTGCGATATCTTGTTAATATTCTTATTCGCAGCTTCTATTGTCCCATTCATCTTTGGGAGATATACCACATAATTATGATGCTTGACATTGAACTGCTCATAGACTCCACTTATCATATTGTTGTTCAAATTAGAAGCATTGTCGGTGATGATACTTTCAGGCAAGCTATATCGGCAAATGATTTTCGTTTTCAAAAACTTGCAAACCGTGGATCTGGTGACATTTGCATACGAGGCTGCTTCTACCCATTTCGTGAAATAATCGATGGCTACCTAGATAAAACGATGCCCATTTGATGCCTTTGGGTGAATATGACCAATGACATCAATGCCCCACATGGAGAACGGACAATGGTCTATCATAACATGAAGAGGTTGAAATGGCATATAAACCTTGTCAGCATAGATTTGGCTCTTGTGGCATTTGCGAGAATAGCTGATGCAATCACCTTTCATGGTTGACCAATAATATCCCAAGTGCATGATTCTTCTGGCCATGGTGAAACCACTAGAATGGGTTTTGCAAACTCCTTCATGAACTTTTTCCACAATTAATTGAGCCTTTTTTGCTCCCACGCATCTTAGAAGCATTTGATCATGACTTCTCTTGTATAAAATCTCTCCATCAAGGACATACCCTGATGCCATTTTCCTGATATTTTTCTTTTCATTCGCTGTAGCTTGTGGCGAGTATTGCTAGAATTTTACATATTGCAAGATGTCATGGTACCATGGCAATCCATCCATCTATTCTACATCATGACAATGAGCTGGAGAGTCAAGCATATATAACCTGATGGGCATCATCTCAGAACCTTCATTTACCCTAAACATGGCGGCTAAGGTGGCTAAAGCATCAACCATTTGATTGTTTTCTCTATGGAGATATTTGAAAGTGATCTCATCAAATTCCTTGGTCAACTCAAAGACTAGCTTATGGTATTCCACCAACTTTGCATCTTTCATCTCCCATTCTCCACGTATCTGATAAATGACCAACGAGGAATCCCCAAAGACTTTTAGGGTACAAATTTTCTTCTTTATGACCTCTCTTAGACCCAATATACAAGCCTCATACTCCACCTTATTATTAGTGCAGAAGAACTTCAAACAACTGGTAAAAAGGTAATAATCTCCCTCTGGTGAAACCAGAACTGCCCCTATACCTCTTCATAATGCATTTGCTGCACCATCAAAATTCATAACCCAAGATTCCGTGGGAGCCTCATCATCTCCTGAGATACACATCAAATCTTCATCAGGAAAATTGAAGTTTAATGCTTCATGGTGATCACAGGAGCGACTTGCCAAAAAGTCTGCTATGGCACTCCCTTTTATCGCTTTTTAGCTTACATACTGAATATCAAATTCTAATAATAACATTTGCCAATGCGCTAACCTTCCTGATAAGGCTGGAGATTCCATCATGAACTTTAGTGGATCTAACTTTGAGATTAACCACGTAACATGATAAAGCATATATTGTCTTAGCCTTCTAGCTGTCCACACCAAAGCACAACATAGTTTTTCAATTGACGAATATCTAGCTTCACAATCAGTGAATTTCTTGCTCGGTAGTATATCGCCTTTTTTTTTCTTCCAGTATCATCATGTTGTCCTAACACACAGCCATGGAATTTTCATAGACCGTTAAGTACAAGATCAGTGGTCTCCCTAAAATAGGTGGTACTAATACTAGAGGATTGCTCAGTTGTTCTTTGATCTTTTCCAAAGCCGCTTGACATTCTTCAACCCAAGGCCATAGGTTATTCTTCTTGAGTAACCTAAACATTGGATCACACTTATCAGTTAACCGAGAAATGAAGCGTGCGATGTAATTTAATTGCCCCCAAAAAACCTTGAACTTCCTTTTATGTTTGAGGTGGGGAAGTTCCTGTATGGCTTTTATCTTATCTAGATCAATCTCAATTCCTCTTCCGCTCACCACAAAACCCAATAACTTGCCAGATGTGACCCCAAATGTGCACTTAGTCGGATTAAGCTTTAACTAAAACTTTCTCAGTCTTAGGAAGAGCTTTTCTAGATTGACCCAATGTTCTTCCTCAGATCGAGACTTGGCGATCATAGCATCGACACATGCCTCTATTTCTCTATGCATCATATCATGGAAAAGGGTGACCATGGTCCTTTGATAAGTTTCCCCTACATTCTTAAGTCCAAAGGGCATCACTTTATAGCAAAAAGTTCACCATAGCATCACAAAAGTTGTCATTTCCATGTCTTTTGGCATATCTTGATCTGGTTATACCCAGAGAAACCGTCCATAAAAGAGAAGAGTGAATGATCAGCTGTGTTGTCGACTAAAGTGTCAATATGTGGGAGTGGGAAATTGTCCTTTGGGCTTGCCTTATTGAGGTCCCTATAATCAACTCACATTCGTACTTTTCCATCCTTCTTCGGTATTGGGACAATATTTGTCACCCATTCCAGATACATGGCTACCTCAAGGAATCCTGCATCGTATTGCTTCTTTACCTCATCCCTGATCTTGAGGAGTATTTCAGCCTTCATTCTTCTAAGCTTTTGCTTTACAGGTTCACATCCTTCCTTTATAATAAGTC
The DNA here is from genome assembly GCA_019671005.1 of Hibiscus mutabilis. Taxonomy (NCBI): domain Eukaryota; kingdom Viridiplantae; phylum Streptophyta; class Magnoliopsida; order Malvales; family Malvaceae; genus Hibiscus; species Hibiscus mutabilis. The sequence continues at coordinate 49,055,646 of CM033711.1, forward strand.
TATGCATAACGATGTCAGTTTCAAGGTCGTGCATGTCTTGATACGACCAAGCAAAAATATCTTTAAATTATTTCAAAAGCTCAATTAGAGTTTGTCTGGTTTTGGCTGTGATGGTAGTACCAATCTTCACCTCTCGCTTTTCTTCTTCAGTTTCGAGGTTTAATGTTTCTAGTTCCTCTTTATGTTGTAAAATCTATTTTTATCTCCTTCTACCATTCCGAGCATGTCACTGGGTGCATCATATTCTTCCTCATCATCAATATTTCCAATTTCTTCCAAGCATAGAGGTAATTCAAAGTCAACTTTTAAGTCAGACTCGGATTCATTTATGTCAATGATATCTGAAAACCTAATAAGGGAATAAGCAAAAAATATATACAAAGGAAAAAAACAAAATGAATGGAAATTTTTTATGGTTTTAACTTTTAGGTTTTATGGTTTTGGTTTATTTATGAAAAGAAAGTTTGCCACACAAGATTTAAGGAAATACATCTTTTATTGAATTCAAATTAAATGTTTGATAAAGGCCCTTTACATAAGATCCCCACTTGTCTTCGGGCCTGGAGCAAAGAGGTTGGTTTTGAGAATTACTTTGAACATGTTTAAAGACTACATGAATTTCTTCAGCAGTCCAATTGTCAAGCTCAGAGTATGGGCGAATCATTGATAGGTATTGGTTCTCTTCTTCATTGTCAGTTACACCATTGATACTCAGCTTTTCAAATGCTTCATATAAAGCACTCTTTCCTTTTTCCTTCATCACTAATTGGGGCACTTGGATCCAGTATGCCTCCAGATATAAAGTTATAGTTCAGGGGAGGGAAAGTCATCGGTCCCCATTTAATTTCCTCTCCCTTCAATCTAGCTCTTCTCCTCTCTTGATGCTTTCTAATTTCAACTCTTCTTTGCCATTTGTTGGGCTTGAAGCCCAATTCAAAACGATCCTTTTTCGCTGGGATTACTATGAGATACAACCTTTCTTGATGCCTCTTTTTGAATCCTTTTCCAATTTCAGCTCCTTTCCCAAGCTTTTGCTCTACCTGCATCTTTGCACAGCTTGATAATTCCGGTTCTGGCACCTTGCTTCCTTCAGTGACAAAGGTTGCATTGACTAGATCCAATATCCTAAAATGACATTTGAGTGCACCCTCATCGATCTTGATAAAGGGTGCGTTAGTGGTTACTGATACAATGATTTCTTTTTCTGCACTGACAATTATTAGTTGTCCATCGATCACAAACTTCAGCTTCTGGTGTAAAGTAGATGGGACCGCTCCTGCTGCGTGGATCGATGGATGCCCAATGAGGCAACTATAGCTAGATCTTATATATCATAACCACAAATTCAGCATCGAAGGTTGTTAGTCCAATTTGTAAAGGCACCTCGATTTTCCCCAACACATCCTTTTGAGTTCCATCAAATGCTCTAACCGTATTTTGGTAAGCTCTCATATGAGAACTATCTATTGGCAGCTTTCTTAGTGTAGCTAAAGGTAGAACATTCAACGTTGACCCATTATCAATTAGGACACCTGGTAACATATGTCCCATACATCTGGTGGTGACGTGCAAAGCTTTGCAAGATCCCATTCTTTCACCTGGTATTTCCCCATCATTAAATGAGATGAAGTTGTTAACAACAATGTTATCGACTAACATATCCATCTTATCAGTTTTGATCTCTTTTGGTACAAATGTCCAGTTCAAAATCTTTAACAAGGCCTCACGGTGGCCCTCGGAACATAGTAGCAAAGAAAGCATATAAATTCAAGCTGGAAGCTTGTGGAGTTGCTCCACGATGCTGTATTAATTGTGTTTTAAAATCATCAAGAATTCTTGAGCCTCTGCTTCCTTTACAGGCTCATGATATGTTATTGGTTTTTCCTTGAAGAAGTCTCTGTCATCTTCTTTTTCATGCTCTTCGGCAATAGTTTTTCTTTGTGCCGCATCACTATCCTCAGCTATTGGGTGGGAATAAAGCCTTCCACTCCTTGTGAAATGGCTCACCTCATTGACTGGTTCTTCTTTCTCATGAACAGATGTTTCCCCCTGAGTTGCCATCGTACAAGCGTAATCCCAAGTGACCTACCTGCTATCCTTGTAGAGAATTGGCGTTGGTGCCTTAATTATGAGCCATGGGGTCACACTCCTTGTTGGCACACCAACTCTTGTTTTAGCCTTAATAACTAAAGGGTTCATTCCAGTATAATCTTTTCTAGAGGATGACTACCCTGATGCACATACATCCAACAAACATTCCTTGTCTTATTTTCCAAAGAACTCAAGTTCTTTCTTATTCATCTTGTCCTGAATTAGTTGCTTAAACTCCAAGCAACAATCAATCACACGTCCTTCCTTCATGCGGTACTCACAGTACAAACATTCCTTAACCACCTTATCCTCCTCCTCAATGATTGCATTCACTCATGCCTTTTGATGATTTGGCAGGGGGTTTCCTTTATCTTCCAAAGTATCGAATGATAGCATCCCTGATTTTCTTAAGTCATCTACCACCCTTTTGAATGCAGTACAATTTTCAATGGTATGTCCCTTAACTCCTGCAAGATACTCACATTGTGCCTTTTCATCATACCATTGTGGATATGGTGGTGAGAATGGAGTAACATGTCTTGGCAGCACCATCTGGGATTTGATTAATTCAATAAACAATTCTGCGCATGTCATTGGAATAGGAAGAAAATATGGTTTTGAGCTCCCTTGATATCTTCATTCCTCTTTTGGCAGGTTTGTGACTGCTGGAGCTGTGGTCAAGACATTGGGTTTGTTGAAGACTACCCATTTCGTGTAACTGGGGCTATAGACATTATCAGCATTGACTTCATTGTCTCTCTTTTTGTAGGGTTTCTTAGTTTCCCCGCTATCCAACCTTCTATTTTTCATGGCCGCAAGTATCAATTCTCCATATATAAGTATGTCTGCAAAACACTCTGTGGTATGATTAAGCATACGATCATAGAAATAACCCTTTAATGTCTCCACGAACATTGGGGTGATCTCACTCTCTAGCAATGGTGGTTGGACTTGGGCAGCCACATCCCTCCATCTCTACGCGTACTGCGAAAGCTCTCATGATACTTTTGCTCTAATCCTTGCAGAACTAAGTGGGTCAGAACCATGTCTGAAACATGCTTGTACTGCTCACTTAAGGCTCTGGACAAATCTTTCCATGATCTGATGTTATTTCGACTTAACAACATATAATAACGTACAACTGACCCTACTAAACCATCTTGGAAACAATGGATAAGAAGCTTCTCATTCTCCAAATACATCGACATTTTCCTGCAATACATAGTCAAATTCGCTGCAGGGCACGTTGTTCCATTATATTTTTCAAAGTTAGGAACCTTGAACTTAGGTGGCACCACCAGATCAGTCACTAAGCTTAAATCCTTGGCATCAATTCCTTCATATATACCTCATTCTTGGAAATATTTAATTATTCCCACCAATTTCTCATAACAATCCTCCCATTTATTCTCAGCTTTCACCTTGTCGGCAATTTCATCAAGATCAGGCACCTCAATGATCTCCTCAGAGTTTATCTTCTTATCATTCCATGCTGAGGTTTCAGCAAAATATGGTGAAATCTTGATCCTAGCTGATTGAGCATCTCTTTGTATGCTTGGATGAACAAATGTCATCCCTTGAAATTTTGGCACAACATTTGCATCCTCACCAGCTTCTACCGCATCTGGGTCCTTAAAGTCTAGCATGGCTGCAATTGAACCAACCGTCTTTTGATGAACTAACTCCATATGTTGCTTTAGATCTGTCTCCAGCTTCTCTAACCTATCCTGGGTACTCTTGTGGTTGCTTTCTAAGGCCATCACTCTGTCTTCCATTGCTCTGACTTTAGACCGAGTACTATACTTGTGATTTGTTTTTGTTATTTTGATTTTCTGTCATTTTATTTAAGTTAGATATTTATTATGTCATGTATGCATGCACAAATGTAAACATAAATGCAAAGAAATGCTATGAAACAAATAATGAAATACAAATGCATGGATGCAAGCGAAGGGCCATCAATTCAAGGAAACATATGCTAAAGAAACAACTCTTTTATTGAATATGAAATGGTCCTTATTACATCAAATTTGTTTACAAATATTTTTCAGCTTGAATTCCCAGTTCCTTGATTTCTTCAATGATCAAAATAAACCTCACCCCCACTTCTCCTGCTGGTATGACATACTGATGAAGAGTTGCATCACGTGTCAAGCCACATCCTGTACCTGGGTCATGACAGTCCTATCAAACCCATCCCATTCTTGGAATCTTCTAGCCATGTTTCTGAGATGAGTGAACCAGTAGTCATTACCTCCCTCATCAGTGTCTTCAAGGACCAGGATCTTTGTCCTATATTCCTGGATGATGTTGTCCATTCCTTCAACCTATTTCTTCAAGGTATCATTCTCACTTAGACAGGTCTGAAGCTCAATATTGGTGTGATGGTTCTAAAGTCTGTGCAACGAGTGGTTCAAATCATCGATCTTAGCTTGTAACTTAGCAACACAAGCCTGACTCTGCTTTAGCTTCACATTGGTCTGATCATATGCCTTCTGCAACTCAAATAGGTAGATATTGTTGTCGTGGGCCTTCATTTTCCATACAACCACACTTTCTTTATCACTTTCATGAACCCATTTGCCACTTCCATTTTTAGCTGCTAGCTTACTCTTCTTTTTCTCCTCAGCAAGGGCTCGTTTATATTTCTCAACTTCACGCCTTCCTCGTTCCTTCTCTTTCCCCACAGCATGCTCGATTTCTTGCTTCCACTGTTCTAGAGTCTTCCTCAGATCATCATTTCGAACAACAGTCTAGAGCTTGAGGAAGTCAACCCTTTGGATCTCAAACTTCTTTTCTAAGTCTTCATACAACTTCACTACTCATTTCGTTTCCCCTTTATACTTTTCAACATCGAGGCCTGACTGAAACTTGTCTATTTGGTTCTACTCTTGCAAGGCTTATATCTCCAGCTTTGCCCTTCTTAACTCTTCTCTTAAGATGTTATCTTCTGTAGGGTCTACCTTTAAGTGTTCTTCTAGAGACTTAGCTTGCCCAGATGTAGGTGCTATGACTTTGTCATTTATTCGCGTATGCCTCCAAATGTCATAGTCCGGGGTGTACATGCAATGACTATCGGATTCTAACTTCATGTGATAACAATAGTTCCATGCATCGCCGATTATCTAAACCTTCTGTCTGAACTCACCTTGGAACTCGAATTTTGATGGGCCAAGACCGGTAGTGAATGGGATGAACTACCGAGACCCAAATTGACGAGATACTAGCAAAGGGGCACATCCAATTCCTCCCCACAAACCTAACAACATTAGGAAGTTAAAATCTCCACATTTATATAGGACTTTGGTGTGGCCCATCCAAGGAACCCTCTATCTGATGTCCTCGTCACGACGATCCTTGAATATATCAATCCATTTATTCTTCTTAATAGCGGGCCACTACTTTGCCAAAAATTCCCGAAGAGGTGAGAAGTTCGGGGAAAACACATTTGATAAAGCTAATGCCGAGCACTTCCAGAAATGACTAAGGGCCCGAACTTGCAGAAGCAGAGCACATCCTCCAAAACGGACACCTTCAACTTTTCGACAAACATTGAGGTAAATGAAGGTTTCAGCAAGTAAGACTGGTACTAGATTGACTCCTCTCTTCAGTTGTTCCAGGAAATCAAGTAGCGCCACATCAATGTTTCCTAGAACCCTCAGAAAGATGACTAAACCATAAATTGCAATGGCTAGGAGATCAATCCTCTTTTCTCTGTCGGGGTGGATCGAAATTATATTTCTGATGCTTGACCAAGGGAAATTAAAGGTTCCCCTCTCTTCTATATCAACCCCTTGACCCAACCATCACTCATGCATGCCTAAAGCTTTCCATGTGGGTTTTTGTTTTTAGGAGGTTTGGCATAGACCCAGTTCTTCTTCACTTTGCACAAGTTGAAAAGGGCTAAGTACTCTGCAAATGTAGGCATCATGTCTTCTTTATTAAAACTGAAGCAGCAATATCCCGGATTCCAGAATTGAACCATGGCTTTCAGAGGCTATTCAACAACCTTTACGTACAAGAGATAGGCTATGTCACCGTAGACTTCATGGAACAACTGCTTAGTCTCATAATCAAAGTGCTCCCAGATTTCCTGCAATTCTTGGACATTGTTCTGTTTAATGCTAATGTTGGCATATTCTGAAGTCTTTGTCTCATGATCAGCTACCAGGCTATCTCCATATGTTCGTTGATTCATCTTGGACCAATATCGATCCTTTGCATTCTTATCTTCACTTTTCAAAATTCTTTCGTCCATAACAAGAGCTTTTCAAATTTGAGCAATGATTTTGAGAATCAACCCCTTCTAAATATGTAATGCTGTGGCATGAATGGTTATGCAAAACAACAAGACAAGGGGAACAAAGATTAGAATCAAGAAAACACAGAGTATTCACAAACAATTCTGGGCAGCACATTACAATACTCCAGGATATGTCTCCCTTTATTACCTAAAACCCTAAGTTTTTCGCATGGCTCTATTGGGGTGGGCTCTAAGTTCTCAAACGGTTGAGTTCTAAAAGGTACCCGAGCTGTCCTTGCTATCCCCTACTAAGGGTAGTGAGGCCCTTGGTTCTCTCCCATTATAGGCTTCAAGCGAAGCAAGTTCAACTCAGGAGGACTTGATTCCTATGTCTTCTCGAAGAATCAGTATCCTTACGAAGACATGAGGTATATGAGTCCTAAAGGTACTTGCTAGGCTCATACAGAGAATCAATATTCTGACATGAGCAAAGCTTTTTCCTCTCACTTAACAGTTGGGTGGAGCTCGGGAATAGAGCTTTTTGCAACACATTTTCTTAAAATGCGTAAAATAGAATTACATTTATTAAGCGGACGAATAAATTGAAACCTTTGTGAACTTGCAATTTCTTTTTCTAAGAACATTTTGAGAACAATTTTTGGCCTGACCCTCTTTTGTTTTTTTAGAAAAAACAAAATGTCCCCAACGGAGTCGCCAAGCTGTCGCAACCCTTTGCAGGTGGTTTTGACATTTTGGAAAACTTTATAAAATCACGGAGTCGCCACTAATATTTTTTTAAAAAAGGTGTAATTGGATCACTTTTAAAACAAAGGTATTTTGATAAAACATTTTATTTATCAAAATAACATTTTGGTCCACGAATGACACGCGTCGTTTTCGTTTCAAACTAATTCCTTCTTCTTAAATAATAAATAAAAGAATTCAAACGTAGTAAAAGAGAAGTAAGGGTCGATCCCACAGGGACTAAGAGAACTTCCTGATTTATGTTTGTTCAATGGGTGAGCCAAGAAGAGAGTTGGATAATATTTAAGTATGGTGGGGATTTGTGGAATTAAGTAAAAATAATAAGAGATTGTAGATAAAATTTAGGAAGTGGATTCAATATGGTAAAGATTAGCCCCGTGCTCTTTCTTTGACTCAGCTTCCTCGGATCATTGGAATAAGGATTTTTCACTTCGGGGTTCACGTGGTTACTCGCCTACAAGGATCAATCCTTGTGATTGTGCCTTGTATACCGAATACCCAAGTGACATCTTTGATATCGATTTTGGAAATTGATCTAGTCAACAACAATGTTGTAGATAAAAAATAAGTAAGCTGACTAAGACTATGTTGTTTTAATAATAACTGATTCTGATCTCAGTTTCCTCTTAGCAAACAATTTTGCTAAGTGTGTTCCCAAGAAGTCAAATGTGCTTCAATAGCCAATCCTTCCTCCCACACATTTAACCAAAACAACATCCTGACCAACGTTAATCTTTGGTTTTGAAATCATTTTGATTTTGAAATTAAGTTTAGAAAACTAAGAGAGATACCCGAAATTGTTTAAGTGCTTTTCGATCCTCACGTTGGAATTGAGCCATTGCTTTAGCCCTTGGCTATGGAGAATTTAGCTAAGTATGATTATGGTAAAAATCATACTTAGCATTAAAAGAAAAGTAGATAAAAAAATTAAAGCAAGAACTAAAGAAAAGAAAGAACTTTATAAAACTCTAAAAGTAAAAATAAAGCTAAGAATGAGAGTGTGAGACGATTTTTGAGTTTGCCCCAAATGGGGTATTTATAGCAGCCTAAAACCTTAAAAATAACCCTAAAGGGATAAGAGATAAATCTCAAATTATTTAAATTAATTACAAAAGATAATTCCAAAGTTTAAATTTAAAATCCGGTTGATAAGTTATCTGATATGCGGCTGATAAGTTATTGTTGCTGCTGACGTGGCATCTTCTAGAAGTAGCTGACGTGGCGTCCAGTCAGACTTTCATGCCCAGATTCATGCCCACTAATCCATCCATGAATCCAAAAAAACAAAAATTGAACAATTTCAGCAGTTTAAGCAATATTCCTGGAATCTACTGTCCTGCATGGAAAATGAACAAAAATGCCCACATTAACAACTTAAAACAACCAATCAAGGAGTAATTAGAGATAAAATAATGCATAATTTAAGCACTAATCAAATTCCCCCTCACTTATTCAATGCTTGTCCTCAAGCATTTCTCAATTATCATGCTAAGAACCTTAAGTTGCTAACTCCAATTTCATAGAATTTCCAAGATTTCTAAAGTAAACTACATCAAGTAAATGTTGAAATTCAAGATCAATCAATCATGGCATAATCAATTAAGTGTAAATCGACCAAGGCATTTCAATCGTCTACCAATTTCAATGAATACAAGACTTAGCTCCTCACATTGATTCACTTATTTCGGTCAAGTATTTCGGGTAAGAGAATTGCTCAAGCCTAAACTAATCAACTCATTACCATAGGCTTGTAACTAGATCTAATCTCCACTATTTAATATGAAAATGATGCAAAAATCAAGAGGACTTTAAAAATGGGTTGTAACGGGGTTAAGTTTCAGGTAGGATAAAAGGCCGAAAATAGGGTTTAAAAAATCAAGACAAGTAAAATTATTCCAAAGAATTTATTCGAAGAGAAGAGAAGAATTCAATCATTTTTTTCATTCGAATTGTTCATTTTTTCTATTTTTTTTCTTTTCTTCTTTCACTGTTCGAACATCACAGTATATTCGAACTGCACTACACAATTCTGTAATTTTTCTGCACTGTTCGAATCAAACTGCACTGATTTATTTTTCTGCACAGTGTGTTTTTCTGCACAATGTTTATTTTTCTGCATTGTTTTCCGAACTAATTCGAATATGATTTTCTCCTTTTTTCTTCATTTTTTTCTCTTCGGATTAACCTCAACTTGTCCTAAAAAAGGGTGACAAAAAATAATTGAAGGGAAAACAAAAAGTAAAATAAGCTTGGTTTAATGATACCGTAAACAAAGAAAAGGATTAAAGGCTCAAAAAATGGTCACTAAGTGGAAAATAAATAAAAGGGTAGGCTATTTGTTCGGGAAGAAAAATTGGTTTAATCCAATGCCTCCATCACATTAAAGCATCATAATAAAAAATGAGCAGTCTCAACAAGTATCGAGTTGCAAGTTCTAGAATGTAATCAATTAGTTTGGCACACTCAATTGAAACAAAGAGAAAGAATAAAAACATATGCTCATTAGGCTCAAAACTCACACGAAAGGTCTATTGAACTAAGTCATGTATCCAATTCAATCAACAAATTCATGAAACGATCAAGAAAAATTTACATAAATTAGTCATACCATGCTATCGTGCATCCTAAATTCGACAAGAACAAGATTGAATTCACAAACAAATGCAAAGAAATTAAATCAAACAAGAGACAAGCAACCAAGGTTATCAACAATTCTAATCAAGAAATAACTCAATTTCAATCACAAAGCATAAGTGAGAGTTAATTCTAATTCCACCCCTCACTTAATCCTAATGTCCCATTATGGAAAATAAAATGCAAAAGAGAGAGGGTGAAAATACTCCCCGATTAATGTCGGCCAAGCCCACGTCCTCGACGAGATGTGCCCAGATGAAGGAAGGATAAGATTTCAGCAATATTGGTTTCAATGGAGTTTAGGCGCTCATTAACATCCAGCTGCGGATTGTTGTCCTGTGTGGGTCGAGGAACCAGCCTCTGAAGGAAAACGCGCTCATTACGAGGTGTACTAGTGCCCGGATGAACAATATATGGCACATCGGGAGTACCAGCTAGATGACCGATTGTATCCAAGCACCTCGCATCCAAAGCATCCATGGAAAATGCGTAAGTAAACTGTGAAGGATCAAATGTCAGAGCGAAAAGACGAGATGCAAGGTGTGCGATATAAGGACCAAGAATAAGTGGCGGTTAGTCCGTGCAACACGCTCAAAGGCATAGGCAATCCAAAAGCCTAAATTTACCTTCATGCCGACTTGCATACACCATAAAAAGAAAAGTTTGACCTTACTTAAATTGGAAGAAGTGTCATTACGGCCAGAATAGTTGTACGCAAGGAAGCGATGAATGTAGCGGAGTGCTGGATTATGAATGGCCCATCCCTTCGTCGCACACAGATCGTATACTAAACCCACCAAGCTAGTAAGAGTTTCATAGCATATGTCACTATCAAAATCATGCAGAATCTCAAGTAAAGCAGTTAAATGCCCAGGATCCGTAACATCTATCACGAATCCCATATAAAAAATAAATTTCGTGATTGACATTGAAAAATACTGACCAAGCAGTCGAAATGATACGACATCAGGAGAGTGCACAGAAATAACAAAATTTTTATCAAATGAAAACATGGTATAAAACTCAAAAACTAGTTCATAATACATGCTACATCTAATTTCCGGATAAGTTGTCCATCAAGAACTGTATGACAGACTCACGCAAGTGCAAACTTTCTAGAGTTTGGGGAGGAATATACTTACAAACTTGAAAGTGACGGTGGCGAATGTGATTAAATCTTTCCAAGTCGTCGCCAACAAACTCCAAGTAGCCATGTAAAACCTCCTCGGCTGGAACTGAATACTTGCGACCATATTGATAGCATTCGAAACGCTCTTCCTGATTAGTATGGTCGTTCGAAACAACACTGTTTCCAGAACTTGCCACGAATGGTTAGGAATCTGGATGTTCGTTGTTTGAGTGGGATAAGGCAGGCTCGTCGGAAAGATGTCCATGCTCAAAGTTCGGTTGTTCCATTGATGGGCTGTTCGTGTGGAGATTAGCTCCGAGTGTGTCTGTAAAGCCAAAAATCGGATGAAACATTAGTAGAGGAGCAACGGAGATAAAATTAGAATTTACCTCGGGTGTTTGATGTGGCGGAGACGGATGCATGGTGTGAGAAAATGCAGCATCGCCGTGCATGGAATGAAACGATGGTAACGACCTCCTTGAGGATCTGTCTTGCCGTGGCTGATCAGTATCAGTGGCATCTGGCATTGACTGTGAGGACGCGGCGGAAGGCATGGAGTGGAAGAAAGGGGACGATAATGTCAGTTGGCTACGCGGTGGTTGAAGGCGTAAAGACCAGACAGCCACGTTGCTGCCCATCGAACTAGCAGACCAGCCAGTTGAGTGATCAGAGGCTGGTTCTTGGTCGTTCGGCTGAGTGGTGGCCCCTGTTGCTACTGCCTATGGTTGTGACATGAGGTAATAGCTTATGGGTGTCGTTCGATGACGATCGCCGAGCATTATGGGTGCCGGTGTTTGGGGGAGCCAACGTGCTTGATCTCTTGTGTGCACCATTGTTGAAGCAAACGAAGGTTGTCGTGGGTGAGGGCTGGTTGGTTGAGGGAATGGGTGAAGAAGAAGAAGAATGGTAATAGTTATGTCTGGGAAATGTAAAAAAATGAATTTGGAAGGGATTGCGATATCTTATCACAAGTGGGGCCCACATAATCTCACAAAGCAACAAGATTGGGTCAAAATTTGACCGATTATGATAGGGAAATTTCAAAATTTTATTCTAATATTTGAATAGGGGCCGGCTATAGTGCATCAATTAAAAGTGAGATGCTAACTTGCTTCATGCATGAATAACTTGTACATAATCGATGCGAAATACGATAAGCAACAAGGGATAACAGACGATTTAATGCAAAAATAAAATAGAAAGAAGGAATGTAAATTAAGAAAAATTGTAACAAAAAGAAATAAACAAAATAAATTAAAAATAGGTTGCCTCCCATCAAGTGCTTATTTAACGTCGTTAGCTTGACGAGCCAATTTTTAAAGCGTAGGCTCTTCTAATTTGATCTCCTCGGCTAACCCTATTGGAGCGTTCTCATAATACGGCTTCAACCTCTGGCCGTTTACTTTAAATCGAGCCCTAAAATTGTCTTCTATCTCTACTGTGCCATGAGGAAAAATCTGAGTTACCGTAAATGGGCCGAGCCATTTTGATCAAAGTTTGCCTGCAAAAAGTTTAAGTTTTGAATTAAACAACAAAACCTTTTGGTTAATTGTAAACGATTTAAAGGATATTCTTTGATCGTGGAATTCTTTCGTCTTCTCTTTAAATATTTGAGTGCTATCGTAAGCGTTTCGTCAGATTTCCTCTAACTCTTGAATGTGTAGCTTTCGCGCTTCTCCAATTGCTTCCATCTCCATGTTACATTGCTTAACTGCCCAAAAAGCTCGATGCTCCAATTCAACTGGCAAATGGCATGGCTTACCGAAAATGAGTCAATACGGCGACATCCCAATAGGACCTTTATATGTCGTATGGTATGCCCACAACGCGTCGATCAACTTGAGACTCCAATCTTTACGATCCGGTTTAACAATTTTTTCAAGAATTACTTTAATCTCGCGGTTCGACACTTCCGCTTGTCCGTTGGTCTGGGGATGGTAAGCAGTGGCAGTTCTTTGAGTCACTTCGAACTTTTTCATGAGCACGTCAATTACCTTGTTGATGAAATGGGTTCCTCGATCGCTAATTATCGCTCGTGGTGTGCCAAACCTAGAAAAGATAGAAATTTTCAAAAATTAACAGTAGTTCTAGCATCATTATTTCGGGTAGCCTTAGCTTCCACCCATTTAGAAACATAATCAACTGCAAGAATGATATAAAAATTTCCAAATGAAGAAGTAAAGGGACCCATGTAATCGATTCCCCACACATAAAAAATCTCACAAACGTGAATCAGATTTTGAGGTAATTTATTTATTCGGCTTAAATTCCCTACACGTTGACACTTATCACATGATTTACAATATAAGTAAGCGTCACAAAATATAGTAGGCCAAAAGAAACCATATTCCAAATTTTTATGGGCAGTTCGCTTTGGTCCAAAGTGACCACCACATGAATAAGAATGGCAAAAGTCTAAGATAGAATTTACCTCTTCCTCAGCGACGCATCGCCTAATTATCTGATCCGAACAATGCTTCCATAAATAAGGATCATCCCAAATATAATATTAAGACTCCCGCTTTAGTCGATTAATTCCAGATCTAGGCAAGTCTAAGGGTAATTTACCTGTGACCACGTAATTTGCCAACATCAAATGTTCTTCTGGGAACTTATCGTTGATTGGCGGGTCGGCTGTAGAAATAGGAATACGACTCAAGTGATCAGCTATGAGATTCTCGGTTCCCTTCTTGTCTTTAATTTCAAAATTAAATTATTGTAAAAGCAGGATCCAACATATAAGCCTTGGCTTCGCCTCCTTTTTCCTCATAAGGTATTTTAAAGCTGCATGGTTAGAAAAAACAATTACTTTAGTTCCAAGAAAATAGGATCTAAATTTTTATAAGGCAAAGACAATATAAAGTAATTCTTTTTTCTATTGTTGAGTAATTTCTCTGAGCTGAGTCTAGAGCCTTAAAGCGTAGGCGATAACATGTGGTTCTTTGCCGATTCTCTGTCCAAGAACAGCTCCAACGCTCGTATCTGATGCATCACACATAAGCTCAAAATCATATTCCCAATTTGTTGCTTTGAAGATTGGTGTCGTGGTTAACTTTTCTTTGAGTACATCAAAAGATTTTTGCACTCAGGATTAAATTCGAAGACTTTATCTTTTTGTAATAGCTCACACAACGGTCGTGCCAGCTTCAAAAAATCTCTAATAAATCTTCGGTAGAAACCTGTATGGACAAGAAAAGAACGAACCTCCCTCATAGTTGTGGGGTAAGGTAGTGAGCGTATAATATCGGTCTTGGCCTTATAAATGGCAATTCCATTAGATGACACAATATGTCCCAAAATTAATCCCTTATCAACCATAAAATGGCATTTTTCATAATTCAAAACAATATTAAAGTCTAGGCATCTATTAAGCACATTAGTTAAATTACTAAGATACTCATTAAAAGAACTACCGTATACCGTAAATTCATCCATGAAGACTTCGATGCCCTTCTCCACATAGTCAGAAAAAATACTCAGCATACATCTCTGGAAAGTGGTCAGTGCATTACAAAGGCCAAAGGGCATCCGTCGATATGCAAATGTACCGAATGTGCAAGTAAAAGTTGTTTTCTCTTGGTCTTCTGGTGTAACTGGAATTTGGAAAAAACCTAAAAAACCATCAAGGCAACAATAATGAGTTTTACCGGCTAATTTCTCGATCATTTGATCTATAAAAGGAAGGGAAAATGATCTTTTATAGTGAGGGAGTTTAACTTCCTATATTCGATACATACTCTCCATCCATTTTTTACACGCGTTGGAATTAACTCTCCTTCGAAATTTTGGACCACTGTCACTCTGGTATTTTTAGGTACCACGTGAATTGGACTTACCCAGTCACTGTCAGAAATAGGATAGATTACATCTGCATGAAGGAGTTTCTGTATCTCCTTTTTTACTACCTCCATCATTGGTTGGTTCAAATGGTGTTGTCCTTGTTTAGAGGGTTTCGCTCATTCTTCCGTTTTAATCTTATGCATACAAGTCGAGGACCTAAATCCCTTAACATCAGCAATAGTCCATCCTATGGCTTCCTTGTGTGTGAGCAATACCTTCACTAGTGCATTCTCTTCTTGTTCAGACAACTTGTTTGAGATTATCACCGGTAAGGTTTCATTTTCTCCCAAAAAGTCATATTTTAAGTGTTCCGGCAACTGTTTTAATTCTATCTTTGGTGCCTGCAAAACATAAGGTAACATTTTAGTTTTAGAGGGAGATAAAAATAAATCAGAATTGATAGATAAAATATGTTCAAACTCCCTTTCTTCCTCTCTACGGCAAAGTTTAAGATCCTTATAAAAATTATCGAAAAGATTAGTCTCAACAAATTCATCAACTAAGGGATCAATAATATCAACAGAATTAATTATTTCAACTTGATTTGGGTATTTCATCGCTTTATAAACGCCAAATTCTACTACCTCACCATCAAATTCCATTGTTAATATACCGCTTCTCACATCAATCTTTGTATGCGTGGTGCTTAGGAAGGGTCAGCCTAAAAGTACCTCAGAGCAAGTGTTTATCCTATCATTTTCCATGTTGACGACATAGAAGTCGGCAGGAAAAATAAGAACATCGACTTTCACTAAGACATTTTGAAGCACTCCCTCCGGGTAGATAATAGAACGATCAGCCAACTAGATAGTTACTCTTGTTTCCTTCAAAGGCTCGTTAGTAATCATTTTATAAATAGAAAGTGGTATAACGTTAATTGAAGCTCCTAAGTCGCACATTGCATGTTTAATTAAAACATTTCCTATTTTGCAAGGTATAGCGAACATACCTTGGTCCTTCATCTTTGGTGGAAGCTTTCGCTGAAATACCGCTGAGACATGTTCTCCCAAATTTTCCTTCTCGTGACTAGTTAGTCTCCTCTTTGTGGTGCAAAGCTCATTTATAAATTGGGCATACCTTGGCACTTGTCAGATTACTTCTAGGAGAGGTATGTTGACTTGTACTTTTTGGATCACCTCTAAGATTTCCTTCTATTCGGCTCTCTTATCACGCCTCATCAATCTTGATGGGAAGGGTGGTGCGATTTGATGAGAAGGAGGAGGAGGTGGTGGTGGCGATGAAGACGTTCCTTGGACGTCGAAGGGTGGCGTTTGCTTCCCTTTCTTAGACCGTGCTGCATTCTCTTCTGGGACATCAGGTGTGACAACGGTTCCACTTCAGAGGGTGATAGCACTAACATTATCTCTCGAATTTGACTCCGTTTGAGAAGGAAGTCTTCCTTGCGACTCTAGTCTCCCCACGGTTAGAGCCAACTCGGTCATTTGTTTGTCCAAATCTTGTAGGTGGGCCTTAGTGTGGTTTTGAAACTTCTCTTGGGATATTGCCAACCGTTCAAGGATGGATTCCAATGATGACTTCTGTTGTTGATATTGTTGTTGAGTGGGTTGTCTCTACTGATATGGTTGACTTTGCCTTTGATTTTGAGCATAACTGAAGTTCGGATGATTTTTCCAACCTGGATTATAAGAGTTGGCGATGGGGTTGTACTGTCTTTGTGGAGGTCCTGCGAAATTTCCTATGGCATTCACTTGCACAGTGTCCTCTTCTTGTATAATTGGACAACAATTCATCGGATGCTCTGGACTCGTACATATCCCGCAAAGCCTGGCTGTAATTATTTTATCTGCAACAAGAGATTGAACAATATCAGCGAATTTATTAATTTTGTTTTCCAGCGAAACTGTACTTACCTCGTGAACCCATCGAGATGGTTCACTTGAAGGGTGAAATCGTTGAGAGTTGGTGTCCATAGTAGATATTAATGTTATTGCTGCCGTCGGAGTCATGTTAACAAGAGCTCCTCCACTTGCTGCGTCTACCACTTTCATGTCCATGTGTGTTAATCCTTCATAAAAATACTGGAGAAGCGTTTGTTCAGACAATCCGTGTTGCGGACAGTTTACGCCAGCTTTTTGAAACACTCCCAGTAGTCATATAAAGATTCAGTATCCTTTTGTCAAATACTCAAGTTACTTCGCCTTAGCTCGCTTGCCTTAGCCACTGGGAAAAACCTGTCAAGAAAAAGGTGAGCCATGTCAGTCCAAGTTGAAACCGAGTTGGAGGGTAAATCAAATAGCCAATCCTTAGCATTATCAGCTAGGGAAAAAGGAAAGGCACGAAGTTTTAGTTGATCTTCAGAGACTCCTTGTTGTTTTGTGCTTAAATAGACCATGTGAAATTCCTTTAGATGTTTATGTGGATTTTCACTTGGCAAACCGTGATAGGTTGGTAAAAGGTGTGTTAAGCTTGTCTTGTGAGCGAATGGTGTCTCGCCATTTGGGAATGTTATGCACATCAACTGGTTATCATCAGGGGCCACAGTCAATTGTCGAATAGTTTGGTCATTGTCTCACATCGAAACTGGTTCTTTGGTTGTATGGTCGAAGTGTGATTCTGCTTCAGATGCTATTTCTAAATCTCGTTCTAGTTGTTGTTGTCGTTGTATTTGCTTCTTCTGCCGAAGTGTTTGGGCATGTAGTCTTCGGGCGTATGCTTCGATCTCCATGTTATAATCTGCTTGTTCTCCTAGATTCCTCTTAATCATGAATAAAACAAAAATAATCAGTAACTTCGCTGTAGTCCCCAGCAACGGCGCCAATTTGACAAGCGTCATTTTCGCATCAAAATAATTCCTTCTTCTCAAATAATAAAAAAATGAATTCAAACGTAGTAACAAAGAAGTAAGGGTCGATCCCACAGGGACTAAGAGACTTCCTAATTTATATTTGTTCAATCGGTGAGCCAAGAAGAGAGTTGAATAATATTTATGTATGGTGGGGATTTTTGGAATTAAGTAAAAATAATAAGAGATTGTAGATAAAATTTAGGAAGTGGATTCAATTTATTAAAGAATAGCCTTGGGCTCTTGCATTGACTCAGCTTCCTCGGATCATTGGAATAAGGATTTTTCACTTTGGGGTTCACGTCGGTTACTCGCCTACAAGGATCAATCCTTGTGACTGTGCCTTGTATACCGAATACCCAAGTGCCATCTTTGATATCTGTTTTGGAAATTGATCTAATCAACAACAATGTTGTAGATAAAAAATGTATAAGTAAGCCGACTCAGACTATGTTGTTTCAATAATAACTGATTTCGATCTCAGTTTCCTCTTAGCAAACAATTTTGTTAAGTGTGTTCCCAAGAAGTCGAATGTGCTTCAATAGCTGATCCTTCCTCCCACACATTTAACCAAAACAACATCCTGGCCAACGTCAATCTTTGGTTTTGAAATCATTTTGATTTTGAAATTAAGTTTAGAAAACTAAGAGAGATACCCAAAATTGTTTAAGTGTTTTTCAATCCTCATGTTGGAATTAAGCCATTGCTTTAGCCCTTGTCTATGGGGAATTTAGCTAAGTATGATTATGGTAAAAATCATACTTAGCATTATAAAAGAAAAATAGATAAAAATCTTAAAGCAAGAACTAATGAAAAGAAAGAACTTTATAAAACTTTAAAGGTAAAAACAAAGCTAAGAATGAGGATGTGAGATGATTTTTGAGAGTGCCCCAAATGGGGTATTTATAGCAACCTAAAACCCTAAAGAGATAAGAGATAAATCCCAAATTATTTAAGTTAATTACAAAAGATAATTCCAAAGTTTGAATTTAAAATCCGGCTGATAAGTTATCTGATATGCGACTAATAAGCTATCGTTGCTGCTGACGTGGCATCTTCTAGAAGCAACTGACGTGGCATCCAGTTAGACTTTCTTGCCCAGATTCAAGCCCACTAATCTAGCCATGAATCCAGAAAATAAAAAATTGCACAATTTTAGCAGTTTAAGCAATATTCCTGGAACCTACTGTCATGCATGAAAAATGAACAAAAATGCCCACATTAGCAACATAAAACAATCAATCAAGGAGTAATTAGAGATAGAATAATGCATAATTTAAGCACTAATCAACGAAAAACAAAGAATGGATAATTAATTTCACTTTTTACAATATACATGTCTCTATTCTATGTTTTAAGTCCATAATCCTAAAGTTTTACACACAAATATATATACAGATAGAGGAAACACATCATTTAAATTAGATATAAAAAATAATTGTTAAACAAAAAATGGATAATTAATTTCACTTTTTATTTGCGTTTAAAAGGGGGATTTTTTTATTCTCCTTTTAAATTTTTTAAAAAATTATTAAAAGATTATTTAAGATTTTTAAAAAAAAAACACAACCCGATTTAAAAAAAACTAAAACTCAAAGCCAACTTTTAAACAAAAATAGTGACCAATTTGAAAGGGTTTTAAAATAATATTTTCGTAATAAAAGAAAATGTAAAAAAATAATTTAATGAGGGGAAATAAACCAAAAAGTTTTGGGTATAAAACCCACTTTAAACATCTTTTTACTATCTTCTAAAATCTAAATGGATCAAACCAAAAAAACTTTAAGTATTCTTGGTGTTCTTCAAAGATGAAGAACACCCAAAGGCAACCACCGTGTCGGCCGCCCACCACCGAAATCGACCTCCGCTTGTCGGCTGTGGTGCTTTTCTTTTTTATTTTTTTCAAATAAAACTTAAAAAAACATCAAAATTATATTTCATATTCGAAATTAAAGATTAAATTTCATTTTCATCTCTTATTACATCCAAAGATAGAACAATATTAAGCTAAGAAAATTAAAAAAATAATAAAATGAAGAGAAACAAAACTGGAATGGAAAATAACTTGCTTGCTTCTTATTCCAAAGGTTCGAACTCAACCAATTCGTTTAACTCACAATGTGTTTCTACTCATCTTTGTAATGTTGAATTTTTCTTCTTGTTCTTGTTTTCCAATGGAAAAATACATGGTTATTTATAGCTAAAAAAAACACTTGATTTACAAGGAAAAATCCCAAAATTCTTCCCCATGGCTTGAATTTGGACAGACTTCAAGTTGCTTGATTCTTGCCCTCTGGATTTTTACTTCGAGTTGCTGATTTGGGGTAATTTTTCTCCCTGATTTTTATGTTTGAATCCCCTAATCCCTTTATTCTTTATTGTAGATTTGAACGGTGGACGTTGGTCTTTGCGGCGGCTGACGATAATCGACGATGGAGTAGCGGTCTGGCGAGGTTGGGCGATGCTGATCGGTGACTGCTGGCAGTGTCGCGGTGGAGGGGAAGGGTACCTAGCAGCCGTGCTGTTCGAACGGGGAAGTTGGGGAAGGCTGCCTAGCGGCACGGGTGGTCTTCTCCTACCCCTTTTTTTCATTTGATCCAAGCCACTCCCTCATTCTACTCTAAATCCAACGGTCACAAACAAACCTGCACATAAAACGTTTAAAAAGATTAGTTGGGCCAAAAAATGGATTTTATTGTATCATAGATGGGCTCTTAATAAATTAAAATGGACCCCTTTTGGTGGATCTTAATTAAAAATGGGTCCTTTTATTATTATATTTTTAAGAAACAAAAGGTTCTTTTTCATTAAGTAAATAAATAAAGAATAATGATATATATATATTTTAAAACTTGGGTGAAAATTGAGTGACAACAGGGTTAACCCGTTTTTATATATTTACACCCTTTTGCAAATAAAGAACAAAAAGATTACTAATATATTGTATCATTTATTACTAGTACTATTACTACCACCTAATTATAGTATTATCACTATTAGTATTGTTCTATTATTATCCTCTGTTGTCATTATTGGTATTATTATTATCAAGATAAAAAAAATAAGAGAGAAAATTTTTTTGGTAAAAATAAAGAGCCCAATATATTGAATAAATGCCCAAAATAAGAATGTCCATTGACAATTTAAAATTAAAAGCACAAAAAATTATTACATATCATTACATTTGGCTCATTTGGACCATAAATAACCAAACCCTAATTTGGTTTTAACCTAATCTAATATCATTCTTTAATCTTGCGCAACCACACATCAACCGTCGGATCCAAGATGATCAAACGGTCTGGATGGCCTCTTCGAAGGAGAAACCCTAGGCCATACTGTAATCTTGCACCGTGGCCCCTTAACCGTTGGATCAATGTTGCATCGGATGGCTAGGATCGGCTCTCACGGGCATGCTGATTACATATGCCCCTTCGTATCCTTCACGCGCGCGTGCGAGGACAACGCCTCATCCTCTCTACTCCCTACGTGCATTCACGCGTTTGGAATGTCAGGAGCTAGCCTCTTGCAGTCAGTGTCTTTCTCGTTCGAGAGCAGGCAACACACAACAACGAAAAACACAGATCATCAGACAACCAAAAGAGGCAAAAACAATTTCAGAGTACCAGACGAATGCAAACAAGAAATTTAGAGCAACCAATGGAGGATTTCTATTATGTTTTTCCTATTTATAAAATTATGTAAATCAAGGGCTATATAACAAAGGCCCTAAAACCATAAACCCTAGTTTGAAACGAGGGAAACAACCGAGGTTTCAGAAAACAAGCAATAAAAAAAGCAACTGTTGAGGTATCTCCTTGATGTTCATTTCATACATACGAAGTGAAGCTAGGGTTTAGAGTTTACCTCTCTGTCGGTTGAGTTCCCCAACCGTCCTAGGGCTTCCCGGTGATGGACGAGCCTTCCCCTCTTTGATGATGGACTAGCGGTGCCTGGTACAGCGGATTGTGGTGGCCAGTCACCGGATTTTGGAAATAAAGGCCGATTTCTGGGTTTAGGGATGAACACGGTGGTGTGTCCATAAGCTTTTAGAGAGAAAAGGTTTCTGAAAATGGGTGTCCGTCTTAAAAAGGAGAAAAAGTGGCTCAAGGAGTTACCAAAGTGGGTTTTATATACAAAACGTATTTTAAAATGGTCTATTTACAAAATAACTCCCTCCGCCCTTTGACCTAATCTTTTAATCCATTATACCCTTTTAAATTACCCTTGCAGTCCTTCCGCTTTTTAAAACCCCAGCCTTAGTCCATGGTTTTCTTTATCCTTGCCATATCACCCCTTTTTTTATGCATGTTTAATTTCTGCCCTTCTTTTATTGCTTTTCTTCAATTTCAGTCCCTTTTTGTGCATGATCTTTTCTTTGCCTTGTTATAATATGACATTGTATATATATGTGTTTCACATTTTGTTCATTTCATATGATGTTTAGTTTTGTTGTATAATATAAATTATATTATATACCTTATACGTATATTTCATTACATATTTTATATATTATAAAGTTTAAAGGTTATATATATATATACATATACTTACTCGTACATATGTATACATATACAACGTTTTATTATAGGTTTTTGTTACATACTTTAAGCATATTACATAGTACAATATATATTGTAGTTTCATATGTATGGTTGGTTTAATTGCATGCTCGCCTTTTAGTTATGTTAGCTTTCTCAAATTGTTTGATTTGTGACTCAATTTCTTTGTTTCTTTGCTTTGCAATTAGGATTGTTGGTCCTTGGAACTTAACTTAATTAATTTAAAACATATCCTTGGCTTAATGGGGTGTGTGTTTAGATTAATTAGATTGAGTATAGGTTCTTTTAGATTAAATGAAACTTTAGTCTTTGGGCCTTTTAGGACACCTTAGGTTAATTTAATTAATCTAAAGTGTGCACTTGGCTTATTGGGACATAATCTTCAAATTAATTAAATTGGATCTAGGATTAGATTTTTAGAGCCGTAGCTAGACCTGAGGTTCGAATTAGTTTAATAAGTTTAAACTTATCCTTGGCTTATTGGGATAAATGTTAAATTTGTTAAACTAGTTGAACACCTCATTATTACCCCTTAGGATAAAATTGAAGAAGCTTAGATGGGTGCTTATTTCAAATCACGATCTAATTGATTTGGTTCGTTTTAAATAGAATCCTTGGCTTATTAGGATACTAGTTTAAAATTAATCAAATTAATTGTCGTTCAAGATAATTCTCAAATCATTAGGAGTTCTTTCTTAGGGGTAATTAATTTAGGGATAATATTAGATTAACCTAGATAATAATTAGATCATTAATTAAATTCCATAATCTGGGGCCTTTTAGGATAGGACTTTAGTGGGCCTAGGGTTTTAATTTTCAAGCCCTTCCTTACCATGCATTTCTAATTGTCATTCATATGACCTTTAATTTATAATTAGGCATGGAGATTAATTAACTTAAACCATAAAAATGAGGTATTCATTAATTCCGATATTTGTGTCATAACAGTCCTGGCTTAATGGATGTTGACCAAATATTTGAATTAATCCCTACCGTCCGAAGGTAAGAATTAATTAGAAGTTGACAAACCATATCATCCTATTTAAATGCTTGCGTAATGCATAAAGGTGATGTACATAATTCAGACCATAAATTAACACGGTAGTTGGTCTTATTCGATGTCGGTTTAATCTATGGTCTGTTGTATTGTCACCCTTATTGATTAAATGTTTAATTAATTCACACCCACCAATTTGACTAAGCCCATACTCAATTAAGAACATTTAGTTAACAATAAAATGAATTTCATACGTTTCCATTGATTAAAAGTAATATATGATTTGGTACCAATTTCAGGCGTTGCGGGGGTGCTAAACCTTCCCCACACATTACCAACTCCAGAACCCAATTTCATGAGTCTCTGGTTTTTTGGTGTCCGATCTACCTTAGCCAAGTGACTAATGGCAACTCCAAGTCCTCTTATTTCCCAAAAGGACAAAAAAGATTTTTCAACTTTCAAAAAGAGGTCGCTACAAGTTGTCGATGCAATCTTCTATCATATAGATTTAATTGATTCATTGATAGTTGAGATGATTCAAGTCGCTAGAATGTTCATCAATTGGTGTTTAACCTTGCTACTTTTTATTTTGGTTGAGGACAAGCAAAGAATCAAGTTTGGGGGTATGATGGTACTTTAAAAGACATGCGTTTTCACCTTATTTATTGATTAATTTGTCCCCATCATGTCATCCTTTGGATGCCTTTTAACATTTTTATCTTTGTATTTGCATTTTCTTAACTCAGAGATTCTCTCTTTAATTATCCTTGATTTTATCATATTTTTGCTGCTAATGTTGCCGCATGAGTTCTTCCAAAATTACAGTCAGGACTATCGCCTCATTGGGATGTCGCTGCATAAGCGTTGTTCATATTGCATCCAGGGCTGTTGCCGTAATAACAATTGTCAAAAAGATAAGAACAAATGATATTGGCGAAAGGATAAGATCAAAGGACGATGAACTGACAGTTTGTTATAACAACTTTTGTTTGAACATGATGTCGCTACAATTTTCATTGCAGTACCAGCACATCGAAAGAGCCATTGTCGCCACAATGACAAATGTCATGATAAGATCAAAAGGATGATGAGCTATCCTATAATACAATTTTCCTACACAAAATTCACATGCAATGCTCTGGTTTTGGGCCTAGGGGTTTTTAGGCTGATTAAACAGTCTAGTGGATTGAGATTAGAGATTTAAGTCAGATTCGAGATTTAAATCGGAATAAATATTTTTTTAAGATAAAAATATGGTAAAAAAATCTAAAAATACTTATTTAATATATGGATATTTTGGGTAAAGTCAATTTTGGAAAATGGGATTTGGAAATTGGTCATTTTGGTTGGGGACAAAAACGTAAAGAAAGTAAACTATTTTTAATGACTGTTTTGTAAAGGGTCAAAACTTTGAATCTTTAAGGAGCTATTTGCCAAAAGTATAATATCATATTTTTCTCCTTAGTTGGATATTTTAAAAAGGTTTTGGAAAATATAAATAGATTTGGGGAATTAATTTTGTAATTAGTTCCTAAACAAATTTTACATAACTACATTTTCTCTAAAAGATTTTCTCTCAAATTCTCTTCAGCCAAACACTCTTCCCTTCTTCAAAATCTATTGGTAACTTTTTTATTTCAACAATCTTTTGGTTTCAAATGAGTTCTTAATTGGTTTCTATCAAAATCCTATTGTTTTAATCTTGTTTTTTCACGTAACCAATCCAATTATGGGGGAAAGTCAACATTAGAGGTGAGCTTCGTCCTTCTCCTCTAATGTATAGTTCATGTAATACCCCAAATTATGGCCTAGTAACAAGTTACAAACTAATTATAACTTAATTATACAAACAATCTACAAATTTGAAGAATTGATTAAATCTAGTGACCAAATTAGATGGACTTGATTACTAGATAGCCGAATCATGATGATCAAATAGTAACAATGTTTAAATGTTGAATTGCATGGAACTAGGATGTATAATTAAGGACTTGTGAAGCAATTCGACCATGAATTGCCAAGTAGAGGCATTTGGCCAAGCCATGTGATAACAACATGGCTAGGTGTCCATCTTCCTAACATCTTCTCCACTCAACCTTTCTCATTCCTTGGCCAAAACACTCTCATCTCTTTAAGGAAAAGAGAAACTGCCATTGTAGAGATTGAAAGCTTGCATATGATCATATCATTCATGTAATTGAATAGCTAGGAAAATTGTAAGTGAATTCTAAGTCCTTCCTCCCTAGCAAGCTTGTTCGAATGAATGTATGAAGACGGAAATTGAACTTGAATTCATAGAATTGCATGTTAGATGTTATGCTTGAAATTTACCTTGAATTGTAGCTTGAATGTGGTTGAAATGCTATTGAAAATAGAGTGAAACTATGCTTGACCGAATGATATATGCACATGAATGTAGCAATTGTTTGATTGATCATGTAGATTGATGAGTAGTTGAATTGCCTATGAATTGAGACTTGAATAGAGTAAATATCTTGCTGTAAAATGAATGCATATAGTTGGATTGGTTAAAGCAAGGTAATGGACTGCTTAAATGGTGAATTAGAGGAATATTGTTGATCAAATGGATCAAATTGAACATAGTACTATAATGCCCTACTTTAATCACATTGATAGGTGAATTGGACTGACCTATACATGTAGGAATATGAAAATAAGTTAAAATTTAATGTTAGAATATTGTTTAAATAAATTATGAAGCTAGAAGCTCAACCTAGTGTAATCTGCCTAGAAAATTCTGTTATGGGTAGTAACTTAAAAAATCACCATAAATATTAAAGTTCAAATTTAAGGTTGAAATTTATATGGATGAAACCTTAACATGTCTAGTTTCATTAGGAACAAATAGAACTGAATTATGGATTGTAAAATGGATTGTAGAAAAGAAACACTAGGGACAGTGCAAATTGTCCAGTGTTGTAAATTGCCCTATCTTTAAGCTAAAAACTGTATTAATTGGTAAAGGATCAAAATGCAAGGCCTATATGGTTAGAAAATCAATTAATTTAGCTTTCCAACAGTGTAAACGGTTCAAAATTTTGACGTACGGAATGAAAGATATGGGCAATTGAGTAAGCGATTACCCTGCTTTGCTGGCGATGCTGATTTAGGTATTGTGGCAGTTTTGTAAACTGATTTATAAATAGTTTAGACAGTTTGGTTATTGCCCTGTTTCTGCCTAAATTGGACTGTATATATGTAAGCATGCTGTTGATTATTAAACATGTGTATTTGGACAGTTCCAATGTATAGAAATTGTTAGAATGTAGACTCTCCATTTCAAGCATAAATTACTATGTATATGATTGTTATGTTGTGTACTAGAAATGTTGGCATGATTGGATGATTGTGCAAACCTGTTTTGACATGTAAATGCTTGTGTAATGTATTACAACAAGAAGTAAACCTTGTGGAGGAAGAAGGAAGAGCTGGTCAAAAGAGTGACAAGCAAAAGGGAATTTGGATCCAAGACTAAACTAGCTTAGAGTATTGTGAGTGTAACTTTAACATAGGGTTAGGACCAAGCAAAAGGGAATTCAGATCCAAGACTAAACTAGCTTAGAGTATTGTGAGTGTAACTTTAACATAGGGTTAGGACTTAGGTCCTAACCAAATATGTACATCTATTATTCCATTGTTATGATTATGTTATGAAACGGATCTAAACTATGCTTGGAATTGAATTAAGGGATGAATGGCTTAAATAGAAACTTGATAGTAAGACATACTTGATATATGAGTTGTTAATGCAAATGGATCATGTAATAATGGATTGATTTTCTATGAATTCTTGTATTGACCTAATCGAACGATTTATGAATGCCTAAACATGATATTGCTTGATGTTAATGATGACATGAAATGTAAACTTGCTTGCTTTACAATAAATGCATGATAAATTGAGCTAAGGCTCGAATGGCCTAAGGGCTATCTTGATCTTGATAGATAAACACTTGAAAATGATGCTTTAATAAGCTATTAACATGTTATGATCTTGTTGTGTGTACTTGCCTTATCTTGAAATATTGAAGCTTATTTAATTGACATGTAATTCAAATAAAGCCTTGGTTGTTAGTTGGTCATAGGTAGGATGGCATGCCATAGAGTCTAAACTCATTGTGATTGGGTGGACTACAGTCCTGGGCCAAGGCCCTTATTTGGCGACAGTAAAAGGGATGTGTGTTCTGGTCATTAGTTATAGTAGGAGGAATATGACCAATTTCTTGTTTTGGCGACAGTTTGGTTGGTGACTTGATTACCTAGACATAACTATGTACCAAGGCCTAATCTAAAATGAATAAGCAGGAATCAAATAAATGACTTAAAGCTTGAATAACACTTGACTTGATACCTTGATCTTTCTTGCCTACATGATACTTGAGAAGTGATCATACTCGAATTGAAATGCTTGAACATGTCTCTTGTCTTGATTTAACATTCGATCAAACTTGAAATAGAAACAACCTTCTTGTTAAATTGTTGTTCGAATGGTATTGAAGGATGAAATGATGTATATTACTTGAGATTGAGACTTTTATATATTATCTTGTGCTTATGATGATGTGTATAAATGGTAATAGCTATACATGACTACTTGAGTCACTACTTGACTTGAAACACTTGAAATCTTATGTTAGACTCAGCTTCACATGCTCAAACCTTAGCTAGGTTGTACTTGATATGGGACTACCTAAACTTGACAAAAGACTAGTAAATACTTGCTACCTCACTAACTACATTATGTACTTATAACTCTTGTTTCCATCATTTCCAAACTACATGTTTAAAGAGATCTTAAAGCTATCTTCCTTGAGCTTGAAGCAAGATACAAGCAGAGCTAGAAGTATGACTTCGAATCTATTTTTGTAACTCTCCTAGTTGGTGGCACCTAGATATGTATATAATTAAGCTAGATCACGCATTTTGCCATTTTGAATTTTGTATGTATATATGGCCTTGACTTTTAAAAGGTTGTAAAGACTTGGTTGGCAATGTTTGATGCCACGATATCTAGATACTATGTGAGCGATTTGAGCATGACTTGTTGAATATGGAGAATGAAACTTGATTACATTATCTAGTTATACTTGAATGTGATTAACTATTGAATGCTCTATTCGAATGGATCACTTGATTGATTATGTTGCTTTTAGTTCAAGTAATTATGGTTATGATAAGTTGGCCATGATTTCTAGATGATGTTAAGCTTGCTTGATGTCTTGATTGATGGTGATATGATTTGAATGAACACATTGGTGACCATATCTAGTAACTAACAATATATGTAACTTTGACTTGAATGTAAAATGCTATGAGATTATACTTAGTTAACTTGACATGAATGTGACATTGAAACTATGTCTAATATTGTCCTGATTTGTTTCAAAGCTGCACGTACTTTAATAAACTTGAAATGAAATTGTGTCTTGTCTTGTGTGTATTTGAATTGCTCTATATATAAGGGACTAGAATATATCTTCTTAAGTGATACTTGGAAGCCTATGTCTATGTATGGTAAGCTATAATGTTTGAAAATCATGTTCTTGATGATTGTTTGTGTTTCTTGTTAGGCAAGTAACTCTTCTAATAGGATGAGTTCAGAAGTTTTAAATGGCTTGTTTTCTTGTGTTCTTGCTTGTGTTATTGTTTTAACACTCCTTGGTCGGGTTACTCCTAACCAGGGTGAGGGGTGTTACAGAAGTGGTAATCAAAGCTAAAGGTTTAGCCGATTCTCAAACTAAACCAGGCCATCATGCATCATATAGGATTAAATTGTGCCACCTAGGAGTTGTATTTCAAGTATGCTTATGATCTTGCTTTAACTGAACCCTTCTTGTTCTATTTGAACTAGAAATGTCTGAAATGAGACTTGGCCATGACAATGAAAGTCCTGAAGGCTCCTCGAATGAAGGAGACATTGTGAGGATGGAACAAAATCCTCGAGATCATACTAAACCTCTAGAACAAGCTGAACCTCGGTAGGTAGCCCCTGTTATTCATCCTGTTCAAAGAGAATGTCTCCTTAGCATGAATGAGATGTTCGATCACCTTGTAACCACTCTAAAACAAGACCATCCTATTGCGCCTCCTGCTGCTATGCCAAACAGAGCTCCAATCGACAAACTGGCTCAACACCGGGCTTATACCTTCACTAGAACTGATGAAGCCAATCCTGAAGTACCCGAGTACTGGCTAGAGGCTACTACTCGTATACTTACAAAACAACTCTCGTGTTCTAATGAACACAAACTTGAATGTGCCATATATCTCTTGGCAGATGAAGCCTTAAGTTGGTGGGAAACCATAACCTTGACTGCCCCTGCTGACAACGTTACTGGAAATTCTTTATTGAGGAATTTAAGAAGAAGTATATCTGCAAGCAATACTTGGCCGAGTGTAGGAAGAGTTTCTTGTACTTGAAGCAAGGTGGCAGACCCATTGAGCAATACATGAGTGATTTCTGCAAGTACTGTAAGTACGACTCGGAGTATATAAAGACTAATGCAGACAAGTGTAGAAAGTTCATAGATGGTCTCAACTATGAACTAAGACCCATTATTATAGCTCTGGGGATTATATATTTCCAAAATTCTGGTTAATCGAGCCATTGCAACCGAGGCAAAGATGAAAGCTTCAGAGAATGGAAAGGGTGGTAGCCACCAGAATGATAAAAGATCCAAGCATGATGACAAGCCTCATTGGTAGTCTAAGAAAACTAAGTATCATAAAGAAAGCTCTTCAACCTTCACTCCTACTCAGAAAAGTAACTACATATTGATACCTCAATCGATATCCAAGCTCTCAACCCCGGTTATCTTTGTTAATAGAACGAGAATCTTGGAAAAGCTACTCAAGTCCCTACTTGCAAGTTCTGCCAAAAGCTCCACTCGGGTCAGTGTAAAACTCAATCTAACTTGTGTTACTTGTGTGGAGGCTCGGATCACTACATCAAGGATTGTCCCCAAAATCCTAAAAAGCTCCCGACTCAAGTCCCGGTAAATGCTAGTGCTACACCTTCCAATCATAATAAAGGCCTGAGACAAGCTCAATCGGGAAATCAAAACAAGGGTAGAGGTTAGCAATCGGCTTCTACATATCAGGAGTCTCGAGCCCCTGCTCAAATCTATCTCATTGGGGGAAAAGAAGACAAAGAGTCTCCTAATGTCATTGCAGGTACTATTGAATTAAATTCAAG
Organism: Hibiscus mutabilis; assembly: GCA_019671005.1. Taxonomy (NCBI): domain Eukaryota; kingdom Viridiplantae; phylum Streptophyta; class Magnoliopsida; order Malvales; family Malvaceae; genus Hibiscus; species Hibiscus mutabilis. The sequence goes on from CM033711.1 coordinate 49,085,926, forward strand.
TCCTGGTTATGCTTTAATTGATTCGAGGTCTACCCATTCATTTGTTTGATCATCATTGACTGCTAAATTGAAATTGAAACTTGAAATTGTTGATAAAGGCCTTGTAGTTTCGAACCCTATAGGGGGAATCACATTTATAAACTTCCTTTGCAAGGAATGTCCTATAACCATTCTAAATATACCTTTCCCTATTGATCTATATGTCTTGCCATCTTGTGAATTCGATCTAGTATTAGGGCTAAATTGATTATGGAAACACCAGGCCTGGGTAGATTGCTGAAATCAGAGACTTTACCTCTGAGGTCTAGGAAAGGAATTCATCCTTCTTATTGATAAGAAACATACATCCATATTTGCTGCTATGATTAAACAAGATGAATACGATTTTGGATTGTCAAATATCCCTGTTGTATCTGAATTCATTGATGTTTTTCCCGAGGAACTCCCTGGTCTCCTTCCAACCAGAGAAGTAGAGTTCGGGATTGATGTCCAACCTATAACAAATATGGTGTCCATTACGCCCTAGGGTACTCTTGGGGTACTCTTGTCTTGTTCGTGAAGAAGAAAGATGGCACGATGAAACTTTGTATTGATTATCGACAATTGAACCAACTCACTATCAAGAATCGATATCCTTTGCCAAGGATTGAAGATCTATTTGACCAACTTGAAGATGCTGCAGTGTTTTCAAAGATTGATCTTCGATCTGGATATTACCAAATGAGGGTGAAAGAAGAATATGTACCCAAGACAACCTTTTGAACTCGATATGGTCACTATGAATTCCTTGTAATGCCATTCGGGTTAACCAATGCCTCAGCTGCATTCATGGACCTCATGAATCGTGCATTAAAGCTCTATCTTGATAAATTCATGGTAGTATTCATAGATGACATCCTAGTCTATTCTCGAAACAAGGAAGAACATGCTGAACAACTCTGAATTATTTTACAAACTCTCTAAGAACGTTAACTATTTGCAAAGTTCTCCAAGTGTGAATTCTGGTTATCAGATGTTTCGTTCCTTGGACATATTATCTCGCCAGATGGGATCAAAGTAGACCCAAAGAAGATGCAATCTATCTTGGATTGGAGACCTCCGAGGAATGTAGGTGAGTTCAGAAGCTTTCTTGGTTTAGCCGGGTATTATCAACGATTCATCAAGGGATTTTTAACCTTAGCCACACCCTTGACCAAGCTTCTTCGAAAGGATGAATCATTTGAATGGTCAGAGAAACAACATAGAAGTTTTGACCAACTTAAACAAGCTTTGATTCATGCCCCAGTCCTTATACAACCAGAATCAGGAAAATAGTTCACTGTGTACAGTGATGCATCACATTCGGGATTAGAATGTGTCTTAATGCAAGGAGGCAATGTTGTAGCATATGCATCACGTCAATTCAAGCCTCATGAGTTAAACTACCCTGCACACAATTTGGAATTGGTTGCTATCGTGTTTGCTCTCAAAATATGGAGGCACTACTTGTACAGTGAGAAGTTACCTATACACCGATCACAAAAGCCTCAAATACCTCTTGACCCAGAAGGAATTGAACTTGAGACAGAGAAGGTGGATGGAATTGTTGAAAGACTATGACTTGGTCATCGATTATCATCATGGAAAAGCCAACGTAGTTGCGGATGCTCTTAGTCATAAATCGAGCTTGGGTAAGCTATTCGAAAACCTTGCAGATAGTCATATCCTTGCAAATTCCTCTTGAATTCATGAACCTAATTTTATAACTCTCCATGTAGCTTCTCATGCAATCAATGCACACTTCCGAGTGTACAAAAAGCATGGACTCTTGTCTGAACTCCAAGTTCAATCCAACATGATCTCGAGAATCGAAGATCTTCAACAAACCGACTATGATCTTCAGTTTATCATGTTGAAACTATATTCAGAACCAAATTCTGATTTCTCTATTCATTCGAATGGGCTACTCTAGTTTAAGAATAGAGTTTATGTTCCTAACAATGAAGAATTGAAGAAGGAAATCTTGTAAGAAGCTCACCAAAAATCATTCTTGATACACCCTGGATCAGTCAAGATGTATAAAGACCTAAAACCCCTATATTGGTGGCCAAGCATGAAGTCAACTATCATAGACTTCGTATCCAAGTGTCTAACTTGCCAAATAATTAATGCCGAGCACAATCATATACATACAGAATTCCTGCATCCATAATCTCTGATAGAGATCCTAGATTCATAGCTCGATTTTGGAAATCCTTCCAAAATTCCCTTGGAACCAAAGTGCGTTTGAGCACAGCTTTTCATCCACAAAGTGATGGACAATCAAAAAGGGTGATACAAGTATTCCCTTGTGCTGGTCTGAATTGGGGGAAACAAGGTGTTGGGACCTCAATTACTCTGAGAAACTGAGGAACAAGTTCAAATCATACATGATCGGTTGAAGCAAGCCTTTGATAGGCAGAAAGCCTATGCAGACTTGAAAAGAAGAGACATTCAACACAATGTGGGAGACAAAGTCTTTCTCAAAGTGTCTCCTTGGAAGAAGGTTTTCAGATTTGGAAGAAAAGGAAAGCTTAGTCCCCGGTTCATTGGACCTTTCAAAATCATTGAAAGGATTAATCCAGTGGCTTATCGATTGGAACTCCCTAGGGAATTTGATAAGATACACAATGTCTTCCATGCTCATAAAATATTGATCTGATCCATCCCATGTTCTAGAACTTGAAGAAGTTGAATTGAATCCCGACCTATCATATGGATAAGAGCCAATAAGAATACTTGACAAAGAAGTTAGAAGACTTCGAAACAAGAATGTTCCCTTGGTGAAAGTATTATGGAGGAATCATAAAATGGAAGAAGCAACTTGGGAACCTGAGGCTACGATGAGAGATCAATATCCTCACTTGTTCAACTCAGGTAAATTCAAGGGTGAATTTATTTTAAGAAGGGAGAATTGTAATACCCCAAATCATGGCCTAGTAACATGTCACAAACTAATTAAAACTTAATTGTACAAACAATGTACAAATGTGAAGAATTGATTAAATATAGTGACCAAATTAGATAGACTTGATAACTAGATGGCTAGGTGTCCATCTTCCTATCATCTTCTCCACTCAACCTTTCTGCTTCATTGGCTGAAACACTCTCATCTCTTTAGGGAAAAGAGAAACCACCAATGTAGAGATTGGAAGCTTGCATATGATCATATCATTCACGTAATTGAATACCTAGGAAAATTGTAAGTGAATTCTAAGTCCTTCATCCCTAGCAAGCCTGTTCGAATGAATGATTGATGATGGAAATTGAACTTGAATTCATAGAATTGCATGTCAGATGTTATGCTTTAAATTTACCTTGAATTGTAGCTTGAATGTGGTTGAAAAGCTACTGAAAATAGAGTGAAACTATGCTTGACCGAATGATATATGCACACGAATGTAACAATTGTTTGATTGATCATGTAGATTGATGAGTAGTTGAATTTCCTATGAATTGAGACTTGAATAGAGTAAATAGCTTGCTGGAAAATGAATGTATATAGTTGGATTGGGTAAAGCTAGGTAATGGACTCCTAAATGGTGAATTAGAGGAATGTTGATCAAATGGATCAAATTGAACATAGAAATATAATGCCCTGTTTTAATCACATCGATAGGTGAACTGGAATGACCTAGACATGTAGGAATATGAAAATAAGTTGAAATATAATGTTAGAATCTTGTTTAAATGAATTATGAAGCTAGAAGCTTAACCTAGTGTAATCTACCCAGAAAACTCTGTTCTGGGCAGTAAATTTGAAAAATCACCATAAATAGTAGAGGTGGAATATAAGGCTAAAATTTATATGGATGAAACCTTAACATGTCTAGTTTCATTATGAACAAACAGAACTGAATTATGGATTGTGAAATGGATTGTAGAAAAGAAACACTAAGGACAGTGCAAACTGTCCAATGTTGTAAATTACCCTGTCTTTAAGCTAAAAACTTATTAATTGGTAAAGGATCAAAATGCAAGGCCTATATGGTTAGAAATACAATTAATTTAGTTTTACAACGGTGTAAATGGTTCAAAAATTTGACGGACAAAATGAAAGATATGGACAATTGAGTAAGCAGTGCACCTGCTGCCTGGCAATAATAGTTTAGGTATTGTGGTTACTGCCCAGTTTCTACCTAAATTGGAATGTATATGTGTAAGCATGCTGTTGATTATTAAACATGTGTATTTAGACAGTTCCAATGTATAGAAATTGTTAGAATGTAGATTGTCCAATTCATGCATAAATTTGTATGTATATGATTGTTAATGTGTGTACTAGCAATGTTGCCATGATTGAATGATTGTGCAAACCTGTTTTGACATGTAAATGCTTCTGTAATGTATTAGAACACGGAGTAAACATTGTGGAGGAAGAAGGAAGAGCTGGTCAAAAGAGTGGCAAGCAAAAGGGAATTTGGATCCAAGACTAAACTAGCTTGGAGTATTGTGAGTGTAGCTTTTACATAGGGTTACGACTTAGGTTCTAACCAAATATGTACATCTACTCTTCCATTGTTATGATTATGTTATGAAACGAATCTAAAATATGCTTGGAATTGAATTAAGGGAAGAATGACTTAAATGGAAACTTGATAGTAAGACATACTTGATATATGAGTTGTTAATGCAAATGGATCATGTAATAATGGATTGATTTTCTATGAATTATTGTATTGACCTAATCGAAGGAATTAAGAATGCCTAAACTTGATATTTCTTGATGTTAATGATGACATGAAATGCAAACTTGCTTGATTTACAATAAATGCATGATAAATTGAGCTAAGGCTCGAATGGCCTAAGGGTTATCTTGATCTTGATAGATAAACACTTGAAAAGGATGCTTGAATAAGCTATTCACATGTTATGATCTTGTTGTGTGAACTTGCCTTATCTTGAAATATTGAAGCTTACTTAGTTGACAAGTAATTCAAATAAAGCCTTGGTTGCTAGTTGGTCATAGGTAGGATGGCATGCCATAGAGTCTAGAGCTCATTGTGATTGGGTTAACTACGGTCCTGGGACAAGGCCTTTATTTGGTGACAATAGGAGGGATGTGTGTTATGGTCACTAGCGAAAGTAGGAGGAATATGACCAGTTTCTTATTTTGGCGACAATTTGGTTGGTGACTCGATTACCTAGACATAACTATGTACTAAGGCCTAATCTAAAATGAATAAACAAGAATGAAATACATGACTTAAAGCTTGAATAACACTTGACTTGATACCTTGATCTTGCTTGCCTACATGATACTTGAGAAGTGATCATACTCGAATTGAAATGCTTGAACATGTCTCTTGTCTTTATTTAACACTCGATCAAACTTGAAATAGAAACAACCTTATTGTTAAATTGTTGTTCGAATGGTATTGAAGCATGAAATGATGTATATTACTTGATATTGAGACTTTTATACATGTTCTTATGCTTATGATGATGTATATAAATGGTAATAGTTGCACATGACTACTCGACTCACTACTTGACTGGAAACACTTGAAATCTTATGTTAGACTCAACTTTACATGCTCAAACCTTAGCTAGGTTGTACTTGATTTAGGACTACCTAAACTTGACAGAAGACTAGTAAACACTTGCTACATCACTAAGTACATTATGTACTTATCACTCCTGTTTCCATCCTTCCCAAACCACAGGTTTAAAGAGATCTTAAAGCTATCTTCCTTGAGCTTGAAGCAAGATACAAGCAGAGCTAGAAGTATGACTTCAAATCTATTTTGTATCTCTCCTAGTTGGTGGCACCTAGATATGTACATAATTAAGTTAGATCATGCATTTTGCCATTTTGAATTTTGTATGTATATATGGCCTTGACTTTTAAAAGCTTGTAAAGGCTTGGTTGGCAATGTTTGATGCCATGATATCTAGATACTATGTGAACGATTTTAGCATGACTTGTTGAATATGGAGAATGAAACTTGGTTACATTATCTAGTTATACTTGAATGTGCTTAACTATTGAATGCTCTATTCGAATGGATCACTTGATTGATTAGGTTTTTTCTAGTTCAAGTAATTAAGGTTATGATAAGTTAGCCATTATTTCTAGATGATGTTAAGCTTACTTGATGTCTTGATTAATAGTGATATGATTCGAATGAACACATTGGTGACCATGTCTAGTAACCAACAATATATGTAACCTTGACTTGAATGTAAAATGCTAGGAGATTATACTGAGTTAACTTGACATGAAGGTGACATTGAAACTATGTCTAATATTGTCTTGATTTGGATCAAAGTTGCGCATACTTGAATAAACTTGAAATGAAATTGTGCCTTGTCTTGTGTGTATTAGAATGCCTCTCTATATAAGGGACTAGATTATATCTTCTTAAGTGATACTTGGAAGCCTATGTCTATGTATGGTAAGCTATAATGTTTGAAAAACATGTTTTTGATGATTGTTTGGGTTTTTTGTTGGGCAAGTAACTTTTCTAATAGGATGAGTTTAGAAGTTTTAAATGGCTTGTTTTCTTGTGTTCTTGCATGTGTTATTATTTTAACACTTCTTGGCGGGGTTACTCCTAACTTGGGTGAGGGGTGTTACAGTTCTTTACTAAAATTCCCAAGTTATTTATCCATTATATATGTTTTCTAATGAGTTTTAATGATTTAATTATGGAAAATTGGTTTAATCAATGTTTAATTGATGAGATTATGTGATTTTCAAATGAGATATGTTTTGCTAAGTTGTTGATTGATTTCAATCTTGATTTTGATGTTATATAATGTTAATAGATTGATTTTAACATTGGAATCCTGAAGCTATGTGAATCTCTAATTTTCTAGGTTGCTTGTTATGTGTTTGTGATGAGTTGTAGAGGTTTAATGTTTTATGGAGGTATAAGGTTGATGTTAGGTTGTTTTTGGATGTCAATGGAACGTAACTAACGGGTTAAATTATTAGGTTTTGGCTAGGCTAAGTTTGGAAGATGTTTGATGTTGATTTTAGTAGTTTTGGGGCGGCTTCGGCTAGAGTTTGACGATGATTGTTCTAAGTTGATGTTGTTGGGTTTGTGAATGCATTCTGATGCATTGAATCCTCTATTTTTGTGTGTTAAAATTAGGAGAAGTTGATCTTCAAGCTTGAGGCATTGCTTTGGAAGCTTTGGAGAGGTGTTTCGCATCGGTGAATGAAGCTTTGCGTTGTTAGTGAATGTGAACACAGATTTTAGTTTTGAATTGTATTGGCAATATACAATGCGAGTATAATTGAAATAGGTCTTATCGAATGACATAAGTGATAAAAGGTTTTATATGGCTATGATGGGTAACAAATTTGTATGAGACTTGACCGAGAGTGAACTTCAATATGCTAATTGTTGGTAAGCAGAAAAAAAAATCATTTTCGGAGTTCTTTGTAGTAAAATTCTTAGAGGAACAAATAACCATTGATTGCCTAGAATTGGGGAAAATGGGATGAAGTGATAGAAACAATTAAATAAGTTTTCCCTTGCTTAGAGGAAAGCACCCTATTGGTCCTTGGATAGGTGGAAAGTGATTAAATAATAAGTTTCCTAATAAAAGACTAAAGGGAACCTTTCATCTTTGTTTCCATCATCTCCCGTAAGCTAAACTCACCCTTTGCCATCCAACAAACAAGCGCCACCATTGTTGTCTTCAACCTCATGCTAAGCAAGCACCTCGATTCAATCCTCAACCTTTGATCGATTCTAATACGTCGTTTGAAAGCCTATAACTCGGTGAGTAAAATCCCCTTATCAATTCAATGATTCCTTTGATCTTTGAGAAGTAATTTCAATAATTAAACTTTGAACATCTAAGTCAAGCCCATGTGTTAGTAGGTTAATTTCCTTGTTTCGATGTTGTCTACAAGCTTTGATGAGCTTGAAAGATGTTTGTTAGATATTAGGCTTGATCCTAATCTATTCTTTCAATTTGAACTAGCTTAAGAGTTAGAGGAAATCACTTTGTCATCCCCAACCAAAGCTAGGAGTAAAGGAATCATGATTCAGGAACCTTGAAAGCTTCAGAATCAAGGTGAGTGTAGTTGTGTCAAGGGATAGGCTAAGTGCCATCTCGTTGCATTTTCTTTGTGATTATGTTTGCATTTGATTAAGGGCTCAAGTAGAGCAAGCATATGTGTGGTTACTATTGGTAAGCAAGGTAAGTCTTCATATTGCTTTAACATGTCTACGAGCATATGTATTCCATCTGATTTGTTGTGATCATACCATGATATGTTATCCAATATGATATGGTTATGCTATGATATGAATTTGGAGCTAGGGCTCAATTTATGATTTGATATGGTATGGCTTACGAGCACAATGGTAAGTTTGATGATGATATGTGAACTTGGACATTGGATACAATTGGCATGCTATAGGGTTATTCGAGCTCACCAAGTAAGGGATTGGACTACGGTCTGGGGCTACGGCCTATATGTATGGTGAAATAAGAATGGATTGTGTAAGGGACTATTCGGAGCTACGCTTAAGGCTACAACCTATTTTCGATATGTGTGGTGTACATGGGAATCCGTGTATCCATTGGTTACCATGTCCAAGGTAATGATATGTGATTACGATATGTATTTGTATATAGAAATGTGTTACTTTAGTTAAGCATGAGATACAAGTATTATTTGTGCACCAAATATGTCATTCAAGCATGGTACTACGATGTTCAAGTTACTCGTCAAATATTTGCATTTGTTATAGCTACCTCACTAGGCTATGTAAGCCTAACATTTGTGTGTCTCGTGCATTTCATGATCCTAAAGAATTCCGGCCTCCGATCATGTGTTGCAGTTGCAAGTCACTCTTACAAATCATATGTATGCTTATCATTTGTCTCGAACTCCTAGTAAGGTGGCATATGGTCTCAACATGCTATGTATGTGCCTTTTGATGTGTGTGTAATAGACTAAAAGTGACCAATCGAATAATGGCAAATATGGTATGTTTGGGAATTGGTTAAACTAGTAAGATGAGTTAAATGTGCTAAAAGGTGGAAACTAGGTAAATGGATTTGAAACACCATAATATTTGTATTCTATTAAAAATATGGATATTAGACTTGCTGGTAAAATTTGGCTAAGTTCAGACAACGTTGAACGGGTTAAATTGACTAAAAACCAGCTAAAATCTATTATTACAAGGTAGGCGTATCGGTACAGGTGATGGCGTATCGATACGGCCTTGCATAATTAGGCCAACTGAAATAGGGCGTATCGACTCGCAAAGGGGGTGTATTAGTACGGATTTTGATAGTAAGGTCTAAAAAATAAATTCCATTGATACGGTCTATAGGGTGTATCGAAATGGTCAACTCTAGTAAACGTGTATCGATACGAGGATAGGTGTATCGGTACGAGCATGTTATCTTTGAATATGGGAAATGAAAATTTAGCTTAGCGTTTCGATACGGCCCCAAGGGTATCGGTACGAAGTTAGTTAATTCTAGTAAAAGACATAGAAACTAGTTTTAAGATGTTTATAAAATGGTCACTAAAACTTGTATGGCCTAATTGGATAGGTAAACGACCTTCGTTAGCAACGAAACTTCACAGGTTAATCATTGGTAAGTTTGATTATAGTCTAGTAAAAATAAATCCCAATAAGGACCTCTAACTTGTAAAAATTATGATTTAGTCTCTAAGTTCAAAAAGGGTTAAAACGGATCCTAAATTGTAAAGTATTAATAAGATAATTCTGTTAAGCCTTAAAGAGATTCATAAATGGTCTGAATAAGTTTATGTACTCCAATTAAGCTTTCGAATCTCCGATATGTTCTCTGGTAGCACTTTCCGACCCGGTTCTCTACCAGGCCGGGAATGAGGTGTTACAATTATCATCAGCCTCATTACAAAAATAATAAAATCAGCTGGGAAATATAAATTTATCTACCTTTACCAACACATCCTCAATCTTACTCTTGGGATATGCATAAGATCAATCTGCTAGTTGAAGTGTTACTTTGGTAGGCCTTGCTTCAATTTCAAGCTTTCTAGAAACTGACATTGGCATCAGATTGATGCTGGCTCCCAGTTCACACAATGTTTTACCAATGAATCTATTTCCAATCGTGTCGAGAATAGTGAACCTTCCTAGATCTTTTAATGTTGGTGGCAATCTATTGGTTATCATTGTGTTACATCCTTCAATAAGTGCGACAGTCTTGAAATCACTCAGCTTCCTCTTTTTGGACAAGATGTCCTTCATGAATTTAACGTAGCTAGGCATTTGCTCGAGAGCTTCCAATAATGGTATGTTAATCTGTAGTTGTTTAAGAACTTCCAATAAGCGTTTAAATTGTTGGTCTTGCTTGTGTTTTTGAAGTCTTTGTGGAAAAGGTGGTGGCAGATAGGCAAATGTTGGCTCTGCTTGTTTTGCCAAAGTAATGTTGGCATCGGATTGAGGTCTAGCATTTTCAGTGCTCTCATCATTTTTCTATACTTCTTTGGGTTCATCTACAATAACCAACTTCTCGTTCTGGCAAATTGTTTAATGTTTGACATGTGCTTCCTTCTCGCATTGTTTTCCATTTCGAATAGTACCTGGTTTGCATTATTCTCTCCCTTTTTGCAGAGCATCCTCAATATCGCTTGGTAAATATCGCTAGGGTCTATTACTGAGTGCATTGAAAATCTACCCTAGTTGAACCTCCAAGTTTCACATAGACTCTGCTAAACTTTGGACAATTGCATCTTTTCGTGTTCGGTCACGCCGGTACACCCCATGGCGTAGCGAAACAATTATTTGGCGATTACCACCAGAGATCCATGTACAAGGAATGAATCAGAGTGAATAATGGTGAAGAATTACCAGTTTAAAATCTAGAATTATGAATTTGGAGGAGATAGATATACAATCACAATTCCAAAATGTCAATTCCTAAGTCGCGACAATAACGCTCTGACCTGTACGTAGTTCATCTAGTTGAAACGAGCATATAAAACTCTCTAAACTATTTAGAGGGTTTTTCAAAAAGAATTAATGATTCCTAGATCTCTCGTTCCTTTAGCCTTTGAAATCTTAATTCAACTCAAATTAGGATTTCAATATATTTATTAATATATATTATATATATAATCCCAATTCAACTGAATTAGGATATCAATATATATATTAAATACATATAATTACAATTCAACTTTAATTAGGATTTCAATATATATTAATATATATAATCTCAATTCAATTAATTAGGATTTCACTATATATATATAGGTATTAACATATATGTCGTTGTCGCCTAAGTTAGAAGAAATCATGAATCGGCATAACCATTTCGTGATTAACTATTTTTCATGTATTACAGCATTTTGTCCTTTATATCTAGATTACACACAAGTCATGGAACAATCACATACCAAAAACCTATTTAGTAACCTAAATGTGAACATTGTAAATTGGGGGTAAATGTGCAAAGTTTGGATAATTGAAGGACCAACCTTGTAATTGGACCCTCCCAAGCCTTATCATTTCCTACGTGGAATGCTCAGACTGTTTTCCTTCATTTGAAGGAAAGCCTTTGACTATTGAAATCAATTGGGAGATAAGAATAAGGTTAGAAACTTACCCGATTAGGAAAGAAGTAACCACCTTAGTTGTCATCTTCAACCTCTCACTTTGAATAAGAAAGAACCTCCATTTTTGTTGATTCAAAGCTCGAGTTTTCTTTAATTTATTGATTCCATTATATTGCCCTCGATTGGCTCAAGAGTTGGAAAATGAGAGTCTAACTTCTCCATCAAAGGCTTGGAACAAGGGAATCGCTATCCGAGAGCCGTAGGAGCATCATAAACTAAGGTGAGTGTAGTTGGAGTCTCAGGAATAGGTATGTGCTTTTCCCAATTTTTTCGATACTGATTTTTGCATAGCTAACTTTGTCTCTAAGGATATCACAATGAATCTCATAGGAGACTATATTGGTAAGCATTGGTAAGTTGTTGCATCAAATTATTGTTCATGGAAACATTGCTATTGTCATCGGTTTCATTGAAGCATTGAAATATAGAATCATTAAGCATCGAACATTGATATTTCTATTGTCATTGATATTGTTATTGCTAAAGTCATGGAGCATTGTTATTGATATTTTCATCGCCCTCGTTATTGTTATTGTTATGAAACCTTGGATTCGAAGGGACACTAAATACAATTGGCATGCCATGGAATTCATGAGCTCATTGGTATGGGTGGACTATGGTCCTTAGGCTACAACGTTTATTATGGCGAGGCAGAGGGATGTTTATGTTATTGGTCAACTTGCGAGGTGTAGGGACTAGACCATTCATTGATTTGGTGAGGCATAGGAATTCACGTATCCACTATCCTGATTCAATCCAAGAAACATTGTCATAATATGATATTATTGTCATTGATAAAACATGATTTAGAATGGCTTTCATTATTATTGTTATTGTTTATGACTACCTCAGTAGGCAAAGTATGCTTAATGTATTTTATCTCATGCAGTTTAAGTTAAGAAAGTCATTGTTGCGAGATCATGAATCGTTAGGAGGTTTGGCAAGTCACTACAAGCTTAAAGTAATGTATATCATCCCTACAAACTCCTAGTATGGTGGAAAAGTATGCTTAATGCATTTTTATCTCATGCAGTTCAAGTTAAGAAAGTCATTTTTGCGAGATCAGGAATCGTTGGGAGGTTTGGGAAGTCACTACAAGCTTAAGGTAATGGATATTATCCCTACAGACTCCTAGTATGGTGGAAAAGTGGATAGACTAATCACTTTTTGTCCTTTTGTTGTGTATATGTTGCTTATGGTATGTATAAGTCTTAAAGGCCTAAAATGTTGTTTTGAAATAGGCTAAAAGTGGTAAAACATGCATATTTGGATTAAAAAGGTAAAAACATAGTGAATGGATTCATATGGATGTGAAATTTATCATGATGGTAGAATATGATGTTGTAGCCTTGTCTGCAAAATTTCATAGGATTTGGACATTGTATGGTAGGTCAAAAAATATAAAATTCAGACCAAATATGTCATTATATACCTTGTCATATCAATACATGTAATGGCGTATCGATACGGTCATGCATAATTAAACCAAGTTAACGCTGGTCAACAAGGAGTATCGATACTAATTTGGGCGTATCGATACAGATTTTCAACATTGAATCTAGTTTGTAAAAATGTTTCGGTACAACTTCAAGGCATAATGATACTTGTTTATTTGTATCGATACAACTAAAGTTGTACCGATTTTAGTCTTGGTCACTGGAATTTGATGTTTTGTAAAATGTGCATGGCGTACTGATACGGCCTCTTGAGTATCGGTACCAGTTCACGTAATTCGGTTAAAAGCTTTTGTAATAATTCTAAAAAAAATACAAATTGGTCACGCGTTAATGATCGGCTTAATTGAAGGAGTAAACGGCTTCTGATTAACATGAAAATTTACATGTACACTAATTATAGGATAAATTTCATTGTTGTTGATGCACTCAGCCGCAAACCTCCGCCTGGTAAATATCGTTAATGATCATTGAGTCCTATACATTGCTTAGTACACTAACTCATTGCAAAGTTATTAAATTGTATCTCCTTGATCTATTAGCGCTCTTTTTCAACTTTAAAAGCATCGTTGCCTCGTAGTCGAGCTTCAGGTTTAGTCTATTATTGTTTCGAGAATCGAAACATTACAAGATCAAGACCTTGAATTCTAATCTATTGTTTCTAAGTTGCAAGATAATCATGACTTTAAAACTAATTCTGAAGAACGGTTATGTTTTCGTGATGGGGTCTTCTGCCCAATGATGAATCTCTTCGCACCGATATTCTTGAAAAAACTCAATTGAGTTCTTTTTCTTTTCACCCAGGTTCTGTAAAGATGTACAAGCACCTCCGAGACCTCTATTGGTGGCCAGGCATGAAACAAGCCTTTTTGAATTTTTATCTAAGTGCCTTATTTTCCAGCGTGTTAAAGTCGAGCACCTTGTTCCTATCAGATTATTACAACCTATATATCTACTGCAATGGAAGTGAAAGAAAATCACTATGGACTTTGTTAGTGGTCTGGCCCTAACTCCTGCAAAACACGATGCTATCTGGGTCATTGTGGATCGTTTCACTAAGTCAGCACATTTCCTACCGGTTAGAATGGACTAAGATCTTCCTATGTTGGTTGACTTATATATCAAAGAAGTTATTCGACTCCACGGAGTACCAAAATCTATCATCTCTGATAGAGATCCCCAATTTTCTTCTCAATTTTGGGGAACATTGAAAGGAACCCTTGGTACCAAAGTTAAGCTTAGTACTGCTTTTCACCCTCAATCTGACGGCCAGTCAAAAAGGATAATTTAGGTAATCATTAAAAAATTCATCCTTTGAATCATTGAAAATGTGTCGTTATTGAACCCTTCCGTACAAATTCTGGAAGACATGTTATGCGCATGCATTCTTGATTTTGGTGGATCTTGGGAGAAATCCCTATCTCTTATTGAGTTTGCCTACAAAAATAGCTATCAAGCTTCCATTAAGATGGAACCGTATGAAGCACTTTATAATAGACACTGCAGAACTCCATTGTGTTGATCTAAACTCAGTGAAGGGAAGATATTGGGTCTTGACCTATTTCGGGAAATCGAAGAACAAGTTACATCATCCATGATTATTTGAAAGCTACCTTTGATCGACAAAAGCCTATGCCGATCTAAAGTGAAGGGATATACAGTACGAGGTTAGCGAGAAAGCATTCCTCAAGGTTTCACCATGGAAGAAGGTTTTGAGGTTTGGCAAAAAGGGGAAGCTGAGTCTCCATTTCATTAGACCCTTTGAGGTTATTGATAAAGTTGGCACTATAGCTTATCGATTATCGTTAACCTAAGAACTAAGCAAAATCCATGATGTATTCCATGTATCGATGCTCTGAAAGTACCGCTCTGACCCTTCATATATCATTGAGCCAAAATCTGTAGAGATTCAATCTAATTTGACCTATAAGAAAGAACTAGTTCAAATTCTTGCGAAGGAAGTTAAAAGACTTCACAAAAAATCGGTTATGTTGGTTAAAGTGCTCTAGAGGAGCCATGTAGTAGAATTGGCAACTTGGGAACTAGAGGAGACAATGAAGAAGCAATACCATTATCTCTTCGGTTTAGGTAAACTTTGAGGAAGAATGTTTCTTAAGGAGGGGAGAACTGTTACACCCTGAAAATTGGCTAGCCAGAATAGGGTTCTGACGATCAGAAATCATACACCGAAAAGGTCCAAATATTACATTGACTTTGACCATACGGTCAATTATTTTGATAGTGGACTCTAATTGAGCATATTTATTAAGTATGGACCTTATTTAATTCACCAAAAAAACTATTTAGTAACCTACGTGGAATGCTCAGATTTCTTTCCTTCATTTGAAGGAAAGCCTTTGACTATTGAAATCAATTGGGATATAAGAATATGGTTATAAACTTACCCAAATAGGAAAGAAGTAACCACCTTAGTTGTCATCTTCAACCTCTCACTTTGAATAAGCAAGCACCTTCATTTTTGTTGATTCAAAGCTCGAGTTTTCTTTAATTTCTGAATTCCATCGTATTGCTATCGATTAGCTCAAGAATTAGAAAATGAGAGTCCATCATCTCCATCAAAGGTTAGGAACTAGGGAATCATTTTTCGAGAGCCGTAGGAGCTTCGAAAGCAAAGTTGAGTGTAGTCGAAGTCTCAGGAATAGGCTAGGTGCTTTTCCTAATTGTATCGATATTGATTTTTGCACAGCTAACATTGTAATACCCCCTCATCTAACCTAGGAGGTATGGCCAATTTAGAACAAAACAAAGATAACTTGCTAAACAAGTTAGAGTTTGAACAACACAAACAAGGACGCAATAGACCTCCCTCTTACATAACCCTAGCATTCGACTTTCAACAGTGTGGATCCTAAAAGTTTCTAACTCTTTGTAATTGCAATGACAAGTTAAAATTTTGTGATTGAGATATTAATGATTCAGTTGAAACCATACCAACAAGGTATATTTGTTAAGGATACAAGTTCAAAAGGTTTTCTCTTAGTTACTATAAACTTCTAGCTTGAGGCAAAGCAACCCATTATAATTTAAAGCAGATTTAAGATATCAACTATTTATCTAGTTTTCTTAAATTTCTTTACATCTTAGGGCTTATGTTCGAATTACAAACAACAACTAAGTAAGGAAATTTTCAAACTCACATTTAAAAGCAACATCAAGGCAAACCCTTCTTGTACATTCAACTACAGGAAGTATTTCTATACCATGTTAAACTTAGCCAGAAACCAAAATCCATCCCAAGTTTATAGTCAAGACAACCGCATGATATAGGAACTTACAAACTATAAACAACTCATCACCAAAAGCTTATCATAACATAGACATCATGCAATTAATTGTGCCACCTTCTAGGAGTTTTAGACTTAAACGCAAAACATACTTTTTGAGCTCTTTGTGACCTTGCTTAACTTCCCGCTCGCACAAAATCAACTTCTCCTGAAAGAAAATCAAGGTGAGCAATTAGCTTGATAGCCTTGCATGTACGATTAAACAATTGAGAGTAAATAAAATGCCAAACCAAAAAAAAAACTCAAATTCATACAATAATACAATCAAGACTATCTCTTTTCAAACAACTTTTGATCACCTAGTTATTATTCTCACTAGCCATTAAGTGAGAATCTACTTCGAGGTTGTTCATCAACCATTCGAACAAATCATGCTTCTAAAAGAAGAACTTACATCATTATGAGATTCAATAATGTTACTCTATCAAGCAAATATTTTCTTAATGGTCATTTATACAAGCAATCGTAGTTGAGTAGTATGGCCTTGACTAGTTACTAGTCTAGATACTTAATTTCAATCACACTTATCATCAATTATTTCCTATTTATCACACACATGCTCAAAAGCCTCAAGGTAGTATTTTCATTTTACTTATCTATATATTTCTCAAATCCTACCAACAAATTCCCATAATTTAACAATTCAAGATATTAAACATATTACAATATACAAAAATAGTCCCCTAACACCCCAAGCACCTTCGAAACTGCCCCCTTTTTTCTACTTTACACTTTTGTTCATTTTAACAATCTTTCAACGAAGTTTATAATATCCAAATACAATTCAACCATTTATTTTGTTTCAAGTCCTCACTAAATACCTAAATTGGCCTTAAACAAAGCTTAGTGAAATGAATTTCCCCTATACAGTCCTGTAAGGTACTACTCGAAACAGAGTAGTTTCTAGCTCCCTTTAAAACTCACTTAACAATTATCAAGGCTTAATCTAAGCCATTCCATTGTTTTCCCAACGATTAATACATTTTTGCAATACCTTAAATCTAATAATTTAAACCAATTCCAAGCTTAAACAATCCATAGTCTGCCAATCACTAAAAACTTTTTCATTCCAACTAATTCTGGACAAAATAGTTTCCAAATTCTCCATTAAACCTTATATACATCACATGGATTTGTTATATATTTTCCAACACTAAAAATTTCAAAATTGACATTGCATTTACACTAAATTATCAATCATGCATCATTCTATATGGATTCCATTCTTAAACTAAATTTTTATCAACCAATTCTCATAATCAAGAAGCAATTTTGTAACACCCCATCCCCGGGTTAGCCGTAACCCGGTTTCGGAGTGTTACCTGAACAAAACAAAGCGATTGATAGGTTACTTGTTCGACAAGTAACCTCATGATACTTGCCTTGTTGCGCAAGTAACCCAATCTAAACCTATCAAAACATTCAATACAATCAAGCAAAGCCACATTAAGTAACCAAACAAAATTCGTAACATACAAGTTTAGGTACCAATTTCTTTGATTTCATGCTTATAACTTAAGTTACTATATCATATTACCATTACAATCAATTCACACACATCATTCAAACAACAAATTCAAGTTTGGCATATTTCATTTTAGGCTACTATCATACATGATACAAGTTTCATCTTATTTTACAATTTACGTGCATCTTATTCGAATACACTAGGTGACCACTAAACTTACTTTAACTAGCTTACTTGCATCCTAAGTAACTACTTATTCAATCAATTAACGTGATCATTACAAAGCATTCAATTTACATCTTCATTCATCGTATTCGAAACATCATGGAATCCTAACCATTTTTTATTTGTTTCTTTACATTCAAGTTATCATATTACACAACATATTTGTCTAGAACATTGATAATGCATGCTTAACATACCTTAGCCTCCAATTTTCACATAGTCGAACCATGCTAGCATGCATAGTATCAAATGCATGTACATACAACATAGGTTTAGCATTCAATCAAACAAGATTTCATCACACATTGAATCTACATTGATTCATACATAATCTCATCAAACAATGGATTTCAGACACAATATGCGCAACATCTACTTCTTATATATACATATCATCTTAGTTCAAACATAGTTTAAGTCATCCAAAATAGTTTACACATTAGGCCCATTCAAACATTACAAAACTAGTCATATACACATAATCAAATGCATGATCTAGGCTATCTATTGCATAATCTAGTGCCACCAAACTAGGAGTGTACAAAGAGTATGAATTCATACTTTTAAAGCTTGCCAAAAGTGTTGCTTCAAATCGAAGATATCCTCTTGAAGTAATCTTTAATCTGTTATGGGAAGAATGAAGAGTAGAGTGGTAAGTACAAGATATGTACTTAGTGAGGTAACTCTAAATCTAGTCAATTTCAAAGCATAAGTCCAAGTTTACATATAATCCAAGGAATCAAGAGTATCATCAAATACCATGTACCATTCGAATTGCATAAAGGAGAACATAAGAAAATTTCACATATCACCCATTCAATCATAGCAACATTCATCATGTACTCATAGCATATCATTCAAATACCTTGCTTAGAAGACATGTAACATACATCATAATACACATGTACCATTCTATCATCATGCTTAGGTGACAAGAAATCAAAACTCTAATCACCAATTAGGCATTCATACATAAAGCCATTCATTTATACATTAATTTCAAAGCAAGGAAGTTCATACAAGTTTCTTACAATACAAGCAATGTTCATTAAGTCATATTTCAACCTTTCCTTGGTAAGTAGCTTACTAGACAATCAAATCTCATCAATATGCACCGAAGTGCCAATATGCACCGAAGTACCAATATGCACTGTCGTGCCAATATGTACCGTTGTACCAATATGCATCGTAGTGCCAACATGCATCATAGTGCCAATATGAGCTCAAGATTCTAAGGCATGCTCTCCTATCTATCAAACTAGCTACCAAGGTTGTTGATTATCCAATACAATTAAGCTTTATTCATTTCATGATTCAATTCAACAATATGCCATTCATAGGCCAAGCCCTTAGGCTTATGGAGTCTTAACTCCCAATACATAACTATCCATACCATTTGATTCAATCAACCATGTATATATTCACAAACACAAGCATATGTATGCATTGTGCGTACCTTATTCTCTAAGCAAGCATGCCAATTCGTACCTTAGGCATAAGCAATGCACATGACAAGCATTTGATCATAATTGCTTAACACCCAAGTAAACACAAAGATCATGGCATCGATCATGTTAACATACATTTCATTCTTCCCTTAAATAGCCAAATATACTTTAAGTCATGTTACATAGCATTAACATTTCACTTAAGCAATAACAAGGTTGGTTAGGACCTAAGTCCCAACCCTAGGATAGTTACACTCACAATACTCCTAGCAATTCAACTATCTTGGATCCAAATCCCTTTGCCTCTAGTTTTGGGATGTCCACTCCTATCCTCTTTTTCCCCAATCTGCTGCCCTTGATCTATCAAGCATATCATATGCACATATCATCAAAACAAGCACATAAAGTCATACAATCAAAGTAGCAATGTTACTACATTTTACCAAACATTTAGTTACTTTTTTATGCTTCTTTTAAGCATTTCATACCAATTCATCTTCACATTGTTATTACTTCATTTTAATACATAACTGGATAGGTTACAATGTCCCAAAACTGTTTTGGAAACAGTTTCTTACTAGGTGCAAAAACAGTCCCAAATTGCCCAGGACACTGCTGCCTGGCAGTTTGTACACTGTCCCTTAAAATGGCCATATCTTTTAATCCGTACGTCGGAATTTCAATTTCTATACACTGTTGTAAAGATTACAAAATTTCCTATAATACCATGTAAGACTTGCATTTTATTTCTTATCCAATTAATATAGTTTATTGTCAAAGATAGGGCATTTACACTGCCTGGACAGTTTGCACTGTCCAGCAATTCATATTTCAGTTTTCAGTATAGGACCCAGTTTTCAGTTATGTTTTCACCTAAATAAAATAGACATTCCAAGGATCATTTCATTAAAATTTCAGCCCTGAATTCAAACTATACAATTTTTGGTGAATTTTCAAAGTGACGGCCCAAAACAGAGCAATTATGGGCAGATTGCATCTATTCACATTTTAATGCCTTTAATCCATTTTAACCAATGTCTTGGCCCTATAATTCATTTCATATGACATTATAAACATGTTAGGTCCATTTTAGTTCATTAAACAAGGCTGTCAAAACAGGGAAAGTTGATTACAAATCCTAATCTTGAATGTCTACTCAATTTCAATGCTACAAAACAGTTTCTATGTTACTTAGCTATGTTCATGCTTTTATCTTCATTTCCAGCATTGTTTACCTACAATTCAATTTGTTTAACCTCTTCTTTACAATACCTATTCATGATCATCATCAATTCATTATTTTCTTAGCTCAATTTCATATTCAAATCATTCAATTTCCACTTTAACAACACAATACAATTTCCAGCAACCTAGGTTTGTTACACTAGCATGATCACATCATTTCCAGCCTTGTACCTAGTTTCATTCTTCAATTTAGCATAATTCAAAAAATATGTAATCACCTAACAACATATTCAAAGTCTAATTCCATCAATAATCATCAAAAACAGTCCAATTTCAACAAGATAGTTGCCTAATCAATTAAGCACAAGAAGAACTATACTTACTTTGCTTCTTTGCTTAATTTCAATGAAAATTTCCTATACATGCAAGCTTAAATTCTTCTTCAATGGCTGCATTTCCAAGCTTTTTCTCTCACCTTTCTTTCTCTCTATAATATGCCAACGTAGGATAATGAGAAAGATGACAACAACACATCCATGTTATTGGAATTGTGTTTTGTCTAAATTGTCCCCTGATTAGTTACTAATCATGTGATTAGTCAAGGGCAAATAAGAGATTCATGATATTTATCATGCAATCTCAATCTTTCTCTTTTAATTCAATGTAGTCACTTTTAAATTGATCACTTGTTTTATACATTCTTTCAATTTTGCCCTTAATAAATCAATTTAGCTTAATTCTTAATTCAATTAAGCTATCAACTTAATCAATTTAATTCCAATACTTCTAAGCTAGGATTTAGGGTGTTACAAATTTCCTATCATGCAAAGATTGAATCAGCATTACATAAACTACAATTACCAAACTTTGAAATAAAGAAACTACAAAAAGAAAACTTACATCCTTTGGCAAACAAATACTGTTTGAAACATCAAAATGACTAATTCCTCAAGCAAGTTAATCACCATGAACAATTCTCTCCCTCTCTCTCTATTTCTAACTCCCGGTCTCAAGATGGAATGAAGAAGACAATGAGGATTTTTTTGTTTCCCATTAATAACTAACCCACCACACGTGTCCCCCTTCACTTCAAGCCACATATTAAAACTCTCATTAATTTATAAATTAACATACTACATTCAACTTTGTAATATAGACTTTCTGGTCACTTCAATCTAACTCCTCTATTTCTTAATCTTTCAATTCAGCCCTACAATTCATAATAATTGTCACCTATTTGAATTACTTTAAAAGTTGTAACAATGCAATTCTCCTAAACCAAAATTTAGGATGTTACAATTCCCTCCCCCTTAAGGAAATTCGTCCTCGAATTTACCTGAGGAAAATAAGTATGGGTATTGGTCTCTCATGATAGATTCAAGTTCCCACGTTGCTTCTTTATCCTTATGATTCTTCTATAACACTTTGACAAGGGAGATAGTTTTATTTCGAAGCTTTCTATCTTCATGATCGAGAATCTGAATTGGCTCTTCTTCATAGGATAAGTCCTGGTTCAATTCGACTTCATCCATTTCAAGAATGTGAGATGGACCAGATCGAAATCTTCACAGCATTGACACATGGAACACATTATGAATTTTGTTAAATTCATCCAGAAGATCCAATCGATAAGAAACAGGGCCAATTCTTTCTACTATTTTAAATGGTCCAATGAAGCGGGGGCTGATTTTTCCTCTTTTCCCGAATCTAAACACATTCTTCCACGGGGATACCTTGAGGAACACTCTATCTCCACATAATAATGGATATCTCTTCTTTGCAATCAGCATAAGCCTTTTGTCGATTGAAAGCTTCTTTCAATCGATTACAAATAACTTGGATTTGTTCTTCTATTTCTCAAAGAAGCTTAGGCCCTAAAGCCTTATTTTGTCCTAACTCTGGCCAACATAAAGGTGTCCTGCATTTCCTTCTGTAAAGGGCTTCAAAGGGAGCCATTTGAATGGAAGATTGATGGCTATTATTGTATGCAAATTCGGCAAAAGGTAAAGCTTTCTCCCAATTCTTTTCGAAGTCTAGTTTGCAAGCCTGAAACATGTCTTCTAAAACTTGTATCATTCTTTCAGATTCGCCATTTGATTGAGGATGAAAAGCTGTACTAAGGTTTTTTTAGTCCCGAGAGTTTTTTGTAGAGATTTCCAAAATCTAGAAGTGAATCTAGGATCTCGATCAGAGATTATTGAGATTGGAACACCATGGAGTCTTATTATTTGTAACGTCCTCAACCCGGTTTAGGACAGAAACCAGAATCGAGAATGTTATAGCAAAGAAAACTGAAAATGTGAACCAAAAAAATTAAAATTTTATTTACAATGACCATAAATAACAATATGATTTCTTGTCCCATTCTTTACTTCAAGTTTTGCCAAATTAACAAGATTACCATTTACGGTGATCACTCAATTTGCAATGTGTCGAACTTAATATCTTGCTTGAGCCAAAACTCACCAATCAAGTAATTTGTCAATTTTATTACCTCGGATTATTCAGCAAGCTACACATCTTAACACAAACTATGCCATAGTAAAATAAGTCTCATTGGCAATTACAATATAATAGGACTCTATTACTCTAACTCAATATGATATTCAAATTAGAGGGATTAAAAGACCAATTCAAACAGTTCCATGTAGCTTAAACATTTATCAATTATAAACATTTTACTATAACTCAAACCACAAACCTATAAATTTGTTATCATGTCTTAATAATTAAGAAATCATTCGAACTCCTTAACTAATAGCCTTAGCTTATTAGTCAACCATAAACTTGTTCATTAACATTCCCATTGTAACAAATCGAGCCCTCCTATTCGTATTATTTACGCGCACCTCATTATCCAAGGAACCATTCAGAGGTAACATCATGTTTAGCTAAGACATATAAATCAACTATCATACATACATAATTGACCTCCAAACATCCATTCGAAAGGATCAATTACAACAATTCCCACAATATAATATGAAACATTAATTAGATTATACAATACATCAGATACATTTCATACAATAGGCAAAGAAAGTGCCACCATCCTAGGAGTAACTATATAAGATAGTTTCCAATTCTACAAGCTCTATAGGAATTACGAATCAATACTTGTAATTTCTCAACCACAACAGAGACAAGCATACTTGATTAACCTGCAATGCACGAGAATGAATGCATTAGGCTTATATAGCATAAGTGAGGTAGCAATGGAAAGTGATTAGCAATAAAGGACAAGGCATAAAGAGAAACCAAGCAATTTGAGATTTAGATCACACAAAAGTTTTATTGCGAATTAAGTTAACTTAATTCTTCCTTGTTCATTAAGAGTTCTTTAGGGATTTATCTTTAAGATATCAATTAAAACTTATGCTAGAATTAATCATTATTATCCAAAAAACATTCTTTGATACTCATCAGAGCCTTCGATTCAATGCTCACTAAGAGCTTTCGGATCAATGCTCAATAAGAGCTTTTCGTTTCTGTGCCTCTTAAAGGCCATCAATTTCATAGCTTGATCATCTTTCTCTTGAATTCTTTAGTTAATTAAAACATTTCATGTCTTATACGGGTTTGCCTTGGATCTCTATTGGTGATGAATAACATTAGTTTAGGTGATACTTAGCTCCTAGCACATAGCAATAGCTAATATCGAATGATATCAACAAGCGATGGTAATCAGTGTCATCGAAACATATCAATGGGGCGTCCCCCGACCAATACTTTGAACAAGAGTACCAAAGGTACTAAAAGATCATTCGATCTTAATAACAAGGGACCTTAGTCCAAGCATTTCAGGCATCAACTAATATATCCAAGGTCTTCCATTTACAGGGGGAACTTATGTGTTTATCTTAGTTTTCATATTCAGGAAGTTGCTTGTTGTACAAGTGGATTTACTTTTAAGTTAACAGGGATTTCTTAGGTTACAAGTAACCTTGCTTGTTTCCTTATTTCAATAACTTATAATCATCATTCAAGCTTCCTTACTTCTTAACTCCTTAGAGTTAACTATCTAGTCTTTCTAGTAAATCTTATTGTCATTAGTTACTAAGTTAATCCATGCTTATTATAAGCACACAATTCTTATCAATATCAAATACATTCCATAGCCAATCATTCAAGCATAACAAGGCATTTTAAACACAACAATTGCAATATCATTCAAGTTAAAACATGAATGCCATGCTATGAATGTATGCTCATCATCAATTAGCTCTATTTGAGCCTTTTTATAATGTACATGTAATGCATTTCATTCATAATCAATCAATACATAATCTTAACAAATTAGACATCGGAATAACTTCGCGTTACTCGAGACTCAAGTGACTACACTCACCTTATATTCCAATATTATGGAATACCTGATCCACTAATCTCGATTTACTTCCTTCCATAGCCATTCACATGTCAAGCGTGTACCTCAATCATAACAGCAAGTAATTAAACCAAACCAAACTATTCAACTCATAACATAGTCATGGATATTTTAGCCAACAATTCAATTCATTGCATATATATATGTATATATATTGCATATATATATATGTATATATATATAAATATATATATATATACATTCATGTATTAACACAAAATAGCTCACATATAACATATACACTTGGACATGTCAAAACAATCCCATCTAGTCATGTAATAACATAAAATAGTCCACATAGTTATATATACACTTAGACATGTCAAAACAGTCTCTTTTAGTCATGTATTAACACAAACAGTCCACATAGTTATATATACACTTAGACATGTCAAAACAATCTCATATCTTACACACAATCATGAGTACTAAAACAATCTACTTGTATTCATATACATTCAATTCAGGGAAAATTGCATTTGAATACAGTTTATGCACTCAATCAGTCCTTAAAACTTTTCATAAATTCAAAGATATTTCAAGCCACCTATAGAGCTACTACCGGGCAGACTGTATATCCCTTAGTTAAAATTTCACAACATTCATTCCGTACATCGAAATTTTGAACCGTTTACACCGTTCGAAAGCTGACTCAACTAGATTTCTAACCATATAGGCCTTGCATTTTTATATCTTATGAAATAATACAGTTTTTAATCTAAAGATACTCCAAATTCTGCTACTAGGCAGATTAGACTCTCTTTGCATAATTGCCTCTACAAGCTGTTATAAAACTTGAAATGTAGTTTCGCTCGTTTTAAATGAAACTAGACATGACAAGCTTTCCAAGCATATATATTATAGGTCCTAATTCTACCAATACAATTTATAGCAAATTTTCAAAGTCACAGCTAAAGCAGATCTTGAAACTGTTTTCAAGGTACAAAGCATGACAGTTTCATTATAATTCATTTCCAACCCTTCATAATCTACCAAAATAGTTTCTAGGCAATCCATAACATGATTTATTTTTAGTAAAATGTATCCATTTAGCATGTATACACAATCTTACAATGCAAAACAGTCCACCATACATTCAAATTTACACAAACAGTCCAAAAATTCTCAAGAACAATCCATAGTAATCACAAATGCATCAAAACAGTCCAACATGCTTTAAAAGTACTCGAAACAGACCCCCTTTAGGTCCTTATAATCATATTTTATGTCTTTTTTTAATGCATACACTTAACTTAATCGATTCTATCCATGCTTTATTTCTTAATGCAAAACAGGGCAGCCTTATAAAAATAAGCATTTACTCCAAAAACTATTTTAATAACATGTTTCCTAATACTCATGTAGCAAATCTGTATTTTTCATATGTTACTTCATCATAGCAATTCAGATTATAACCATTTTCATTCGATTCGTAGGCTCAAAACAACTACTTAATCAAAACTCATACATTCAAGAACTCGTAGAAGATCAATTTGAGCATTTGAACAAGACAACAAGTACACAAGTGCCTCTAAATGTTACTCACATAAATTCAAACAATTCCTATCATAACTTCAGATTTTTCTCTAACCATTAACAAAGCTTTGATTTCATAAAATTCACACATAATTTCCAATCAAATATTTAACTCAAGAAAGGCAACTGGAATGCTTACTCTTCTTCCTAGAAATCGAACAAAGCTCCCAATTTTACCAATCTAACACTAAGATTTCAAGCTTTTTCCATGGCCATTTAACTCTCCTTCTCTCTCCATTCATTTTTTGGTGGAGAAGAAAATGAAGAAGATGACTTGGAGTCATCTTTGGCCTAATGGTCAACCCCTCCCACATGGCTTGGTCCAACCATGAGATGTGTGCAAATCCTTACACTTAAATTGTTTTAACATGAAATCCAAATCTTTTTGTTTTTCTTCGGTTTAGTCTTTTTTGAAAGATGACACCCATTTTCTTTTTATTCAAATTTATTCCTCGAGCTTTAATCTAAAATGCAATGTATTAAATTTAACTTATCAAAATACTCTGAATAACAATTGACTTAGCAATGACAAGGTAACATTCTTCTAGACCAGGTTTTAGGGTATTACATTATTTCTCAAATATAAAGATCTGCCAACTGATCCAAGCTCGATATCAATAGAACAGGAAGAAAATGAGCTGACTTGGAAAATCTATCAACTATCACCCAAATTGCATCATTCTTCCTAGGTGACATGGGTAGCCCACTCACGAAGTCCATAGTTATATTCTCCCATTTCCATTGTGGTATTTCAATGGGTTGTAACAAACCCGAAGGAACTTGATTTTCCCCTTTCACCTTATGGCATACTAAACATTTAGATAAAAAATTTGTAATACCCCAAATCATGTCCTAGTAACATGTCACAAACTAATTAGAACTTAATTGTACAAACAATCTACAAATTAGAAGAATTGATTAAATCTAGTGACCAAATTAAATGGATTTGATAACTAAATAGCCGAATCATGAAGGATCAAATAGTAACAATGTTTAAATGTTGATTTGCATGCAACTAGGATGTATAACTAAGGAGTTATAAAGTAATTAGACCTTGAATTGCCAAGTGGAGGCATTCGGCCAAGCCAAGTGATAACAACTTGGATAGGTGCCCATTTTCCTATTATCTTCTCCATTCATCCTTTCTCCTTCCTTAGCCGAAACCCTCTCAACCCTCTAGGGAAATAAAAGCAACCATTGTTGAGATTGGAAGCTTTCATGTGACCCTATTTTTCATGTACTTGGATAAGCTAGGAAGATTGTAAGTGATTTCTAAGTCCTTCCTCCCTAGCAACTTGTTCGAATGAATGTTTAATGATAGAAATTGAACATTCATTCATAGAATTGAATGTTAGATGTTATGCTTGAAACTAGCTTGAATTGTAGCTTGAATGTGGTTGAAATGCTATTGAAAATAGGATGAAACTATGCTTGATCGAATGATACATGTACATGAATGAAACCATTGTTTGATTGATCATGTAACTTGATAAGGTAATTCGAATTGTATGAATTGTAACTTGAATTGAGTAAAAAGCTTGCTGGAAATTTAGAAACTTGTTAAATTGAGATGTTAATCAATTGAAAATCATGATTGGATAGTGAAAATGAGCTTAAAGATGAAACTAGTCACATTTTATTGTTAAATGGCTAACTAGGGGCTGTTTAGAAAGAATTGATAAATGTGGACTGTTTGACATAATCGAGGGCTGGAATTTATGAACATAAAACAGGGGAAAGTCAATTTAAATGCTTTATGCATTGAATTGCTTGAATAATGATCAATTGGACTACTATAAGATGTTTGTCGAGATGTATGTGAAATAGGGACTAGAATCGAAACAATAAATGCTCTAGGGACTAAATTGTATGAATTAGAGGCTGGAAATAGTGACTTAAAATATGGGAAGTTGATTAAAAGTTTGTAAACATGAATTCTATGAGATAATCACAATTTGGATTGTTTTGTAGAACAAAGAGAAAGGTGTAATTGCAAATTATTTTAGTGGACTGTTTTAGCAAAAAATAGGACTGTTGGGGAGTATTTTGTATAACATTGCAAATATAGTTAAAATGGGACTGTTTTGTGTAGTTTAAAAACAGGGCAAAAATGTTTTAATAAGATTGGAAATATGAAATTGTTTTGCCATGTTATGCAATGGATAAGTTAACATGAATGAAAATGCTAAATAGAAATGCTTAAATTGTTTCATTGTTAGAAATACAATGCTTGACTCGAGTTTCTTGTGAACTTGGATTGCTTGAAATGTATTGTTTGGTTGTTGATTTTGATTCCATTATATTGGATGTATGTTAGAACAAGGAGTGGATCTTGTTGAAGGAGATAGAGTTAGGCAACCTAGTAACAAGAAAAAAAGGATTTGGATCAAGGATCAAAACTAGCTTAGAGTATTGTGAGTGTAGCTTTTACATAGCGTTAGGGCTTAGATCCTTACCAAATATGCACAACTACTATTCCATTTAATATGTTTATGTTATGAAATGAATCTAAACTATGCTTGGAAATGAATTAAAGGAAGAACGGCTTAAATGGAAACTTGGTAGTAAGATATGCTTGATATATGAGTTGGTAATGCAAATGGATCATGTAACAATGGATTGATCTTCTATGGTTCTTGTATTGACCTAATCAAATGAATCAAATATGCTTAGACATAATCTTGCTTGATGCTATGATAACTTGAAATTCAAACTTGCTTGAATTATAATGAATGCATGATATATTGAGCTTAGACTTGAATGGCCTAAGGGCTATCTTGATCTTCATAGATAAACACTTGAACTGGATGCTTGAATAAGCTACTAACTTGCCATGATCTTGTTATAAGTACTTTCCTTGACTTAAAATCTTAAAGCTTACTTAATTGACAAGTAATTCAAATAAAGCCTTGGTTGCTAGTTGGTCATAGGTAGGATGGCATGCCATAGAGTCTAGAGCTCATTGTGATTGGATGGACTACGGTTCTGGGCTAAGGCCCTTATTTGGTGACAGTAGGAGGAATGTGTGTTATGGCCACTAGCGACAGTAGGAGGAATATGACCAGTTTCTTATTTTGGCGACAGTTTGTTTAGTGACTCGATTACCTTGACATAACTATATACCAATGCCTAATCTAAAATGAATGAGCAAGAAAGAAATGCATGGCCTAAAGCTTGAATAATACTTGACTTGATACCTTGAAATTGATTGCTTATTTGATACTTGAAAAGTGATCATACTCGAATTGATATGCTTAAACATGCATCTTGTCTTGATATAGTACTCGATCCAACTTGAAATGGAAACAACCTTCTTGTTAATTTTGTTCGAATGGTATTGAAGCATGAATTAATGTATATTACTTGAGATTGAGGCCTAATTATATGTTCTTGTGCTTGTGATGATGTATATAAATGGTAATAGCTATACATGACTACTTGACTCCCTATTTGTCTTGAAACACTTGAAACCTTACGTTAGACTTAACTTCTCATGCTCAAACCTTAGCTAGGTTGTACTTGATTTAAGACTGCCTAAACTTGATAATTGGCTAGTAAATAGTTGCTACCTCACTAAGTACATTATGTACTTATCACTATTGTTTTCGTCCTTCCCAAATCATAGGTTTAAAGATATCTTAAAGCTATCTTCCTTGAGCTTGAAGCAAGATACAAGCAGAGCTAGAAGTATGACTTCGAATCTATTTTGTAACTCTCCTAGTTGGTGGCACCTAAATATGTACATAATTAAGCTAGATCATGGATTTTTTTCATCTAAATTTTGTATATATATATATATATGGCCTTGACCTTTAGAAGCTTGTAAAGACTTGGCTGGCAATGTTTGATGCCATGATATCTAGATGCTATGTGAATGAATTAGGCATGACTTGTTGAATATGGAGAATGAAACTTGGTTACATGATCTAGTTATATTTGAATGTGCTTAGCAATGGGACACTATGTGCTCAACTCTTGAATCCTAGTTAGTCATGATTTTTAGATGATGTTAAGCTTGCTTGAAGGCATGTTAATGGTGATATGTTTCGAATGAATAGATTGGTGACCATGTCTAGTAACCAACATTATATGTAACCTTGACTTGAATGTAAAATGCTTAGTTAACTTGACATGAACATGACATTGAAACCATGTTTGACATTATCTTGAAATGGGTCAAGGATGGGCATACTTGAATAAACTTGAAATGAATTTTGAGTCTTGCCTTAAGTGTATTCGATTGCCTACATGTATAAGGGACTAAGTTATATCTTCTTAATTGATACTTGGATACTTATGTTTATATTGGTGAGTTATAATGTTTGTAAAGCCTGATCTTGATGATTGTGTGGTTTTCTTGTTAGGCAAGTAACTCATCTAATAGGATGAGTTCAAAAGTTTTAAATGGCTTGAATTCTTGTGTGCTTGTTTGTTTTCTTGTTTTAACTCTCCTTGTCCAGGTTACTCCTAACCCGAGTGAGGGGTGTTACAAAATCTGTGATAGCAAATTTCATCCCAGGCCATCAATAGAACTCCTTTAAATCTTTGTACATTTTCACCGATCCAGGATGAATTAAAAAAGGACTATTGTGTGCCTCGTGCAAGATTTCTCTTCTTAGATTCGAATCATTAGGGACACATACTCTATTTCAAAAATAGAGTAGACCATTTTCTTTTATAGCAAAATCTAATTCGGTTCCTCCTTCATGCTTGCATAAATTTTCTTCTATTTCTAAATCAGAATGTTACAAAAGTCAAATCTTTGAAACCAACTATGATTGAATTCGAATTGCAGCTAGGAGCCCTTGATTTTTAAACATTCGAAAATGCGCATTGATGGAAGTTGGGGCTACAAAAGTAATAAGGTGGATTTTAGATGGCAAGCTCACAATTCGAATAGATGCAAGGAAAACTAGTTTGATAAAAAAAACTTACCATAAGAATGTTGGTGACTGAGTGCATCAGCCAATACATTAGCTTTGTTCGGGTGATAATCTATGATTAGTTCATAGTCTTTGAGTAATTCAATCCATCTTCTTTGTTTTAGATTAAGCTCCTTTTGTGTAAGGAGATACTTCAGACTTTTATGATCAATAAAAATATAACATTTCTCCTTATACAGGTAATATCTCCAAATCTTCAAAGCAAACATCACCATAGCTTGCTCGAGATCATGGGTTGGGTAATTCAATTCATGGGATTTTAACTGTCGAGAAGCATAAGCTACCACTTTGTTTTCTTGCATAAGAACATGCCCCAAACCCAAGAGAGAAGCGTCACTAAAAATGGTGAATTCTTTTCCCGATTCAAGTTGAGTTAGCACTAGACCTCGAGTGTGTACTTCTTTCAATTGATCAAAGCTTCGTTTTTTATCCTTGGGCCAAATAAAATCACATCCTTTCAGAGAAGCTTGGTTAAGGGATAGCTAAAATTGAAAATCCCTTAACAAATCTTCGGTAATAATCGGCCAAGCCCAAGAAGCTTCGAACTTCACTAACATTTCTCGGGGATCTTCATTCTAAAACAGATTGGATTTTCTTTGGGTCAACCTTAAACCCCACAGCTGAAATCACATATTCTAGGAAGGACACTTCGGGCGACTATAAGTCACACTAGTTCAATTTGGCATAAAGTTGATTATCTCTAAGAGTCTGTAACGCTATTCGGAGATGCTCTGAATGCTCATTTTCATCTTTTGAGTAGATAAGAATGTCATCCATGAAAACCACAACAAACTTGTCCAAAAAGGGTTTGAAGGCTCGATTCATAAGATCCATAAACGCAGCAAGTGCGTTTGTTAGGCCAAAAGGCATCACTAGAAATTCTTAGTGACTGTATCGAGTCCTGAAAGTAGTCTTAGGTTTGTTTGATTCTTTGACCTTCATTTGATAGTATCCATATCTATGGTCGATCTTGGAGAATACAATAGCGCCCTTCAATTGATCAAACAAGTCTTCAATTCTTGAAAATGGGTACTTATTCTTAATCGTAAGCTGATTAAGTTGCTGATAGTCTATGCATAACCTCATCGACCTATCTTTCTTTTTAACAAAAAGCATCGGGTCTCCCCAAGGAGATGAATTGGCTCGAATAAATCCTTTGTCTTGTAGTTCTTGCAACTGTTCCTTCAACTCAACTGGTGTCATTCGATAAGGAGTGCTAGATACTAGTTTGGTTCCAAGCTGATTAAGTTGCTGATAGTCTATGCATAACCTCATCAACCCATCTTTCTTTCTAACAAAAAGCACCGGGGCTCCCCAAGGAGATGAACTGGGTTGAATAAATCCTTTGTCTTGTAGTTCTTCCAACTGTTTTTGTAAGTTGACAAAACAGGAAGAAACAGAATTTTATATTCTGTATTTTGTTATTGCTCAATGAATTTACATCTCTCGATACACACTTATATAGGCTCTAGGTCTTTTAGTACATTAAGAAGACCTTCTCAAGATAACTTTTAGTTCTAATCTACTAAGTTGATAGACTCTAACTACAATAAGGAGTCCTACTAAGGATAAAATTTAATCTATTAGGGAGATAAACTTTAAGTAGGATAATTACTACATTATTTACAAAAGCTGAAATTTCTCTCGGATAACTCACAGTTTTTGAAGCTCCTTCAACTCAAATGGTGCCATTCGATAAGGAGTGCTGGATACTGGTTTGGTTCCAAGTTGAGTCTCGATTTTGAACTCCACTTCTTGAGTTGGTGGTAGTCCAGGGAGTTCCTCAAGAAAAACATCGAGAAATTCAAAAGCATTCAGAATTGAATTGGTTTCAAGTTTAGCTTTAGAATTTTCAACCATAAAAGTAATAAGAGGGTTCGAAATATTAGGTTTTTGGTCAATTAGGAGTATGGATTCCTTCCCTAAACTACGAAGATAGAGTTTTCTCTTATGACAATCTACCCAAGCCTGGTGTTTCCCTAGCCAGTCTAAACCCAGAATTATATCGAATTCATAAAAGGGTATAACATATAGGTCAATAGGAAATGGAATTCCTTGAATGTGCAAAGGAAAATCCTTACATATAAGATTTAGAATTACACTCCCACCTATAGGGTTTGAAACTATTAAGCCCTTAACATCAAATTTGGAATTCAAATTAAACTTCTCAATTAAGGAAAAATGAATAAACGAATGAGTAAAACCCGAGTCAAAAAGGGCATATATAATATTATAATTTAGTTCAATAGTACCTGCTATTACTACAGGCGCATCTTCATCTTTACGGCCTCAAATATTGTATACCCGAGCAAGGGCCCAAGACTCTCGATACGTAGGAGCATGAACTTGACCCCGAGTCCTTCCTAAATTTCTCGATTGTTCTTGTTTTGACCCTTTGCTCTGGGGTGATGGAATGGGATTAGAATTTGAAGCTACTCAAGCCAGAGTTTTATTCATATTTTGAGGAAAATCTCGAACAAAGTGTTCCAAGCTTCCACATTGGAAGCATGCATTCGACTACTTCCTGCACTGACCCAAGTGATAACTCTGGCAGAAGTTGCAAATACGAGATTGAGGATCCTTGCCCGAATTTCCTGAACTATAGATTGAGATTGCAGGTGCATAAGACTTAATTATCGTTTAGGGCTTCAAAATTAAGTTACCCCTCGGAGAAGGGACATAATTTGAGGAGTTTCCTCCCTGATTATTTGATTTCTTGGAAGGCCATAGAGGCTTATTATCAAACCTTGATTGTAACACCCCTAAATAGGGCCTAGAATGTTACCACTATTTAGAATTGCTAAATAGTTAAATAATCTTGAATTAAGTAAAGTCAATTAAGAGTTGAATTGAATAATTAACAAATATGAATGCCAAATTAAAGGACTTAATTAGAAGAATGAATGAAATAAGTGACCAATTTAAAGTGACTAAATTGAATTAAATGAGAAAGATTATGATTGCATGCTAAACTCTTTGATTCCCCCAATGCCCTTGATTAATTCTATGATTAACAACTAATTAAGGCTAAGATAGTAAATTCCTCAATCCATTACAAGGGATGTTATCTTCATCCATTTTCTTCATTATACTGGTTTGAAGAAGAAAATTAGGGAGAGAGAGAGAGATTGAGAGATCAGCCATTGATGAAGGGAAATTACGCTTGCATGTATAGGATTTTTTAAGGAAATTCAAGCTAGAAGCAAAGTAAGTATGATTTTATTCTTGTTCAATTGAATAGGCAGCTATACTTATTGAATTGGGCTTTTTTGATGATTGTAGATGAAATTAACTATTGAATGTATTGTTAGATGATTGAATTGTTGTAGGATTATGTAAATTTGGAGAATGAACGCTAGGTATTATGCTATAATTGTGTAAACAATGAATTGGTAAGAAAACTAGTCGCACGTGTTGCTATAATATTGATTAGGAACTATTTTGAATAAACTAGTGAATTTGGTACTAAATTGAATTGTTAGAACATGTAATTGAGCTATGGAACTAATGAATTGAACATGATCATGATTAGGTAATGTAATTAAGGTGTTAAACAAGCTAAATTGTTAGTAACCAATGCTGGAAAATCTGGGAATTATGAACACGGTAGAAAACAGTCTTGTTAAGGACTGTTTTGGTTATAGAAATTGAGCAAACATATTAGATAAACTTAGAATTCTATTTTTATCATGTTACTAGGTAAAGGGAATATTGAATTGAATAGTTAAATTAGGTAATGGACTGCCTAGTTGATGAATTGATGTGTAATTGTGATCAAATGGATTAAACTAGGATTAACATGACTATGCCCTATTTTAAGAACATTGCTAGGTAAACTATGATGGCCTAGACATGTATGAACATGATCATGAATGAAATTGTCATGTTAGGCCTTTTCTAGAACGAAATAAGGAACTAGAAATGCAACCTAGTGTAATATGCCTAGAATGTTATATTCTGGACAGTGACTCTGAAAAATCACTAAAAATTGTATATAATGAATTTAAGGCTGAAATTTTTATGGACAACACCTTCGAATGTCAAAATTCACTAGAAGAAAACAGAGCTAAACTTTGGGTTGTGTACTGAAATGTAGAGTAGAAATACTAGACAGTGAAAACTGTCCAATAAAGCAGGATGCCCTGCTTTGAGTAAAAAATGTATTAATTGGCTAAGAACTAAAATGAAATCCTTATATGGTCATAAAAAAATTTTGTTATCTTTCCAACAGTGTAAACTAATCAAAATTCTAACGTACGGATTAAAAGATATGACCATTTAAAGGGACAATGTGCAAACTGCTAGGCAGCAGTGTCCTGGGCAGTTTGGGACTGTTTTTGCACCTAGAAGCAAACTGTTTCCAAAACAGTTTTGGGACATTGTAATCTGTCCAATTATATCCTAAAATGAGGTAATAACAATACAGAGATGAAAAAGTAAGAAATGCTTAAAAGAAAGCATAAAAAACAGTAGCTAAATGTTAGGTACAAATGTGGTAACATTATTGCTATATATGTGTGATATTACGTGTATGTATTGATGAATTGTATGTGTTATGCTTGCTAGACCAAGGGCAGCAAGTTGTGGAAGAGGAAGAAAAGAGTGAACATACCAAAGCAAGAGGCAAAGGGATTTGGATACAAGACAAGCTATTAGCTAGGAGTATTGTGAGTGTAACCTCCCTTAGGGTTAGGACTTAGGTCCTAACCAACCTTGCTATTGTATTAATTCAATGATATTGCCATGTAACATGACCTAATATATATTTGGCTAATTAAGAGAAGAATGATATGAATGACAACTTGTTTGATGCCATGTTCTACTTGTTTACTTGATTGATAAGCAAATGAAATAAAATGCTAGTCATGTTGCCCTACTTATGCCAAAGGTAAGAAATGGCATGCTTGCTTGGAGAATAAGGTACGCACATTGCATACATATGAATGTGTTTGTGGTTGATATGCATGACTTGTTTGAAATGAAATGAACAATGGTACCACCTTGTGTTCATGCCATTCGAATGGCATGGATAAACTTGTCTTGGAAGTTAAGACTCCATAAACCTAAGGGCTTGGCCTTTGATTGACAAAAAATGGTCTTGATTAATGAATTGTATAAAGCTTGAATGAAATTGATAATCAAACAACCTTGCTAGCTAGTTTGGATAGATAGGAGGGCATGCCTTAGAATCTAGAGCTCATATTGGCACTACGGTGCATATTGGCACTATGGTGCAAATTGTCACGATGGTGCATATTGACACTTCGGTGTAAATTGTTGAAGATTTGATTATCTAGTGAACTAATTACCAAGGGTGTTGTAAGATGGATTAATAACTTGAAATGAACATTGTTTGTCTTGGGGGTGTGATGTGAACATTACTTGTGTTGTAAGATTCTCGAATGAACATCCTTGTCTTGAAAGATAACACATGAATGATTGTATAACTTGTTACTTTCCATGAAAGAAATGCATAGACGATGTTATTGTGCAAGAATGTCTACTTGGTATTTGGTGTTTTTGATTGATTATCTTCTAAACAATAACTCGAATAGCATGATATGTATACATGATGGATGTTGCTATGTTGAATGTGTGATAGGTGAAGCTTGCCTATGTTTACCCCATACATTCCTATAGTATATGACATGAAGTGATGATCTTGATTCTTTGAAATACTTGTAAACTTGGATATGTATACTTGAAATTGGTTAGTTTAGTGTTACCTCACTAAGTACATAACTTGTACTTACCACTCTACTATTCATTCTTCCTATAATAGATTAAGGAAACCTTCAAGAGGATCTCTTGAGCTCGAAGCAACGTTTTGAAGCAAGCTTGAAAGTATGATTTCATACTCTTTCTATGCTCCTAGTTTGGTGGCACTAGAACTTGTAATATTTATCCTTGATCGTGCATTTTGTTGTGTGTTTAAGACTTGAAATTATGTATAACTTGTATGGGCCTATCATGTAACCAACATTGGTGACTTAAACTATGTACATAACTATATTGATATGTATATAAATAAGTATGATGCTGCGCAAATTATGAAAGTAATTTAATGATTGTTGAAACCTTGTATCATTCGAATACTAGACCAATATTGTATGATCATGCATTTGTTCTTGTTTCCATTGGTATGATTCAGCAATGCTTATTGGATTGGAGCTAAGGTATGTACAAGCATGCATTAACTATGTTACTAGCTAAGGATGCCATGAAATTGTATGTCTTGTTTAAAAAAGAAACAAATGAAATTTTGTTAAGTGATCACCTTGTATTTCAAATAGGGTATATGAACATATAATAAGAATGAAAGTTGGATCATGGTTAATAGTAGTCTATTGTGAAGTATGCCATACTTTTTATTGCTATGTAAATGGTGTTGGTGTATTGGTATGGAATGGTAAAATGTAATATGATAGTGGTAACTTAGGATATAAGTATGAAATGAAACAAATTAGTGCCTAAATTAGCATGCTAAGTGTGTTTGTTTTGATTAATATGGATTACTTGTATGTGTTGTACGGCTATGTTTAGGTTACTTGCGTCACAAGTTACCTATATCGAGGTTACTTGTTCGACAAGTAACCTATCTCTTTCTTTGTTCTCGCATTGGTAATGCTTCCGAATCGGATTACGGCTAACCTGGGGATGGGGTGTTACATTGATCTCTTGTCTTTCTTGGAGAAATGTTCCTTTCTCTTATCAGTATCCTTCATTCTAGATTCAGTAGCAATCACCCAGTTCACCAAATCTTGAAAATATGATATCCCGAGGGCTGTAAACATGGGGCTCAACCCATCACTCAACCCTTCGATAAACATTCTGCATTTATCTTCTTCTTTCTTGATGTACTCAGACTCGTATTTGCAGTATTACAAAAATCACTAACATAATGCTCTACAAGTCTACCTCCTTGCTTTAGGTACAAGAAACGTCTTCTGTGCTCAGCTAAATATTGTTCACTTATGTACTTTTTTTGGAATTCTTTTAAAAAGAGTTCCCATGTAACCGCATCTTTAGGGGCCGTAAGAGTCGTAGTTTTCCACCAATTCAAAGCTTCATCAGCTAGAAAAGCCTCGATACACTCCAAT
Source organism: Hibiscus mutabilis (assembly GCA_019671005.1). Taxonomy (NCBI): domain Eukaryota; kingdom Viridiplantae; phylum Streptophyta; class Magnoliopsida; order Malvales; family Malvaceae; genus Hibiscus; species Hibiscus mutabilis. The sequence goes on from CM033711.1 coordinate 49,124,585, forward strand.
CTATGTTCATCCGAACATTGAAGTTGTTTAGTTAGAATTTCGGTGGTAGTTTCCAACCAATACCTAGTCAATTTATCAATTGGAGCCTTAGGTTGAACCACAACAGGTGCATGAGAATTATTTTGCTTCAAGGTGGTAACAAATTGATTGAACATCTCAGTCATACTGAGAAAGCATTCCTTTTGAATCTGATTAATTTGAAGAGCCTCGGGTTGTGGTTCTGTAGCCTTTTGAGGATTTTCTTGTTCTTGATTTAAGCTAACACTTCCTTCTTCATTGGAGGAACCAACCGGACTATCTCTATCTAAGCATAGATGTGTCTCAGACATCCGAAATTAACATTCAAGGGAGACTTAATCAAATAAGGTCATAAATATGTATTAGATTCAATTCCTAGGTGGCACAAAAGATAATTGACAATGCAACTTAAACCAGTTTACTCCTAGGATCGTTTAAACTATAGCTATGATACCAAATTGTAATACCACCTCATCTAACCTAGGAGGTATGGCCAAACTAGAACAAAACAAAGATAACTTGCTAAACAAGTTAGAGTTCAAACAACACAAACAAGGAAGTAATAGACTTCCCTCTTACGTAACCCTAGCATTCGATGTTCAACAGTGTGGATCCTAAAAGTTTCTAACTCTTTGTAATTGCAACAACAAGTTAAAATTTTGTAATTGAGATATTAATGATTCAGTTGAAACCATACCAACAAGGTATACTTGTTAAGGATACAAGTTCAGATGGTTTTATCTTAGTTACTATAAACTTCTAGCTTAAGGCAAAGCAACCCATTATAATTTAAAACATATTTAAGCTATTAACTATTTATTGAGTTTTCTTAAATTTCTTTCTATCTTATGGCTTATGTTCGAATTACAAACAACAACTGAGTAAGGAAATTTTTGAACTCACATTTAAAAGCAACATCAAAGCAAACCCTACTTGTACATTCAACTACTAGAAGTTTTTCTATACCATGTTAAACTTAGCCAGAAACCAAACTACATCCCAAGTTTATAGTCAAGACAACCGCTTGATATAGGAACTTACAAACTATAAACAGATCATCACCAAAAGCTTATCATAACATAGACATCATACAATTACTTGTGCCACCTTCTAATAGTTTTAGACTTAAACACATAACATACTTTTTGAACTCTTAGTGACCTTGCTTAACTTCCCTCACACAAAATCAACTTCTCCTGGAAGAAAATCAAGGTGAGCAATTAGCTTGATAGCCTTGCACGTACGATTAAACAATTGAGTGTAAATAAAATGCCAAACCAAAAAAACTCGAATTCATACAATAATACAATCAAGACTATCTCCTATCAAACAACTTTCGATCACCTAGTTATCATGCTCACTAGACATTAAGTGAGAATATACTTCGAGGTTGTTCATCAACCATTCGAACTGATCATGCTTATAAAAGAAGAACTTAAATCATTATGAGATTCAATAATGTTACTCTATCAAGCAAATATTTTCTTAATGGTCAATTATACAAGCAACCGTAGTTGAGTAGTATGGCCTTGACTAGTTACTAGTCTAGATACTTAATTTCAATCACACTTATCATCAATTATTTCCTATTTATCACACGCATGCTAAAAAGCCTCAATGTAGTATTTTCATTTTACTTCTCTATATGTTTCTCAAATCCTACCAACAAATTCCCATAATTTAACAATTCAAGATATTGAACATATTACAATATACAAAAACAGTCCCCTAACACCCCAAGCACCTTTGAAACTACCCCCTTGTTCTACTTCACACATTTGTTCATTTTAACAATCTTTCAACCAAGTTTATAATATCCAAATACAATTCAACCATTTATTATGTTTCAAGTCCTCACTAAACACCTAAATTGGCCTTAAACAAAGCTTAGTGAAATAAATTTCCCCCATACAGTCCCGTAAGGTACTGCTCAAAACAAAGATGTTTCTAGCTCCATTTAAAACTCACTTAACAATTATCAAGGCTCAATCTAAGCCATTCCATGGTTTTCCCAACGATTAAAACATTCTTGCAATACTTTAAATCTACTAATTTAATTCAATTCCAAGCTTAAATAATCCATATTCTAAAATTACTAAAAACTATTTCATTCCAAGCTAATTCCGGACAAAACAGTTTCCAAATTCTCCATTAAACCTATATACATCACATGGATTTGTTATGTATTTTCCAATATTAGAAATTACTAAAAATTTCAAAATTGACATTGCATTTACACTAAATCATCAATCATGCTTCATTCTATATGGATTCCATTCTTAAACTAAATTTCTATCAACCAATTCTCATAATCAATAAGCAATTTCCTATCATGCAAAGATCGAATCAGCATTACATCAACTACAATTACCAAACTTTGAAATAAAGAAACTAAAAAAAGAAAACTTACATCCTTTGGCAAACAAATATAGTTTCAAGCATCAAAATGACTAATTCCTCAAGCAAGTTAATCTCCATGAACAATTCTCTCCCTCTCTTTCTCTCTATTTCTAACTCTCGGTCTCAAGTTGGAATGAAGAAGATGGTAAGGATTTGTTTGTTTCCCATTCACAACTAACCCACCACACGTGTCCCCCTTCACTTCAAGCCACATATTAAAACTCTCATTAATTTATAAATTACCATGCAACATTCAACTTTGTAATATAGACTTTATGGCCACTTCAATCTAGCTCCTATATTTCTTAATCTTTCAATTTAGCCCTACAATTCATAATAATGGTCACCTATTTCAATTACTTTAAAAGTTGTAACAAGGCAATTCTCATAAACCAAATTTTAGCATGTTACAAACATTGTGTCTAAGGATATTGCATCTAATCTCATATAAAACTATATTTGTAAGAATTAGTAAGTTGTTGCATCGAATTATTGTTCAAAGAAACATTGCTATTGTCATTAGTTTCATTGAAGCATTGAAATATGGAATCATGAAGCATCGAACATTGCTATTGCTATTGCCTTTGAATATCGACATTGATATTGTTATCGTTAAAGTCATTGAAGATTGCTATTTATATTATCATCACCCTCTTTATTGTTATTGTTATGAAACCTTGGAATCAAAGGGACATTGGATACAATTGGCCTGTCATAGAATTCATGAGCTCATTGGTACAGGTGGACTACGGTCCTTAGGCTACGGACTTTATTATGGCGAGACGGAGGAACTAAACTATTCATTGATTTGGTGAGGTGTAGGAATTCCCATATCCACTATCTTGATTCGATCCAAGGAACATTTTTATAATATGATATTATTGTCTTTGAACTCCATTCATAGTATGATATTATTGACATTGATAAAACATGATCTGGAATGCCTCCCATTATTGTTGTTATTGTTTATGACTGCCTCACTAGGCAAAGTATGCCTAATTCATTTTATCTCGTGCATTTCAAGTTAAGAAAGTCATCGTTGCGAAATCGGGGATCATTGGGAGTTTTGGTAAGTCACTACAAGCTTAAAGTAATGTATATCATCCCTTAAAAATCCTAGTATGGTGGCAAAGTAGTTAGACTAATCACTTTTGGTCCTTTTGTTGTGTATATGTTGCTTATGGTATGTATCAGTCTTAAAGGCCTAAAATGTTGTTTTGAAATCTGCCAAAAGTGGTAAAACATACATATTTGACTTAAAAGGTAAAAACCTAGCAAATGGATTCATATGGTTGTAGCATGATGGTAGAGTATAATGTTATAGACTTGTCTACAAAATTTCATAGGATTTAGACATTGTATGGTAGGTCAAAATGGATAAGAACCAGACCAAATCTATCATTACAGACCTTGTCGTACCGACACAGGTAATGGCGTATCGGTACGGTCATGCATAACTAGACCAATTCAATTTTGGTCAACAAGGTGTATCAATACTTCTTTGGGCGTATCGGTACAGATTTTTAACACTAGAATCTGGTTTGTAAAAATGTTTCGGTACGGCTTCAAGGTGTACCGATACTTGTTTATTTGTATCGGTACAGCTAAAGTTGTGCCAATACAAGTCTTGGTCACTGAATTTGATCTTTTGTAAAATGTGCATGGTGTACCGATATGGCCTCTCGAGTATCGGTACCAATTTAGGTAATTTGGTTAAAAGCTTTTGTAATAATTCTGAAAAATTACAAATTAGTCACCTATTAATGATATGCGTAATTGGAGTAAACGACTTCTGATTAACCTGAAATTTTACATGTACACAGATTATAGGTTAAATTTCATTGTGCTTAAATTAATTTCAGTAAAGAACCTTTAAGTTATTGAGCTTATAGATTAGTCCCTAAAACTTGTAAGGGTTTAAATGTGGTCCTAAATTCAAGATTATTGACTCATATCGAATCGTCGTTCCACATTATAGATTTGGTATTATGTTTCTAATTCGCTAGATCATTAAATATAGACTAAATCATTGTACTAATCATCGTATTGACTTCTGGTAACAAACTCTGACCTGGTTCTTGTCAGTCCAAAAAGGGGGTGTTACAGGACATACTCTAACAATCTCCCACTAGCACTAAGTTCGATCACTCATGTATCTAATACCAAGTGACTTAATATGACGATCATGCTTCTGATGCGTCAAAGTCTTTGTTAGTGGATCGACAATGTTATCATCTATTGTTACTCTACATATTCCCACATCTCCTCAATCTATAATTTCTCGAATGAGATGGTAACTCCTAAGTATGTGTTTCAATCGTTGGTGAGATATGGGTTCTTTTTCTTGTGTTATTTCTTCGTTGTTATCACAACGTAGATCTATAGCATTCAAAATGCTCGGCACAACCCTTAGTTCAAGTATGAACTTCTTGATCCTAGAACCCTCTTTTTTAGAATCACATGCTACAATATACTCAGTTTCTATTGTAGAACCAGCTACCTTATCTTACTTTGAACCCTTCCAATTCATAGTGCCTCCATTAAGGCAAAACACAAAACCCGATTGAGATTGTGAATCATCCTTATTGGTTTGAAAGCTGAGATCAGTATAACCTTTTATACTTAAATCTTCCTCGGCTTCATATATAAGGAATGTATCCTTAGTTCTTCTTAATTTCTTAAGGATGTTTTTAAATGCGACCTAATGACCTTCATCAGGATCTACCTTGTATCGACTTGTCCTACTTAAAGCATATGATACATTTGGACAAGTACATAGCATGGCATACATGATAGATCCAATTGTTGAAGCATATGGAATCTTACTCATACGCTCTCTTTCTTGAGGTATTGAAAGACACATTTCCTTCAAGAATCAAATTTCATGTCTCGTAGGTAAGAACTCCTTTTTGGATTTTTCCATACTGAATCTTTTTAGTACTTCTATGTATGTATTTTGAATCAGTCCTAGGAGTCGTATTGATCTATCTCTATAGATTTTGACTCCTAATATGTATGTTGCCTCACCCAAGACTTTTATGGAAAAATATTTTCCTAACGAAGTTTTTATAGACTGTAAGCTAGGTATATCATTTCTTATTATCAGCATGTCATCCACATACAATACCAAGAACATGACAGTGCTCCCACTAATTTTCTTGAAACACATGACTCATCTTCATTTTTGATAAAATCAAACTCTTTGATTGCATCATTAAAATGAAGATTCCAACTTCTAGAAGCTTGCTTCAATCCATAAATGGACCTTTGTAGATTGTATATTTTTAGGCATCTTTTGGATCGACAACACCTTTAGGAAAGTGGTTTTCAATCCATTTTCCATTAAGGAAAGCGGTTTTAACATCCATTTGCCATATCTCATAATCATAAAATGTAGCTATCGCAAGTAAGATCCTGATGGATTTAAACATAGCAACGTGTGAAAAGGGTTTCATCATAGTCTATACCATGAATTTGACGAAAACCCTTAGCGACTAATCGCGCTTTGTATATTTGTACATTACCATCCATATCGGTTTTCTTTATGAAAACCCATTTGCACCTTATGGGCTTAACCCCTTCAAGTGGGTCAACCAAGGTCTAAACTTGGTTTTCTGTCATGGAATCCATCTTGAATTTCATGGGCTCTCGCTATTTCTCATAGCTTGAGCCCATCACTACTTCTTGTTCAATTTTAGGCTCATATTGATCCATGAAGATAACATCACAATGCAATGTGACAAGAAATCCATATTTCGCAAGCACATTGCATTCTCTCAAAGACCTTCGATGTGGTTGTGTTTTCAAAACTGTTGAATATTCCTCAATAACTTGTATAACTTCTAGTTCAATGATTTGTGGTTGATCTCAAATTTCGCTAAGTTTAATATTTCTCCCACTTCCTTTTCAAAAAACAAATTCTCTTTCTAGGAAGATTCATGTTCGAGCAACAAGCGCTTTGTTCTTGGTAGGATTGAAGAAATAATATCCTTTAGCTTCTTTAGGATAACCAACAAAATTACATTTATGAGAGTTGCATTCAAGCTTTGTAGACATCTGATGTTTAACATAAGCTTTGCATCCTCAAATTTTCATAAAAGACATACTAGGACGTTTCCTAGTCCATATCTCATATGGTGTCTTTTTAACTAATTTAGATGGAACACGATTTAGTGTGAAAGCAGCTATTTTTAGTGCATGTCCCCAAAAAGAAACTGAATGATCAACGTGACTCATCATTGATTGAACCATGTCTAATAGTGTTTAATTTTTTTCTTTCGAAAACTCGATTCCATTGTGGAGTACTAAGAGGTGTGAAACAATCCCACATTCCTTAAGAAGGTAACCAAACTTTAAGCTTAAGTATTCTCCTCCTCAATCTGATCGAAGAGCCTTAATACTTTTCGCTAGATGGTTTTGTACTTCATTTTTAAATTCCTTGAACTTTTTAAGGGTTTTAGGTTTATGATGTTTTAGGTAAATGTACCCATATCTACTGAAGGCGTCTATAAAAGTAATAAAATATTGAAACCCTCTTATGGCTTGTGTATTCATTAGTCCACATACATCACTATGTATTAATCCCAAAACATCACTCGCTCGCTCACTTTTACCATTAAAAATAGTTTTGGTCATCTTTCCCTATAAGCAAGGCTCACATACATCAAATTGTTCGAAAACAAATGAACCCAAAAATACATCTTTATGAAGTTTTGAAATGCGTTTTTCACTTATGTAACTCAAGCAACAATGCCAAAGATGAGTTTGACTAGAGTCAATTGTTTTTGATCTTTTCGTATTTATGTTGTAAATGGATTTCTATTGATCCAAAATATAGAGGCCATTTATTAACTATGCCACACCATAAAAAACATTATCGAGATAAAAAAAACAACCTTTATTCTTAATAATTATCTCAAAACCAATCTTGTCTAAACAAGAAATTGAAATGATCTTTTTAGTCAAACTAGTCACAAAATAGCAATCCTCTAAACATAAATTAAGTCCACTAGGCAACAATAAAGTATGTGTTCCTATAGCTAATGCAGCAATTCTTGTTTTTTTACCAACCTGTAGGTCCACATCTTCTTTTCTCAGGTTTCTACTATTTTGTAGTCTTTGTACAGGTGTACAAATATGAGAAGCACAACCAATATTCAATACCCAAGAAGTAGGTGTTGATAAATTAATATCAATAACATAATATCTGAGGCGGACGCTCCGCTTTCATTTTCCTTCTTGACTTTTTCAACATAAATGAGGTAGCCCCAATGACATGTCTTATTACAATGAAAACATTTTTCTTTCATTGACATGTCAAGAAAGTTCACGTCATTCAACTTATCCTTCTCAAGGACCGATAGCAAAGATAACGAATTTGTATTTTCCATAATAAGTCCACAACAATAAAATCTGATTTTTTAGTACGTTTACAAAGTTTGATTATAAAAGGACCTTATACTCCTACTATTTTATTAAAATTAATAACCCTCAAATATTCATGTCGAAAATACTTTTTGTAAATTTTTCTAGTGTGTAAGGATCCAAAATTCACATTCTCTTAAGTTAGCTTTGGCTTTTCACTTAAGAGTATGGTTTATTTAGGTATGCAACATTTGCTAATTACATCTCATGTAACTGCTTCATTTGGTGAACAACTCTTGTTCATAATTATATTATGATTACCCAAATAACTAGCCTTTAGGTTTTTAATCCTATTAGAGTAACCCAGTAAAGTCTTTAACCAATATTACAACCAACGAATATCATTTGTTTATTCTTCGCGTTTGGCCAAGATAGATACAAGTACCTCGCCTTAGCAAAATCTACATTGTATCGATCTAGAATTTAATGAGGGTTAACATTGGGAAGCAATAAAAAACTTACTATTTTATTGAGGGGTTTTGCTAATATTATCTCACCATTTAACATTTGATCTTATCAACTAACTAGTATGCATCTCATACATTCATTTTATCACATACATGAAAAGCAACAAATATGAATGCAATAGTTATAGCTCATATCCTAAGGTGGCCTGTCCCAAGCCAATGGGAGAACCAAATTATTCTAAGGATAAAAACACTTATCAAGCATCTTTCTGTCGGCCCACACTTTTGTTCCTCTGGTCTATGCTTCTTTGAATAGATTATAATTTTAGAAACTCGTTTTACATACGAGGGAGTAAGATGAGAAGAGAATTACAATAGGAGTGGAGAAAGGCATGACACGTAGGCTGTATTTATAAATCTTATAAATAAAACTAAATGGACTATTGGGCTATAACCATGCTTTCCAAACATCGTGCATAACAAACATAATAACGACACGGTTTGTTATTAAGGTCTTACTAGATTGTTCCTACACAGGTGTCAAGACCCTTGTGGGAGTCTAAGAGGCGGACCCCTTTACGGGTCAAGGAGCAGAGCCCTTTGCGGGGTTTTGATGTCCCTACAGATGGCAGTAAGGTTGTCGATGCCTAGTTAGCAGCAATAAATTTTTTCAAGATTAGCATCTTAATTTCTATGTTAAAACCTCATGATTTGATAACTTTTATCAACATTATCGTGTTTTTCAGGATTTTAAAGTCTACGAGGTTTTTACTAAAGCAACTCTTGTTACTTTCCCGTACAAAATCTATAGACTAACCATTAGTCTAATATATAACTATAATCTGCATATGTTAACACTTAATATCTAAAACCCTAAAAATCAATATTGAATATGTTAACAATTAACATATAATATTTCAAACCCTACCGCTAAAGATCCTGATGATTACTCTTAATCATCGATCTTAGGAACATCTTAATTGGATTAATAGATTAACCATGATTGAATAGATTTGCTCGTACAAATATCATATATTCACTAAATAAATCGAAAAATAACATGTATCTCATATAATTACATCACCCAAGTTATAATACCCCAAATTATAACTTAGAATTTTTGGTGTGATTCGATTTTTCTTTAATTTGATTGAAATATTTTCTTGGAATAACCAATTAAGATTTCTAGGACTCAATAGAAACTTTAAACAACTAAAGAGCTATAATTAAATGATTCAAAAGAAACCTTTGATAAGCCTATTGGTTGCATGCTAAAATTCCAAATTTTGAAGGGCATGTACATTTGTCATAAATTGATGATGGCACATGTGAAAGGGGGAGAATTTCAGTTGGCAATTTGGAAGGAAAATACCACAAAAATTTTGATTCTCATCTTTTTCCTTGCATGTTTGAATCGAAGGTTAAGAGTGTAGTGTGAGAAAGAGAGAGATCTCAATTAAGAGTAATTTAGCAATTCTTGGACCTCATGAGTTTAGATGTTGCTGTGAAGGTAATTATATTGCTCTCATTTCTTTTTATATGGAATTTCATAATGATTCGATATGTTTATATATAAGGGAGTTCTTTATGCGAATGGTTTTAATGTTTAAGCCTAGACTATGTCTTATCCTCATAGAAATTGCTTAGATTCAAATAAGATAAAATAGGTGATGAATGCATATGCTTTGAAATTTTGTGGCCTGTTTCGAATTGGTTATGTTAATCAATAATGAAGATTAGGGTAGATGTGTGTCAAGTGTTTGAATATGTCCTTAATTGAAAATGCTCATATGGCTTAAATTTTGAATTAGGAGTTATGGTTGTTGTTGGTTCCATTGTGAGGGTTGCCTTGATGAATATATGAGCATGTGCATATTGTTAAAATGCTCTACTCTATGTACATTTATTTGGGACTGTTTTTAGTGTTTTAAAAAACAGAGGAAATATGTTTTGCCATTAAGGGGACTGTTTTGGGTGAGAATATATATATTCGGGACTATTTTGAAGTAGGCAATTGTGCAAGATAAAACAGGACAAAAATTGCAAAATTGTAGGGACCTTAGGGGGCTGATTTGAAGCATGTAATTGTATGTTTATAAGTAAAAGGGTTGTTTTGCATTCATGTAGAAGTATTCAAGTTTGTTTTGATTTGCATATGAATATGTGTACATAGATTTGAGCTGTTACTTGTATATATAAGATTTTTGAGTTGTTAAATACATAAAAATAAGGATATGATTGTAATGGACTATTTAGATACGTTTTAAGGACACTATAGGATTTTTTGAATGTGTATTTCTATGTAAAACAAAATGGCGCTGTTTTGATCAAATTCATGCATACTCATAATTTATGAGTTGTTTAGAACTAAATGGTTGCTAGAGTTTAATAAGGATTATTTTAGACAATTGATAATGCTTGGAATGTTTGTGTAAGGCCATGTTTAAGCCTGGATAATGAAATATCTTGTAAGTAAAGAATTGTGGTAACACTTTATTATATTTTGTTATGATAGACAAAGAAGGAGTGGAAGCAATAAGGACCAAAGTAGACTCAACCGTAGATAAACCTAAAGGAATTGTAATTCGAGAGCAAAGTTAGTTCGGAACAAACAGTGATTGCGATTTAAAGTCTCAGGATAAGACTGAAACCATCTTGAGCCTCTTTAATAGCTTTATTTTATATGATCTATTTCTTAAATTAACTTATGCATATGCTTGAGCGTGGGATGCAAGGTAAGTATCTAAATTTCAAGTACTCATGATGTGTATAAGTCATTCGAAATGCTTGCTTATTTGAAAGTAAATCTTATACTAAATACAAGATGTTATTATAAGCTTAACTATGTTATAAGATCATGGAAGTATGAGCTAAGCTCACCTTTGATATGATAAGATGTAATTGGTATGCCTTGGTTTCAAGTTAGTCTTAGGTATAGTTGGCATGCCATAGAGTCCATAGAGCTCATATTTGGGGTGGACTACGGTCCTTATTTGGCGACAGTAGAAGGGAAGTGTTGTGGTCACTTGGCGACAGTAGCAGGGATTGACCGGTTCTTCGAGTACCATTTATTTGGTGACAGTTGGTTGGGGATTCATGTACCTAGGCTTCTTGACTTTCAAGGCTATAATAAAAGAAATACTTGAAACATTCTAAGCTAAACTATAAAACCATGAGGTAACTTGTTTTGTAAGTAATTGATAACTATGAATCTATGATTAATCCTTTGAATATGAATACATGTTTGGGAAAATGTAAAAGCATCTATGTGTATAATCTCATGTTTGTTGAACTACTCCTTGGTATGTGTTACTCGAATGATTTAATTTGAGCATGGTTACAATTGTTTGAATGAATTTATAAATTTATAGTTAATGTTATAGTTAAAATGGACTTTTGGTGTTAAAGAAAGTAGTGAAAGAATACCTTGTTTGACTATGCTATAAGTACTTTAAATCGTCTCACTAAGCTTATACTTACATGATCTTCTTTCACTACATTTAAGGGAAAAGATTTATAGGCAGTCCCTTCCTCAGAGCTTGACTGAATCGCAAGTACTACCTTAGAGTATGTTTTGTTCCTTTTGTAACACTCCTAGAATGGTGGCACGGTGTTTTGAATCAAAGCATATAGCTTAACAACTTGGTGTGTAGTATTTTGATAACTTAAATTGTATGTATATAAGTCCTCTAACCTATTTGGTAGTTGTTAGTTTAAGAAGTGATAATAGTGATATGTGTTAATTCGATGTTTGATGGGTGAATGATTATAATAGGTGGAGTAAGATAGCTTGGTATGATACATTGTTTGGAAACCTTGCTTGAGAAGTAAATCATGCTTAAAAATGATTGCGCGTGTCTCAAAAAAGTAATATATATTAAATAGAATCATATAAGAATAAATGTTTCAAATAGATATGTCAAATAATAAGGTTAGTGATAAGACATTTCTTGTTTGTTTTACGTTTGTATCTTTGTATGACATGTTATCGGAAGTTCAATTCGTTAAATTGTATCTAGAATTTAAATCGAGAATTGCTAAAAGTTTGATTAGGTTGAATTAGGTACATTCGAATGAGTTCTGCATGCCAACAATATTCAATGATTTTTCATAAAATATGGACTATCCTAGTAGATCCCATTCGGATAGGAAAATGTTTAGAATTCCTTAAGTTTTAACTAGATAGTAAGTTAATCATTATTTAGCTCATGAAGTTTAATCACTAGGTATTTTTTCGACTTATTTATACATCTCAAATCTCATTAAAATCCCATAATTATAATTGAATTCTTGGTATAAATTTGTCTTTGATTGGTTGTTTAGATGTGATCCATGTTTGAAATGCTTTTATCTGTTCGTATATGCTAAGTTTGTTTGAGGGTTTTACACAAGTAATTAAAACTCGAATCTGTATAGTACAAGTGGCTCTAATACCATTGTTGGGTCACGCTGGTACACCCCATGGCGTAGAGAAAAAATTATTCGCCGAATACCACCATAGATCCACGTAGGAGGAATGAATCGGGGTGAATAAGGGTGAAGAATTACCTTTTTAAAATCTAGAATTCTGAATTTGGAGGAGATAGATATCCAATCACAATTCTACGATGTCAATTCCTAAGCTGCAGCGATAACGCTCCAACCTCTATTTAGTTCACCCAGTTGAAACGAGTATATAAAACTCTCTAAACTATTTAGAGGGTTTTTCCAAAAGCATTAATGATCGCTAGATCTCTCGTGCCTTTAGCCTTTGAAATCCTAACTAAACTCATATTAGGATTTCAATATATATATTAATATATATAATCCTAATTTAACTTTAATAGGATTTCAATATATATATTAAATATATATTATCCCAATTAAACTTAATTAGGATTTCAATATATATATATATAATATATAATCTCAATTCAACTTTAATTAGGATATTAAATTAAATCAAATTATACTATTTATATATTAAAAGAGTCATAATTACAATAATTATTTTTCTTTTAATACTTATCTAATAGTTAAATTATATTTATATATATATATATCAGAATATATATATTAATTTAACAAGATTGTGTACAACAAATTTGTACATATATAATTCGTTTAATATATGCTTATTTCAACCGTGGGTGTGACCCAGTAGATTCATGCAACATTAGTAGTAAATATTAGAACATTTCTAATATTACAAACAATGAGTGACATCTAGCAATATGTCATTGTCACCTAAGTTACAAGAAATCATGAATAGACATAACCTTTTTGTGATTAACTCTTTTTCATGTATTACATCCTTTTGTCCTTTATATCTAGATTGGACACAAGTCATGGAACAATCATACTTGTATAGTCCATCTAATATTTTTATATCTTAAGTAGACTATTATAAACGAATAACTATGATATCCCATATCAACTTATTCGAGTATGACCATGCATTTCTAGTCTCACTCAATCAAGTGGCCTATGATATTACTCCTATTATGTAGGAGGGACAAATCCTATCTTAATCAACCATATTCCACTACATAGATTGTGACATATCCAATATATGTCTTTATAAAGTAGTCAATTACGACACGCATTTGACTGTATCAAAATATGTCACTCACGATGTTGAAATAATGACAATCACAAGTATGGGGATCATACATATAGTTATCACTATGAGCAATATTGTGACTTTCGCATAATAATCCAAGAAACATGCTCATAACGGGTCAATCCAATATGTCGTTGTCTAACACATTCTTATGTATTGATTTTTACATCTTCATTACAATGACAATATTGTGTCATCAAACAACCACATATTAGTCTTAATGCATTATTGTTGTCCATTCCCACAATAATACTCGACTAAGGACTTTTAAGAATAACCATATTATTCTAAGGACTTTATTATAATTCAGTTTATTTATACACACAGAATTGTAACTAAAAATAATAATGGCAATGCCTTTTATGAATAAACAAGGTAAAACAAATGTCATTTACAATAATCTTATGATTAGTCTTTGCGCATACTCTAACATTTCGTTCCATGTACTCTATTAAAGAATTCCCCTGGGTAGATCTCTTCCCTGATTGGAAATTATTTTGTTCTCTCTATGGCATTGCATTCTGGCTGAAACCTGGCGATGCATTGTTGTTCTAACGTTGGGAATTATATTGGTTACCTCACTGGTTTGCCTAGGAAAAGTTCAGGTGCTGCTTCTGACTTACATTATAAGTATTGGAGTGTGGGTTAAAATTACGATTAAAAATACCAAAAAAATTTTAATGATTCAGGGTTTGATGGATATTCTTCCACATGATGATCCTCTCAACAATTAGTACATAATGGTTCTTGTTCCTTTACTCCTCTGATCTCAATAGGCTTCTGCATTATTTTCACTATGTTAGTGAGGTTGGAAATTTGAGCATTGATAGATGATAGTGCATCAAGCTCTAATTTTCCATCAATTTTTGTTCTGGTTCCCAGACTGGCAGTAGGATACTGAAGGTCATTAGTGGCAATCCTTTCCAGGATATCAAATGCCTCCGTGTATTTATTGTCTAGCAATGAACTATTTTCCAAAGCATCAACAACAGTTCTGGCATGAGCATTAAGTATGTTATAAAAGGTCTCCATCTGGGTCCACGTAGGAAATCCATGCATGGGGTACCTCCTCACCAGGTCCTTAAAATGCTCCGAGACATCATACAAAGTCTCGTCATTTACCTGCCTAAAATTAACGATTTCACTCTGCAATTTGGAATTAAGTTTACGTGGCTAGAATCTCATAAGGAACTTTTAGCATAATTCTGCCCACGAAGTAAGTGAACTAGGTGGCAAAGAACTTAGCCATGTTTTTGCTCTATCTCTCAAAGAAAATAATAGTAGTCTCAACTTCAGTGTCACTTCAGCTAACCAGGTTGCTGAAATAGTTGGCAAACCTCCATGAATTGCTTCAAGTGTTGCCTTGGGTCTCTAGTAGGTGATCCATCAAATTGACCTACATTAAAATGCATCTATATCATTACCGATTTAAGCTTAAAATTAGTTGTTTTTACCCCTGGACCAATCAGTCATGGCATCAAATTATCCATGTTTGGTGCTTAGTGTTCTCTGATAGGTTGTTTTTCTTCCACGTCAACTGCAGGTGGTGGCAGTATGATATGGATCCACTAGCTAACAAAGTCTTAACCACTTGGCATACACAACCCCCATGATGTACACAACTACCAGTTTTGCCCTGTTTCCATTATTCATGATTTTTTAGGACTTTAACTCTGTTTTCTAGCTAATAATAGTCTAAACTATTTATTATAAATAGGCTAGGATTTGTTTTTAGTTTTAAGATTAAGATTATTTAATATTGTTATTTGAGATTTCTAGTTAATTGGTTGTATTAGTGTTAAGATTCTTCATTTGTACTTCTAATTAAACATTATTTTTCTATTTTCATCATTTCTTTTCCTTCAAAATTTGGATCCTATCATTTTGGTATCAGAGTAAGGTTCAATTCAAAATGGCGAAAACTCACAACACCGTTTCCTAAGAGCAACCACTCAACCATCAAACTGGTCCAAACGTTCCCACCTCAAAATCCATCACCCCTAATATGACCCACTTGCCTTACAACTTGCATCAATTGCTTCTTGTCTCCATGTGATTAATGAATTATGGGATGATGTAGCAACTTTTAAAGGTTAAGCAAAAAATGCACCACACTTGGAATCTATTCTAGAATTTCCTAACAAAGGCAAAGCCAAGGAAAGCTTCACTAGCGCATGAGAGCCTCGGCGATTCGCTTGGTCAAAAGTTGAGGAGAATGTTACTAATAGTCCATGGCCGCATCAAAATTTACCTAGTCGACTTCATAGGAAGATGGATTTTCCCAAATTCGGAGGTGGAGACCCTCAAGGGTGGATTCTTAAAGCTGATAAATATTTTTGCTACTATCAAACACCAGATGAGTTGAAGGTGGGTATAGCTGCAATGTATCTTGAAGGTGATGCACTAGACTTGTTTTCGTGGCTCAACAATGAACGAGCTTTAGTTTTTTGGGATGAGCTTGTTAAGGCGTTCCAAGTAAATTGCGGCCTTGCTGAGTTTCAAAATCCAGATGAATATCCTTGTGACATTTGCCAAACTGGGACCATTCAAGAATATTGGCAAGAGTTTGCAAGAAGATCGATAAGAGTATCAAACTGGCTAGACCATTGTTTATTGGGAGTTTTTCTTAATGGGCTACAAGAGGACCTCAACGCTAATGTAAAGATTCATAAACCACGCACCGTGTATCATGCCATGAGCTTGGATATAGAATTTGAGTCTAAATTAGATGCACACAAAAAGGCCAATCTTCTATCCTCCCAGCAAACCATCCAACCAAATACATCTCATCCTTGGGATGTTGAGTAACAAAATCAAATTTCCAAGGGGTTGTGTTTTCGTTGCAATAAGAAATTTGGTCTTGGACATAGATGCAAAACAAGAACTTTTGCCTTGCTAGAGCTCATAAATAGTGATGAAGATGGAAAAGACAATACCTATCGTTCACTTCGACTTGAGGACAAGTCGAGTTTTTAGGGGGGAGAATTGATATAGATCAGCTACCCAATAAAGTCTTAAACACTTGGCATACACAAACCCCATGATCTACACAACTACTAGTTCTGCCATGTTTCCATTACTCTATATTTTAAGGACTTTAACTCTATTTTCCAACAAATAGCAGTACAAACTGTTTGTTATAAATAGGTTATGATTTGTTGTTAGTTTTAAGATTAAGATTATTGATTATTGTTATTTGAAATTTCTAGTTTATTGGTTGATTAGTGTTAAGATTCTTCAGTACTACTTATAATTAAACATTATTTTTCTATTTTCATCATTTCTTTTCCTTCAAAATTTGGCTCCTATCAAGGTATCTCTTTATGTGTTGCTAAATTCTCCTGGTTGATGGCATTATTTATGCCTCCGCTATTACCATTAAGAGACATTTCTCTAAGTTTCTTTTTCAATCTGCGTAAGGTTCTTTCAATCTCCATGTCATATGGCCAATCTTTCTTCGCAGTGCATCTCCTGGTCATACACCAAGCAAAACAAAATAAGTAAAATAAACAAACACAACTAAAAATCAAAACAATAATTTCAATTGTAATCCCCGGCAACAGCGTGAAAAACTTGTCGACTAACACTTGACAAACAAATGATGAATTAACATAAACATGCAGGTAAATAATGTCAAGTTTAGGTCTTTTTGCGTGCAAGTATGCACGGCCAACAAGTAATACAATAGTAAACTGAGTATCGTATCCACATGGATTGCCCAAGAATTAAATGCCACGATATTTTACTTGTGAATGGGAACAAATGAGTTGAATTGGATTTCAGATTTTGATAAAGAAAATGACTAAGGAAAATAAAAACTTAGGCAGGTTGGCAAACAATTGAATCAAGATCATGGTTAAGCGTTGGCAAGGGATGCTTGAATTTCACGCTCGCAATGATAGCAATTAATAACTACTAGCCTTGATTTTATTGCTGAGCAGATTTTAAGTAGTATTGCATCTATCGATGACAATACCCTAAGTTAATTACGATTAACTCCTATATATCTATAGTGATGTTTTTCAATAATTAACTTGACAAAATTTTAATCTTTACTCCTAAGGGTAGATTCACTCCCAAAGTAAGCTCATCAACTTGAACATCTTTTGTCGAAGTTTCTCCCTTAGTATCTAACAATTAATCATTTTCTCCTAAGTCTATTAACATATTAAAAGATAATAGGCATGCAATGCCAACTGTCGTATGTAAAAGAATATAGGAAAATAAGTACTAGCAAAATAGACAAAAATGCCAAGGCATTCAATAGCTAAATACTTAAAAAGCAAGCGTTCATCGCAAACATCCCAACCAACTTAAGAAAATTAGTTAATGGCTGGGGAAACCATCAACAAAATATCGTTTGTAATCAACACCATCATAAAAATCAGATTTAAACCAATAGAAATGGGCAAAGAATGAGAACCGTCAATGCAACCCTTCAATGGATCTAGAGCTCTCGGTCATAGCCTGGTCGAAACACGATTTTCCCTCTACCACTTTCTTCACCACGACCCTGCCTTTTTTGGCTCATCGATGGGGTTCCTTTATATATACGCTCGTTGTAACAACCTAAACCGGGCATAGAATAATTTAGCTATTCTAGGGGCAGTAAAGCAAGCTATAGACTAGATTCGATGCAAATTGGCGTTCAAAGAAAAGAAATAAAGAAGTTAGAAATTGTAACAATTAGGTAACTAAACTTCATAGATTTCGATAGGCTTATGGTCACTAATGGTAACAATAAAAACATGTGAAGATCACCATCATCTTTAAGTTTAGAAGACTTTAAGAAGATCAGATTATTCTGGCATTCATCTATTGACCAATCAACCATACAACACATTGGCTCAAGCAGCCTAGATCCATAGAGCCTAATTCAGTTTTTATCACATCTAAACAAACATAGTTATCTAAGAGCATACCATCGTACCAAATATCCAATCAAACATACATGCTCAAACAACCATACCATATCAAGATGACTTAAACAAGTTTCCATATCATAGTTACTACCAATCCAAACTCTATTAGACATACATAACAACCATTTACACAAACATTCGATCAAACATAAGTTATATTTACAAATATAATATGCATCGAGGCCTAATATTCTTAACAAAATCTTGTGCCACCATTACAGAGTTCTAGTGGTTATACAAAACATACTCTTAGCTATAATTGTGATCGTGATCAACCTCCCTCAGGCAAGGTAAAAGAAGGACTACCTGAAACAAGTAAAGGAAACATACTAATCATCCTTTAACTCATTAACAATACCAAATTCTTACAATATAAATATTAAAGAACTCAATTCTGCGAAGCCACTTTTCTTAACTCATAGTTGAATCATTTCCAAACCATGAACATTCGATTCACTTAATATCAAGGTGAGTATATAAAATTTCAAGGCCTTGATTAGTAAATGACCTAAACTCAAGAATTCAAGTTGAATTATCATTTGTCAAGGGTACCTTAGTACCTAATATTCATTTTATCACAAGGGTACATTAGTACCAATCAAGGGACCATAGTTCGAAACAAGATGAGCTCAGGAAGTCGATTGGCATGCCAAACCTAAGGTCAATACGGATCAAGGCTTATATCGAGTAAGTTTATTATCACATTTTACAAGTTATCAAGCAAGCCACGTATCTAAACATTTACTCGGATTATTGTTGTTTCATACATGCATAAGATCCTACATATCAATTTGTGCTTAAAATTAAAGTGAGGTGTAGTTCGTGAGGACTTACCTCCTTTCTCTTTACCTCAATACTTACTCATTGGATCCAAAACCTCAAAGAGAATTCAAACATAGATGAAATCATTTATAAAATTTAAACTTATACTCACAAGAAGGCACGTTTAATCTTGATCCCGAAATGCTATCCCCTTTTGCCTATCGATCTATCTTAGACTCTTCAAGCACATCTCCTTCACGATCTAACCAAATACATAATGCACAAGAATCTATTCAAAATCACTTTAATTTACTACCTATACTTTTAACAAGATAATTTAGTTACCAAAGTATAACAAATTACATCATACAATATCTACTCATCTATCAATCTTATTATTTCATAATCTCCTTCCTGAATCCAATTCCAATTAAATCCCCTCTCCTAAAGGAGGTCCTTAATCAAATGTTCCTCATGCCCTGTTTCTATTTAACCAAATCTCAAATCGATTCCCACTGTAACACACAGTTTAACAATCCTAATTTCATAATTCCTTGATTAACATATATCATCTACTCATTTAATTATCTCCACCATATCAATAGCATTCAATCCTTACGTTTGGTGTCTAAAACAGTTTTTTAATCATATGTTTCATTCACCATTTTCGTATCCTAACTTCCATTAGGCAATACTTTAATCTAAATCCATATAGCATACTCCATTTCAATTTCAATTCTGTAACACGCCTTACCCGGGCTAGTAGCAACCCGGGTCGGAAGCGTTACATTAAGCAAGCAAGGACAATACAGTGACAAACAATGAACAAGACAATACAATAACATGCAAGCTACAAGGTATACTTACTTAGCAAACAAGCAACTCATTTGATTTCAAATCATCCTAAGGCATTCGATTAAGCTTCTAAATTATTTCCTTTCATGCTTTCGTTACAAGTTACTACTTTCATGATTCATATTACAACATTCAATCTTTGACAACCTATAATATTCGAATGACCTAAGAGTACCAACATGCTTCATTTCAATTCAAGGTTCCTTAGTTTGTATACATTTAGACATCTCAATCCTATACTTACTAAGCATGATTATCTAAACATTCAATAGCATGAAGCTAGTTCTATTCAAGCCTTATACTAACTCATACATTCGACCATGTGCACAAGATACATACAATTGCATAAACTTGTTTTCAACCAAGCCTTACTCTCTTCCTATGCATTCGATTAGGCTTCTAAATTATTTCCTTCCATGCTTTCATTACAAGTTACTACTTTCATGATTCATATTACAACATTCAATCTTTGACAACCTATCATATTCGAATGACCTAAGAGTACCAACATGCTTCATTTCAATTCAAGGTTCCTTAGTTTGTATACATTTAGACATCTCAATCCTATACTTACTAAGCATGATTATCTAAACATTCAATAGCATGAAACTAGTTCTATTCAAGCCTTATACTAACTCATACATTCGGCCATTTACATGAGATACATACAATTGCATAAACTTGTTTTCAACCAAGCCTTACTCTCTTCCTATGCATTCGGCAAGCATCATATAACCCAAGACAACACCTACATCATTCGAGTGGCAAGACAAGTAGGCACGGTTCATTTCATTTTGACTTTCAATCCAACAAGCTTGCATTGTCATTTCTAACCATTGGTAGCCGCAAAACTAGGTATACATATATAAACATTCATGCTATTCGTTCAATCATTCACATGTTCACAAAAATAAAGTAATCGAATGGTTCAATGTAATTTAATTCAGACACTTGATCATTCCAATATGTAATCAAATGCACAGCAAAACATCATCCATTACATGTTATCTAAGTTCATTACATACTTGTTACTAAATTCATAACATAATAGGCCCATCAAGAACTTTATATACAAATACCAAAATGCATGATCAATCTACACTCTAAACAATCTAGTGCCACCATTCTAGGAGATATACAAAACAAGTATGAAACTATACTTAGGCAAAGCTTGTATGAGTTACTTCTAGCTAAAGGTAACAGGCTTCAAGACCAAGCAATGATTGAATCCTTTATCCTGTAGTCGGGAAGAACGAAAACGAGAGTGATAAGTACAAGAATGTACTTAGTGAAGTAGTAACTAAATCTAACCATTTGTTATGCCAAGTTTTATATCGTTTAAACAAGATTGAACCTAGCTAAGGTTTCAAACAATAGATTGATCCTAGCTAAGGCTTTCAAGCAATAGAAGAATCCCAGCCAAGGATATCAAGCATTAGAGTAATCCTAGCTAATGATCATAGCATTTGGCTATCAAGAACAATAATCAAGAATTCATATCATGAATCAAGCACATCATGCTTACAAAACAAGAAAGCAAGAAAGTTATGCTTACATGACAAGTAACATTCAATTCATGGCTTTCAAAACAAGTAACATATGATGTAGGATTGTTATTTCAATTGTTATTCATTAAACAACCCCCTTGGTACTTAGTTTGTATAGGTAATCGAGTCTCCAACCAACTGTCACCACAAGATGCACCGTAGTGCTGGTCAACCCTCCTACTGTCGCCAAAGACCACATACGTACCCTCCGTCTATCACCAAATAGGGGCTTTAGCCCTGGACCGTAGTCCACCCTTACACAATGAGCTCTAGACTCTAAGGCATGCCCTTCTACCTAGTCCAACTAGCTACCAAGGTTGTTCGATTTACCATTTATTCAAGTGTTTCAAGATTAAGATCATGTCAAGCAAGTTCATTTCATATTAGGCCCTTAGGCCATTGAGCCATAGCTCCCATGTCGTTTAATTCTCATGATTTCATTTCATCAAGTGTGATAACATTACAAGCAAGTTCTTTAAACATTGATCACATGCCCCATCAAGCATACAAGCACTAATGTTACCACTCAACATGCTTATCAATCGAATCAAACATGTATACAAGGTTGAGATCAAGTTTCATGCCTTAATTTAGTCATTTTCCCTTATTAAGTCAAGTCCATGATTAGATTCATTTAACATTTCAAGAATATAACAAGTATGCATTTGGTTAGGACCTAGTCCTAACCCTAGAGATAACTACACTCACAATACTCCAAACTTAGCTAGTCTTGGATCCACACTCCTTTTTTCTTGGCTTTAGGATGATCCACTCTATCCTCTTCCACCAAGTTTACTTCTAGTTCTATCACATTGCAAGTACAAACACATGTCAAAAGAAGATCATTCAATCAAGCAATATTACAAGCATATAACATACACAAATCTGGCAGCATGCTCATTTACATTCTCCATGACACTTAACTACACTTATCTATATTCTAGTTCATGTAAAACAAGGTAGAATCAATGTCCTAAAACTGTTCACAAAACAGTTTACAAATTGCCACAAAACAGTGTGCAATTACTTATACTGCTGCGCCAGGCAGCTTGCACTCTAGTCACTTAATCATGCATATCTTCCATTACGTATGTTGGAATTTCAATTGGTTTACATAGTTGGAAAGCCAACGAAATTGTCTTTAAGACCATATAAGGCTTGCATTTTAGTTCTTTTCCAATTAATATAGATTTTAACTTAAAGACAGGGTAATTTGTCACACTGGACAGTTTGCACTGTCCCTAGTGTTTCTTCTCTACATTTCACTATACAACCCGGAATTTAGTTATGTTTTCTCCTAATGAATTTATACATACCAAGTTGTTGTACATAAAAATTTCAGCCTTAAATTCATTATATACAATTTATAGTGATTTTTCAAAGTCACTGCCCAGAACAGAGCATTCTGGGCAGATTACACTAGGTTGAATTTCTAGCTTCTTAACTTATTTTATCAAGGTCCTAACATGGCAATTCAATTCATGTTCATGTTCTTACATGTCTAGGTCATTATAATTCACCTATAAATGTGCTTAAAACAGGGCATTATCATGTTGAACCTAATTTGATCTATTTGATCAACATTGCACATCCATTTCATCAACTAGGAAGTCCATTACCTAATTTAACTAGTACAATTAAGTGTAGTCATTTTCCAGCAACATATCTATTCAATTCAATCTTTATTTTATCTAGAAACATGATCAAAACAAGGTTCTATGCTCAATTGACATGTTTACACATTTTCTCTATCAAAGCAGTCCCTAATCAAGACGGTTTTCAACCGTGTACATATTTCCCAGATTTCCAGCAACCATACATATTTCCTTTATCAAATTGGTTACTAGAAATCACAATTTCAAGTTCAAATTGAAGCTAGAATGACCCTAACATGCATAACAATCATCCAATTCCGTCTAGGCAACAAGAACATCATCATTTGCATACTCAAACAATCTATAACATGTAAAGTCGAGCATTATACCTTTTCCAACCTAAATTTGATCAATGGATGAATCAAAAAGCATGAATTGAAGGTGTTTGCATGAAGCTCTTCTCTCCCCATTTTTCTCTCTCAAATTTTTGGCCAAGGGATGATAATGGGAGGAAGATGACAATATGTTTGTTCATCTTTCCTCCTTGGCCATGAGTCATCATCCAAATTGGCACATGTTCTCTTCCAATGAGAACATGTATCAAGGCCTTGATCTAATTTCAATTTTACATGCAATCTATAGAGTTTTGCATGTTCACATTTCCATCCTTTCGTTCATGCCTTCTAGTTTTAATTTCAATTCAATTTGGTTCTAATTTTACTTATTTGATCTTAAGGACGGCTAATGTACATTCTTCTTTAAATTGATTAGCTCATGAATTCGATTAGCCTATAGTTTAGATTGGGGTAACATTTCTAGGCTAATTTTAGGGTGTTACAATTCTCCTCCCCTTAAAATAAATTTGTCCTTGAGTTTACCTGAATCGAATAGGTGAGGATATTTCTTCTTCTTGACTTTTTCAGATTCCCATGTTGCCTCTTCAACCTTGTGATTTCTCCACAAGACTTTGACAAGAGGAACATTCTTGTTTCGAAGTCTTCTGACTTCCTTGTCAAGTATCTGAATAGGCTCTTCTTCATAAGATAAATCGGGATTCAATTCCACCTCTTCGGGTTCAAGAACATGAGATGGATCAGATCTATATTTCCTGAGCATGGAAACATGGAAGACATTGTGGATCTTATCGAATTCACTAGGAAGTGCCAATCGATAAGCCACTGGACCAATCCTTTCAATGATTTCAAATGGTCCGATAAACCAAGAGCTGAGCTTTCATTTTCTACCAAATTTGAAGACTTTCTTCCAAGGAGATACTTTGAGGAAGACCTTGTCTCCCACATTGCATTGGATGTCTCTCCTTTTCAAGTCGGCATGAGCTTTCTGTCTATCGAAAGTTGCCTTCAATCGTTCATGAATGATCTTCACTTGTTCTTCAGTTTCTCTGAGTAATTGAGGTCCTAAAACCTTTCTTTCTCCCAATTCTGACCAGCACAAGGGAGTTCTACATCTTCTTCCGTATAGAGCTTCGAAGGGAGCCATCTGAATAGATTTTTCGTAGCTATTGTTGTAAGCAAACTCTACCAAGGGTAGAGATTTCTCCCAATTCTTTTTGAAGTCTATAACACAATAATGCAGCATATCTTCGAGTACTTGAATGATTCTTTCAGATTGTCCATCTGATTATGGATGAAAGGTTGTACTAAGATGCACTTTAGCTCCTACAGCCTTCTGCAAGGAATTCCAGAATCAAGAAGAAAATATAGGATCACGATCAGAGATTATACCTGTCGTTACACCGTGTAATCGAATCACTTCACAGATGTATAGCTCGGCTAAGGTTTCCAAGCTCATGTTCATTCAAACAGGGATGAAGTGAGTAGACTTTGTGAATTTATCAACAATCCCCATACAGCATCATTCTTTCTTGGAGTGGAAGGAAGACCATTAACGAAATCCATTGTAATCCGATCCCGTTTCCATTGAGGGAATTTTGTAATACCCCTCACCTAGGTTAGGAGCGAAGAGCATTACGGCGAGAAAACGAACAAGCAAAAACGAAAATACGGGTCAATTAAAAATTTTCTTTTCATCTAGAACTCATCTCTAATAAATGATTTGCTTATCTAACAAGATATTATTGCGATCAATCTTGATTAAGTTTACATTCATTTTAGGTTATCGATCTGATTTAAACACAAGTGTTTCCCATTCGTGCTTGTTACCATTTTCAATTCAAGTGACAACTAAGGTATTCAAACTACAAATAACAAACATGGCAAATCAACTTCATTTTCATTTAGTGTATAAGCGCAGAACAAGATGAATTCAAAACCAAGAAAGTATAGTTACTAGGTCTTGTCTATTTAGATTAATTTATATATGAATTCCTATCATAGTCTAACAATCTAACGTAGCATTCTCTTATATCCATTCTTACATGACTTGAAAATACTAGCATAAATGAACCTAAGAATCACATAAGCAATCATACAAATCATAGTCAATTCGAATGGTTCAAGAAGCATAACATTGAGGGATCATTTACATACAATTCAATCATATATCCATTCAAGCATTTCAAGCATATATTATCATAGGTAATCACAAGCTTCAAGCAATTCAATTTTAATCATTCCATGGCATATTCGAATCTCAAGAAAACCTTATATTTATATACCAAGTTCATTAAGCCAAAAGCAAATACATATTTACAATCTTTTAACAAAACATGATGCATATGAACAAGTCTAAATCTACCTATGTGCCACCAACTAGGAGAATTCAATGTAGCTACAAACCATACTTCAAGCTTCGAATATCTTGCTTTGGTTCCAAGAAAGATAGCTTCAAGGTCAAGGTATCGTTCAGAATAACTTTAACCTGAGGTTTGGGAAGAATGGAAACAAGAGTGATAAGTACATAATGTACTTAGTGAGGTAGTATCTAATCTATCAAGATTATTAAGTTTCAAGGTTCTTTAATCCAATTATAACTTATTCAAGCCTTAAACATGTTAGGACCAGCCTTAGCCTAGTATTTCAATTATCACCCAAAGGTTCTAGCACACGATGAACAAGGGTTTCAATTCAAGGGTACACATTACACATTCAACAAACATCTTATGAGCAGAAACTAAGCAAGCCAACAAAGGTTCATTCAATTTAATTCGAATTAGGCATCCGAACTAGATAGTCATACCTTTCTATTCAAATTAGATTCATTTATACTTTAACTTATCTTTCAAGTAACAAGTAATCTTGACATTCCATTTATCAAGTGTCTTAATTGACCTTATACATTACTTCACTAGCATATAAACTTATTAGACTATTTGATTAAGCTTAACATTCCATTTTAGTTAACTCTTGACTTAGTTACAAGTATACTTATCTAAGAAGATTCATTATTCGGGGTCAAGACTTCATTTAGGGCAGTAACCAACTGTCCAAACTATTTACAAAACAATTTACAAAATTATCCAATTCACCTAGACTGCTACTGTCAGGCAGCTTGTGCACTGTTTACTTAAACATACATAATTTTCATTCCGTACGTCGAAATTTCAATTAATTTACACCGTTTGAAAGCTTACTTAACCCTCTTCACAACTGTTTAGATCTTTCATTTTAATGTCTTTCCAATTAATACAGTTTTTAGTTCCAAATCAGGGCAATTGCATTCATTTCCAAATTCCAGCTCACAAATCAGAATTCAATTATGTTTTCTCCTAATGAAAATAGACATATTAAGGTTCATTACATATAAATTTCAGCCCTTAGTTCAACCTACACTTATTATGGTGATTTTTCAAAATTGCTACCCAAAACGGAGTTTTCTGGGCAGATTTCACTAGACTTGATTTTAGCTTCATTATTTACCTAGACCATGTTTCTAACTGTAACACCCCTAAATAGGGCTTAGAATGTTATCACTATTTAGAAATCCTAAATAGTTAAATCATCTTGAATTAAGTAAAGTCAATTAAGGGCTAAATTTAATTATTAACAAAGCAAATTTCCAAAACGAAAGATTAAAAGAGAATTGTGACCAATTTAGAATGACCAAATTGAATTAAATGAGAAAGATAGTGATTATATGCTAAATTTCTCATTTCCCCTAATGCCTTTGATTAATTTAATAATAAGGATAAATTAAGGGACATTTTAGACATTTCATAAATCCATTAAGATGGATATCATCTTTATCCAATTCTTCATTATGCCGTTTGGAAGAAGGAAAAATAGGGAGAGAGGGAAAGAGAGAAATTAGCCATTTATGAAGGGAAATTAAGCTTGCATGTATAGGATTTTGTAAAATTAAAGCTAGAAGCAAAGTAAGTATGATTCTACTCTTGTTTAATCGAACAGGCAACTATACTTGTTGGCTTGGGCTGTTTTGATGATTTTAGATGAAATTAACTATTGAATATGTTGTTAGATGATTGAATTGTTGTAGAATCATGCAAATTTGGAGAATGAACACTAGGTACTATGCTGGAAATTATGTGTATGTGATAGTGTAACAAAGCTAGGTTGCTGGAAAATTGAAATAGAGACGTTGTTGTAAGAATTGAATGGTTAGAACTTGTAATTGAGCATGGAATTAATGAATTGAACATGATCATGATTATATAATGTAATTAAGGTGTTAAACAAGCTAAATTGTTAGTAACCAATGCTGGAAATGAAAGATAAATGTACGAACAAAGTCATATAGCTTAGAAAACTGTTTTAGTAAAAACATATTGAGTAAACATGCAAAATTAAGCAATTTAACCAACTTACTCTATTTTGTCTGCCTTGATAAATGAATTAACATTGACTAAACATGTTTAGGATTTCATATGAAATGAATTATAGGGCCAAAACATTGGTTAAAATGAATTTAAGGAATTAAAATGTGAATAGGTGCAATCTGCCAGAATTGCTATGTTCTGGGCAATAGCTTTGAAAATTCACCAAAATTTCTATACATCAAATTCAGGGCTGAAATTTTAGTGACATGATCCTTAGTATATCTACTTTCATTAGGTGAAAACAGAACTGAAAATTGGGTCCTATGCTGGAAACTATAAATATAAATAGTTAGACAGTGCAAATTGTCCAAGCAGTGTAAATGCCCTGTCTTTGAACAATAAACTGTATTAATTGGAAAAGAACTAAAATGCAAGTCTCGTACGGATTAAGAGAAATGGCCATTTTAAGGGACAGTGTGCAAACTGCCAGGCAGCAGTGTCCTGGGAAGTTTGGGACTGTTTTTGCACCTAGAAGCAAACTGTTTCCAAAACAGTTTTGGGACATTGTAATCTTCCCAGTTATGTCCTAAAATGAGGTAATAACAATTTAGAGGAACTAGTAAGAAATGCTTAAAAGAAAGCATAAAAATAGTAGCTAAATGTTAGGTACAAATGTGGTAACATTGCTACTATACATGTATGACATTATGTGCTTGTTTTGATGAATTGTATGTGTTATGATTGCTAGACCAAGGGAAGCAAGTTGTGGAAGAGAAAGATAAGAGTGGACATCCCAAAGCAAGAGGCAAAGGGATTTGGATACAAGACAATTGATTAGCTATGAGTATTGTGAGTGTAACTATCCTTAGGGTTGGGACTTAGGTCCTAACCAACCTTGTTATTGTCTTAATTCAATGTCATTGCCATGTAACATGACCTAATACATATTTGGCTAATTAAGGGAAGAATGACATGTATGACAACTTGTTTGATGCCATGATCTATTTGTTTACTTGATTGTTAAGAAAATGAAATGAAATGCTTGACATGTTGCATTGCTTATGCCAAAGGAAAAAAATGGCATGCTTTCTTGGAGAATAAGGTACGCACATTGCATACATATGCATGTGTTTGTGATTGATATACATGGCTGGTTGAAATGAAATGAATAATGGTACCACTTTGTATTCATGCCATTCGAATGGCATAGATAGATTTGCCTTGGGAGTTAAGACTCCATAAACCTAAGGGCTTAGCCTTTCAATGGCATAATCTTGTATTGGATAATGAATTGTATAAACCTTGAATGAAATGGATAATAAACAATCTTGGTAGCTAGTTTGGATAGATTTGAGGGCATGCCTTAGAATCTTGAGCTCATTTTGGCACTACGGTGCATATTGGCACGACGGTGCATTTTGCACGACGGTGCATTTTGGCACTTCAGCGCATTTTGTTGAGGATTTGATTATCTATTGAAATAAATACCAAGGGTGTTATAAGATGGCTTAATAAATTGAAATAAACATTGTTTGCTTTGGTTGTGTGATGTGAACATTGCTTGTTTTGTAAGTTTCTTGAATAAAGATCCTTTCCTTGGAAGATAAAGCATGAATGATTGTATAACAAGTTACTTCACATGAAAGTTATGCATGATTGATGCTTGTTGTGTAGAAATGCCTATTTGGTACTTGGTGTTTTTGGTTGCTTATCTTCTAAGCAAGATACTCGAATAGCATGATGGGTATATATGATGGTTGTTGCAATGTTGTATGTGTTATATGTGAAGCATGCCTATATTTACCCTATTCATTCGAATGGTATATGTTATGTAGAGATGACCTTGATTCTTTGAAATAGATGTAAACTTCGTTATGTATGCTTGGAAATTGGCTAGACTTAGTGTTACCTCACTAAGTACATAACTTGTACTTACCACTCTACTCTTCATTCTTCCCATAACAGATTAAGGATACTTCAAGAGGATATCTTGATCTCGAACCAACGTTCTGAAACAAGCTTGAAAGTATGATTTCATACTCTTTGTATACTCCTAGTTTGGTGGCACTAGAACTTGTAATAGGTAGCCTTGATCATGCATTTTGTTGTATTGTTAAGACTAGTAAATGTAATGTTTTGTTGGGCCTATCATATAACCAACTTTGATGGCCTAAATTATGTATATGAACTATGTTGTTATGTATCTAAATAAGTTTGATGTTGCGCATAAAATGATAGTAATCCAATGAATGTTGAATCCTTGTTTAATTCGAACAATAGATCAATGTTGTATGATCATGCATTCATTCTTTTGGCTATGGATAATTCGACAATGTCAATGGATTGGAGCTAAGGTATGTTCAAGCATGCATTAACAATATACTAGCTAAGTATGCCATGAAATAGTATGACTTGATTGAAAAAGAAACAAATAAAATGTACTAAGTGAACACCTAGCTATTCAAATAGGGTGTATGAACATGTATTAAGAATGTAAGTTGGATGCCTTGTATTGATCATGTTGATTGGTTAAATAAGTAGTATCTTGAGATGCAAGTAAGCTAATTGAAATGTGTTTAGTGACCACCTTGTGTCATTCGAATAGGGTACATAAACTTGTAATAAGAATGAAAGTTGAATCATGTCTATTAGTAACCTATTGTGAAGTATCTCACACTTGTTATTTTAGTTTGAATGATGTATGTGTATTGAATGGAATGGTAAATTGAAATATGTTAGTGGTAACATAGAATGTAAGTATGAAATGAAACAAATTAGTACCTAAATTAGCATGCTAAGAATGTTTGTTTTGATTTATGTCGAATACTTGTATGTCTTGTATGGTTGTGTTTAGGTTACTTGCGTTGCAAGTCATGTATATCGAGGTTACTTGTTTCACAAGTAACCTATCTTTTACTTTGTTCTCGCTTTGGTAACGCTCCTGAACTGGATTACGACTAACCCAGGGATGGGGTGATACAGTAACATTATTATTCAACATATACACGTGTTCCTACTAGTCTAGGTCATTTCAATTTACCTATTAATGGGATTAAAATAGGGCTTCATAGTACTATGTTCGAATTAATCCATTCGATCAAAAACATTCCTTTAATCTACTATTTGAGTAGTCCATCATCTAGTCTTAGCCAATTCAATTACATGTAGTTATGGTTCTTTTTAATCCATTAAACTAGCATGAATAATCTCTTATGTTAAATCTAGACTTCTAATTCATTTTAGATTTAGCACAAGCACAATTTCGTTTCATGCACTTTGTTCTAAGAATTCAAGCAAATCAAGTAACATATTCAAAGGTGGTGCATTTAGTTCACTTACTTCTTTTCAAATTTTAGGGTTTTTATTTCAAGCATAACTTATTTAGGCTTCAATTCAATTTTAGCAATCTTAGATAGTCCACAAGGTATTATTCGAATAGCTCTTAGCACCACAAGATCAAACATTTCAATTTAAGTTCTATACTACACGAATCAAGCAAAGATCACAACCACAAGAACTACACAACTTCAAGTAAGCAATCATATGATTTACTACATATACTTTTAACAATATAATATAGTTACCAAAGTATAACAAATTACATCATACAATATCTACTCATCTATCAACCTTATTATTTCATAATCTCTTTCCCGAATCCAATTCCAATTAAACCCCCTCTCCTAAAAGAGGTCCTTAA
This sequence comes from Hibiscus mutabilis, assembly GCA_019671005.1. Lineage (NCBI taxonomy): Eukaryota > Viridiplantae > Streptophyta > Magnoliopsida > Malvales > Malvaceae > Hibiscus > Hibiscus mutabilis. The sequence continues at coordinate 49,156,513 of CM033711.1, forward strand.
TTGAATGTTCCTCATGCCCTCTTTCTATTGAACCAAATCTCAAATTGATCCTCACTGCAACACATAGTTTAACAATCCTAATTTCATAATTCCTTGATTAACATAGATCATCTACTCATTTAATTATCTCTGCCATACCAATAGTATTCACTCCTTACGTTTGGTGTCTAAAACAGTTTTTCAATCATACGTTTCATTCACCATTTTCGTATCCTAACTTCCATTAGGCAATACTTCAATCTAAATCCATTTAACATACTGAATTTCAATTCAATTCGGCATTTACTATAGTTCAAATAAAGAATTCTCAAGATCCTAACTTCTATCGTAACATCTTGAATCTATGTCTATATCTATTTAGTTAACAATTTCAAACCACAACAATCATCTGAATCATATATCTCATAGCCCAAATCAAGAAAAAATTCAACAAAAATCACCTACTCTATTTGCATGCAACCGAACAAGATCATATAATAACCTTAGGATTTTTGCTTAATGAATCATCCACCAAGAAGCTTAAATTTTCCCTTTTTGCTTTTCCTCTAGCATTCGGTTGAGAAGGAGAAGAAGAAGTGAATAGTATTCATTCCTATTCCCCCTCTCTTAGCCGAAATACCTTCTTCCATTTGCCATGTGTTATGAGACCTCAATTAGGACTAGTTATATTTTCAAGTTACATGCAAGAATCCTAATTTTCATTCATATCAATTTGGTCCTCTCCATTTGTCCACTCTAAACCTGGTTCTTCCTAATTAGGGACTCATTTCATCTAATTCTTTTTATAAAATACTAGTTTAAAGATTTGGTGTTAATGATGAAGATAGTAAATTCTTCTAAGCCCCATTTTGGTATGTGACAAATTCTCCCTACCTTAAGAATAAATTCATCCTCAAATTTACCTAAAGTGAACAAATAAGGGTATTGTTCTCTAATTGTGTCTTCTGGTTCCTACATGGCCTCTTCAAGCTTATGATTCCTCCAGAAGACTTTAACAAGAGATACAGACTTATTCCTGAGCTTTCTGACTTCATAATCCAATATTCTTATCGATTCTTCTTCATAAGACAAATTGGGATCAAGTTCTACATCTTCAAGCTCCAATACGTGGCAAGGATCAGATCGATACTTGCGGAGCATAGAAACATGAAAAACATTATGAATTTTGTTGAATTCATTCGGAAGAGCCAATTTATAAGCTACAGGGCCGATTCTTTCCACTATTTCAAAAGGTCCAAAAAATCTGGGACTAAGTTTCCCTTTTCTTCCAAATCTAAAAATTTTCTTCCATGGAGAAACTTTCAAAAATACCCGATCTCCCACCGAGTAATGGACTTCCCTACTTCTTGTGTCAGCATAAGATTTTTATCTATCGAAAGCTTCTTCAAGTCTATTATGGATTAATTGGACATGCTTCTCGGTTTCCTTAAGTAAATCTGGTCCCAAAACCTTGTTCTCTCCTAGTTCTGACCAGCACACTGGTGTTCTACACTTCCTTCCATATAAAGCTTCAAATGGAGCCATTTGGATGGTCAATTGATAACTATTGTTGTAAGAAAATTCTGCCAAGGATAATGATTTCTCACAATCTTTCCCGAACTCCATAATGCAAGCTCGTAACATGTCTTCAAGAATCTGAATCACCCTTTCTAATTGGCTGTCAGATTGAGGATAGAATGCAGTGCTCAAGTTAGTTTTTGACCCCAAGGCCCTTTGTAAAGACTTCTAGAACTTGGATGAGAACCAAGGGTCCCTATCCGATATAATAGATATAGGCACACCATGCAATCGAATTACTTCTCGTATATAAATTCCCACCAGTTGATCTAGGCTTGAAGTGGTCCTGACCGGTAATAAATGAGCCGATTTTGTTAATCTATCCACTATTACAAAAATTGAGTCATTTTTTCTTTGGTGATGTAGGTAATCCATTAACAAAGTCCATAGTTATGTGCTCCCATTTCCACTTGGGTATTTCGATGGACTACAAAAGCCCGGAAGGAACTTGATGTTCTGCTTTAATTCCTTGACAGACTAAACATCGAGATATGAAGTCTATGATGGCTCATTTTAATCCTGGCCACCAGTATAAATCTTTTAAATCTTTATACATCTTGATAGACCCAGGGTGTATTGAGAAGGGGCTGCTATGAGCTTCATTGAGTAACTCTTTTCTTAAACTCTCATCATTAGGTACACACATCATATCCTTGAAATAAAGCAAACCATCCAATTTTAATGAAAAGTCTGGTTCGATTCCAGCTTCCATCCTTTGTAGAATTTTCTGAAGATTGGGATCAGTTTGTTGTAAAGCTTTAATTCTCGATACCATGTCAGATTTAATCTGAAGTTCAGTTAGGAGCTTCTGATTCTTTCATAGCTTAAAGTATGCATTAATCACAGCTAGAGCTACAATAAAATGATAATTCTAGATGTTAGGATATAGAAAATTTCGAATGGAACTAGGCTACAATCAACTTGGTCAAAAGGTCTTACCAATTGAATATTTACGACTGAGCGCATCAGCCACCATATTCGTCTTCCCGGGATGATAGTCGATGTTCAGGTCATAATCCTTTAACAATTCTAGCCACCTTTTTTGTTGGGGATTTAAGTCTTTCTGTGTAAGAATATATTTGAGGCTTTTATGATCTGTAAACAAATGACATCTTTCTCCGAACAAATAATGTCTCCAGATTTTAAGAGCGAAGACAACTGCTGCAAGTTCCAGATCGGGAGTCAGATAATTTAGCTCATGGGATTTAAGTTGTCGGTATGCATAAGCTACAACCTTTTCATTTTTCATAAGCACACATCCAAGTCCCCAGTGTGAAGCATCACTGAATACCGTATAGTCATTTCCTAACTCGGGTTGTATTAATATCGGTGCATGAGTGAGGGCTTGTTTCAATTGATCAAAACTACGTTGTTAGCTTTTCGACCAAACAAATGCTTCACCCATCCTTAATAGTTTGTTCAAAGCTACGGCAATATTGGAAAACCCTCGTACAAACTTTCGATAATAACTAGCTAGACCGAGAAAACTTCTAACTCTTTTAACATTCCTAGGTGGTGTCCAATCCACAATTGCTTTCTTTGGGTCGACCTTGATTCCTTCTGCAGAAATTATATGGCCAAGGAAGGATACTTCTGACATCCAAAAATCACATTTGCTAAATTTCGCAAATAATTGATATTCTCGAAGAGTTTGCAGAACAATTCTAAGATGTTATGAATGCTTTTTTTGTTCTTGGAGAAGACAAGTATATCATCAATGAAGACTACAACAAACTTATCTAGAAAGGGTTTGAAAATTCGGTTCATGAGATCCATGAATTCAGCTGGAGCATTCGTTAAGCTGAATGGCATTACAAGGAACTCATAATGACCATATCGAGTTCAGAAAGCCGTTTAGGTACATCAACTTCTCTAACCTTCATTTGATAGTATCCCGAGTGAAGGTTAGTCTTTGAGAATACACAAGCACCCTTCAGTTGATCAAATAAATCTTCGATTCGAGGAAGATGATATTTGTTTTTAATAGTGATTTGATTAAGCTGTCGATAATCGATACATAACCTCATAGACCTATCTTTTTTTTCACAAACAAAATCAAGGCTCCCCAAGGTGAAGAGCTGGGTTGAATGAACCCTTTATCTTGCAACTCTTGAAGCTGCTTCTGAACTTCCTTCAATTCAATTTGAGCCATTCTATAAGGAGTGATTGAGATTGGATTAGATCCAGGTTGGATTTCAATTTTGAATTCCACTTATGGATTTCGTGGTAACCCCGAGAGTTCCTCGGGAAAGACATCATTTATAAAATTTAAACTTCAAAGAGATTTCAAACATAGATGAAATCATTTATAAAATTTAAACTTATACTCACAAGAAGGCACGTTTAATCTTGATCCCGAAATGATATCCCCTTTTGCCTATTAACAAATCGATCTACATTAGACTCTTCAAGCACATCTCCTTCACGATCTAACCAAATACACAATGCACAAGAATCTATTCAAAATCACTTTAATTTACTACATATACTTTTAACAATATAATATAGTTACCAAAGTATAACAAATTACATCATACAATATCTACTCATCTATCAACCTTATTATTTCATAATCTCTTTCCTGAATCCAATTCCAATTAAACCCCCTCTCCTAAAAGAGGTCCTTAATCGAATGTTCCTCATGCCATCTTTCTATTGAACCAAATCTCAAATTGATCCTCACTGTAACACACAGTTTAACAATCCTAATTTCATAATTCCTTGATTAACATAGATCATCTACTCATTTAATTATCTCCACCATATCAATAGTATTCACTCCTTAAGTTTGGTGTCTAAAACAGTTTTTCAATCATACGTTTCATTCACCATTTTCGTATCCTAACTTCCATTAGGCAATACTTCAATCTAAATCCATTTAACATACTGAATTTCAATTCAATTCGGCATTTACTATAGTTCAAATAAAGAATTCTCAAGATCCTAACTTCTATCGTAACATCTTGAATCTATGTCTATATCTATTTAGTTAACAATTTCAAACCACAACAATCATCTGAATCACATATCTCATAGCCCAAATCAAGAAAAAAATTCAACAAAAATCACCTACTCTATTTGCATGCAACCTAACAAGATCCTATAATAACCTTAGGATTTTTGCTTAATGAATCATCCACTAACAAGCTTAAATTTTCCCTTTTTGCTTTTCCTCTAGCATTCAGTTAAGAAGGAGAAGAAGAAATGAATAGAATTCATTCCTATTCCCCCCTCCCTTAGCCGAAATCCCTTCTTTCATTCGCCATGTGTCTCACTTGTGTTATAACACCTCAATTAGGATTAGTTATCTTTTCAAGTTATATGCAAGAATCCTAATTTTCATTCATATCAATTTGGTCCTCTCCATTTGTCCACTCTAAACTCGGTTCTTCCTAATTAGGGACTCATTTCATCTAATTCTTTGTATAACATACTAGTTTAAAGATTTGGTATTAATGATGAAGATAGTAAATTCTTCTAAGCCCCGTTTTTGTATGTGATACTCGTGGAAACCCTAGATTGGTTTGAATCTTGAAAGTTTGTTACGCACAGGATAGGCGCGTTATCTTCTTATCCTCTTTTTGAATTTAGGGCTTACTAGATCTTTGACCAATGGCTAATTGACCGGACAACGTCATCCTTCTTTTGCCAACCGAGCTTGGCAATTTTCGTCCTGCTTTTTCCAATTGCGACTCGGCGTTTCTCTTCTGCTCCTCTAGCTTACTGCTCTTGTCCTGCTCCTGCCACCAAAGTAAGAAAATACCCATTCACTCTGGCAAAAGAAACATTCCATAACTCCTAGATGCAATGCATGAATCTACTAGTTGAATGCACAAATATGTTCTCAAAGTCAAGAAATATCAAGGAAATATATACATGAAAATTAGTACTTTTGAAGAGTTAACAATTTTAGTTTACTGAATCTTTGACATCTAACAAAAGTTGAAACTTATGCTTCTGTTTCTAGTTTTAGTCTTTGGCTGAATTCCTGACACTTAGCAGATTCATAATATTTTGTTTTTGGTTTGTGACTATGTGACAAAATGAAAAAATCAGTGAAATTCATTGGAAAGAATTTCAAAACATGGCAACAAAAGATGTTGCATATTTGACCATGATAAACCCGGTCAAACATCTAAAGGATGATCCTCCTATGGTTAGAGAGGATAAGGTAAATGTTGTTACCACCTTCAAATGTTGCTAAGGTAAATATTGCTAAGACAAATATTACTATGACAAATGTAGAGGATGTCATAAAGGACTTCAAGAAAACAAACCGGGGATCAGACGGTGTGTTCAAGAAACAAATTTCATGGAAAATGCTTCAATTTCCATAAGATGAGGAGAAGCTCTATATGAGTAATGTTGTTACTATGATTTTGAAGATGACTTATGAAAAAAACTAAAACTTCAAAAATGTGCCTAACGTGTAGGGGGTTTTCTATCAGCTAACTACCCTTTAAATAAGATTCCCCAAATTAAAGAGATAAGACACCATATGAGTGATGGAAGAGAATACACCCTTTCTACAAATACTTAAAAAAGTAGGGGTGTCTTGCAAAAGTAACAACCTCATCACCAAAGCAATAACATAAGAAGTTCGGTAGTGTCATGATGACAAACGACTTCAAGATTAGTGAGTGTGACAAATGTATATATGTCAAAATTACAGACATTAGATATATTATTCTATGTATGTACGTTAATGACATACTCATTGTTGGAAGTAACAGTGAAATGGTAAAATGTACCAATGACATGTTTAATTCAAGATTTGACATGAAAGATCTGAGACTAGACGATACGATTTTGGATATCCAAATCAAACAATCACATGAATGTCTCATATAGTCACACTATGCGGAAAAAATTCTTAAGAAATTTGGCAAGGATGATTCTGGTATATAAAGAACTCCAATAAAATGAGCCAATATTTGTCAAAGAATAAAGGTCAAAATTTTGACCAAGTGGAATATACAAGGGTCATAAGCAATTTAATGAGCTGCACTAAATATTACTTTTTCTATGAGCAGATTAAGTATATTTACAAGCAATCTAGGTGAAAATCACTGGAAAACGATTATGAGGGTATTGAGATATCTTACATATAATCAAGATTATGGATTGCATTATTCCATAGATCCTACTATTAGATGGATACTCTGATGGCAGTTGGATATCTGATATTCAAGATATCAAAGGCACGAGTGTATGAAAATCCTCAAGACAAACGGTTATAACCAGATCCATAATAGAATCTAAGCTTGTAGATCTAGATAAGTCTGAAAAGAAGCCGAATGGCTTCAAAATTTCTTGGAGGATATTCATGAATGGCCAAAGCGTGTGCTCACAATATCACAATATGCATACATTGTGATGACCAAGCAGAAATTGGTAGAGCACAACTTTATGTATAATGGTAAATCAAGACATATGCGTCATCAACATAATACCATTAGGCAACTAATCTCAAATAGAGTTATCACTAATGATTTTGTAAGATCAAAGGATAACATTGCGGATCTACTAACCATAAGGGTTAAATCGAGATCAGGTTGAGAAGATATTGAAAGGAATGAGACTAAAGCCCATGCAAATTTACGGGGCTATGTGAAGAAAAACCCTAACTAGTTGACTATAGATCCCAAGATCTAGGTTCAAAGGGACAACCTACTTGCATAGGCCTTGTCTGGTGACAATGGGGGTTCTTCTCCCAAGTCCGTTCCTATGATGTTAACAATGATCAAAAGTGGAATAGGCTAAGCAAATATTTTAATCACCATTGTGTGTTTTGGTGAGCCGAACAACATAAGTCACCTATGTGAGAGTGAAGTGGGCCTGCTTCAAGGAGACTATTAGGAATAGTTCTCTCAAACTCTTGTAGAACTAAGAGATGTCCACAGCTATACAAACATACCCATGAGAACTAATATTCTTGCCAGAAAAATAGTTATGTGAAGTATATCATCGTTTACACAAATGACAGAATAGTTTAAGGAAATCACGTCTACTGGTCAGCTAGTAAAATAAATATACTTTTACAAGGGAAGGTTCAAGGGTGGAGACCTACCTATCCTATACAGCTATCAATCGTAGATTCTATCACCACATCAAGTCAAAATGTTTTTAATTAAATCAATTTAATTTATATGGGGGATTGTTGGAAAAAAATATGATACAGTGAAAACTTTGAGGCAAGTTTTCTATGGGTAAAGGTGGATATTCGAATAAAGAAGTTACAACTTCATATTCTACTCCATAAGACCTTTATAATGATATTTCATACGCTGAAAACGGGTGACTAGTGAATGAGAAATTAATGCTCAAAGTAGGCTAATTGTGAATTGAGTTAAGGGGAAAAGAAAAGCTTATATCTCATATTGATGGGTTACCAACTGTGAGATATGTTTATATACAAGACTCTACTTGGCGGTTATTGAATAACTTAAGCCGATACGATATGGGTGACGTGAATGTCCTGACCAGTCAAACCCTCTATGGGCTTGCAGATATTTTAACTCATTACGAGATAATTTTCCTTAAATGTAGCATTTTTAATATCTCAAATAAAAGGATAAGTGATAAGAGATTATCTTTAAATTTGGATATTATATTTTGGATATTCTGAAATTAAAAAGATAAAATATTATCTTTTATTTCATATATTATTCTGATAATGCTATTTAATTAATAAATTTTATTTTAAATGAAATTTAGATAATTCACAAGTTTTCTTTCCAATGAAACTCCAACCCCTATAAATAGCATGCAAGCCTACTAGGTTTTACTACCGCAAAAACACAGAGATTTTCTACTATTTTTACTCTATGACTTTCTAAATTGTTTTTGGTGATAGAGGATGGCAAGGTTACAGTTCATGATCTCTTCAAACGTGCTACTACAGTTGATCATATAGTTGTTTATCCTAGGAGACAGATGGCCAACGTATCTCAAGCACTATAGGAGTGGCCAAAAATTTGTCTTAAGGAAACTATGTTCTCCCAGGCCTCAACTCGTTTCTTCTAAATTGAATTACGGTTTTTATTCATTACTAGTTTATTCGATTTTCTATTTTTAATTTCATATTTATTGTAATTAATTTTTTTTGTTTGATATAATAATAATATTATCAGCATTTATTTATTTTTAATGCTTATTATTATTATTTTCTTGGATTACTAAAGCTTTTGTCTAACAGTTTGCATATAGATAGGGAGTTACACTGCATGTGCTTAAATGTTATATATATTGGTGTTTTTCCTAGAAATATAGTGTTTTGTGGTGCATGCGTAGGAACCATCGGAGATGGAGGAATGTTTGAGCAAAAGAGTAGCATATCTCTCGGTTGGAGCAGACTAGGCAAGAAGAGTTAGAGAGGAATTTACCTTTGACCCACGTGAACTTTCTCCTAGATACGAAACATTAATAGATAGCGGGAAATCAATGGCCCTCTTAAATGAGGTCGTGCACTTTAGGGTTATGAAACCCTAGTTTCCCCGCCTATAAAAGAGTGACTTCGACAACAATTCAAGAGATCTTGATCTTAGATAACAGTCATAGTCTTTAGCTATCGGAGAACCACCCGAGTTAAAGCTAGAGGAATCTCCACATGACAGATGCCATCGAGAGAGGTATAAGGAGTGGGAGACCTGGAGCAACAGTTGGACAGCACAGAGGAAGATCGTCGAGGACGCATGACCCTTTTCTATCCCTTGCTTGATAAAATGTTATACTTTTATTATTTTATTATGGATGTTTTAGGATCTGGCATGAGCTAAATACTTTAGTTGGGTTTATTGCTTTCTAGGATTTTATGTTTTGAATACTTTATTTTAATTCTATAGTTTGTTTCCCTTTATCTATTATGTTCATCGTTCTTCATGCATAGTTATTGTAAGAACTATCGAGAAAGGCCTTTTAACTATTGATTTGTGGCTTAATATCGAGAGAGTTAGGTTAAACAAATGTGAATAGTGAGGTTAAGTTGTTAACATAGTCTTAATCTGGCTTAGATATAAGTTTAGGGTTTCAACGACTAAAAGGGAGTTCTTAAACAAATAATAGAGTTGTTAGGGTTCTCGCAGACATGTATCACCTTAGCTTCAATATTATTAGCTTCTAGGTATCGAGAGGGTCAGAAGTTCATTAGAAAATCTTTTCCAGTAGATAAAGATGTTAATGGTTTACGCATACATGTATTGCTAGTTGTTATAGCATTGAAATAAGTAATCAAGCATATATCCTTAGCAATAAACATAGTTTCCATAATTATCTGTTATTTGCCGCAACATTTGTTTGTCTTGATCATAGCTACCGTTATTTTAATTATTTTTAGTTTTGATAATTCAACAACAACCATTACATGTACAAACATTCTTAAGTTTGATAACTTCGTAGTTATTGATTCAGTCCCCGTGGGTTCGACACTCTACTCTATCACTTTATTACTAGATTCGACGAGAATGCTAGCTCTAAAGTGCATCACTATTCGACAAGCATCAATCATCATCTTGGACTCTTGAGGAGAAATAATGTAAGGGTTGAAAGGTTGTATCTCATATTAATCTACATTTTTCATATCATATTTTACATGACATATTAAAGGAGAAGATTGTTGTTGTGTTACGACTAAAGTTAGACGAACTGTGCATAAAGAAAAGCCTAACTAGCAACCACCAACTAGTTGGTCTAGCGGGATGAGACGCTAAGTCCCCTAAGCAAGGTTAGGGGTTCAAATCATGGCATTGTAAATAAAGAAAATTGGTTTGGGAGTCACATCCATATTGGGCCTCTACAAAACTCAATTCGAATTAGTCAGCCAATGATTTGAATACTAATGGTTAAACCTAAAATGGAAAACCATAACTAGCAAGTTACATATAAAGCAACAACTTTGTTATCACTGTTTACGATATGGTACATCGTTAGAGGATAACTTATCAATTTTTAAACAAATTGTATTAGATTTAGATATCATATAGATTAAGTATAATCGAAAGGATTTATAGTTAATTATGCTTTGTTCATTGCCCTTTTTCTTATTTAACCTTTAGAGATACTATCTTGTATAATCATGATACTTCCACTCTTGATAAGGTATATGATTCCATGTACTCATATGACAAGATAAAGTATTTTGGATTTGGATTTGACTTTCAGGGAGAAAGTCTTAATGTTCATGGAAGGACTTGAAGAAACAGTTTTGTTAGTAAAATCAAAGCTAGATCGAAATCTAGGAACACATGAAAATAAATTATTATTAAAAGGAAAATGAGTGCTACAAGTTGTAGAATATAAATTAAATGGATTATGTAGATTCTAAAGAGAAAAAACAAAAAGAATTTCGAAGAAGCTGACATGGTTGAAACCTACAATGTTAATGAACTTTTAGTTGCTTTCGTTGATGATTCTATAGCACGAAAATAGTAGATTCTTGCATATGGTAGTCGTTTTCATATGAGTCTCAATCGAGACACATGAAGTCGTGTCTATATGTGTTATTTTTGGGAAATAATTCATCTTGTTAGGTCTCAAGTATTGGTACAATCAAAATTAAAATGTATGAATACTTGATAATGTGTGACACATTTCAAATTTGAGAAGAAATTTGATTCTACTATGTACTATAAATTTAAAAGGTACAAAATTTTATCTTCTGTAAGGTTCAACAGTTTTAGGTGATACAATTGTTATTACCTATTCCAGGTCAGAAGAAAAAGTCTTAGTTAACTCAAGTAAAAAAGATTTCGTTTTGAATAAAATAATCGTGTGCATAACGGTTTTGAGGATAAGAAGATATTTAAGTTTCTTGAGCATTGAAGCTTTAAGAAGAAAAGTTTAATTCATCATATTAATAACATGAAAGATAGAATTGTTTCTTTATAGTGTTATATTTCTAAGAATAAGCATAGAAAATAAATTAGACCTCCGTAAAAATTTAGTAAGGCTAACACATTGTGTGTGGCTAAAGATAAAATTACAATTGATGATTAGTATCGTGATGTTCTTGATATTGCTCGTGTTGATATAATTGAGAGTAAAGTTGACACTTACGATGATATGAAGATTAAGTCACTTTTTACATCCAAGCTTGAACATGGCTCGGACGTAGTTCACATCCATTGTTGAACAATTCTCTAAGGCATTTTGTGGAAGAGATAGAGAACTTGTTCGTCAAGGTGGAGAATTCGTTTCTTATTGCGATTGATTTTTTTTGTCAAAGTTTGAAATTTAGTCTTGGACTCCATGCAATTCTAGAATTCATGTCAAGATGGAGATTGTTAGATATTGTGATCCAAATTCTTTGAATTTGGTTTAAGTGAGAATCCTACTTTGAATAGTTTTTTATTTTATATTGAGTAAAAGTATGAAACCTAGCTTGAGTTGAGTTATTGTTGCGCAAGTTTCTTTGTAATCAAGTAATTGTCCCTATAAATCCATACTAGGAATTATGGTTAGACATCAAGTTGATTTCACAAATTTCTTGTAGTTTTATTTATTTCAATATTAGTAAGATTTTTCCTCTCTATAGTTTTTTCGGAAAGGATTTTCCAGGCAAAATCTTAATTTTCCTTTTATTATATGATCATTATACTTGTTATCTTATAACATATTGTGTATATTCTTCTAAGAAATTTACTTATTTTTCTTTTATTCAATAAAACTAGCTTATGTTATTAATTAAAAAAGAAATAACTGAAAATAGTTTTTATTATTTATAAATAAAACAATTGAAAAATCAATTTTTAATAGGTTTATAAAATGTTTAAATCCAAATTTTAGGGTAAATTACATTACAAGTCACGAAGTTATGTGTTTAGTCACAAAAGTTATTTTTCTTCCAAAACTAACAAAAAGGATATTTTTTAAATTGGACCGATCGAATGTCATTTAATCACTCAACAAAAAGGTTATACAACTTTCAAAAGGGTAGTTTGGGTAATTGACACCTAGAAGGTGTATTTTAGTCATTAAAAGAAAAAACATTTTTGTCCATTATGAAATAAAAGGGCATTTTGGTCACTTTTCAATCAAATGGTATTTTGATCATTTGACTCGAATACAAAAATCAATGTTTCAGAAGAAAATTAGCTAACTCAGAGGTTTCAAAGGTCAGAAACGAATTATCATATCATTTTAATGTTTACGGAGATCAACGGGTTGGTACATAAATCCAACGGTCCTAATAGCTCATAATAGAAAAAAAATCTAATTACTCAATACTCGGACTATCAAAACTCTTCACAGAGTTTCAAAACCTAGACCAGAGCATCAAATCCCATGTACATGCCCGAACTAAATATGAAATCCCAAAAATATAAATCTAACCGAAGATTTTGAGGTATCGAAACCTCCCCTAAAACATTATACTCCCTTGTCTCAGTAAAATTATTACTTTTGTGTTTGAAAATTGTCTTACTCAATTTGTCACTTTGAAAAATTCAACTAATTTTTTTAATATAAATTTATTTTTCTATCTTTTTTTAATTTTTCAACAAAAATAAAAATAAACTTTTTAAGAATAAATTTGTCATTTAAAATTATTTTACACTACATGATTTTTCTTCTTATAACTATGTAAAAAATCAATATGTAACACAATAATTGAGACGATAGGAGTAATCCAATACGAGGGAAAGCTATTAAATTCCCAAAGAAAATCCCATAACTCTTGAACAGATATCAAACACCTAACCGGATTTCTAGCATCTATTATACACAAACAGATTCAATTAATCATACACAAAAATCGTGCAACATATTTATAATCAGTCAAACATGCTAGCCTAATCTATACAAATTCACATAAATAATTAAGTATTACCTCGAATCCAAGCTACAACGATCTAACTTTGCGAGCTTCTCTGATCTTTTTTCAGTCCAATACTCAACATTCCAATACCCTCGGATACACAAATGTACCAACATATATCATTAACCGCATTTATACGATAATCAGACTAAATCTTGAGTTCAAACTTTTAAAAAATTTACACTAAAGCCTCACAACTTTGCCCCGTTTACAGAATGATCCATAAATTCTCAAAATTAATCTCCAAAGTTCCAATTTCTTCCAATTTAGTCTTTAATTCAAATATCCAAAAACCCAATCAGGATTACCAATCCAGAAATCGGGTTGTTAAAAAATTGTTATTATACCAATCCGTTTTTTTTTTCAATTTTAATGTCAAAGTGACATGATTGCCACAAAATTTTAATTGAATAACTAAATTGACACATTAGAAGAAAAATGACATGTTTGTTATCAAACTTGTAATTGACATGTTTATCGTGAAATTTAATTGAGTGGCTAAATTATTACTTTTAGAAAGAAAAAAATTGACATGTATGTTGCCAAACATATACTTGAGTGACTAAATTGTCACTTTTAAGAGAAAAGTGACATTTTTTTATCAAACCTAATTAAGTGACAAGTGGTGTATTTTACCGACAAAAGTCAATACATTTTAGAAGAATATATTATTACATGTATAAGTTCATAAGCTTTCACCCTTTAAAAATAGCGCTAACATTAGTGTCATTTGAATTAATTCTCGCTTACTAAATAATTTAGGGTAAACTACATCGATATTTGGGGCTGGTGTCGAAATGACCACCGATCTTTTAATTTTGTCAAAATGACCACTCAACTATTGATATGGTTTCAATATAACCACCAGCCGTTAAAATCTAATAGAGAGAGTTCATAATTTTTTTAGGTTGTAGGGTTTAGGGTTTATAAATTTTTTAGGGTTTAGGGTTCATAATTTTTTAGGGTTGTAGGGTCTATAAAAATTTTAGGGTTTATACAATTTTGGGTTAGATATTTTTATGCATCATAAGTGTGTCATGTTCGAATCTCCTAAAATCACATTTAATTCTTTTTTGGAACCATATCAATAGTTGAGTGGTCATTTTGACAAAATTGAAAGATCGGTGGTCATTTCGACACCAACCCCAAAGATCGATGGTCTCCCGTGTAATTTACCCAATAATTTACAAATATAATTCGAGATCTATTAATTGGCTGAGTGATTAATAATGTTTATGTTGTATCATCTTATATAAGTTAGAATCTTGACATTTTATCTTGAGAATGTAATACTCTTTATTTAATAAAAAAATACATAAATCAATTAACTCAAAAAATGCAAGATTATTTATATATATTCTTAATTTAGTTGATATCTTTGTTCTAGTAACATTTTAAAAGTCATAGATTTAATCAGGTATAAGCACATAATAATCTATAATTTAAAAAAATTATGAAAAATTTAACATTGTATTAAAAATGCCAATGTCTCATAATTACTTTGAGCATTAATATAATGTAATATATAGAGATAGTCATGAGTCGGGTTTTTGGCAGGCCGACACGAAAAATTAACACATCCATCCAGATACGATCCGATTCGACATTTTATGATGTTTCACTTGATTTGAATCCGACCCGAAATAAATAAAAAATATATATTATTTTTATTCGATAAAACAGAGAGTTAATTGAAAAAAGTACAAATAGAAAAAGGATATTACAATAATTATACCTAAATATATAGAATAAAATTTAAGTATTATTTCGGATAGGGTCATTTATTTTTATCCTAAACCCAAACCCACCCCGATATCATCCTCAAAAAATCCAACCCGAACACTAAGTTTTCTTTAAAAGCCCGACCCTTAAAGGTCGAAACTGACTGGATCAAATGAGCATCCCTAGTTGTATAAGATATTGTTAATACTTCTTATTATACTTGAAACTAAATAAAAATTTAGGAGAGGGTAGTTTTGCTTTTAAAAACTATAGCCATCATTATATCCCAACTCTAGATAGGTGAAAGACATGAGAATTACATAGGATATTTGGAATTGAATTGGGTTTGCTCTCATAGAAGGTTGGTGGTAGTCATCATGAACCTGGAGACTCGTCCTAAGATGCCACATTTTCAGAATTAAGCACTTGGTATTCAACGCTGTGGCTTCCATCCTCCTCACTATCATACAAAACAATCACAATCACAAGCCTTAGTCTTTCATCTTTTATTCCCCATATGATGCATTGGATATGTTTTACAAGGACAAAAGCATACGTGGTTGAATAGATGACCAGTCCAATCACTACAAGTCCAAACGCAACAAAATACAGCCAATCAACCTGCAATCCTTCCAAAACAAACAATTTCTTACTTTTGCTCAACAAAACTGCATATTAGTGATTCATAAACGTGACAGCAGTACCTGCTGGCGATAGAAAAGGATGCGAACCAGGACAGCCCACATATCGGATGTGAGCAGCGACAGATTAAACATTGTTGCTCCACTCAACTGCCAGTAAAATAGCTCAATTAATGGCCATTTAAATCATTTATATTTCTTACACAAGACCCCTTTTTTTCTCCTTTTATATAGCTGTTGATGAGAAAGAAGTCACCTTGAGAACAAAGGGCGTGATAGTGTAGAATAGGAAACTTGCTAAGGTATATCCAGCAAAAGCTAGTATCTGAAAAGAAAGTAGAATTACAGAGAATGTGACTTGGAAATGAAATAATAAAACACAATATGTGAAGTCTTAATGGAGCTAAATGAGTTCTGTGAGCTAATTTCTTAAATTTGGCTTGAAAAATGGAACGGATATATACTTCTGCTACATGGCAAATTTTATGGTTAAAGTATTTTTAAGCAAGTCGTGCAGACTTGAAAATTCCTTCAAGAACAGGTTACTTACTATATTTGTAGACCATGTTACAGATTCCAAGCTCTTTAGCTCGAATATGGATCTAAGCCGAAGGTTATGGAATTAAAACAATACATACTTTAAAATGCAACCCTTCATATTCAATTGAAAAGTTATAAACGAACCATATACTACCAAGCAGAAAGGATACAACTCAAAACCGCTCACTAGCATCCCGAAAAGACCGATCATCGAAACCACTTCAACACGGTCTTTTTTCTTAACACAAAATTCCTGCATTTTGGAAATGAGAAGGCAGATGACTGAGATGAATAACCTTAAAGCTTTCCTGATTTATCACACTGATATAAAATAAACCATTGGACATGAACTGATAGGTGTTCAAGACAAATTCACCGACCTCACCAACATTGCTCATGGAAAAGAAGAGTGTGCCAGCAATGACAAGTACATCTCCAAGCAGAGGTTTCGAACCACCTGTATGTGCAAAGAAACAAGTAGTTTACCGCGGAAAGCTCGAACCATCTGGCGCATTAAGCAAAGAGTGTTTACCTCCACCCCCTACCCCAGCATCAGAGAGGAGCACTAGACCAAGACCAAGCACACAAAGCGCTGCACCACATAGCTTCCATAGAGAATATCTGGTGCCTATGAAGATATATGTGAGAATTATTGCCCAAACTATGGTCCAACAGTCCAGCAGTGTCACACTAGTAATTGAGGAGAACTGGAATGCTTTATTAACTGCATAAACAAAGAAACAAGAAATACTTTGATAGATTACCAACTAAAGATATGCTTCTTGGATTCGGGATGCTTGTTGATGGTACATGCCTCTTGTGCTCCCGACAGATGGAGACTAGAGATCACTTATTTTTTCAATGTGATTTCTCCAAATCAGTTTGTTAGTGCGTTTTGCAGAAATGCTAGATACATAGGGATGTTCTTGCCTGGAACTCTGAACTAGCTTGGGCAACTAATAATTTGAGGGGCTAAACATTACATGCCATGGTTTTTAAGTTGGCTTGGAATGGTCTTATCTATGCTATATGGAGGGAACGAAACTGTAGGCATTTTCGGAATGGTCAGCATATGGTCGCGGAAATTGTGCAGAAGATTTTGGAAAGTGTACAAATGAAGCTTAGGGGGAAGCAGCTTAATACCATAGGGAGAATTAATAGTTCAATTTGTCAGTTATGGAACCTTGCTGTATAGTTTTGTTTTTCACACTTGTACAGAACTTGTAAAGCTTTTTGCTTGAGTTGCAATACAAAGATACACATTCACCTAAAAAAACAAGAAAGACTTTTTTTTATCACAGTAATTTTAGTAGTAACATATCAGGCGTATTACAGTGAGATATTTTACCTCAGCTTTAATGCACAACAGAGGTCATATACCATAAAAAATCCAAAACATGTATGTATGTTAAGAGAATGGGGTGTTAGGCTGTTAGCTATTACTGACTCACCAAGATAATTCCCTTGAACATCAACAAAGCCGAGGGCAAGGTACCAATACCAAGGGATCTGAAATTGAACAAGATTCAGCAATTCCCAGGTAAATTTATGTTTAAAGTTTAAACAGAATTGAAAATGAAACTCACAGCAAGTTCAAGTAGCATAGGCCAAGTAAATGAATACTAAATCACTTCAATCTATTCTGTCATATTACAATCTTGGCAACCAGAGTACCAGACATAGGAATATGTAATTGAATCCATTTGATTAGAGGAGTTGATAAGGGATTACCCTTAGCTTTTGACCCCTGCGGAGCAAGATGCTACCATAAACCACAGCCAAAGTGAAGTAAGTGAAGGAAGTCTGAGTTATAGGCGCATTCACACCTAACAAAAATGCCAACATACAGATCAGCAAACAAGAATATAATACAAAATATCAGTAATAATCGGTTGATCCTTTCAAAAACCAAAAAGTCAATAACCCAGAACAAAGTAAATCCATGAAATCTGAGGCAGTACAGGTTCAGTTGAGCTTACCAAGACTTGCTATTAAAGAAGAAGTAAAGCTCATTAGTGCAAGCACAAAAGAAACAACTTGACCCAGAAAAAGTCTGAACAAATTGTTCAAAGTTACTCGAGTTTTGAACCAGTTGCCTACACCACTCCAGTTCATTTCTTCTTTCTTGTATAAAAAAAACAAGTTTACAAAAGAGTTTCAATCTCAGAGATGGTCTAAGATGAGAGATAGTACCGTTCCTCTTAAAGCTTTATTTTGTCAGTTTTGAGAGATCTGCATCTAAGGTTTAAGGTTTGGTAGCTACCGTTCCTGCCCCGGGTCATTTCCTTCCTACTTTGATTTTTTAGAGCACGTTCCTAAATACTCCTACTACATTCCACGCCTCACCCCACTTCACCGTTTGGTAGTTGAAAGTCATCGTCTTTTTGCCCCACGTGATACTGACCACTTTTTCCTCTAATAAAAACTGGATTAAGGAAGCAAGCAAAGATCATTTAAGCTTGCATTCCCCGTTCTTTTATGGTTTATATCTGCCTAAATTATACTAACCTTTTTCATTTAGGTACCTAGATTATTTTTTTGTCAATATAAGTACTTAAAGTATTTTTTAGTCAAATTAAGTACCTAAAGTATACGTATTGGTCAAAATAAGTACCTAAAGTATTCTTTTTGGTCAAATTAAGTACCTAAAATATTTTTTAGTCAAAATAAGTACTTAAAATATACTTTTTGGTTAAAATAGGTACTTAAAGTATACTTTTTGTTCAAAATGGTACCTACTTTGGTAAAAAAATACTTTATGTACCTACTTTGACGAAAAAATACTTTAGGTACCTAAATAAAAATATTAATATACTTTAAGTACTTATTTGTAATATAAGTCTTCATTTATCATACTTACCCATGTTACTCCGACTTTTATTTATTCATGTGAACAAAAATCAACTTTTTTCGGCAATTATCTTTCTATGTCCAACACTAAAAATTAGATTTTAAATTTTAGTCTTAAATTTTAAATCCTGCATCTTATATCCTAAAAAATACACCAAACTCTTAATTTCCTAAACTTTAATTTTAAATTCTAACCCTAAACCTACTTTTCATGTGAGGCCATAGGGATGACAACGAGACGAGGCGAATTTTTGCCCGCCCCGATTTATAAACTCTCAAACCCTACCCCAACCCGCCCTGACACATAAACCCCAAAACCCGACCCGACTCAGAAATTTAAAAGATCTTAATTTTCAACGATGATAAATGTTAGATCCGATCACTCCACATCACGATTACAAAATGTGGTTTCAAAGGACTTTAAAACCTATATATATAAAACCAATTTTAAATTACCCACATGAAAAGTTACATATTTAAAAGAATAAATTTAAACAATTAACTGTTAGAATCATATATGTTAAAACTTGAACAACATCTAACAAAATTTTACGATAAGCACAAACAAAAAATAGCTTAAAATCATAAAAATATTTATACATAGTGGTATTTTCATAAATATAATAAAAAATACAAGTATATAATTAAAAATATACCAGGGTAGGAAATTTCTAGCATATACCCGCCTCGGCCCGACTTAATGCTTTCTAACCCACCTCCCACAATTCCTGAAATTCAAGAAAAAATACCCAGTCAAGTCTGGGAATACTAAGCCGGGTCGAAGTCGGGTAATTTTACCATCCCTATGTTAAGACATGAATATGAGCACCAAAAAGAACAAGAGATTTATATTCTTAATTATATTTATTTTTTTATCAAAATAATCAAAGCAAGTGTTTTCATCAATTTCATATAGTATCATACGATTTTTTTTCAAATCGCATTTTAATCTAGCAATCAATATTATTTGGGATGAATTCTTAAAATTATAAAAAAATCAAAAATTTTAACATTATGTAATGTTGAATTTCGAAAAACAAATTCATCTATATGAAATTTGATCCATTTTGTTTATGACATGATGGTGGCTCTTCTTAGCGTTCTTTATTACCGGGCCGATAGTGCCTACTTGTGGGCATTATGAGTCCTGCTTCTCTTACTATGAACTTTTAATTAAAAGGGTACTTTTGTCATTGAATTCGATTCACAAAATTAATTTCGTCCATCCTCCCAAAACACACTCAATGTGGAAATTGATCAAATTACCTATTGACTAACGTTGACCAATGTTTCCATCAATTCTTGCTCGGCGGGCCGTAAAATCCTGCTTGGTCAGCCATCCCAGCCAGCTAGCATGCTGTGTCACGCATGACATGAAAAAAATGATGACGTGGCATATGTGATGACGTGGTGACCCGAAGAAAAGAGCGTGAGATGGGTCTCGCTTTGGATTCGTCAGAATGAAATCAGAGCAGGATGTGTAGCGTGTAATTGAGCGGCTCAATGGGTTCTGGTTGTATGGATCGAAAGTGAGAGTCGCAATGGCACGAGGGGCACGCGATCATTTCTGGCGGCGCAAAAAAGAGGTAATACCGATGCAGACAAGGATCTCTCATGATTTAAAGATCGCGGGTCACAAGGATGATTCAATTGCTAATCCTCTATTGTCACCAATGAAAAAGGCTCAAGGGGTTGTTGATGTGAGTAAAATTGCAGTTTTACAAAGCTGTACAATTGGGTGGTGTAAACGTCCAATACGAATTACGGATTTGGCGAGAGAATTGCAAAATGACAATTTGCAAGGATTTACTATTATGCGGGTCATGGGAACGATGGTACTTCTAATGTTTGACAGTTTGGCGATGCGACGAAAGACATTGAGTGGTAACGGCTGGGAGAAGTGGTTTAGTAATCTGGTGAATTGGTCGCTGGAGATTAATATGAATTCTAGAAGAGCATGGTTTATCTATTAGTGGTGTGCCGATTCATGCTTGGTCATGAGGGACATTCAAAAATTTGGCTGCCTTTTGGGGATTATTGGTGTTTATTGATGACGGAACAAAGGAACCTACATCTTTCTAGAGAGGCAAAGTACTAATTGAGACTGAAGACTTTAAGGCGATCAATAAGACAGTAGAATTGCACATTGAGGGTCAATCTTTCAACGTCTGAGTGACTGAGATAGGTCCGTAGATGATTAAAAATGGGCATGTGCACAGTTTAGAGGAGGAGGATAAGGTTAGTAGTACATGAAATGATTCTTTATTCTCCAACCAGAACCAGGATGTCGCTAATTCACCCTATGTAAGGCAGGGTGTGGAGGATGCTAAGGCTACTTATCAGGAACATATAGATGACCTTACAGAGGTTGGTTGTGATAATAGTAAGACCATACAAAATATGGGGAGTGATTTGAATGATACGGTGGTTTCGAATACGATACAATCTAGTGCCCCAAATAATTGGCAACTAAATCAACTGTGGGAGGAGAACAGACAATCTGATTTGCGTGTGGTGGATAATTCAAGTGATTGGATGCAAGATGAAGATGTGGGCCTTGTAGATCAGTTGGATGAGGAAGTGCGGATGGAAACGGATGTGAAAGTCTATAGAATGGAGGTTGGCGTAGAGGGATCTATGAGTAGGGATTTTATGGACAGACCTGTGGAATGCCCTAGTGTTCCAAATGCTACAGTAATGGAATATAATGGAGAAAATAGAAAGGTAAGAAATATATGTCTGAGATAGTATTAAGCTTTCTTCCACCGAAAGAATGCAACGCGGTTAAAGAGAGGTTAAACAAGAAAGGTCGAGATCGTCCGAGAAAAAACCCTCCAAAGACGCAAGGTGTCGAAAACAGTTCCTTGTCTGAATCTAATTTTATTAATAGAAATCGTGCGATATTATGCGAAGCATGTGAGAGATTACATTTGGGAAAATTGATAGGAGCGACTACAATCGTCAACGAAGAAGACATTGTGCAAGGTTTGGCACGACTTATTGAGGCGAGAGAAAAGGGTCAGTAATATCGTGAATATACAGGGTGTTTGTTTCTAGGCCAATAGTGGAGTGTTCTCTATATGGTATTGTTTCTCTCGATTTTCTTTAGATGTAGTGTTTAGTGTTTTCTCATTTTCTTTGATCTTGATATTGAGAGTTTATAATATGTTACGTTTTGCTATTGGTGGAGAAAGATTCCTTTTGACTTCTTTGAAAGTTATTCATTATGGGTGACTGGTGAGTGGAATTGTTAGCAACCAAGAGTTTATATAGGCATGTTCTATGGTACAACTTGCTAAGGCTATAAAACTAGGACAATTTATGCACCTTTATCTGGTCATTCGTGGGGTATTATTGTGGTTTTGAGATGTTTGAGGGTCTCAAGTTATCAATCATGTGTGCTATGTTGCTACATTCTTCATGGAGTTCGAGCTGAGAATCAAATTATATTAAGGCTGTGTCATGGATAATTCACCGTGAGCGTCTAACGTGTGAAATAATTTCATAAGATTGGTGCATCAAATTTGAAGGTGTCGTGTATATGGGAGTGGATCAACTATCAAGTACCTTGGTGTCTAGTATATACTTGAATTGATAGGGCATTGATGGTGTTGTCTTTCATTTGGAGACTTGGATAATGGTTCCAAGTTGTTATTTGGCATATGGGAATGGGAGTTTTATTTTGGAAGCGATTGGCTTTGGTGTTGGGGGGTTTGTTTTGTGTGAGCGATGGTGTTTTTCCGTTTTATGTTCTTTTGAGTTATTATATTGTGCTCTTTTTCCCATTCCGAAGTGGAAGAATTTTTTAATGAGGCACATAATAACAGTCATTTTGTATGTCGTTGGCCGAGCTTCGCTCTCTAATAAAGTTATACATTGTTGATAAAAAAATAATTGCTTCTAATAATGTTGAAAAAGACTCTTGAAAACCAATCAACTCTGTGAAAAAATTGAAGAAAAAATCAGAGCTTTAAAAAATTAACTGTCTGAAAAACAAAACTCTTTGGAAGCCATCTTTATTGATTTTTTTTTTTTTTTTGCTTATAGAAGTTGTTTATTGAGAAGAATTTCGTTGATTCAAAACTCCATTAATTATGCTTACTGCTTCATCTGTAATTGATAAGTTTTGTGTACCTAAAACAATATGTTGCTTTTGGGATTTTTAAGTTTTGTAATTTGTTCTTGTCTTTTTATTTTGCAGAGGTTTTGGGTTTCAAACAGGAAAAAACATTGTAAGGGGAAATTTTGGAACAGAAGAAAGGTAAGAAACGAAGTTGTTTTATTGTTTTTGTTTTGAAGGATTTCAATCTTAAAAGTTGCAAAGGTAAGAATATTTGAGTTTTAAAACTCGAAAAAAATAATGCAAAGTGGTCCCATGTGACAGGAAATGTTTCAGTATTCTAATTATTTATATTTTAAGATTCTGTTTGCATATAAGTTAAAGGTTCAAATTGAATTTTGATTGGGAATGTTGACATTGACTAAGTTTGTATTGGGATTGAATGGGTTTTTATTTTTGGACTGATTTTTTTAGTGTTTTTCATTACATCTTAGCATGTTTTTTGTCTGAGTTTGACTATTACATTGAGATGAATATAGCAAAGTTAAGTCTGTATGCGATTGAATTTTGTGATTGACTGAGTTTGAGTATGTTTATTATATTGAATCTTAGCATGAGTTTGTTTCTTATCTACAAGATGGACAGTAACACAAACTTATTTGTGTTACAATATTTTCATGCTGGAAAATTTGTAAGTTCATCTAAGTTTGAGTATGTCGATTACAAGAGTGAAAAACTTCAAGTTGACCCTGATAGACTATATTATTGGGATATAATCGGTAACATAAAAGAGTTGGGATATGAAAATGATGCATGGGTGCATTATAGGGTACCAGGGGTTACCTTTAGTACATATGCATTGGTGTTTGTACTTGATGATGATGCAGTCAGGCAATGTGTGGGATTTTTAAACACTAAGGGTATTGTACAACTGTATGTGGACCATACACATAATTATGCAAAATTCGCAAAGGGCAACAAAGTAGGTGAAGACATTAATGTGGATGCTGATGAAAATACATCAAATGTTGAAGGTGTACATGTAGGTGAAGACATTAATGAGGTTGGCGTTGATAATGCATTAAATGATGAAGTCATTAAGGAGGTTGCTATGGGTAATACACCAAACATTGAAGGTGTAGAAGATGTGGATGAGTTTGAAAATGATTCTACTAGTTATGGTACTGGATTTACTGTTGAATTGCCTCACATTGAAGATTTAGGCCATGTAACAGATGAAGATGAAGTTCAGGCAGGTAAGGAAAAAACTTCCCAGGACTTTGCAGATTTCTTGGTTAATGTTGAATTTGCTTCTAATGTAGATGATGAGGTTGAAGGTATTAGAGAAAAATTGAGGGTTGATAGACATGAAAGTTCAAAAGATATTAGTGAAGGTGAAGATAACAATGATGCTGAATGTGAAGGTCAAGCAATTTGGGAAATGATTTAGTGGATGGAGATAAAGATGTACCATAATTTGAAGGTAAATTACAAGATCATAAAAGTGACTATATAGAGTTTGATGACCCTAGAAAGTATGTGGAAAGTGATGAGAAGCGCAATGATTAAATTTGTGGAGCTTATAGAGGTAGAGGCAATGAGAATTAGGAATTAGATTTGAGGATCACAAGCAGCTTAAGGAGGTAGTGAGAAAATATGTCATTGTCAAGGGTGTTGCTTTAAGGTTCAAAAAGACTGAACCCAAAAGAGTTGGGGTGTGTTGTAAGGCTAGTTGTCCTTGTAGTTTATTTGCAAGCATAGATAAAAGGTATGACTATTTTGTTATGAAAATCTATTACCCTGTCCACAAATGTGTTAGGACTAATAAGAACCTAACACTGACTAGTAAGCATATTTAGAAGGTATTCAGAGATGGAATCTTAGCTGACCCAACTATGAAAGTAGAAACCTTGAAGCAACAATACATGTAAGAGTTAGTGGGTTGTGCTAGTTTTAACAATTGTCAAAGAGCTATATCAAATGTGCTTCGCAAGAAGAGATGTTATTATCTTGATGAGTATGCCAATCTTTGGGGGTATACTGTTGAGTTTCTTCATAGCAATCCTGGAAGCATAGTCTCAATTCAAGTTCATAGAGACAAAGATGACAAAGCTATCTTTCGTAGGATGTACATTTGCTTTGTTGCTCTTTAAAAAGGCATGATTTAATTTTTTTTTATAAAATGTTCACATTAATTAATTGGGAATAATTTATTGTTAAATACTAACTAATTTTATTTACAGGTTGGAAGGGGGGATGCATACCCTTATTGGAGTTGATGGATGTTTTCTAAAAACTGTCACTTAAGGTGAACTTCTAAGTGCTATTGACAGAGATGGAAACAATCAAATATTTCCTGTAGCATGGGCAGATGTAGAAAAAGAAGGAAAGAAGTCTTGGAAATGGTTCCTAAGTAAGTTGAAGCAGGATTTAAATCATCCAGAAGGAAGGTCTGACATTAATGTCAAACGAACAGAAGGTACTTTATTCATTTATTTTATTTAATAATGCATTTGTGTCTTATATTGCTATTCATATAACTTAATTAAATTAAATTTGTGACAGGGACTGGTTTCAATTATCAATAAGTTTTTCTCGTCCTTGGATCATAGGATGTGTGCAAGGCACATCTATTCAAATTGGCACAAAATTAGGAAGGGATGAATAGGAAGATCCAATTTTGAAACTGTGTAAGATCGATCTTTGTAGAGGATTTTGATGATCAACTGAAAATATTGAAAGGAATGGGAGCCACTTCTACTAATGACATGCTGGAAATTCCTACACATATTTGAGTTGTGCTTATTTCACAAGAACCTCCAAGTGTGATGTGGTTGACAACAACTTAGCTGAGGCTTTTAATGGGTGGATTGTAGATGCAAGATGCTACCCTATTATAAACAAGCTGGAAGAAATAAGGAAAATGGTAATGCAAATAATGCATGTTAAGAGAAGTTGCATAAGTAAGTGGAAAACCAGCATTGCACCAAGGGTTCAACAAAAGTTGAAGAAAAATATGGAACTTTCCACTCAATGTAGGCTGGTTTAGAATGGTGATGGAGGATTTAAGGTGACTGATGGTGAAAATATGATCGATGCACAACTCAAATCCCAATTATCTGATATCATACAGAGTGGAGGTTACCCTCGCTAGAGTGGATGTTTTCCTCACTTTTTCCGAACAAAATTTAGACCCCATGACTTAATGATATGATTTGAAAATCATAAATCTGAACTATTATGAGTTTCTCATTTCTAAAAATCTAATGCTTGATTTAAAAATATAGTTTAGTATGCCATGCATGATGTTTCAAAATATTCTCAAATCATAATTAGATAATAAATCAAGCAAGTATAAAATATCATTTCATAAATATATAGCACATTAAGAAACGCACCTTAGGCAACAATAGCTTTAAAATTGAGAAGGATGTGTCTCACGCTTAGGTCTAGCTGAATCAGAACCTACAAGGTATGAGTTATATATTAACTATCACTAAGCCACCAGCTAAAACACAACTAATTTGAAAGCATACTCACTTGTAGAACCTCAAAGAATGTGCACGGGCAATTTAAACAGGATGATGTAACTCGTCGGCCTCATAGTCAAAGCCTGAAGACGAGAATAACTCGGGTCAATCCAATATTCAATTCCTTAGAAATTACTAAGTAAAAATTAATTATAAATAGTAAAATGGGCTTTTAGGATTAAATTAGATAAAACAGGTAGTGGATTCGAACTCAGGACATCGAAAAAGGTTAAGAAGAAGGTTGTCCAAAAAAGTCAACTCTAGTCAATGGTCTAAGTCAACCCTATTCAAAGATAAAGTCAACGCAGACTTGACTAGTCAAAGTTCAAACTAGTCAAAGTCAATAGGTTAACTCGGTCAATGGGTCCAGTATCAAAACAGGTTTGCTGGTTCAGTCCAATAAATTGGTTTTGTTTAGTTCACAAGACCGATTCGGTTTAGGCTTAGTACGGTTTGGGCTTCCTCACTTGGGCTCACTCTCTTATCATCAGACTAGCCCATATGAAAAACAATGGCAATGATAATGGGATCACAACTAAAGCTTCACCGGGCAAGCAAGGGAAGAGGGGTTATTTTTAGAGAGCCAAAGGGTGAGGGTGGTGAGTTTTAGGGACGATGATGGGGGCTCGAATGATGACTGGTGGAAACTTAAGGGAGATAGGAGATGTGTTAATCGAATAAGGGAGAGAGAGACCAGGGTAAGCGAGCGGCTGCAATGTAAATGGAAGCTTCTCAAATAGCTTAACACATCATTAGGGTTATACAACCTAAAACTTTGGGTAAATCGTAACATAGGGGGTTTCCTAGGTTAACCCGCTTTACATATTAGCCCACCAATTCTTGATTTATCACAATAAGGTCAATAAAAACCAATTTATCCCTAAATTGAATTAGGGATTTTGAATTAAAATTCTCAAAATTTAGAATTTTCAATTTAGGGATTTTAAATATATGAATTTTTTGAATTGGGGGAAATTGGGGTGTTACACAATGTACTTGTCGAGAGTGGGAGTTAACTGAAATATCATGCTATCATGCCATTTGTGCAATGTACCATGATTTACAAGTGATTGATGCATATATTTCATAATGGTACACAAAAGAAAGGTATCTTGCAAGCTACAATCAAGTCCTACAACCAGTTAGGGGGAAATTTCTAGCCAAAAAGAGAAGATGAGCCAATTGGATCCCCTAAATTGAAAGTCATGTGAGGGAGACCTAAAAAGAAAAAGGAGAATGGATTAGGATGAACATGTGATGAAAAAATATGCAAGATAAGTACAACAAGGTTTAAAATCACATGCAGTAACTGCAAGTAAGTGGGGCACAGAAAAAATAAATGTACCAAACCTGGACAGGTATACTTGACCATATTTTAATCACTTATACATTATATATTATATAATTAGTATCTAACATTTTTTAAAAATTAGACATCTACCAATGATGTATCAAATTTAGCTACGGTTAGAAGTACATCTATAAGGATCGATGGTTCAACTAGTAGTATATCTCGAAGTAGCAATGTTAAAAGACCAAAGTTTGTTTTTGCAAATCATGAGGTATAACATAAAAACAAAATTATTATGGTTGGTTAACTTATCGAACTACAATTTTTTTTATGCATCTCAGATTGATACAATGAGAAGAGTACAAAACGCATGAAGATGAAGTCAAATGAGACAAAAACATTAGCTTTCAGACCTTCAACAATTGGTTCTGCAACCAACAAAAAGAGACAAGTTGGTATTGGCATATATACAGACTTGAGAACTGGAGAATAAACATTAAATGGAAGTGTTACAAACTTTCTCCTTTGTTTGGCATCTAAACTCTGTTAATTTATATAACTGATACTTTATTGAATTTTGTCTTTTTCAGCTTGGTTTTCCTAGTGAAAGAGTTGTTATAAGCAGTGCAAAAAGAAAGATTGAGGCTGATACTTCCTAATACCATCATGCATGGAAAGGACCTGACCTGAAGTGGAAAGGAAAACAAGTTATTACTACAAGGCAACTCTAGCAGTAACAATCTGATGAATAGAGGAAAAAAGAAGAGAATGATTGAACAGAATCCTCTGAGTAGACAATCAAGTCACACATATGCAAATGCTAACGATTAGTGTGATGTTGCAAGTGTTATTGGATAATAGTTACTTTATTATTGGGATGGTTTATTTTGTGTTACTAGGATGGTAATATTTTGTTTCAAGTAGCCAAAACTGATGGTTTGTTGAATACTATCCAAGCATATAATTTGGGATATAATTTTTTGCTTGAAGTAGGCGAAATGAATTAGGAAATGATTTGAAACCAAATTTATCCAAAACCGATGCTCCCTGTTATGTCTTTGTATTATGAAAGACTAAGATATTTCTTTGCATTTTATGTGTTAAGAGTTGGAAAGCTTATGTAGCTTTCTGACCTGTAACTACCTATTATGTCTTAATTTTTATTGTTGGTTTGGAGTTAAAAGTGTTAAGAGTTGGAAAATAAAGCACCCTTGTCTTTTTGTTGATAAATCCTACTTGATCTTTCTTTCTATACCTTTTATGGCAATTTTCAAGAATATTGAATGAAAATTTTGAACACTAATTATAAGACAAAGAAATTTATTCCATTGAACATATCTTCTTCGAATATTTTTTTCGATTTTTTACCAAGCGGTATACATTGGAGATTTCACACCACAATGACAAAATATTCCTTCTCCATCATACTCCCAATTCACCCCTGACCAAGCTTTACTCTGACTATTTCTAGATGATGTGCAGGATGATGTTGATGCCATCTTCAACCTGCAAATTCAATATACAACAAATTCAGTAACCTCCCGCCTTAGAATTTAATGTACTCAAAAATTGAAAATGTATCAAATATACCCAAAAATCTTCATTGTTGTACGCGTTTAAAAGGATTTCAAACAACCCAATGAAGAGAACGAGTGATGGATTTTAAATTTTAAAATACCCCAAAAAAATTGAAACCTAAAAAAAGGTTTAACATGTTACCTGGCGATGGAAAACGATAATGGAAGAGGAAACACTAGTGAGAGAGAGGACGCGAAAGCATGTTTAGGGTTTTGATATATAAAGAAGAGATACAATATTTTTAATTTATTTTCATAATTTATTTTTTTATAATGTGCCACACCAACACATATGCCACATCAGCGTTTTTTTCATGTTACGCGTGACACGACACACCATCTGGCTGGGATGGCTGACTGAGCAGGATTTAGCAACTCATCATGCAAGAGTCTACTGAAACGTTGGTCAACGCTAGTCAATGGGTTAATTTAATTGATTTCGCGAACTTAAGAGTCATATTGGGTACGTTTTTCGGCGAGGGGTGAAAATTGATTTTTTTTGTCGAATTCAAAAGCAAAAGTACCCCTTAAACTTTTAAAAAAATTAACGTTTCTGAATCACATATATTTCTAAATTTAAAATCTTATGGGAAAATGATAGTTCACGATCTAACTCTAAATAAAAATAACCTAAATATAATTTATATCATTATTAGAACGACAACCTTGACAATAACATGTAAAAATTAAAATCCGTCATTACATGCTTTCGTGCAATCATATAAACATGTCATAAATTTTAATACACAATTATCTACAAATTTAAATTCATGCATAAAAAAACAAATATTAGAAAAAAATTAGTATTAAAGTAACCACAACATGTGCTTTGAAGTCAGTTGTTAACCCCAAGTTAAAAAAGAACTAAAAAATGCACAACAAAAACATTTACATTTGTTGTTTAAAATAAATGAAACGTGACATCTAATAAAAATAAATAATTCTATAATCTATTATATGTGTATTTGGAGAAATTATTTCATGGACTATTATTATCATCTCATTCATAATCTTCAACCAATTAAATGAATCAACATATCACTTTTTCCATATTACTTTTTTATAAATTAAAATTTGAATCTTATTATTTATCCTATCTTCATCTACTCTTTATTTTTTTCCTACCATTATTGGATTGTCAGGCCACCATAAAATTTCAAATCAACCATGACAATGAGATTTAAAATCAAAACAAAGCATTGAAAATAATTTAAAAAAATTATATTTATAGGATAAATGGAGTTTAGATACCATGTCCTTGAGAAATTCTTCCGGAACCATAGTTGGATTTTCTTCAAATCCCAGCTTCCATATTTATAAGATCCTTTAGGATTTTTCCTTAACTCCTTAGGACAATAAAAAAAACGGAGTCGCCACCAGTCTCTTTTATTATATTAGGTAGACCATAAATCTAAAAACAAATCAGATTGAAGGTTCGGGAACACGGTTATGTGTGGGGAAGGATTACCATCCCCACCACACTCGCAGAACGACGTTTACTCAATAACTAATATTTTCCTTAGAATCTGAATGAATGCGTGCAAGGATTAATGCAAAAATCCACAAAATTCTAAAAATGGCTCGAATTCGCTCACGGCTGAGAAAACCCGAATCAGTTTAGACACAAGAGGATTAAGGCATTAATCTTTAAAATAAAAAAATACAGTCTCGCGTAGGAGTTTTAACTGTTCCCACAACTGCTAGGGGAAGCTCGAATTAACCCTAATTGAAAAATATTTTATTTTTTATGATGCAATAAAAATATCTTTTTTAATGGCATTTTATGTTCTTTTATTCTTATGGGTGATTTAATTATTTTTGGAAACATGGGTTTAAAGAGATTAATCCTAAACGCCTTAATTAATTATTTACATCTAAGGAATATTTACTTTTTTAAAAGATTACCTAAAAGGATTTTATTTACAATTAAGGAGAATGAATTATTTACTCTTCTAAAAATTACCAAGTTAGTTATTAAGAGACAAATTATCTAAGAAATCTAAACCTAAGGCATTTATTATATTATTATGGACTAACCTATAAGACAAATTATTTAATTAATTCATTTAAAAGTTATTAATATTTACGAGGAAAGTATTTTATTTAGCCTAAAAGTATATTTTATAATTAATTTATTTACAAGCTTCTTTTTTATTTTCATATGAAGATTATCGCATAACAAATATTAACCTAATAGCTAAATTTTATTTACATGACATAATTACCAATTAGATTTTATTGTTAAAAAAAGATATGAATTAAATAGCACAAATAATTGAATTGCATCAAGTAAAAAGAATAAAAAATAAAAGACTGGAATTTAAATAAAAAATTAAAGTGAAGAGATTGTGAACGATGGGGGGCAAAGTGTAAACTCGTCAAAGATGGGGTATGGGTCAAGCCACGGACTACATAGCACTGCCGCTCTTGCCGTCAAGCATGGGCACCGAACCCTGCTCAACGGTGACGTGCCGCCACTGCTTCCGCTCCTGATTCTGGTGGTGACTTCGGTTCCCTCCTTCAGCAATGGTGAATCCTCCACAAACTCCAATTCATGAGAACACGTACTATTTTCTCCTCCTTATTCGAAATCAAGTGACAAAGAAAAAATGAAAACAAAAATATAAAAAAGCAGTGTTTGGGTAAAAATACCTCAAGAAATCACTATCACTTGAATTGCTCTTGAATGTGTGTCCCATTACAATGGAATGAAGCCTATTTATAGGCTTCAAGAAACTCTAAAAACCCTAAAAGCATGATATCTTCTACATCAATGTTAATTATTCTTGGAAAAAATAATGTCTTTACTTGGACATCAAACCACTTTCCTTAAATTTAATATGATCATAAATTAATCAAAACAAATAGAGAAAGGTTTAAGATTGAACTTAATTAAAAATTATCAATAAAATAATTGAAAATTCCTAATAAAATCAAATTCTCGTATTGAACCCGTATCCAGTTTTCTGCACATGCTATCTTCAGTAAAACGAACATATATTGAGCTCCCAACGTCCGATTGAGGCGCTTCAAAATGGGTTGGAAAGGTAACTGAAAGATGGTAAGTTCTTACGAGACATCCAGATCCAAAAATGCTCAGATCGTAACGAAAAATCGCCATGAATCCACAGTTAGAATTCCTTGCACATCACTTGACTTCCCATATTTGTTGTACATGATCTCTTGTAATTAGGATCTTCCCATATCTAATGTAATTGAATTTTTTTTAATTGGGCTTGAGGCCCGAGAAAAATAGGTGATTACACTCCTAGAAAAGGTTAAATCCAAAATTTATAGAATGTTGTCACTTCAAATTTGCCGTGTAATTACTTTAAGTGTAATTATTTCATATAAAGCCGATGAAAACTAAAAGTTTTCGCAAATGCTTTAGTTTTAGGGTTTAAAGATTTAGTTTAGGGTGTAGGGTTTAGAGGATTAGGTATAGGGGTTTAGAATTTAGGGGTAATGGATATAATTGATAGTTTAGGGGTTAAAATTTAGGGTTTTTAGGTTAAAACATAATTCTCTCATCATATTACCCTAAAAACTAAACCCTACCCTATAAACCCTAAATATTAACCTTAAACCATAAATTCTAACCACTATCCCTAAATTTTAAACGCATATACCTAAATTCCTAAACCTCATGCCCTAAACTAAATCTTGAAACCTTAAAACTAAATATAAATCCTTCCTTTTATAACTAAATCTCTCTCGTACAACAGACTTTTTCAAGCCCATGGGTCACTTAACTTTGCTTATATACTGATAAAGTTTCTTTTTCAACTATACTTGTTAATATATCAAGAACAATTAGGATTTGTCAAGTTTTCCTTACGTGCAAAGTTCGATTGACTAATCTGGTTTTTCTAAAACCCCGCATCTTTAAGAAGCAAAGCTTCTCCCAGTTGAGGAAATTCATTTCCCTGTTTGTTTTGATTTTTTTAATCAAATCATAACTTAATATAATATTTAATTCAATATTTATCATGCTAAATCATCAAGAATAAAATATTAGATACAGAAACATACTTAAATATATCTGTAAATTGAAAATCTTAAATCTTGATGTTGAAAACTTGAATCTTTGGCATTGATTTTTCAAAAAGATAGGTTTTCTCTTGACGTAAAACTCTCTGACGGGAAAGAGAAAAAACAAGTTAACATATTTTTTAGGATCGCCGCCTCTTTATATAATTGACTATTAAATCAACTTTTAATTATTTATACCTTTATCCCTTGTCAAATTACAAATACAACATGTCACTTTAATACCCATGACATCCCTAACATAATTGGTCACTTAATTTTGGGTCATACTTTGTAATAACATTATACATTATACATATGCGCTCACAATTGTGGATTTTAATCCAAAAATCTACTACTTGGGCAACATATGTTTCATGACAAATGTACATCCATATGAGCTCAGAATTTGCTATCATAAAATAGATATTCTATAAAAATCGCGTCACCAATTTGATTATCTTCCCTACGGAGGTATTTTAAGGTGATCTCGTTGAATTCTTTAATTAGTTCAAGGACTAGTTTATGGTAAACGATTAATTTTGAATCCTTCGTTTCCCATTCCCTCGGGATCTGATAAATGACTAGGGCAGAATCTCCAAAGACTCTTAGAACTTTGATATTCCTTTTTATCGTCGCTCGCAGGTAGAAAAATTCTAGTGGCTCGTAAAGGGATAATGGCTACCTTCGGGCGAGACTAGGATTGCTTCGATGTGATGTCCTAAGGTGTTTAAAGCACCATTAAAATTCAATACCCATAAATCTACTAGGCCATTTTATTCTTCAGCCGTGATGCACATAGGTCCTTGTCGAGAAAATTAAAATCCAAGGCCTCATAATATTCGGAAGCGTAGCTTGCTAAAAATTCTACTACCAGGCTTCCTTTTAGTGCTTTTTGGCTGACTATTGGATATCAAATTCTGATAGCAGCATCTACCAATGGCCTAATCTTCTAGACAAGGCTGGTGCTTCCATCATGAATTTTAAGGGATCAAGCTTTGATATTAACTATGTATTGTCTGAGTCTTTTGGACGCTCAAACCAAAGCACAACACAACTTTTCAATTGATGAATACATCTCTCGTAGTCGGTGAACTTCTTTCTCAGATAATATATTGCTATTTCTTTAGTTTTAGTTTTATCTTGTTGCCCCAGTACACAACCCATCAAATTTTTGTACACAGTTAGGTAAAGGATTACTGGCTTTCCCTAGACAGACGACACCAACACATACGGTTTTGATAATTTTTTCTTGATTTGATCCAAGGCTTCTTGGCACGCTTCATTCCATACTCCCGAATTATTTTTTTCTAAGTAACCTGAATACTAGGTTACACTTCTCAGTCATCTTGGAGATGAAGCAAGCAATGTAATTGAGTCTCCCCAAGAAACCACAAACATCCTTTTGCATTTGAGAAGGATGAAGCTGTTGTATTGCTCTTAATTTATCTAGGTCTATTTCTATTCCTCTTTTGCTCACAACAAAACCTACAAGTTTTCCTGATGTAACTCCGAAGGTACACTTGGCAGGGTTGAGTTCTAGCTATAATTTTCTCAACTAAAAAACCATCCAAGAAAGTGAATAGTGAATGGCCAGTTGTATTGTCCACCAAAGTGTCAATATGCAACAGAGGAAAGTTATCCTTACGGCTTGCCCAATTGAGCTCTCTATAGTCAACACGCATTCATATTTTTTCGTCCTTCTTTAGAACATGGACGATGTTGGCCACCCACTCAGGATTCCTAACTTCTTGCAAAAATCTGGCGTCATACTACTTTTCACCTTATCCCTTATCTTTAAAAGAAATTTGATTTTCATTATCCGGAGCTTTTTTGTACGAGCTTGCATTCTGTCTTTATGGGTAATTAATGTACTACAATATCAGTGTCCAAGCCGGGTATATCTTGATACGACCAGGTGAATATGTCCATGTAGTTTTGTAGAAGCTTAATTAGACTCTATCAGGTTTCTATAGTAATGGTGGTGCCAATCTTAACCTCATGTATTTATTCTTCAAATTCGAGTTTCAAAACTTTCAGTTCTTCCTTATGGGGAAGAATTTGCTTTTCTTCACTTTCCATCTACCGAAGCAAATCATCGGGTAGATTATATTCAGCCTTATCGTCATAGTCTTTAATCACTTCTGAACACATGGGCTGTTTGAAATTGACTTGCGGGTTAGACTCTAGGTTGCTTACACCATTGATATTCAGACACCTGAAAAGAAAAGGATCGGGAAGATATACAACAGGGTCGAAAACAAAGAATAAAATTTTTATATTTTTTGGCTTTGTGCTTTTGCTTTATTTTCATGAATGTACGTATGCCACACAAAATTTATTGGAAACTGCATCTTTGTTAAAATAAGAACCAAATGGTTTAGCATAT
Organism: Hibiscus mutabilis; assembly: GCA_019671005.1. Taxonomy (NCBI): domain Eukaryota; kingdom Viridiplantae; phylum Streptophyta; class Magnoliopsida; order Malvales; family Malvaceae; genus Hibiscus; species Hibiscus mutabilis. Next base: position 49,192,511 of record CM033711.1, read on the forward strand.
GCCCTTTACAAAAGTCCCTTACTACTTTCGGGCTAAAACAGAGGGTTGATTTCGAGAAGTACTCTAAAAGTAACTTAAAAACTACATTAAGTTTTTCTGCAGTCTAGTTATTGAGCTCATCACATAGAAGAATCATAGATAGATATCTTCCCTCCTTGTCCTCTTCCAGTACAACATTGATGCTCAAGTTCCCAAAGATCTCAGCAATGTCGTTCTCTTCTTCATCAACTTGGGTTATGACGAGGTTTACGAATCCCCCTAAAACCAAGGTACAATTAAGGGGTATAAATTTCATTGAATCCTCTTGAGCCACCATGGTGCAAGCATAGTTCCAAGGTACCTGCTTGCTATCCTCATAGAGAAAAGGGGCCAGTGCTCTTATAACTAGATGTGGTATAACATTCTTGGATGATTCATCTACCTTGCCCCTTGTCTTGATTACCAGGGGTTTTATTCCTGCAAAATTCTTCATCGGGTATTCCTCGAATGTATAAACTTCTACCACCTTGCATATGTCATTTTCAAAGAACTCAAGTACGTTGTTGTACATCTTGGCTCAGACTAAATGTCTAAACTCTGGATATAGTTGGATCTCGTGTCCCTCTTCTCTATAGTATTCTTAGTGAGGCTTATCCCCAAGTTGCATGATTTTACCAACCGTGGTTTGACTAACTATAAGAGCAATTCTACATATGTTATGGGTATGGGGGAAAAATAAGGCCTATCTCACCTATTTTTGTCATACTCTGATTATGTTTTAAGTGGGTTCTGTGCTACTAAAGTCACGTTCGTTGCGTTAATCTTATTAATTACCACCCTCTCGGAATAGTTTGGGTTGTAGATACTCGTCATGTTTACCTCATTCTCTTTCCTTTTATAGGGCTTTTTTGCATTGCCCTTGTCGAGTTTCCAACTTTTTACGGCTTCTAATATCAATTCCCTATTCATTAAAATATCCGAGAAGCTTTTGGTGGAATGATTTATCATGAGGTCCTAGAAAGATCCCTTTAGTGTCTCTATGAAAATTGACATAATCTCATTTGCCAACAATGGAGGCTGAACCTGGGCGGCCACGTCTCGCCATATTTGGACATACTGATAAAAACTTTCTTTAGCTTTTTGCTCCATTCCTTGTAGCACGAGTCGATTCAAGACCATTTAAATCACATGTTTGTATTGCTTGAGGAAAGCCCTTGACAATTCTCTTCATGTTTTTATATTGACTTGGCTTAGTTGGGTGTACCAATGGGCAGCAGATCCTGATAAGCTATCTTGAAAGTAATGCATAAGTAGCTTCTCGTTATCTAGGTATAAAAACATCTTTCGACATTACATGGTTAGGTGTGCCGAAGTGCAGGTATTTCCTTCATATTTTTCAAAGTCGGGAGACTTGAACTTTTGAGGGATTACCAAATCTTTTATAAAGTTGAGATCCCTGGCATCTATGTCGTCATGAATCCAACTTCTTGCAGGGCTTTGACAATCTCTTTGAGTTTATCGCAATGATCTTCCAATTTCTTGTCCACCTTGATCTTGTTAGCTACTTTATCGAGGTTTGGAACTTCAATGTCTTGGTTGTCCCATCGACCTATCCTGGACTCCACCAAAATAATGGTCAAGGTTCTTGGGAGATGTATTTGGAACTTTCCCCTTACCGAGAATGTCTCATGGTTTATCACATATGGAGGTGGCGCGGCTATTTGGAGAATGATGCTTTTATGGGCATGAGTGATTTCATCATTGAAATCCTTATCAATCTTCTCAAGCTTGTCCTGAGCTTCCTTCATGTTGACTTCTACAGTTGGCATTCTGTTTTCCATGTCCATTTCTCGAGTTCGGGAACAGGTACCTTACTTGTGATTAATATTGTTGTGATCAATTTCCAGTGAACTTCCCATAGTTAATTTGTTTATTTATTTAGTTTAATGCAAATTATTATAATGTGATGCGAATGCAAAATAGAAATGATGCAAGACTTTTGGTGGAATGATTTATCATGAGGTCCAAGAAAAATCCCTTTAGTGTCTCTACGAACATTGACATAATCTCATTTTCCAACAATGGTCACTTGGGCGGCCACGTCTCGCCATATTTTTTCGTACTGAAAAAAACTTTCTTTAGCTTTTTGCTCCATTCCTTGTAGTACGAGTCGATTCGGGACCATTTAAATCACATGTTTGTATTGCTCGAAGAAAGCCCTTGACAATTCTCTCCATGTTTTTATATTGACTTGGCTTAGTTGGGTGTACCAACGGGCAGTGAATCCTGATAAGCTATCTTGAAAGTAATGTATAAGAAGCTTCTCGTTATCTAGGAATAAAGACATCTTTCGACATTACATGGTTAAGTGTGCCGAAGGGCAGGTATTTCCTTCATATTTTTCAAAGTCGAGAGCCTTGAACTTTGGAGAGATTACCAAATCTTTTACAAAGTTGAGATCCCTAGCTTCAATGTCATCGTAAATCCAACTCCTTGCAGGGCTTTGACAATCTCTTCGAGTTTATCGCAATGATCATGCAATTTCTTATCCACCTTGTTCTTGTTATCTACTTTATTGAGGTTTGGAACTTCAATGTCTTGGTTGTCCCCTCGACCTATCCCGGACTCCACCAAAATATTGGTCAAGGTTCTTGGGAGATGTATTTGGAACTTTCCCCTTGCCGAAAATGTCGCGTGGTTTATAACATATGGAGGTGGTGTCGCATCGATATTTTAAATCATTTTGGCTCCTTCCAGATTATTATAACCTAGCATGGCCGCTATTTTGGAGAATGGTGCTTTTATGGGCATGAGTGATTTCATCATTCAAATCCTTCTCATTCTTCTCAAGCTTGTCCCGAACTTCCTTCATGTTGACTTCTACAGTTGTCATTATGTTTTCCATGTCAATCTCCCGAGTTTGGGAACGAGTACCATACTTGTGCGTAATATTGTTGTGATCAATTACCATTGAACTTCCCGTAGTTAATTTGTTTATTTATTTAGTTTAATGGAAATTATTATAATGTGATGCGAATACAAAATGCAAATGATGCAAGACTTTTGGTGGAATGATATATCATGAGGTCCTAGAAAGATCCCTTTAGTGTCTCTACGAACATTGACATAATCTCATTTTCCAACAATGTTGATTGAACCTGGGCGGCCACGTCTCGGCATATTTTGACGTACTGACAAAAACTTTCTTTAGCTTTTTGCTCCATTCCTTGTAGCACGAGTCGATTCGGGACCATTTCAATCACATGTTTGTATTGCTCAAGGAAAGCCCTTGACAATTCTTTCCATATTTTTATATTGACTTGGCTTAGTTGGGTGTACCAACGGGTAGCGGATCCTGATAAGCAATCTTGAAAGTAATGTATAAGCAGCTTCTCTTTATCTAGGTATAAAGACATCTTTCGACATTACATGATTAGGTGTGCTGAAGGACAGGTATTTCCTTCGTATATTTCAAATTCGAGAGCCTTGAACTTAGGAGGGATTACCAAATCTTTTACAAAGTTGAGATCCCTGGCATCTATGCCATCGTGAATCCAACTCCTTGCAGGGCTTTGACAATCTCTTCAAGTTTATCGTAATTATCCTCTAATTTCTTGTCCACCTTGATCTTGTTAGCTACTTTATCAAGGTTTAGAACTTCAATGTCTTGGTTGTCTCCTCGACCTATCCTGAACTCGACCAAAATATTGGTAAAGGTTCTTGGGAGATGTATTTGGAACTTTCCCCTTGCTGGGAATGTCTCGTGGTTTGTCACATATGGAGGTCGCGTCGCATCGACATATTAAATCATCTTGGCTTCTTCCGGATTTTTATAACCTAGCATGACCGATATTTGGAGAATTCTGCTTTTATGGGCATGAGTGATTTCATCATTGAAATCCTTCTCAATCTTCTCAAGCTTGTCCTGAGCTTCCTTCATGTTGACTTCTATTGTTGGAATTCTGTTTTCCATGTCCATCTCCCGAGTTTAGGAACGGTTACCGTACTTGTGCGTAATATTGTTGTGATCAAAATGCAAATGATGCAAGACTATTGATATTTCAAATCAAAAGTATGCTTCATAGATCATAAGGTTCGGGTACACATCATTCTTATTGCTAATAAATAAATAAAATGTTCTATCATTCTTATTGCTCTTCCCCTCTATTGATGCTCTACAATATTGGTTGCTCAAATTCTTCAACTGGGACCGCCTCTCTCTTAATATTTCGAAGAACTAGCTCACTTCTTGTTTCTGGTCTATTGCCTCATCTAGGAAATCTAACTGCAACAGCCCAAAAATTATGCCCAAATTGTAAACCCTAGATTCAAAAAATCCTTAATTTAAAAAACTAATTTTAAAACCCCTAATTCAAAAACCCTAATTGAGTTTGAGGGTTAAATCGAGGAAATTCAGATTTAGAAGGTTTAATATAGAAATTTGGGGTCAATTTGTAAATCACGAAAAAATTAGGTGGTAGTTTGCAAACCCTCATTAAGTCCAATGGCTTCACTTGTGAATTACCCATTAAACTGTGTATATAATCACTTTATTGCATTCGGAAGCCGCTCACCCCCTCTTTATCTTTTGGCAAGTATAATTATCTCCCATTTTTATGCTTTTTATTTCGATCGAACCTTGGTGAGTTTCTAGCATTGCAAAATTATAACTGTTATTTATTTCCTTCAACTCGTAGATGACATCGACTTTGAGAAAGACGAGTTACCACCTCCTTCGTCTATTCGATCTAACCGTGCACGTACCACAAGGACTACACATGAGTATTCTTTTAGGTTAGTATTAGTGGTTAGCTTGGTGGCATAGTGATAGATTTTTTATGTAGAGTTTGATATCGTAGGTTCTGATTTAGTTAGATCCAAACATGATTCATCCTGACGTTAGAGCTATTGCTGCTTAAGGTGTCTTTCTTCTGGTGCTATAAATAAATTATATGTTATTTTTCTATGTGTTGGTGTTTTACCCTTTATGTGATTATTTATATATATTATGGCTTGTATGGATGACATCACGTGCATGCGATTTCAGAATGTGTTTTAATTATAACATATGAAATATTTGATTTATGAAACATCAGATTTACGAAAATATGATTTACGGATTTATGGACCATAATTTATGAAGTATGTCTTACGGAATATCGGATTTATAGAACTATGTCCATGAATTTGAATTTCTAATCATCATATCATTGTATGAGTATGGGTTGGGATTTGTTCGAGGAAATTCAAATTTATAAGGTTTAATATAGAAATTCAGGGGTCAATTTCTAAATCATGAAAAACTTAGGTGCTAGTTTGCAAACCCTCATTAAGTTTAATGGCTTCCCTTGTGAATTACCCATTAAATTGGGTATATAAACCCTTTATTGCATTTGGCAGCCGCTCATCCCCTCTTCATTTCTCGACAAGTATAATTATCTCCTCTTTTTTATGTTTTTTATTTCGGTCGAACCTTGGTATGTTTCTAGCATTGCACAATTATAACTGTTATTTTTTCACTTCGTCTCGTAGACGACATCGACTTTGAGGAAGATGAGTTACCACCTCATTCTTCTATTCGATCTAATCATGCACATACCACAAGAACTACACGTGAGTATTCTTTTAGATTAGTATTAGTGGTTAGCTTGGTGGCATAGTGATAGGTTTTTGATGTAGAGTTTGATATCGTAGGTTCCGATTTAGCTAGATCCGAATGTGAGAGGTATTCGCCCCAACGTTAGAGCTATTGCTGCTTAAGATGTGTTTCTTCTGGTGCTATAAATAAAGTATATGTTATCTTTTCTATGTGTTGGTGCTTTACCCCTTATGTGGTTGTTTATATGTATTATGGCTTGTATGGTTGACATCACGTGCATACGATTTCAGAATGTGTTTTAATTATGACTTATGAAATATTTGATTTATGAAACATCGAATTTACGGATATATGATTTACAAATTTATAGACCATGATTTATGAAGTATGTCTTACGGAATATCAGATTTTTGGAACTATGTCTATGATTTTGAATTTCTAATCATCATATCATTGTATGAGCATGGGTTGGGATTTGTTCGGGGAAGTTCAGTGGTTTGTTCATTTGGGCTGAATTACACTTCGGATTGGCGGTTGTAGTGAGGAGTTCTTGGGAACTTTCTTCTTGCCGGCTGTAGTTGGGTGTACTGCATCGCGCGCTTGTGATTTTTGTGTTATGGTTTAAAAGATTTTATTCCAAATAATATTTTTCTTTTATGATTTTGGTTTTCTTGCACTTTAGAGACACACTAAGCTCTTTAGCTTACTCCCCATAGTTTCATTTTACAGACATCATTGGACTTTAGGCGACATGGTACGTGGAGGATCTCACCTTTTGTCTGGTTATTTTATTATTCAGTACGAAACTATTTTTAGTTATTCAGATTATTATTTATTATATTGAGATATTATATAACTTAATACTGGAGAGACTATTTTTGTTTTTCGGATCATTTAAGCATTCTTTTACTATGATTTTTGTTTCAGAGATTTTATGTAAACATTCCAATAGTTATTATGATATTTATGTTTTTATTTATTATAAGATATTTATTAAGTTTCTGTTTTTTCTTTAAATTAAAATATATATTTTTTAAATTAGTTTTCTTGAGGGTTAAGTTTTTAAGCGTGACTGCCCAAATTTGGTCTTTTCTTCTAGGCCAGATTTAGGAGCTGCATTTAGTGGTATCAGAGCTAAGTTCAACCTTCGGACTGTGAGGTTCATATAAAATTTTAAACCAAAATGATTTTTGAATGAATATTAAATATTTTTGGGCAAAATAGGATTTTTTGATAAAATTTATTATTTTAAAAAATTAAAGATATGATTTAAATAGAGACTTCAAGTACTAGCTCTAATTCTAGGATTAGTACCGTTTGTAGATAGACTACTATGCCACCTCGTAGGAGCTCTAGATTAGTGAGAGGTCGAGGTTGTGGCTGAGGCCGTGGTCGAGGTCGAGATCGTACCATTGCTACAGAAAGTGATGTTTTGCCCCTATGGATCTGCAACAGAACCAAGATGATATTAATGATGATGATGTAGAGGAGCAGGTTGAGGATCAGACTGGAGTACATTAGAATGGTGGTGAAAATCCACCTGTTCAACAGACTCAGAATGATGGTCCATATGATTCTAGGGATAGTGAGACTGATAGCTTGGTTATTGCTATAGTACACTGAGAGTTACTTCGTTACCTCCTCTAGTCTAAAGGTGTCAGGAAACCTATATCTACCGAGTTTTTAGCTGCTAGGATGACTATGTTTGATGAGAAGACGGGTACGAATCCGACTGATGCAGAGTATTTGCTGAAGAAGCTTCAGCGTCTGTCTATAGAGATGGATTATCCTACTGATCGAAAGCTTAGGACTGTTATATTTCCGTTGCAGTGTGAAGCCCAGAATTGGTGGGAGGCTGAGGAAAATGTTATTTCAGCCATTCGGATCTCTTGGGATCATTTTCGATAGACATCCCGAGACTGTTATATTGGGTCAGAGTATTTAGAAAAGCGTCGGGATGATTTCATGAATCTGAAGCAAAATGACATGACCGTAAATGATTATGAGATAGAGTTCATGAGGTTGATTCAGTATGTTCCTGGGTTAGTGACCATAGAGAAAGAAAAATGTGACTGGTTTTTGAAAGGGTTGCATCAACAATTAAGACGGGTGTCGCTTTGCATATGGATAAAGATTATAAGGAGATTACTCAACGAGCTAGGACAGTAGAGCGGAATGAGGAAAAGATGAAGCAATTTGAATCTCACGGTACCGATCGAGCTAATAAGAAATTGACAATATCTGTTCAGCATAGTCAGGGGAATCAGTCTAGAAAGAGGGTTTTAGAGGAGTTCGACCATCAGGGTTATTCTAGAGCTATACCGGTGATTTCTAGAGTTCTGGCTACTAGTGTTGGTGGTTTGACAAGTTCCCGCTCTTTGCCAATATGCTCTTACTGTAACGAACGACATACTGGTGAGTGTAGGAAGAAATTGGGAGCATGTTTCTTATGTGGTTCTCTAGAGCACTTTCGTGGAGAGTTTCCTCTTGCTCATAGTAGTAATCAAGCCCCGACACATTCTCAAAGATTAGTACAAGCACCGCTTAGAGGTAGTGGCCAGAATAGGCATGTTGCTTTAGGTAAAGCTAGTAAAGGTACACATGCTCAAAGTAATAGATCAGATGCTAGACGACTAGGGTTGGTTTATGCAACTAAAGATCGTGAGGGTTATGATAATGAGCTAGAAGACATAGCAGGTACATTTCTAATGTTCTCAGTTTTAACTTTTATGTTGAAGGATGAGGAATTTAGAAAGAAAAATTTAATTTATGTTAGTTAATTTTTATAGATCTATTGTTGTCTGAAATTTTTTTAGAATAAAATTTCTTTTAAGGGTGAGAGAGTTGTAACACCCCAAAAATTATGCCCAAATTATAAACCCTAGATTCACAAAATCCTTAATTTAAAACCCTAATTCAAAAACCCTAATTGAGTTTGAGGGTTAAATCGAGGAAATTCATATTTATAAGGAATAATATAGAAATTCAGGGGTCAATTTGTAAATCATGAAAAGCTTCGGTGCTAGTTTGCGAACCCTCATTAAGTTTAATGGCTTCCCTTGTGAATTACCTATTAAATTGAGTATATAAACCTTTTATTACATTCGGCAGCCGTTCATCCCCTCTTCATCTCTTGACAAGTATAATTATCTCCCACTTTTTTATGCTTTTTATTTCGATCGAACCATGGTGAGTTTCTAGCATCGTACAATTATAACCATTTTTTTCCGTCTCGTAGATGGCATCGACTTTGAGGAAGACGATTTACTACCTCATTCTCTATTCGATCTAATCGTGCACGTACCCCAAGGACTACATGTGAGTATTCTTTTAGATTAGTATTAGTGATTCGCTTGGTGGCATATTGATAGATTTTTTATGTAGAGTTTGATATCGTAGGTTCCGGCTAGATCCGAAGGTGAGAGGCGTTTGTCCTGACGTTAGAGCTATTACTGCTTAAGGTGTGTTTCTTTCGGTGCTATAAATAAATTATATGTTATTTGTTTCTATGCGTTGGTGTTTTTCCCCTTATGTGATTATTTATATTTATTATGGCTTGTATGGTGACATCACGTGCATACGATTTCAAAATGTGTTTTAATTATGACTTATGAAATATTTGATTTATAAAACATCGGATTTACGAAAATATGATTTACGGATTTATGGGCCATGATTTATGAAGTATGTCTTACGGAATATCGGATTTATGGAACTATGTCATTGAATTTGAATTTCTAATCATCATATCATTGTATAAGCATGGGCTGAGATTTGTTCGAGGAAGTTCAGTGGTTTCACCATTCGGGCTAAATTCCACTTTAGATTGGTGGTTGTAGTTAGGAGTTCTTGTTGGGTGTATTGCACTACTCTTGTGATTTATGTGTTATGGTTTAAAAGATTTTATTCAAAATAATATTTTTTATGATTATGATTTTCTTGCACTTTAGAGACATACTAATCTCTTTAGCATACCCCTATAGTTTCCTTTTATAGACATCATTGGACTTTAGGCGACGTGGTATTTGGTGAATCTCACCTTTTATCCGGTTATTTTATTATTCAATATGAAACTATTTTTTGTTATTCATATTATTATTTATTATTTTGGGATATTATTTAACTTCATACTGGAGAGACTGTTTATGTTTTTCGGATCATTTAAGCATTCTTTTACTATGATTTTTGTTTCAAAGATTTTATGTAAACATTCGAATATTTATTATGATATTTATGTTTTTATTTATTATAAGATATTTATTAAATTTATGTTATTTTTCTTTAAATTAAAATATATTTTTTAAAAATTAATTTTCTTGAAGGTTAAGTTTTTAAACGTGACTTCCTAAATTTGGTCTTTTCTTCTAGGCCGAGTTTAGGGGTTACACAAATAATTGATGCCCATCCTCTCCAGTTGGGTGGAACCTCTCTCTAAAATCTTATTCCCGATTCTTTATCTCACGATCGTTGACGACCGCCTTTTGGACTTGATGGGCCAAATGATGAATATACAATTTCTTCCCCAAGCATGCGATGTTAGCGACCCGTTTAAAGTCAGCCCACTGGATCCTCTCATAATCCCAATCCTCAAGAATGGTTTGAATGTGCCTTTATGTGCTTGCAACTGCACCTTCAAGTCTTCAAGCCCGTAACAAAGTAGTTCCGCTTCAGCGTCCTTACTTCCTCTTTCTTCAACTTTGCTTGGAGGTCTTGATTTAACTTACGGTATTTTATAGGCTATTGACTGCCTTGAGTATTGTCCTTCACAATGTTGCTTTCCCTAAAAATTTGATATGTCGTCTCCTTCTGTATCTTGGCCTCTCGTTGCCAAATTTTCATTTCCTTCTTCATTTTGTATACCTGTGCTTTTCCTTCCCTCAAGACCCTTGAGCTATCGGCATGTGTCACTTATGCCTTCAAGCGATTATTCTCTTGAGTCAACTGTCGTATGTCCTTCAGGTGGAGCTCTTACTTTGTCAATAGGACCTTCACTTCCTTTTGGTAGCCCTCTCTTTGATATTCCTCCGTGATAAGCTTTCTCTCAAGTTCGGTGACTCTACCCTACATCATCTCTTTGTCCTTCTCAAGTATTGCTTGTAGATGTCAGGCTGAGGGTTATTTGATTGGTTTACCAAGACTGGAGCACCTATATTGTTGACCCTTTGCTTTCTCCAACTTGCATATTTAGGTACAACACCAGTAAATAGGGACACCTTCATTCGGTATGGTTGTTTCCATGCACTAGCCAACTTGTACTAGCAGAGGTGCATAGCTAGTAGCTCCCCACAGGCCTATGAGAGGGACCCATTCCATCTCTCCACACTTGTACATAATTGATACAGGATACATCCATGGGGCTCTCCTTGTCACTTCATTATCAAAAAAGTTTCAAAAAAAAGGCTTCCCAGTACTTTCGTTTCTCATTCTGTTGCCACCTATTCTTAGTAAATTCTTTGATTGGGATCAAATCTCTAGAAATTGGATGTTTGATTATCTTCTCGGTGTCCCAAAAATGGCTTCGTAACCATAAGTAAAGGAGTTGTGAGGATCCGGTGAAATAACCACTTCCCTGATTTTGGCAATAATTCAAAGACCTATTGGTTTCTACCAAGATTGCAGAGACGAGATTTACATTTTTCTAGGCCAGCAAATCCACTAAGGTTATCTCCACATGTCCCAAAACCTTCGGAATGATCACCAATCCAAAAATAGCCAAGGCGAGCAAACCTAGGACCCTCTCATGTTTTACGTTTTTCATTATCTGCCATAGATGAACTCCCAAGTGAAACATGGGTTGTTATTTTCTACAAGATGAACATCTACCTCCTTCACGTTTAGACCAACAAGCTAGGCAAGCTTCTTCCGTTAACCATAATTTTTTTCCTTCTAGTAAATTTTGTCGAGGTTTCTCCAACACTAAGCGTAGCAGAACCATGTATTCTTCTATGGTATATGTCATGTATTCTTGATTGAAGATGAAACACCGGTATAATGTGTCCCAAAACTCAACAACTGTTGAAACCATGGGCTCCTCTATCTCTACTCCAAGTAGAAGGGTTAGGTATCTGTTTCTCTTAGTGAATATGGCTTGATCTTGGGTCTTTAAACTCTCTCATACAGTAACTAGTCCCGATAAATTATTTCAAGGTAGACCCATAAGCACTTGTTTCGGCAAGTCTATAGTGGTTTCCTTTTGCACACAATCACCATGTTGGCGTTGTACCTTCAAGGGATCATTTCTAACATCCGTATTCGAACAAGGGACCCCAGAACTGGCCGATGCTACCTGAACACTCATGATCACTATCTGACTTATGTTTTAGAATACCAACAATATGTAATGCGATGTATGCTAGATGAAAATACAAGCAAAGAAAAAATAATGTCAGTACATAATAATAAATCGTAAATACAAGGAATATTACAAAAAGTAAATCCTATCCGCATGCGTTGTAGTTCTCTATGGTTTTCCACGTGTAGGTTTCTTAGATTCTTAATTATGTGGGTTTGGATCTAAAAAGGTTCTCGAACCGTCCTTACCCTCAACTAAGGTGAGTAAGAAGTTCGATCCTAACCCATCACAAGCTTGCAGGTCAAACACGACTCGAGGGGATGCATTTCTATTATGCCTATATGGACGGTTACTCACGAAAGTATAAGTACTATAGACTCGGGAAGTGTTTTGCTAGAACATACAGAGGGTTACTATAACACCCCTAAACCGGTTCAGGAGATAAACCAAGTTCGGGAGTACTACCAACGAATAAGAACTTCCAAACAAACAAGCAAGAATGAAAACACACCACTTTCAAAGAAGGAAGATAGCTATACAAGCAAATTGTAACAACCTCAACCCGGTCCGGAAGAAAACGAAAATTTAGAATGTTACCGAAGACCTAAATCAGAAAACATGTTATCAATTTGGTCATACGCGCCTTACTAACATCATTTTCAACTTACTAGTAGCATAACTTATAATTACTTATGTGCTACACTAATCATGCTCAAACAAACAATCACATTCTTAACTTATGCTTTCAAATCCTTTCTTATCAATTTAACACAAAGAAAAAATCCAACCAAATAACTATTTAAGCATCTAAACCTGGAATTAATTTCAATCTATAATAAAACACACCTTTTAAATTATCATGACATATCAAAAATGATCGAGGCATAATTTGTATCACATAATTTAATCTTAGCATACTTTTCAAACTAGAATTCATTCTTTAATTAATAAAACATTGCTTCCTATACAAATATTTTACCACATGACAAACCACTCAATCTAAATACTTATATCACTCATCTCATGACTAAGGAACAATCAAAATCAAACATTTCGTACAACACAGTCTATTACTTATTTTTCATATTTCATGTCATTCATGCTTATACGTAACATGGCATAGATGCATTTCATATATTTAAGCATCTCTTAAAAACCAGCTTGTAGCATTTCAAATTCTTTATTAACTTCTTTAAACAAGGTACATCGATTATCCCATATACAAACCATCATCACGCAAGCATATAATTGATCATCATAAACAAATTCATAACCTACATACATTTTTCTAATTTGGTAACAATTCAAAGCAAGCAACTTATAATTATCAAAAACTTAAGATGAGAATGGTTAATTTAAAGGCCATTTACATACCAAAGTCCATTAAGTGACTAATAAATACTTGAATTACCATTATGCTTATACAAATGCTATATGCCACCAATCTAGGAATTCCAAAGAAGGAAATGATATTATATAAAGACTGTATTATATGACTTGCAACCTCCAACCACGATCATACAAAGAAAACCGATAAAATCCTGAAAATGTATAAAAAAGAATGCATTAGGATTATATAGCCTAAGTGAGGTAGAGACTTTATAATAACGAAGCAGAATGTTAATGATACTGAATGTAAAATTCAAGGATTCAAGCATAAGTTAGTATTAGGTGTTTATGCCTTAATCTTAACTTATACTTGGCTTGTTTATTAGAAGCTTATTCGGAGTTCTTATTCTTTCATAACTTAATCGACACTTTTCGGAGTTTCTAATTGAGTCTTTTTGAATTTCTTAACGAACTTATTATAGTTCATAACTTATCTTATTGGAGTATTATCAAGGCTTATCAAAGCTTATTGTAGATCATAACAGAGCTTATCTGAGTTCATAACATTGCTTATCAGAGTTTCTTATCGAAGTTTAGTATCTGAGTTCATATATTTTAGAACATTTGCCTTAGATCATATTTGGACATGGGTAACATTGGTCTGTGTTTGACCGTATTGGTCTGTGTTACACATAGCTCAAAGCACATAGCAATGACTAGTGTCAGAACATTTGAAACCTAACTTCTAATCTATCCAGTCAACTGTCACCAATCTCCTTACCATCTTCCCCGTTACCTCATACTGTCGCCAATATATCACATATATGGGGTTGTCACCCCTGAGCCGTAGCTCATGGACCGTAGTCCCGAATTATACCATGTACTATGCCAAAGTGTCAAAGGGTTTCTATTGTATAGGCAGCTTAGATATTTTATGCTTTGAAGTTAGGAGGGGTATCTTATGACACAAGTAAACTTGCTTGTTTATTTTCTTAGTGTCTTATAACATGAGATGAGCTTTGAGCTCCTTAGGGCTTAAAAATTCATGAACTTATAACATTGATATTGAATTCCTTTATTAGAATCTTATGGCATTATAGGTCAGAAGTTAGCTTCAAAGCTTTATAACAAAGTATACACATTCTTCCATTACAAAACATAGCATAGCAAGGCACAAGATGCATATTTAAGGCAAACATAACCATAAGACTTATCAAAGATGCCATGCTATGAATGTGTTCACACATTATGCTCTATGTGAGCCATAGGCATATGCTCATGAATTAATCATAACATATGATAGAAACAAAGATCAGAATGACGCCGTGTCACCTGAGACAAATGCAACTACACTCACCTTATATTCCAAAGTTATAGAATACCTGAACCACAATCATATCTTGCTTACTTATCTACCAATGTTCTTTAAGCTCTCACTCTCTCATATCAATCACATCCACTGAGTTGTTATGCAATACAAAAACAATTCAATTAATTACAATTTAGAATCGTATAATATTATGACAACCATATCAAATCAAAAGAACTTACACACCTTATCCTCAATTAAAGGTTTAACTAATTAACTACCAATCAATGACTAAAATTCAAACTACATTCATACCAAAATTTCCATTTGCATCATATTGTTATCAAAGCTGCACAAACTAACTTATATGAACTACATACGTTAAACTTTTCAAGAGCCACACTATTAAACATTCAAAACAATTGGTGTTTAATTAACTAAACCCAAATACTTGTGTATACACAAAAAAATCTATAACTATTTTCACCAAGTTTTTGTCATGCATTACAATAACAATAACAATTCATTAATCTCAAACAATCACTAAATTTTAGAATTTTATACCAAGATATCTTATCCATGATTCAAGATTAAACCATAATATGATCATTTGAACAGCCCACAAAACATCATGCATTCATTTTCATGCTTTCAAGCTTCAAAACTTTCATACATTAAAACCAATTGTTTTCATTAAAACCAATACTATTTTCATGGATTCTCAGCATTACAACATCAAAATTTTACATCATTTTGCATTACAGTTTTACAACATACAATGTTTACCAAAACTACATATATTACCTCATTAAAACTGCATATTTTAATTCATTAAAATTGCATAAATACTGCATTTCATACATACTACATATTGTATTTTACGCTAACTAGATACTGTATTTTTCTCAAAACTGCATACTGCACTATAAAACAAAACTGCATTTTTACAAACTGCATATTCAAAACATACTACATTCTGCATTAATAACATACTGCATTCTGCACTCATTTTAAATTGTTTTTATTGTATTTCAAGATTGTTCTACTGCATTACTATTTCTGCTTTACTAATTATGCATTCGTTCATTTCATTAATACATGAATTCTAAACTGGTTTTTCAATTAACAAGCAAACTGCTTTCATTCCTATTATAAAACTACATTTAAATACTACACTGCACTGCATGTATTTACAGCACTCAAGACTGCATCAATTAGACATGCAACATTTTCATTCAATTGTTTTTTTTTTTTTTTGCATTATAATCTACATTTGTATAATCCTAATAGCATTCAATGTATAGATATGACTGCCCTGCATTAATTCAAACATATTTCCAGCATCTATCACCTTCATTTAATCATTCAATTAGCAATAACGACTAAATTCATTATTGCATCAATATACTAGTTCATACTTCTTAACTTAACTCAAAATCTCACCAAACATTGTAATCATAACCAATTATTTCAATCCATTGCATTATAATTTTTGAACCCTTAAGAACAACCGATTCTAATTCCATATTTTCTAGGCACAATCTCAAGAAATTTAGAGTGAATTTACTTACTCTTTTTTATAATCTTCAAACATATAAATCATTCTTGAAAGAAATCTATACTTCTTTTACTTGAATTCTTTCTTTCTCTCCCATATTTACCCATCAGCGGAGCAAGGATGAAGAAGACGAATCAAAGAGGTTTTCTCAAGACTCTCCCCCTTCTTTTCTTTTTTTTTAGAAAACCATTACAAATGGCATGAATAAGCTTTCAAGACTACTCTTCCTTGGCACACGTGGTTTCCACTATCTATCATGGATTTATTGACCATGCAAATTCTAGATTTTAACTTTTATTCAGATTGGTCCCTTCCTCTTATTTCAAAACTTATAATTTGGTCACCAACCTTCCAATTCAATAGTTCAACTATTTCCTTGAAGGTCCTAGGTAATTATTTTGAATTATCAAAATTACCAATAAATTCTAACCCAATTTTAAGGGTATTACAGTTACTCACGAAGGCATAACTACCAATCTTCCACTTAAGTTGGGTAAAGCCCGGGTAAAAGGCATATGTTATGATGCAATAGTAGGTAAATACAAAAAATGCACAGAAGAATGCAAACGAACTACTAAGAAAAATAATTCGTTATCAAGTAAAATTTGTGCCCACTTAATTTTCCTAGCAAAGTCGTCGCTGGTCCTTTTAAATAGGCAGACCGAAAACCTGCAACGAACCTGAGATTATGAATTTTGGGTTTGGGGGCACGGTTAGGCGTGGTGAATGATTAGTATCCCACAACACCCGTAGAACAATGCTTACATGATCACTAATATTTTCCTATATAACCCGAATGAGTGTGTGCAAAGATTAATATAAATCCACAAAGTATTAAAGGTGACCTGAAATTTACTCACAGTTGAGGGTACCCCGGTCAAGCCTAAACACATTGAGGATTAAGACATTAATCTCAAAAATCTGTGAGCAAAGTCTCGCATGGGAGTTTCGACCATTCCCCAACTGCTAGGGGAAAGCCTTGATTAACCCTACTTGAGAAAATACTTCATTTTCTGTGATACAGAGAAAATCTTTTTAAAATGACATTTCATATAATTTAATTAACTTTTTAGGAATATAAAGCCTAAGATTTTATTTTAAAGGGCACATATTTGAAGAAGCTAGTCCTAAGAGGCTCTATCTAGCAATTTTTAACTAAAGAGATATCTTGTTAAATTATCTAAAAAGATTACCAAGTTGATTAAAGAGTAAATTACTTCGGGAAATATAAACTACATTATTAATGAACTAACCTATCAAAAATTAAGACCTAAGATTTCTAGAGATTTGTTTATGATTTTTTTATGAGGAATCTAGCCTAAGAGTGTATTTATTATTAAATTAATTTATCTACGGGAAAATTTCTAATTGCTTTAAGGAAAGACCCTAAGATTTATTATTATAAAACCAATATTATTCTAAAAGTTTGTTAGGATGAGTGAAACAATTAATAATCAAATTAAAAAAAAAGATCAACATGAATTAAGAAAAGATTACATTGCATGAAATAAGAAGTGAAGAACTAAATTAAAACAAAAAGGAATAAGGTGAAGGAATTGCAAACATTGGAGTTGAAGTGCAAATACAGTAAGAGTAGGGTCGGTTTGCGGGTCGAATAAAAGACCAGAAATGAAAAAAAAAAATTTTTTCCCCTCTAAATCGTATGGATCAAAACAACTTCCCTCTAAATCCTCTAAAGTGTTCTTAATGTTTTTCATGGATATATAGAACACCGCCCCAATGCTTAATTTTCGGTCACGGTCCGCCGTGCTCTAGCACGTCGGCCGCAACATATTAATGCCAACTATTGTTCTTCATTGATGGACACATCCAACTTTTGCTCCCGAATCCAATGGTGACGATGGTTCACACCTCCAGTGACGATCCTTCCTCCGATTACTCAAACGGTAAACCTGTGCCTCCCTTTTCAATTCAAACATATATATATATATATATATAACAGAAATTTGGTATAAAAATACCTCGAAAATCTGACTACCTCTTGCTTGTACTGCTTGTAAAAAATCGTGTCTTATAATGGTTGAATTAGCTTAGCTTTTATAGTCGGTCACAGGGGTGAGAAAAATGGGAAGAATCTTGAGATTTCTTTCCCAAAATTACAATAGAAAAACCCTATAATGTACATGATCTTCTTTCTCGATTTGGTCTTGATTCTTTTCATTTTTTTATTTGATTCAGTCAGCTAATCCTTTTCCATTTTCCTAGTAATTCAACTTGATGAACACAATCGAACAAAGTAGGAAAACCAGAGGTTCGATGGTAGTGGTGGTGGTTCGTTGCCGTTGGCAGAAGCTGAAGAGTCTGACGAGAACTCGAAGAGCCAAGCGTGTGGCATGCGAGTGAGGAGTTGAATGGACTGGCACGTGTACTCACTAGTGAGTGGCTATTTGTGTGCTTCCTTCCTTTGGGCAATGTGGATAATTGGATCGGATTAGATCCAATGACTGTGGGTTGGCTGCACAAATCAGAGAATTGATTAGGGATTAGGGTTCTTTAAGTTAGGGTCGAATAATGGGGCCTTTGTAATTGGACTGTTATAATAATTTGGACCTTTACATTCATGGTTTATATATATATATATATATGGGTTTTAGTAATAACATATGTACATGAAACTGAATTCAAATAAAATAAAGCGCAGATAAATTTATGTGACTACACCATCATCGGAGCTAGGCCATCGATAGTGAAGACGACGACGATGGTGAAAAATTAGAGAGCGAGTATAGGGTTGGGAGCGAAGAGAGGACATTATAGCTTTTTAAATGAAAATAAAAGTGAATAAAAAGGAATCTAATTCCTTTAATAAAATGACAAACAACATTAATTTAATTTTGAAAATAAAAATGCATTAAAAGATCTCTTTAATGAGATTGTAGACGACATTGAATGAGGGAACCTTGGAATGCATGTGTGATTTTAGGTTTTGGAGAAATCATTGCTTTAGTGGAAGTAAAGAAAGTCTTCAAGAAAGGAAACCGTAGACTAGGTCTTATTTGAGACCAAAAAGGTTGTCTGTTCAAGAAGTAAAATTTCATGGGAAATGCTTTCATTGCTATAAGATAGATAACAAGTCTTCGAATTATAGACTTTCAAACGAGGTCAATGTTATTGGCGTAACAATTGACATGGCAAACTACTATTTGAAGGAATATATTTATTACCTTCATTGAATATCACAAAAAATAATTTTATGTGTATTTTTCTTAAAAACAAAGATGAAACTATAGAGAAATTACTTAATAAAAAGATTAAGATGAGGAGAAGCTCTATTTGAGTAATGTTGGTACTATAATTTTGAAGATGACTTATAAGAACTAAAACTTCAAAAATATGTCTAGCATGTGGGTGGAAGCCATTCTATCAGCTAATTACATTTTAAATAAGGTTCTCCACAATTAAAGAGACAAGACACCATACGAGTTATATAAGCAAATAAAACCTTCCAACAACTACTTACAAAATGCGAGGGTGTGTTACAAAGGTGATGTGATCTTATTACCAAAGTAAATGGAAAATAAGTCCCAAAACGGTGGATTGTATTTTCATTGGCTATGTAGATCATAGCAAAGTATATCAATTTCTTGAGTATGAATCAATGAACCTTGAGATTTAAAAGAATACGATAATGGAATAAAATAATGTATTTTTCTTTGAAAATGTATTCCCTTGTAAATCTAGGGAGGTTGATCAAAGTTCAACGAAACAAACTTTAGAGACCATCGATGAAGATAGCTAAGATGATCTACAAAGGGTTGAGTTTGAAATAGAGCCACGAAGAAGTAAAGGAGAAAGTGTAGAGAAATCCTTTGAAATGGTAAAGGAGAAAGTGTAGAGAAATCCTTTGAAATGGATTTTCTAACTTATATGGTAGAAGCTAAACCTCAAACATATAATGATGTTATACGTTCATCTCAAGGCACCTTATGGAAGGATGTCATTAAGAGTGAAATTGATTCCATCATATAAAACAATACGTGGGAATTAGTGGATCTTCCACCAAGAATTAATCCATTAAATTCTAAATGGATTTTCAAATGGAAAATAAAAGCAAATAAAACAATTAATAAGTACAAGGTCGGATTGGTTATAAAAAGTTACCAATAAAAGGAAGACCTTGGCTATTTTGATGCATATTCTCCTTTATCAAGAATAATCTCCAAAAGGATAATACTTGCAATAGCCACTTTGTGGAATATAGAAGTGCATAAAATGGATGTTAATATATCTTTCCTAAATGGAGATATTGTGACGACCAGAACTTTGTTTAGAAAAATCCAACCTTAGAAAGGTTGCAATCGGTAACAACATATCCAAAGAGTAAATTGGTACGATGGTGGATCTTTGAGATCGAGAAAGAAAGGAAAAATAAAGAGAATAAGTAATTCATTTAGAACTTTTATCGTCATCGGAGCTAGGCCAATGACAACGAAGACGACGACTATGGTGAAAAATCGAAGAGCGTATGTAGGGTTGGGAGAGAAGAGAGAACATTATAGCTTTTTTAAATGGAACAAAAGTGAATATAAAGGAATTGAATTCCTTGAGTAAAATGCCAAACAACATTAATTTAATTTTGAAAATAAAAATGCATTAAAAGATCTCTTTATTAGATTGCATACGACATTGAATGAGAGAACCTTGGAATACTTGTGTGGTTTTAGGTTTTAGAGAAATCATTGTTTAACTAGAAGTCTAGAAGGACGTCAAGAAAGGAAATTGAATGTAACACCCCCTTTCTGGCCTAGTCGAGAACCGGGTCAAAGAGTGTTACCGGTGAACGATACGGTGATCGATGGGATAAATTTCAAATAATGGATCAACATATTACCTTTCAAATGTTACTCAATGTCAATATTAGCTCAATAATCACATTTAAAACAACCACTAGGCAATTAGGACCAATTTCTAATTTTCACAAATTTTAGGGACTAAAATGCAAATCTGCTAATTTAGGGTTACTTTTTTGGAATTAACTATACCATAATGAAATTAAATTCCATAATCATAAGCTTGTAAATTTTGATGTTGTTCCGATAACATTTACCCTTCCAATTAAACCATACAATATTCAATGACCATTTTGTAAGGCATTTAAAACTGTAGTTTAAATCTTTTAACAGAATTAACTAACCCCATATCGATACACCTAGAGCCGTATCGATACCATTTAATTCCCATACCTTACTGCCCAAGTCCGTATTGATACACCCCCTTACGTACTGATACGCTCTATTTTTTTCCAAGTCCAAATATGCAAGGCTGTATCGATACAACTTGACTCGTATCGATGCCCATGCCCTGTAATGACAGGTTATAGCTGGTTTTTATTCAATTTAACTTGTTGAATGTTGTCCAAATACCATGAAATTTTACTAGCAACTTATTAATACATAACTCTAATAGCATATCAAATCTCATGTCAGTATGAATCCATTTACCATGATTTTACCTTTTTAAGCCAATTATGCCATTTTAACTATTTTTAGCCAAAACAAAGTGTCATTTAGAGCCTTTAAGTCTTATACAAAGCATAACCAGTATACACATACTCGAAAGGTCAGATTCAACTAGTTTAACTACTTTGCCACCATTCTAGGAGTTCATAAGGACAAAACACATTACTCTAAACTTGAGGTGACTTGCTAAACTTCCAGCTAGCTCCGATCTCGATCCGATATACTTTCTTAACCTGAAATGTGGAAGATGAATGCATTAGACTTATATAGTCTACGTGAGGTATCCATAATAATGAATGAGTGTGGTATGCATTCCAATATGCTTCAGCAACAAGTTTAACCATACTAACAATAAACATATGATTCAACATGGCATAATTATCATACTCCACATTTATCATGGCATCAATAGTCATTATAACAACGATAATCAGTAGCATATTCATAATTTCATATCTTTGAACAATAGCAATACACAATAGTTCCCTTGGGTCGATTTCACGGTATCTAGATACACGAATTCCACCTCCGTACCAATGTCAACAATGGCCTAGTCATATTCCCTCTGCTGCACCAATTTGACCAATACACATCAACATCCATTCGCCGCACCACAATCAAGGCCGCAGTCTGTACTCGTACCAATGAGCTCATGAATTCTATGGCATGCCAATTGTATCCAATACTTTTGATCCTAAGGTTCCATAATCAATGATTCAATATCAATGTATCAATAGCAATGATTCAATAACAATAGTTCAATAGCAATGATTCATAACAATAAATCAATAGAAATGATCCAATAGCAATATTCATGCATCAATATTTCAACAGCTTAGCATAGTAATGCTTCAATGCTTTCCATGGCAACAATAACAATGTTTCGGACATGATTTCCATGCAATACTTATACATTCTAACCTATGTGACTTTCAATAGGGTTTTATGCAAAACCTTCAATACAATGGTTAGTAATAAGCAATAATTCGAGATGGCACCTAGCCAACTCTTGAGACTCTGACTACACTCACCTTATTTCTAAAGCTCCTATGGCTCTCGAATAGTAATTCCTTTATTTCTAGCTTGTTTTGGAGACGATGGGCTAGCTTCCTCCAATTATTGAGCTAGGAGAAATCAATAGGAAAGTCTTATAATCGATATAACAACATCGATATACATTTCTAAGCTTGGAATAGCCATTAGCTATTCCATAAGTCCATAGGTCAAAACTTGAAGAACACAGGTTTAGTTTGAGAATCACAACCTGAAATTGGACATTCAATAATCAATAGAATCAACAATAGATTTAGGTCTTTTACTTACCCAACAGATAGCTACGGATTAAAGCTTTCGAAACAAGGAAAACTTAAGCTTAAGGAGTTCAATTAGAGAGATGTGTGCTTGAGCTTGGTAAAGAATACAACAATGGAGGTGCTTGCTTATTTCAAGACAAAAAGGGTAAACTTTGGTTACGGTGATGGATAAAGCAAAGATGAGAACTCTTTCTTATTCTCTTGAAATGGTTTTAATCATAGCCCACCTCACCAAGGGCCAATAGCAAGATTTCCCTTAATGAAGGGTTTGCTTAAACTATCTATTTTCTATCATTTCATACATTTTTACAATTCTAAGGCAATCAATTGCCATCTTTCTAACATTTCAGTTGATCCCACGTGATATGGGTGGCAACCAAGTAGGTGAGTCACCCCCAATTTCCAATCTTTACAATTTAGTCAGTAAAACAAATTTTAATAGGGACCTGTATCGATACTCCTATGGTTGTATTGATACGGCTAGCTCATGCTCGGTAAGTTAGTAAACAGTTGGATCGTACCGATACATGTCTTACTGTATCGATACGCCTAGCCAAAAATCAACATGTTCACATTTCCAACTAAATCCCTAACTATGAATGGACTCAATTAAGGTCCCTTAACAATAAAACTAACATATAGTCAATATTGATGAAATATTTAAACTTCTCGGTGTAAGGTTTTCGATCGCCGAAACCAAATTCCGACTAGGCTAATTTTAGTGATGTTACATTGAAGACTAGGTCTTATTTGAGACCAAAAAGGTTGAGTGTTCAAGAAGCTAAATTTCATGGGAAATGCTTCAATTGTCATAAGATGGGGAACAAGTCTTCGGACTATAGACTTCCAAACGAGGTCAATGTTATTGGTGTAACAATTGACATGCCAAACTAAAATTTGAAGGAATATATTTATCACCCTCATTGATGATAGCACAAAAGTAATGCTATGTGTTTTTTCTTAAAAACAAAGATGAAACTATAGAGAAATTATTCAATTTAAGCATGAAGTTGAAACACACACTTAATAAAAAGATTAAGATAAGGAGAAGCTCTATTTGAGTAATGTTGGTACTATAATTTTAAAGATGACTTCTGAAAAGAACTAAAACTTAAAAGATATGCCTAGCATGTGGGGGAAGTCATTCTATCAACTAATTACATTTTAAATAATGTTCCCTACAATTAAAGAGAGAAGACACCATACGAGTTATAGAAGCAAATAAAACCTTCCTACAACTACTTAAAAAATGTGAGGGTGTCTTTCAAAGGTGATGGTCACATTACCAAAGTAAATGGAAAATAGGTCCCCAAAATGGTGGATTGTATTTTCATTGTCTTTGTAGATCATAGCAACGCATAACAATTTCTTGTGTATGATTAAAAGAACCTAGAGATTCAAAAGAATATGATAATAGAATCAGATAATGTCTCTTTCTTTGAAAAATGTATTCGCCTATAGTGCTAGGGAGGTTTATCAAAGTTCAACAAAATGAAATTTAGAGACTATTGGTGAAGATAACTCAGATGTTCTACAAAGGTTTGAGCCTGAAATAGAGCACGAAGAAGTAAACGAGCAAGGGTAGAAAAATCCTTTGAATTAGATTTTCTAACTTATATGCTAGAGGGTAAACCTCTAACATATAATGATGTTATATGCCCATCTCAAGGAACCTTATGGAAGGATGTCATTAACATTGAAATTGATACCATCATATTGAACCATATGTGGGAATTAGTGGATCTTCTGCCGAGAATTATTCCATTAAATTCTAAATGGATTTTCAAATTGAAAATGAAAGCAGATGGAACAATTGATAAGTACATGGTAGGGATTGGTTATAAAAAGTTACCGACAAGAGGAAGACCTTGGCTATTTTGATACATATTCTCATTTATCAATAATAACCTCCAGAAGGATAATACCTGCAATTGCCACTTTGAGAAATATAGAATTACATAAAATGGATGTTAAAACAGCTTTCCTAAATGGAGATCTTGCGACGACCAGAGCTTTGTTTAGAAAAATCCATCTTTGGAAAGTTACAAATGGAGTCAGTAACAACATATCCAAAGAGCAACTCAAAATTCGACGGTGGATATTTCAGATCGAGAAAGAGAGGAGAAACAAAGAGAAAAAGTAATTTATTTTAAACTTTTTCCGTCATCGAAGCTAGGTGGGCGACAATGAAGACAACAATAACGGTGTAAAATCAGAGAGCAAGTGTATGGTTAGGAGAGAAAAGAGAACATTATAGCATTCTTAAATGAAATTAAAAGTTATTAAAAAGGCATTGAATTCCTTGAATAAAATGTGAAACGGCATTAATTTAATTTTGAAAAAAAAACTCATTAAAAGACCTCTTTAATGAGATTGCATACGAAATTTAATGAGGGAACCTTGGAATGCATGTGTGATTTTAGGTTTTTGGAGAAATCTTGTTTTAGTGGAAGTCAAGAATGACTTTTGGAAAGGAAAACGAAGATTAGGTCTTATTTGAGACCAAAAAGGATGTGTGTTCAAGACGCAAAATTTCATGGCAAATGCTACAATTGCCATAAGATGGGGAACAAGTCTTGGGACTATAGACTTCCAAATGAGGTCAATATTGTTGGCGTAACATTTGACATGGCAAACTACAATTTGAAGGAATATATTTATTGTATTCATTGGTGATGGCACAAAATAGTGTTATGTGTTTTTTTCTTAAAAATAGAGATGAAATTATAGAGAAATTATTCCATTTAAGCATGATGTTGAAAACCAGTCTTAATAAAAAGATTAAGATGAGGAAAAGCTCTATTTGAGTAATGCTGGTACTATAATTTTGAAGATGACTTTTGAAAAGAACTAAAACTTCAAAAAAATGCCTAGCCTGTTGGGAAAGTCTTTCTATTAGCTAATTACCTTTTAAATAAGGTTCCACACAATTAAAGAGACATGACACCATACGAGTTATAGAAGCAAATACAACCTTCCTACATCTACTTAAAAAATGTGAGGTGTCTTTCAAAGGTGTTTCATTACCAATGTAAATGGAAAGTAGATCCCCAAAACGGTGGATTGTATTTTCAGTGGCTATGTAGATTATAGCAAAGCATATCAATTTCTTGAGTATGAATCAATGAACCTAGAGATTCAAAAGAATCCAATAATGGACTCAGATAATGTCTATTTCTTTGAAAAAATTTCCCTTGTAGTGCTAGGGAAGTTGATCAAAGTTCAACGAAACGAACTTTAGAGACTATTGGTGAAGATAACTTAGATGATCTACAAAGGGTTAAGCTTGAAATAGAGTCATGAAGAAGTAAACGAGGAAGGGTAGAAAAATCCTTTGAAATAGATTTTCTAACTTATATGCTAGAGGCTAAACCTTAAACATATAATGACGTTATACGCTCATTTCAAGGCACCTTATGGAAGGATGTTATTAACAGTGAAATTGATTCTATCATATAAAACCATACGTAGGAATTAGTGGATCTTCTACCTAGAATTAATCCATTAATTTCTAAATGGATTTTCAAATTGAAAATGGAAGCAGATGGAACAATTAATAAGTACATGGTAGGGATTGGTTATAAAAAGTTACCGACAAGCAGAAGACCTTGGGTATTTTGATACATATTATTCTTTATCAAGAATAATCTCCAAAAGGATAATATTGGCAATTTCCACTTTGTGAAATCTAGAAGTACATAAAATGGATGTTAAAACAGCTTTCCTAAATGGAGATCTTGCAACAACCAAAACTTTGTTTAGAAAAATCCAATGTTGGAAAGTTACAAATGGAGTTGGTGACAACATATCCAAAGAGCAACTCGATCCGACGGTGGTTCTTTTAGATCGAGAAAGAGAGAAGAAACAAAGGGAAAAGTAATTCATTTTAAACTTTTTTCGTCATCGGAGCTAGGCGGGCAATAGCTAAGACGACGATGGTGAAAATCAGAGAGCGAGTGTATGGTTGGGAGAGAAGAGAGAACATTATAGCATTCTTAAATGAAATTAAAAGTGAATAAATAGGAATTGAATTCCTTGAATAGAATGTGAAACGACATTAATTTAATTTTTTAAAAATGCATTAAAAGATTTCTTTAATGAGATTGCATACGACATTGAATGAGGGAACCTTGGAAAGCATGTGTGATTTTAGGTTTTGGTGAAATCATTGTTTTAGTGGAAGTGAAGAAGGACTTTTAGAAAGGAAACCGAAGAATAGGTCTTATTCGAGACAAAAAAGGATGTGTGTTCAAGACACAAAATTTCATGGGAAATGCTTCATTTGGTAAAAGACAGGGAACAAGTCTTCAGACTATAGACTTCCAAACGAGGTCAATATTATCAGTGTAGCAATTGACATGGCAAACTACTATTTGAAGGAATATATTTATTACATACGTTGATGATAGAACAAAATATTGTTATGTGTATTTTCTTAAAAACGAATATGAAACTATAGAGAAATTATTCTATTTAAGCATGATGTTGAAAACCAAACTTAATGAAAAGATTAAGATGAGGAGAAACTCTATATGAGTAATGTTGGTACTATAATTTTGAAGATGACTTCTTGAAAGAACTAAAACTTCAAACATATGCCAAGCATGTGGGGGAAGTCATTCTATTAACTAATTACCTTTTAATTAAGGTTCTCGATAATTAGAGAGACAAGACACCATACGAGTTATAGAAGCAAATAAAACCCTCCTACAACTACTTAAAAAATATGAAGTGTCTTTCAAAGGTGATGCTCTCATTACCAAAGTAAATAGAAAATAGGTCCCCAAAATGGTGGATTGTATTTTCATTGGCTATGTAGATCATTGCAACGCATGTCAATTTCTTGTGTATGAATCAAAGAACCTTGACATTGAAAAGAATAGGATAATGAAATCAAATAATGTCATTTTCTTTGAAAAATGTATTCCCTTGTAAAGCTAGGGAAGTTGATCAAAGTTCAACGAAATGAACTTTAGAGGCTATCGATGAAGATTGCTCATATGATCTACAAAGGGTTGAGCTTGAAATAGATCCATGAAGAAGTAAGTGAGCAAGGGTAGAAAAATCCTTTGAATCATATTTTCTAACTTATATGCTAGAGGCTAAACCTCAAACATATATTGATGTTATACATTCATCTCAAGGCACCTTATGGAAGATGTCATTAAGAGTGAAATTGATTACATCATATAAAACCATTCTTGGGAATTAGTAGATTTTCTACCAAGAATTAATCCATTAAATTCTAAATGGATTTCAAATTGAAAATGCTAGCAGATGGAACAAGTGATAAGTAAAAGGTCAGATTGGTTATAAAAAGTTACCAACAAAAGGAAGACCTTGTCTATTTGATACACATTCTCCTTTATCAAGAATAACCTCCAAAAGGATAATACTTGCAATTGCCACTTTGCGTAATCTACAAGTACATCAAATGGATGTTAAAATAGATTTCCTAAGTGGAGATCTTGTGACAGCTAGAACTTTGTTTGGAAAAATCAAACGTTTGAAAGGTTACAAATGTTGTACGTAACAACATATCCAAAGAGCAACTCGATCCGAAAGCGGATCTTTGAGATCGATAAAGAGAAGAGAAATGAAGAGAAAAAGTAATTCATTTTGAAATTTCTTCATCATCGGAGCTAGACTAGCGACAACATAGACGACAACAATGGTGAAAAGTCAAAGAGCTAGTGTAGTGTTGGGAGAGAAGAGAGAACATTATAGCTTTTCTAAATGAAAATAAAGT
This sequence comes from Hibiscus mutabilis, assembly GCA_019671005.1. NCBI lineage: Eukaryota > Viridiplantae > Streptophyta > Magnoliopsida > Malvales > Malvaceae > Hibiscus > Hibiscus mutabilis. Next base: position 49,221,119 of record CM033711.1, read on the forward strand.
GAATAAAAAATAATTTAATTCCTTGAATAAAATGTCAAACGACATTAATTTAATTTTGAAAATAAAAACGCATTAAAAGATCTCTTTAATGAGATTGCATACGACATTGAATGAGGGAACCTTGGAATGCATGTGTGATTTTACGTTTTGGAGATATCATTGCTTTAGTTGAAGTTAAGAAGGAGTTCGAGAAAGGAAACCGAAGACTAGGTCTTATTTGAGACCAAAAAAATTGTGTTCAAGACGTAAAATTTTATGGGAAATACTTCAATTGTCATATAACATAGAGAACAAATCTTATGACTATAGACTTCCAAACGAGGTCAATGTATTTTGCGTTACAATTGACATGGCAAACTACAATCATTGCTTTAGTCCTTTTATGTTTAGGTATTTTGGATTTGAGTCCTAATTTTCACTTTTGGATTTTAATTTAGTTATTTAGGTCCTAGTTTCACTTTTAGATTTTAATTTAGTTATTTAAGTCCTAATTTCACTATAGACTTCCAACCGAGGTCAATTTTTTCGGCGTCACAATTAACATGGAAAACTACAACCATGGCTTTAGTCCTTTTATGTTTAGGTATTTTTGCATTTGAGTCTTAATTTTCACTTTTGGATTTTAATTTAGTTATTTAGGTCCTACTTTCATTTAATTTGTTTTAATTTGGACCTTTAAAAGTAAGTTCTTATAATTAATTCATTAATTAGTTAATAAATTTTATATTTATATTAATCTAGCCCATTAATAAAACTTAGTATTTAATTTAGATTTAATTATTTTGATTTATTTTCAATAGATTGTTAATTAGTTTAGTAGGTCATTTAAAATTCGTGTTAATTTCTACTTTAGTTCTAAAATTTTGTGAGTAATTTTAATTCAACATTAAAATTGATTGATTATTTACATAATTTATAACTAATTATGATTTCACTTTTGATTAAAATATTAATTTTCTATGTTTTAATGTCACTTGTTTTTTAGCACGTTATTTGATTTTTTTCATTCATTTATGCCTTTCTTTAGTGTAACAGTGCTATTAATTAAACCGTGCATTTTGTAGCCTTTTAGACAACATAACCCTTTAGGTACCAATTTTGGTTGTCATGGGGTCTCTAACCTTATGCACTCATAACCAATTCTCTAACCTTCAATCCATGATGAGCCTTTGAAGGCCAAACTAATTTTGTCCCGGACAAAAACGGTGTCGACATATAGTACTATTTTTCGTTATCATCAATGAAGGTAATAAATTCATTCCCTCAAACAAATTTTTTCATGTTAATTGTTATAAGAATATATTGTCATAGCATTGAACTTGTTTGTTCTGACATTCTTTAGAAGCATACAATCGAAAGACTTGTCCCCCTTCTTAAAGCAGTTAAAGGATTTAGAACAAAATTTTGCTTCTTTCACATACCGCCTTTTGGTCTCAGATAAGGCCCAGTATGTGGTTTGTTTTCCTTTCTTGATGTCCTTCTTCTAACACCCCAAAATGCGGCTTGGATGTTATTAGTATATCAAGGGTGGCTTAATTTGATCTTTATGTGACTATAGACTTAGTGATTAAATAAAATAAGAACCATTAAGCAAAAATTAAGAGTTAGTTAGTTAAACTAAGAGGACTAAACTAAAATCTTTAAAAGTTAGTGGCTTGCATGCAAAATTGAATGTTCATGTGGGACATGAATAGGTATTTCTCTCATGTGCTTACATGTGGCATGGGAGAAAGGTTAAGCTCGGCCAAAGGGGGGAGAAAATGGAGAGGGAAAAGCGAGAACTTCCTTGGGAGTCAATTTTTGGAACATGGTTTGACCTTGCTACACTAAGATTCTTGCCTATTAAGCATTAAGGATGTCAGCATCTCTCTATCAATTCTGATTTGAAGTTATCTAGAATTTTATTTATGCAATCTTGTTATTAAGAGTGGAATTTATGAAACATGATTCACAAGTCATTAGACTGTTAATATTGTGTTATGGAATTGAAGTTGATAATGGTGTTGTGGGATGTTAAAATGATTTAGGGATAAATTATTTTCCAAATAATTAATTTGATGAAATTTCGGATGACCGAATTGCTGCTATATGTGGTAAAATCTAGCTAGTTACTTGTTAGGACTACCGTGTCAGATTGATGCAGTCTAGGGACTATTTTGCATAATTTAACAATGTTAGTGTGCTGTTTTGGCTTATATAAAATAAGGGGAAATAGTTTAGAAGGTGTTTAAGGGCTGTGTTAAATTAAACCATGGAAATTGGGACTGCCCTGCACCTATAAAAATACTTGGGGTGCTGACTGTGTGTACAAATTATATGTATAAAATCTAGGGACTGTTTTGGGCAGATTTGATAATTAAGGACTGTTTTGACATGATAAATTATGTACCTTTGATGCTTAGGGCTATTCTTGAAATCTATGATATTTTGGACTACCTTGATTGTGTGTATGTTAAGGGGTCATTTTGATGTAGCTAAGTACATGAAATATGTGAATGGGCAGATTTGGATACATGCGAATTGGATGTGCTATTTTGAAAGATTAAGAGCACATAGTGGATTGTTTTTAAGGGGTAAACGTGTATATAAGTTGTTTTCCCTGTTTTTGGTGTAAAAGTGAGTGTGGTGGATTGATTTTATTTATATATTTGTGTGTATGTGCAAGTGAGATATGAACCTGATTTACAAATAGTCTGTTAACGGAAACAGTTCTAATTTAAGATTATAATTCTTTTATGTGACTAGGTTTTGGGAGAGGAGACTTTAGTAGATCATCTGGTAAACAAACAAAAAGAAACAGCGATCCGGGAGCAGAATTAGCACAAAACGTTTTACGAGTGTAGTTTAAAACCCTCGGGTTAGCTTATGGCTTTCCTGAACAATGTTCATATTTAAATTGCATGCTTTACTTTCATTTGTTGGTTAAGGTATGCTTGTAAATTCTAGCTTGAGCTTGAGGTAAGTATTTCAAGGTTAGTACTTGGAAATAGACTTGCTTGAACTAGAAGATGAGATATTTGAATGACGTATGCATGCTTGTGTTCTAATGACTTAGGATGAAAAATTCAGCATTGTTATATGATCCTACAATTTTGGATCCTTGTTCAAACTTACTTGAATAAGATTTATATATTCATTCAAATACTTGAATAATTGACCAAAATCAACTCGTAATTGCTTCGATAAAAAAGAGAGAGAAAGCCTTGGTTTCGAGTCATTCATAGGTACAATTGGCATGCCATAGAGTCCATAGAGCTCATTGATAGAGTGGACTACGTTCCTGGACTATGGTCCCTTGTTAGGTGATGTAAGAGGGTTTGACTGTACTTCAAGTACCCTTGTTTGGCGACAGATGGATAGGATTCGAGTATCTATACTACTTGATAATCAAGGCTGTGATAATATCAACAAGAGAAAGCAATAAATATATTAATAGACATTAACCATATGTCTTATGATGCTCAGACTATTCATGCCTTAAGATTTATGATTCAAATTGGTTAGCTTGCCCTGTAAGTAACCCATGTTTGAGTATGATATGTTTAACCCTTCTAATGTTGTATTCGGGCATGTGAAGGCAGAATTTTTGATCTATTATAAGATCTTGTTGTTTATTCGAATGGTAGCCATATATCTTTCTCATGATAGCATGTGTTGTTTAAATTAAGCTTAATCTTGGGAAATCTAGCTTGTTATTGCCTTTTATTCACGTTTAAACTTGTTCTACCTCACTAAGTAGCCTTGCTTATCGATTTCCCTTGATATGTTTCAGGTTATGAATACCTTGGTTAAGTTGGGATCTTAGACAAGATCACGAGAAGGCTTAAAGTATGTTTTTCATTTATCTAGAACTCCTAAAAGGTGGCACATATGTATATATTCCTAGCATATCTCGTTTTGTTCTCTTTTGGGTTATGTAAATCATATATATATACTTAAGGAGTCTATGTATGTAATGGACCTATCTTTTTTGTTGGGAGTTTGCTTATATATCATGTTGTTTGGTTATGATTGATGCTCGTATAGATTTATGTTAGTGGTGATTGTGGAGTTAGGATTTCATGGAAAATTCTTGTAAGATGCATGTTAACAAAATAGTAGCTTGCTTTAGTGGTATGTGGTGTTCGAATAATATATATATGGACTTGAGCACATAATTGTTAGGCTAGATTCTTTACTATGAATGATGTAAAAGAAATATCGACACTATTTGACGTTGAGCTTTTGGCCTAACTCGTCGTGGTAGAGTAGATCAATCCATGGCATTTATGTCATGTCTAATATCTTATAGTTCCCTCGATAACATGTTCAAGTTGTGTCTCACATAAAAATATGCAAACATCTAGTAATTATGCTTGTTCTTGGTCGAGGTTTGAAACTTGAATAACTTAGGTCTTGTGAAATTCTTTATGTTCCTTGATTAAGGTTGTTAGATCCCTTTCTTTCACATACTAATTTTGTACTGAATCTCCGTGTTCTCTTCTTTACCTTGCACTCTAAAAGACCTTCTGGTTCTAGGCCTTCCCTCTTCGTTGTTCATAAAACCACTTGGCTCGCTTTTTCCTAAACCGGGTTAGGGGTGTTACATTTGGTAATTAGAGCTAAGGTTTAGTCGATCCTAGGACTAAACCAAGTTTATTGCATTATCATTTACTTTATGTTCCACCTAGGAGTTGAATTCAATCTATGCTTGTGATCTATGTCTAATAAAAGCGTCCCTTTGGATGCTATTAGTCTTTTCAGATGTCTAAAACACATATGGGTCAGGACAACGAGAACCCAGTTGGTTCCTCTACTGATGGAGGAAGTGTGAGAATGAATTAGGAGCAACAGGGTCCTTATAAGGCTGTTGAACCACAGTCTAAAGCTCCTCAAATGCATCTAGTGCAAAGGGAAATTTTCCTCAATATGACAAAAATGTTCAATCAATTTGTTGCCTCATTAAAGCAAAACCCTCCCCCTGCACCTGCAATAGTGTAGTCTAGGGCACCAATTGACAAAATAGCTCAACAGCGAGCTTATACTTTCTCAGGGATGGATGATGAGAACCCTGAAGTGGCAAAATACTAGTTAGAGACCACCACCAGGATTCTGACTAAACAATTACAATGTTCGGACGGGCATAAACTCGAATGTGCCCTGGACCTTCTAGCAGATAAAGCCTTGTGTTGGTGGGAAACTACGACCTTAACTGCTCCAGTGAATGCTATCAATTGGGATTTCTTCTCAAAGAATTCCGTAAGAAGTACATCAACGAGCAATATTTAGTCGAGCACTGAAAACTCTTCTTGTATCTTAAGCAAGGAGGTAGACCCATAGAACAATACGTCAGCGACTTCTGCGAGTACGAGTCTGAAAATATCAAGAAAGTAGAAGACAAGTGCTGAATGTTTATTGATGGGCTTAACGATGAGCTAAGTTCTATGTTCACTGCTCTCAGAATTTCTAATTTACAAGACCTGGTAAATCAGGCAATTGCCACAAAATCTAAGATGAAGGCCGCCGAAAGAGGAAAGAAAACTACTCCTGGAACGATAAAAGACAAAGGAATGCCAATAAACCTCCTTGGCCATCTAAGAAGTCGAAGAACCAAGGTGAAGGTTCATCGAACCACTTTTCCCCTTCAAAGGGCACCTGTATACCCAAACCTCCGACCATAGTCAAACGCTCGACACCTGCAATTCATGTAAATAGCACGGGGAATTTGGGTAGAGTTTCTCAGTCTCGTATCTACAAATTCTGTCAAAATTACCACACCGGTCAATGTAGGAAACAAGCAAATACATGTTGTAATATTCCAAACTTAGAAGCATGTTTGAATGAATTAGAATAGTTTTAATGGATTAAATGATTGATTTATTGATTAAAGGAAGTATTAGGGCCAAATTGAAGTGAGACCTAATTAAGTGGCCATTGTATAAGGAACTCTTTGTATAGGAAACAAAACTATGGGTTTGCATGCTGATCTTTAAAAGATTGGTGGACATGGATAGGTGTCCTAAGGAGGGAAAATGAATTATCATCATCATCTTCCTCCTTCATTGTCTTGAATCGAAAAACAAAAAATTAGAGAAAGAGTGAGCTTAATTCGAAAGGTTAAGGAGAATCCTTTGGTGATCAGATTGAATCCTAGTGTTTTGATTTTAATCAAAATTTAAAGGTATGGATTTCTTCTTCATTGCTTTCTTGCATGAATGATTAAGTTAGTTAAATGAGGAATTAGATGATTCGATGAAATTTGGATGAATTCCATGTTAGAATTTCGAATTCTAGTTTGATAATTGAACTAGTGAAATGAATTGATTAGATGATATCAACTATAAGTAAAGCCATATGGTTTAGCTTGCTATGACAATTGAAATGTTGAAACTCAAATTATATCGAATGCTAGTCATGTAATTCTTGAAAACTATGTGTGATTATGGTCCGAGAAGGAAATTAAGTGCTACTGTAACACCCCTACCTGGGTTAGTAGTAACTCGGTTCGGGAGCATTACTTAACAAGCAAGCAAGACAAGAACATAGACATGGCAAGGACAATACATGCATTACACATTCAAACTTGATTCAATAATCAAGTTACATTCGGCAATCAACCAACCAAGAAGAACAACATTCAAACCCTTTTACTTAACTAACAAGAAAGCTCAAACTTGACTCTTACACATCCCTACCATTCGAACTAGACCAAAGCAACCAAATCATGCATTTCTTTTCATGCAAGCAACTCATACTTAGGCATCAAATCTTCAAAGGTATTCAAACTACACTAACAAGAAAGAATTTCTAGTTATTCTTTCACCCAAACAATTCGGCTATTAACACCATGCTTCTAGATTCATTTCTTTCTTGCTTACACTTCAATTTACTACATACATAGTTCTTATAACAACATTCAACCTTTGAAATCCAATCCTATTCGATTATCTTGAAGTTCAAATATGCTTTCTACATTTCATAGTTCATTGATGTATACATATGTCATCTCTTACCTAAATTACTATCACAATTGATTGATCATTCAAATTTACATGTCCAAGCTTGCATTCAAACCACATTCTAATCCTAACCATTCAGCCATTTACCTAATTGTATAACATGGCATGTAACTAGTTTTATTCATGCTTAATTCAATCCTATACATTCGACAATCACATCTACAAGCATGCATATCACACACAACAAGCATTGTTACATTCAAGTGACCCTATATGTCATGGCCATTCAATTAGGGTACAAGTAAGCATCTTGACTTATCATCCTACTTTCTAATTAAGCAAACCACATACAAGATCATAGCATTTGAAAGTCATCATGATAGCCAGATTAACATTAAGTCATTCCATCAACATATGCACAACATCATTCAACCATATAAGTTAATTAAGTTCATTACAAACCTTAATCTATATACAAATCATAGATAGGCTATCAAGCATTATAAACAATCCTTGAAAATGCATGTTCAAGCTACTTAGATACAAACTAGTGCCACCATTCTAGGAGAATACAAAACAAGTATGAAATCATACTTTAACAAAGCTTGTGTAGGATGCTTCTTGCTCAAGGAATCAAGCTTCAAGATCAAGTAATGTTGAATCCTTTAACCTGTAGGTTGGGAAGAATGAAAGAAGAGTGATAAGTACGAAATTGTACTTAGTGAGGTAGTAACTAGTCTATCCAATTTGTTATTTCATGTTTCATGTCTTTTAGATCAAGTGTAGACCTAGCTAGGGCTTCCAAGCATTAAAGTAGACTTAGCTAGTCTTTCAAGTATCAAGAGTGACCTTATCTAGTCTTTCAAGTATCAAGAATATCCTATCTAGGATAACATGCAATTCAGCCAACAAGATTAGGCAACAAGAAATCATAAATCATGAATCAAGCAACATGCTTGCAAAACAAGTAACCAATGAGTCATGCTTCCAAATCAAGCAACATACATTTCATGACAATACAAGACAAGTATCATGTATAATTGAGTCTTATTTCATTTGTTATTTCATTAAACACCCCCTTGGTACTTAGTTTGTATAGGTAATTGAGTCTCCAACCAACTGTTGCCACAATATGCACCGTAGTGCTGGTCAACCCTCATACTATCGCCAAAGACCAAATACGTACCTTCCGTCTGTCACCAAATAGGGGCCTTAGCCCTGGACCGTAGTCCACCCGTACACAATGAGCTCTAGACTCTAAGGCATGCCTTTCTACCTAATCCAACTAGCTACCAAGGTTGGTCGAATTACCATTTATTTCAAGTTATCAAGTTCCTGATCATGTTCATGTAAATCAAGATCATTTCATGTTAAGCCCTTAGGCTATTGAGCCTTAGCTCACAAGTCAAGTGATTTGAAGATTCATTTCATCAAATGAGAGAACATCTTATCTCAAACAAGTCAATAGCATTCAACCATGTTGTATCATAATACATAAGCAACCAAGTTATCACTAATCATGCATAATCAAATCGAATATGCATATACATAAGACTAGGATCATGTTTCATGTGTATTTTTAATCATCCTTCCCTTATTAAGTCAAGTTCATGCTTAGATTCATTATCATGACAAGAATATAACAAAATACATTGGTTAGGACCTAGTCCTAACCCTAGAGGTAACTACACTCACAATACAATCCAAGCAAGCTAGCAATTTTCTTGTATGGCTATCCCCTTGTTCTTAGCCCTTGAATGATTTCCTTTTTCTTCCTCAATTTGCTGCCCTTGGTCTAGAAAGCATAACAATTACACATTTCATCAAAACAAGCACAATATATCATACAATCATAATAGCAATGTTATCACAATGTACCTAACATTTAGCTATTGTTTTTATACTTCCTTTTAAGCATTTATTACGAATTTATCTCCACATTTTTATTACTTCATTTTAAAGCATAAATGGACATACTACAATGTCCCAAAACTGTTTTGGAAACAGTTTACAACTAGGTGCAAAAACAGTCCCAAACTGCTCAGGACATTGCTGTCTGGCAGTTTGCACACTGTCCCTTTAAATGGCCATATATTTTAATTCGTCCGTTGAAATTTTGATTTCTATACACCATTGGAAAAATAACAAAATTTCCTATAATACCATGTAAGACTTGCATTTTAGTTCTTATCCAATTAACACAGTTTATTGTTCAAAGACAGGGCATTTACACTGCCTGGACAGTTTGCACTGTCAAGCAATTCCTATTTACAGTTTTCAGTATAGGACCCATTTTTCAATTCTGTTTTCACCTAATTAAAATAGACATTATAAGGATCTTGTCATTAAAATTTCATCCCTGAATTCAATCTACACAATATTTGGTAAATTTTGAAAGTGACTGCCCAGAACAGAGCAATTATGGGCAGATTGCATCTAATTACATTTTAATGCCTTTAATTCATTTTAACCAATGTCTTGGCCCTATAATTCATTTCATATGACATTATAAACATGTTAAGTTCATGTTAATCCATTTTTCAAAGCTTCAAAAATAGGGCAAGTTGGTTACAATGCCTAATATTTCATGTTTACTCAATTTCAATTCCACAAAACAGTTTCTAGCTTGCATAACTATGTTCATACTTTTATCGTTACATTTCCAGAATTGTTTGATAACAATTCAATTTGTTTAACATCTTCTATACATTACATATTCATGATCATCATCAATTCATTAATTCCATATCTAAATTTTAAGTTCTATTCATTCAATTCCCACTTCAATATCACAATTCAATTTTCCAGCAACCTAGGTTATTACACTAGCATGAACACATAATTTCCAGCATTGTACCTAGTTTTCATTCTTCAAATTTGTATAATTCAACAACCATTCGATCATCTAACAACACATTCAAAGTCTAATTTCATATATAATCAACAAAACAGTCTAATTTCAACAATATAGTTTCCTATTCAATTAAACACAAGAAGAATCATCAATTAAACACAAGAAGAATCATACTTACTTTGCTTCTTGCTTAATTTCAATGAAAAATTACTATACATGCAAGCTAAATTTCTTCTTCAATGGCTGAATTTTTCCAAGTTTCTCTCTCAAATTCTTTCTCTCTAGTTTTCGGCTAAGAAGAATAGTGGAGAAGATGACAACATTGTTATCCACATTAGTGGAATTAGGATTTTACTAAACTAACCCTTAATTAGTTACTAATCATGTAATTAGTCAAGGGAAAATAAGAGAACCATGAAGTTTATCATGCATTCCTCTTATTTCTTGTTTAATTCAATGTAGTCATTCTAATTTGGTCACTTATTTCATTCATTCTTTTAATTAGGCCCTTGACTATTCAATTTAGCTTAATTATAAATTCAATTAAGCTATTCACTTATTCAATTTGATTCCAATAATTATAGGCTAAAATTTGGGGTGTTACAATTCCCCCCCCCTTAAATTAAATTCGTCCTCGAATTTACCTGAATCAAAAAGGTGAGGATACTGCTTCCTCATGATTTCTTCAGATTTCGAGGTAGCTTCTTCCACCTTATGATTTATCCATAGGATCTTAACAAGAGGAATAATCTTGTTCCGAAGCTTTCTTACTTCCCGGTCAAGAATCTGAATAGGTTATTCTTCGTAGGACAAGTCGGGATTCAATTCAACTTCTTCTGGCTCAAGAATATGGGATGGGTTTGATCTGTATCTTCTGAGCATAGATACATGGAATACATTATGGATTCTATCGAATTCTTCAGGGAGAGCTAATCGATAGGCCACCGGTCTAATTCTTTCAGTGATTTCGAATGGACCAATGAATTGGGGACTGAGTTTCCCTTTTCTTCCTAATCGAAGTACTTTCTTCCAAGGTGAGACCTTCAGGAAGACTTTGTCTCCAATAGCATACTGGATGTCTCTTCTTCTCAAGTCATCATATGCTTTCTGTCTATCGAAAGTTGCCTTTAATTGACCATGGATGATCTTCACTTGTCTTCAGTTTCCCAAAGCAATTGAGGCCCTAGCACTTTATTTTCCCCCAATTCAGAACAACATAAGGGAGTTCTACATTTCCTCCCGTATAGCGCTTCGAATGGTGCTATCTGAATAGATGCTTGGTAGCTATTGTTGTAAGCAAATTCTACAAGGGGTAGAGATTTCTCCCAGTTCTTCCCCAACTCTATAACACAAGCACGAAGCATGTCTTCTAGTGCTTGAATAATCCTTTTAGATTGTCCATCAGACTGAGGATGGAAAGTTGTACTTAGATTTACTTTGGTTCCAAGAGCTTTCTATAGAGACTTCCAAAATCTAGTATCACGATCAGAGATTATTGCTATAGGTACACCATGTAGTCGAATCACTTTACGAATGTATAGCTCGGCTAAGGTTTCCAAGCTCATGTTCATTCAAACAGGGATGAAGTGAGTTGACTTTGTGAATCTATTAACAATTACCCATACAACATCGTTCTTTCTTGGAGTGGAAGGAAGACCAGTAACGAAATCCATTGTAATCTGATCCCATTTCCACTGAGGGAATTCGATAGGCTGAAGTAATCCAGTATGGACTCGATGTTCAGCTTTAACTTTTTGGCAATTCAGGCACTTCGATACGAAGTCTGTGATAGCTGATTTCATACCCAGCCACTGGTATAATGGCTTTAGATCCTTGTACATCTTAACAGATCCTGAGTGAATCGAGAATGAGCTTTGGTGAGCGTCTTGTAACATTTCTTGTCTTAGTTCCTCATTGTTAGGAACACACACTCTATCCTTGAAATAGAGAAGTCCATTTGAGTTAAGGGAGAAGTCAGAATTTGACTCAAAGTTTAACTTGGATATGATCTTTTGAAGATCTGAATCAGTTTGCTAGAGTTCTTTAATTCTCGAGATTAAGCTGGATTGAACTTGAAGTTCAAAAAATAATTTTCATCCTTTGGATAAACGAAAATGAGTATTGATAGCCGGAGTAGCTACAAGAATACATAGGATCATTAAGGAAAATTTTGAGTGGTTACTTGCAAAATAAGTAAGTGTTCGAATAGCTTTCATGTGACCCAAAGAAAGTTCAAATTCGATTGAAATATACTAGAATTTAGATTTAGGAGTTTACCCGAGTATGGTTTGTGACCAAGGGCATCAACAACCACGTTTGCTTTCCCCAGATGGTAGTCGATAACCAAATCGTAGTCTTTAAGCAATCAAGCCATCTTCGTTGTCTCAGATTCAAATCTTTCTGAGTCAGAAGATATTTGAGACTCTTGTGGTCTGTGAACAAGTTACATTTCTCCCTGTACAAGTAATGTCTCCAAATTTTAAGAGCAGACACCATGGCTGCCAATTCTACATCATGTGTTGGATAGTTTGATTTGTGTGGTTTCAGTTGCCTTGAAGCATAAGCTACCACCTTTCTATCTTGCATTAGGACACATCTGAGTCCTAAATGAGATGCATCACTATAGATAGTGAATTCTTTACCTGATTCTGGTTGGATAAGAACCGGTGTATGAGTCAGGACTTGTTTAAGTTGATCGAAGCTTCGTTGTTGGCTTTCCGACCAAATAAAAGGTGTATCCTTTCGGGTTAACTTTTTCAAACTTACGGCAATGGAGGAAAATCCTTTGACAAATTATCGATAATATCCGGCTAAACCGAGAAAGCTTCTGATTGCACCAACATTCCTCAGAGGTCTCTAATCCATGATGGACTAAATTTTCTTCGTGTCTACTTTAATCCCTTATGCTGAGATGACATGGCCAAGGAATGAGACTTCTGATAGCCAAAATTCACACTTAGAGAACTTCGAGAACAATTAACGTTCTCGAAGAGTTTGCAATACAATTCTGAGATGTTCGGAGTATTCTTCCTTATGCTGGGAGTAAACTAGGATGTCATCAATGAAGACGACCATGAACTTGTCGAGATAAGGCTTGAACACTCGATTCAATTTAGCTTAATTCTAAATTCAATTAAGCTATTCACTTATTCAATTTGATTCCAATAATTCTAGGCTAGAATTTGGGGTGTTACAACTACGGTGATTATATATAAAGAGAGCTTAAATCGTTAGGTTGATACAATTTAAAGTATAGATTGAGCATGTGATTGAAGGCTTTTGATCTTGATTATTCTAATGGAAATAGATTAGATTAAGATTGGTCTCTTAATTTTGTTAATTGAATCGGATAATGGATCAAAACAGGGGGATGTTCTTTTTTGGTATAACAAACTGGACTGTTTCTATAAAATGTGATTTACATGAAGAAATTGTTAGCTAAGGGGGGATTCTAATGTGTAAATTAAAGGGCTAGTTGGTATGTTCCAGATATAATTTGTATAAGTGAAATTGCCCAGTTTAAAAACAAGTATGCTCAAAACTGTTTTGTGTAATTAGTAAACTAAATTGTTAGGGCATGGAAGGTTTAAGTGATCAAGTGACAATGGATAAGAAATTGAACTATGTGATGGAGTATAATTGATATTTGATATTGCTTTAGTTTAATGAAGTTTATGGCTAATGAAATCTACCCTGTTTGACTTATAAAGAATTAAATTGGAATTTTCATTGTAATGAATGTACGCGTGTGGCTTATGGACTGCCAAATACAGAAAATTGACTAACAACCATGAAAATTGTTATAAAGTACGAACCAATGTTAACTTACCCCTGATTAATAATTGTGCATATATTGTTCTATGGTAGACCGAGAGGACATTGAAGAAAAAGGGACTAGTGTTGATCGAAACACTAAAAGACAAAAGGGAATTATCATCTGGGATCATCAATAGCTTGGAAATAACATGTGAGTGTGGTTTTAAAGACTCAGAATAGGGATAGCAACCTTTCCGAGCATAGTATTTACTTGTTATATTTAAAGAGTAGCATTGTATGTGCAAATCATGTTTGTGGCTATGTTGCTTGGAGAACAAGGTAAGCATTTCCTTATGGGATACTTGTAGAATATAGATTGATTGAGATGCCTGACTACTTTCGAATGGTTAGACTAATGAGAATGCTTGATGTATCGAAATGTTAAAGTTATGCCATGTGAAAAGCATGTATGAATAAATTATTCGACCATGGGCCAATGATGTTATTGACATGGGATAATGATCTCAAAATGTATGCGAAAAGTCCCAAATACGAATGGGATGATGACACTTTGGTGTGCAATGTATAAGGATCTATGCTCAAAATGATTAAAGAATGATAATTAAAGTAAGCCTTGGTTTCGAGTCAGTCATAGATATAGTTGGCATGCCATAGAGTCTATAGAGCTCAGAGTTGGGGTGGACTAAGGTCCGAGACAGTGGTCCCTAATGGGCGACAGCAGGAGGGACGCATTTTGGTCTCTTGGCAGTAGTAGGAGGGATTGACTGGTACCTTGAGTACCTAATGTTTTATGGGCGACAGTTGGTTGGGGACTCGTGTATCTAGACTGGGTTATCGAATCTCAAGGCTAGGTTAAATGTGTACTCTTAAATAAAAGATTTGATATGCTTAAAGAATTGATTTATCTCTGTGGTTGTGAAATGTCTAATTGACTAATTCATACTTTATTAAAGAAATTGAAAAGTTGACTATATAATATGTATGGATTGTCTAACCCAAATGTTTGGAAATATATGTCAGTTCGATTGCTTATCATGTAAATGATAGTTATGGCCGGTATCCATTCGATTGTTTGATTAACCTTAATGCTCCAAGCTTAATATGTGTACAAACTTATGGTAGCAGTGATAGAGAATTTATAGTTAGACATCTCATTGAATGTTTAAAACCCACTCACTAAGCCATTGCTTAACAAATTACTTACACTACATTTTCAGGGTAAATCTTTTGATAACCATCTTTGCAAGGAGCTTGATCAAGACACTACTTTGTTAAGAGTATGTTTTGTATTTAATTAAGAACTCCTAGGATGGTGGCAATCTAGTGATTGTGTATAATATTGTTATGGTAGTAACTTGGTTTGTAATAACTAATGATGTTATGTTTGTATGGCCTCTTTTATGGTGATGTTAGGTGCAAGCAGAAATAGGTTGTTTGATAGTCATATCTTAGGAAAATGGCTAGATATGTGCATGTCTTGTAGAGAGTAGTTGCATATTTGAAATGAATGTCTTGTTTGGTAAATGGTTAATTAAGAAAACTTGTTTCTATCTAGATCACAGTCCATTCGATGGATCAATAGAAAACATCATTGTTGTTGTTGTTGTTGTCTTGCACATGGATGAATAATTCAATTAGTATATAATAACATGGAAAACCCTAATTCTAAAGATCATGGTTGGTAATCTTGAATTAGGAAGAAATGAACAACTTGATTAGTAAATAACTACATGATACTGAAACCATGCCCCTTTTCGATCTTGTTGTTTGTGATCCATTGAATCTTTGTTTGAGTTTCAAGAATGGACTTTGTATACTCAAAATTTGCATGATTGAATCCTCTAGGGAAGTTCGTTAGTTCTCTTTAATATCCTTAAATTGGTTTTTCTTCTAGGCCCTTTTTAGGATGTTACAATTGGTATCAGAGCTAAGGTTGCATGATCCTAAGACTAAGTTGTAGTATTGTATTGTATTGATTGTTTTAGTGCTACCTCGGAGTTAGTCTGTTGTGACTTATATCTGATCATGCTCCTTCTCTTCTTATATTAGAATGTCTGAAACAAGGTTGGGAAAGGATAATGAAAGCCCAACAGGCTCCTCCAATGAATGAGGAAGTGTGAGGATAAATCAAGATCCTCCAAAAGTTGCTGAGCCTCAACAAGTTCAACAAAAAGCTTCTGTTATTCATCCCATTCAATGAGAATGTTTCTCTAGTTTAAAAGAAATGTTTGACCAAATGATCGTCTCTACGAGACAAAATCCTCCAACTCGTCTCAATCCTCCGGTAGTAGTACTGGCAAGAGCTCCAATCGGCAAGTTAGCTCAACTTCAAGCTTACACTTTTACTAGAGCTAATGAAGAAAAACCTGAAGAAGTTGAGTTTTGATTAGAGTCTACAGTGAGGATTTTGACTAAACAATTACAATGTTTGGACGAACACAAGTTGGAGTGTACAACAGCTCTTTTAGCTAAAGAAGCACTTAGCTGGTGGGAGACTACAATTCTTGTTGCTCCAGCGAAAGAAGTCACTTGGGAGTTATTTCTCAAGGAGTTTAAAAAGAAGTATATTAGTGACAAATACCTTATTGAACGTAAGCAGCGATTTTTGTATCTGAAGCAAGGAGGTAAACCAGTTGAACAGTAGGTTAGTGAGTTTTGCAAGTATGGATCAGAGTTTATTAAGAAAGAAGAAGACAAATGCCGAATGTTCATCGATGGGCTCAATGATGAATTAAGTTTGATGTTTACTGCTCTCGGGATTATTGACTTCCAAGATTTGGTAAACCGAGTGATAGCTATAGAAGCTAAAATGAAGATTTCAAAGAAGAAGAAAGGGAATTCATCTAAGGGTGATAAAAGGCATCGAGATGACCATAAGCCATATTGGCATAATAAGAAGTAGAAGCATTATGGAGGGAATTCTTCCAATTTCAGTAATTCTTCAAAGGGAAATTTTATACCCAAACCTCAATCTTTGGGTAAGGGTGCGACACCAATTGCATCTATCAAAAGCCCTGGAAATAATGGGAGAGAATTTGAAGTCTCAGCTTGTAACATGTGTCAGAAGCATCATACGGGGATATGTAGAAAGAAATCCAACACTTGTTATCTATGTGGGGAGACTACCCACTTTATCAAAGGTTGTCCCCAAAATCCCAAAAAGTTGCCTTCTCATGTATCAAGGGGATCAAATCCGAATCCTTCTCCTAGAGGAAAAGGGCCGAAACAAGCCCACTCATGAAGCTATGGAAAGACCAAGGGCCAAGGATCTAATGCTACCTATAAAGAATCTCGAGCACCTACTAAAGTTTATCACATTCGAGGGCGTGAAGAAGAGGAGTCACCTAACATAATTGCAGGTACAATACTTTTGGATTCATATCCTGCTTATGCTCTTTTTAATTCGGATTCAACTCATTCTTTTATAAGCACTTTTCTTATTGCAAAGCTTAGCCTAAATATAGAACCTTTAATTGGTGAACTCATAGCTACCAACCCGCTTGGAAATAAAGTAACTATAAATAAAATATGTAAAGGTTGTCCTTTGTTTATTCAGAACATACCATTCCCTGTTGACCTTTTGGTACTACCCTTTTCTGACTTTGATCTTATTCTGGGGCTTGATTGGTTGGGTAAACATAGGGCTTGGTTAGATTTTACTAAGAAGAGATTATACCTTCATAGGTTTGGAAAAAATTCTATTGCATTGCTAAGCAAGGAACCATTCGAACAAGTGACCATTTTTGCTTCTATATCTCATTTGAATGAATATAAGGAGTCAATTGAATCAATTTTGACTGTATCCAAATTTCTTGATGTTTTTCTTGTGGAATTTCCAGGTTTACCCCCTACAAGAGAAGTGGAATTTGGAATCGAGGTTCAACCAGGATCGATACAAGTCTCCATTGCACCCTATCGTATAGCCCCGATTGAACTTAGAGAACTCAAAGATCAAATACAAGAGCTACAAGACAAGGGCTTCATTAGACTAAGCTCTTCACCTTGGGGAGCTCCGGTTTTATTTGTGAAGAAGAAAGATGGTTCTATGAGGCTTTGCATTGATTATAGACAATTGAACCAACTCACCATTAAGAACAAATATCTTTTGCCAAGAATAGAAGACTTGTTCGATCAATAAAAAGGTGCTACAGTGTTCTCAAAAATCAATTTACGTTCAAGATATTATCATATGAAAGTCAAGGAAGCCGATGTACCAAAAACTGCTTTCCGAACATGTTATGGCCATTTTGAATTTTTAGTAATGCCTTTTGGCTTAACAAATGCTCCGGCAGCCTTTATGGACCTCATGAACTGAGTTTTCAAACCCTATATAGACAAGTTTGTTGTGGTTTTTATAAATGATATACTTGTATATTCGAAGAATAGCGAAGAACATTCAAATCATCTAAGAATCATTTTGCAAACTCTTCGGGATAAACAGTTATATGCCAAGCTTAACAAATGTGAGTTCTGGCTTTCAGAAGTGACGTTTCTAGGCCATGTAATTTTGGCAGATGATATAAAAGTTGACCCGAAGAAAATTCAGTCCATTGTGGATTGGAAGCCACTGAAGAATATTGGAGAAATTAGGAGCTTTCTCGGGTTGTCTGGATATTACAGAAGATTTGTCAAAGGGTTCTCGATTCTGGATGCTCCTCTAACTCGACTTCTTAGGAAGGATATACCATTCAAATGGTCTGAAGATCATCAAAGGAGCTTCAATCAATTAAAGCAGATTCTCACTCAAGCTCCTGTTTTGATTCAACCTGAACCAGGGAAAGACTTTATAGTCTTTAGTGATGCATCTTTTCACAGATCATAAAAGTCTAAAATACCTTTTGACTCAGAAAGACTTGAACTTAAAACAAAGAAGATGGATGGAGTTAATCAAGGATTATGGCTTGGTTATCGATTACCATCCGGAGAATGCAAACGTTGTGGTTGATTCACTCAGTCAAAAATGTTCTTCTGGTAAGATCCTAAAAACTTAAAACATGTTGTATCAAGACTTTGTCTATTCGAAACCCTTCAAGCTTGGTGTTTAAAATAATTCATTGTTTTTGTAGCTCCTTCTACAATTAATTCTCATTTCATACTGCAAAGAAATCAAAGATAACTAGCTGAACTTCAAATTCAATCTGAATTCAATTCGAGAATTAGGATCTCCAGCAAGTCAATCCCGAGTAAAAGATTGTAAATAAGCTTGATTCATCCACAAATTCTGATATACTTTTTAGACCAAATGGTCTCCTTTATTTTAGAAACCGAATTTGTGTGCCTAATGATAAAACTTTAAAGAAGGAAATGCTTCAGGAAGCCCATAACAATCCTTTTTCTATTCATCCTGGCTTTGTTAAGATGTACAAGGATTTAAAAGAAGTCTATTGGTGGCCAAAAATGAAATATGACATCACTGAATACGTATCCAAATGCTTGAGTTGTCAAAGAATCAAAGCTAAACACCAAGTACCTTCAGGGTTACTTCAACCTTTGGAAGTACCCCAATGGAAGTGGGAACATATAACTATGGATTTTGTAACCGGGCTGCCTTTGTCACTAAGAAAGAATGATGTTGTTTGGGTGATAGTTGATAGATTTTCTAAATCAGCTCATTTCATTGTTGTTCGAATGGATATGAACCTGGAGGTATTAGCTAATCTCTATATCAAAGAAATAATTCGTCTCCATGGTGTTCCTATTTCCATTGTTTTAGATCGGGATTCTCGTTTTACTTCCAAGTTTTGGGATTCCTTACAAAAGGCTTTAAGAACCAAAACCAATCTTAGTACTGCTTTCCATCCTCAATCTGATGGACAATCTGAAAGAGTAATTCAAGTGCTTGAAGATATGCTTAGGGCATGCGGTTGATCTCAGGAAGAATTGGGAAAAATCTCTATCATTGGCCGAATTTGCCTACAATAATAGTTATCAAACCTCTATTAAAATGGTACCTTTCGAAGCCTTATATGGGAGAAAATGTAGGACTCCTTTATGGTGGTCCGAACTAGGTGAAAACAAGGTCTTAAGACGTGAAATGCTTAGGGAAACTAAATATCAAGTTTGGATTATACATAATAGATTGAAGGAAGCTTTTGACAGATAGAAAGCATATGCTAATTGTAAGAGGAAGGATATTCAACATGAGGTGGCAGATCGAGTGTTCCTGAAGGTATCTCATTAGAGGAAAATTCTCATATTTGGGAAGAAAGGAAAATTAAGTCCCCGTTTCATTGAACCTTTTGAGATTATAGAAAGAGTTGGGCCGGTTGCTTATAAATTAGCTCTTCCCAAAGAATTTGATAGAATTCATAATGTCTTCCATGTATCAATGTTAAGAAGGTATCGATCAGACCTATCACACGTTCTAGAGCCTGATGAGGTTGAACTTAATCCTGATTTATCATATGATGAAAAACTGGTACAAATTTTGGATAGAGAGGTTAAAAGATTGCGCAACAAGATGGTACCCTTAGTTAAGGTACTATGAAGAAATCATAAAATTGAAGAAGCTACGTGGGAGCCTAAAGCAGCTATGGGAGAACAATATCCACATCTTTTTCCCCACAGGTAAATTCAGGGACGAATTTCTTTTAAAAGAGAGGGAATTGTAATTTTCCAAACCTAGAAGCATGATTGAATGAATTAGAATAGTTTTAGTGGATCAAATGATTGATTTATTGATTAAAGGAAGTATTAGGGCCAAATTGAAGTGAGGCCTAATTAAGTGGCCATTGTAGAAGGACCACTTTGTATAGGAAACAAAACTATGGGTTTGCATGCCAATCTTTAAAAGATTGGTGGACAGGTATAGGTTTCCTAAGGAGGGAAAATGAATTAGCATCATCATCTTCCTCATTCATTGTCTTGAACCGAAACACATAGAATTAGAGAGAGAGTGAGCTTAATTCGAAAGGTTAAGGAGAATCCTTTGGTGATCGGATTGAATCCTAGTGTTTTGATTTTAATAAAAGTTAAAGGTATGAATTTGTTCTTCATTTATTTCTTGCATGAATGATTGAGTTAGTTAAATGAGGAATTAGATGATTCGATGAAATTTGGATGAATTCTAGAATTTTGAATTCTAGTTTGATAATTGAACTAGTGAAATGAATTGATTAGATGATATCAACTATAAGTAAGGCCATATAGTTGAGCTTGCTGTGACAATTTAAATGTTCAAACTCAAATTATATTGAATGCTAGTCATGAAATTCTTGAATACTACGTGTGATTGTGGTCTGAGAAGCAAATTGAGAACTACAGTGATTATATATAAAGAGAGCTTAAATCGTTTGGTTGATACAATTGAAAGTATAGATTGAGCATGTGATTGAAGGCTTTCGATCTTGATTATTATAATGGAAATAGATTAGATAAAGATTGGTCTATTAATTTTGTTAATTGAATCGGATAATGGATCAAAACAAGGGGGTTGTTCTGTTTCGGTATAACAAACTAGACTGCTTCTATAAAATGTGATTTACATGAAGAAATTGTTAGCTAAGGGGGGATTCTAATGTGGTAATTGAAGGGCTAATTGATATGTTCCAGATATAATTCGTATAAGTGAAACTGCCCAGTTTAAAAACAAGTATGTTCAAAACTGTTTTGTGTAATTAGTAAATTAAATCGTTAGGGGTGGAAGGTTTAAGTGATCAAGTGACAATAGATAAGAAATTTAACTATGTGATTGAGTATAATTGATATTTGATATTGCTCTAGTTTAATGAAGTTTACGGCTAATGAAATCTGCCATGTTCGACTTATAAAGAATTAAATTGGAATTTTCATTGTAACGAATGTACACGTGTGGCTTGTGAACTGCTGAATACAGAAAATTGACTAACAACCATGAAAATTGTTATAAAGTGTTAACAAATGTTAACTTACCATGATTAATAATTGTGCATATATTGTTCTGGTAGTAACTTGGTTTGTAATAACTAATGATGATATGTTTGTATAGCCTCTTTTATGGTGATGTTAGGCGCAAGCAGAAGTAGGTTGTTTTATAGTCATATCTTAGGAAAATGGCTAGATATGTGCATGTCTTGTAGAGAGTAGTTGCATATTTGAAATGAATGTCTTGTTTGGTAAATGGTTAATTAAGCAAACTTGTTTCTATCTAGATCACAGTCCATTCGATGCATCATTAGAAAACATCATTGTTGTTGTTGTTGCACATGGATGAATAATGAAAACCCTAATTCTAAAGATCATGGTTGGTAATCTTGAATTAGGTAGAAATGAAAAACTTGATTAGTAAATAACTACATGATACTCTAGGCATGAGTTTCAAGAATGGACTTTGTATACTAGAAATTTGCATGATTGAATCCTCTAGGGAAGTTTGTTAGTTCTCCTTAATATCCTTAAATTGGTTTTTCTTCTAGGACCTTTTTTGGGTGTTACACCTGCTTCTAGTGCGGAGGATTGGATCACTATGTTAGAGACTGTCCGCAAAATCTGAATAAGGTTCCTGCTCGTGGGTCCTCAAACCTCAATCCTGCACCTTCATCTCGGGGGAAAGGACCAAAACGAGCCCAGTCTAGGAATTCTAGGAGAAATCGGGGCCAAGTTTCCACTACTACTCATTAGGAGTCTCGAGCCCCTGCTTGGGTATATCATGTACGGGGATGGGAAGAAGATGACTCCCTAATGTCGTAATAGGTACAATCAAACTTTATGCTAATCTTGTTTATGCTTTATTCGATTCGAGTTCAACCCACTCCTTTATTTGTTCTACCTTGACTGAAAAATTTAAGTTGACCCCTGAAGTCTCTAATTGTAACCTTGTTGCTACAAATCCTCTAGGAGATAGGGTGGTTGTGAATTGTATATGTAAAAATTGCCCCATGTTCATTCATGGCATCCATTTTCCTGTTGATTTGTTAGCCCTGCCTTTTAATGAATTCGACCTAATATTGGGGTTAGATTGGCTAGGAAAACACCAAGCTTGGGTAGATTGTAGTAAAAAAAGACTCTTTCTTCATGGATTGGATAAAGAATCCATACTCCTGTTAAATAGAAAGCCCCTAAGATCAAATTCTGTTTTTGCTGCCATGACTAAGCTAGATAAATCTCAACATTTCTTAGAATCTATTCTAACTGTTTCTGAATTTCCTGACATTTTTCCCGAGGAACTTTCATGATTACCTTCAACTCGAGAGGTAGAATTCAGGATCAAAGTTCAACCATGGTCTAATCCTACGTCTATCACTCCATATCGGATGACCCCGGTTAAACTAAAGGAACTCCATATTTAGTTGCAAGAGTTGCAAGACAAAGGCTTTATCAGGCTTTATCAGACAAAGACAAAGGAACTCTAGTATTATT
Source organism: Hibiscus mutabilis (assembly GCA_019671005.1). NCBI lineage: Eukaryota > Viridiplantae > Streptophyta > Magnoliopsida > Malvales > Malvaceae > Hibiscus > Hibiscus mutabilis. The sequence continues at coordinate 49,244,024 of CM033711.1, forward strand.
TGTTAAGAAGAAAGATGGATCGATGAGGCTTTGTATCGATTACCGTCAATTTAATCAGCTTACCATCAAGAACAAGTATCCATTGCTAAGAATCGAAGACTTATTCGACCAGTTTAAAGATACTACCATATTTTCAAAGATCGATCTTTGATTTGGCTATTATCAAATGAAGGTTAGGGAGTCAGATGTACTAAAAATATCATTCAAAACTCGATATGGCCATTTCGAATTCCTTGTGATGCCTTTCTACCTAACTAATGCTCCGATCTCATTCATGAATCTTATGAACCAAGTCTTCAAGCCCTTCTTGGATATGTTTGTCGTGGTTTTTATCAATGATATCCTTGCCTACTCCAAAAGTAAGGATGAACATTCAGAACACCTTCGAATCGTCCTACAAACCCTCTGAGAACATCGACTCTACGCGAAGCTTAGTAAGTGCAAATATTGGCTAATCGAAGTGTCTTTCCTCGGCCATGTGATCTCTGCCGAAGGAATCAAGGTCGACCCAAAGAAAATTCAATCAATAGTCCATTGGATGCTGCCAAGGAATGTTCGAGAAGTTAGAAGTTTTCTGGGCCTACCTGGATATTATAGGAGGTTCGTTAAAGGGTTCTCCACCTTAGCCGCAGCTTTGACTAAGCTACTCCAAAAGGATGATGCTTTTGTTTGGTTAGAAAATCAGCGAAGGAGCTTCGACCAACTGAAGCAAGTCCTTACCCATGCTCTGGTCATGGCACAACTTGAATTGGGACAAGATTACACAGTATTCAGCGATGCGTCCCATTTAGGACTCAGATGTGTTCTTATTCAAGATGAGAAGGTTGTAGCTTACGTTTTCTGGTAGTTGAAACCTCACGAATTAAATTATCCAACTCACGACCTTGAGCTTCCTGCGGTTGTTTTTTCCCTTAAGATCTGGAGACACTACCTTTTTGGAGAAAGATGTTATTTGTTTACCGATCACAAAAGTCTTAAATATCTCCTAACTCAAAACCAATTGAATCTTAGACAGTGAAGGTGGTTGGAATTGTTTAAAGATTACGATTTGGTCATAGATTACGAAATGGGAAAAGCGAATGTAGTGGTTGATGCCTCAGTCACAAACATTCGATTGGTAAGACTCCTCATAGATCGAATCTTTAGTTTATCCTTATTTGAATCCAAAAATTCTGAGGCCTATAAATGTTAGGTTATTTTGTAGCCCGTGCTGCGATCAATGCACATTTTAGACTTTAGAAGAATCAAAAGCTTTTGTCTAAGCTTCAAGTAAAATTAGATTTGATCTCGAGTATCAAGACCCTTCAACAATCTGACCTTGAACTTCAGAAAATATTGCGTAAGGTTGAAGCCAAATCTGACCCAGACTTTACTCTATTTCAGGAATAAAGTATGTGTACTAAATGTTGAATCTCTAATAAGAGAAATACTTCTCGAAGCTCATAATAGTCCTTTCTCAATCCACCCTGGATCCATTAAGATGTATGTTAACCTTGCTAATAGCATGTATTTCATGCCTTTATCCTTTATTAATTGCTTGATTTCAAGCTCATTTCATCTGCATTTAGTTCATTTAGTTGCATATGGTTTTATGAACTTGGTTGTTGAGCTCTAATTGCAAAATGGGTGCTTCTTGAGAAAAGGTTGGTCTAGTGTGTTGATGTGCGGGTACGCAGGGAAGAGTGACTGAACGAAGGAAAATGCTACAACAATTTGGACGGCAAAAATATGGGCGTAGAAAAGGACAAAAGCAATGAAGATATTTATTCAACCCACATGTGAGAACCCCCATTTATCTCTTATGCCAAGCGCGTGCCAGGGAATATTCCTTAGGTCATACAAGGAATGTTTAGCTCACAAAACCCTAGGAGCCTCCACTATAAAAAAGACAAGATACCCTCATTAAAGGGTGTGTTAAGAAGGTGACTTAAAGGCAAGAGAGAGAAGAGCCAAGGCGGCTACATTTCCTCCTTTTTCTTTCTCAACTTGGTGTCCTCCATTGTTGAAGCTCTAAAGGGTGACCTTGCCGGCCTTTGAGAGAAGCAATAAATCTAAGGCGGTTCCTCGCAGTCCAAGGCAGAGTGAGAGATTTCTCTTCTTTTTGCTTTTGCTTTAACATTTTCTTCATTTCTGGAAATGGGTTGTATGAGACGAATTATGTTAGATGTTTATTACCCATCCATGAACTAAGTTTAGATCGCTTGGGTTTGTTTGGATGCTTATGTTTAATCTCTTTTAATGGATGCTTTTGTGTTTTTCAGTTTTATCCATGCTTTACCTATTGTTTTGTTTTCCCTAGGGTTGTAAGAGACTTCGAGAGTTGGCCTTTCTTTAGTTATTAGATTAGTCTAGTGGTCAAGAGAGCTAGGCTTAAATCCATGCAGGCAATGGAGTTAGATGCTCAGAGGCACAACTCTAACCCACCTTAGAGATAAGGGAAGGGTTTCAATGGCTAAAAAGGGTAGTACTTCATGGGTAGAGGTATGCTAGGGTTCACGCTGAGAGGTATTGCCGTAGCATTTCTGACTACCGAACTCCTTACTAGAGATAGCTTAGGAGAACCCTTAGTAAACCCTGCCAAGCGTAGGATAGGGTAGAAAGTGGAGGCATCCATAAGAGCTAGACATAGGTCATCTAGGCAAACCTAGAAATCATTCCCATAGAGAGTTTCGCACACGTGTGAGGACAATGTAAGTATATTCAGTTCAGCCAGTTTTTATTACATTTGTTTGCTACAACATTTCTTGCCTTGCTTCAGTTTGCCAAAGCATTTTCATTTCCAGTTTGTGTTTGCATTGCTTAAACTTGACCTGAAATACCTCAAATCCCTGTGGAGACGATACTCACTCATCACTTTACTACTTGTTTGATGTGTATACTTGCACTATTTGCGTATCATTTACAGTACACCACAACACATAACAAGTTTTTGGCGCCGTTGCCGGGGATTGGCAATTGGTCATTTACGGTTTAGTTATTGCATTGCTTATTTCTTTTTGACTTTTGTATAGTTTTAATTGTTGTTTGTGTTTGTCTTTTTTCAGGTGTTTTGCTAGTTCATGACCCGAAGAAGACCTAGCAGACCCTTACGACCTATCATTCCTGAAGTTGAACATCTTTTTCGACAAAGAAGGCATATACAATAAGCTTTGAGAATCATGAATAGACATTAGAATCAAGGATTACCGGTTGATAATTAAGGAAATCTTGATGCTGCAGCAAATCCTAGAGCAATAGTTCGACCTCGAGCTATTAGGGATCACTTGAATCCCATCTTGGATGATCTAAACCCTGTAATTGTGGCTTCCAAGATTCAAGCAGCTCATTTTGAACTCAAGCCAGTCATGTTTAACATGTTTAATTCCATTGTGCAGTTTGGTGGATCACCTCATGAAGATGCAAGGCAACACATCCATGTATTCTTGGAAGTTTGCGATTCATTTAGACAGCAAAGGGTGCATGAAGATGTGTTAAAGTTGAAGCTATTCCTTTATTTTTTGCATGATCGAGCGAGAGCTTGGTTGAGTGGAGTACCTACTAGTTCGATGGAGACATGGATAGACCTATGCAAGAGTTTTTTGATGTAGTATAATCCACCCAATAGAAGTACCCAATTGAGGAACAACATTGCTTCATTTCGTCAAGCTGGTGACGAATCGATGCACGAATGTTGGGATAGATTCAAGGGACTATTGCGCATATGCACAAATCATGGTTTCCATGATTAGACACAAGTGATGTTCTACAATGGTGTTAAGGCCCCTACAAGAATGATGTTGGATGCTTCAGCAAATGGAACCCTGTTGGATAAGTCACCTGAAGAAGCGTTTGATATCCTTGATATGATAGCAAACAACGACTACCAATTCCCTACCTCAAGGCTCAGAACGAGGAGAAAGACTCAAGGGATGTGAGAATATGATGCTGATGACTTAGTCTCAGCTCAATTATCAGCCATTACCAACATGTTAAAGAATCGCCAATGTCCAAATGAGGTAAAGGAAGTGAAGGTTACATCTGCTTGTCTTCGGTGTGAGGGAAACCATCATTTGAGTGAGTGACCAGAAAGCTAAGAATCTACCAATTATGTGGGGAACTAAAATAGGAACAACCCCTACTCAAACACCTATAATCCAGGATAGCGTCAACATCCTAACCTTTCTTAGGGGAACCAGGGAAACAACAATGCTGGCAGCTCAATTAGCAACAAAATCTAATCGAACCCCCATGTCACTAGCAGAATATGCCATGGAAAAATAACAGAGGTTCGGCGTCTTAATCAAATAACAATTCTTTGGAAGCTACACTCAAGGACTTCATGTTAACCACGAAGTACTTTATGACTACTACAAAGGTTCTACTTCAAGACCATACTGCGCCCATCAAGAACCAAGGAGCATTGCTACAAAGTCACAGTTCATCCTTAAGAGCTTTGGAAACACAAGTAGGGCAAATTGCACAAGCCTTGCATGTTCGACCTTAAGGGAGTTTGCCTAGTGACGCTGAAGTCACTAAACCTCATAGAAAGGAACAATGTAGTGCACTCACCTTGAGGAGTGGCACGGAACTCAATAAAGGATATAAGTTTGGGGGAAAAACAAAGGAAGACTCCAACCCTAAGTCTGGGCAAAGGGAACCTACTATAAAAGAAGATATACGTTTTGAGGAGGACAAAGATGAGGGCCCAACTAAAGAATCTGCTGAGGAAGGACCAACTTTTGCTGCGGCAAAAGAGAAACCCCTAATAGTAGAGGAAAAAATCAGACCCCCACCTCCCTTCCCTCAAAGAATGAAGAAGTACAAAGAAGATCTTCAGTACAAGAAAATTCTAGATATCCTTGATCAGCTGCATATCAATGTCCCATTTCTGGAGGCCATTGATCAAATGCCCACTTATGCTAAATTTCTCAAGGATATTGTTACCAAGAAGAGGAAGGTGAAAAAATATGAGACTGTTGCCACATCAAAAGAGTACTATTCTGTATGGAGCAAGTTGCCACCTAAACGGCAATATCTAGGCAATTTCATCATTCCATGCTCCATTAGTGACAACTATGTGCGAAAAGCTTTATGTGACCTTAGGTCTAGTGTCAACCTAATGCCCAAGTCTATTTTTATGAAGCTTGGTATGGGAGAAGCAAGGCCCACAACAGTTATTTTGCAGCTAGCCGATCACTCTCATGTCCGACCAGAAGGAAGGATTGAAGATGTTGTGGTAAAAGTTGATCGATTTGTCTTTCTAGTCGACTTTCTGATTCTTGACTGTGAGGCAGATGACAATGCACCCATAATCTTGGGGCGGCCATTCTTAGCCACCAGCCGTATCTTGATTGACTGTAAGAAGGGTGAGTTTACAATGCGGGTGGCTGATCAAAGAGTAACCATTAACGTCTTCAACATTCTCAAATATGTGGACGAAAATGAGGAATATCAATACATAGATGCTATGGAAGAAGAGAATGGTGAAGAATTATGCTGCAACAATTTTGTGCAAATTGAAAACTATGAGAAGCTCAACGAGGATAACATCGAGACGCTTGAGGAGTTCACATCGAAGGTGGAACAGTCTAGATTGCTCGAAGCTAGACCAGGTACGCACTTTGAACCCTTTACTTTTCTGAATTTACTCCTCCTAAACCATCCCTTGAGCATGCACCCACATTAGAATTAAAGCCTTTGCCATCACACCTTAAATATGCTTATTTGGGTAGTAATGAGACTTTGTCGGTGATAATTTCATATAGTCTTACACCTAAGAAGGACTCTAGTTTGATATATATGTTATCTCAACATAAAAAGGCTCTAGATTGGACTATGGCTGACTTGAAGGGCATAAGCCGTACTATTTGTATGCACAAAATTTTGCTTGATGATTGTCACAGCAATTCTATTAAACCCTAAAGAAGACTCAATCCGATCATGAAGAAGGTAATGATGAAGGACATAATCAAATGGCTTGATGCTGGTGTCATTTACCAAATATCCAACAGTTCGTGGGTTAGCTCGATATAATGTGTACCTAAGAAAGGAGGCATAACCGCGGTGAGCAATGAAGAAAATGAGTTGCTACCAACAAGGACCGTCACGGGTTGGAGGATATGTATGGACTATAGAAAGCTCAACAAGGCAATCAAGAAGAACCATTTCCCCTTCCATTCATTGATCAAATGCTAGATCGATTGGCAGACAAGGCCTTTTATTGTTTCCACGATGGTTACTCAAGGTACAACCTGATTGCTATAGCACCCGAAAATCAAGAGAAGACAACCTTCACTTGTCCATATGTACTTATGTCTTTAGGAGAATGCCCATTGGACTTTGCAATGCTCCGGCAACTTTTCAGAGATGCATGCTAGCAATTTTATTGGATATGGTTGGAGAGTTCTTGGAAATTTTCATAGATGACTTTTTAGTCTCCGGAGATGACTTTGAAGCATGTTTGGGCAATTTGGCAAGGGTACTCAAGAGATGTAAAGAAGTTGATTTGGTTCTCAATTGGGAGAAGTGCCACTTTATGGTAACTGAAAGGACTGTTTTAGGGCATACGATTTGGAAGAGAGGCATTGAGGTGGACAAGGAAAAAGTTGAGGTGATCGAGAAGTTACCTCCTTCGACCACTGTCAATGGTATTCAAAGCTTCCTAGGACATGCAGGGTTTTATCGAAGGTTCATCAAGGACTTCTTCAAGATTTTGCAAGCCACTATGTAATTTGCTACAACAAAACCAGCCTTTTGTATTTGATAAAGATTGCCACAGCGCATTCTAGGAGCTAAATGACAAGATTATCTCAACCCCCATTGTTGTTCCACCAGATTAGGACAAGCCCTTCGAGCTAATGTGTGATGCAAGTGACTATGCCGTAGGAGCAGCACTTGGGCAACGCTAAGGTAAGCTCTTTCATATTATCTATTATGCTAGCCGTACTTTAAATGATGCATAAATCAACTATAGCACCACTGAAAAATAGTTGTTAGCCATTGTGTTTGCCTTCGATAAGTTTAGGGCATACTTAATAGGCACTAAGGTCATTATCCACACTGATCACTCAGCTATTAGGTACTTAGTGACTAAGAAGGATGCTAAACCTAGACTTATTAGGTGGATACTTCTTTTGCAAGAATTTGACCTCGAGGTTAGATATAGGAAAGGATGTGAAAACCAAGTGACTGACCATCTCTCTAGGTTAGAAAATAAGGCTAAAGAAAAAAAATGAACAAGACATTAAGGAAGAATTCCATGATGAGAAAATCTTATATGCTACACCAATTCCATGGTATACTGATATTGTAAACTTTATTGTTAGTGGAATTTTGCCTCTTGATTTGAATAGCCAAGGCCGAAAGAAGTTCAAGCATGACGTGGGATTTTATTACTAGGATGAGCCTTATTTGTTCAAGCAATGTGCTGACCAAATGATAAGAAGATGTGTCTCAGAAGAGGAGAAAAGGGATATCCTATTCCATTGCCACTCGTGACCGATGTCAAAGAACGGGGAACATATCTTGGAGACATGAAATGCCATTGCAAGGCATCTTGTAGGTAGAGCTTTTTGACGTATGGGGAATAGATTTCATGGGACCATTCCCTTCATTGTTTAGGGATCTCTACATTTTGTTGGCATTAGATTGTGTGTCAAAATGGGTTGAAGCTATGGCCACACCAAAGAACGACTCCAAAATAGTTTTGAAGTTCCTTCACAAGAACATCTTCACAAGGTTTGGAGCACCACGAGCCATCATCAACGATGAAGGAACCCACTTGGACAATAAAATGATTTCCAAGGCATTACAAAGATATGGAGTGAGATATAAAATTGCTGCAGCATACCACCCCCAGACCAATGGATATGCTGAGACCTCTAATTGAGAGATAAAACAGATACTTGAAAAGGTGGTCAACCCCAAGGGAAACTACTGGTCTCCAATGCTTGACGAGGCTTTATGGGCTTATCACATTGCTTTTAAGCCGCCCATAGGAATTTCCCCATTTAAGCTTGTCTATGGCAAGGCATGTCATCTCCCTGTAGAGCTTGAACACGAGGCTTATTGGGCCATTAAGAAGCTTAACATGGATGCCCAACTAGCTGGTGAAAAAAGGCTATTGGAGCTTAATGAGATGGAAGAATTTTGAGTCCATGCTTATGAGAATGCAAGGTTGTATAAGGAGAAGACAAAGAAGTGGCATGATAAGCATATTTTGCCACGACATTTTTCAAAAGCCCAACAAGTGATTCTCTACAACTCTAGGCTCAAGATCTTCCCTAGGAAGCTTAAATCTCGATGGTCAGGTCCCTTCAAAGTCACAAGGTTTACCCTCACGGTGCTGTGGAAATCAAGAACCTCAATGATGATACGATCTTCAAAGTCAATGGCCAACGCTTGAAGGTCTACAATGGAGCCCCAATCCTGAGAGACAAGTCATCCCTACTCCTCCATGACCCTTGAAAGTCTGCACCCTCCTCTTTATCTTTATTATGATGTAGCATATTCTTGTTTTATGTCCATAAATAATTTAGTTTTTTTTATTAATCACTTAAGTTCTTTTTGGTGTTCCCTTGTCTTTATTTCATGTTTGTTTCTATCACTAGCCTTTTCTGATTAGGATTAGGGTTTTGTCTTTTTCCTAATAAGGGAAGTTAAAAAGGCAAAAAGAATTCTCAAGGTTTTGGGGGTGGCGGTATTAAAAAAGCAAAAAAAGGGGAATATTCCTTATTTAATTTCTTAAAACCCTAACCATTCAAAACCCTACCTTCTTTCTCTACCTTTTCCACATTTCATTAAATATCCATCACTTCTCTCCTCTTACACACGCCGCATAACCGTCCCATTCACCCTCTCTCTCTATTAACGTGTGCCAGTTCCCAACCCCATCAACTTCCCTTTTCTTTCCCTTGTCCTTTTCTCTTAATTTTTTCTTTTCAACTTCATCTTTTTCATCCGATGTCCTCTAAACTACATTGAAGCCAAAACTTCACTTTCTTTACAACCCCAAAATTTTCCCCTCCCAACATTATCTTCCCTCCCTACCACCACAATGGTTCGATGCAAGAATGTCTTTGTTGCATCCACTAGTGCCCAAGCATCACTCGTTGTCGAGATCAAGAAATTCTCTGACCCAACTACCAAAGACCGATGGCAACAACTTAAAGATCGAAAGCCCTTTGCAGGGCATGGATTCAAGTTCCCTACTAAGGGGGGACAAGGTTTGGACAAAGAAGTGATGGACATAATCACTACACATGGCTGGGAAACTTTTGTGAAACACCCTGAAGATATATGCGTTCTCTTGGTGAGGGAATTTTATGCTCATCTGACAAGCCCCACCCAGTCCAGTGTGTACGTGGAAGGAGAGCAAATAAAATTTACCACCGCAGTAATCAACAAATACTACGGTCTGAAGAATTTAGTGGACCACCATAGCGCCTTTGTGACTAGTGTGGATGACCAAACACAAAAAGAAATCCTCGAGGACTTGTGCTTCAGCGGGACTGAACTGGACATGGCAACTCGATCTGTGGAGCGAGGACGCCTCAAACCTAAGGCCAAAGTCTAGAACCATTATGTGAAACTCTTCTCATGCCCACATCCCACTCAATCACGATCCACATCAACCGGCTACTCTTTATCCATTCTATCTTACATGGTCGGCCCATCGATGTTGAAAAATTGATTATTGATGAATTTTATGTCTGCCTCAAGAGGAAGCACAACCTACTAATTTTCCCAAACCTCATTACAACCCTTTGCAAAGAAACAAGTCTTTGAAGACCCCCAAGAAGATGAGAAAGATGTCGGCAAGAATGCGATCACACCGGCCCAAATCCCCGGTCTACGAGGATTTGATGAAGATGCCCCAACATAGACTGTTGAAGAAGGGGCCAAGACAGTTGCTGCATCAAGGATTGCATCCTTGGTGGCCACCACCAAACGCCTACAGTCCGGCATGGATGACATGTGTGGAAAACTCACAACCTTTTTAGGTATGTAAAGGAAAATGATGTTGTTCTCAACGCATGCCTCAAAGAAATGCTACCGCATATGACTGTCGACTTCCCTTGCTTCCCCGAGGAACTATTTGCTACTCCAAAAGACCCTCCCACTACCACAAAAGCAAGCTCGTCCCGCCCTACTCTTGCTGCAAAGAAATCTGCTACCCCGTGAGCACCAGCTCTTAAACGTGAGACCACTCCGCAAGAACCTGCCATAGCCAGGAGTAAGAAGAGAAAGGCCATAACTCCAACCTCTGCTGCAACTCTTAAAGAACCTGCTACTAACCCCGTCACTATCGCGAGTGACGATGAAGAACCAACCCCCACTTCTTTCCCAACACAACTAGTGGAACAAACTCCAGATGCTACAGCAAGAACAAAGCACCATCAGAAATGCACAGTTGGACGAGTTTGGAACACACCTGTTGAGGACTCTGAGAGTGAGAAGGATGATGACTAGCCTAAGCAATCTGGCTAGTATAAACCAGCCCCACCACCAGACCCGGAAGATGAAGACACACCCATCACCTCGCTAAAAAGATGAGTATCAAACACAAGGCAACCAAAACATCAAAACCAAAGTAGAGTTAGCCAAGGAACCTTGCATTGCATTTCATGTAGATTAGTTTCATTTAGTTAATTTTATATGCATTGGGGACACTGTATTTCTCAAGTTTGGGAGTGTTAGTGTTCATAATTAGGCATGTGCATTTAGTAGTAGAAACATAATTTATGCTATGGCATTTTGTTTAGTTTAAAGATAGTTTTATGAAGAAATTAAAGGTGTCCGATGATGAACATTTAATTTATATGGCTTGGGATTGTTGAATATTTATGACTAGATAAGATGGTAGAACTAATTTTATGGCTTGATACTTTGTGAATTAATTATTGTTCGATTGCATGCTTTCTATGCTTAAGTTTGTTAGAAAAAATTTTAGGAAACGACTCTTGAATACCTTAGTACAAATAATTCTAATGAACGTGAAAGATGAATGTAAGCATTAAAAACTCTAATGAACTCCCCTGTGCTTAACAATGTGTTAATCTATGAATAAATGATTCGGCATAGCTGTAGAGGGACATTCATCTTTGTGTTGTTTGATTGGATACTACGTTTAAATAAATGGCAGCAACAACAAATGAGTGAATGAAAGTAGTCACGGGATTACTCTACTTACTAGCTAGGGAATGGGGTGTTCACTCCACTTCATTTTCAAGTCTAGGGAGGTAGTTGTGATGAGCTGACTCCCTTCGTAGCAATATATAAAAAGAAAAGAAAGAAGTTACAATTTGAAAAAAAAATTGTTTTTAAATTGATTAGAAATACTAAGGTACATTAGAGAGCTTTGCTAGGAATTTTTCTATCCTAGATTAAGCATAGATTGGATACAATCGCACACACACATGCAAATGACCTTGCCCTAAAGAATAGATCCTAAAATCTTAGGTTGTCTAACATGTTGAAAGCCTTTAATTTCTGAGGACTGAAATTTTTCCATAGCTCTGTCTGGAACTAAAATTTTGCCATAGCATTTCTCCTGTCTTTCTTTAATCATTGCTTAAGGACAAGCAATAGATTAAGTTTGGGGGTGTGTTAACCTTGCTAAAAGCATGTATTTCATGCCTTTATCCTCTGTTAATTGTTTGTTTTCAAGCTCATTTCATCTGCATTTAGTTCATTTAGTTGCACTGTGGTTTTATTAACTTGGTTGTTGAGGTTTAATTGGGAAATGAGTGCTGCTTGAGAAAGGGTTGGTCTGGTGTGATGATGTGCAGGTACGCAGGGAAGAGTGACTAAACAAACGAAAATACTAAAACATTTTGGACGACAAAAATCTAGGCGCAAAAAAGGACAAAAACAATGAAGATATTTATTCAGCCCATATGTGAGAACCCTTATTTGTCTCTTATGCCAAACACGTGCCAGGGAATATTCCTTAGGTCATACAAGGAATGTTTAGGGCACAAAACCCTAGGAGTCTCCACTATAAAAAGGACAAGATATCCTTATTAAAGGGTGTGTTAAAGAGCCAAGGTGGCTATATTTCCTCCTTCTTCCTCAACTTAGTGTCCTCCATTGTTGAAGCTCCAAGGGGTGACCTTGCTGGCCTTTGAGAGAAGCAAAAAATCTAGGGCGGTTCGTGGTAGTCCAACGCCGAACAGGAGATTTCTCTTCTTTCTGCTTTTGCTTTAACATTTTCTTTATTTCTGGAAATGGGTCGTATGAGACGAATGATGTTGGATGTTTATTACCCAGCCATGAACTAAGTTTAGATGGCTTGGGTTTGTTTGAATGCTTATGTTTAATCTCTTTTAATGGATGCTTTTGTGTTTTTTAGTTTTATCCATGCTTTGCTTATTGTTTTGTTTTCCCTAGGGTTGTAAGAGCCTTCGAGAGTTGGCCTTCCTTTAGGTGTTAGATTAGTCTAGTGGTCGAGAGAGCTGGGCTTAGATCCACGTAGGCAATGGAGTTGGCTATTGAAGGGCACAACTCTAACCCACCTTAGAGATAAGGGAAGGGTTTCAACGGCTAAAAAGGGTAGAACTTCTTTGTTAGAGGTATGCTAGGGTTCACGCTGAGAGGTATTGCCGTAGCATTTCTGACTACCAGACTCCTTACTAGAGATAGCTTAGGAGCACCCTTAGTAAACCTTGTCGAGCATAGGATAGGCTAGAAAGTGGAGGCATCCATAAGAGCTAGACATAGGTCATCTAGGCAAACCCAGCCAGCCATTCCCATAGAAAGTTTCGCACACGTGTGAGGACACTTTAAATCTATTCAGTTCAGCCAGTTTTTATTACATTTGTTTGCTACAACATTTCTTGCCTTGCTTCTGTTTTCCAAAGCATTTACATTTCCATATTGTGTTTGCATTGCTTAGACTTGACCTGAAATACCTCCAATCCCTGTGGAGAAGATACTTACTCATCGGTTTACTACTTGTTCGACGTGTATACTTGCACTATTTGCGTATCATTTATAGTACACCACAACACGCAACAATGTACAAAGATCTAAGAGAATTGTATTGGTGGCTTGGAATGAAATCATCCATCATAGAGTTTGTATCTCGTTGCTTGACTTGTCAGAGAGTTAAAGTTGAACATCGACTTCCTACGGGACTCTTCCAACCTATCAAACTCCCTCAGTGGAAATGGGAACAAATAACAATGGACTTCGTTTTTGGGCTACCATTGTCACCAAGAAAGAATGATGATGTGTAGGTGATAGTTGACAGGTTTTCAAAGTCAGCTCATTTCCTACCTGTTTGAATGAATTTGAGCCTAGACCAGTTAGTAGATTTATATATTTGTGAGATCATATGTTTAAATGGTGTTCCAATTTCTATAATTTCAGCTAGGGATTCTCGGTTTACTTCTAAGTTCTGGAAGTCCTTGCAAAAGGCTTTAGGAACTAAAACAAGCCTGAGTACAACCTTCCACCCTCAATCAGAGGGTCAATCAGAAAGAATAAAACAAATTCTTAAATACATGCTTCAACAAGAAATTACGAATATGTTAAAAATTTCAGGAATTTATTCAAAAACTAAAAAGCATAAACATAAACACAAATTCTAACTTTGTTAAAGGTAAGAATTTAGTAAACTACATACCTGGAAAAAATGGTTTATACGATCTAATAAAAAGCACAGTGATGAGAAATGCACCATGTAGGTAACTCTAAAAGAAAGGTGGTGCACAAGGCACATTAAATACCAAGTAAGAACCAATCTTTGACATGCACTCTCATATTATCTCTTAATCAACCATGAGTACAAGCCTTTGTCCTTAATAGTCAACATACATATCTGACGATATTTAAACAAGAATGAACTAGTCTAAATAAAATGACCTCATAAGCAGAAAAAAAGTTCCATGTAGACTTTTTCAATTCTCACCATGCCTTTAGTGTTTCATGTCTTTACTTTTAGCGAGGTGCAAAATTTGGATCATGGTATAATCAGATTCAAATATTTATAGATCTCATACCTTTCTCTGATTATCCTATTGTCTTTGTAAATTTTTCAAAGAAATTATTAATTAGATACAAGAATACATAAAAAAGTTTTACCTTAGTAAAAGGTAAAATTAGGGTTTAAAAATAACATGCAATAATAAATATCATATTTAATAATTATTAAGAAAAATCTATCACTTTTAATGTCTATAAAATTACCTTACTAAATTTGAAACCAAGGCATCATTAGTCCATAATTATAGACAATAATTCAATTGAAATATGGTAAATGTTATGAATATCTTTATTATGGCGGATATCTATATATTAAATGAGACTTTAATGTACGTTATTATTAGGGTTTAATACCCATTGGAATTAGGGTTTTCATCTTATGCCTATAAATATAGAGTTTGGAGAAAGCATTGTATACAACCCTACTTTGAGAATATAATACAAGTCTCCTTTTTTTGTCTTTCATCTTGTTCTTGTTCATCTATTTTGGTCTTGATCTTTACTTTATTCACAACACGTTATCAGCACGATCTCGCTCGATAACTGTGGTTCTTGCCGGCAATTCCCAAAAAAGATTTTAACAAGATATTGGTGACTACATCTACCATATATTCAACTTAGCTTGAAAAGTCTGGTATGTTTTTACTTAATTATCTTGATATAGTGGATGATTAATTAAGGTCTGTGTATTTTAATTTATTGCTTCTTTGATGATATATCTAATATTAAATATATACATGATTATGATTTTCTTAATGACGTGATTTCTTTTCCTTACCATCCAGGGATGGTTGTTCAAAGCGTGGAATAATCATGTGTTTAAAACACAATGGAATATATGTGTAGTGCTTCTGCACCTATTTTGAGATTTTTTTTGTTCTTTAGTTATGTCCAATATTTGTTTATTTTATTCTAATGATGAAAGTTTGTGTTTTTAATCTACTAGATGTTAGTAATTGCATCGATTAATCATTCTTATTTATACATCCTTATAGTTGTTTATTTATTTAAGAATGACAATTATTCTTATAGTGATTATATTTATGTTATTTTATCGATTAAAGTTGGTATTTTTAACTATATTTTGAGTTTTGCATGATATCTTTAAATGGCTTGGAAAGAAATATGACATAAAGAGATTATGATGAGTTGTCTTGGTCATTTATATCTCCATTGTCCTTGAGAGGAAAATCAATATTGGTAAACTCTGTTTTTATTTTTATTCTTTAAATTATGATTTTAAAGTGCAATAAGTTATAGTGATTTATGATTTACAAAAAGGATGTTATAGATTATGGTAATTTATGTTCTTTGTTCTGTTGGTTTAATCCGAATATATTGGTTGGACATCCCGTTTTACGAGGCTATTGGTCTCAACGAAGATTTCTAAAGGACTTTGTGAACTAGTTTAACAATGCTGCGTATGAGGATTAAATCTTTGGAATAATCTGCTCAAAATAAGGCCAGAGCCATTATACTTCTTCGTCGTCACCTCCATGAGGGGTTGAAATCTGAATATTTAACGAAGAAAGTTCCTCTTATTCCTTGTAATAATCTAAAGGAACGATATGACCCTCAGAAAACTATTATTCTACCTAAAGCTCAATATGGTTGGTTGCATCTAAGATTGTAAGATTTTAAATCAGTGAGCGAGTATAACTCTACTATGTTTCGAAATACTTCACAATTGATGTTATGTGGTCAAAATATTATCGATGAGGATATGTTAGAAAAAACATACTCCACTTTTCATGCAAATAATGTTGTCCTCAGACACAATATTGCCAAAAATGTTTTAAAGGCCCACTAGCTTCACTCCATTCCCTGAAGTGAATGTGAGATTTTATAACGAAAAAAATAAATGCCACATTAGTAGTTGTGGTCATGGTCAAGGCTATGGACATAGACATTATGGTCATTTTAAGAATACTTATACCCATTGGAAGTGGGATTATAAGGATGACAAGAATGATAGAGATCATATTAAAATTTTTATGTTATCAATGTGATGGTACAAACCATTGATCTGTACTTGTCAAACGCTGAAGTATTATAGACCTTTATCCATAATCATGAATGATAAAGGGAAGAAAATATAAACAAATTTTGTTTATGAAAAATGGAGAAAATAATTATGGCGTTGTTGGTCCAACTCAATTGGATGTTTTTGATTTCCTTATAACCATTAAAGGGAATAATTCACCATTTGTTTTGTTTTCTTATGACATCTAAAGGAAATAATTGATCTTGTAGTTTATTTTGCTTTATGTTAATATGCTTTACATATTATTTATTTATATTATACATATATTTAAATATTTTAAATATTTATTTATTTATTATCCTTTGAAGAAATATGATTACTTCCGGAATAAAATATGCAATGAATTGTGGCTATTTATGCTTAGCAGACAGTGCAAATACTCATACTATACTTAAGCATAAGAACTATTTTTCTCATTTAAATGCAAGGGTGAAAATGTGAGTACTATATCTCAAAGTACTAAAATATCAATGCTATGGAAGAGTAATAAGTTCTTTTGACATTATCTTTGATAGATAATTGGTTTGATATGTGCTATATTTAATATTTTTCATTCCCTAAAGTGAATGGTACAAAGCACATATTTTTCATTCTCTGAAGTGAATGGAACAAAGCACATACTGAAAGGTGCAAATTATACATATTTTCCCATTTAAAATGCAAGGGAATAATGCGAGTACTATATCCGGAAGTAATAATATCATAGAAGGCTTCAGAAGAACAAATATGTTATTGCCAAATGGAACTCTATTCCATATTCACAATGCAGTATACTCGCCAAAATTGTAAAGAGACTAATTGAATTTTAAAGATATTCACAAAAATGAATATCATATTGTGACTATTAGTCAAGGGGATGCTGACTATCTCCATATTATGAGTATAAACCAAGGCAATAACAAAATCTTGACAAAATTACATGCACAGTCATCCAGATTGTACTACACAAGAATTAGTACAAATTGAAGCTCATGCTATTGTAAACCAAAAGTTTACCGATAACTTTATTATTTGGAATGACCAGGTTAGGCCATCCCGGTTCAATTATGATTTGAAAAGCTATTGATACTTCATGTGGTTATTCATTGAAGAACTAATAGATTCTTCAAAGTAATGTTTTTCATGTGATGCTTGCTCTCAAGGAAAATTGATTATTCAACCATCACCAGCTAAGATAGATTATGAATCTATTAATTTTCTAGAACGGATACATGGTGATATATGTGGGCCCATACACCATTCTTATAGATCATCTAGATATTTTACGGTTTTACTCGATGAATCGACTAGATGGTCATATGTATCCTTATTATCAACCTGCAACTTGGCATTTGAGAGGTTACTTGCTCAGTTAATAAAATTACGAGCACATTTTCCATATTATCCTATAAAGACAATCACTCTTGATAATGTTGGTGACATGTCGCTTTACATGCAGTATTTCTAATTTGCATCAAGCCAACAAATTATCACAAGTTCTCCCCATTACAAATAGTTTTTGGTCAGGAACCAAATATTTCCCATCTTAGAATTTTTTTTGGTGTGCGTTATATATTCTAATTGCTCCACCACAACGCACAAAGATAGGTCCTCAAAGGAGGTTGGGAACATATTTCAAATTTTAATCCCTTTCAATAATTAAATATCTCGAACTTCATATGGGGAATTTATTTACAACTCAATTTACTGACTGTCATTTTAATGATCCAGTTTTCCCAAGATTAGGGGAGAAAATATATAGCTGAGAAAAGAAATAAGTTGGAATGAATTATCATTGACTTATTTTGATCCACGTACTCAGCAATGTCAGTGTGAATTGGAAATTCAAATGATAATTCATATACAAAACTTATCAAATCAATTGCTAGATGATTTTGCGGACCCTAAAAGAGTGACTAATTCACATATACCAGCTATGAATGCTCCGATTAAATTTGATGTCCCAAAAGGACAAACTCTAGTTGCTAATGAGTCTAACTTACGCCTATAGCGTGGTAGACAAGTAGGTTCCAAATATAAAAATCCTCGAAAAAGAAAAGGAGCTATATTTTATGATGGTCTAATCAAGGAATCAAAGAATTATTAAAATCTCTATAAGAGATTAAAAGGTCTCCAACAGAGACATTATACATGATTCAGGTACCTGATACGAGATCTCAATGAATTATGTCATGTCTGGCAATAAGTGGAATAGAAATCAAATCGACGTTGATAATACATTTGCATGCAATATAGCACTAGAGATTTTGGATCATAATGTGGATCATTAACCATTGTCAATTGGAAAATGTAAACAAAGAAATGATTGGCCAAAATAGAATGATTCAATTGAGGAAAAAATAAAATCTCTTTCGAAAGGAGAAGTATTCGGGCCTATAGTTCATACACCGAAAGGTGTAAAGCCTATGGATATAAAGGAGTCTTTGTAAGAAAGAGAAATGAAAAAGGGGAAATTGTGAGATATAAAACTCGTTTGATTGCACAAGGATTCTCACAAAGACCTAAAATCAATTATGAGGAAACATACTCCTTGATGGTGGATGCAAAAGATTTTTATTAGTCTGGAATAAAAGACTTAGTTTCCGCCTAATGGATGTCGTTACATCCTATTTGTATGAGACTCTTAATAATAATATTTACATGAAACTTCTAGAAGGATTTAAACTGCAGAAGCAGTTAATTCAAGTTCTTGAGAACACTATTCAATCAAATTGAACTTATCAATTTATGGATTAAACAAATTGGGCGCATATTGTATAATCGCCTCAATCAATACTTATTAGCGGAAGGTTATAAGAATGATTCAATTTCCCCAACCATTTTTATTAAGAGGTTTAGCTCTGGTTTTGTCATTGTTGTTGTTCTGTATGTTGATGATTTGAATATCGTTGACACTCGTGAAGAGATCTCCTTAACAATGGAATCCTTGTGCATTAATCGACAAACACAAAAAAATGATTAAAGAGACTTTACATGCATAACGCATATTCGTTGATCACCCTTATGGTTGCTAGGTATCTTAATGTAAACAAAGATCTATTCTACCCTCGAGAAAAGGGTGATGATATTCTTGGTCCAAAAGCACCATATATATATATTAATTGATTTGGAAGCATCATATCTTAGTTGGTCCAAAAATACTATGTAAGTGCTATGAGACCATTACTTTTAGATCTTTCAAAACTCGATGCCTCTCCAAGTCATGTAAATAATTGCTATGCAAGAGGCAAAGCTGAAATATGTGTTAGGCTAAACATATACAGAAGATATGTGAATTGTTTTTGTAACATTAATTTTGATATAGGAGAAAGCCATGTATTGATTCTTAAGCAATTGAAATAAATGACTATAATTGATAGTGTGAAGGACCTATTCGAAATTTAAGCAAACTAGGAGTTATAAACCAAAATGACCAAATGGATTAGTTGATAACAATTGTGGTTTGCATGGTAAGTTATAATTAGTTAGGTGATGGATGTTGTGTCCTTGGAGGACAAGGCACATGTATGAGAAGAGAATAATGGAACAAACAAATCATCATCCCCTTCTTCATTCTTCTCCTTAGAACTGAATGATAGAGAGATAGTAAGAGAAAGGGAGAAATCATACCTGGTGATGTTTTGCTAGAATTGTTGGTGAATTGAGGTTTATATTATACTTGCATGATTAAAGGAAGTATGTTTCTCCATTAAATTCTCTTCATGATATGAATTAGCTATGTGATTGTTGTAGATGAGTTAGTGTTTGTTTGATTGTAGTTCTTGCTTGATTAAAGAATTAGCTTGATTATAGTACAACATGAATTTGGGGAGTTATGGATTTAAGCTTGATGTAGAAATCATATGTATTTGTAATGTAGATATTGTATTGCTCGAATGATGCTCCATGCTGGAATTTAAGTATTAAATTTCTATGATCGGAATCAAAATGGAACCAAATTTGAAAGGCTACCTATTCATCTATAGCATAGAACGAAAATATTTATACATTTGGTGTTTTGGATTGTTTAAACTCTAATTGTATGATTTGAATTTGATTTACTAAATTATTAGTACATAGTGAAACATTAAGAAAACAGGGGAGGAGTTTAGAATGAGTCTAGATGATTGTTTAGGAGTATTGGGACGAATACAAAGCTGCCCTGCTCGGTCGTAACATCCTTATTGAAATAGCTTTGGAAATTTATATATTATAGATGGCTTAATCTATAAACCAATAACTATTATGTATGCAGTAAGGTGAGAGATTGTTACAATGCTAAGAACTCTGGAATGGATTTAAAATAAGAGTTTTAAGGACTGTTATACGACTTTACAAAGGGAATGGAAATTGCCCTGCTTAAACAGTTTCCACTTAGGACTTTTTTGAGGAGGGTGACTTATTTAGACAATGTTGAGATTCAAAATGGGTGTTATACAAGGAATTAAAGCATCTTAACTTAGTAAGAACGTTTAGAACTTATAATTTACTCGAAGGGTGTTAATTGAACAAAATGGAAAAGGGCCAATAGATGGGCAGTTTTGAACACACTGGTGACTCATGAAAGGATTGTTTTGTATTTGTAGTTCATTCAATATCTTAAATTTTTTAACCATTGGAACTTTTCGATACGATTAATGATGCGAACTGGTTAGTTATGGAACATTGATAAGGTGATTGTGGTTCAGAGGATAGAAAGTTTATTAAGCACCATTTTGAGACTTGTTATGTATGAGTGTTTCAATTATATGCCAATTCAGTTTATTTTGGGTTGGTTTTAATGCATTGTTAAATTAATGTTATAATTAGACAAAAGGGGAATTGATCAAGAGGACAAGGGGCAAACGGGAGTAGTGATTCGCGATCAAGAATAACTTGGAGTATTTGTGAGTATAATTATGTTTAACTAAGCATAGATTGTTGAAATCCTTTTTAATTTACTCGGTTAAATAGCGGGGCTTAATCGGCCTACAATTGCTTGGAGTTGCTATTTTTTGGTAAGATGATAGTGGCCAAGGTAAGTGGAACAATCACTTGTACCCTTTTTATAAATGAACCATGAATGGGTTCCTTGAAAGGTTTAATGTAAAAATCTTGTGTATTTGGCTATGTACTTAATGAATTAAGAATAATAAGGATCGAATAATCAAATAATTCACATGTATGTTTCAATAGTATATGATACTATTGCCTGGAAAGGAATAATCCAATACACTATATGCTTCAATGGTACTGATTACCATTGCTTGAAAATGCGTAAGCAAATTTTATACTTCAATGGTACTAATCACCACTGTTCGATGATGTTCAAATAAATAAAATATATACTTCAATGGTGTTGTCTACCATTGCCTAATAATGCTTGAACAAATAGATTATGTACATCAATGGTGTAAGTTAGCATTGCCTGATAAAATCTGATTGAATAGATTACAAATACAATTGCACATGTTTCCATTGCTTGATAATGTTTGAGTGATTATGCCCTTCAACTTTAGCTAATCAATCCATGTTCAACGATGTAGTATGCCCAAGATAGATTTGGTTATTAAACTGATCAACTATTGTAGTTGCTTGTTGATACATTTTTATTGGATGCATGATTCTGCTACTTTGTATTTATGCTTAAATGAGCCTCTTGCCAAGTTAATTGTGAACTTGCATTTACCTTGTTGTTATCTATGTTCGAAGCTAGCCACCTAATTACTCACTCTGTCTCTTTTCAGGTGAAGCTAGTCTATAGTTAAATTGTGGAAGTAAAGCAAGATCACTTATGGCAACAAAAGTATGTTATGTTTTGTTATGTGAACTCCTAGATGGTGGCACTAGCTAGAATTGTAAGCTTGAAAATCTTTAGATTTTCTATGGTGGGATGTAATTATACAATAGCAAGACTTATATATATATATATATATATATATACTTTGTGTATGGTTGATCTTTGGAAATTGTTTGATTTGACTATAATTGCTACGGATGATTTTTTGAATGTTGTAGTCTCATGCTAAGGATTATTTCGATTGCTTGTAAGTCTTATAGAATGATTTTGATCATGTTTATAGCATACACTCAGGTGATCAAATGACCTAAGTAGATAATTAAAAGATTATGGACAAAAATGATCTTACTTATGCACTTAAGTGGTTTAATGGATTAATGTCTTGTGGAAACTTTGGAAATTCGCATAGTCCTTATTTAGTCTAATAGATAATGTCTTAAAATTGCAAATTCATAACGGTTAATTGAATGAATCTGATAACCTTCACTACCTGAATTGTCATATAACTATCTTCTATATTTTGGATTAAAGATGCCTTGTATCATTTGCAATTGCCTTTATACTTCTTTGATGCTTGTAGATTGTGTTTAATGCTTGTATTCTAAAGGTCTCACCGTGAGTCCTCCTCTTCGAGTACTAACTTGTTCGACAAGTTAGATCGTCTTCTCCTAGAACAATGCTATCTTCTAGGTCTGGGGTTGGGGTATTACAATTTTGGTAATCAAAGCTAAGCTTTAGTCGATCCTGGGACTAAACCAGTTGTGTCATCAGTTATATAAGTGCCACCTAGGAGTTGAATGGAATTGTGCCTGTGACCTTGTTTGATGGAATCTTTCTTAAATGTTAATTTTAGATGTTTGAGACACATCTGGGTCGGGATAGAGACAGCCCGGTTGGCCCCTCCAATGAAGGAGGGAGTGTCAGATTGGGTCATGAGCAAGTAGACTCTCAAAAGGCTAGAAAACCAGGGCCTGAATGTCCACAAGTTAATCAAATTCAAAAAGAATGCCTTCTCAGCATGACTGAGATGTTCAATCAACTTGTTAATAATCTGAAGCGAAATGATCCTCCTGCACCTGTAGGGGTTCAATCTAGGGCCTCAATTGATAAATTGGCTCAACACCGAGCCTATACATTCGCGGGATCTGACGAAGAGAATCCATAAGCAATAGAATACTGGATGGAAACTACTATTAGAATTTTAACCAAACAACTTAAGTGTTTTGATGAACATAAATTGGAGTGTGCGGTGGCTTTACTTGCTGATGAAGCCTTGAACTGGTGGGAAACTACAATCCTCACTACCCCTGCAGACTTTTTCACTTGGGAATTCTTTCTAAAAGAATTTCGGAAGAAGTACGTGAGTGAACAATACATAGCAGAAAGGAGAAGACGTTTCTTGCACTTGAAGCAAGGTGGTAGACCCATAGAATAATATGCCAGTGATTTCTGCAAATACTGCAAATATGGATTTGAATATATTAAGGAGGAAGATAAATGCATAATGTTCATAAAAGGACTGAAAGATGAGTTGAGCCCGATGTTTATGGCTCTTGGAATAACTGATTTTCAAGACTTGGTAAAATGAGTGATTGCCACCGAGTCTAGGATAAAAGCAGCTGATAAAAGAAGGAAGTGCTTTTCTAAGAAATACAAGAGGCCAAGGAATGATGGCAAGCCTCAGTGGCCTTTCAAGAAGCTGAAAAATCAAGGAAGAGATTCCTCAAGCTACGTTGCTTCTCTAAGGGGTAACATCATCCTGAAGCCTCAAACAATAATCAAATCCTCCCCACCATCAATCTCTATCAATAGTTTGGGGAATTCTGGCAAAGACCCACAAACTCGGCATTGTAATATTTGTCAGAATTATCATTATAGTCAATGCAGAAAGTAGTTAAATGCTTGTTTTCGGTGTGGAAGCCTAGATCATTATATTCATGATTGTCCCCAAACCTTGAAGAAATCTTTGGCTAAAGTGGCCTCTAATTCGAATCAACTCCCATCTCCTAGGGGCAAGGGGCTAAAAAAACACATTCAGGAACTCAGGGAGAAATCGAGGCCAAGCTCTTACTACTACTCATTAAGTGTCTCAGGCCCCTGTTCGAGTGTATCACATTCGGAGCCTTGATGATGAAGAAGCGCCTAATGTAATAGAAGGTACTCCTGAATTAAATAATGAACCTGTATATGCTTTAATTGATTCGGGATCCACCCATTAATTTATCTATACTCTCTTGCTTGTGAAATTAAATCTGAAATATGAAGTTGTTAATCAAGGGCTTGTAGTTTCGAATCCTATAGGGGGAGTTATGACCATAAATCTCATTTGTAGAAACTGTCCCCTATACATCCAAAACATTCCTTTCCCTATTGATCTATATGTGCTACCCTTTTACGAATTTGATTTAATTCTAGGATTAGACTGGTTAGGAAAACACCAGGCTTGGGTAGATTGTCAAAAATGGAGACTTTCTCTGTGGCTTAGGTAAACAATCCATCATTTTGATTGATAAGAAACCCACCTCAATCTTTTCTACTATGATCAAACGAGGCAAATTTGAGTTTGGCTTAAAATCCATTCTAATCGTATCTAAATTTATTGATATTTTTCCTGAGGAACTTCTGAGACTACCATCGGCACGTGATGTGGAGTTCAAAATTGAAACTCAACTGGGAGTCAATCCTATATCCATTACCCCTTATAGAATGGCTCATGTCGAACTAAAAGAACTTCAGAAGTAGTTGCAAGAACTGCAAGACAAAGGATTCATTCGACCAAGCTCATCTCCCTGGGGAGCCCCAGTACTCTTTGTCAAGAAGAAGGACGGGTCAATGAGATTGTGCATAGATTATCGACAGCTTAATCAAGTTACGATAAGAATAAGTACCCTCTTCCAAGAATTGAAGATTTGTTTAACCAATTGAAGGGTGCTTCAGTATTCTCCAAGATCGACCTTAGATCTGGATACTATCAAATGAAGGTTAAAGAGTCTGTCATACCTAAGACTACTTTCAAGACTCGATATGGTCACTACGAGTTCCTAGTGATGCCATTTGGTCTGACCAACGCCCTTGCCGCATTTATGGATCTCATGAACTTAGTTTTTAAAATTTATTTAGATAAGTTTTTCATGGTCTTCATTGACGACATTCTTATCTACTCGAAAGATGAAACTGAGCACTCGAAGCATCTATGAATTGTGTTACAGACTCTTAGAGATAATCAACTCTATACCAAATTCAGCAAATGTGAATTATGGTTACCCAAAGTATCTTTTCTCGGACCTGTAATTTCGGCCTCTAGAATTAAGGTTGATCCGAAAAAGATTCAATCGGTGATTGAATAGAGATCTCCGAGGAATATTGGTGAAGTCTGAGGTTTCCTTTACTTAGCTAGATAATATTGAAGGTTTGTTAAAGGATTTTCGATTTTAGCCATGCCCCTAACTAAGCTACTTCGTAAAGATGTGCCATTCATATGGTCTGAAGAACAACAAAGAAGCTTTGACTAATTGAAAGAAGTACTTACCCGAGCTCCAGTGTTAACTCGACCGGAATCGGGGAAAGAATTTACGTTGTTTAGTGATGTTTCTCACTTGGGTTTGGGATGTGTTTTAATGCAAGGAGACAAAGTGGTAGCATATGCTTCTCAATAATTAAAATCTCATGAACTGAATTACCCAACCCATGATTTGGAACTTGTTGTAGTAATATTTGCCTTAAAAAATATGGAGACACTATTTGTATGGAGAGAAATGCTACCTTTACACCGATCACAAAAGCTTGAAATACCTCCTTACAGAAAAGAAGCTCAATATTAGGCAAAGACGTTGGATCGAGCTGCTTAAAGACTATGATATAATCATAAATTATCACCCGGGGAAGGCTAATGTTGTAGCTGATGCACTCAGTCGTCAACATACTTGTGGTTAGTATTCGATTCAACTGAACCTCCCCTTATTCCCATTCGATATATATATATATATATAAACATATATATAGATATCATCTGATATTACCTTGGAAATATTTGTAGCCTTATCCTTCATCAATGCTTGCCTTCGAATTGGTAGGAAGCAACGGGCCTTGGCTTCTATTCGAATTCACTCTGATATAATATCAAGAATTTGATCGTTGCAACAGTTAGATTCCGAATTACAAGGAATTAAGCTCAAGCTTGATGGAAGTGCTAAATCATACTTTGTTCTAAAGGAAGTTAGACTACTCGATTTTTGAAACAGGGTGTGTATTCCCAATGATCTAAATTTAAGAATGGAAATCCTTCAGGAAGCCCACAATAGTTCCTTTTCAATACATCCCGGATCAATGAAGATGTACACAGATTTGAAGAGTCTCTATTGGTGGCCCGTGATGAAATCTGCTATAACAGACTTTGTATCTAAGTGTTTGGTTTGTCAGAAAGTGAAGGCAGAACATCAAGCTCGTTCAGGATTGCTTCAGCCTATTGAAATTCCACAATGGAAATGGGAGCAAATAACAATGGACTTTGTTAGTGGATTGCCTTTATCACCAAAGAAGAATAATGCAATATGGGTGATTGTAGATAGGTTCTCAAATTCAACTCATTTTCTTCCTATCTGAATGAACATGAGCCTAGATCAGCTAGCCGAACTCTACATTCGAGAGGTTATCAGGCTACATGGTATTCCTACGTCAATAATTTCTGATCGGGACCTTAGATTTACTTCTAGATTTTGGAAATCTCTGTAGAAAGCTCTTGAAACTAAAATCAATCTCAGTATAGCCTTTCATCCTCAATTAGATGGTCAATCTGAAAGAATTATCCAAGTGTTAAAAGATATGTTACGAGCTTGTATAATCGATTTTGGAAAGAATTGGGAGAAAGCTTTACCCTTGGCGGAATTCTCGTACAACAATAGCTACCAATCTTCTATTCAAATGGCCCCCTTTGAAGCTCTTTATGGTAGAAAATGTAAGACTCCTTTATTTTGGTCGGAGTTGGGAGAAAGTAAAGCTTTAGGACCCCAATTGCTTCGAGAAACAGAAGAACATGTACATATCATTTGTAATCGATTGATAGACGCCTTCAATCGACAAAAAGCTTATGCTAATCGAAAAAGATGGGATATT
The DNA here is from genome assembly GCA_019671005.1 of Hibiscus mutabilis. NCBI lineage: Eukaryota > Viridiplantae > Streptophyta > Magnoliopsida > Malvales > Malvaceae > Hibiscus > Hibiscus mutabilis. The sequence continues at coordinate 49,270,903 of CM033711.1, forward strand.
CAATATGATGTGGGAGATAGAGTGTTCCTCAAGATATCTCCATGGAAGAAAGTATTCAGATTCGATAAGAAAGGAAAACTTAGTCCTCGTTTATAGGACCTTTTGAGATAATAGAAAGGATTGGCCCTGTTGCTTATCGATTGGCTCTTCCAAAAGAATTCAATAAAATAAACAATGTGTCTCATGTATCAATGATACGTAGCTATCAATCTGATCCTACTCACATCCTCGAGCAGGATGAAATTGAATTGAATCAGGATTTATCCTACGTGGAAGAACCAATTCAAATTCTTGATCGTGAGGTTAGGAGGCTACGAAACAAAACAATCTCCATTGTCAAAGTTTTTTGAAGGAATCATGGGAGTAAAGAAGCTACTTGGGAGCCTGAATCTACCATGAGAGAACAATATCCGCAACTTTTCTCTTCAGGTAAAATTCGAGGACGAATTTCCCTTTAGGGGGATGGATTCGTAACATCCTAAATTTTGATATAGGAGAAAGCCATGTATTGATTCTTAAGCAATTGAAATAAATGACTATAAATGATAGTGTGAAGGACCTATTCGAAACTTAAGCAAACTAAGAGTTATAAACTGAAATGACCAAATGGATTAGTTGATAACAATTGTGGTTTGCATAGTAAGTTATAATTAGTTAGGTGATGGATGTTGTGTCCTTTGGAGGACAAGGCACGTGTATGAGAAAAGAATAATGGAACAAACAAATCATCATCCCCTTCTTCATACTTCTTCTTAGAACCAAATGATAGAGAGATAGTGAGAGAAAGGGAGAAATCATCCATGGTGATGTTTTGCTAGAATTGTTGGTGAATTGAGGTTTATATTAGACTTGCATGATTAAAGGAAGTAAGTTTCTCCTTTAAATTCTCTTTATGGTCCGAATTAGCTATGTGATTGTTGTAGATGAGTTAGTGTTTGTTTGATTGTAGTTCTTGCCGGATTAAAGAATTAGCTTGATTATAGTTCATCATGAATTTGGGGAGTTATTGATTTAAGCTTGATGTAGAAATCATATGTATTTGTAATGTAGATATTGTATTGCTCGAATGATGCTCCATGCTGGAATTTAAGTCGTAAATTTGTATGATCGGAATCAAAATGGAACCAAATTTGAAAGGCTACATGTTCGTGTATAGCATGGAATGAATCTATTTATACATTTGGTGTTTTGGATTGTTTAAACTTCAATTGGATGATTAGAATTTGATTTAATAAATTATAAGTACATAATGAAACATTAAGAAAATAGGGGAGGAGTTTAGAATGAGTCTAGATGAATGTTTAGGAGGATTGGGACGAATACAAAGCGCCCTACTTGGTCATAACATCCTTAATGAAATAGCTTTGGAAATTTATATATTATATATGGCTTGATCTATAAACCAGTAACTATTATGTATGTAGTAAGGTGCGAGATTGTTACAATGCTAAGAACTATGAAATGGAGTTAAAATGAGAGTCTTAAGGACTGTTATATGACTTTACAAAGGGAATGGAAACTGCCCTGCTCAAACAGTTTCCACTTGGGACTGTTTCGAGGTGAGTGACTTATTTAGACAATGCTGAGATTCAAAATGGGTGTTAGACAATGAATTAAAGCATGTTAACTTATTAAGAACGTTTAGAACTTATAATTTACTTGAAGCGTGTTAATTGAACAAAATGGTAAAGGGCCAATAGATGGGCAGTTCCGAACACCCTTGTGACTCATGAAATGACTGTTTTATATTTGTAGTTCATACAATATCTTAAATTGTTTAACCATGGGAACTTTTCGATACGATTAATGATGTGAACTGGTTAGGTATGAAATATTGATAAGGTAATTGTTGTTTAGAGGATAGAAAGTTTATTAAGCACCATTTTGAGACTTGTTATGTATGAGTGTATCAATTATATGCCAATTCAGTTTATTTTGGGCTGGTTTTAATGCATTGTTAAATTATTCTTATAATTAGACAAAAGGGCAATTAATCAAGAGGACATGGGCAACCGAGAGTAATGATTCGCGATCAAGAATAACTTGGAGTATTTGTGAATATAATTTTGTTTAAGTAAGCATATATTGTTGAATTCCTTTTTAATTTACTTGGTTAAATGGCAGGGCTTGATCGGCCTATAATTGCTTGGAGTTGCTATTTTTTGGTAAGGTGATAGTGGCCAAGGTAAGTGGAACAATCACTTGTACCCTTTTTATAAATGAATCATGAGTTGGTTCCTTAAAAGGTTTAATGTAAAAATCTAGTGTATTTGGCAATGTACTCGATGAATTAAGAAGAATAAGGATCGAACAATCAAATAATTCACATGTATGTTTCAATAGTATATGATACTATTACTTGGAAAGGAATAATCCAATAGACTATATGCTTTAATGGTACTGATTACCATTGCCTGAAAATGCATAAGCAAATTATAAACTTCAATGGTACTAATCACCATTGTCTGATGATGCTGAAATAAATAAAATATATACTTCATTGGTATTGACTACCATTGCCTGGTAATGCTTGAACAAATATATTATGTACATCAATGGTTTAAGTTACCATTGCCTGATAAAACCCAATTGCATAGATTACACATTCAATGGTACATGTTACCATTGCTTGATAATGTTTGAGTGATTATGCCCTTCTATACTTTAGCTAATCAATCCATGTTCAACGATGTAGTATGCCCAAGATAGATTTGGTTATTAAACTAATCAACTAATGTAGTTTCTTGATTGCACATTTTTATTAGATGCATGATTCTGCTACTTTGTATTTATGCTTAAATGAGCCTCTTGTCGGGTGAATTCTGAACTTGCATTTACCTTGTTGTTATTTATGTTCGAAGCCAGCCACCTAATTACTCACCCTGCCTCTTTTTAGGTGAAGCTAGTCTATAGTTAAATCGTGGAAGTAAAGCAAGATCACTCAAGGCAACAAAAGTATGTTATGTTTTGTTATGTGAACTCCTAGAATGTGGCACTATCTAGAATTCTAAGCTTGAAAATCTTTAGATTTGTTATGGTGGGATGTAATTATACAATAGCATGACTTATATATAGACTTTGTGTATGATTGATCTTTGGAAATTGTTTGAATTGACTAGAATAGCTATGGATGAATTTTTGAATGTTGTAGTCTCATGCTAGGGATTGTTTTGATTGCTTGTAAGCTATATAGAATGGTTTTGATCTTATTTATAGCATACACTCAGGTGATCCAATGACCTAAGTAGATAATTAAAAGACTATGGACAAAAATGATCTTACTTATGCACTTAAGTGGTTTAATGGATTCATGTCTTGTAGAAACTTTGGAAATTCGCATAGTCCTTATTCGGTCTCATAGATAATGTCTTAAAATTGCAAATTCATAACGGTTAATTGAATGAATCTGATAACCTTCACTACCCGAATTGTCATATAACTGTCTTCTATGTTTTGGATTAAAGTTGCCTTGTTTCATTTGCAATTGCCTTTATACTTCTTTGGTGCTTATATATTGTGTTTAATGCTTGTATTCTAAAGGTCTCACCATGATCCTCCTCTTCGAGTACTAACTTGTTCGACAAGTTAGATTGTCTTCTCCTAGAACAATGCTATCTTCTAGGTCTGGTGTTGGGATATTACAGCTTTCACAAGATAAGATGCAAGCTATCTTGTATAGAGATAATGCAAAATTTATATCTTAAGGTGGATACATCAAATATGATAAAACGAAACATATTTCTTCAAAGTTTCGTCCTTCATGATCTTCAGAAGAATAGAATTCGATGAATCCTTTCAAGCAGTAATTTGTAAGATATATTCACTAGTGCATAGTCTACTTCAACATTTGAAGATTATATTCAAGACTAAATTATAAAGATTCAAAGATCTTATGTGATGTCTTCATGAGGGGGAGTAAATACGCATTGCACTCTTTTTCCCTTAACCGAGGTTTTGTCCCAATGGGTTTTCCTAGTAAGGTTTTTAATAAGGCAACATGTTATGCGTATCAAAGATGTGTGTACTCTTTTTCCTTCACTAAGAATTTTTTCCCACATGATTTTTACCTTAGTAAGGTTTTAACGAGGCACATTATCTTCATGGATATCCAAGGGGGAGTGTTATGAATATCTTTATTTATGGTGGATATCCATATATTAAATTAAATGAGACTTTAATGTACTTTATTATTAGGGTTTAATACCCATTGGAATAAGAGTTTCCATCTTATGCCTATAAATATAGAGTTTGGAGAAAGCATTGTATATAACCCTACTTTGAGAATATAATACAAGTCCCCCTCTTTGTCTCTCATTTTGTTCTTGCTCATCTATAACTCTTTGCTTTATTCACAACAATAAACAATATATAAAAATCATAGAAACGTTTCTACGATTCACCAATAGTAAACATTTCAATAAAGTTAATTGTGCTATAATTATTATAAAGTGACCCATATAAATGTTGAACAAAATTTTTCAGCCCCCACTCCCTACCCCCATTGGTGCCCTACCACTAATACAGTGACACATGTATTATTTTATTAATTCATTTTTTTGTCATTAATAAATCACCGTTAACCCACGTTAACGTTAAAATAAGAAGGAAAGGATTCCAAAAGGAAAATCAGATGATTCCTAAAAATACATTTTTTGAAAATATTGCGACCTTTCTCAAAATCAAGAACCCATTCCTAAATTACCTTCTCTAAGAAATTGTTTTCTTCCTCAAAATCAACTAGCCCTGATTAGTTCAACCATTGAAGTTTTATATGTAAAGATGGATTCAAAACTGAGAAGGGATTCATATCTTAATCGGTATGTTTGACTTTTCTTTTCCTTTTTCGTTATATTTTAATTTATTTAGAGGATGTTCATCTTGATTGGTTTTCTATAAGATCTATTATTGATGTATTGTTTTTGAATGAATAATTAAAAAAATATTTTTTCTGATCCCTAATCTTTTAACTGAGCAATGTTAAAATTCTTGAAATTAGATATTTTTGGGCTTAGGGTTAGCCAAATTATACTTGCTCTATTGATAATTTAAAGAGATAAAATTGTTCAAATTATTGAAGTTTTGTCATCTGTTGATATTTTAAAGCAAGCTTTTAATAATCGTTATAGTTCTTGAAATTTAATTTATGCTTTGAAAAGTAAAGATAATTTTATAGATTAAGACTATGCTTAGGGCTATTCCTTTTGATCGTCAATTATTTCCAGGGAGTGAGGCCACGAAGAAAGGTGTACAGAAAAAAAGACTGGTGTTAACGTGATTAGTAAAACAGATTGGTGTTCTAGAGAAAAATAAGATAAGAATTTGATCTCTTGATGTCCTCTAAATATTAATACTAGTGAGAGTTTGTTGGAATAATACTAGTATCAAGTGTTCAAAATTTCAGACAACTATATTGCTTTGTATAACTTAAAATTCATGGAAAAAACAACATGGCGGATCATAGCTTCAATGGCATCATTGCATGCTAAGTTGCTAACTTAGGAGCAAGTAATCTTATTTAAATATTTCCTTTCTACATCTCATAATCTACCTAGTTAAGGTATAAAATATTATCAACATTTTCAAAGTAAGGAATATTGTTTTATGTGTGCTCTGTCTTATGTAGTTTAGTAAGGAATATGTATATATTTTCATATCAAAATTTTATAACCCAAAACAGTAGTTGTTATAACTATCTCATCCTAGCTTATTTATAATTTGACTGTGTACTAATATGGTGGGTAAATATTAAATGAATTAAGCAGTTGAGAAAGTAATTATGAAAAAAAAAACTTTGTTTAAGAATGATTCCTTACCAATAAATAGAGGGTGAGGAGATTACAAGTGGAAGAATTCAGATTTGAGGTTACTATATTAGCAATAGTAATGATCGAACACTAGCAAAGAAACTTAGCTGTTTTTTTATGAGTTTATTTACTTTAAATTGGATATAATTTCTAATTCATAGTATTCGTAGATAATATATTAATAGAAGGTGATCTTTATAAAGATGAGCTTCAACTCTTAAGTTATAATAGTTGAATAATTTTCTTAAAGATTTATGAAAGACTTTAAGTGGGAAAGGTTAAAGGTGAAAATTATGATTTTGTTCTTTGTTTTTAATTATTGCTCAATTCATATCATGTGTACAATACAAGTAGTATAATATTTCTTGTGTGTGTGATTTAACATTTTGAGAGGTTTGAATTTGGAATCACAATGTGACACGCTTTTTCAATTATGGAATAAATGAGAAGATCGTGAATTGTACAGTCGATGCATTGGCCAGGACTTGGCCAAGATTGGAGTGGATTGGACTGTCATGTTTACTATTTGATGGATGAATAGGTGGTTTAATTCAAATTATGTTTCAGCTATGTTTGATCGAGTTTTGAGTTGATGTTGTATTCCTGTGGTGTTTCATTCAAATTATGTTTCAGCTGTGTTTGATAAGTTTTGAGTTGATGTATTGTAATTTGTCGATTGTGATGTGTTTTGCCGTGAGAATATCTTCTTTTGATCACCAAATGGTCTATTGTATTCCTCTCATGTATGTAATTTATTTTCATACGCCTCTAATAAAATTTCATTCGTTGCTCAATATGAAAAAATAGTTAAATCTAATTAACAAAGAGCAAAACAAATCTCCTAGTAATATAGCAAGTAGCATCTTCTCTCATAAATTAAACAAGCTTAAATGAATCACTAATATTTTAAAAAGATAAAAAAAAAAGCAAGACATTTAAAATTTGCATTTCACCAATATTTGAAGTCTAATAGTTCATCTACTCTTTTATTTTTCTTCTACACTTTCTCTTTGTGACGCTTGAGCTTGTGATATTTGAGCTTACAAATATTAAAAAGATAAAATAAATAGCATAATTAAAATAAAATAAAGTAACAATAAAATTTTATTTTTTACAATAGAAAAATTACCTGCAATGAATCCACAATACTTGTAATTGAAGATTGATTCATGATGTTGTCCAAATTAGGGTTCCACTGTTGCTTATTAATGCACAAAAAGTTAGAAAAATATAAAACCAATAATAATCTTTATATAAGACAGAGATATCATAAAACTTAAATACCTGTATATATTGAAATATAGGTTGCCCACATGAATTTAAAACATCTGAATCGACGATTTTCTGATTGTGAACAAGATATTATATTAAAAATATAAAATGTTAATAAATATTTAAGAGTAATATATAAAAATATTAATAATTTATCATTTTTACCTCTTTTTCTCGTACACTATTTCCTGATTGTTCACATCGACGATTCCTTTTCTTTGTGGCTTTTTTAGAGCATTTTTTGGTCGAATCGACGATCTATCTCCTTTCCTCCTAGGTTTACACTTGACTCCTTTAGCTATTTGCCATTATTCTCAGTTTGTTTAGTCTCATCAACTTGACGAATCTTGTTTTTACTACACATGTTCAAAGATTCTTCGATCGATAATTGCTTCAAGGTCGTCTCAACTTTACTTAATGTCTTTTCTCCATCACTCATAACAATCTCAAATGAATGTTTACTCATTATTGCTCGTGCCGCTAAATGAGAATACCATCTAAGTAAAGTTTTGTACCGTGATCCTACATCTACTTTAGGATCATTTGATCTTGTAGACATTGAAGAATTTCTTGTAACTCCAACATTTGATTCCTTCATCCATCTTTTCAAAATGTATTGGTTTGGAATTCATTTGAAATTTTGAAATGAAAGCACCTTCCATGCATGGGAACATAAAATGCCAACAAATTCAAATTTTTTTCGACTACAATTGATTGTAGAATTTGAAGAGTCAAATGTAACAGTATGGTGATGAGCTTTTCCTGAAGAAATGACTTCATAACTAGTAATAGTCCCTATAGTTTCAATAATGTGCATCTCACAGTCCCAAGTAAGCCATATTGCTTTCTAAAAATCTTTAAATACTGTTAAAGTATACACATCTGCGGCATGCTTCAGCACCTCTACAGGGTATGGAAGAGATGGCTTACTTTGATTGTTCTTAAAATCAGCTTTTAGCTCTTCATAACGTCTATCAGCCAGTAAAATTTCAAAGTGGAGAAAGAAACAAGTAAATCATAGTTATAACCAATGTACATCTTTATTTGATTATTCATACTCTCACTTATTTGATTAGTTGACATATATGCACAAAAAGTTTGTCTTTCGTAGACTAAAGCCCATTTTTCTCTCAACTCGAATTGTTTTTGCAACCAAATGTTATTCTCCAAATTGTATTTTACAAGCATTTGATCCCATGCACTTAAAAATTTTTCCTCTTCATCGTAATCATAAACACAACTACTAAAATCTTTAGTAAAGCTACTAAATCTCTCAAACACATCACTAAGATGCTTAGCTGCATTTTGATACATATGACACACACATAATCGATGACATGCTTCAGGCCATTGTGAAGCAAGTGCTTTCGCCATTGCAGTATCTTGACCTGTAAGAATCGTAAATGGTTTTTCCCTGACATTGCTTTTGAAAACGAATCAAATAACCATATAAAGGTATTGCATGTTTCATCATACAACAAGGCTGCACCAAAGATGACACTTTGCTTATGATGATTAACACCAACAAATAATGCAAAAAGGCCTACCCTCTTTATTTTTTCTATATGTTGTATCAAAACACACCACATCTCCAAAAGATTCGTAATCTAATTTCATCCTACTATCTGTCCAGAAAATATTTGTTACGAAATCATCAAGATCGCCCTGAATGGCATATGAAAAATTTGGATCATCATGTTGCATATTTTGTAGATACTCAAATACCCCGCCAGTATCTCCAACTTTAATCTCTTTTGTTCTTCTAGTATGTAAGTAATTGCTGTAGTCTTCAGGAATAAAACCAAGATTCTCGATCCCACCAACTTTTCTAGCTAAAAATCCAACACTTTCTTTTGGTGCTAGTCCTGAGCGATCAGCGATTTCAAGTTCCACAGCTTGGGCAAGGTTAATTTTCCTTTGAGATCTAAGAAACATACGCTTAGAAGGAGAAGCCAATGCCTGAGTATGATCTGCAATAAATTATGTAACTCGAAATTTACCATTAACTCATGAAACTTTTAATACAGCCAAGCACCCAAATATTGTTTCTGGTCGGTGACATTTTACATCATCATCTCGTTTATCCTTTATTCGGATACCTTGACAAGAACAACAAAAAACTCCATTTAACCAATGACCATGCGAATCTTTATGTCCTTTTTACTTTTTCTGATACTAAATCCCACCTCCTTGGCATACTTGTTGTAAAAATCATAAACATCTCATTCTATGTCGAATTCCATGCCAACTGTCGGAATAATTTCATCAGACAAATTTGCATGAACAGAAGTAGCATAATTAGTATAAGAGTCAATCTTACTCGGAACCTTATTTTGTTTGAAAATTTGTTTATCCAACGGTTCAATTGATGAAACCACTTCTACAAACTCAAATCTTCTGCACAATTGATTTTTGATTGTCGCACTTATATCTCCGTCCATAACCTAAAATAACAAATTTAGTTATTTTTAAAAGTATTAATAAAATTATTTACAATTATCACAATATAAAAAATGTCATATAATTTTACTAGATTAAGTATTGTTTCTAATAACCAATATAATCACGAAAGTTTTTAAAAGAAGAAATTTGACAAAAAGAAAATAAAATGAAGGTAAATAAAAACAAACCGTATTAAACAGTCATCGAATACTCTTACCTTAAAGCTTTTTTTATCAATATTTGAGAGCAGTTTGGAGAGTTTTTATCAATAGTTGATTACACCTTTGAAAGATCTAATCGACAATAAGCAGTAAATTTGAACAATGGTAATGGCATAATGAATGTCTATTTTTATAGGCATCAAGAGACTTTTTGGGGTTTGACGTGCAAAAGAAGTAAATCAAATATTAAATGTATCAACTTTTTGGGATTTAACGTGCAAAAGAAGATCAAATATTAAGTGTAGGTATCAACTTTTGAGGACTTGACGTGCAAAAGAAAAAACACATTAATAGACTTGTTAAATAAAACAATTGTTATTAAAGATGCAAATCCAAGTTACATTTAACCCCAAAGTTAATATAGAACAACACATGTATTCACCAAACACTCCCTCAAGTCAAAGTTTTAGACAAAATCAACGTTTTACTAGAACCATTGAAACACACTATCGATAGGCAGTTAAATTTGTTGGCTAACTACCTCTTCTAAAAATTGTAGACCTCCAAATCCAATAAACGTCGAGAACACATCGAGAACCATAATCCTCCAATTACACCATAGCGACAACCCAACTGCTCAAGAATAGAACATCCACATCGATTAAGTATGTCATATAACCTTGGTCAATGGAAGTTCTAACATTGCGCAAACAAAGAACATAAATCAATGTATCTAGCAAAATCAAAATAAACAAGATTCATAAAACTTCAAAGTTCTAACATTGCGCAAACAAAGAACATAAATCAATGTATCTAGCAAAATCAAAATAAACAAGATTCATAAAACTTCAACCTGCACATCGCATTAACGCATAGTGCAAGGACAAATCTGCATGCACATCGTACAAACACACCACCACCAAGATTCGTCAAAACAAGGATGCCTGGACAATACCCCAAGATCCAAACATCCCAACAATTCAGAACGATATGCCATTTAAGAAGATGCCTTATTACAGTAAGTAATCATTCTTAAGCAAAGTTCAATTCATTTGACATTTACTCATTATTTTAAAGCACAATTAAATTATGAATAAGCTTGAACGAGGTAGTTATAACAACTACTGTTTTTGGTTATAAATTTTGATTTCAAAACATATATATTCCCTACTAAACTACATAAGACAGAACATACATAGTGTGATTTTATGTACTGTTCTTTCTAATTGGATACACTACAGCAACAAACAATGTAAAAATTTCATGTTTTAAACTCACTTTATTTTATACATTAACTAGGTAGATTATGAGATGCAGAAAGGAAATAATTAAATAAGATTACTTGCTCCTAAGTTAGCAACTTAGCATGCAATGACGCCATTGAAGCTATGATCCACCATGTTTTTTCCATGAATTTTAAGTTATACAAAGCAATAAAAGTTGTCTGAAATTTTGAACACTTGATACTAGTATTATTCCCAACAAACTCTCACTAATATTAATATTTAGAGGACATTAAGAGATCAAATTCTTACCTTCTTTTTCTCTAGAACACCAATCTGTTTTACTAATCACGTTAAAACCAGTCTTTTTTATGTAGAACACCAATCATCTCTTTTGTTTTTCTTTAGCTCAATTTCTTTTCTTCGTGACCTCACTCCCTGGAAATAATTGACGATCAAAAGGAATAGCCCTAAGCATAGTCTTAATCTATAAAATTATCTTTACTTTTTAAAGCATAAATTAAATTTCAAGAACTATAACGATTCTTAAAAGCTCGCTTTAAAATATCAACAGATGACAAAGCTTCAATAATTTGAACAATTTTATCTCTTTAAATTATCAATAGAGCAAGTATAATTTGGCTAACCCTGAACAGAAAAATATCTAATTTCAAGAATTTTAACATTGCTCAGTTAAAAGATTAGGGATCAGAAAAAAATAATTTTCTAATTTTTCATTCAAAAATAATACATCAATAATAGATCTTATAGAAAACCAATCAAGATGAACATCCTCTAAATAAATTAAAATATAACGAAAAAAGAAAAAAAGTCAAACATATCGATTAAGATATCAATCCCTTCTCAGTTTCGAACCCATCTTTACCAATAAGAACTTCAATGGTTGAACTAATCAGGGCTCGTTGATTTTGAGGAAAAAACAATTTCTTAAAGAATGTAATTTTAGGAATGAGTTCTTGATTTTGAAAAAGATTGCAATTTTTTCGGAAAATGTATTTTTAGGTATCATCTGATTTTCTTTTTGGAATCTTTTCCTTCTTGTTTTAACATTAACATGGGTTAACAATGATTTATTTATGACAAAAAATAAAAATAAAATAAAAAAATTAATAAAATAATACAGATATTACTGTATTACTGGTGGGGGCTATCAATGAAGGCAGGGAATGGGGGCAGAAGGATTCTGTTCATAAATGTTTATCATTCCATTATAATAGCGAAAGTTTTAATAAATATCTTATCAGCTTAAATTAAATTAGTGTAAACCATTAAACGTTTTAATAATTGTACCGAATCACTCGGTGACAAAATCATGGGTATTTCGTTTGATTATTAGTATCATAGCAACAATTTTGATTGAAAAATTAAAAACTTATCTGTTCCACAAATAATACAAAATCACGATAATTTGTTCGTATTAGATTAAAATTTAAAAATATGTCTTAAGATTTTTAGACCCAAGAAATAGCATACACAAATATAATTTACGGTAAAAAAACTATTTTTTAACTGATTTAAAAATAAACAAAAACTTTATACTGCAGTTCTAGATGAATGTAAATTGGAAGCATAATTTTGTTGAGGCATGTTAAACAGTTTCCTTAACTCAGATTCATCATTTTTTTATGTTAAAAAATCTCTCTCAAGATAAATTAATAAATGTTCACCATAAGTGGTACAGCTACAGTAAACTAAATAAATTTAATTGTGTCTTCTTCTATCACAGAATAGAGCAAATTTGAAAAAATAAAAAGGTGGACTAGATTATGCTTTTTGAAGTTAATAAGTTGTCATTCCTATTTATAGGAGAGAGGACAGTAGTTTCAGGGATGACAACCGAAGGGTTTAAAGAGAATTAAAGGTCCATAACGAACATTAAATGGCTAGAGAAAATGAAGAGTCACATCAATATTATGCCACATATTCTAAAATATTTTAGATTTAAGCATATTATACATCAATTTAAAAGTCTTATAAAATAAAATATAAACTATAATATTTATTATTTAAATCTTCAATTTTACTAATAAATAATATGCCTCAAAGTCACAAGATATCCATTATTTTTTCAAGATAAACTTAAATCACAAGAATCTTTCATAAAACTCTGGAAATTAATCGTACAAATATATACTAAAAAAACACACGTGATTAGTACCAAATCTAAAATCCTACATCATGAAAATGAAAAATCTTCACTGTGAAACAATCGGAAAAAAATATCAATTAATTCTAATGATTTATCATGATGAGGCATTGATGTCATTTGTTAAAATTAAATTATAAATTAATATAATATTTAACTTACAATTTATCATGCCAAATCAGAAAAATAAAATACTAGATGCGGAAGCGTATCTAAATATATATGTATGTTGAAAAACTTGAATCTTGATATTGAAAGATTGAATCTTTGATATTGATCTCCAAGAAGATATGTTTTCTATTGACATAAAATTCTCTGACGGAAAAAATGTTAACTTATTTCTTAGGAACTACTACATTTTTATATAACATATTAAATCAACTTTTAAGCATTTATAACTATGTCCCTCGTCAACTTATAAATACGACTTATGACATCTACATTTTTATTTTCATGATACTTTGATACCTATAATACTCCTAACATAATTAGTCATTTAATTTTATATCATACTTTATAATTCATTATATATTATACATATGTGCCTACAATCGAGGTTTTAATCCAACATTTTTCGCCAGAACCTTCGAATAATTCTGTCAATAGTGTCACATATCTTTATTGGTGCCTTAAAACAAGATGTGGTATATTGGAAGGCTGGATAGAGTGGATTTATTAAGTGTAAGTTTATTTACCGGGAGATAAAACATTAAAACGCCATATCAGTAACTTTGAATGGAATTCGTCAATGATAGACAGAAACAATTTGTCTTTGTTCTTTTAAGTGACGTGAAATTTAAATGCTTGTATTGATTTTAAATTTCATTGTAATGGTTAGTTTGGAATTTTACGACGACTTGATAATCAAATAATGGTAGAAAAAATTAGAGATTTGATGGGTGAAGATGGGATAAATAAGAATATGATGGTTTGAAAATTTTAATTTATCAGGAAAATGATGTGGGAAAATGTGTTGTGGATTTATTTAATTGGTTGAGGGGGTGAAGTGGTGAAAATAATTCATGAAATAATTTCTCGTGTATTTGTAATATCTAAACATGGTCCAAACGTTACATCTAAATCTAGAATGTCACATTTGTCACAGAGACCCAAAAAATCAAATTTTAGACAAATTTTATTCAAAACACCAAGATTTACATAAAAAATTTGAACAAAAAAATCGTAGGTAGAAGATAAGAACTTTTACAATATTGAACAAAAGAGACTGTAAGAGTGTCTAAATGCATTTAGGGTTTGGGCAACTTATCAAACCTTTTGATTCGTGTGTTGCAAACTTTAAAACTTAATTTTTTATTTTTAGGGATATGTTGTTTGTTTACAACGAAAATTTATATAAAAAATAGGGTTTTTACTTTACCTTGTACTCTTTCGTATCACGGAGGACACTAGAGGGGAATTCAGTCTACAAAGGACATCAGTCTACGAAAATACCAACAAAGAACAATATCCAGAGAACACCAACAGAAATCTTCAGCGAAAACCACCAGTAAACAGAGAAAATATATATCTTCTGAAAAAAATTTGTGTCATACAATTTTAACACAATCAAAATGAAGAGCAAACAAATATGGATGAGCATTCGGGGAGGAGGCCATTTAGGGAGCTTAAGAAAATAAGGAATTTAATATTCCATCACTTATCGTGAAGGGCTAGGATTAATTCTAGCAAAAGATGGTGGAAATCAGTGGTGCAAGGCTTGCCATCACATTCCATAACATAAACTTGGTATTTTTACCGTTCAAGGACTTCATCTTTCCTTAAATTCATTGATCACACATCAATGGCATTTAACTATTTGATTTTGCAATCAATTCTCGAAAAAGACTAATTTAACAATTGACAAACCATAATTAATGGGGTGAATCTCATACATATTAATTATTAAATAATCAATTACATATTTTTTATTGTCAGTTTCAAAAAAAAATTAAGGATTTTACACCTTAGATTCAACAAATCTAAGGTGTAAAATCTTTAGTTCTTGGTTGGTTCTTGTTAATATGCTTCATCCTTTTTCTTTGTTGATTGGTAGTGTTTAGTTTTGGTTAACTAATTTAAAGGTTAAACCTTAATCCATATGTTTAGAGAATCCATTTATTGATGTATCTGTAATACCCCACACCTAGCCTAGAAGGTATTACTCAACTAAAGAAGAACAAGCTAGCTTGATGACCAAGCTAGTATTTGGGCAAACCAAAAAAACAACTCAAGATCAAACAACCAACCCAAGGGGAACACACATTGGTACTAAAGTCATCATGCAGTCGAACCAAAAGATGAATATGTCTAGAATTACTTAATTATTTAGATTACCATAGAGATGAGTCGAAATGGGTTTAATTAATTAGGACATAGGTAAATTAAACAAGCAAGTTAGAACATAACTGAATTCTTTGATCTTACAAATAGATAACAAGTACTTAGGTAAATCTTTCATTCACATAGAATAATGGTAATATTGGTCCATCAAAGATATTTACTAACTACTTTCACATTCTATTATTTAAGCTTAACCGATTCAAGATCATGAATTAATAGAATTCCCAAATGAGTCAAACAAGCATCAACATCGAGGTTACCATTGTCAAAACCAACCTATGTGATACTTTTATATCAATCTAAGTTAATATCAACCAACTACTCCAATGATCACCCATAATCAAGCAAAACATCGAACCAACCATGACAGATACAAAGGTTTAGAAGTTATTTACATAACATTAAGAGGTAAACAAAATGTCATGACTTAGTTACATATGCTAGTGCCACCTTCTAGGAGTTTATAATGTAAACACAAAACATACTCTCAAATATCCTTGTGACCTTGCTTAGTCTCCCAAGCTTGATTTAGTATCAGCTTTTCCTGAAAATAACAAGGTGAGCTATTAGAATATTAGCCACGAAAGCCAATAAAACGATATGAGTATAAGGCAATTTAGGAATTCATTTCTATACATGAACGGTTAGCTCAAAGATCATCTCTATCAAGGCTAACACAAATCAACTTAGACTGATTCATTTAGATCATGCTCACTATTTATCAAGAAAGTGGGTTTAATTCAAAGTTTCATCTTTCATGGATTTCGATTCATAACCTAGCTTCCTAGAGAAGATTAATATCTACTTTCTAATCAAGAAAAGTACTTAATCATGCATGAAATGTCCACTTTTATTAACAAGACCCCAAGCAACCTTTGTTGTTAACAATAGCATTGACTAGTTACTAGCCTAGAACCATAATTTCATTTCGAAGCAATCAATTAGCAATGGTAAGGGTTACCATTGGAATTCATATAGAATCGAGGATGTGCAAGGGTACAATAGTACCAACAAGGGACCGTAGCCCGAATCAAGCTGATCTCATAATCTATTGGCATGCCAAACAAGCTAGGACCAATACTAATCAAGGCTTTGATATATTTTCCAATGGGCCATTTGCATACTTTTAGATTTACATGAATTCAATCTTAATCTCAATATGCTAACTATAGCATTATAAAATCAACCAATCACATTCATGCTTGATTAACAAATCTAACATACAATCTTACATTGGCAAACTTACCTCACCAAGACTCAAGCTAGCATAGATCATTTAAGCATTCAAGCCTCAAATTGACATTCATCTAGACTTTGGAATTATTCAAGCATTCTAAGCTTAATTTAAAACATAGGTTAGACTCACAGTTACGCCGAGCTACTGTTGATCTTGTATCACTACTCCCTTTTGTCTTTCATCCCCGTGATCAACTCCTTTCATGTCTAATATAGCAACAGTTGCGCAATGCATTAGAATCAATCCATTGACAATTATTTGACATTTATTTATCACACACACATGCTCAAGCAAGCCTTAAGGTGGTATTTACCATGCTTCTATAACTAATCCACATATCACCTCAACAAGATTCCATGATTAAATAATTTGGAACATTAAACTTATCTTAATATACAAAGCAGTCCCCTATTGTTGCAGTCAATTCGAAACTGCCTATGTGCTACCCTATACACCTTTGTTCCTTAATCAACATTTCAATCAAGTTTATATTAACAGTTTACCAATAAACCAATTATCAAGCATTAAGTTAAAAATTATCATTTAACTTGTTTCAAATAATTGTTTTACTAATTTGATTACCATAAAATAGTCCATAAAATTCTGCTTAGTATAGGGCAGCTTCAAACCCAATCTAATTCACCTAAGCAGTCTCTAAAACTCCTTCTAAGTCATTCCCCTGATTCCTTAACAACCATTATCATCTTGTAAATCTTTAAATCAACTCTTGGTTACCAATTTGTAGTTCAAAACAATTCATAATATACAAATCATCAAAACAATTTCATTAAGAGTTGTGATTGAGTAGGACAATTTCCATTTCCTAATTTAGTTCTTGTACATCGTTCCATGCTTTCGGTTCCTACAATTCCAGCATGTTAAACTGTTCAATTTATTCTAATTCCACATTGCTAATGTACTAGGTTACTAAACCATGCTTCATTTCACATAAATTTCCATTTCTATACTAACCAAATTCTTTCAAATAAACAATTTCTATCAAGCATGCATCGGTTCAATTACAACCCTCTCAAATTATACATCAAATTAAAAGAGATAACACATAGGAAACTTACATTCCTTCAAGCATGCAAGAAAAATAGACTCCAAAATCAATCGAATCCTGAGCAAAATAACACCAAGGCAAACTCTCTCTCCCTTACTCTCTTAATTTTATTTTTGTTGTATAGGGGAAATGAGGAAGATGATAACCGTTTGTTTGGTTTCAACCAAGGTGGAGACAATCCACACGTGTGCCCTCTCATCGAGCCACTTTATCTATCTCCTTTTAAATTATAATTTACCATGCAAAACACACATTTTGTTACTTATTCTATTTGGTCACTTTGATTCAATTCCCCTAGTTTGCTTAAGCTCAATTCAGTCCAACAACTTCTCAGTTATAGTCACATATTTTTAATTCTCAAGGGATGTATCAAAGCATTCCCCTATATCAAAATTTAGGATGTTACAAATCCCTCCCCTTAAGGAAATTCGTCCTCGAATTTTACCTAGGGAGAAAAGATACGAGTATTGATCTCTCATGATAGATTCAGGCTCCCACGTATCTTCTTTATCTTTATGGTTCTTCCATAAAACTTTGACGAGGGAGATTGTTTTGTTGCGAAGTCTTTTATCTTCTCGATCAAGAATCTGAACTGGTTCTTCTTCATAGTATAAATCTTGATTCAATTTCACTTCATCCAGTTCAAGAATATGATATTGATCAGATCAATAATTACGCAGCATCGATACATGAAAGACATTATGTATCTTGCTAAATTCTGCTGGAAGAGCCAATCGATAAGCAACAAGGCTAAGATTTTCTAATGTTTCGAAAGGTGCATAAAACGGGGGCTGAGCTTTCCTCTCTTTCTGAATCTGAACACCTTTTTCCACGAAGATACCTTGAGAAACACTTTCTCTCATACTTTGTATTGGATATCTCGTCTTTTACGATCACCATATGCTTTCTATCTATTGAAAGCTTCTTTCAATCGATTGCAAATCATTTGGACTTGCTCCTTTTTCTCTCGAAGAAGTTAGGCCCTAAAACTTTATTCTCTCCCAACTTCAACCAACACAAAGGTGTCCTGCATTTCCTCCCATAATGGGCTTCAAAGGGAGCTATTCGAATGGCAAACTGGTAGCTATTATTGTATGCAAATTCAGCTAAAGCTGGAGTTTTCTCCCAATTCTTCTGAAGTCAATTATAAAAGCTCAAAGCATGTCTTCCAAAACTTGTATTGTTCTTTTAGATTGACCATTTGATTGATGATGAAAGGTTGTGCTAAGGTTTGTTTTAGTCCCGAGAGCTTTTGAAGAGATTTCCAAAATCTAGAAGTGAATCTAGAATCTCGATCAGAGATTATCGAGATTGGAATGCCAAGAAGCCTTATTATTTCTCGAATATAGAGTTATGCTAGCTGATCCAAGTTCATACTCATTCAAAAATGGAGAAAGTGAGCTGATTTAGAAAATCTATCAACTATCACCCAAATTGCATCATTTTTCCTATGTGACAAAGGTAAACCACTTACAAAATCAATATTTATTTGATCCCATTTCCATTGTGGTATTTCAATGGGTTGTAACAATCTCGAAGGAACTTGATGTTCTGCTTTCACCTTCTGGCATACTAAACATTTAGATACAAAGTCTGTGATAGTAGATTTTATTCCTGGCCACCATAATAAGTCTTTTAAGTCTTTATACATCTTCACAGATCCAGGATGGATGGAGAAAGTACTATTGTGAGCCTCTAACAATATTTCTCTTCTTCAATTTAGGTCATTAGGAACACATACTCTACTTCGAAAATAGAGTAAACCATCATCTTTTGTAGCAAAATTTGATTTGGTTCCCCTTTTAAGTTTACGCAAGATTTATTGCAATTCTGAATCAGATTGCTACAAAAGTCAAATCCTTGAAACCTGATCAGATTAGATTCGAATCTCAGCTAGGAACTTCTTATTTTTGCATACTCAAAAATGGGCATTAATGGAAGTTGAGGCTACAAAAATAACAAGGTAAATTTAGGTAGTAAACTCACACTTTTAACTGGTCAAAGCTTCGTTGCTGATCTTCAGACCAAATAAAAGGCACATCCTTTTGGAGAAGTTTGGTTAAAGGTGCAACTAAGATTAAGAATCCCTTTAAAAACCTTCAATAATAACCAGCTAAGCCTAGGAAGCTTCGAACTTTACTGATGTTCTTAGGAGACCTCCAGTCTAGGACAAATTGGATTTTTCTTGGGTCAACTTTAATCCATTCAGCTGAAATTACATGTCCGAGAAATGACACTTCAAACAACCAGAATTCGCACTTATTGAACTTAGCAAAGAGTTGCTTGTCTCAGAGAGTCTGAAGTACTATTCGAAGGTGTCTTGAATGCTCATCCTTATCCTTCAAGTCGACAAGAATGACATCTATGAAAGTTACTACAAATTTATCCAAATAAGGCTTGAAGACTCAATTCATGAGATCCATAAACGCGGCAGGGGCGTTTGTTAGGCCAAAAGGCATCACCATAAATTCATAGTGACCATATTGAGTCTTGAAGGCAGTCTTAGGTATGTCCGACTCCTTAACTTTCATTTGGTAATATCCAGATCTAAGGTCAATCTTGGAGAATATCGTTGCACCTTTTAATTGATCAAACAAGTCCACAATTCTTGGAAGTGGGTATTTATTCTTGATGGTAAGTTGATTGAGTTGCCGGTAGTCTATGCACAATCTCATTGACCCATCTTTCTTTTTGACGAAAAGCACTGGGGCTCCCCAAGGAGATGAGCTAGGTCCAATAAAACCTTTATCTTGTAATTCTTGCAATTGTTTCTGAAGCTCCTTCAATTCAATTAGAGCCATTTGATAAGGAGTAATAGACACTAAATTGGTCCCATGTTGAACCTTGGTCTTGAATTCTACTTCCCGAGTTGGTGGTAGTCCCGACAGTTCCTCAAGAATAACATCAAGAAATTAAGAAACAATCGTAATTAAATTGATATCAAGTTCAGATTTAACATATCCAAGAATGGCAGCAACAAAAGGGTTTGGCTCATTGGATTTTTGATCAATTAGGAGCATTGACTCCTTTCATAAACCATGAAGATAGAGTTTTCTTTTGTGACAATCTATCCAAGCCTAGTGGTTCCCTAACCAGTCTAGACCCAGAATTAAATCAAATTCGCAGAAAGATAGAACATAAAGATTAGAAAGAAATGGAATGCCTTGAATGAGCAAAGGATAATCCTTACATATACGGTTTAAGGCCATACTTTCTCCTAAAGGATTCAAAA
The DNA here is from genome assembly GCA_019671005.1 of Hibiscus mutabilis. Taxonomy (NCBI): domain Eukaryota; kingdom Viridiplantae; phylum Streptophyta; class Magnoliopsida; order Malvales; family Malvaceae; genus Hibiscus; species Hibiscus mutabilis. The sequence continues at coordinate 49,291,847 of CM033711.1, forward strand.
CTTCTAGGCCAAAGTCAACAAATTCAGGATTTAATTTTAGCTTTTCAATCAAACGGGAACAAATAAAAGAATGAATGGAACCAGAGTAAAAAAAAAGGCATGTACAAGACTATTATTTAGTTTAATAGTACCTACTATTACATTGGGCGCATCTTTATCTTCGCGACCTCAAATGTGGTAGACCCGAGAGATTCCTGATGCATAGATGCAGGAGTTTGACCCTGGGTTCTTCCTGAATTTCCTGACTGTGCTTGCTTTGGTCCTTTACCCCGAAGTGATGGGGTAGGAGTGGGATTTGAAGATACCCGAACCTGAGTCTTGTTCAAATTTTGAGGACAATCTCTAACAAAATGGTCCAAACCTCCACACTGGAAACATGCATTTTTTATTATTTCCTACATTAACCTGAATGATAATTCTGGCAGAATTTGTAGAAACGAGATTCCATTTCTTAATGCGTAGATGCAGGAGTTTGACCCTGGGTTCTTCCTGAATTTCCTGACTGTGCTTGTTTTGGTTCTTTACCCCGAAGTGATTGGGTAGGAGTGGGATTTGAAGATACCCAAACCTGAGTCTTGTTCAAATTTTGAGGACAATCTTTAACAAAATGGTCCAAACCTCCACACTGGAAACATGCATTTGATTGTTTCCTACATTGACTCGAATGATAATTCTGGCAGAATTTGTAGAACTGTTAACAGATATTGTTGGTGCATAGGTTTTGATTATAGTTTGTGGCTTAGGCAACAAGTTCTTTTTGGTGGGTAGAATTGATTAGAAGAATTTCCTCCTTGATTCTTAGACTTCTTAGATGACCAGAAGGCTTATTTTAACTTCTCTACCTTTTATCTTTTCGAGAGTAGTTGCCTTCAATTTGGCTTCCGTAGCAATTGCTCGATTCACTAAGTCTTGAAAGTCCGAAATTCTAAGTGCCGTAAACATGGGGCTTAATTCATCGTTGACTCCATCAATGAACATTCAACACTTATCTTCTTCTTTCTTTATGTATTCAGACCCGTACTTGTAGTACTTGCAAAATTTACTGACATACTGTTCAATGGGCTTCCCTTCTTGCTTCAAATACAAGAAATGTTTACGACGTTTCGCCAAGTACTGCTCGCTAATGTATTTCTTCCAGAATTCTTTGAGAAAGAATTCCCAATTGATAGTATGAGTTGGTGCTATTAGATTCGTAGTTTCCCACCAGCTTAAGACTTCATCAGTTAGCAATGCCAAAGCACATTCAAGTTTGTGTTCATTAGAACACTGCAATTGATTTGTCAAGATCATGATGGTAGTCTCTGGCCAGTATTTTGCAACTTCAGGGTCTTCATCATCCATTCCAGATAAGGTGTAAGCTCTATGTTGAGCTAGCTTATCGATTGGTGCCTTAGACTGAGCTGCCACAGGAGCAGGGGAGAATTTTGCTTCAATGAAAGAACGAATTGATTAAACATCCGAGTCATGCTGAGAAAGCATTCTCTTTGAACTGGGTGGATTTGAGGAGCTTCGGGCTATTATTCAGCAGCCTTTTGAGGGTTCGGTTGCTCTTGCCACACCCTTACACTTTCTCCCTCGTTGGAGGAACTAGCCGGGCTCTCATTGTCCCAACCCAAATGAGTTCCCGTTCCAGACATTTCTGAAAAGGATTCATAAATATTCAAGAGGAGGCTTTTAATAAACAAGGTCACAAGTAGATTAAATTCAACTCCTAGGTGGCACATAAGATACTTGATGATGTAATCTAATCCGGTTTAGTCCTAGGATCGACAAAACCTTAGCTCTGAATACCAAATTGTAATACCCTAGACCTAGCCTAGAAGCTATTACTCAACTAAAGAAGAACAAGCTAGCTTGATGACCAAGCTAGTATTCGGGCAAACCAAAGAAACAACTCAATATCAAACAGCCAACCCAAAGGGAACACACATTGGCACTAAAGTCATCATACAGTCGAACAAAAGGATGAATATGTCTAGAATTACTTAATTAGTTAGATTACCATAGAGATGAGTGGAAATGGGTTTAATTAATTAGGAAATAGGTAACTTAAACAAGCAAGTTAGAACATAACTTAATTCTTTGATCTTACAAATAGATAGCAAGTACTTAGGTAAATCTTTCATTCACATAGAATAATGGTAATATTGGTCCACCAAAGATATTTACTAACTACTTTCACATGATATTATTTAAGCTTAACCGATTCAAGATCATGAATTAATAGAATTCCCAAATGAGTTAAACAAGCATCAACATCGAGGTTACCATTGTCAAAACCAACCTATGTGATACTTCTATATCAATCTAAGTTAATATCAACCAACTACTACAATGATCACCCATAATCAAGCAAAACATCGAACCAACCATGACATAAACAAAGGTTTAGAAGTAATTTACTGAACATTCAGAGGTAAACAAAATGTCATGACTTAGTTACATGTGCTAGTGCCACCTTCTAGGAGTTTATAATGTAACCACAGAACATACTCTCAAATATCTTTGTGACCTTTCTTAGTCTCCCAAGCTTGATTATTATCAGCTTTTCTGAAAAATAACAAGGTGAGCTATTAGACTCTTAGCCACGAAAACCAATAAAACGATATGAGTGTAAGGCAATTTAACAATTCATTTCTATACATGAACGGTTAGTTCAAATATCATATCTATCAAGGCTAACACAAATCAACTTAGACTGATTCATTTAGATCATGCTCACTATTTATCAAGAAAGTGGGTTTAATTCAAAGTTTCATCTTTCATGGCTTTCGATTCATAACGTAGCTTCCTGGAGAAGATTAATCTCTACTTACTAATCAACAAAAGTACTTAATCATGCATGAAATGTCCACTTTTATTAATAAGACCCCAAGCAACCTTTGTCGTTAACAATAGCGTTGACTAGTTAGTAGCCTAGAACCATAATTTCATTTCGAAGCAATCAACAAGCATTGGTAAGGGTTACATTCAAATTTAGATAGAATCGAGGATGTGCAAGGGTACAATAGTACCAACAAGGGACCGTAGCCCGAATCAAGTTGAGCTCAGAATCTATTTGCATGTCAAACAAGCTAGGACCAATACTAATCAAGGCTTTGATGTAGTTTCCAATGGGCCATTTGCATACTTTTAGATTTACATGAGTTCAATCTTAATCTCAATATGCTAACTATAGCATTCTAAAATCAACCAATCGCATTCATGCTTGATTAACCAATCTAACATACAATCTTACCTCGATGAACTTACCTCACCAAGACTCAAGCTAGCATAGCTCATTTAAGCATTCAAGCCTCAAATTGACATTCATCTAGGCTTTGGAATTATTCAAGCATTCTAAGCTTAATTTAAAACATAGGTTACACTCACAGTTACGCCGAGCTACTATTGATCTTGTATCACTACTCCCTTTTGTCTTTCACCCCTTTGATCAACTCCTTTCATGTCTAATATAGCAACAGTTGGGTAATGCATTAGAATCAATCCATTGACAATTATTTGACATTTATTTATCACACATACATGCTCAAACAAGCCTTAAGGTGGTATTTGCCATGCTTCTATAACTAATCCACATATCACCTCAACAAGATTCCATGATTAAATAATTTGGAACATTAAACATATCTTAATATACAAAGTAGTCCCCTAATGTTGCAATCAATTCGAAACTACCCATTTGCTACCCTATACACCTTTGTTCCTTAATCAACTTTTCTATAAGGTTTATATTAACAATTTACCAATAAAATAATTATCAAGCATTAAGTTATCAATTATCATTTAACTTGTCTCAAACAATTGTTTTACTAATTTGATTACCATAAATCAGTCCATAAAATTCTGATTAGTACAAGGCAGCTTCAAACCAAATATCATTCACCTAAACAGTCTATAAAACTCCTTCTAAGTCCTTCCCCTGATTCCTTAACAACCATTATCATCTTGTAAACCTTTAAATCAACTCTTGGTTACCAATTTGTAGTTCAAAACAATTCATAATATACAAATCCTCAAAATTGTTTCATTAAGAGTTATGATTGAGCAGGACAGTTTCCATTTCTTAATTTAGTTCTTGTACATCGTTCTATGCTTTCAGTTCCTACAATTCCAGCGTGTTAAACCGTTCAATTGATTATAATTCCACATTGCTAATGTACTAGGTTACTAAATCAAGCTTCATTTCACATAAATTTCCATTTCTATACTAACCAAATTCTTTCAAACAAACAATTCCTAACAAGCATGCATCGGTTCAATTACAACCCTCTCAAGTTATACATCAAATTAAAAGAGATAACACATAGGAAACTTACATTCCTTCAAGCATGCAAGTAAAATAGACTCCAAAATCAATCGAATCCCAAGCAAAATAGCACCAAGGCAAACTCTCTCTCCCTTACTCTCTCAATTTTATTTTCGGTGTATAGGGGAAATGAGGAAGATGATAACCATTTGTTTGGTTTCAACCAAGGTGGAGACAATCCACACGTGTGGCCCTCTCATCGAGCCACTTCATCTATCTCCTTTTAAATTATAATTTACCATGCAAAACATACATTTTGTTACTTAATCTATTTGGTCACTTTGATTCAATTCCCCTAGTTTGCTTAAGCTCAATTCGGTCCCACAAATTCTCAACTATAGTCACATATTTTTAATTCTCGAGGGATGTATCAAAGCTTTCCCCTATATCAAAATTTAGGATGTTACAGTATCAAATTGTAAATTTTCAATGATATTTTTTTTTAATTTTTTAGATTAAAATGTTTATTTTAAATTAGATTGAAAATTAGTATTTTGATTTTTATTACATATTTAAAAAATACGTTTATTTGAGTTATTAAAAAATTAACATTTTATACAAAAAGTTAATATTTTTTATATTTTTAGAATTTTTAATACAATTTTGAGTGATTATTTTATGATAAATCGATAATGTAAGTGTAATACCCTAATTTTACCCTGGCATGAGTATATATATATATATATATATACATACATATTTCTCTTAGCAAATAAAGGTAAATAGATAGATATAATAAAACCCAAAAATAATAAAACAGTCCAAAATCCATTTTTAGTGTTCATTACATAATTCCCAAACCCATTACATTCATATACAACTCTAAGGCCCAATTCTTAAATGTTTCCCGCCCAAATTCAATTCGTTTACAACCCAAAAAACACAACATATCATAAATCTTAGTTTTCCCGCTCAAATTGCCATGTGGCGTTCTTCCATTGGCCTGAACAAGTATCACATGAATTATGGTTTTCTTCCCCCCAACTAGGGATGACGTCACACATATGACATCATCCATTACATTAGATCCCGCTCACCTATAAATAGGAGAGAGAGAAAGCTGTCAGATCATTAACAACCATAATTAATACAAATCATCAATACTAGATAAAATAATAATAAATACTATAATAATAATAGAGAGAAAGAGGTTTACCGAGAGTTGAACCGCAGACCATCGAAGAGACGCCGACCATCTGAACCACCTCCGTAAAGTTGAATTATCGTCGAAAGTTGGAGCATCACCGAATTTGCAACATCATCGTCATGGAGGTATCTGTTTTTACTTCGTTTCCCTATAAAACAAAAATGAATGTATATTAGTTCATGTTCTTAAAAATATGAAATGAAATATGAACTAAAAACATGAAGAAAAGCAGATCTAAAAAATAAGAGAGAATAGTTGAAACTTATTTTTGCCGGAGAGTTACAGTGGAGTTGAAAATGAGAGAGGGTACATGTAGATAGATCTAGGTGGTTGGAGTTGGGTGGTTTTGATGAACCGGGTCTTAGATCTAGGTTTAGGTTTGCAATCAGGAAGTTTTAGGGTTTCGTTATGGTGATGGCTAGTGGCTGAAAATCGTCTCACGACCACTAGAATGAGGTAGAAGCTGATCAGAGGTTATAAGTGGTGGCCGACGAATGGCTGAAAGAGGCCAGAAGGACGTAAAGCTCGATCGAGCAGTTGTGTTTGTGGCGGAGTCATGCCGAAAAAGATGAGCTTCATAGAGTTCATGATGAACTCGATGAATGTTCATCCAAAATGAAGGATTTTGATCCAAATTGGGGGCAAATTCTGGGCAGATGATGTTTGTGTTGAGAGAGTTTAGTAGGTGAGAAAGTAGTGAGTGAGAGATTTTAAAAAATGAAAAAAGAAAATGAGTGATTTGAAAATGCCTTTAAATAGGAATGAGGTCCGTGGCCTGTGAACCCCATGCTCGGCCCATGCATCACTGAAGTGGCCTGCGCTGTTTCTTCCTTCAATTTTGTAATCCGACACTTCAGTTTCAAATAAAGTTCAATTTGGTCTTGATTGGTTAATTTGCAGGTGTACTTTCTTTTAATTTAGTCATGTTTTATTTGTTTAATTTAATTAAATGCTCTTAATTATTTGTATGATGCATGCTTTAAATCAAGCATATATTATTAATTGTTAAATAATCACTTGAGTTTAATTAAGATAGAATTAAAGCCTTAGTTATACGATCTTATTAGGGTTTGATAATTTAATTAGGAAGTTCATTGTAGCAATTTAATGTTTGTTAAGTGGAAACTTTGGGATCAAATTTGGATGGTGTTCCATTGCTTGCAATGGGGTGTTATCTCAATACTGGCTTTGAAAAGGAACACTTAATATTCATTACTACTTAGAATTAAATAAATAACCTAGTTAATTAATAGAGCTTTAATTAGGATTATCACTTTAATTTATTAGAACGGCAAATTAAATCAGTGAGTATTATTTAAATTTAAGGGTTTTAATATGGATGGTGCCCAAACAATTGGGTGTTATCCCATGGAAGCCTTTAAATTTAATAATATTCATTGTATTAAATAATTTAATTAATTAAAGTCTTTTTAAGTTAGAATTTAAAATAAACAAGACAATAATATATCATGCATTAAAATCTTTTATGTTGGAAATATATCTTTTGAATATGAATAGGGGTGTCTAGTAATAGGGTGCTTTTAATCTCATATTCAGGTAAACTATATTTCCTTATAAAAGGAATATCTCCGTTTGGAATTTAAATCCAGTTAATAATTAAGGGTTAATTAAATTTGAATTATTATTCTCAAAATGTCAAAATGCCACGTAAAATTAAAAGGTACCGATAACGAGCGTTTGTTGGGGTGCTAATCCTTCCCCACACGTAACCAACTCCCTAACTCAAATTTTTTAAAAAATAAATCTCTGGTCAAATAAAAAACAAACCCCCTATTTTTGAAACTTATTCGTCAAGCTATTTTCCTCGCTGGGTTAAAATGATTTCGACAGTAAGTGATCAAAACATAACTTCTAAGAATTGAGTGATGAAAAAAGCTAGAAGAAAATGGCACAAAAGTGATGATTTGTGTAGTTTACACCAAAGTTCTTTGCTTTTTCTTTACAAATAGATTTGTTTTTCAAATACTTTTTACAGTTTTTTTGAACATTTTACTGCTTTTGTGTAAAAATACATAAATTTAAAATAAAAGTAAAAATCTAGAAGAAAACTCAATATATATACATATTAGATTTATGAAATTTTAAGAAATTCAAATTTTTTATTCTTAACACTGTTTCTCATTTTTAAAATATTTTTATAATTTAATATATGTTGTGTTATATACGAATAGAAGTCCTTTGCTATTTGTCGGTGTCACTTTCTATGTCCCCACACTAAAAATCTAGGTTTAGGATTTATGGTATGGTTTATGGTGTATTTTTTAGGGTTTAGGATTTATAGTTTAAGAATTAGAATTTATGGTTAGAGCATATAATTTTTTTTTTAGATTTGAGCCATAGGAAGGGGCGCCGAAAAAGGGATAGGAGATTTAGTCCGTTATATACACATTCTAAACGTTTCATGTGGGGAAAAAATCCTCTGCCCCTTTCTGGTGCCCCTTTCTTTGCCCCAACACAAAAAATTAAATTCTAATCCCTAACCCTAAATTTTAAATCCTATACCCTACCCCAAATTCCATAACCCTAACCATAAACTCTAAACTTAATTTTTAATGTGGGGGCATAAATAAGGCACCAAAAAGGTAGAGGATTTCTATTCATAATGTGGTTTCTTATAATGAAAAATATTGATGAAATAGTTTTAAAAAAATATTGATGAAATAGTATGATAGATGTTTAAAACTAGGAACATTGACCCCGCAATTTTTTAAAATTTGGTGTAATATGAAAACAAAAAACAACTTCACTATTTGTTATACTTCCGCCTACAATCATCATATCTCCTCTAACAATGGTTATGCCTTGGCCTAATTCTGCCTCTATGTACGAAGCATTGTGGCCTTCAAAATCTTTACCTCCAAATTACTCTCGACATGACAGCCATCAAGCTTGCATGACCCGCCAGTTGAGCCTATTACCTGATAGCCGAGTCTACTCTGTCAACCTATATTACCAGACTGGAAAGACTATCCACTGAAGGTTGGACCTAATCCTATTGATCCATCATAGTCGTCTCTAGACCTGACTCCGTCCCATTAGACAATGTCACCTAGCTATAAATATTAGGTGATCCAAAGGCCTAAGGCCCCCAAGTTCGGACCTCCGCCAACACTCTTCTCCTATTTAGACTACCATCTTTAGCTCTCCACCCACGCTAGAATGGGTAAACCACCACAAACCAACATTTTCTTCCTCCATACACCTATCTCCACCACCTTGTTCGGTGCCTAACATTATTGCCATTAGTAATTGGTGCGGTGAGCGTGGACATCCTTCTGACCAAAAGAATCATCCATGATAGTTCTTCCATTTCAAGCTATTTTAGCCATGAAGATGGAATAAGCAGAAAAGATGGGCTAGCCATATCTCACCACCAACATCCGGGGGCAGCACCGTGGGACTAACGGGATAGTATTATCACACCACGCATGCTGACTACGATAAGCTAAGCATTGGTGAGTATTTGTTATCCTGTAAAAGTTGGGAACCATTCGAAACCAAGGGGTGGAGCTAGATTAAAGAATCTATGCCCTTTATCAAGCTCTAAAAAGCCAACCCCTTGGCAGGATCACCAGTACAAGTGAGCAGCGGCACCTAGCGTACACCCACCAATAGCTTGTGTTACACGTATGTAAGGTGTGAGCGCGATAAGAGTGCCATCCCCTAGATTTTATGAAAGATGCCTCCAATCATAAGACAAAGAAGCATCAGTAGAAGTCCCAAGGACCATCTGGGTGGCTCGAAGTTTTGTAGGCAGCCGAGCCCAACATGCATGAGAAACACCACTAGCCAAAGACATTCTATTTCCTTTGTAATATTTTTACATGTCAAAATATTGTATACCACCTCAGGTGGTTTAGAACGTAGATACCTTTGGAGGGGACTTCCTCTAATGTACTTGTAAAAATATTAGATTTAAAGGGTAACCTCTTTCTTTGAGCTACCAATGTGTGCATGATTAAAGAGAGCGTTCTCCAACGATGGAATGAAAGTGGAATTACCGCAACATCAAACTCTTCACAAATAATCCCCCTAAAATATCTCCACTACATATATATTGTTCTCCAAATCTCCAGGTATTGGGGAAAACCCCTTAATTCTTAGGCACCCTACGAGCTTGGTGTAGTCCTGAGGGAATACTCGAACCATCTATGAATGTTTGAATGATTAAATGGATGTTTGCTTAAGTGATGGATGATGATGTAATCAAACAGATACATGAATGAATTCCAACACTTGTATATGCACCCAAACATTCATAGTTCCACTCTCCACTATTACTTCGCCCACCAGACATATGAGGTCACCCTCACTCGACCCCTCTGAAAATTACATATGATTCTCCAAGAGTATCAAAAGATCTTTGCTCATACTATGACTAATCCTTCAAGAGTGTTGAGATAACTCCACTTAATTAACAATTGTTTCTCCAAAAGTATAACAAAATACCTTCGTCCGTTCAATGCAATTGGCATTACAAATCTACAAGGACGTAGAGATGCCCATGTTTCATGCTAATTAGGGCATGTGGTTGCTACAAACAATCGGATGCCTCTAATTTCTTCTCCCATTCGACACGAGACATTGTGGATTTATGAAAGACGAGAATGCCTCCATCCATTCAATTCCTTCGGCATTGCGAATCTACAATGACATAGATATGCTCGTGTTTCATGCCAATTGGGACATGTGGTTGCTACGAACACACAGATGCCTCCAAGTTCTTCTCCCAATCGTCGCAGGCCATTTTGGATTGATGAAGAATGAGGATGCCTCTGTCCATTGAATGCCATCAACATTGCGAATCTACAAGGACGTAGAGTTGCCCGTGTTTCATGACAATTAGGGCATGTGGTCACTACCAATACATGGTTGCCTCTAACAAAGAGATGCCTCCGTACTACTTAGTAGTGTTGCTCCAAGAGCCAGAAGATGCCTCGACTCAATCAGTGTTTGATCCTCCAAGAGTATCGAGAATTCTCCACTCAATTTGTAGTCGTTCTCCAAGAGTGTTGAGGTTCCTCAACCCAGTTTTGACAATTGCTCCAAGGGTATGAGATGCCTCCGCATGGAGACGTCTCCACTCATATTATGATTGACCTTCTAAGAATGTGGGTACACTCCCACTCAATCAATGCTAGTCTCTCCAAGAGTGAAGTGATACCTCTGCCCCACTCACGGTTGACTCTACAATGACGTGAGATAACCCTCGCAAAGCTAAAAACACACGGGGAAAGAATATGAAAACTAATGCCCACAACTTTAAAGTGGCCAAATATGCTTGTCCCTCTAAAGAGCACGCAGACATTCGTGATACCACATCTCAGACAAACGAATAACTCGACTCGATGCATAATCCAAAATCAAAAAATGAAACACAAAGAACATCTGATCAACTAACAACTTCATTAATATATCAAAAGATTACAAAAACCCTACACTATGATACAAATTCTAAGTCACCGAGGGATCTATAGTATCAACCTCCGGGGATTTTAGTTCCAACCTCTGGTGAATCTTCTGTTATAGCCCCCGGAGGATTCTCCGCTTCAGCATTCGGAACATCTCTAGGCCCATTCTCTAGAACCCTAGGAGTAGGGAAGAAGATTTGTCGTCTGCCTCCCTAAGACGTAAGGCGATAATCCTACGCGGGCTTCCTCTTAAGCCTCCCCCAAGGTGTCAGGACCACTTGAATAAGCCCCTCCTCAGCGGCGTACTTAGCAGCCTTCTCCGTTACAACGTCCCTCTCGAGCTATTGAATGCTTTGTTATAATATCTTTGTCAACTCCTCATTTTCCCTTTGGATGTAGACCACTACACCCTTCATCTCTTCCACCTCAGTAATACCTTGTATGGCTATTTCCTTCTACCATATGGCTTCTTCTTGGACATGTGTATACTTTCTCCGCTCATTAGCGACCTATATCTCAACACCCATTTTGCTATCCCAGGATACCATCAGCTGTTACCTCATGGCCTCGACCTCTTTGGCCATCAAAGCAATCTTGTTGGCCTCAGAGAGTTTATTTTCCTTACATCCAATTCCTCTTACTCACGGGAACATGCAACCCCAACTTCAACAAAAGATGAATACATCTGCTTGTCCACTTCCTGAAGAGAGAATTACAACTCGGTGGCCAACCGAGTAACCTCAACATCCCTTGACCTACAAGGTGTCAAATCTGATTACCACACTTTTCATCATCCCTTCCTCTACTTCCTCCCCAATGAGTACCATGGCCAACTCCTCCTTAACACCATACGACCAAGCCTCAGTGCTGCTTAAAACTCTAGGATGAGGCACATAACCCTCTTCCAGTTAGCTAACCTTATGCCTATTAGAGCTCTACTTATGGAGGCACACCTCGAAAACCCTCCACAAAGTGATTTACTCCTCCATATTCAACCACCCCTGCCTTAAAATGGCCACTTGCTTATGCTCTTCTAGGGTCAGCACGTTAATTGATTTCCTTTTGTCCTCCCAAGCACCCTCTATTTCAAAGGAAAGCTAAAACCTCTAGGCAACTTCCGTGCTACCCTTATATATTTAGATTGGTCCACTCCTAACTTTTTAGAGTTGTTCAAGCCAACAATTTCACGAATTGAGGGTGAACAACCTATGTAACATTTTCACGGACAATTTACAGCTCTAATTGGCACTCCAAATGATGTAGCTGATAACGAGCCACCAGAATGCCTCCGCTACTTACCCCGAAGCCATGCCATACTTAACCAGCACTGTAAAACCCCCAAATTTGACCTAGTAAGAATTGGGTTCTGGCAACCGAAATCCCTACATCAGAATCGTCCAAATATTGTATTAGTATAGACTGCAAGGTAAATTGCATCAATATTGGACTCCAATTGAGTCAAATTATTGTTTAAGGACCTTATTGGAACTATTGAAAACTGTTTAGTGGCTAAATCATAGAAATTGAAAGTTTGGGGGTATAAGTATAAAGAATTGAGAGTTGAGGGACTAACCTTGTGATTAGCCTCTCCTCAATTATAACCTCATATATGTGGGATTGTCTGAAGGTATTTCTTCACATAAGGGAAACCTCCTAATTATAATAAGAGTAAAAGAGGGAAATGATGAATGGTCATACAACTTCACCCAATTTCAAAAGAAAGCAAGCACCTCTCCCTTGTCATCTTTAACCTCCCACTTGAACAAGCAAGAACCTCCATTGTTGAGGTAGAAAAGCTTGTGTTTCTTCAGTTTACTTCTATCAAAACGTTGCAACCTATTGGGTAAGACAAAACCCCTAAACTATTGTTGAAATCCATGAACGAATCAAGCTTAATTTTAAGCTAAGATTTCGACTATCCATGGAAAATCACTAGATAGAATCTATGCCAAGTATAGATATTGATTTACTAATTCTAATAATTCCTATTATTTACCTAGGTCAATAAGTGGAAAGAAATCATCCACCATCACCATCGCAAACTCAAAACAAGGGGATTACTATTCAAGAGCTGTGAAAGCATCGGAATAGCGAGGTGAGTGTAGTCGGAGTCTTGGGACTAAGCTAAGTGCTTTTCCCAAATTTATTATTATTGAAATTATCATTGCTAACCCTGTTGTGAAGGGATTTAGCATCAAATCCTTTCGAGGATACATTGGTAAGTATATCATTGAACATCAGACATCGATAGTGTTATTGTTAAGGTCAGTATAATAGCCATTGAATTAAGGAAATATAGAATATCTATTAATAAGCATTGTCATTATCATCGTTATAGACATTGTCATCAAGCATTGACATCGATATTGTCATTGTCACTGAAACATTGAAAACACAGCATCGGACATTGGTATTGTAATTGGGATTATCGAACATTGACATCAAATCATGAAAAATGAATATTGTCATTGGATTATATAATATCAATCATTGTCATCATATCATTGTATATTGATCATTGGACTATTAATATTTCCATTGAATCACTGGGTACATTGGACATTGTTATTGTGATTGAACACCGATCATTGATATTATTACTGGACCTTGGATTCGATGGACATTGGATACAATTGGCATGCCATAAAATTCATGAGCTCAATGTACGGGTGGACTACAGTCCTAGGGCTATGGCCTATATTGATTTGGTAAGACAGAGGGATATGTTGTGATATTGCTCACACTGTCAAGGCGGAGGGACTAGACCATTCATTAATTTGGCGAGGCGTGGGAATTCAGATATCCACTATCTAGAATCGGTCCAAGGGTTATTGTTAAAATATGATGTTATTGCTTTTGAACATGATCATTGCATCGTTATTATTGACCTATTGCATAACCATTCATAGTGTAGGGATGAAAATACATAACATTGATATTGACATTGTCTATGACTACCTCACTAGGCAAACTATGCCTAATGCATTTCATCTCATGCATTTCAAGTTGATCGAATTGTTCGATCGAGATCGGAGAAGTCAGAAGTTGGACAAGTCACTTACAAGCTAAAGTAAAGTATTTTGACTTTATCAACTTCTAGAATGGTGGAAAAGTATCTAAACTAGTTACTCATGGCATTTTGGATTTATATGTATGGCCTATACTTTGTAATAGGATAAATAAACCTAAAACGACTTGTATGTGGGGCTAAAAGTAACCAAGTATGCATAATTGGCTCCTAAAGGTTAAAACCTAGTAAACGAATTCGAATAACCTTAAAATTTGACATTCTAGTAGATTAAATGATTAAAAACTTTATGGTAAAATTTCATTGCATTTGGACATTGTTCAACAAGTTAATTCGAATGGAAACTAGCTAAAATCTATCATTACACCACATGTGTATCGATATAGGTCAACCTGTATCGATACGGCCTTGCATAATTGGTCATGGTGAAACAGGGTGTACCAATACCCAAAAGAAGTGTATCAATACAAACTTAGGCAGTGGAGTTTGGTTATTTAAATGTATCGATACGGTCTTAGGCTGTACCGAAACGGGTTAACTCGTATTGTTATGGTCCATGCGGTATCGATACGGAGCCTCTAATCCTTCAAGTTAAAATCGACTCTATGCATATCCGTGCCGATACGTGCTAAGGGTATTGATACAGAGGTAGGGCATTCAGTTAAAATGTATTGAACATAGTTTTAATTTATTTACAAAATGGTCACTGAACATGGCAAGGCCTAATCGGATGGGTTAATGATATCGGAATAACATGAAATTTACAGGAACATTGTTGAGTAATGAATTTCAGTCTTGTGTAGCTAACTGCACTAAAGGACCACTAAATTATTAGATTCACTATTTAGTCCCTAAAACTTGTAAAAGTTAGAAATTGACCCTTATTGATGTCACGTCCTCAACCCGGCTTAGAAGAAAACCGGAGTTGAGAGCATTACTGCATAGAAAACTAAAATCGAGAACCAAAAAATTTCAAAATTTCTTTACAGAACCAAAAAATTATAGCTACATGAAGTCACTTAGGTCCAGATACATATTTCTATCAAACCTTTCTAATATACAATCCTTGATTTTATAATATATGATCTATAGGGGATCGATCCCTTTCCTTGAAAGAATCGATCCTTCCTAACTTTATATCAATTCATGTTACCATTTACACATTCGAAGATTAGCAAAACTTATCGCTTTCATCATAATTATTAGACTATAGCCTTTAATTCAATCCACAATCTCTATATCAAGCAAACCTCCAATATATAGTTAACACAATTAATACAAGGCAACTTAGGCTTTAATTTAACAACCAACCACATAAATTCTCTATTATGAATTGTAGTTCATAAGTCATGTTTGACACTCTAACATAGTTAGCATAGAATCAATTTCTTAAACACTCAATCAATTCATATATATATATATATATTAAAAATTCCAATTCATCTGCTCAGACTCGTTTATAACCAATAACGCCTTAGTCCATCATTTAACTATAAATTCATCCCTTATTATTAATGAATAGAGCCAATTTAGACAGTTATAATTTTATAGTTAAAGATTCATAGATCCAAAACTTTACATAAATGTTTCCTTCTCCAAATTTCTCTTCGAAACAATCACCATCACATATATCATACATGTGTTCAATTCTCACAATAAACTAGGTATAAATGTCTAGTTATTCAACAATTAGTTATTTAGGTACTCTTAGATTACATAAAATCTTGCCAAATAATTCTACATTACTGTTTACTTGCCAACATAAACTCAAACTAGTTTTATAATAGAAATACACGGTGCCACCATCCTAGGAGTTTTTATATGAACTTCTAATTTCTAAAGGAGTCCCAAGCAGCAACTCGACCTTTACACAGAAATAGGTTGCATGAACTTTATGTATCCTACAATGTATGAAGTGGAATGCATTAGGCTTATATAGCCTAAGTGAGGTAGTGACCGTTAAGTAGAGCAGGGCACATAAGCATAGGTTTTTCAATGAATCACACAACCAAGTTACAATCATAGTTAGCATCTGTTAAGGGTGTTTTACTTTTCTTTTATAAGCTTTATGAAGCTCGAATGCTTCTTAGACCTCCTTGTATAAATACATTGATCTTAGTAAGATCAACTTATAACATTTAAGTCTCCTCAAGACTTGAATGATGCACACAATTCTACAGATTCATTGATATCTTATCAATTCATTTGAACATAGTTCGAGTGAATATTTATTGCCTTAATCAATTGGGAAACTTACTCATTTTTTATATAACTTGTAAAACATGATCACCAGGAGTTATCCACTACAATGCTCACCAATGGTCTTCAATTCAGGGCTCACTAAAAGCTTATACTTTACAAGGCTTACCATAAGCTATCAATTACCGGACTCACCTTGAGCTATCACGTAGAATATTTGCTCTTATCTATTTTGGAATTCTTTGCTTTATAAATATATATATACATATATCAATTCATATATTTTAAAGGTTTGCCTTGGATCACTATTGGTGATGAATAACATTAGTTCAGGCGATACTTAGCTCAGAGCACACAGCAGGGGATAATATCAAAACAAATCAAGAGGGCGTCCCCTAAGCAATTGCTTAAACAAGAGACCGTAGTCTAAACATTTCAGGTATCATCCAATAGATCCAAGGTCTTCCATTTTCAGAGGCAACTTATATGTTTTATCTTAATTTTGTCATTCGGTAAGTTGCTTATTGTACAAGTAACTTTACTTTTAAAGTTAACAGGGATTTCTTAGGTTACAAGTAACCTTGCTTATTTCTTTATTTAAGTAGCTTATAATATTATTCAAGCTTCCTTACTTCTTAACTCTTTAGAGTTAGTTAATTAATTCTTTCATTGAAAGTCTTATTTTCATTGATTAGTACGTTATTCCAGGCAATTATATCAAGTACACAATTCCTTCCAATATCAAGGATATTCTATAGCCAATCATTCAAGCACAACAAGGCATTTAAAACATAATAAGTGCAATATCATACAAGTCAAAACAGGAATGTCATGCTATAAATGTATGCTCAAACTCAATTAGCTCTATTTGAGCCTTTTTACACCATGTACATGTAATTCCATTCATTCACAACCAATCAATACAAAATGTTAACAAAAACGAATTAAACATTAGGATAACACTGTGTTACCTGAGTCAAACATAACTACACTCACCTGTTACCCCAACAATATGGGGTGCTTGATCCAGAAATCCTCCTAGCTTCCAACAACTCTCTTATAATAATCCATAGAATCATGTACCTCAATCAATTATCCAATCGTTAGGGTCAAATCAATTTGTTTGATCTTACAATTAGTTCATTATGTAACACCCCTCGCCCGGGTTAAGAGCGAGGAGTGCCGAGGCATGTAACAAGTAAGGAGACACAAAATTCAAGCAAATTTGAACCATTTCATAAGTTCCTTATTTATCAAGTCACTACTTTCATAGTTTATTTTACAACTTTCATTCTTTATTTTCCATCATATTCGAACTACCTTAATGTTACATGCTTCCAATTCAATTTTATGTTCCTTATCTTGTATACATTTAGACAACTCAATTATTTACTTCCTAAGCATGATTATCTAACCATTCAATATCATGCAACTATCCTCCTAATCATCTAAGTAATTCGGCCATTTACACCAATCACATACAACAAGGCATATATCTAGTTTATTCAAGTCTTAATCAATCTTTAGGCATTCGGCCAACCACTATTCAAGCATACATAATACATACATCAAGGAGTATTCACATTCAAGCAACCCCTTTAGGTCCATGTCATTTGAATTAGGAAGCATTCAACATGATTCATCTTATACTACCATTTAAAGCAAAACACGTGAACATGACAAGGGTTTTGAATTGTTTAATAACTATCTAGATTAACATATGGACATTCCATTTGATCAACAAATGCGCAGCATTACATCAACAAATACATGTTGTCTAGGTTCATTTCATACAAACTTTGGTACAATTACATCTCAAAGTGCCTTAAAGCATTACAACCATAGTGACAAGTTTTCATGCAAACTATGTACAAAACAAAATGCATGAGATAATCTAATGCCACCATCTAGGAGTCTTACAAAAAGTTCCAAGTCTTACATTGTGCTTTGCTTGAATTATGCTCCGAGCTCAAGGAAAGATGGCCATTGATCAATCTAAATCTGAAATTTTTTGGAAGAAGGAAAACGAGAGTGATAAGTACTTAAACAACTTAGTGAGGTAGTTCCTAGCTCTATCAATTTATTCAGATTGTTAACTTAAAGTCCTTTTTCACTTTAATCGGGATTATCCTAACTAGGCATCAATTAAGTGGAGTCAAGACCTAACTAGTCCAACATGCACCATTCAAATGCAACAATTCAAGAATCAAGAATCCATTTTAAGCTCACAATAAATCAAGTCAAACAAATGGTCAATCACAATTTCTATTAATCAAATAAGCAATGTTAAGAAAGCATCAAGCTTTTCAAGCAATGAGATCATCAAGGCTCATTCGAATAAGGTCCATTCTTACTATATAATTTACCTTTCAAGTCATGTGCATTTTAAGATATCAAGTACTTCAATCATTCGTGTAATTTCATTTCAAGATCATTAGTAAACATCAAGTTTGATCACTCTTCATTCATAATTACAAGTCTTTGTTTCAAGTTCATTTATTCTTGTTTTGCCTTGGTAGATAGTAGGACTAGGCAATCAAGCCTCAAGATGGTACACAAAGTACCTAACAAGATGATACACAAAGTATCTAACAAGAAGGTGCCCAAAACACCACACAATAGAGCACACAAAGTACCTAACAAGATGATACTCAAGGTATCTAACAAGAAGGTGCCCAAAACACCAAACAAGATGGTACATAAAGTACCTAACAAGATGAGCTCTTGACTCTAAGGCATGCCATTCTACCTAAGACCAACTATCAACCAAGGACTTGTTGAGTCTTTTATTTTCAAGCAATCACACAACAAGTGATTAAGCAATCAAGTATAACAAGTTCAAGTTCATTTCAAGTCTCTAAGTCAAGTGCACCCTAGATTATTTTACAAGATTTTCATTTATTTCCAGCCTACTTTACATTCAAGCATTACTAGTAAGCACAATTCACTCATTGTCATTATCTAGCTTCGTTACCAAGTTATTAACTTATCAAATCTTGATTATATCCTTTCTTCCCTTATTAACCAATTACCAATAGAATTTAGATTCATTTCAAGCATAAGGCACAAACAAGTATTTAGACATGCTAATTTGGTTAGGACCTAAATCCCAACCCTAAATGTAACAACACTCATAAAACTCCAAGCAAAAGTAAGATAGTGTTGCTCCTTGATATAGACTCCCTTATCCTTCCTATTAGCTTGGCCAACCCTCTTTTCTTCCAAAAAATCTTCTATTCCTTGTTCTAATAAGCCATATACAAACATATAAAGAGCATGTTAGCACACAATTTATCAAGCCAGTTCATTCAATTCAAGACATGATTACAAGCATATAACATACACATATTGGGTAGCATGCACTTGTACATTTTCCTTTTTACTCAACTACACTTTTCTACATTCTAGTTCATGTAAAATAAGGCATATTTCAAAGCCTAAAACTATTTTCAAGCCAGTTTGCAAAATGCCACAAAACAGTGTACATTTGCCTATGCAGCTGCTGCCAGGCAGGTTGTACTATAGACACTTAATCACGCATATCTTTTATTCCGTATGTCAGAATTTCAATTGGTTTACACCGTTGGAAAGCTAAAAAAATTGTATTTATAACCATATAAGGCTTGCATTTTATTTCTTATCCAATTAATGCATATGTTTTACTCAAAGACAGGGTATCCTGCTTTACTAGGCAGTTTGCACTATCTCTAGTATTTCTACTCTACATTTCAGTACACAATCCAGAGTTTATCTCTGTTTTCTCCTAGTGAATTTAGAAATTCCAAGGTGTTGTCCTTAAAAATTTCAGCCTTAAATTCACTATATAAAATATTTAGTGATTTTTCAAAGTTACTGCACAGAACAGAGCATTCTGGCAGATTGCACTAGGTTGGATTTCTAGCTTCTTAACTCATTTTAGCAAGGTCCTATCAGGGAAATTTCATTCATGATCATGTTTATACATGTCTTGGCCATCATAATTTACCTATAAATGATCTTAAAATAGGGCATAATCATGTTTAATATAGTTTGATCTATCTGATCATATTTGTAGATCAATTCATCCACTAGGCAGTCCATTACCTAATTTAACTAGTTCAATTAGGTGTAGTCACATTTCCAGCAACACATGTATTCAATTAAATCTTCTTTTCACCTATTAACATGATCAAAATAGGGTTCTAAGTTCATCAAATATGTTTGCACAATTTCTATAACCAAAACTGTCCCTAACAAGACTGTTTCATGTTCATAATTCCAAATTTTCCAGCAACTATACATGTATCTTATATCAAATTGGTTACTAGGAATTACAATTTTAAGTTCAATTTGAGTCTAGCATGTTCCCAACATGTATAACATCCATCCAATTCATCAAGACAACAAGAATATCATTCAAACAACCATTCAATCAATCTATAACATTTTAGGTTCAAGCATTATACCTTCTCCAAGCTTAATTTGATCAATGGATGATTTATGAAGCTTGAATTTGAAGGTTTGCATGCAAAATTCTCCCCCTTTATCTCTCTATGTTTCGGCTAGCTTGATGATAATAGGGAGGAAGATGATGATAATGATGATAGCTTAAGATAATGGATTTAGGAAATGTCTAATTTATCCTTTGTTTAATCTTTAATCATGTAATTAACCAAGGGCAAATGGGAGAATTGGAAATTTTAGCATGCAATCTCCTTTTCCTTAATCTATTTGAATTGGTCACTCATGGATTGGTCTCTAATTTCTTTCATTCTTTCAATTAAGTCCTTAACTATCCTAATTAGCTTAATTACAAGTTCAATTTAGCTATCAATTTAGGCAATTAGTTTCAATGCTACTAGGCTAGGATTTAGGGCATTACTATTCTCCCCTCTTTAAAAAGGAAAATTCACTCTCAAATTTTTACCTGATTTGAATAATTGAGGATATTGCTTTCTCAATGCATCCTCAAGCTCCCAAGTTGCTTCTTCCATCTTGTGATTCCTCCGCAAGAATTTTACAAGGGAGAGTTCTTGTTTCAAAGTCTTTTAACTTCCTTATCAAGGATTTGGATTGGTTTTTCTTCATAGGATAAATCGGGATTCAATTCGACATCTTCTGGTTCTAGAATATGAGATGGATCAGATCGGTACTTTCTGAGCATCGAAACATGGAATACATTGTGGATCTTATCGAATTCACTAGGTAGTGCTAATCAATAAGCCACTAGACCAATCCTTTCAACTATATCAAATGGTCCAATGAACCGGGGGCTGAGCTTTCCTTTCTTACCAAATTTGACAACCTTCTTCCAAGGAGAAACTTTGAGAAAGACTCTATCTCCTACATTATATTGAATGTCTCTTCGTTTCAAGTCTCTATAGGATTTTTGCCTATCAAAGGCTTGCTTCAATCTATCGTGGATTATTCGAACTTGTTCTTCGGTTTCTCTAAGCATTTGGGTTCCTAACCCTTTGTTTTCTCCAAGTTTAGACCAGCATAGGGGAGTTCTACATTTCCTTCCATACAATGCTTCGAATGGAGCCATTTGGATCGAATATTGATGGCTATTATTGTAGGCAAATTCCACAAGAGGTAGAGATTTCTCGCAATTCTTCATGAAGTCAATGGCACAAGCTCTCAACATGTCTTCAAGGACTTGAATCACCCATTCGGATTGGCCATCACTTTAAATAATGAAGGCCATGCTTAGATTTAGTTTGGTTCTAAGATCTTGTTGCAAAGTTCTCTAGAATCGAACTGTGAATCTGGGATCTCTATCGAAGATTATTGAGGTGGAAACTCCGTGTAGACGAACTACTTCCCGAATGTACAATTTAGCTAAGGCATCCAAACTTAGGTTCATTCTAATAGGGATGAAATGAGCTGATTTAGAGAACCTATCAACTATAACCCATACAACATCATTCTTTCTTGGAGTGCAAGGAAGACCGGTTACGAAGTCCATTGTGATTCGATCCCACTTCCACTGAGGGAATTCAATAGGCTGGAGCAATCCAGTAGGAACTCGATACTCGGCTTTAACCCTTTGACAAGTTAAACACTTTGAAACGTAATCATTGATGGTTGCTTTCATTTCTGGCCACCAATACAAGGGTTTGCGATCCTTGTACATCTTAACCGGTCTAGGGTGGATCGAAAAAGAACTCTGATGAGCTTCTTGCAAGATGTCTTTCTTCAATTCTTCATCATTAGGACACAAACCCTACTTTTAAAGTGTAGCATTCCATTTGAATAGACAAGGAAATCCTGGTTGGCTTTCGAGTTAAGCTTCAAAATAATATCTTAAAGATCAAGGTCGGTTTGCTGAAGATTTTTAATTCTCGAGATCAGGCTAGATTGAACTTGGAGTTTGGACATAAGCCCTTGTTTTTGGTATATTCGAATATGAGCATTAATAGCATTAGAAGCTACAAAAATGAATAAGATCATTAGGGGCATTCGAATAGTTTCTTGCTAAGCAAGAAAGACTTGATTGATTTGAATGTTTAAGGATTTAGATTGGCTTACCCAAGGTCAGTTTACGACTAAGAGCATCCGCAGCCATGCTGGCTTTCTCGAGATGATAGTCAATGATCAAATCATAATCTTTCAAGAGTTCCATCCATCTTCTTTGTCTCAAATTGATATCTTTTTGGGTTTGGAGATATTTGAGGCTTTTATGATCAATGAACATGTGGCATTTTTCACTGTACAAGTAGTGTCTCCAAATTTTGAGAGCGAAGAAAATGGCAGCAAGTTCGAGATCGTAAGTTGGATAGTTTAGCTCATGAGGTTTCAATTGCCTTGATGCATACGCTACCACATTATCCCCTTGCATCAAAACACAACCTAGCCCCAAATGTGATGCATCACTATACATAGTGAATTCTTTACCCGATTTAGGTTGGATGAGGACCGGGGCATGGGTCAATGCTTGCTTGAGTTGATCAAAGCTTCGTTGTTGATTCTCGGACCACTCAAATGGTTGATCCGTTCGAAGGAGCTTAGTTAGGGGTAAGGAAATAGTAGAAAAGTTGTTTACAAATCTTCGATAGTACCCGGCTAAACTAAGAAAACTTTAGACCTCACCAACATTCCTCGGAGGTCGCCAATCAAGAATAGATTGAAACTTCTTCGGATCCACCTTGATCCCTTCGGCTGAGATTACATGGCCAAGAAATGAAACTTTCGATAGCCAAAACATACACTTAGAGAATTTGGAAAACAACTGAAGTTCTTAGAGTGTTTGCAAGACAATTCAGAGGTGTTCAGCATGTTCCTCCTTGTTACGAAAGTAGACCAAGATGTCATCGATAAAGATGACCACAAATTTGTCAAGAAAATGCTTGAATAATTGATTCATAATATCCATGAATGCGTTCGGGGCATTAGTTAGCCCGAAAGGCATCACAAGGAATTCAAAGTGGTCGTAACGAGTTCGGAAGGCTGTTTTAGGTACGTCTTCTTCTTTCACCTTCATTTGGTAGTAACCCAATCAAAGATCGATCTTTAAAAACACTAAAGCATCCCTAAGTTGATCAAAGAGATCTTCCATCCTTGGCAAAGGATACTTGTTCTTGATGGTAAGTTGATTCAATTGACGATAGTCGATACAAAGTCGCATCGTAACATCATTTTTCTTTACGAACAAGATAGGTGCACCCTAGAGAGTTGTGCTAGGCCGAATGAAGCCTTTGTCTTGTAGCTCTTGAAGTTGCTTCTTGAGTTCCTTCAACTCTACTTGTGCCATTCGATATGGTGTAATTGACACCGGGTTGGTTTTAGGCTGAACGTCAATCTCGAATTCCACTTCATGGGTTGGAGGAAGACCACGGAGTTTCTCAGGAAAAACATCGACAAATTCAGATACAACAGGTATAAATGGCAAGCCAAAGTCATATTCTTCTTTTAGGACCATGGAAGCAAAGATTGAGGTCGGTTTCTTATCTATAAGCAAGATAGATTCTTTCCCTAATCCCCAGAGATACAATCTCCTATTTTGGCAATCAATCAAGGCTTGGTGTTTACGCAACCAATCTAGTCCTAATATTAAATCGAATTAACAAGTTGGCAAGACATAGAGGTCAATAGGAAAGGGTACATTTCAAATAGATATAGGACAATATTTACAAAGTAAGTTAATTGGCATGTTTCCTCTTATAGGATTCGAAACTACAAGGATAGATTTAACAAGTTCGAGTTTCAAGTTTAGCTTAACAATCAAGGAAGAGCATATAGACGAGTGGGTAGACCCCGAATCAATTAGAGCATAAGCAGTGCTTGAGTTTAGTTCAACGGTACCTACAATCACATTAGGAGACTCTTCATCCTCCCTACCATGAATGTGGTATATTCGAGCAGGGGCTCGGGATTCTTGATGTGTAGTAGCCGAATGGTGGCCTCTCCCTTTGCCTTGGTTCCCAGACTGTGCTTGTCTCGGGCCTTTGTTTCGATTAGATGGTGTAGGACTCGGATTTGCAGGAGAATGAGCTGGAGCTTTGTTAGGATTTTTGGGGCAATCCTTAATGAAATGATCGGCTCCACCACAAGCATAGTTTAGATTCGATTGAGATCGGCATTGGCCAAAATGGAGCTTTTGGCAAAATTTACAAGTAGGGTGTTTTTTAGAATTTTCGTGCTATTTACAGAGATAATCAGGGCTGAAGGCTTATTCACCGATTGAGGTCTCAGCATATAATTGCTTTTCGGAGCAGAAGTATAAGTCGAGGAGCTTTCTTTTTGATATCTAGCTTTCTTTGATTGCCAATGGGACTTGTCATCACGTTTGTGCTTCTTATCATTGCGGTTACCACCCTTTCTTCTTTTCGAAGCTTTCATTTTTGCCTCGGTTGCAACGGCTCGATTGACCAGAGTTTGAAAATTTGTGATCCCCAAAGCCATGAACATCGAATTTATCTCATCATTCAAGCCATTGATAACATCCGGCACTTATCTTTTCCAGTCTTGATATACTCCGAGTTGTACTTGCAATATTTGAAAAAATCAGCAACATATTGTCCAAAAGGCCTATTAGACTGCTTGAGGTACAAGAAACGCCACTGACGATCAGCTAAATATTGCTTGCTTATGTTCTTCTTTTTGAACTCCTCAACGAAGAATTTCCATGTAACAGCTTCAGTAGGAGCAATCAGAGTAGTGGTCTCCCACCAGCTTAAAGCTTCGTCTGCTAATAGGGCTATGGCGCATTCAAGCTTGCGCTCATCCGAGCATTGAAATTGTTTGGTCAAGATTTGAGTTGTACGCTCTAGACAATATTCTGCATCTTTGGGTTTCTCCTCGTTAGCACCGGTAAAGGTATAGGCTCAGTGTTGAGCAAGTTTGTCTATGGGAACTCTGCTTGGTGCAGCAGCAGCAAGATAAGTTTGTTTAAAGTTCGATACGAGTTGATCGAACATCTCCTTCATGCTAAGAAGACATTCTCTTTGGACAACTTAGATAGCAGGAGCTTCCTGCTGGGGTTGAGCCTGTTTTCGGGGTTCAGTTTGTCTTGGAGGATTCAGTTCCATCCTCACGCTACCTCCTTCATTAGAGGAGCCTCGTGGACTTTCAGCGTCCCGAGCAAGTCTTGTCTCGGACATACTATGATTGGGTAAACATGAAGGAGTTAGATAAGCAAGAACACAAGCACATTGATATATAACTCCTAGGTAGCACAATTCAATCCTATATGATGCATGAAGACTCGGTCTAGTCCGAGGATCTAAACCTTTAGCTCTGATTACCACTTTATGTAACACCCTCGCCCGGGTTAGGAGCGAGGAGTGTTGAGGCATGTAACAAGTAAGGAGACACAAAATTCGGGCAAATTTTAAACATTTCATAAGTTTCTTACTTATCTAGTTACTACTTTCATAGTATTTTACAACTTTCATTCTTTATTTTCTATCCTATTCGAACTACCTTAATGTTACATGCTTCTAATTCAATTCTATGTTCCTTATCTTGTATACATTTAGACAACTCGATTCTTTACTTCCTAAGCATGATTATCTAACCATTCAATAGCATGAAACTATCCTCCTAATCATCTAAGTCATCCAGCCATTTACACCAATCACATACAACAAGGCATATATCTAGTTCATTCAAGTCTTAATCAATCCTTATGCATTCGGCCAACCACTATTCAAGCATACATAATACATACATCAAGGAGTATTCACATTCAAGCAACCCCTTTAGGTCCAAGTCATTCGAATTAGAAAGCATTCAACATGATTCATCATATACTACTTCCATTTCAAGTAAAACACATGAACAAGGCAAGGGTTTCAAATTGTTTAATAAATATCTAGATTAACATATGGACATTCCATTTGATCAACAAATGCGCAGCATTACATCAACGAATACATGTTGTCTAGGTTCATTTCATACAAACTTAAGTACAATTACATCTCAAAGTTCCTTAAAGCATTACAACCATAGTGACAAGTTTTCATGCAAACTGTGTACAAAACAAAATGCATGAGATAACAAGACTAGATACCAATCTAGTGCCACCATCTAGGAGTCTTACAAAAAGTACCAAGTCATACATTGTGCTTTGCTTGAATTTTGCTCCGAGCTCAAGGAAAGACGGGTATCGATCAATCTAAACCTGGAATTTTTGGAAGAAGAAAAACGAGAGTGATAAGTACTTAAAGTACTTAGTGAGGTAGTTCCTAGCTCTATCAATTTATTCAGATTGTTAACTTAAAGTCTTGTTCATTTTAATCGGGATTATCCTAACTAGGCATCAATTAAGTGGAGTCAAGGCCTAACTAGTCCAACATGCACCATTCGAATGCAACAATTCAAGAAGTCAAGAATCCATTTCAAGCTCACAATAAATCAAGTCAAACAAATGATCAATCACAATTTCAATTAATCAAACAAGCAATGTTAAGCAAGCATCAAGCTTTTCAAGCAATGAGATCATCAAGGCTCATTCTAATAAGGTCCATTCTTACAATATAATTTTCCTTTCAAGTCATGAGCATTTTAAGATATCAAGTACTTCAATCATTCATGTAATTTCATTTCATTTCAAGATCATTAGTAAACATCAAGTTTGATCACTCATCATTCATAATTACAAGTGTTTGTTTCAAGTTCATTTATTCTTGTTTTAACTTGGTAGATAGTAGGACTAGGTAATCAAGTCACAAGACGGTACACAAAGTACCTAACAAGATGATACACAAAGTATCTAACAAGAAGGTGCCCAAAACACCATACAAGAGGGTACACAAAGTACCTAACAAGATGATACTCAAGGTATCTAACAAGAAGGTGCCCAAAACACCAAACAAGATGGTACATAAAGTACCTAACAAGATGAGCTCTTGAATCTAAGGCATGCCATTCTACCTAAGACCAACTAGCAACCAAGGACTTGTTGAGTCTTTTATTTTCAAGCAATCACACAACAACTGATTAAGTAATCAAGTATAACAAGTTCAAGTTCATTTCAAGTCTCTAGGTCAACTGCATCCTAGATCATTTTACAATATTTTCATTTATTTCTAGCCTACTTTACATTCAAGCATTACTAGTAAGCACAATTCACTCATTGTCATTATCTAGCTTCGTTACCAAGTTATTAGCTTATCAAATCTTGATTATATCCTTTATTCCCTTATTAACCAATTACCAATAGAATTTAGATTCATTTCAAGCATAAGGCACAAACAAGTATTTAGACATGCTGATTTGGTTTGGACCTAAGTCCCAACCCTAAATGTAACTACACTCGCAAAACTCCAAGCAAAAGTAAGCTAAGGTTGCTCCTTGATATAGATTCCCTTGTCCTTCCTATTAGCTTGTCCAACCCTCTCTTCTTCCACAAGGTCTTATATTCCTTGTTCTAATAAGCCATACACAAACATATAAAGAGCATATTAGCACACAATTCATCAAGCCAATTCATTCAATTCAAGATAAGATTGCAAGCATATAATATACACATATTGGGCAGCATGCATTTGTACATTTTCCTTTTTACTCAACTACACTTTTCTACATTCTAGTTCATGTAAAATAAGGCATATTTCAAAGCCTAAATTTGTTCCCAAGCCATTTTACAAAATGCCACAAAACAATATACATTTGCCTATGCAGCTGCTGCCAGACAGCTTGCATTCTAGTCACTTAATCAAGCATATCTTTCAATCCGTACTTCAGAATTTCAATTGGTTTACACCGTTAGAAAGCTAAAAAGTTGTATTTATGACCATATAAGGCTTTCATTTTAGTTCTTAGTCAATTAATACAGTTTTTTTGCTCAAAGACAGAGCATCATGCTTTACTGGGCAGTTTGCGTTGTCTCTAGTATTTCTACTCTACATTTCAGTACACAATCCAGTGTTTAGCTCCGTTTTCACCTAGTGAATTTAGACATTCCAAGGTGTTGTCCATAAAAATTTTAGCCTTAAATTCACTATATAAAATTTTTAATGATTTTTCAAAGTCACTGCCCAGAACAGAGCATTCTGGGCAGATTGCACTAAGTTGGATTTCTAGCTTCTTAACTCATTTTAGCAAGGTCCTGTCATGAAATTTTCATTCATGATCATGTTCATACATATCTTGGCCTTCATAATTTACCTAGCAATGTTCTTAAAATAGGGCATAATCATGTTTAATCTAGTTTGATCTATTTGATCACATTTGTACATCAATTCATCCACTAGGCAGTCCATTACCTAATTTAACTAGTTCATTTAGGTGTAGTCACATTTCCAGCAACACATGTATTCAATTCAATCTTCTTTTTACCTAGTAACATAATCAAAATAGGGTTCTAAGTTCATCTAACTTGTTTGTACAATTTCTATAACCAAAACAGTCCCTAACAAGACTATTTTCTATCATGTTCATAATTCCAGATTTTCCAGCAACTATACATGTATCTTATATCAAATTGGTTACTAGGAATTACAATTTCAAGTTCAATTTGAGACTAGCATGCTCCCAACATGTATATAATCCATCCAATTCATCAAGACAACAAGAATATCATTCAAACAACCATTCAATCAATCTATAACATGTTAGTTTCAAGCATTATACCTTCTCCGAGCTTAATTTGATCAATGGATGATTTATGAAGCTTGAATTTGAAGGTTTACATGCAAAATTCTCTCCCCTTTCTCTCTCTATGTTTCGGCTAGCTTGATGATAACGGGGAGGAAGATGGTGATGATGATGATGATAGCTTAAGATAATGGATTTAGGAAATGTCTAATTTATCCTTTGTTTAATCTTTAATCATGTAATTAACCAAGGGCAAATGGGAGAATTGGAAATTTTAGCATGCAATCTCCTTTTCCTTAATCTATTTGAATTGGTCACTCATGAATTGGTCTCTAATTTCTTTCATTCTTTCAATTAAGTCCTTAACTATCCTAATTAGCGTAATTACAAGTTCAATTTAGCTATCAATTTAGGCAATTAGTTTCAATACTACTAGACTAGGATTTAGGGCATTACACATTATCTTTCATATCTTTATCAAACAAACACTATTATAGATATACATATACACATACTTAACTAACATACCAGAATAGTCCCATAGAACTTAGATTCAAGAAAAAACAATCTCATATTTTCATATCTATTCAAATCTGCCCAAGATAAACATGTATACTCCTATTATTGATAAAATAGTCCAAAAAAATTAACTTGTTTTTATCCTTCAAATCTGCATTTAAAATCACCAAACTGCACTGGATTAATTAACAATTCTGCATAGTCTTTACCATTTCAAAACTGCAGTATTTTATCACTATTCGAAACTGTTTTTCTGCACAGTTTTACGACAACGTTTTACACTGTTTTTAAGTCTATAACACTGGGCAGCTTTAGTCTATTAATATGCATAGTTTTGAACTTCCAAAACCGTATATTTAACTGATTAAACAATGTAAAACTGCACTGTTTATCTAACAAGACTGTCCAAAATTTAAACTATTGAAACTGCATTGTTTTAGCCTGTAAAACTGCAGAATTTTAACTACATAATGCACTGTTTTATTATTATTCATTCGAATCTGGACTACTGCACTAATTCTGCACTGGTTTTTCCCCTTTATAAAACTGTATTTATATACAGTTCAAAACTGCTTTTTATTATCTTTTATAACAGTACCATTTTAAATCTAATAGGACATTTTCTACTCATTTATCCACCTGCAGAAACGGTCCTAATTGATACGAACAGCCTTTAATATTAGACAAAACAGTTTTTCAGTATATACATAACTCATAAGACTGCCTAGTACTTTTGCAATAAACCAACAAGTCAATTTACCATATGTAATTGTGTCTATATACTCAAAACAAGACATCTTTATTTTCCACACATACATCTATATTCTATAAAAGCCATTCAGTAGACCTCATGGATTTTCTTTAAAAACGTTCCTAAAACATTCTCATATAAAAGGTTAAAACAATACAAGTTTACTCATGGTTTAATCAAAGTTGGCAGCCTTCATTCGAGTTTATTTTTTTATATATAACTGATCAGTTCCGACCCCTATACAAGTCAAACTTACTTGATAACAACATTCTATTAGACTGTCAACCTCTCAAATCCAGCCTTTAAACATGTATCCAGATTCATACATTTCTAGAATTCATCATGTCAAGGCAGCTTGCATAATATACGATTAGCTAATCTAAAGAAGTCCACCAGGTTCTTAACATACAATTCACAATGTAAACAATTCATGCAAAAGATTAACAAATATGTTTTCCAAATCAAATTCTTGAAATAACAAGGAAGAATGAATTCACTTACTCTCCTCCTTGACTCACGATTGACCCACAATTACTAGTTTAAGAATCTTGAATCCCTTAGCAACAGATTCTAAATTTTCCCCAAGAGTTTCTCTCAATATCTTACTCATTCTCCCATGGTTGCTACGGGAATGAAGCAAGGAAGGTGAGGTGAGCTTCCCATTTTCTTCCCAATGTCGAATGTTTCCCACATGGCTACACTTTGTGTTTACAGTGTCTAAGCCCCTAGATGGTTTCCAATTTGGCATGCAACCATTTGATTTTAATTATCAAACAGTTTGGTCACTAGTACTATGTACTCTACTTCTTTATCCTATTCATTTTAATCCTTATGTTTCAAATTAATTATTCTATTGCATCATATGAGGGTTCTATCAAATGATAACATCCTCCTAGGTCCAGTTTAGGGGTATTACAATTCCTCCCCCTTAAAAGAAAGTCGTTTCGAATTTCCTTAATGACTAACAATGTGTAATATCAGATTCAGAATATTTCCACATATTTTGAATTTCAAACAACAAAAAAAATCCAATTATATTGGTTGCAAGATGCCAATACAGAACATAAACTTGAACCCCTAGGTTCAAATAACTCTTTAATTCATGTCCAAAACAATGCATATAGGCTTCAAGACAATCCAAATATAAGTATTTACTAATGCACAATAACAATCTACTAAATTGTGCAAAATAGTCCAAGTTCTAAAAAGAACAGTCTCTTTAACTACAATATATTATCATACACATTCCAAGCTACATGATTGTTCTTTTATTTAAACAAGACAGTCCTTAGTCTATTTCTCATAATTTCTAATAGGATTATTTATAATCTAAATAGTCCAATAACCAAGGTATACTCAAAACAATCCCATTTAAGCTTAATCATCAGATTTCAGTCTCAACACAGTCAAGCAATCAATCAAGGTCTATCATCAATTAAATTAACATTCTATCTTCTTGTTTTCAACACAATAATAGTTTCGAATTTCCTTTACAAAGACAGAACAGTTTCAACATGTATTTGAATAATCCATGATTGAACTCCAATGTAAGCTAGTTTTCATATTAATTCAAATTCACAAATTTGGACAGAATCCTTTGATCTCCTTTTTTTACCACTTCAAAACAGGGTTAATTTCAAGGTATCAACATGTACTTAACTCGAACAGCCCCTATATTTGTTCATATTGCATTAATCGAAACTCAATTAACATGAAACAAATTCATGTATTTAAAGATGCCACATTTAAGCAAACATATCATCTTGATCATGCTACATGGTCACAACCATAACAACCGAATCAGATGTTCAATCAAACAACCGTATTGCAACTCATTTCTTTTCATGAATATTTCCATCTATTATACTCAACGAAGAACCAGATCTTTGTATAACCCTTAATTAAACTAAACAATCCATTAGCCTTGTAAAAACAGTCTCCAAAACACATTTTTATAAACAAAACAGCCTCCAATTTATTCATTCTAGTAAGGCAGCCCCTAATTACTAAATTTTCACATTCAAACCAATTATCTTTTAAAATCTATTCATTCCCCCGATTATTACCAAATCGGTCCCTTTCTTGTTTTAAACTCATAATTAACCCTTAATTTATTTCCATAAGCTCAACATAGCATACAATTTCATACTTAAGAAACACTCACAAATAATAAA
This sequence comes from Hibiscus mutabilis, assembly GCA_019671005.1. Lineage (NCBI taxonomy): Eukaryota > Viridiplantae > Streptophyta > Magnoliopsida > Malvales > Malvaceae > Hibiscus > Hibiscus mutabilis. Next base: position 49,324,426 of record CM033711.1, read on the forward strand.
AACCATACTTATCATGCTCATAAAATCTACATTAAATAAGCAGACTAGGCACATATCAAAATGTTTTCATACTTCTTATAACACTGCAGTCTTTAAGGATGCACTACAGTGATTTTATCAAATGTAACAGTAATTCCTTTCAATTAGGCATTTGGTTATCTGAATTTTAATCCTATTTCAATCATGTATTCACTCAACAACCCATTAGTCACATATACTTCACCATTTCATTCAAAGAATCAAACAGTTTGGTGTTCTTTACTAAATCAATCTCTATTATAAAATTATTTATCACTATTAACATGTGAAAGAACTTTTAACAATTTCATATCAGAATTACTTTTCACTGATGATCACAATATGCATCGAACAGGCTTGTATAAACCACAGATCACAAGTGTTTGTCAAAATTAAACTCCTAGGTGGCACGACAGACTTATGGAGACGCAGTGAGTCCATGTTTAGTCTGAGAATCGACTAAACCGTGCTCTGATACCAATTTGTAACGTCCTCAACCCGGCTTAGAAGAAAATCAGAGTTAAGAGCGTTACTGCAGAGAAAACCAAAATCGAGAACCAGGAAATTTCAAAATTTCTTTACAAAACCATAACAAATAGTATGGTCCCTTGTTTCTTATAATTAAACCTTAAACAGATTTGATTATCAAACCGATGATTTGCCAAGCAAGTACATGAATAAGCCTAACATAAACAAATGTCATAGCACCATTCTTTAATTAACACTATGCATAAAACCATTGGTTACCAGTATATATAATTAAATCACTTACTAAGCATTTAACCAAGGAAGACTTCATGTAATTCTAAACATCAAGACCCTTTTTAATTAACAAACCATTCAAGAACCTTATACCTTTGATTGATCAACCTTCCATGCATAATTGAGACATGAACCACCAAACATGGATTAATAACTTATAACAGTAGGTAATTCGATTATAGCTACATGAAGTCACTTAGGTCCAAATACACATTTCTATCAAACCTTTCTAATATACGATCCTTGATTTTATAACATATGATCCATAGGGGATCGATCCCTTTCCTTGAAAGAATCGATCCTTCCCAACTTTATATCAATTCATGTTGCCATTTACACATTCGAAGAATAGCAAAACTTATCACTTTCATCATAATAATTAGACTATAGCCTTTAATTCAATCCACAATCTCCATATCAAGCAAACCTCCAATATATAATTAACACAATTAATACAGAGCAACTTAGGCTTTAATTTAACAATGAACCACATAAGTTCTCTGTTATGAATTGTAGTTCCCAAGTCATGTTTGACACTCTAACGTAGTTAGCATAGTACTCAATTTCTAAAACACTCAATCAATTCATATATATTAAAAATTCCAATTCATCTGCTCAGACTCGTTTATAACCAATCATGTCTTAGTCCATCATTTAACTATAAATTCATCCCTTATTGTTAATGAATAGAGCCAATTTAGACAGTTATAATTTTATAGCTAATGATTCATAGAACCAAAACTTTACATGCATGTTTCCTTCTCCAAATTTCTGTTCGAAACAATCACCATCACATATATCATACATGTGTTCAATTCTCACAATCAACTAGCTATAAATGTCTAATTATTCAACAATTAGTTATTTAGGTACTCTTAGATTACATAAAATCATACCAAATAATTCTACATTACTATTTACATGCGAACTTAAATTCAAACTAGTTTTATAATAGAAATACACGACGCCACCATCCTAGGAGTTTTTATATGAACTTCTAATTTCTAAAGGAGTCCCAAGCAGCAACTCGACCATTGCACAAAAATGGGTTGCATGAACTTTATGTATCCTGCAATGTATGAAGTGGAATGCATTAGGCTTATATAGCCTAAATGAGGTAGTCACCGTTAAGTAGAGAGGAGCACATAAGCCTAGGTTTTTCAATGAATCACAACCAAGTTACAATCATAGTTAGCATTTATTAAGGGTGTTTTACTTTTCTTTTATAAGCTTTATGAAGCTCGAATACTTCTTAGACCTTCTTGTATAAATACATTGATCTTAGTAAGATCAACTTATAACATTTAAGTCTCCTCGAGAATTGAAGGACGCACACAATTCTTCAGATTCTTTGATATCTTATCAATTTATTTCAACATAGTTCGAGTGAATATTTATTGCCTTAATCAATTAGGGAAACTTACTCATTTCTTGTGTAACTTGTAAAACATGCTCACCAGGAGTTATCCACTACAATGCTCACCAATGGTCTTCAATTCAGGTCTCACCCCGAGCTTTCAATTTAGAGCTCACTAAAAGCTTATACTTTACCAGGCTTACCATAAGCTATCAATTACCGGGCTCACCTTGAGCTATCACGAAGAATATTTGCTCTTATCTGTTTTGGAATTCTTTGCTTTATAAATATATATATATATATACATATATTAATTCATATCGTTTACAGGTTTGCCTTGGATACATTAGTTCAGGCGATACTTAGCACAGAGCACACAGCAGGGGCTAATATCGAAACATATCAAGAGGGCGTCCCCCTAAGCAATTGCTTAAACAAGAGTACTAGAGGTACTAAAAGATCATTTGATCTTAATAACAAGAGGTCGTAGTCTAAACATTTCAGGCATCATCCAATAGATCCAAGGTCTTCCATTTTCAGAGGCAACTTATATGTTTTATCTTAATTTTGTCATTCGGGAAGTTGCTTGTTGTACAAGTAACTTTACTTTTAAAGTTAACAGGGATTTCTTAGGTTACAAATAACCTTGCTTATTTCTTTATTTCAGTAGCTTATAATATCATTCAAGCTTCCTTACTTCTTAACTCCTTAGAGTTAGTTAATTAATTCTTTCATTGAAAGTCTTATTGTCATTGATTAGTAAGTTATTCCAGGCAATTATATCAAGTACACAATTCCTTCCAATATCAAGGATATTCTATAGCCAATCATTCAAGCACAACAAGGCATTTCAAACATAATAATTGCAATATCATACAAGTCAAAACATGAATGTCATGCTATGAATGTATGCTCATACTCAATTAGCTCTATTTGAGCCTTTTTACACCATGTACATCTAATGCAATTCATTCACAACCAATCAATACATAATCTTAACAAAAGCGAATTAAACATCGGGAAAACTTCGTCTTACTGGAGTCAAACACAACTACACTCACCTGTTACCCCAACATTATGAGGTACCTGATCCACAAATCCTCATAGCTTCCAACAACTCTCTTCTAATCATCCATAGAATCATGTACCTCAATCAATTAGCCAATCGTTAGGGTCAAATCAATTTGTTTGATCTTACAATTAGTTCATTATCTTTCATATCATTATCAAACAAACACTATTATAGATATACATATACACATACTTAACTAACATACCAGAACAGTCCCATAGAACTTAGATTCAAGCAAAAACAGTCTCATATTTTCATATCTATTCAAATCTGCTCAAGATAAACATGTATACTCCTATATTTGATAAAAACAGTCCAAAAAAATTAACTTGTTTTTATCCTTCGAATCTGCATTTAAAATCACCAAACTGCACTAGATTAATTAACAATTCTGCATAGTCTTTACCTATTCAAAACTGCAGTATTTTATCACTATCGAAACTGTTTTTTGCACAGTTTTAGGACAACGTTCTGCACTGTTTTTAAGTCTATAACACTGGGCAGTTTTAGTCTATTAATCTGCACAGTTTTGAACTTCCAAAACTGCTCCAAAACCGTATATTTAACTGTCTAAACTGCACTGATTAAACAATGTAAAACTGCACTGTTTATCTAACAAGACTGTCCAAAATTTAAACTATTGAAACTGCGTTGACATTATGTACTGTTTTATTATTATTCATTCGAATCTGGACTACTGCACTAATTCTGCACTGGTTTTTCCCCTTTAAAACTGTCTTTCTATACAGTTCAAAACTGCTCTTTATTATCTTTTATAACAGTACCATTTTAAATCTAATAGGACAGTTTCTACTCATTTATCCACCTGCAAAAACGGTCCTAATTGATACGAACAGCCTTTAATATTTGACAAAATAGTATTTCAGTATATACATAACTCATAAGACTGCCTAGTACTTTTGCAATAAACCAACAAGTCAATTTACCATATGTAATTGTGTCTATATACTCAAAACAACACGTCTTTATTTTCCACACATACATCTATATTCTATCAAAGCCATTCAGTAGTCCTCATGGATTTCCTTTAAAAACATTCCTAAAACATTCTCATATAAAAGGTTAAAACAATACAAGTTTACTCATGGTTTAATCAAAGTTGGCAGCCTTCATTCGAGTTTATTTTTTTTTATATATAACAGATCAGTTCCGACCCCTATACAAGTCAAACTTACCTGATAAAAACATTCTATTAGACTGTCGACCTCTCAAATCCAGCCTTTAAACATGTACTCAGATTCATACATTTCTAGAATTCATCATGTCAAGGCAGCTTGCATAATATACGATTCGCTAATCTAAAACAGTCCACCAGGTTCTTAACATTCAATTCAGAATGTAAACAATTCATGCAACAGATTAACAAATATCTTATCCAAATCCAATTCTTGAAATAACAAGAAAGAATGAATTCACTTACTCTCCTTCTTGACTCACGACTGACCCACAATTACTAGTTTAAGAAGATTGAATCCCTTAGCAACAAATTCTGAATTTCCCCCAAGAGTTTCTCTCAATATCTCACTCATTCTCCCATGGTTGCTACGCGAATGAAGCAAAGAAGGTGAGGTGAGCTTCCCATTTTCTTCCCAAGGCCGAATGCTTCCCACATGACTACACTTTGTGTTTACAGTGTCTAAGCCCCTAGATGGTTTCCAATTTGGCTTGCAACCATTTGATTTTAATTATCAAACACTTTGGTCACTAGTACTATGTACTCTACTTCTTTATCCTATTCATTTTAATCCTTATGTTTCAAATTAATTATTCTATTGCATCATAGGAGGGTTCTATCAAATGATAACATCCTCCTAGTCCCATTTTAGGGGTATTACAATTGATCAGTCTTTGTTACAAAAGGGATAAGTTTAACCGAATACGATACTTTTTAATGTTTGAAGGTTATAATGTCGACCAAGTGTTGTTTGTTATTGAAATCTAACCGTACCGATCACAGTTTTGATTGCCGGTAGCATTCTCTGACCTGGTTCTCGACCAGGCCGGGGAGGGGTGCTACATTTGTGGTATCAGAGCTAGAGTTTAGTTGATTCTAGGACTAAACCGAAGCCTATTGTATTGTCATTGTGTTACTTTGCCACCTAAGAGTTATATATTGTGTATATTATGACTTGTCGACTAATCCGATCTCTTTTTGTTATTTATATGTCTGGGACTAACGAAGCTCACATAAATGAGCCCGCTACCGGCTCCTTGACACACGATAAGGAAAAAATGGGGAGACCCACCTAATCCCCCACCTCTGAGTGTCGAGCCGGAGTTACCCAATGCTCAGGCTGAGTGTTACCAGAACATGCCCGACATGTTTAAACAATTTATGACCTCAATAAGAGCTGAACAACCTACGCAATCAGCTCCACTTGTTGTCTAGTATGCTCGGGCCCCTATTGATAAGCTAGCATCACTCCGAGCCTACACCTTCACCGAACAGGATGATGATAACCCTGAGACTGCAGAATAATGGTTGTACAACGTACTGAGAATCCTAAATAAGTAATTACAATATTCTGATGAGTACAAGCTGGAGTGCGCCCTGACACTGTTAGCGGATGAAGTACTCTAGTGGTGGGAAACCACTATACTTATTGTTCCTGAATAAATCAACTCTTGGAAGTTCTTTCTTCAAGAATTCCTAAAGAAGTACGTTTAGCGGGTACTATCTCGCATAAAGGCATGTTTGAAGCAAGGTGGCCGACGTATCGAGCAGTATATCCACGACTTCTGCAAGTACTACCGATATAGTATGGATTACATCAAGAATGAAGAGGATAAGTGTAGAATTTTTATTGCTGGGCTAAGTGATGAGTTGCGCCCCATGTTTACTGCTTTGGGCATCACCAATTTCCAGGATCTGGTGAATCGAGTTAAAGCTACTGAAACTGCACAGAGAGTTTAGAGGGCCAATGGGTTTGATAAATCTAAGAAAATGTTCAGAGATAACTCCTGACCTCCCAAGTGGAATAAGAAGGGAAAGTATCAAGGACCTAAACAAGTTATGCACTCATAACCTTCCCATTCTGGAATATCAAGAAATCTCAAACGGTGATCCAGTCTTTTACTAATACGGCCTCAGATGAAAGTATTGGAGGATCCAACCGAAGCACACATAATCCAGTTTGCAATTACTACCAGAAATGACACCCAAGGGGTTAGTGCCGTAAGCAGACTGGATCATGTTTCTATTGTGGTGAACAAGGCCATTTTATCTGTGATTGTCCCTTGGGTGCTACCAAGTCCACTGCTACATCGGCTAATGTTGCTTCCCCTACTCAATCTTTTTGAAGCAAGGGATCAAGGCAAGTGCCATCGAAAGATATGGGGAGTGGCTCAAGAAAACCATTCAACAAGCAAGAAGCAAAGGCTTCTACTCAGATGTATCATGTGAGGAACCGAAATGAGGATGATGAGCTGGACATCATTGTAGGTACCATAGAATTGTACTCCCACTCCTTATATGCGTTGATTGATCCTGGCTCTACACATTCATTTATAATAACTGAACTAGTTAGGAAGCATGGAGTGTCCAGTGAACTTATGGCATCAAGAATCCCCGTAACTAATCCACTAGGCGATTGCGTTACCATAAACCTTGTATATAAGAAATGTCCCTTAGTGATCCAAGGGATTCCTTTTGTCAGCAACCTATTGGCTTTACCGATCCATGAATTTGATGTTATATTGGTCTAGGCTGGCTTAGTAAGTATCATGCTTGGGTAGATTGTAGCAAAAAAAGCTATATCTTTGAGGCCTTGGAAAGGAGAGCATCGTGTTGATGAGTTCAAAAAATCCTTCCTTGTATGCCTTGACATTGGAAGCCAAGGATAAACCTCAAATACAAGACATTGATACAATGTGTGAATTCCTTGATGTTTTCCCTGATGAACTTCCGGGCTTACCACCAACCTGTGAAGTTGAATTCGATATCAAAGTGCAACCTTATCGAATGGCAGTCGTTAAGTTAAAGAAGTTAAAACCCCATATTCAAGATTTACTTGACAAAGGCTTCATCCAACCGAGTTCCTCGCCTTGGGGAGCTCTTGTTCTCTTTATGAAGAAGAATGATGGTTCTATGAGGCTATGCATCGATTACCAGCAGCTGAACAAGGTAACTATCAAGAACAAATATCCCTTGCCAAGGATTGATGACCTATTCGATCAGCTTAAGGATGCCACTGTGTTTTTCAAGATCGATTTAAGGTTCAGATATTATCAAATGAGAGTCAAAGAATATGATGTACCCAAAACTGCCTTCTATAAGAAATATAGCCACTACGAATTCTTGGTGATGCCTTTTGAGCTAACCAATGCACCGATAGCTTTTATGGCTTGATGAATTGGGTTTTTATACTCTATCTCGATAATTTCGTAGTGGTGTTCATTGATGACATTCTAATCTACTCCAAGAATATTGCGTAACACCGTGAACATCTTCGTATTGTGCTTCAAACTCTTTGTGAGAAGTTGTTGTATGCAAAGTTCTCCAAATGCGAGTTCTGGCTTACCGAGGTTGCCTTTCTTGGGCACATTGTATCGGCTTCGTGCATCCAAGTAGATCTGAAGAAAATTCAAGCTATTATTGATTGGCATCCATCGAAGAACGTTGGTGAAGTGAGAAGTTTTCTTGGTCTTGCTGGCTATTATAAAAGATTCGTCAAGGGATTTTCTATGTTAGCAGCTCCATTGAATAAGTTATTGCGAAAAGAAGCTCCATTTGTCTAGACCGCGGAACAACAACGAAGTTTTGATAAGTTGAAACAAGTGTTGACTTACGCTCCAGTCCTAACCCAAACCGAGTCTAGAAAAGACTACACAATTTATAGTGATGCATCGAATCTCGGGTTAGGATGTATTGATGCAAGAAGGAAAAACCATTGCTTATGCTTCTAGACAACTAAAGCCACATGAAATGAACTACCTCACCCATGATCTGAAATTAGCTACAGTTATCTTTGCATTGAAAATTTGGAGGCATTATCTTTACAAGAGAAATGTCACCTCTTTACCGATCATAAAAGTTTCAAGTACCTCTTGATCGAGAAGGAGTTGAACCTTCGACAATGGAGATGGATAGAACTCCTCAAGGATTATGATCTTGTCATCGACTACCATCCGGGTAAGGCCAATGTTGTAGCTGATGCACTCGATCGCAAACCTCTGTCTGGTAAGTATTGTTATTGATCAATTAAGTTTAATGTGATAATTCATGCATCGGTTCATTGCAAGTCCTTGTATTGTAGATCCTCAAGCTATCAATGCTCACTTTCGCCCTCGGAAGCATCGTTGTTTCGTAGCTGAACTTCAAGTTCAATCTACTATTGTTTCAAGAATTAAGATATTGCAAGATCAAGACTCCGAACTCCAATCCATTGCCTCTAAGCTTCAGGATAATCCGGACTTCATAATCAATTCTGAAGGACTCTTATGTTTTCACACTCGAGTTCAGGTACCCAATGATGAATCGCTTCGGAATAATATTCTTAAGGAATCTTATTCAAGTTTATTCTCTATTCATCCGAGGTCTGTGAAGATGTATAAAGACCTCCGTAAACTATATTGGTGGCCAGGCATAAAGAAAGCTATAATCGACTTCGTGTCCAAGTGTTTCACTTGTCAAAGGGTTAAGGCTGAACATCGTGTCCCTACCAGATTATTGCAACCCATTGATCTACCGTAATGGAAGTGGGAGAATATCATTATGGATTTAGTCAGTGGTCTACCTTTTACTCCTGCTAAACATGATGCCATTTGGGTCATTGTGGATCATTTAACCAAGTCAGCACATTTCCTATCGGTTTGAATGGATTATGGACTTCCCAAGCTAGTTGGCTTGTACATTAAGGAAGTTATCTGACTCCATGGGGTGCCACAATCGATCATCTCTGATCGGGATCCACGATTTGCTTTTCAATTTTGGAGGACTTTGCAAAGAGCTCTAGGCACTAGAGTTAATCTTAGTATTGCCTTTCACCCTCAGTCTGATGGCCAATCAGAAAGGGTAATACAAATCTTGGAGAACATGCTACGAGCATGTATTATTGATTTTGGTAGATCGTGGGAGAAATCCCCAACTCTCATTGAATTTTCCTACAACAGTAGCTAACAAGCTTCTATCAAGATGGAACCGTATGAAGCATTGTATGGCAAACGTTGCAGAACTCCACTGTATTGGTCTGAACTCGGTGAAGGCAAGATGTTGGGCCTTGACCTACTTTGGGAAACTGAAGGAAAGGTTGCCATTATCCATGATCGCTTGAAAGCTTCCTTTGACTGACAGAAGGCCTATGCTAATCTTAAGCGTACGGATATTCAATATGAAGTTGGTGAGAAATCATTCCTCAAAGTTTCACCATGGAAGAAAGTTCTGAGGTTTGGCAAGAAAGCGAAATTGAGTCCCTGATTCATTGGACCTTTCGAGGTTGTGGAAAAAGTTGGCCTTGTGGCTTACCGCTTACTGTTTCCTTCAAAATTAAGCAAAATCCATGATGTGTTTCATGTATCCATGCTTGGGAAGTATCATTCTAATCCCTCACACATCATTGAACCTGAGTTGGTGCAAATTCAGCCAAATTTGTCTTATGAGGAATAACCGATTTAGATTCTTACAAAGGAAGTCAAGAGACTTCGTAACAAGACTATCCATTGGTTAAAGTACTTTGGAAGAGTCACATTGCTAAGGAAGCAACATGGGAACCAGAGGAAACAATGTGGGAGCAATACCCTCGCCTCTTTGATCCAGGTAAAATTTGAGGACGAATTTTCTTAAGGGGAGAGTTGTAACTCCCCAAAATTCGGCCAAGTCAGAATTGGGTTTTGGCGACCGAAAACCCTAAATCAAAATCATCCAAATATTGCATTAATGTTGGACTCCAATTGAGTCAAATTATTGTTTAAGGACTTTATTGGAAGTATTGAAAACCTGTTTAGTTGCTAAATCATAGAAATTGAAAGTTTGGGGGTATAAGTATAATGAATTGAGAGTTGAGGGACTAACCTTGTGATTAGCCCCTTCCCAAATATAACCCCACATACATGGGATTGTCTGAAAGGATCCTTCACACATGGGAAACCTCCTAATTATAATAAGCGTAAAAGAGGGGAAAGACGAATAGTCATACAACTTTACCCGATTTCAATAGAAAGCAAGCACCTCTCCCTTGTCATCTTTAACCTCCCACTTGAACAAGCAAGCACCTCTATTGTTGAGGTAAAAAAGCTTGTGTTTCTTCGGTTTATTGCTATAAAAACGTTGCTACCTATTGGGTAAGACAAAACCCCTAAACTATTGTTGAAATCCATGAACGAATCAAGATTAATTTTAAGCTAAGATTTCGGCTATCCATGGAAAATCTCCAGATAGAAGCTATTCCAAGTATAGATATTGATTTTGATTTTTTTATATTGATTTCAATATTGTATTACTAATTCTAATCAATTCTTATTGTTCACCTAGCTCAAGAAGTGGAAAGAAATCGCCCACCATCACCATCGAAATCTAGGAACATAGGATTACTATTCGAGAGCTGTGAAAGCTTCAGAATAGCGAGGTGAGTGTAGTCAGAGTCTCGAGACTAAGCTAGGTGTTTCTCCCAAATTCATTGTTATTGAAAATATCATTGCTAACTCTATTGTGAAGGAGTTTTGCATCGAATCCTTTAGAGGATACATTAGTAAGCATCGGTAAGTATATCATTAAACATCGGACATCGATAGTGTTATTGTTAAGGTCGGTGTAATAACCATTGAATTAAGGAAATATAGAATATAGATTAATGAGCATTGTCATTATCATCGTTATAGACATTGTCGTCAAGCATTGACATCGGTATTGTCATTGTCATTGAAGCATTGAAAGCGTATCATCGGTCATAGGTATTTTAATTGGGATTATCGAACATTGAAATCGAATCATGAAACAATGAATATTGTCATTGGATTATAGAATATCGATTATTTTCATCATATTATTGTATATTGATCATTTGACTATTGCTATTGCTATTGAATCATTGGGTACATTGGACGTTGTTATTGTTATTGAACACTGATCATTGATAATATTATCGGACCTTGGATTTGATGGACATTCGATGAAATTGGCATGCCATAGAATTCATGATCTTATTGTACGGCTGGACTACGGTCATAGGGCTATGGCATATATTGATTTGGCGAGGCAGAGGGATGTGTTGTGATATTGGTCATACTGGAGAGGCAGCGGGACTAGACCGTTCATTGATTTGGCAAGGTGTAGGAATTCGTGTATCCACTATCTGGAATCGATCCAAGGGTTATTGCTAAAATATGATGTTAGTGCTTTTCAACATGATCATTGCATCATTATTATTGATCTATTGCATAACCATTCATAGTGTAGGGATGAAAATACATAACATTGATATTGACATTGTCTATGACTACCTCACTAAGCAAAGTATGCCTAATTCATTTTAGGTTGATCGAATTGTTGGATCGAGATCGGAGAAGTCGAAAGTTGGACAAGTCACTTACAAGCTAAAGTAAAGTATTTTGTCCTTATCAACTTCTAGAATGGTGGAAAAGTAGCTAAACTAGTTACTCATGGAACTTTGGATGTATATGTATGGCCTATACTTTGTAATAGGATAAATGGACCTAAAACGACTTGTATGTGGGGCTAAAAGTAACCAAGTATGCATAATTGGCTGCTAAAGGTGAAAACCTAGTAAAAAATTTGAATAACCTTAAAATTTTACATGCTAGTAGATTAAATGATTAAAAACTTTCTAGTAAAATTTCATTGCATTTGGATATCGTTCAACAGGTTAATTCGAATGAAAACCAGCTAAAATCTGTCATTACAGCACAAGTGCATCGATATAGGTCAACCTGTATCGATACGGCCTTGCATAATTGGTCGTGGTGAAACAAGGTGTATCGATACCCAAAAGAAGTGTATCAATACAAACTTAGGCAGTGGAGTTTGGTCATTTAAATGCATTGTTAAGATCTTAGGCTGTATCGAAACGGGTCAACCCGTATTGTTACGGTCCCTGCGGTATTGATACAGAGCCTCTAATCCTTCAAGTTAAAATCAAATCTATGCATATCAATACCGATACGAGCTAAGGGGTATCGATACATGGCAAGGCCTAATCGGATAGGTTAATTATATCGGAATGACATGAAAATTTACAGGAACGTTGTTGATGTAATGAATTTTAGTCTTGTATAGCTAATTGAACTAAATGACCTCTAAATTATTAGATTCACTATTTAGTCCCTAAAACTTGTAAAAGTTAAAATTGACCCTTATTGATCAGTCTTTGTTACAAAAGGGATAAGTTGAACCGAATACGATACTGTATAATGTTTGGAGGTCATAATGTCGACCAAGTGTTGCTTGTTATTGAAATCTCACCGTACCGATCACAGTTTTGATCGTCGGTAGCATTCTTTGACCCGGTTCTCGACCAGGCCGGGGAAGGGATGTTACAAGCACTCGATGGGCAAAATTGTGCAATGGAAAATGAATCTCAACCTCAAACAAGTACAAAGGCAAGTAGTAAAACTCTGAAGATCATGTATCCCTCTCGCCACAATCGCTCAAACGGAACGTCCCCTTCGAAACCTCGAGCTCGAACTAAATGTTTAACCACTATAACCCATGATATTCCAACAACTTTCTTTCCTCATTTTGACCAGCCCGGCAGTCGACTATATCGCCTCCACATCCACTTCCTTATTCACCTTGATTTTCTTTAACAAAACCTTTATACCTCTCACCATTTCTATAGTATAAGAAAATGAGAACAAAGTTTGAAGATTGAGAGGAAAAGGATTTAAAAAGAAATGGATAGGTAAACTAGGGATTTGGTTTTTCCCTAATTATAGCCTACCAAATAGCCATTTTCAAATACCATAATTCGCGTCCCCTACTCCATACCATTCAATCAACGCCATGAGTACGGGGTCTTCAAATCGCATACATTCACGCCAATGATGGCCTATATATTGTTGGGAAACAACTCCTTTAAAAAGCACACGATCAACACAACGATTAAAAAACGACCTCCTATCTCTAGTGTCAAATTGTGCCACTTTAAACACTCATTCGACTAAGGGGGGCAATTGTTATACTTTCGCCTACAACTATCATATCTCCGCTAACAATGGTTATGCCTCCGCCTAATTATGCCTTTATTTATGAGGCATTGTGGACTCCAAAATCTTTACCTCCAGGCTACTCTCGACATGGCTGCCATCAAGTCTGATTGACCTTCCAGTTGAACCTATTACCTGACAGCCGAGTCTACTCTGCCAACCTACATGACCAAACTAAAAAGACTATCAACTGAAGGCTGGATTTAATCCTGCCGATCCATCATAGCCATCTCTAGGCCTAACTTCATCCCATCAAATAATGTCACCTGACTACAAATACCAAGTAATCCAAAGGCCCAAGGCCCCCAAGTTCGGACCTCTGCTAGCATTCTTCTCTCATTTAGATTACCATCTCTAGCTCTCCACCTACACCAAAATGGGTGAACCACCACGTTCGGCGTCTGATGCCTGTTCAAATATCATTAAAAATTTAAATTTATCGTCTGAAGTAATTGTCTGCACAAAAGAATGCATGAGATACTCCACTATTATGAAATGAAAAAGTCAAATGGTCACTAAATTATTTTCATATGTTCATTTTGATCAAATTTTTAAAAATTATAAAATGGTCATTAAATTTGGTTTTATCATAAAATAATCACTCAGCCATTAATCGGCATTAGATGAATGACGCGATAGCTAAGAAAAATTATCTAATAGAACATATAGTCCTTTGTAGTTATTCATTCAATCAATTCAGTCTTAATTCATTAAAAAACAATAAACTTAACCATTATTATTTACACAACCTATCATTTGATCATATTTTGATTTAAAAATAAGTTGACATATCTAAGACTTAATAAAAACCTAAAATGCTAAAGTATTATAAAACAATAGAAAGAAAAGATGAATGCGTTTGGTGGGAAAGAAAAGTTGAAGGAAAGAAAGCTAGAGAGATCTGATCATTTTTCATGCTTATGTGTAAAAATAAATTATCCAGAAGTGGAAAGAAAAGATGAGAGAAAATGTGGGATGAAAGAGATGTGGGCTAGTTCAAAATATAAAATTTTCAAAGTTAAATTTTATTTCTTTTCAATTTTTAACTCTACCAAGCAAGGAATTAAAATAAAATACAATTTTCTTTACATTTTCCATTCTTCCTACCATACCAAACAAAGCATAAATCTTAACGTATACACTTTTGTTTCATTACCATGTCATCCATGCCGGGCCGGGTCAAACTGGGCCGGGTAGGACTGGACTGGGTCGGGTTATGTTAGATCGGTTTGGGTAAAACTTGGTTCATTGGATTTGGGTCAAACATGGATCAAATATTTGAGTCATACTTGGGTTCACCCATGTTGGGTCTATAGTTTGGGTCACCTTAATGGGTTATCCGAATTGGGCTTAAGTTGGATAGAGCTCAACAAATGTAGATAGCTTAGGAATCAAAGATTGGGCCATAGAGGGTTATTGGGCTAACAGAACAGGCATTGGGTTACCAAGTGTTTGGGCTAGATTTAGGAAACTAGGGTTTTGTGTGCTATGACACATGACCAAAAATATGAGGGCTAGGGCAAGAACGGCGTCGGTGGCAGCAAAGTGAAGACGAGACAATGGTGATCGGAGGCATCAAGGCTGAAAAATAGAAAAAAAGAACAAATAACTAATGATTTGAATGATCCTTTACGGAAGCTAGAAAAAGACGGCAGTGCGTGGAGGAGAAGGGGAGAAGATCGTGGCCAAGGATGATAATTCTCGATGAACAACGGGGAGCTGGTGTACATGGTTGGTAGATCCGAAACGAGGACAATGAGAGGAACAATGTGAGGGTCTTGCATGCACCAAAGGATGCAAGAATCGGTAGTGGCTGGCAAGGGGCAATGAACGTTTTTCACCGTTTTTCTCAACAACTGTGGACGAAATCAAACATGCAATGGTGGGGGTTTTGTTGAGGACACCAAGATGATCATTTTGGTGTAACTAGTGCCTCAAACGAATCTGATCGGCAGTGGAACACGGCGGCTAGGGAGGGGCGATGGCGGCCAAAAATCGCAATAGGGGAGAGAAAAGGATGATGCAAAAATGGCCAGGTTAGAACCAAAATGGCTAAATGAGCCAAATTTAGAGAAAAATATGTATTTATACTCTAATATTAGGGTTAGGACGAAATAAGGTTCAAATATAAAAAGAGTGCAACACATGACAAACTTGGAGCTTGGCTTACTGGTAGAAATATTGTATTAGGCTTATGTTGTTGGAGGTCATATGTTTAAACCACAACATCTACATTTATATCCTTTTTATTTTAAGTGGATCCAAACATAAAATAACTTAAGGGATTTAATATCCAACACGTATCATAAAATCAATGTAGTTGAAATGACAATGATTTAGAAAAAAATTAAGAGGTTGTGTGTTCAAATCTTCATAAACCTAAGATTTTATATTTTGAGCACCGAAGCAAAATAAGAAATTTACAGGAAGTCCTTTGAAGGTTTTGAAATTTCAAATTTAGCCTAAAAGTTCTAAAAATTCATAATTAAACCTTTAATCCTTATAAGTCATTCTACTAGCCCTATTTGGGGTTCTTACAACTAATCTTTAATTCTAAAGATGAAACTTTTTTTTGACATAAACAAAAGATGAAACTTGGCGTGTGATCAATGCAGTAGTTGAATGACACGTATGAATTTGGTGTCCCAAGAAAATGAAAAGGGAATTTGGTTCCACTTATGGGGAATTCCCAATATTTTTGCTTAGCCAAATTGGGAACTTAGTCCGAATTTGTTTATAACTTTGAAATGACCTCGTTGCTTTATGACTTATGTAGCACTCCCTCAGTCATTTATGGTGGAGTCCCCTTTATGCTTCTCTTCCAAAAGAATATCTCCAAAAATGGTAACATTTTCTATCAAAATGTGCATCTATAATTTTTGTGAAAGGTTCTATAAAATTAATCCAAAAAGAAAGAACCATTAACAATTTTTTTGAGAAAATACATCATGTACCCTCTTTGATACGTCAGTTATGGTTCCAACCAATATATATAAATTACACACTTTGAGCAAGCACATTTGACAGGTTTGCTAAATTGCTCATCTTTGTTCCCTCATATTCTCTTAGGTCATGGATTCTAAACCAACTAGGAGCACCTCTTTTTTTCCCCTAGAGTTCCCCCTTTCCCTCTCCTCTAGGTAGGATTAGGACTAGATTTAAGATTTGTCCAAAAAAATCCACACACTTCATCATTTTTTCTCATGTCATCAACCTATTAAAATGATAACTTAAAAAAAACCTACTTTTAAATATGATGCAAAATATCTAAGTGAAGATTCACTTAGTAAAAATTTGACTTAAAAGAGAGATGAGTTGAGTAATTTTTACCAGTTGTAAACGTAACTAATATGATGAAAAGGGTAATAATATAAATTTCCAATCTACAAATGGAGAAAACAAAATTAAGTTTCTAGCACAAGAGGTTTCCAAATATTCCAGATTTTGTACATTTTTTTTCAAATCAATTGTGTTGGATGAAAATCATGTTAAATGTTATAAATTACCTAGAAAAACAAAACGGCCAATGAAGAACCAATTACAGGGTCCCCCAACTGAGAAATAATGATATAACTAAAACAACATGATATTCAATAGCCAAAAACACAGCACAGGGGTTCCCACTTCCACTTATTTCTTCTTTATTTCCCATATATTATAAAACTTTATACTCTTCAATATCTAATCTAAAGACATGTAATGAAGTTATATACAGTCTTCCAGAAGAGTTTGAAGCACTATAAAAGGGTTCATTACATCCTTCAACATTATCACATATAACAATCCCTCCTTCAGTTTCTCTTTCAATGTCATCAAGGACAGGAGAGCCTCTCACTGTGGGAAGAGTTATAGGAGATGTTCTTGATTCTTTCATTCCTACCATTAAAATGTCTGTCACCTTCAAAAACAAGCAAGTCTTTAATGGACACGAGTTTTACCCTTCAACTCTTGCCACCAAACCTAGGGTTGAGATTCAAGGTGGTGATTTGAGAACTTTCTTCATTCTCGTAAGTTTCTTCTACTTCTTCATAACCCCTTTCTTCTCTTTAGTAGTATAAGAGTTTTTAAGTTTTACACGTTTTTTGGATGGTTTGAAGGGTGATGAAATGAATGACTGAAATTAATAGGAGGATATGGAAAGATTATCACTTGCAAAAAAAAGAAGAAAATAGCTAATCTCAGTCATCAATTTCATCCTTCCAACGATCCAAAAAACGTGTAAGACTCATAGTTTTTACATTGTGTGTAAGTGGATCCTAACCCACATATACATACATGTTGGACAAAAACAAGGTTAAATTCGAAATAATTAATAAAATAAATTAAAGTAGTGAAATTACAGTAATAAAAAAGAAATAAACGAAATACAGATTCGAAATAACCAGACAATGTTGTTGAAGCCTGCTAGAAACGCAGTTTCCTTAAGACAGATTCAACCGCTCTTCGGTGCTAGAGATCTTCGGTCGTCGGTCTCCTAGGATACAACAACAGATGATTATCTTCAGCAGCACAATTGAGTAATCATGAACGAACTCAAGCCTTCGACTATCACCAGAAAAAAACTAATGCAATTTGGGAGAAGGAAAACGATATTAGTTATGTGTTAAATATTCTGATTTTGCCCCTGATTATATGAGTGTCTGCAAGCAAAATTTGAATTTTAATCCAAAATTATCCCTTTAATTTCGGGATAATATGCTATCTCAAAAGGAAAAACTAATTCAAAGTGATAAAATGTCCATGTAAGGCCCAACCAATCCAAACATTTGCATCGCCCACATCATGTGAGTGCACCCCAACTCGAATGGGATTGGATTCACACCCCCTGCACGCAAGGAACAATTTCCATTCAAGTCATTAAATAACAGTAAAGAGGGTAAGTGTATATAAACACTTCTGATTCCATTTATCTCATCCATGTGGGATATGGAGGTTTCATTTCCTTTACTTAATTTGCAACCCCTTACTTTGAGCATCAATAACACCTTTACCCATTAGTAATATCGATCAAAGTTACCATTTTCTCACATTTTTTCAACGATACATACATACATACATACAACATATATATATGGGTTATATCCACTTACATGGTGTAAAACTCAATTACTTTTATATATTTTTTGAATGGTTGGGTGAGGGTAAATAAACAGCTAAGATCATTTTCTTGTCTTTTTTCCTGTGATAATCTTCTTTTTTTCCTACGGTTAATTTCAGTCATCTATTTACATTCATCTAACGGCCAAAAAAAAGTGTAAAACTTTCAAGTTTTACATAATATAAGAGCATCATATATATATATATATATTGTGAACAACTTGGTTTTACAACTGTTATCCTTCAAACCTGGTGAGGTGGTATCTATTTTGCTGCAGGTCATGACCGACCCGGATGTCCCTGGACCTAGTGATGTTTATTTAAGGGAGCACATTCACTGGTAAAGATATTTTACTGCTCTTAACAATCCTACATTCAATTAACAAATTACTTCATATATATGGTAAAACTATTTTATACAGGTCATACATGAGTAAGTTTAATTCATTCTCAAGATTTTCATATATTTGAATCTTGTCCTCCTATCCAATTTACAAATCTTTCTGATACTTGTAGAATATTGAAATGTGAAAGCAACACCCAGTTATAGTATACCTTAATGTAAAGTGGGAGAGGATAGCCAAAGTGGCTCTAAATCCACAATTTTGTTTCAACTTTCTTCCATAATCACCTCCTCCTGCGTGTGGGGACGCAAACTAGTATTGAAAAAGCTAAGCTTCCGTATACTGTATAATAATTAAAGGTTTAAGGTACAAGTGTTCATGGTTAGTCAAAATACTACAACGATTAATCTGTAGGTTCTGTTATTAGTGTAATTAGAAAATATTATCTCCGGACATTATCATCTAATTGCACTAAGAAATAGGCCTACAGATTCAAAAACACTCCTAGTTTAAGGATAAATTTGCCCTAGAGTAAACTCAAATCAATAATTTTTCCCTACTTTTTCATTGCATCAATTTTACAATCGAAATTATTTAAATAAACTTGATGCAATTAATTGATTTCGAAGATAAAATTAATACAATTAAAAAATAAAAAGAACATTAATGATTTAAATTTATTTCAAGAGCAAACTACACCCCTAAGTCATAATTAAAATAACAACCATAAACTTATTGTCATGTCATGTCTCTAAAGTTCATTGTTTCTTCAACTCTGTAATAACCAAGTCTGCATGCGTTGATAAGATCAAGGAGTGTTGGTTATTGGAAAAGAAACAAACATATATGATAGAAAATAAGAGCGCTGGAAACCGGCCAAAATAGAGCTGACGGATTCATTTGATTTGGACCTTTTAACAGGATTGTGACAGACATTCCAGGCACAACAGATGCCATATTTGGTAGGTTTGTCCCAGTAATTAAGTACATCCTGGACTATTTAAGAATGATATGAGAGAAAAAAATAATATTTTCTTTTGTTTTTGGTGGTTGGGGCATTTTATCAAACAGGAAGGGAAGTTGCGGGGTATGAGATTCCAAGGCCAGATATAGGGATCCACAGGTTTGTTTTCGTTCTTTTTAAGCAGAACCGTCGACAATTAATCAGGTCGCCTTGTTCAAGAGATAATTTTAGCACCGGATATTTTGCTGCCGAGAACGATCTTGGCCTCCCGGTTGCCGCTGTTTATTTCAATGCCCGAAGAGGAACTGCTGCAAGAAGACTCTGTGGTTGTTCTAAAAATGTAGGCTTGCAATGCCAGTACTTTAAACAAAGAAAGCTCCAATTGATGCAAACTGTGTGGTTGTTCTAAAAATGTAGGCTTGCAATACCAGTACTTTAAATGTAGCTTTGCTTTTGTCGGTGTACCTTGTGATGTTTGCTGGGATAGACTACGTTTTCAACAGCATAATCATTGAGTTTTTTTTGTTACTGAAATAATCATTGAGTTTATTGTACTCTTCTAAAAAGAAGTCTTTTTTTTCTTTTCTTTTCTTTTCAGTTCAGCTTCAGCAAGTAATTTTTAAAGGGTAAATAATACTATTAGGCACTAAATTATTTCTACTTTTCTGTTTTAGTCACCAAATTATTATTTTTGGCAAAACCATCACTAACATTATATTTTTTCCTATTTTGGCCACCTGCTATTAAAACACTCACGGAAAAAAAATGTTTGGTGACTAAAACAGGAAATAAGCAATAGTTTGGTGACCAAAACAAGAAATAAGCAATAGTTTGGTGACCAAAACAGGAAGAATAACATTAGTGCCCAAAATAGGAAGAAAAACATAATATTAGTGATGATTTAAAAAATATAATAGTTTAATGACCAAAACAAAAAGTGAGAATAATTTAGTGACCAATGATGTTGTTTACCCTTTTTAAATTAAGGGTTTTCTTCCACTAAACTAAGAAGCAAGAGAAGGCTAATATTATGCCGATTGAATTCCAAAGCTCTTCTATGTTTATGTCACTCAAATTGCGTCCAATTAAGAATGGGTAACTATTCTATACACTGCCGATAGAAACTAAAAGTTTCCATAAGCTCTTTAGCTTTAGGGTTTAAGGATCTATTTTAGGTGTATGAGTTTCGAATTTAGGGATGATGGTTAGAATTTAGAATTTAGGGTTTATAGGTTAAAACCTAAATTTTCACCATATTACCCTAAAATTTAAACCCTAAAATATAAACCCTAAACCATAAATTCTAACCACCGCCCATAACTTCTAAATCCCTACACCTAAACCACTAAACTCTACGCCATAAACTAGATTCCTAAAACTAAGGCAGTTGTGAAAACTTTTAGCTTCCACTACATGTGTATTGAATATAAATCCATTAATAATTTAAAAGTATATATCAACAATTGTTGGGTCACCTTTGTGAACGGTGTGAAAACATCACACTATTAGTGCAAGCTACACTATCGATGCAACAATAGAAGTAGGAAAATCCTATTTGAATATCGATCCCACGAGGATGGTGTATTAAGCTTATACTTATGTAACCGTAATACAATACAAAAGAGTGGTAATTGTGGGTGCAATGGTAGTTGCAATAAAAAAATATAAATGAGAATTAATGATTAATTGTGGTAGCAATAACAGTGTGTATAAAAAGATAGAGAAATATAAGAATAAAGCTTGGATCTCCTTAGTTCAGCTCGACAGAAAGATCAAGTACACTTCGAGGGAAAATGATAGTTAATTCAGCGATGAGGTGGTCAGCTTGAGTATTAGCTTCCATTTAACCTTCAACCATTGACTCAGAGATGTATATCGAATTTAACTTTCATCGTAAGTCGAGACTATAGCCCTTCGAACAAGTGGATCAACTTTCATTGCCTTCAAACAACTTTCGTTGTAAAACTCGTTAATCTGACTTGTCACTACATCCGTCAATGTCAGTGGCTAGTTCAACACTCTCATGCAAAACGTAAATCAGATCCAACAATTAAAGCTTAAGAAAAATCTAACACAAATATATATATTAAATTGAAGAAATAGTTTCAACAAGTTCATAAAGCTCCAGAAAATTAAACTATCGTCAAGATGAGCATAAAATACAAAATAAATCTCCATAAACATCAAAATAAAGAAGAGTTTAAGAAGATAACAATGTATTTCCTCAATTTAGCACTTGATTCCTCTTATTCCTCGGATAAATCTGTCCCACTTCACCTCGGATCTCCAGAAACAAGCTTAAGCCTCTATGGAATGAGGGAGAAAGCTTGGAGGTTGAAGATGAAATGAAAAAATGGGAAAAGCGTGACTCTCTCTCTCACATCCGAATTAGTCCTTTTATAGGCCACCCAAGGAAGGACACTTGTCTTGTAGGTTAAATACCTGCCCCAAGCCGTACAGAATTTGTTGTAACAATCTGGGCAGTTGGCAGAGACGTCCTTATCCTTAAGCAGACTAGACAATTGGCAGATGCAGTGTCGAACTGGCTGCAGTGGTGAAAACTTCCTCTATAGGGACATTAGAAATGTAGCGACAATAATGCAAAAATAGGCAGAAATATACAAAACACGAGCCACTGAAACTAAGTTAGAAAATGTAGAACTAGACATGAAAATGTAGAAATGGATACAATGGACACAAATGTGGGGACAATTAGACCTATACATTAAGGGACAATGCATACTCTTTAAAGAGATCCCCAAACCAGAGTTTATACTTTTCAAGTAAAGATTGAAGCAACAAGGCCCAACAACAGATCATATGTATTCTAGATACTTAAATTATTTCAATCAATAATTCATATGCATCAAAAAGAGATAGAATTGGATAACCAACTTCAGATCAATAGATAAGCAAGCAATTCAATAATACCTAACATCATCCCTAATATCTCACTCATTCCTCATATCAGTATTTATTTAGCAACACATAATAAAATATAAATATTATATATATATATATATTTTTCTTCTTTTTTTTTGTATGTAGCGAGGGATATCGAGCAATGAATGCACCCTAGACCCTGAGAAGTAAGATGTTGTGCAGCGAACCCCCATGAAGTATTTCATTGTAACAACACACACTTATGCAGCGACAACCTTTGGCCAAATTCATTTTTCTAACGCATGCAGAGGGGTGTTCCCTGTTAAAGCTACTTTATTTATTTACTTGCACTCACATTGGAATGCCTTTTATTTATACTTAATAAGATACACAAATATATATATAATTCGTGCTGAAACAGGTGGAAGTCATCAAAAATAAAAGGAATAATGCAATATATTCTCTAATCAAACCAACAGATATATCAATGATGGCTAAGAAATGCAATTATCCATCATGTATATCCAACAAACTTATCAATGATTAGAACAATTCAAGATTTACACATCGAATGCAAGTAGAAGATTTTTCAAAACAAAGGAAATGTATTTTCTTAGAAAAAAGTTTCTGAAATTTTTGAAATGGGGGTGCATTTCAACTCCTAGGCATGTACCCCAAAACTTAAAGGTTGCATTGTCCCCAATACAAAAAGAAAATAGAATGATAGAATGGAATGATAGAATGCAATGATAGAATGTAATGACAAAATGCAATAATAAAATGTAATTACAATGATGAATGCAATGCTATTACAACAACATGTTTTTACAATGACAATGCAATTATAATGACAAAACATAAATATGAAAATGGCATTACTCTATATGGAATGCATGCCTACTAAAACTAAAAACAAACTAACTCAATTCCCGAGCTCATGGGAGGAGGAGGTGGAATGTCTTTTTTTTGCTCCGCTTCTCTTCCTTGCTCCTTTTCTTGCACCTCTTATTGGACTTGGAGTGCTTTCTTTTCCTTTCCTTCTTGGGCAGAGGAGTCTCTTTAGCATCTTGTTCAGCTTCTTCTTCCTTGACGAATCGAGGATATTTTATTCTGCAAAAAAAGAAATAAAGGAAATTAAAAGAGAAACAAGGAAAATAAAATCTAAATCTAATAAAACTTTTAAAGAGAATTTCACAAACATTCGACCAATTTAATGGTCTTAATATTTCTAAGATCAAAGTCACCCAAGTAGAGTTTTAGTCTTTAGCCATTGACTTTGAACAAAATTCCCCCTTTTGTATCTTTGATTGTGACAACACTATGTGGAAATGCTTCCACAACTTCAAAAGGTCCAGACCATCGTGATCTCAATTTTCCTGGGTGCAATTTCAATCTAGAATTGAAGAGCAAAACCAATTGTTCGACTTGAAATTTTGCTGTAAAATAATCTTATCATGCCACCACTTGCTAATTTCCTTGTAAATAGAGTCATTTTCATAGGCGTTGCATTGAATTTCTTCTAATTCAGTAATGTCAAGCAACTACTTCTTTCCTGCTACCTCATAGTCAAGATTGACTTGCTTAAGAGCCCATAAGGCCTTGTTCTCAAGCTCTATTGGCAAATGACAAGATTTCCTAAAAACAAGCTGATATGGTGACATTCCCAACAAAGTTTTGTATGTAGTTCGTAAATCCCACAAGGCATCATTTAAGCGAAAGGATCAATATTTTCTAGTGGTGTTTACCACTTTTTCTAAGACATTTTTTAATTTTTCAATTAGATATCTCTACCTGTCCATTTCACTAAGGATGATATGTTGTGGATAGTCTATGATTTACTTCATAGCGTTTCAACGCATCAGCCACTTGGCTGCATTGAAAATGCTTACTTTGATCGTTGATCAATATTTTTGGTGTTCCAAAGCGAGTGAGTATATGTTTGTGAAAGAACTTCAAGACTGTCTTTGCATCATCTTTAGGCACTACAACGACATTTATCTACTCTGACACATAGTCAACCGCAACCAAAATGTATAGATTTCCAAAAGAATTCGGAAAAGAACCCATGAA
This sequence comes from Hibiscus mutabilis, assembly GCA_019671005.1. Classification (NCBI taxonomy): domain Eukaryota; kingdom Viridiplantae; phylum Streptophyta; class Magnoliopsida; order Malvales; family Malvaceae; genus Hibiscus; species Hibiscus mutabilis. The sequence goes on from CM033711.1 coordinate 49,349,172, forward strand.
ATCCAATCCCCAAACATCAAATAATTTGATTTTCATTATTGGCTGCGGTGGCATCTCGTTTCTCTTAGATATGGATTCGGTGCATTGACATCTGTCACAACATTAAGCAAATTCGTGAGCATCTTTGAAAAATGATGGCCAATAAAATCCGGATTGAAAGACTTTTACAACTATTCTCATTCCACCAAAATGCCTTCCATAAGGAGCATTATGACAATGCTATAGAATACATTTCATCACTTCCTCAGGGACGCAACGTCGAATTATATTATCATTACAAACCTTGAACAGATAAACTTCATTCCAATGATATTTCGTAGCATCTCTAAGGAATCTAGTCTTTTTGTGCCCAGTTACACCAACACAAATCTTTCCAAAAACCAAGTAATTCACTATATCAGCGTACACGGTGTTGCATTCACAACGAAAAGCTTTTCATCATGAAATGCATCGACAATTTGCAACTTATTTCCATCTTTATTGCTAGCTTCTAACCTCGAAAGGTGATCAACTTGATTTTCTAACCCTTTACGGTCTTTGATCTCAATATCAAACTCTTGCAGCAATAGTATCCAACAGATTAGTCCAGATTTCACATATTTCTTAGCTAAAAGATATCTCAAAATAGAATGATCAATAAAACTATAATTTTTGTACCCACAAGATAAGAATGAAACTTGTTAAAAGCAAAAATTACTTATAATAAGTATTTCTCAGTAGTAGTGTAAATGATTTAAGCTTTAGTTAGATTCTTACTAGCATAGTAGATCGCATGATACCTTATCCTTGCGTTGTCCCAAAGCTGGGGCCACAAAAAATCACTATCATCGCACATAAAGTCAAACTGTTGCTCCCAGTTGGCCTGACAACGATCGGTGCATTCACAAGCTGTGTTTTAATTTTATTTAATGCATCCAGACACTCAACATCAAAAATAAATTTTCTACCTTGCTCCAACAATAGGCATAAAGGTTTGGTAATCTTTGAAAAATCCCGAATGAATCACCTATAGAAACTAGCATGTCCTAAAAAATTGCGGATAACTTTCACATTTGCTGGTGGTGGCAGCTTTTCAATTACATCCACTTTGTCTCTATCAATCTCAGTTACATCCTCCAATGTTCTTTGGCCTAACACAATTCCTTCAGTGACCATGAAGTGACATTTTCCCAGTTTAAAACTAGGTTGGTGTCTTCACATCACTGTAAATCTTTCTCTAGATTGTCGAAAAAATGGTCGAAATTATTCTCGTACACCAAAAATCATCCGTGAAGATTTAAAGGGAATTGCCAGTCATATTAGAGAATTTTGCCATCAAGCACCTTTGAAATGTGGTTGGTGCATTGCAAAAGACCAAAAGGCATGCGGCAGAAAGCAAATGTCCCAAATAGGAATGTAAAAGTAGTATTCTCCTGGTCCTCAGGTGCAATAGCAATTTAATTGTAACCAAAATATCCATCTAGATAGCAATTATAGTCTTTTCTCGAAATTTGATCTAACATCTGATCAATGAAAGGAAGAGGAAAATAATCATTCCCTATGGCTGCATTAAGTAGCTTGTAGTCCATACAAATATGTCAACCAATAGGAATACGAGTTAGAATCAATTCATTAGCATCGTTATGAACTACAGTGATGCCATTTTCTTAGGGATACAATGGACTGGACTAACTCATGCACTATCTAAAATTGCATAGATAATTCCTGCGTCCAACCATTTAAGGATTTCCTTCTTAACTACTTCCTTTATCTTCTCATTCAATCTTCTTTACGGCTCAATGGATTGTTTATTTCATCATCCAACTTAATCTTGTGCATGCATAGAATGGACTAATGCCCTTGATATTAACAATTGTCTAGGCAAAGCATGTTTGTGCCGCTAAAGAATATTTATCAGCTTAGCTTCTTGTAATGCGTCCAGAGTTGCAGAGACAATGATTGATAGTGTTTCTGTATCTCTAAGGAATACATTTTGAGATTAGCCGGCAATGGCTTGAATTTTTAGAGTAGGAGCTACTTCAATAGATAGTTTAAAAGTAAGAATTGACCGGTGAACGAGATCCAAAGATTCAACTTGCCATTTATGGTGAATTGTCATAGTGAGAACATCCACAATGTGGTCACAATTTGGGAGATCTTCTTCTACTGTTGTCAGGCAGTATCTTCAGCAAATGAGTATACCACGATGATGTAGGTCTTCTTGAATAATATGGTCAATAATGTCGATATGATGACATTCTTTAGATTTTCTTCCCATGCCGGCATTGAACATCCCAAAACTAACTTGGTCATTTTCAACCTTCATTGTAAGTTTTCTTTTCGATACATTGATGATCGCTTTCCCACTATCTAATAAAGGATGAACAAGGATGATAGGCATATCCTTGTTAGCCTCACAATTAAAAATAATGAATTCTAATAAGAAAACAAACTTGTCTACATGAACAAGCACATCCTTGATTTGACCATTCAAATGAGTCAAAGATCTATCTGCCAATTGTAATGTGACTGCAGTATGCTTTATTTCTCCAATATCTAACTTTAGAAAGTAGATAGTGACATTAAATTGATACTAGCCCCAAAATCAGAAAGAGCTTTAATAAAGTAGTGATTACCAATAGAGTAAGGTATGATGAAGCTGCTTGGATCCTTCATCATTCTTGGTAGAGGGGTAGATATTAATGCACTACACTCCTCAATGAGTGCAATAGTTTTCTTTGCATTGAGCTTCTTCTTCTTGGGTAGGATATTCTTCATGAACTTTGTATAATTCAAAATCTGTGTAAGAGCATTAATCAAAGGAATTTGCATAGTAATTTGTTGCAAAGTATCATGAAAGAATTGAAATTGATTGTTCAACTCAGTATTCTTAAATCTCTAAAGAAAAGGTGAAGATGGATTATTTGATTGCTGTGCCGACATTGGGCATTGAGGTGACAACTTTTGTTGTAAAACAGATAGAGCCAAAGTAATAATGGAAAGGATATTAATCGTCTCGGCATTATTATCTCTATCTTTTACAATATGATTACGTGCAGAGGATTCTCCCCGTTCGTGAGTAGATAAAGGAACTGGTTGCATCGAGTAGTTTGTTTGCCACTACAAAGAGTAATAGCCTTGCAATACTCCTTACTATTGTTCACTGAGCTCTTAGTGTTGCTAGGTCGTGTACCCAACTGTCTAGAATTCATTTCAGTAGCTAAATATCCCAATTGAGCTTCCAAAGTGCGTATTGATGAAGAGTGACCTTCCACTATAGCTTCAGTGTAAAACAATTGATCATGCATCATCTCTTCAAGAAGAGTAAATGGGTCAGAGATAGTTGATGGAGCAAAATGAATCATCTGAGACAAAGTCTGAGATGGTGCCCCATATTGTGATTGCTGAAATTGTGATGCAATATGTTGTAGTTGCATTCGATTCTGTTGTGGTTTCAATGGAGTCTGTGGTGTAAACTGTTGTTGTGGGTAACTGAAGTTTCCTTGGTGCACACTAGAATTCCCTTGAAAGGAATTGTTCGCAGATAAAAATACTCCTTGGTGCTGTGTAGGATTAGAGTTACCCCAAGACTGTCAATTAACTATGTTGTAAGATGTACCCATGTTGTTGCCCCGCATGCTGCTGACATAACTAGAATTTTCTGCATATTATGGGAAATCCTCAAAGCAATGGTTATCGCCACAAATCTCACAAGAAAAATACAAGGGTGGTTATTGACGAGTGCGTAATTGATCTATTTTGCATATCCTTTTTACTTGTATTTTGTATGTTTTCAAGCTCATATAGTTTGCATTTTGGTTAGATTGTACATATTTGCATATAGATAAGGAGTTACATTGTCTGTGCTTTAAATGTCATATATATTGGTGCTTTTTACTGGAAAGGTGGTACTTTGTGGTGCATGTGTAGGATATTGGTAGATGCTGGAGGATTGTTGGAGCGGAAGAGTAGTAGATTGCATGGCTGGAGCTGACGAGGCATAAAGAGTTGGAGATGAATTTACTTTTGCCCACGTGGACTTTCTCCCAGATACGTAACATTAAATATAGTAGGAAATTAAGGGTTTTCTTTAATGAAGCTGTATGCACTTTAGGGTACTGAAACCCTAGTTTCATCGCCTATATAAGAGATACTTGGACGCTAGAGAAATCTCCCCACTTTAGGAAATCAAGGACTTCAAGGGGAGCGCGATTCCAAGCAACAAACCTAGTCTAAAACTTGCGAAGAACCACCGGAGTGGAAGTTAGAGAAATCTCCTCACGATAGACGCCATCAAGAGAGGCCGATGGAGTTGAAGACACGCAACATAGTTGGACGACACGGAAGAAGTTTGTCGAGGATGCTCGGCTCTTTTCTTTTCATTGGTTAATAAACTGTCGTACTTTATACATTTTGTTATGGATATTTTAGGCTCAGACACGAGGTAAATACTTTAGTTGGGAATATTACGTCCTAGTATTTTATGTTTTAATTATCTTCGTATAATGTTATAGTTGTTTTTCTCTTTATATATTTTGTTCATCATCCTTCATGCGTAGTTATTGTAAGAGCCATCGAGAGAGGCCTTTTAACTATTGATTCGTGGCTTAGTATCAAGAAAGTTAGGTTATACAAACATGAATAGTGGGGCTAAGCTGTTAACTTAGTCTTAATTTGGCTTAGACATAAGTTTAGGGTTTTAACGACTAAAAGGGAGTTTTTAACAAATAATAGGGTTGTTAGGGTTCACGCAGACATGTATCACCTTAGCCTCCACAATATTAACTTCTATGCATCAATAGAGTTGAAAGTTCATTAGAAAATCCTGTCGAGAAGATAAAGATCTTAATGGCTTACACAGACATGTATTGTCAGTTGCTATAGCATTGTAATAAGTAATCAAGTATATATCTTTAGCAATAATCCCAGCTTCCATAATTATCTGTTATTTACCGTAGTTGTTCGTCTTAATCATAACTATCTTTAGTTAATTGTTTTAGTTTTAATCAAATATACAATCACCAATACTTACAAACACATTTTTAAGCATAATAACCTTGTAGTTATTAATCCAATTCTCGTGGGTTCGGCACTCTACTCATTACTTTATTACTTGATACAATGAGTATACTTGCTCTAAAGTGCATCACTATTCGACAAGCATCAATTGTTTGTTGAGCTAGCTGGATAGGAGCAACTTTACTTGCCCCATTAATATTCCTGATTTTGTTCTCCAAAGTAGAAATATGAGCCTTTAGAGAAGATAGATCATCAAGCACAAACATTTCTGGTGTAGGTTTGTATGATGCAGCCCTTGAGATAGGATATTGCGAATCATTTTGAGCAAATTGCTCCAATACACCAATAGCAGCATTGTAGGTGAAATCAAGTAATGGATGATTAGATGACCCACCGACAAGATGTCTTGTGGCTGCATTCAACTGGTTATAAAAAATTTCAATCCGAGTTTCCTGTTGAATGTCATGGTTGGGACATTGTCGCAACAAAGATTTATATCTTTCTCATGTAGTATGAATAGTCTTAACATCTAACTGATAGCAGGGTGTAATGTTATTCATCATACGTGAGTTCATTATCGATAGATTAAAGCACAAAACAAATTACGTTCCAATCATTCCGTGATGTAATAGAGCTGGTAGGTACACCTCAGAACCATGCGCGAGCTTTACCCTACAAAGAATAAGGAAACAATTCCATCCATAAGGCATCATTAGGAACACCTTGATGGCTAAATGAAGCATAATTAAAAGAAAATATTGAAGATGCTCTCGAGCATTTTCATGTGCTAACCTTCCATACTACCCATTGGAGTTGAGCATTTGGAACATAACCGGCTTCAACTCAAAATTTCCAGCATTTATAGGAGGTCTAACAATTCTCGGTTACAAATCATCCAACTAGAAACAACAAACTCGTGGATTGTTCTGTTCTGACTGGTGGATGCAGTGGTGGGTTTTCTTGAGCATGAGGAATTCCCTCATTGTTGTTAGGTTGTTTGGCTATCCCACTATGTTTTCTAATTCTTCTTCGAAGAGTTCTCTAAACTTTCGGGTCTAGTACGAAGAGTGGAGTGATAGCATTTCTTGTCATACAACACCTACAAAAGGTAATGAAAAGAAAAGGAAAAACAAAAAGAAAGCTATTAGAAACAACTTCAAACATAACTAAAGAAAACAGATTTGCAAGTAGAAACATAAGGACATAATAACGCCATCCTCGACAACGACGCCAAAACTTGATCGGTGTGAGAACACCACACTATTAGTGCAAGGTACACTATCGATGCAAGAATAGAAATAGAGAAATCATGTTTGAATATCTATCCCATGAGGATGGTATATTAAGCTTATACTTATGTAACTACAATACAATACTGTAAGAGCTGTAATCGTGGGTACAATGGTGGTTGCAATAAAAAGGTGAATAAATGATTAATTGTGGTAGCAATAACAGAGTGTATACAAAGATAGAGAAATATGAGAATAAAGCCTAAATCTCCTTGGTTCAGCTCGGGAGAAAGATCAAGTACACTTCGAGAGAAAATGATGGTTCAATCAGTGATGAGGTGGTCAGCTTGAGTATTAGCTTCCATTTAACCTTCAACCATTGACTCGGGGATGTAAATCGGCTTCAAATTTTGTCATAAGTCGAGACAATACCCCTTCGAACAAGTAGATCAACTTTCGTTGCATCCAATCAACTTTCGTTGTAAAACTCGTTAATCTGACTTGTCACTGAATCTATGTCAGTGGCTAGTTCAAGACTCTCATGCAAAACGTAAATCATATCCAACAATTAAAGCTTAAGAAAAAGCTATCACAAATATATATTAAACTAAATACTAGTTTCAACAAGTTCATAAAGCTCCAGAAAATTAAACTATCATCAAGTTGAGCACAAAATACAAAATAAATCTCCACAAACATCAAAATAAAAAAGAGTTTAAGAAGATAACAATGTATTTCCTCGATTTAGCACTTGATTCTTCTTTTCCTTGGATAAATCTGTCTCACTTCACCTAGGATCTCCAAAAACAAGCTTAAACCACCATGGAAGGAGGGAGAAAGCTTAGAGGTTGAAGATGATATGAAAAATTGGGAAAAGTTTGACTCTCTCTCCTAAAAATTAGTCTTTTATAGGCCACCCAAGGAAGGACACCTGTTCTACAGGTTAATTGCGTGCCTAGAGCCGTACATAATTTGTTGTAACAAACTAGACAGTTGGCAGAGTCGTCCTTATCCTTAAGCAGATTGGATAGCTGGCAGATGCAGTGTCAAACTAGCTACAGTGATGAAAATTGCCTCTGTAGGGACATTAGAAATGTAGCGACAACGAGGCAAAAATATACAAAACACGGGCCACTGAAACTAATTTAGAAAAATGCAGAAATAGACATGAAAATGTAGAAAATGGATGCAATTGACACAAATGTGGGGACAATTAAACCTATAAATTAAGGGAAAATATATGCTTTTTAAAGAGCTATCAATTGGCAAGCCACATTGCATTCCCAAGGAAAGGAATCGAGTTTAACCTTGGAAATGACATTGTTGGGAAGGACAACCTCGCACCCCAAACATGGGCCGTAAGACGGACATGCACATGTACTTGAGTTTATAACAACATGACATCGGTTGTATTTATATGCAAATAATTATATTTATTCAAAAAGTATGCATTTATTTAATATGAATATAAATGAATGTATTTATTAATTAAAAGGTTTAAATATGTATTTAGCCCGTGAACTTGTCCACGCATCCCAACTTGGTATCTAAAGTTAGTTTTCACTTTGGTATCGAAACTTTCATTTCGTATTCTGGTACACTAACACCGTCAAAATCCAATATACATGTCACTTTGAGACAACAGATAATAATGAAGCTCTCAAGACATAATCTTTAGAAATTAATAAAATTATAAAAATTCAAAAACATATAAAATAAAAAATAATATAAATCTAAAATTTAATAATAATTATAATTTATTTTTAAAAAATGTAATAAAAATTATAAAATATAATTTTTAATAAAATAAGAAAATTTATATCCTAAAAGGTAAAATATTTACTTTTTAATAAAATAAAAAATTAACAAAATATAAATATCCTAAAAAATTATAAATATATATTATTCCCTAAATTGAAATATTGTAATTTAAAGAAATGAAAAAACTTTTGAAAAATTATATATATAATATAAATTCTTAAATTATGTACAAAATTCAAAAATAATATATAATGAATTAAAATCTTTAAATTTTAAAATATAAAGTTAAATAAATAAAAATATATTTTGAAGACCCTTACTAGGTATAATTGTAAACCGAGCCAAATATGTAATATTAACTCCTTGAAACTTAGTCAAGTTCAAAACAATAATTAAATCAATCAATCGAAAATGTACAAAAAACATGCATAAGTTAAAGGGACAAAGAACTACTAACATAACCAAGAAGGAATCTTGGTTCCGATACTACCCATGAGGTATAAATATCAATTTTACATTTGAAATATCATAAAAATAAAAAATTTAGTATCGACACTCTAATTTGGGGTATTGATATTCTTATGTGTGTATCGATACCAAAATGAGAATCAAATTAAGAGAAAGAATACTTATTAATATCTAGTGTCGATACCCTACAGTAAGATATCGATATATTGTAGCCTAAAATCAGTTTTAAGACCATGTAAAGGGTTTCAAATTTAGTCAAATGACTTCTAAAACATAAAGAAACCCTTTACGTTATTCTCAACCCATCAAATGGCAACCAAGACGCCAGAGTTCATGGTAATCTTCCACGTCAGTTCTCTAGGTTTAATAAATTACGACATTAATCTGATTTACGTTATCGAGGACTGGTTTACAAAGGGAGATAAAACCCAGATGTCTCACGTGTCTATTTGTCCACTTCATGCAACACGTCTAACAAATTTCACTTCTGATTAAGCTCTCATATAAGACATATTTATTGTTATTACAATAATATTAACAAGTTTAATTGTTATTTAAGCTAAATCTTTAATGTTAAAAATGAGTTTGTTGGATTAAAATTCGTAATTATAAGTACATATATAAAATGTGTGATGCTATTATAAAGTATGACACTAAATCAAGTGACCAATTATGTTAGGCTTGTCATAGGTATTAAAGTGTCATGGAAATAAAAGTGTAGATATCGTAACATATATTTATAATTCAATGAGGGGCAGAGTTATAAATATTTAATAGTTAATTTAATAATCAACTATATAAAGAGGTAGTGGTCCCCGAGAAATAGGTTAACTTCAAAAGTGAGCAACTACTTCGGTTATTTTTAGTGATACATGGACTGTAAATTTAATGATCCCACAATTAAGATTATTTTAAGGAGAGATTTATAACTTTTTTAGGATGTTGAGTTTGGTGGGAGAAATAAGGTTAGATACATTGCTATTGAGGAGAAATTGAATTATAATTTAATTCCTATTATCACTTTTGACAATGTTTAAGTTTTCACACCTATCATTTAATCAAGAAGTGAATCAAGTACCTTAGCAAAAAAATGTTGAATAACTCCTATTCAAGATAAGGTAATTGTTTTAGAAGAACAAACTCAACAACCTCAAAAAAGAAAAAAACATATATCATTAAAGAGTTTCACGAGTGGAAGAAGAAATATTATTCTGGATTATTATATTATATTTCTTCAAGAAAATAAGGATAATAATAAAATAAAAAACGATTCAAACATTTTTATCATGCCATAAAAGTACCAACTCTCAAAAGTAGATTGATGTCATACAACAATAGTATAATTTTATGCAAGACAATAAAGTTTAGGAACTTATCTCATTACCTTAGGAGTATAGATTGAAACTTAATCAATTTAATTTATATAAAGCTATACCATAGACATATATGAGTTTTATCGTGCTGAACTTAGGGTATTGCCATCGAAAAAGGTAATGGTATTCTTGAATTCTGCTCAACAATAAATCCAAGGCAGTACATTATTAATAATTGGATAGCTAGCGTAAAATCCAGGCATCCCTTGCCAACACTTATCATCCATTTGAATACTTCTTCTTGCCAAACTATTTTTACTTTTACTATATTGCTTTAGCCATTGCCTAAATCTAAAATTCAAATCAATTTCAACATTCTAGATTCCCTTAAATAAGTAACCATTGAACACTTAAATTCTTGGTCAATCCCTGTGGATAAGATACTCAGCTTAGTGTTGTATTACTTGCTGACTGTGTATACTTGCACGCAATAGACTCACTCTTGGAATCATTTCTTACATACTTACACTGCATTCTCAATCTTTTGCCAAGGGTTAGCAAAGTGGACAAGTTTTTGGCACCATTACTGGAGATTTCGACGAAATTTATTGTTTTAGTTTAATTGTTTTGTTTTATTTTACTTATTAGTTTTGTTTGGTGTATGAACAGGAACTGCCATGTGACGGAAGATTGGCCATACGACTTAGAAATTGAAAGAACCCTACAAAGATTGAAAAAGAAAGTTGGGGAAGTGAATCTTAACGGACAAGGAGGAGTAGATGGTATTCCAAATAACCATGGAGATCTACCATTGAATGATGATATTCTGCCTACTTCTACTGCTATTGCTGACAATGCCGGAGAGAGACCTATTAGTGAATACTTGGCACCAACTATGAACAATTTGATGCCAGGCCTGATTGGTCCCGAGGTAAATAGAACAAATTTTGAACTTAAACCGATAATGATACTAACTCTTTTGAATGTACAACAATTTGATGATTCACCTACTAGAGACCCAAAACAACACTTGAAGAAATTCATGGAAGTTTGCCAACTATTTCATCAACTTGGAGTATCTGAAGATACAGTGAAGCTGAAATTGTTCACATTTTCCCTAAGAGATATAGCAAAATTATGGCTAAGTTCTTTGCCACCTGGTTCTGTTACTTCTTGGGCAGAACTATGCGAGAAATTTCTTTTGCAATTCTAGCCACCTAAATTTAATGCCAAGCTGAAGAGTGAAATCATTTCGTTTAGGCAGACTAATGACGAGACCTTATATGATGCCTGAGAGATTCAAGGACCTGTTGAGGAGGTGCCCTATGCATGGTTTCCCTAATTGGACCCAGATAGAAACCTTTTACAATGGACTCAAAGCTCATGCCAGGACTATTGTAGATGCTTTGACAAATGGTTTGCTTTTAGACAAGAATTATACAGAGGCATTTGACATCCTAGATGTAACACCCTAAACTTGGCCTAGGAAGGTTACCACTATCCAATCCATAGAGTAATTGAATTATGTACTAATCAAATTAAAGAAGAAAGAACAATAGTTATCTTTAAGATCAAATAAGTGAAATTAGAACCAAATTGAATTGAAATTAAAACTAGAGGCTTAAATGGAAGGATGAAATTGTGATCAAGAAAAACTCTAGAGTTTGCATGCAAATTGAATAAAAATTAAGGCCTTGACACATGTTCTCAATTGATGAGAACATGTGCCTTGTGAGTAGATGATTCACGGCACTAGGAGGGGAAAGATGAACAAAAATTGTATCATCTTCCTCCATCCAAAATCCTCTATGGCCGAATGTTGAGAAAGAAAGGGGAGAAAAAAAGCTTCATACATCACCTTCAATTCAAGTTTCTTGATTTAACTTTAATCAAATTAGCTTGGAGAAGGTAAATTGTTTGATTTTTACATGTTATAGAATGCTTGAATCTAGAAATGATGATGTTCTTGTTGCCTAGATTGATTATGATGATTGTTATGTATGTTAGGATCATGTTAGCTTCTAATAGAACTTGAAATTGTGAGTGTTAGTAACTAAATTGCTAAAGTGAATGTATATGGTTGCTGGAAATTGAGAATAGGGACTGTTTTGCTCGGTGAAATGTGTAAATAGGCTAATTGTATATAATGCCCTGATTTGGTCACATTTCTAGATGAATTGAGGCTTGAATAGAGTAAATAGGCTGCTGGAAAATGAATGCATAACATTGGATTAGTTAAAACTAGGGAATGGACTACTCAAATGATGAATTAGAAGTATGATGTTGATCAAATAGATCAAATTGAACTTAACATTATAATGCCCTGTTTTAAGCACATTGCTAAGTGAATTAGACTTACCTAGACATGTAAGAACATGAAAATAAGTTGAATTACAATGTTAGAATCTTGTTTAGTTGAGTTTTGAAGCTAGAAACTCAACCTAGTGTAATCTGCCCAAAATACTATGTTCTGGGTAGTAACTTTGAAAAATCAACATAATTTGTATAAAAGGAATTTAAGGCTGAAAGTTTTATGGAGAATGACTTGACATGTCTAAATTCATTAGGAGAAAACAGAACTGAATTCTGGATTGTAGGATGAACTGTAGAGAAGAAACACTAAGGACAGTGCAAACTGTCCAGTATTGTAAGTTGCCCTATATTTAGGCTAAAAACTGTATTAATTGGAAAATAACTAAAATGAAAGGCCTATATAGTTTTCAAGACAATTACGTTATCTTTCCAACGGTGTAAACCAATTAAAATTATGACGTACAGAATGAAAGTTATGCATGATTAAATGAGTAGAGTACAATCTGCCTAGCAGTAGCAGTATAGGCAATTCTGGACAGTTTTGTAAACAGTTTTGGGACAATGGTTACTGCCCTGTTTTACATGAATTAGAATATAGACAAGTATAGTTATGTGTAGTAAAGAACATATATGAACATGCTGTCAGATTTGTATATGTTGTGTACTAGTAACATTACCTTGGTTGAATGGTTATGTGAACTTGTTTTAACATGTATATACTTGTGTAATGTGATAGAACCAGGAGTGAACTTGGTGGAAGAGGAAAGGGTGGAACATCCTAAAGCTAAGAACAAAGGAGTGTGGATCCAAGACTAGCTAAGCTTGGAGTATTGTGAGTGTAGTTAATTCTAGGGTTAGGACTAGGTCCTAACCAATGTATGCATGTCTACATTCTTGTGATGTTTAAATGGATCTAATATGGACTTGGCCTAATAAGGGAAGAATGATTAAAGTATGCTTGAAATTTTGATCACATCCTTGAATTCACATATGATTCGATTGCTAAGCATGTTTAAGTGGTAACATAGGTGCTTGTATGTGTGATATGGCATGTGATCAAATGTTTAAAGAAATTGCTTGAATTGTTATCCCAAATTGATGAAATGAACACATGAGAATTACATGATATGTGAGCTATGAATCAATTGGCCTAAGGGCCTAGTGCATAATGAACTTCCTACTTGACATGATCTTGAACTTGAAATACTTGTATAATGGCTAAAATCGAACAACTTTGGTAGCTAGTTGGACTAGGTAGAAGGGCATGCCTTAGAGTCTAGAGCTCATTGTGTTTGGGTGGACTACGGTCCAGGGCTAAGGCCCCTATTTGGTGATAGACAGAGCGTACGTATGTGGTCTTTGGCGATAGTAGGAGGGTTGACCAGCACTACATTGCACCTTGTGGCGACAGTTGGTTGGAGACTCGATTACCTATACAAACTAAGTACCAAGGGGGTTGTTTAATTGATAACAAATGAAATAACAATCCTATATTACATGTTACTTGTCTTGAAAGTTATATAATGAATGTTACTTGTCATGAAAGCCATGAATTGTATGTTACTTGTCATGTAAGCATGATTTGCTTAATTCTTGATCTGAAAGCACGAATTATGATTCATTGCCTCTTGTTCCTTATGGTAGCCGAATGCTTGAAATCCTTAGCTAGGATTATTCTTGTCTAATTGAATCTTAACTTGATAAGACAAATAGTTAGAACTAGTTACTACCTCACTGTGTACATTCTTGTACTTATCACTCACATTTTCATTCTTCCCAACTACAGGATAAGAGGTTCGATTGTTGCTTGATCTTGAAGCCTGATTTCTTGAGCTCGAAGCAAGACACAAGCATAGCTAAAGTATGGTTCATACTTGTTTTGTACTCCCCTAGTTGGTGGCACTTAGATTGTAAATAGTGAACGATGCATGCATTTGGAATACTTGAACTTGTATATATATATGTGTGTGTGTTCTTGAATGGGCCTACTATGTTATGAACTTGGTTGACAATATGAAACAAGCTTGTATTGAACTCAAATTACATGTAATGTTTAAGTAGATGTTGCACATAAATGAATTTATATTAGAATGATCAAGTGATTGATCTAGTTTATCTTGAGCCATTCGAATGCCTTGAAATTATATGGTCACTTGTGTGTGATCATACCTTGCTATAAGTGTTTTGTGTGTTTGTATAGTGATTGCCGAATGGATAGGTTTAGTATATGGCTTGCTCGAAATCAAGTTATATGAAATTGTATGTTCAATAATCATGTTAGTAATTAAGGTATGGGATGTTATATGAATCAATCTAGGGAATAATCAAATGAAATAGAAGCATGTTGCACACTTAGGGTATTCGAATGATAGGGTATGATGCAGTTAATGGAATGATTAATGTAGTAGCCTATAATGACTTGTAAACAAAATATGGAATTTCTTGCTTGATAAGTAAGTATGCTTGGTTGCTTGTTAGTTAAGTAACTCATCTAATAGGGATGAGTTAATCTATTCTTGCCTTGTTCTTGTTCTTGTTCTTGCTTGTATTGTAATGTATTGTTATTGCTTGGTAACACTCCCGAGCCGGTTTGCTACTAACCCGGGGTAAGGGTATTACACTAGAAAGGATTGCTGCCAATGATTTTCAGTATCCTACTGCCAGACTAGGAACATGAACAAAAACTGCTGGAAAATTAGAGCTTGATGCATTATCATCAACCAATGCTCAAACTTCCAATCTCACTACTATAGTGAAGACATTGTACAAGCCGACTGAAGTTCGAGAAGTAAAGACATTAGACCCATTCTGCACAATATGCGGATAGGATCATCATATGGAGAATTTCCCAACAAACCTTGAGTTGGTAAATTTTGTTTGCAATTTCTATCGCAATTATAATCCATATTCCAATACTTACAATGTAGGTTGGAAGCAGCACCCCAATTTTCTTGGTTAAACCAAGGTGGTAATCAATTCAATGCTTAACAATAGAATAATAATGAACCGCCAGGTTTCAACCAGAATGCGCCACATAGAGCCTAAAATAATTTTCAACAAGGGAAAAGATCTAACCAGAGGAATACTTTGACTGAGTACATGGAGTGTAATGATGCAACTGTCCAGAGTTTGGCATCATCAATGTAAAAATTGGAGGTTTAGTTAGGGCAGATTGCCAATGCACTCATCAATACACCATAGGGAACTTTGCTAAGTGATATGAAAGATGCTCGATATAAGGGTAATGAACAATGCAAAGCAATAACTCTTCAAAGTGGCAAGCAATGCGAGACCGAGACACCTGTTAAACAGTCAACTGATTACAAAGCCGAGAAGTTGATGCGAATAGATGAAACTAAAGAAGTTGAGAAAGACGAGGCAAAAATTGATGATGCCAGACAGCAATATGATGCCAGACCACTATTTGATGCCAGACAACAATTTGATGCTAGCACCACCTTGGTAAAGCCAGTGGAGCCAACATTTGCTTATCCACTACCACCATTCCCATAAAGACTCTAGAAACATAAGTAAGACCACCAATTTAAACGGTTCTTGGAAGTTCTTAAACAGTTGCAAATAAATATACCATTAGTGGAAGCTCTCGAGAAAATGCCCAACTATGTCAAATTTATAAAGGATATCTTGACCAAAAAGAGGAAATTGGGTGATTTTGAGATCGTAGCACTTATTGAAGGATGTAGTGCAATGATACTCATTGGATTACCACCAAAGTTGAAAGATCCAAGAAGTTTCACTATTCCCTGTACCATTGGCAATAGATTCATGGGTAAGGCACTATGTGACCTGGGAGCCAACATCAATTTGGTGCTAATGTCATTTTTCAAAAAGCTTATAATTGAAGCAAGCCCTACCACGGTAACACTTTAGTTAGCTGACCAATCTTTGCACATCCTAAGGGTGAGATTAAGGATGTTGGTGAAGGCGGACAAATTTATATTTCCAGCTAATTTTATCATTTTAGATTATGCGGCAGATGTGAATGTCCCAATTATATTGGGTAGACCATTCCTTGCCACATGTAGGGCCCTAATTGATGTTCACAAAGGTGAACTTACAATGCGCATGAATGATCAACATGATACATTGAATGTGTTTCAAGCTCTTAAATGCGTAGATGAACCTGGGGAATGTGAAGTTAATGAGATGATGAAGTCCATTTTCACTATGGATGTGGCACAGATTTGCCAAGACCCAGATGACGATGCTAGAGAACTAGATGAGATGAGTGAAGAACTTGAAGGACAAACCTTGGAGACTGATGTTGTGAGTTATTTTGGACAGCCAGAGCCACTAGAGTTGGCTGGTAGAGAAATCAAGACGCCTAAACCATCTATTAAGGAGCCACCAGAATTGGAGCTGAAACCATTGCCAGACCACCTTAAGTATGCTTATTTAGGTAATAACTCAACTTTGCAAGTGATCATTGCAAAAGTTGAGATAATCAAACAATTGCCACCTCCTACAAGCGTAAAAGGTATCAGAAGTTTTTTGGGACATGTAGGTTTTTATTGTCGTTTTATTAAAGTTTTCTCAAAAAATTCTAAACCTTTATGCTTGCTTTTGGAACAAAATATCACTTTTTAATTTGATGATGTTTTTTTAAAAGCGTTTTAGGAACTTAAAGAAAGGTTGATTAATGCCCCGATAGTCGTGGTACCTGATTGGAATGAGCCATTAGAGCTCATGTGCGATGCCAACAATTAAGCCGTTGGAGAAGTGTTGGGACATAGGTGTGGCAAGGTTTTCCATACCATCTATTATGCTAACATGAGACTAAATGGAGCGTAGCTTAATTACTCCACAACTGAGAAAGAATTTCTCGTTGTTGTCGTTGCATTTGACAAGTTCAGATCTTACTTGATAGGTAACAAAGTTGTGGTGTACACAGATCATTCAACATTAACTATCTCATTAACTATCTCTTGGCAAAGAAGGATGCCAAGCCCAGACTGATTCGATGGATGCTATTGCTGCAAGAATTCAATCTCGAGATTTGAGACAAGAAGGGGAGTGAAAACCTGGTTGCTGACCATTTATCATGATTAAAGCATCAACTTGAGGATGGCAAGACCACTGCCATACGAGATGAATTCCCTGATGAGTATTTACTCATAGTCGATAATATGCCATGGTATATTGACATAGTCAACTATTTGGTAAGCAATATTTTGCCACCAGATTTGGCATGTAATGTCAGGAAATGATTTCTACGAGATATTTGGCAATATTATTGGGATGAGCCAATTTTGTTTAAGTAGTGTGTTGATCAAGTAATATTTCGATGTGCAGTAGAAGATGAAGAGCACAACACATTGCAGTTTTGCCATGCAGCACCATATGGAGGTCATTTTGCTGGGATGAAAACGGCGGCTAAAGTGCTGCAGTCAGGATTCTTTTGGCCCACGTTGTTCAAGGATGCCCATAATTTTGCCAAGGCATATGATCGATGCCAGTGGACAAGTAACATCTCTGGCAGACATCAATTGCCACTCTAGAACATTATGTGGTAGAGCTGTTTGACGTATGGGGAATAGACTTCATGGGTCACTTTCTCCCATCATTTGGTAACCTATATATCCTTATGGTCGTTGACTACATTTCAAAATGGGTCAAAGCTATTGATTTTCCAAAAAATGATGCCAAGGTTGTTGCCAAGTTCTTGCATAAACATATTTTCACTAGATTCGGTACCCCCAGAGCTATTATTCATGATGAAAGTACGCACATTGAATGTAATTTAATTTCTAAAGATCCGTGCATGTATGGAATCCAGCAAATAATTGCCACAGCCTACCATCCCCAAACGAATAGCCAAGCAGAGACTTCAAATAAGAAGATTAAGATTATCTTGGAGAAGACTGTGAACCCGACAAGGAAGGACTGGTCCTTGAGACTAGATGACTCCATTTGGGCTTACAGAAAAACTTTTAAGACTCCGTTGGGAACCTCCCCAACTCATTTTTAGGAAGGCATGCCACTTGCTGGTAGAGTTGGAACATCGAGCTTATTGGGAAAACAAAAAACTCAATATAGAATGGAGGGCTACCAATGAGAAGAGGCTATTAGATTTGAATGAGTTAGAGGGATTTCGAGATGAAGCCTATGAGAATGCCAAACTGTACAAAAGAGAAGACAAAGAGGTGGCATGATAATAGAATATTGTCAAGGTAGTTTGAAGTTGGCCAAAGAGTTCTATTATCTAACTCTAGATTAATGTTCTTTCCAAGAAAGCTTAATTTCAGATGGTCGGGTCCCTTTGAAGTTGTCAAACCATATGCTCATGGAGCCGTTGAAATCAAGGATTTGAAGATGGGGACAAGTTTTAAGGTAAGCGGCCAAAGGTTGAAACATTATCTAGAACGTAGTCAAAAGGATGCCAAGGAGATTGTTCTCCTAGCATAAATTTAGTGAACTCCACCATCACTGTTTGATGTATGGACATAATAGGTTAGATGTTTTTCTTTGATTTTTTTAGTTTTTGATTCAATTGTTATTTTCGTTCTGTTATTTTATTTTCATTTGTTGCTTTGAATGGTTTGCTTTAAGTGAGTGTAGGTACAAGATACATTGCCAAGATTAGGGCTGGCATGTGGAAACCAACATTGCAAAACTGGACTTGTGTGAGTTAGGCCCATGAAGAGTGAAAATTATGGCTAAGTGCGGGATTAAAACCCTAGCCTCCTAGGGTAAAACTTGGAATTCAAATTTTTACCTTATCACTTTATCCCATTTCCTCGGCCATCTCTTCACCTTCATCCTTTAGCCCATCATTATCCCTTCTCCCTAAACACCCCACTTCCTCATCATTATCCCCATTAAATCACCCAACTTAAACATCCCCATTAAAACACTCAACCATTTTCCCCTCTACTTAAACCCCAATCTTTGTAACACCCCTTACCCGGTTTAAGAGTAAACCGAACTAAGAAGTATTACAAGGCAAAAAAAGGTTAGCTTGCATACTTGCAAGCCCAAAGATCGAGTACTAGGGTATTAAGATATCAAAGGCTCTCACATTCTCAAACATATAAACCAAGTCTTTATCTTCCATATAACATCTAAACCATTAAGGCAATCATTATAACATATAGGAACTTGAATTCATTTCAAGATACAAACAAGATGAGATTCCCCCTAAACCACAACTTCTAAGTATAACTATCCATTTCTTAAATTACCTAATGATTTGAACTTGACTTATAGTTCATTATAGTGCATATTTAGACAAGATTTGGAACAATAAGAGTGAGGAGTTCGAATAGAATTATTAGATACATGATCTGAACAACATCCAATAACATAAGGGTGAAAGGTTTAATATGATTTGTAAATTAAGTCATTTTATACAAGTATTTATTATCACGATTGTATCTTCTTTTGGTTCCAAATTATAAGATCAAAGTCTAATTCTAATGACAATTTATTTACCTTTCTATACATCTAATCATTACATAGCACATAATCATGCATACATCCAAGATCAATTGCTAATCTACCAACAAGGAAGCTACAATCACCTAAACAAACAAGTACAAAACATTATAGAGCCCTTATTTACACATAGCAAATGATACTTATAAGTTTTACATGCCCAAATAGCAAAATAGCATCCTAAATGCATTATGCATATAAACAAACTATGTGCCACCAACTAGGAGTTCTTATAGAAAGTTCACAAAGCATACTTCTATATACTTGTGATCTTCTCCAAGCTCCAAAGATAATTGCAAGCAAAGCTTTACCCTAAAATGTGATGAAGAGATAGGATAAGTAAACACTTAGTGAGATAGTTTAAGGCAATCACAAACACGATTCAAACAATCTATCATGTAATGTATGTTTCTAAATTTGAACAAGAACTAGTCTTTTGGAATTAAAGCAACCGGATAAGGCATACAACTTCACCAAAAGATTATACAAGAATCAATTAGAAAAAGTTTACTCATCATTCAAGTTATTAATATAATTCATTACTTTAACTTGTAAATAATCATAGTTTTTCTTTAACATAGCCTTGGAAATCAAGCAGCCTAGGTATGCGAATCCCCAACCAACTGTCGCCAAGAATAGTACTCAAAGTACTCGGTCAATCCCTCATGTTGTTTCCAAGTGACCAAACCACATCCCTTCTACTGTCGCCACATAGACCATAGTCCACCCCAATCACGAGCTTTATGAATTCTATGACATGCCAACTATACCTATGACTAACTCAAAACCAAGGGTTCTCGATTGAATTTTATCATATCAGAGATGAGCATAGATCCAATTCATATAGTCACATAATCAAGGCTTATAACTTATCATATCAAACACATACTTAAACA
Organism: Hibiscus mutabilis; assembly: GCA_019671005.1. NCBI lineage: Eukaryota > Viridiplantae > Streptophyta > Magnoliopsida > Malvales > Malvaceae > Hibiscus > Hibiscus mutabilis. Next base: position 49,369,605 of record CM033711.1, read on the forward strand.
CATGAATAGCTTTCAAACATAGCATGCATTTAACTAAATTTTGCATATCATAAGGTACTTTATAATTAAGTACTCACCTAGAATCCCAACTTATTTTGAATACATAATTCGAGTTTAGATTAATGAAATTAAACAATAGAGGATTCCTACGAAGGTTACTTGTAACACCCTCTACCCGGTCTAGAAGATAAACCGGCATAGGACGTGTTACCAAATATAAATACAAACATTCATGAAAACTTATGACAACTGACTAGGTATGTCATCAAAATACAAAGCAATTTAAAACCTTTTTAACTTCTTTTCATATATCTAAATTCAAATTATACTTGTATCCAAACTTATAACCATACATTAGGCAACCACACTTCTTTCTCTAGTTCACCACATACCCTTAATTCTATGTGCTACAGATCATAAGATTTATTGTATTATTCCTACTATCACACAAGAATATTTATCTTCCATATTCTTTAATGACTTCTAGGTCAGTTATAAACTTATATGCTTCTAACCATTTTTATAGCGTAATGGTCAAAATTTAAGATCCTACAAGGGAAATAACAAAACCATTGATTAGCAATCTTTAAGCTTACAATTTTTCTCAACTGTATCAAAACTCAAATCTTATTACCCAAGGATATCATCACGCAACATATATCATTTAATCATAGCAAGGAGCTCGATCAAACCAAGGAATACTATCTTGAATCACAAAATATCATTCATCAAATAATCTTCTAACTTTTTATACAAATTATCACTCGAATTAAACCCTTCAAAAGAAGGATTACTTAATTATTTTAATTTCAAATATTCAGTCTATCTAGTTTAACAAATGTGATATAGAACTTTAAAAGAATGTCTTATTAATATAGTGAAGTAAGTTTAAGGTTTACTATTACACAATCAAACATAACCATATTATAACCATTTTACCAATATCACCTATATAGCTCTCAAATAAGTTACTGTAACTATTTCATTGATCTCCAAACAATCCAACTAAACACTTCTACAATCGTGTATAACTTTCTCCATAAGCATAGTAATCAGGCAAACACTATATCACCTTTCATATTTAAGTTACCATAATCAAGCATCAATCAAACATTAAATTACCTACTAGCAATCAGGATTCACCAAGTATGAAAGTACTAACTTGCATACGCATACGATATCGGTGTGATCTATCACCTTAAAGTCCATATGAATATTTAAGCAGGCACACAATCATACAAACTATTAAACTATATAAAACAAGCAACCACTAAAGGATAATTAAAGGCCCTTTACAAACTTTGAATGCCTATCAAACCTTACAAACATATATGTAACCAAATTGGGATCTAAATGCATTATGCATTACTAGCTACTATGTGTCACCGACTAGGAGTTTGTAGGTAAATACAAACATACATGCTTCCCCCAGTGATCATGTCCAAGTTCAAGAATTCTCATAGGTAAGATATCCCTGAAAACAATTGAAAGGATAAAGTAAGCATAAGCTTAGTGAGGTAGATCAAATTGACTAATAACATGGAACTAAATTATATCCTTCATGAATTTCTGTTGGTTATGTATGACTACAAGCTCGAACATGAGGATAGCTTATGTATAATAAGCCTTCATAACAATCTTATACTTATTTATATGACATTCAAACCAAACATATACAAATGTATTGTTAAAAACTCACAAGAAAAAGAAACATTCTATCATCACATGTATACACTTTGAGCAATCAGACAAAGCCTATAATCAAGGTTTCAAACAAATTTCACAATATCATTTAGACATTCTAACCAATCAATTCTATTTTCTCTTAAACTTATTCAATTTAAGAACTTGATATGTTTATAAATATATGTAATACTTATTACTCAAGTTACTCTATTAGCTCCTTTATTTCCTTACGAAATATCAAGGCTTTCTTTTCTAGCATGGCTTTACTTAACTTTTAAGTTACCAACCATCACATGTCAAAATCATCAAATACTTATCACATATTTTACATACAAAAGACAATTGCATACTTTCACAATTGTTCAACAAAACACAAATATTTTAACTTATTACCAATTTCCCACATGTAAGCATTTTAGGAAGTATTTTCAAATCACACAAAGAACTTTCGAATAATTCCATAGATACATTATACTTATCACTCAAGTTATAATAATGGATCGTTATTATCTTATAAACTTTCTTGGATTCTCTTAACATGACCTAATATACATAAAAAAAATACTTATTTAAGATTTGTCATACACTTTATCAAGCTTAGACTTTCATACCCATAAGTTATTTGTCCTTTAAGATAATGAAAGTATCATAACATAAATATAGATCTTTGTCCCATATGGTATTGAGATTGTTCCATATCTTAAAAGCAAGTTTCATTATAAGTATTTATCATAGACTTTCGGAAGAATATAAAGCTTATCAAACAAATATATTTCTTATTATACAAGTTATCAAATCTACCAAATCATAACCACTAGGTTTCATGATACATACGACATTAATCATGGAATATTCTAGTTAGCATCTCTTAGCACAGGATATTAAGATAATTTATCAATTTAACTTGCAATTTACATCGTTTGTCTTTTATCAAAGCCTTGAGAATCGAATTACAACCTAGGTACACGAATCCCGAACCAAATTGTCGCCGAACAAAATGGTACTCGCAATACCGGTCAATCCCTCCTACTGTCTCCAAGTGACCACAAAACTTCCCTCCTACTGTTGCCAAATAAGGACCGTAGTCCACCCCAAACATGAGCTCTATGGACTCTATGGCATGCCAACTATACCTATGACTGACTCGAAACCAAGGCTTTCACATTTACTATATTTATTAGAACAAGGTGAGCATGGCTCCGTTTCATAACATCATGTCAATAACTCAATACCCCTTTCTCTTTCAATTCGGGTATGTGTTCACCACATGTGAACTTCTCATTTTTCTCATTTATTTCCACCAAATGACTATTAGCCCAAATTGCTTTCAACATATATCATGTTTGGTTACCATTAAAGGAATGTTACCAAATTCTTATATATATACTTATTATCATGCCATCAAAGCTTACTTCATATCGTATTCACAAATTCAACCATATTGTATCTTTCGAACAAGAATACAACTCTATTTATCTCAAATATTTTCAACCATTATCAAGCGTCGAATGAGCATAACTTGTTGTTATTCGTTTCAAATATGAACATACTTCAATTTTAGGTAATTTCATCAAGGTTTAAGTCTTTCATATCAAGCATATAGGTGTATATATATATATATATATATATATATATATATGTACACACATTTACATTATAGAATCAACCATATCTATGCTTCCAGCTAATTTCCTTATCATAAGATGCTTTTCGATAGAGTACTAACCTTGTATCCAAGCTTAGCCATACAAGCTCAGTTTAACTTTGAAAGCTAGTAAATTCAATTAAAGTAAAAGTAAAGTTGTTCGGAATAGATTTACTCTATCCCGAGGTTTGAAACTACGCTCACCTAATTTATTGAACTTACGGGATACCTGAATCCACACCTTCACATACTCTCAAGGTTTTCCCCTTTTTAGCCTTCATGCCACAATCCTCTTCCTAATCATTATATAAATCCCAAATTTTAAAACAAAACATTAACACCAACTCAATTTATTTCCATACATAGGCACCAAACAGCCTCTAACAGTCATTTCCATACATTCACAACAACCCATATATTTATGTTCATGTTTAGGTACAACAAAACAGTCCACAATTTACGCACACAAACAGCCCTAAATACACTCATTCACATGTACATGCAAAACAATCTACAATTTGTTCACACTTTTGCAAAACAGTCTCAGTTTCACACACACACACACACCCATATATATATATATACATGTACAAGCTCAGAACAGTCCCTTAATGTTCTTTAAATATGTTAAGCAATCCTTTACACATTTATACACTTCTATATATGCATAAAACAGTCCACAAGGTTCATATATTTGCAAAAACAGTCTCAAATGCATAGGTACACAATTTCAAATATAAAACAGTCCCATAACCTTCATATGTAATCAAAACAGTCCCATATTCATGTATATATACGCATATACATCAAAACAGTCCACATAGCCCAAAAATAGTCTCCAAAAATAGATTTTTAAGCAGTTTATTTTAGCTTATAAAAACAGCCCCACAATTTTGCAAAAGAGCCCCTTTATTTCAGACTCGTAAAACTGTTTAATTTAAATGCATAGGTACACAATTTCACATATAAAACAGTCCTATAACCTTCATATGTAATCAAAATAGTCCCATATTCATGTATATATACGTATATACATCAAAACAGTCCACATAGCCCAAAAATAGTCTCCAAAAATAGATTTGTAAGCAGTTTATTTTAGCTTATAAAAATAGCCCCACAATTTTGCAAAATAGCCCCTTTATTTTAGACTTGTAAAACTGTTTAATTTAAATGCAAACAGACCCCAACGCAGTCCTTATTAATCACAAATAGTCATGTTTAACTTGAAAATTCTGTTCTTTAAACCATCCCAAAACTGCCTCTGTTTTCTTCATCAAAACAGTCCCAATCCATTTCTTTATTTCATAAAGCAATCCCAAAGATTGTCTAATTCAATCCTCACTTCTATTTCATAATTTAGTCCCCTTTAATCCACTAAAACCAATCTTCAAACAATCCCTTTTGATCAAAAACAGTCCCTAATTTGTACTAACAAACAAGGTGACTACAATCAAGTTCCAAAATCAACTACACAATTGAACTATGATCCATTCAAATATTTGAGTTATTTCGATCAATCTTAAAATTCATCAATGAGCAATTTAACACCCATGTTATAATACACAATCACAAGGAGTATGCCAATCTAATTATATATATACAATTTGGGAACATAGAAATCCATAGAAATAGCTTAATTCCAAATAATTCTAGTAATGTAATAATTCATGAAAACTTGAAATGAATTATCAAGATAATCTTTAAATTGAACAATGGAAGAAGAGGGCTTACATCCTCTTTAACTATTTGATCAAGAATTCAAGAATCTTACATCCTTCCAAGCTTACTCTCTCAAACTCCCATGGCAAGACCTAAGCTTTCTGTTTCATTTCATGGTTCGGTTATCTTAAAGGATAATGAGATGAAGAGAACAAAACAAATGGGAATTTGGTCCATGTAGCCGAGACCCCCTTTCTCAACCTTAGCACATGTCTTCATCTTTTTTAGCCATGTGTTCTAGCCCATTTTGATTATTTATTTACCATGCAATTCTTAATCTTTAGCTACATTGCAATTTAGTCCTTTGATTTTAGCTCTCTGTTTTTCCCTTGCTTCAACTTGGGCCCTTGCTCACTCAATCAATCTATTAAGTGGCCCATTAGAATAAAATGATTTGATTATAGAATTAGTAGCATACTTCTAAGCTAATATGCGAAATATTACATTACTAGCCTATCTCGAGACTTTAAACTACACTCACAGTTTGATCCAAGCTAGATATGCTCCCGAATCACAATTCCTTTTTGCTTTTCTACAAGTTGATCCTCCTTGGACTTTACTTCCCCAATTCTTTCTTGGTCTAAGCATAACAAAGAATATAATCATGCATCAAAATCCATTTTCTTATCTCATACTTAACAATGATATGCATATGCATTATGAATAAACCTAACATATCTCACTTCAAATGCTAAAATAGTCCCAAAACAATTTATAATTACAAAACAGTCCTTATTTTATTTCAGAATAGTCCCCCTTTAACTTACAAAACAGCTCCTTGTTTCTAGATTTACAAAACAATTTATTAAACTCTTCAAAACAGTCCCTACTTCTTGCAAAACATCCCCCATTGATTTGCAAAGCAGTCCCTTAATTTCTAGTTTACATAACAACCCTTAAATCATTTCAAAGCAGTCCAAATACACATGTATACACACACACACACTAAAATAATATATATATATACACACACACACCAAAATAGTCTACTATGTATTCATATATTATGCAAAACAGTCCAACTACTCATGTGTACATATCTACATGCATTAAAACAATCCAATACATTTGTATACATATATACAATTCTACATGCTTATATATATATATGTAAAACAGTCCAATTCACTTGTGTACACACACACAGAGATATATATATACATCGAAACAGTCCTTTATTGAATTATTAGCAAGCAATGACACCCAATTCAAGCTCAAGTATCAATTTCACAACCAACAATGATCCATTGGGATACTATACTCTCAACAATCCTAAAGTTCATTACCAAACAACATAATCAATTTATTATGTTTCAAAGATCACAAAGCACAGAAATTTACTAATTACATCATTTGAATGGTTCCTAATATACCATCCATTTTCCTTTTCAAGCATTACAATCATATCACCACAAAATGCACCAAAGTTTGTATAGCTCTAATTCAATTTTTTAATATTTCTACCAATCTCATGACTTATATAAATCTAAAATCGTGCTAATTCTACTTGAATAAGAAGGAAAGAAATGTTATTACCTTTCTCCCAAGGCTATTTGAACAAGGACTCGAATAATGAATTAAGATCAACAAACACCTTTGCAAGCTTTCTCTCAAATCTCTCTCTTTCTCTAGGTTTTTAAGGGTTTTCGATTTCACAGAGAAGAAGAAGATGATAACCAAAATTTTGGTTATCTTCCACCTTAGGCTGACACTCCCCCCTCCCTACACTTTCTCTCTCCCAAACTTGACACATGTACAATTCCCTAAATTTCTTTCAGTTTTACATGCAATCTCCTACTAATTATATTTTTAAATTTTAATACACTTGATAATGGCTTTTCAATCTTCCTTCTCTTTCGATTTAGGCCTAGTTCTTATATAAATCATGATTTACAAAATGTAACATGACATTTAGAACATATTCAAATAGTAATATTCCACTAAGCCAACTTTTGGGGTATTACAACCTCAGCTAAAATTTTATACTCTTTCTCTTCATCTTCCTTGGCAAGAAAACAAGAATCCAACTTTTCTTTTCCCCAATTTCTTTGACTTTTTGAAAAGTTTCTCCATGACATATTCTTCAGCACCTTTCAAGATCTTTAATGAAGAAATTCAAAAGAAGTATGAGGAGAACTTTGCCGCACGAACGTTCTGTTACGAGAAGAACTTTGAGTTCAAGAATGAACCCAACTTGGGTTATTCAACGGAGTTCATAAAAGTGATAAAAAAGAACAAGTGGGAGTTATTTTTCCAGCAAGTTGGGGATACCCATTCCAATATAGTCCGAGAGTTTTTTGCCCACCTCACGACCAAAGATTCACCTTTCTTGCTTATATGAAGTGCGTGTGTTAGATTTGATGAGGGAACTATTAATAATATGTTTAAAATGGATGGTGTAGGGGAAGAGCACTCTGATTTTGCTGACTCGTTGGACCCTACCAAGAGACAAGCACTATTGAAAGATTTATGCGAGCTTGACACTAACTGGAATATGTCATCGAAAGGCCACCGGATGGTGAAGTGGCTGGCACTGAAGCTGTAATATCCCATTATTTGATTAGTGACCAAAACACAAAGAATCAAAAGCTAGTGGTTTTAGTTTAGTGACTAAAACGTAAAGTTTTAAAGTTTGGTGACAAAAGTGAAAACTTGAGAAAAATTCAAGGAACAACGTGGTAATTTTCCCAATAATTTTATTCCATAAATAGATAGATCATCTAAGGGCGTTGATCGAATATAAAAATTATGGTTTGATATGATGTTTCTATTATTGGGAAATTACGGTTAAAGTTTAAGTGTAATGTGGGTAATCGTGTGAGCTAAGAATTTTATGAAAATTTGAAGGAAGTCTTAAAAAGACCCGAAGAGCATAGAATCGAAGTTCGAATCATTTTTAAATTAGTCTAGATTTGATTCTATTCAATATTATGTATAGGTGATGGAATGGCATTTTTGAAAATAAATTATTTCATTAATGGAATTTTTGACATTTCACGTATACTTTTTAATGAAAATTAATTATGGAAGAAGATAAAGTATAGGTGTTGAATGGTGATTAGTTATAATTAAAGGGTAAAATAGTCATTTGACTATTTTAGAGATTTTTATTATTATATATCCAAATTTAAAGACATTTGGCATTAATCAAAGAAATAAAAATGTTGGAATTGTGTTCGTCTTTCTCCAAGGCTGTCGAAACCTCAAGGGGACTAGGTCAGAAATTTTTAATTCAATTTTTTGACTTGATTTGTTTGATTTTTGGCTAGAGACATGAAACAAGAAATCGATCTCCCTTGAATTCTCTATCTTTTGACATAAGTTTTGCTTAGTTTCCATATCTCTAAGTTGAGTTTGATGATTAGGGTGGTTGAAGAGCATGTTAAGATTTCATGTTTTAAGGCTTAATCAAGTTGGAAATGGTGTTTTAGTATTATTTAGATGCTTGAAAAGATTAAAACTTCTTGGAAAACCTATAGGGACCATTTTGGCAAAATGAAGAATATTAGGGGAAATTTTGTAAAAAAATTATTTTGATTATGGATTTGATTAGAATGATATTTTCTAAGTTGAATTATGTTGTTGGATTGAAGAAAAAATCGTTTTAGGACCTATTTGTGAATTGTGTAAATTGGGTGAAATAAGTGAAAAATTGGAAAATATTCAAGAAGCATGGGTATGTTGTTTGCTATGATACAATGATCATTTTGGTGTTAATATTTTTGAAAATGGAGATGAAATGTGGAAGTTTCCAAATTTTAGTTTATAAACCCTAAGAGAGAGAATTTAGGGTTTAAAGGGAAATTATCAAATTATTGGTTGTAGTGTGTAATTTGAAATGAGATTAAAGTATAGGAAGTATTGTGGTAGCAAAGAAGTGCTTGGTTGAAAATATTAAATTTTCCATATTGGTATGTACATGTATTAGTAAAGGTTGGACATGTATTTAAGGTTGCTTGTGTCATGTATTTAATGTACATACAGATAACAAACAAGTTCGAGATCAAACGAGTGAAGAAAGAAGATAGAAAGTGTAATCGAGCTTAGTGAGGATAGTATAAAGTGTACTTTTGAAAGTGTCAAGGTGAGTGCAATTCATGTATAACATGATCTTTATGTCATTCATTATATAATTGACATGTTAAAAATATGTCAAGAATTGAAATTTCATGCATGGATCACTACTTATTCAGGGAATATTATTTTGTGTATGAATTGCTTAATATGTAAATATATGTTGCCATGTATGAGATTATGATTGACATAAAGCCCAAAGTATGAGATAGGAAATTAAAAGTATAGTTGGATATCCATAGAGTCATAAACAGCTGTATGAACATTTTATCACTCCTGGTAGAGTGCAATTTATTATAAGCACTTCAGGTAAAGTGAAAAATAATTAATAATTGTATACTCCGGTAAGTATACAAAAGCGCTTCGGTGCTAAGCACTTCCAGTAAAGTGCACATAATATACTATACTCAAGTAAGTATAGGGGGATGAATTGCGTACAAAAATTTCCTTAATTCAATACTTGGGCTAAATGAATTGAAAAATAGGATAAAAAGGCTTGAAAGCTCGATGATGAATATGGCAACGATATTGATAAGAATCAAGGTTATTACCATGTAATATGTTATTATACATATATCCTTTCATATATGCTAATATGCATAAATTGGTAGGTGATCATATGCATTGTTATTTATTTATATTGATACCTATGTGAAATTGCATTTGAATTAAATGTTATTGCCTCACTAAGTATATGCTTAGCGTATGATGACTTTCATGCGTAGGATTTAAAGGAGCTTCAAGGGAAGCGTAGCCGAGCATCACTTTCATATTTTGGGAGGTAAATCCCCATACTCATTGTAATGTAATGACATCCATCCTTTCTTTTCAAAATGTACTAGATGGCATGTATAATCAATGGGGTTGTAATAACTTATTACCAAATATGGTTGCTTAATAGTTGTGATAATATAGATAATGAACCTATTAAGTTCTATTATATCTATAAATGATGATGGACTAAGTTTTATTAAATTTGGGTCTTAAGATAGAAAGATTAAAAATCTGTCCAAATGTGTGTGCAAAAGCAGTGAGTTTAAAAAAGCAGAATAAATTCCACAAATTGAATTAGAAGGTGAATCATATATGTATGAACTATAAATTTTGTCTAGTTTCTTACAAAATTTACGGTGATTAATTTCGAGTTGTATGTAGAAAGATATGAATTTTTATTCGATGAAAAGTCAGAAAACAGGACAGCAGAATTTCAGTATTTTGAGACTGTGACGTGAATTTAGGAATTTATTTGAATTTTTGTGTAATGAGTTTAGGCTAATAATTTATATGGATAGAAAGATTAACGAATCTAGTTTAATTATAAAATTTCGGAATGAATTTTCGATGTCTATAAAAAATTATAAAATTTTTAAGTAAAGTAGTGCAGGTTACCCGTTTTCTAAGGGAAAATAAATCGCAGGGTTTAAAATTGGTTAGTAACATCACTGAGTCGTATTTGGTAATAAATACAGGAAAGGGATGTTACATTAATTGGTATCAGAGCCTCAGTTTTAGTCGATTCTGGATAGAATTTGAAATTAAAAATGAGTGGGAATTGTATACATGCCACTAGGATGTCATAATTACTAATGATTATGTGCATATACTCTGATGCTCTATATTTAGTAATGCTACTCTATATTAAGAAGCTAGTTGAAAATGTTTTCTGTTCAGATGTCAGACCATCAGGGTTCTAGACATGCGTTTGAACAGGAAGTTCCTGTGCAGAGTGGAAGTAACGAGGTAAATCAGAATGTAGCTCATGAGCAATACCAAGGTCAGACACCTGCACAAGGACAACAAGATATGCTGGTTCAGGATCGTGGATTGTTCCTACAGGCATTAGATGATATCTTAAATAGACCGAAACCAGTATCGGTGCCAAGGGAGTTGAGGAAGTTGAAGGCATCAGAATTTCAAGGCGATTCTGATGTTGATCTAATGTCTGCAGACTTTTGGCTAAATGATATTAAAATTATGTTGAATTCTATCTGGTGTGATGATCAAGGAAAACTTGAAGGTGTAACATCACTTTTGATGGGACCTACTCGAATTTGGTGGACCACCATTATTGCTCAAATTCCTCAGGAACGAGTTACTTGGGAATTCTTTTTAAAAGAGTTCCAGAACAAGTACATTGGTGATGTTTTCATCGAAGATATGAGTGTGAGTTTAATAAGCTTAGCTGGTTTGCTACAATGTTCCTTTTGACTGAGAAGCACAGAGTTAATAAATTTGTGGGAGGCCTAGATCCGGAGTATAAGAAAGTCTTGGTTGCTCTCAATTTGTCTGAATTTCAAGTTGTGGCTAACCGAGCTAAAGGAATGGAAAGGGTAGAACAAGAAGAAGCTTCTGAGAAGAAAGCATAGTCAACTAAGCGACCTGCAGGCCCCAGTGTTTTACCCTGGTCGAAAAGGGGTAAAGGATTTCAGCAGCAAGGATCAGTTGGGTCGATGTCGTCCGTAAAGAAGAATTCTTATGCGGGTAAATCCAAACAAGTTCACAATAAAACTAGTGGAAGTAAAGGTGATGGACTTAGGAATAGGCCTGAATGCAAGACTTGTGGAAGAAGACATCCTGGTCGATGTTGGTATGAACCGGAGATAGTGTACTATCAATGTGGGAAGTCGAGTTATTTCAAACGAGCATGTTCAGAATTACAAGAGAATCAATCGGCGGCTACTTCTCAGAGAAATAAAGGGAGCCGAAGGTAGAATTAGCATCAAGGTGCATCGGAAGTTGCATAAAATCTGAAAGGCAAAGCTCCTTCTCATGTATATAACATCAAGACCACAGAGAGTAAAGATGATCCTGATGTGATATCAGGTATGCTTGAACTCTTTAATAGACCTATTTTTGCATTAGTTGATCCTGGTTCCACTCATTCATATATTAGTTCTAGAATCATACTAGAAAGAAACATTCCAGTAGAACTAATTACGAGTGAGGTAGTAGCAACCAATCCAATAGGCCAAAGTGCTAAGGTCAAGAGGATTTGTCGTCAGTGTCCTATTAAAATTCAGAGTGTGGATTTCCCCGCTGACCTTATAGAATTACCGTTTTGTGTGTTTGAAATAATATTGGGGATGGATTGGTTATTTGAATATGATGCTGTGGTGGAGTGTCGATTAAAAAGATTAGTTTTAAAGGCACCAGATGGATCACAAATAATATTCATGGGTGAGAAGCCGAATCATCGTAGTGCTGTTATTTCGGCTGTTGATGAGAATGAAATGTTGATGGATGGTTGTGAAATAGATCCAACTCCCGAAATTGATAGCTTGAAACAGGGAGTGAAAATTGAAGATATACATACGATGCGTGAATTTCTAGATGTATTCCCAAAAGAATTACCGGGATTACCTCCAGATATAGAGGTAGAATTTGGAATTGATGTATTACCCGATACAACACCTATATCGATGGCACCGTATCGTATGGCACCTGCTAAACTCTGGGAGCTCAAGTCACAGCTGCAAGAATTATAGGATCGAGGTTTTATACGACCAAGTATATCACCATGGGGAGTACTCGTATTGTTTGTAAAGAAGAAAGATGGATCGATGAGATTGTGTATCGATTATCCTCAACTTAATAAAGTGACGATAAAGAATAAATATCCATTGCCTAGAATTGATGATCTTTTTGATCAATTAAAAGGGGCAGCAGTGTTCTCTAAGATTGATCTTCGATCTGGTTATCACCAATTGAAGATTAAAGAGCAAGATATTCCAAAGACGGCTTTTAGGACTCGATATAGACATTACGAGTTTGTGGTAATGCCGTTTGGATTAACTAATGCCCCATCAACATTTATGGATTTGATGAACCGAATTTTTTAGCCATACCTAGACCAATTTGTAGTGGTATTCATAGATGATATCCTGGTTTATTCTAAAACCAAGGAGGATCATGATGTTCATCTCAAAATAGTTCTTCAGATCTTGAGGGAGAAGAAGTTATATGCTAAACTATCTAAATATGAGTTTTGGCTTTCTGAGGTGACATTTCTTGGACATATAGTATCGGCTGAAGGAATTCAGGTTAATCCTCAGAAAATTCAAGCTATCATGGAGTGGAAACCTCCTAAAAATATTGCAGAGGTTAGAAGTTTTCTCGGATTGGCAGGATATTATCGCCGGTTCGTGAAAGATTTCTCGATGATTACTGCACCTATTACCAAACTGCTCAGTAAAAATGTACCTTTTTATATGGACTAAAGAATGTCAAGAAAGTTTTGAAAGATTGAAGAAAGTCTTAACAAAAGCTCCGGTTTTAGTTCAACCTAAATCGGGTAATAATTTTGTGGTGTATAGTGATGCATCACATAATAGTTTGGGCTGTGTACTTATGCAAGACGGGAAAGTGGTGGCTTCTACTTCTAGGCAACTTAAAACTCATGAGAGGAATTATCCTACTCATGATCCGGAGTTAGTTGCGGTTGTTTTTGCTCTAAAAATTTGGCGCCACTACTTATATGGAGAAAAATGTTATATATACACAGACCATAAAAGTCTGAAATATCTTTTAACGCAAAAGGAGCTGAATTTAAGACAAAGACGGTGGATCGAGCTAATTAAAGATTACGATGCAATCATTGATTATCACCCGAGAACGGCTAATGTGATTGCATATGCACTTAGCCGAAAGATGTTCTCAGCTCTACGGATATCAAATGCTCAATTATCAATATTGGATGATGGTGCTTTACTTGCTGAGCTGAACATCAGGTCTACATTGATAGACAAAATAAAAGAATCATAGGAAAAAGATGAAAATTGTTTAGAAAAGAATAAGGAAATTGAAAGGGGAGAATCTTCAAACTTCGAGGTAAAGTCCAGTGGATGTTCATATTATAAAGGAAGTGCTTATATTCCTGAAGATGGGGAATTGAAAAAGGAAGTCCTTACAGAAGCACATTATAGTCATTTAACGATACACCTGGGAGGAAATAAAATGTATCAGGATTTGAAGAGCCATTTTTGGTGGCCATGAATGAAAAGAGCGATAGCGGAATTCGTTTCTAAATGCTTAACTTGTCAGCAAGTTAAAGCAGAACATCAAGTGCCATCAGGATTACTTCAACCAATTGCTATTCCGGAATAGAAATGGGAGAAAGTGACTATGGATTTTGTAACCAGGTTACCATTGACACCAAGTAGGAAAGACTCAATCTGGGTGATCATGGATTGATTAACCAAATCAGCACATTTCTTGCCAGTCAGAACTAATTTCTCTTTGAGTAAATATGCATAGTTGTATATTCGGGAGATTGTTAGACTACATGGAGTTCCTGTTTCCATTGTGTCTGACAGTGATCCTAGATTTACTTCAAGATTCTGGAAAGCACTATAGGAAGCATTGGGTACTCGATTGTATTTTAGTACTGCCTTCCACCCGCAAACTGATGGACAATCAGAGAGGATGATTCAGATTTTGGAAGATATGCTTAGAGCATGTGTCATTGAGTTTGCAGGTTCATGGGAAAAGTACTTACCATTGGCTGAATTTGCGTATAACAACAATTATCAGTCAAGCATTAAAATGACACTGTATGAAGCTTTATATGGAAGAAAATGCCGGACACCTTTAAATTGATTTGAGTTGGAAGACTGCAAGATTATTGGGCCTGATTTGATTCAAGAAGTTGAAGAAAAAGTAAAGATAATTCGAGATAATCTAAGGGTAGCTTCTAATAGACAAAAGGCTTATTCGGATTTAAAAAGAAAAGACATTGAGTACCAAGTGGGAGATAAGGTATTCTTAAAAGTTTCACCATGGAAGAAAATATTGAGGTTTGGAAGAAAAGGGAAGCTTAGTCCCAGATTTATTGGTCCATATGAAATCTTGAAAATAGTTGGACCGATGGCGTATCAATTGGCTTTACCACCAGAAATGAGCAAGATTCATGATGTTTTTCATGTATCTATGCTTCGTAAATATAGATCGGATCCTTCCCATGTCATTTCACCTGAGGAAGTTGAGATGCAACCTGACTTGACATTTGAAGAAAAACCAGTAAAAATTCTAGCTCATGGGGTGAAGAAATTGAGAAACAAATCGATTCCATTGGTTAAGGTGCTCTGGAAAAATCACAAAGTGGAAGAAGCCACTTGGGAAACTGAAAAACGGATGAAAGAACAGTATCCGCATTTGTTTAATCCAGGTACGTTCTAAAAATTTGAGGACAATTTTTTTAGGGGGAGAATTGTAGTATCCCATTATTTGATTAGTGACCAAAATGCAAAGAATCAAAAGCTAGTGGTTTTAGTTCAGTGACTAAAATGTAAAGTTTTAAAGTTTGGTGACAAAAGTGAAAAGTTGAGAAAAATTCAAGGACCAACATGGTAATTTTCCCAATAATTATTTTTATTCCATAAATAGATAGATCATCTAAGGGTGTGGATCGAATATAAAAACTATGGTTTGATATGATGGTTCTATTATTGGAAAATTACGGTTAAAGTTTAAGTGTAATTCGGGTAATCGTACGAGCTCGAAATTTTATGAAAATTTGAAGGAAGTCTTAAAAAGACCTGAAGAGCTTAGCATCAAAGTTCAAATCATTTTTAAATCAGTCTAGATTCGATTCTATTCAGTATTATGTATGGGTGATGGAATGGCATTTTTGAAAATAAATTATTTCATTAATGACATTTTTGACATTTCACCTATACTTTTTAATGAAAATTAATTATGGAAGAAGATAAAGAGTGGGTGTTGAATGGTGATTATTTATAATTAAAGGGTAAAATAGTCATTTGACTATTTTAGAGATTTTTATTATTATATAGCCAAATTTAAAGACATTTGGCATTAATCAAAGAAAGAAAAAAAGTTGGAATTGTGTTCACATTTCTCCAAGGCTGCCGAAACCTCAAGGGGACTAGGTAAGAAATTTTCGATTCAATTTTTTACTAGATTTGTTTGATTTTTGGCTTGAGACATGAAACAAGAAATTGATCTCCCTTGAATTCTCTATCTTTTGACATAAGTTTTGATTAGTTTCCATGTCTCTAAGATGAGTTTGATGATTAGGGTGGTTGAAGAGCATGTTAGGATTTCATGTTTTAAGGCTTAATCAAGTTGGAAATGGTGTTGTAGTGTTGTTTAGATGCTTGAAAAGATGAAAACTTCTTGGAAAACCTATAAGGACCATTTCGGCAAAATGAAGAATATTAGGGGAAATTTTGTAAAAAAATATTTTGATGATGGATTTGATTAGAATTATGTTTTCTAAGTTGAATTATGTTGTTGGATTGAATAAAACATCATTTTAGGACCAATTTGTGAATTGTGTAAATTGGGTGAAATAAGTGAAAAATTGGAAAATTTTCAAGATGCATGGGTATGTTGTTTGCTATGATACAATGATCATTTTGGTGTTAATATTTTTGAAAATGGAGATGAAATGTGGAAGTTTCCAAATTTTAGTTTAAAAACCCTAATAGAGAGAATTTAGGATTTAAAGGGAAATTATCAAATTATTGGTTGTAATGTGTAATTTGAAATGAGATTAAAGTATAGGAAGTATTGTGGTAGCAAAGAAGTGTTTGGTTTAAAATATTAAATTTTCCATATTGGTATGTACATGTATTAGTAAAGGTTGGACATGTATTTAAGGTTGCTTGTGTCATGTATTTAATGTACATACAGATAACAAGCAAGTTTGAGATCAAACGAGTGAAGAAAGAAGATAGAAAGTGTAACCGAGCTTAGTGAGGCTAGTATAAAGTTTACTTTTGAAAGTGTCAAGGTGAGTGAAATGCATGTTTAACATGATCTTTATGTCATTCATCATATAATTGACATGTTAAAAATATGTCAAGAATTGAAGGTTCATGCATGGATCACTACTTATTAATGGAATGTTATTTTGCGTATGAATTGCTTAATATGTAAATATATGTTGCCATGTATGAGATTATGATTGACATAAAGCCCAAAGTATGAGATAGGAAAATAAAAGTATAGTTGGATATCCATAGATTCATAAACAACTGTATAAACATTTTAGCACTCCCGGTAGAATGCAATTTATTATAAGCACTTCAGGTAAAGTGAAAAATAATTAATAATTGTATACTCCAGTAAGTATACAAAAGCGCTTCAGTGCTAAGCACTTCCAGTAAAGTGCACATAATATACTATACTCAAGTAAGTATAGGGGGATGACTCGCGTGCAAAAATTTTCTTAATTCAATACTTGGGCTAAATGAATTGAAAAACAAGATAAAAGGCTTGAAAGCTCGATGATGAATATGGCAATAGTATTGGTAAGAATCAAGGTTATTACCATGTAATATGTTATTATACATATATCGTGTCATATATGCTAATATGCATAAACTGGTAGGTGATCATATGCATTGTTATTTATTTATATTGATACCTATGTGAAATTGCATTTGAATTAAATGTTATTGCCTCACTAAGTATGTGCTTAGCGTATGATGACTTTCATGCCTAGGATTTAAAGGAGCTTCGAGGGAAGAGTAGCCGAGCATCACTTTCATATTTTGGGAGGTATATCTCCGTACTCATAGTAATGCAATGACATCCATCCTTTCTTTTGAAAATGTACTAGATGACATGTATAATTAATGGGGTTGTAATAACTTATTACCAAATATGGTTGCTTAATAGTTGTGATAATATAGATAATGAACCTAGTAAGCTCTATTATATCTATAAATGATGATGGACTAAGTTTCATTAAATTTGGGTCTTAAGATAGAAAGATTAAAAATCTGTCCAAATGTGTGTGCAAAAGCAGTGAGTTTGAAAAATCAGCATAAATTCCACAAATTGAATTAAAAGGTGAATCATATATGTGTGAACTATAAATTTTGTCTAGTTTCGTAAAAAAATTATGGTGATTAATTTCGAGTTGTATGTAAAAAGATATGAATTTTTCTTTGATGAAAGGTCAGAAAACAGGACAGCAGAATTTCAGATTTTTTGGGACTGGGACGTGAATTTAGGAATTTATTTGAATTTTTGTGTAATGAGTTTGGTCTAATAATTTATATGGATAGAAAGCATAATGAATTTATTTTAATTAGAAAAATTTTTAATGAATTTTTGATGTCTATAAAAAAAATTATAAATTTTTTAAGTAAAGTAGTGCAGGTTACCCGTTTCCTAAGGGAAAAGAAATAGTAGGGTTTAAAATTGGTTAGTAACATCACTGACTCGTATTTGGTAATAAATACGAGAAATGGATGTTACAGAAGCCACAACCAAAAGGGTGGAACCACTTCTTGAAATCGAATCTTATACCAACCACCCATAACGAGACTATCTCAGAGGAAAGGATGGACTTGTTGCATTTGATCATCGTAGGTCCTAAGATCAATGCCAATCGTATCATTATAGATGAGACTTATAAATGCGCTGGTAAGGGCAATGGTAGTTTGTTTTTCCCTTATTAATCTCTAACATTTACAAGAAGCACAAGGTGCCACGTCTTGATTCAGACAATATCCAAGAAAGCAATGCAAAAACTATCACTCCTACCCTATGGAGGCAACTCATTGCCAAGGATAAAGGAAAAGGAAAGGTTGCAGACCCAGTGTCCAAGGCCAAGGTGCCCAAGGCAGAACCTACGACTCTTATACCAGCTGGTTCGGTGGCAATGCTTTCTCAAATCTACCAATGTCAGGAGCTCATTCTTTAAAAGATGGAGAAAGCAAAGGAGCAGAACACCAAGCTCTGGCAATATACTCAAACCTGGAACTGTGCCCTCAAGAAAACTCTTGAAGGACTATCCGTGCATAATTTGCCAACATTTCCTAAGTTCTCTACCGACCTCATTGCCAATGGTGATATACCATTCAGTCCTCATTATGTCCATACTCTGACGCAATCATATGCCACCATACTAGTGTCCCTTGTCCAATTCCAGTCTGCAAGAATAGACACGTCGCCTGAATCAAAATAAGAAGGAATCCAAGCCAAATATGCCGCAACACCTATTGCACCTGCCTCATCTGCTGCCACTGACGTCCTTGCTACCTCTGAGCTGGTGAGGAATGTTGAAGAGGTCCTCCGTGACATAGGAGCCTCCACAATAGCATCAAAGCCTATGTGAAGAGGAAGAAACACATGGCTCGTGATCGAGGGAGCTTTGTCAAGAAAAAAACCCGTGTATCATGCCCAAAAAACTCTAAAGGAGAGTCATCGTCCCCTTAAACTCCTTTCATTGTTTTTTTCATTTGTTCAAGAATTTCATTTTATTTCATTTGTTTATATGTCTTCGCGCATTGAGGAGAATGCACACCTTTGGTTTGGGGGTATGTGTTGCCTCACATCTTTTGCCATGTCATGCATTCATGTTTATGTTTCTGTTTGCATTTTGTTTTCATATAGATTAATTATAACACCATGAATACCAAACCACTAAAAAATTTGTTGCCTCGGTTAAATTTGGAATAATGCAACACTTTGCTAGCATAGTTAGAATTTGTTTTAGTATACACTGTCCGATGATGAAATTTAGAAATCCTTAGCTTGCATGTGCCGGCAAGATAGTAATGCCAAGTTGCTTGGCAATTGATCTCTACCTTAGGAAACTAAAGTCAAACTTAATACGTATTATGTATCTAGTTCCCAAACAAACTTAGAATTCTTGAAAGTAAGCTCAGAATAAAAAAATATGCTAGGGTAAAAAGAAAGAATAAGGCAACAATGGTTTGCCAAGGCAAGAAAAATCGAACTCTCCTCTACCTTAGAGATAATAAGTAACTTGGGGCTTCGTGGTTTGCTCCCTCTTAGTTCTCAAATCAAAAACTTTACAGTCTGAGTTGAAGAATAAAGCCTATTATTTTCTGGATTAACGTGGGGTTCGTGGTATGCTCCCTCTTATTTCTCACGCCAAACAGTATTACAAAGCAAGCCTAAAAGTTTTGCCAACAAAAAACCCTTGGTTAATAAAAGAAAAAAATAATAATTTTGAGTTTGGGTAGTACATTTGACTAAGGGAGATAAATGATACTTGATGCATATTTCCTACACTTCATGCACACTTCATGACCCTAGACTAGTGTTATATTGCTACACTTGAATTTGCTTATTTGCTTGGCATTGTTGCGCTGGGATATCCAAGGACAGAACTAGGGCAAGGTTCTACTTACTAGCACTTGCTGGCATTTAGAACAATTTTGCTGAGGTACTTAGTTTTTTTCTATTTTATTAATTGCATTACTTGAGGACAAGCAATGAACTAGGTTTGGGGGAGTGTTAACTCCTAGAAAGTAATGATTTTTATGCATATTTCACAATGCTTTTGCTTGTCTTTAGGTATATATGTTTGCATTTAATTGTTAAAATCATCCATTTGTATAAGGAGTTAGGGACTTGTTATTTTTCCAGTTTGAAGGGTTGTTTTGCTGGCATTGATGCAGGATAAGAGCAGGGCAAGATTGGCAGAGCAGCACAGGAGCAGGAAGCAAGAAAAGCCGAAGAGAATTGTCAAGTCATAGTTGGTAAAGTTAGATAAGAGATTGCCAAGCTCGGCTGGTAAAGAATTGACATCCGATGCCCGGTCAAAGTAATCGTTGAACCCAATACACGTCAGCCCTAAAATTCAAAAGAGGATAACATGTCTATCTTGGTGTGTAATCATATTTCAAATTTCAAACCCACTCTAGGGTTTCTACGCGTACCTATTTAAAGAAAGAGAAGAGATCGATCAACAAACTCAAAGAGAGCACTGTGGTGAAAGAGAAAGCTACAGGCAATGTGGTTCAACCAGTTTAGACCGAGAGCTCTAGAGCATTTGAAGGGATGCATCGACGGACCTCCTTATATGCCTATTCCCTTAGTTTAATTTTTATTTAAATTGTGCTGTCAAGATACGGTGTTTTATGGATGGATCCCAAACCATGGACTAAGATTTTATAGTTGGTTGAGGTTGTTTGCGATTAACTCTTAGTTTATTATTGGTTTTTAATAATTTGAATGTTTTGGCATTATTTTGTATCTGGCTTGCACTTCATTTCCTTAAACTCTTTACCATACGACAGTTGACATTGTTTGCTTATTATGTCTTAATTTCTTAACAAACTTGAGGGGTAACGATTAGTTGCCAGATACTAAGGAGAGAAACTTCAACAAAAGATGTTCAAGTACATGAGCTTACTTCGGAAGTGAATCTACCCTTTAGGAGTATAAATTGAAACTTAATCAAGTTAATTTATGTAAAGCTGGACTATAGACATATATGGGTTTTATCGTGGTTAACTTAGGGTATTGCTATCGAAAAAGGTAATGATAATTCTTGAATTTTGCTCAGCAATAAATCCAAGGTATGACATTATTAATAACTAGCATAGCTAGTGTAAAATCCAGGTATCCCTTGCCAACGCTCATCATCCATTTGAATACTTCTTGCCAAATTGTTTTTACTTTTACTACATTGTTTTAGCCATTGTCTAAATCAAGAATCAATTTCAACATATTGATTCCCTTAAACAAGTAACCATTGAACACTTAAATTGTTGGCCAATCCCTGTGCATACGATACTCAACTTACTTTTGTATTACTTGCCGACCGTATATACTTACACACAATATACTCACTCTTGGCATCATTTCTTATATATTTACACTGCACTCTTAATCTTATGCCAAACTTTATTAAAGTCGACAATGATAGCTCCATCAAATCAACCGAAAACACAAATTCTTGATTTCAATAGGAATATCCAAAGCATGAACATGTTCTTTCAAAATGTAGGAATGGTATAATAGAATTAACCAATGAAAATAACATAATAGACCACAAAGTAAATGTACTTGCGATCACGTCGGTAGCATTGCGAGCTTCGCAATGTGCATAAACACGAGCAACACCTCCAACCTCAGGCTATATGGCGACAATGTGTGCAACCGTTTTTTGATCTCCCGCAAGTTTTTGATAATTGCATCACCTACGGCCTTGACCATGAGCATGGACAACATTTGTAGCAGTAACTATGTCAGGATGTGTCAGGTCATCTCGATCATACCTTGGACAATCCCGAATAGTATGATCCTTAGACTCGCATAAAAAATATGAAAGATTCAAATGCCAACACTCACTCGGATGGCGTTTACCACAATGCTCACATAGAACAAGCTCATAAGCATCGACAAGTTGATAGTTCTAATTGTCATCACGCATAGAGTCGCAACGATAACGAATATCATGACCTCTTTTGTTCAACTTCCCTGAATACTTGGAAGACTCAACAACCCTTTTCCTTGAATCCGCAACAATGGGCTAGCTATTCAAACCTAGAGACTCCTCAATATCTTTAGCCTTGTTTACCACAAAATCAAACTCTTCAAAATATTACGCCAACATATAATTCTTAAAATCATTCATCAAACCATAAAAAATTATTACAATGTTTTCTTTCATTTGGAACCAGTTCAGGAGCATATTGGCTCAACCTCACAAACTTGACCTCATACTAGGCAACAAACATCTTTCCTTGCACCAGGCTCATAAAATCGCGCTTTTGTGCATCCTAATATTGGGTTCCCAAATACTTCCTTTCGAATGTCGTATGAAAGAATGTCCAGGTCACCGACTCGTGTAGTCGTCCAATAGCTATAGGCATCTCTATGAAGTAAAGAACCAATGCAAGCAAAATTTTCCACATATGTGCAGGCCATCTACTCTAAGATGCACTCCACACTTTTCAACCATCATTCAACATCCATCAAATCATTTTTATTCAAACCATGAAACTCCGTGCCTCCCAAACTTCTCAGACGTTCGAGTGGCAGACCCCTATATACAGGGGCTGTAAGAACAGGCAGAGGGGTAGTAGCTACCACTCAATAAAAATATGTCGTCATAGCTTGGATCAAAGGTGTTAGATCACCAATAGGTGGCCCTTTTAGAGTCGATAGAGGAATTAAAGGTGGATGAGGTAACTGGTTATCATTCTCCACTTCGTTACCCGTATTAACTGAATTATTTCCACCAATAATCACTACATTCTCTGTCAAATTAGCTCGAGTCTCACAACAAGGTGGCATATTGAATATTGTCTAATCAAATAAAAAATTTAAGTTAGGGCTTACCATCAGCAAGTGATCCAAGACAAACCTAAAAACATTTTCAAAACAATTGTTATAGGCAATGTATTCCAGATTAGCCCCAACAAAGAATTAAAAGCATATGAGTATAGTTAACAATTACTCAAAGTAACCAAACATATTTCAATTGGTTTGAGGTTGTGAAACATAGCTCTGTTAGCACCAAATGTAATGCCTATCACACAGCAATGACCCAGATTTCGAAATTTGTGGGTCGATTTACCCAAATGGTGGACGATACATGTTTGGCTGTGTTTCAGGGCACATTTGGTGCTTAGTGGGATTCCTTTTTGGTTGTTTGGCTAGAGGCTTTGATTGGGTTGTGAATGATGAGATGAAGGAGGGGTAAAGGAGTAAATTTCTTTTTTTGAAAAAGCGAGAGACTAAATCCTCTTAATTTTGCTGCAAAAGTAAGGGAATGTGATATCACCTTGTCCCTTGTTCTCCAATCCCCTTTCATCTCCATCTTCATCCGAAGAGCCAAAACCAAAGACCAAATATTTGTCATTTTGAGTTGGAATTTCGGAGTTCAAGTGAAGGGTAATGTTATCAGCATCAAATGATCTATCTAGCAATGTAATGATGGAAGATTTCCATGGAGTTTGAAAAAATGAGAGTTCGGTGAGGGTTGTAGAGGAAGAAAAAGAATGGAGGATTTGACTCCATTTCCTGCTATAAAGTTCCTTCTTTTATGTTTCTTAACCTTCTAGCAATGTTGCAAACTGTTTCACAACATCTCCTTATAGTGAAAGAGGTTGGAGAGCACTCTAAAGCTTAAGGGAAATGAAGGGCTTGAGGTTGGTGCAACGAGGTTTTTTTCAGGTGTTTGTATAAGGTTAGTACACTTCCAACTCTTTTTTTAATGGACATCCTAAGGATGATGTTGTGTATGCTTGATTCATGCTTTATATGTTGAAAATCTTGGGTTTGGGTGTTAATGGTGAAACCTAGAATTCATGTTAATAATTCGTAAAAATGGTATCAAACCACCCTAAACACTTCCATAAGATATAGACTTGTGTTGAAGAGTTAAAGGTTGTGTTTTAGGGGCTCAAAGAGTGATTTCCTGATCCTAAGAAGCCATTTATGGTCTTCGATATTGGTACACGTGGAGGTGGTACCGATACCCAGTATTCTGGGTTTAAAGAACACTATTTCATTGGATGAACTAAGAGAGGGGTACATGTATGGTGTTTAACCTGTACCGATACATCTTGCAATTTGGTATCGATACGGGTCAACTCGTATCGTACAGTATAGCTTTGAGAAATTCCAGTGAGCTCAAATCATATCGGTACACATGTGAGTATCGGTACCCACTGGGCAATCTGCCCAAAAATGTTGAATTTTGCCCGAAAGGCTGAAAAATGATATGGTTTGATCCAATAGACCCCTAATGGCCTAAAATGAGTTATAAAACTGTAAAACTGAGAAATCCCCCTATACTCGAGCATAAAACTTAAGAACATGGTAAATGTCTTGTGTGACTTATATGTTGGTAGAAACCATAAGATTGTATTGTTTTGTGATGATGTTATGTGCCATGTGGACACTTGTTTGGTAGGATTTAGATACCTAGTGAGAGTGTTGCAACACCATGGTAAGATGTTTTCTAGAATGTACGTTCCCAACCCTATGTGGCCCTGGGTCTTATTCGAAGATACTCGATGGGGGATTTCGAGTATAAAGCGTACGTTCCTGATGCTATGTGGCCTTAAGTCTCGCTTGGGTGTATATTCTTGATGCTGTGTTGCCCCAGATCTCACTCCTGGTTTGTGGATATAATGGTATGAGATGTTTGATGCCATGCTTTATACGTATGTATTCTAGTAATATCATACTTTTTTTCAATTCCATGCCATCTTTCATGCTATATGCATGTACTTATGATTTGCATGAAGCATGGTAGAGTAGATGTGTACCCACTGAGCTTTATGAACTCATCTTTAGGAATCATTTTTTCCTTTACAGGGTTTTAGATGGCTACGTTGCATTGAAGAAGCCCATAGGTGTAGGTCTTCATCTCATTGATGTGATCAAAAGTACAATACTTAAACTTGTCAGGCAATGTATTCATAGGACTCTTGATTTAAGTATATAACTATATTTTGGATTTATTTGATCTTGTCGAATGATTTATTTATTTGTTTTAAATTGGAGCTCCCATATAAAAGGTTTAACTATTTGTATTGTCTTTTCCAAAACGTTGTTGGATTTATGGAAATGTATATGATTTGTGCTAAATTTAGTCGAAAGATTTTATAAGTGGTTTGGCCTTGAGGCCTAAATGTGACATTCGAGTTGAGGGTGTTACATTTAGTGGTATCATAGCCTAGGTTTAGCTGGTTTTAGCAAAGCCTCGAGGTATTGGATAGTCAAAAAGGGGTGTCTATTGAATACATGTCCATAGGTCAAAGTCATACTCAGTTAAAGTTGAATATTCAATGGTGTAATCTTAATTGTTTGCTTGTGCAGAAAGTAAATCATTCCTAGAAGAGCATGTGATTAGGAGGAGAGTTGGGGCTCCTGTGAGGGGATTTATGATCAGGATTATGTTCCCAGAACTGATGAGATGTAGGAAGACGAAAGAGATCGTGGGGTCAATTACTTCTCCCATCTACATCAGGTCCTCCACCGTATTGTGAGTGCCATACCTAGGGCTTCGACTACCCCTCGTGAGGAACCAATTGAGAGGGTGTGATGTTAAGGAGCAACAAATTTCCTTGGGATGGGGCAAGGCAATCTAGTGAAGCATATCAGTGGTTGAGGGATACCCGCTAGATCATGCAACAAATGCGGTTGGAACCCAATGACAAGTTAACACGCATTCTCTCTTTGCTAAAAGAGGATGCTAGAGAATGGTGGGAAACTATTGAATTAGGTTTGTACCTTAACCGACCATCTTGGGATGATTTTCTATATGAGTTTGAGAAGAAAAATGTGTATGAAGTCCACATCGATAGTATGAGGGATCAATTCACTCACCTAGTTCAGGGGAACATGTTTGTCTTCAAATACGAGCAAGAGTTCCTATAGTTGAATAGGTATTCCCCATAATTGGTTGCTATGGAGACGATGAGATGCAAGAGATTCTAGAAAAGGGTTGAGGAAGGAAATTTAAATGTACTTGACTGCTAACTGTTAACTTTTCAAAAGAACTATTTTTCTATATATATTGCCATGCTTTTGCTTGCTTTGGAGCATAGATTCATGCATTTAGTTAGTAAAATCATGCATTTGCATTAAAGAGTTGGGAAACGTTTCTTTCACCAGAATAAAGGAGTATTTCTTTACTTTGGTGTGCAGGAGAATGATGAAAGGAGCAGAACAGGAGCAGTTGGTAGTGTAGAACCCGAAAACTAGTAGAGAAATGCCAGGTTGAGATGGCACTGCAGGACAAAGATTGAAAGACTTGGTTGGCAAAAGAATGAAGGCTGACGACGTCAGCCCTAGTCAAAACCTGATCAGCTCAAATTCAAAAGAGGATAAAGAGATAAACACGCTTATCCTATCACATAATCAGATTTAAAATTTAAACCCAATCTAGGGTTTCTATGCATGTCTATTTAAAGCCTGATGATGAGGCAAGGAGAGAAAGAAAAAGAAGAGGTTACACCATGGTGAGGAAGAAGGTGACTCGTATTTTGACTAGGCTAGACCGAGAGCTTTGTAGCCATGGAGGGCTGCATCAACGAATCTCCTTCATTGAACATTTCTCTTTTGGTTTAATTCTGTTCTTCTGATGGTTTTTGTTGAAAACTATTTCATGTTAATAATTCGTAAAAATGGTATAAAACCACCCTAAACACTTCTATAAGATGTAGGCACGAGTTTAAGAGTTAAAGGTTGTGTTTTAGGGGCTCGGGTGATTTCTTGAGCCTAAGAAACCATTTTTGGGCTTCGGTATCGGTACACGGGGAGGTAGTACTGATACCTAGTGTTCTGAGTTTAAAGAAAAAAAATGTTCATTGGATGAACTAAGAGAGGGATATCGTTACAATGTTCAACCTAGATTGGTACGCCTTGCAATATAGTATCGGTACGTGTTGACCCATATAGATACGCTATAGCTTCGAGAAATTCTAGTGAGCTCAAATCATATAGGTACAAATGTGAGTAACTGTACCCATAGGGTACCCGTATCAGTACGCGAGGGGCTATACTAGTACTCACTAGGCAATCTTCCCAAAAATGTTGACTTTTGCCCAGAAGACTGAAAAATTATATCGTTCGATCCAATAGGCCCCTAATGTCCCAAAATGAGTTGTAAAACTGAGAAATCACCCTATACTTGAGCATAAAACATAAGAACACAGTAAATGCATTGTCTGACTTATATGTTGGTAGAAGCCATAGGATGGTATGATTTTGTGATGATGTTATTTTGTATGAAGGCACTTGTTTGGTGGGATCCGGATACCCAGTGAGAATGTTTTAACACCAAGGTAAGATGTTTTCTCGAATGTATATTCATGACGTGTGTGGCCTCAGGTCTCATTCAAAGATACTTGATGGGGGATTCCAAGTACAAAACGTATGTTCCCGATGTTGTGTAGCCCTGGGTATCACTCCAGGTTTGTGGATATGATTGTTATGAGATGTTTGATGCCATGTTTTGTACGTATGTATTGTTGTAATATCATACTTGTTTTCAATGCCATGTCATCTTTCATGCTACATGCTTGTTCTTATAATTTGCATGAAGCATGGTAGAGTAGAGGTGAATCCATTGAGGTTTGAGCTTAGCATTCAGAATCGTTGTTACTATTCACATGTTTTTAGGTGGCTGCGTTGAATTGAAGGAGCCCATCGGAGTAGGACTTCAGCTATTGATGTGATCAAGAGTACAATACTTAGAATTTTCGGGCAATGTATTCATAGGACCCTTGATTTATGTCTGTAACTCTATTTTGTATTTATTTGATCATGTTGAATGATTTATTAATATGTTTAAAATTGGAGCTCCCATGTAAACGGTTTAAGCATTTTGTATTGTCTTTTCCAAAATAATGTTAGATTTATGGAAATTTTCTAATTTGGGCTAAATCTAGTCAAAATATTTTATAAGTGGTTTGAGCTTAAGGCCTATATGTGACATATTGATTGAGGGTGTTACACACCAGGTCTAGAAGGATTGGACCCGAGAGACAAAGGTCACATCGATTCATGTATTGAATACTAGATCGAACTACTCAAATTTCAAAAAAAATTTAGATTTTTTTACAATCTATATGCATCATTGAGTCTTTTTCAATTAGGCTTAAACTAAAGTTTCATGTCAAACGAACTTCAATTACGCATTTAATTGAACATATACGATGTTAGGGACCAAAATGTAAATATTTCAAATTAAAGATATCTATATAAATTAAAGGGAAAACTTAGAAATTAAACATATTTCAAACATACATATCAAATTTTAGACCAATTAGACATTAATAACTCATTCAAATGATGCATGAACCCACGATGACCCAAAATGTAAAGAATCTAAACTTGGATAGGTCCATTAACCAAAATACCTTCCATCGTACTCGTACTCGAAGAGTCCATACTGGTACACGAGCTCCACTAAAAATTCCAGCAACCACTTTACGTACCGGTACACGGCTTATCGTACCGATACGACCAAACACAAAATGCCCAATTTTTACCATTGCTTACAGGTACGCAATGGCCCGTACCGATACGCCGTACTATGTATTACAAATTCAAATCTACAATACCAGCTCGAATCATCCAGAAAAATCCCCAAACACCCTAAACATGGTTCTGTTAAACCAACATCAAATGCAATAGATCGAGCATCTACGTGCCAATTTTCATCAAGCATAACATCGAATCAAAGAATCTAGAGGCATGCGTCCTATATTTGCATAAACATTAATTTGGAAAATACCAAAAGATACCAATATTTCATATAAGGCCGTAACACCATGAAATACCAACATTATAGGTTTATCATCACTTAACCAACATGTTCAATTTAGAACAACATCAAATAATCCTTTAAACATTTTCAAATGACTAAACAATTGATAAGCATGCTTCAAACAACATAGAAACATAAGCAACCACAAATTCAACCAACTCCATGTTGACAAAGAAACATTAAAATCTACCAACCAAAAGAGATTATAACCCCAAAGATAAATCCAATAGGAAAAATAACCCACATTACCTTATTACACACTTAATGGAAAAAGGTCCGGCATACTCAAATTGTTTGGTTGTCTTGGATACAACTCTTGCTTCAGAAAAACAACCCCAGGATACTCAATTCTCTGCAAAGATTAAAGGAGTGCATAAGAATATAATGCCTAGTGAGTGAGCTCTACAAGTAACTCATCAATGCGTTTTTAGAAAACCAAAACGTGGATATTTTGCATATGTCAAAGTAAAGCAGAATTTTCAAAAAATGCATGCTTAAGAAACCTTTTCCAATGAAGCATCATATCATATATAATGTTATATTGGCATATTCAAGTGTTACTTCTCTTATACATTCAAAACCATCAGATACATGGATCAAATAGTCAAAATGTGGGTTGAATGTCCCTATTCCCTTCAAAACAAACTTAAGGTTTCATAGCCATTAGTCGCTCAACCTTGTGAGTCACATTCAACAAATGAATGTAGTCGCTCGACCTTACAAATCAATCAATATAGTCGCCCGACCTTGCGAGACATTAACACATATAGACGATTGATTAATTACACTTGGAGAGTCCATCAACAAACTTTGAGAACATATAGAGTACTCTTTATCCTATGGTATGCCAACTATATCAAACCACAAATTTTCATTGTCACAATCCAATATAATCAATTGAAACATATTTACTTACTGTTTTTCTTATGCATTTAACAAATCGGAAACATATTCGAATAGCAGTACACAAAGCAACCTAGGCAAATCATATCGGGTCAAATAATGGTGCCCTTAGGCACTTTCATGCTTGAGAAATCATAGCATGTCACATCATGATGCATAAAAATAATAAGTATTCATATCTCATAGTTTCAAAACAAATATTATAAATCATGCTTCATATAATATCCCATATCCATCGGCGGAGTTAGGGAAAACTTACTTACGAGCTTAATTACGCTTGCTAGGCTTAATCTAAACTTCTAAGATATAATTTTAAATTGCAATCACCGAAAAGCTTTCATCCACTCGCCAAAGCTTGATCAATAGCCGATATCGCTGAACCTCAACCTTGAACGTCTGAATGAGATTCCACTTGATGGACTTAGGATTTAAAAGATGCCCACCAAATATGATGTGATCTTCCAACAATTGAAGAAATAGATTTGAAAAAGAGAAATATGATTTAAGGTTGCAATCAATGGGAAATAGAAATGATTTTAGGAAAAGATTTGAATAGAAATCATTAGAATTCTATGGAAGAGACGAGGATTAAAAAATCAAAGAGATGAAGTTTTGAGAGAAAATGTTTTGAAGTAAACTATCTTCCATAGAAACTAATTAGCCTTCATTCCTTTTTGTTATTAAAAATCTTTTTAATTAGATCCAATTATTATTAATTATACATAAACCATTTTTTATTTTTAAAAACTCAATTAAAATACCATTGCTTATCCTATTAGGTTACTCAAGCTCACTCAGCCTATCGAGTTAATTACCTTATCTGGGTCACCATAGCCACGAATAGGTTTCTAACCGCACCCAAATCACTTATCCTATGGGTACGTCAAATGTACTTGTTCACTCTGCCCAAAGTACGCATCCCCTTATATAAGTATCGTAGTACTGACTTTGGATTCCTTTACAACAATAATAAGATCATACATGCTCCCTGAGCATTCATACACCTCACCAAGAGGTAAGTGGCATCAAGCTAAGCTATCAAGTAAATGCCCCAAGGCATAAAACTAACCAACATATTTCACTTCACATTTTATCGCCACCAAGCTTTTACACGTTACACCCATCCATAAGGGTTAAACCTCGGTTTCTCAGTTTTACAAATCATTATACCACATCAGAAGCCCATTGGACCATAGTCCTCGAATTATAAGGCCTTCGAACTCAAATTTGAACTCAAAATGTAACTTCTGGGCAGATTGCCTAGTGGGTACCGATACCTACTCAAGAGTATCAATATACATCTTTAGGTACCAAAACCCACCCTATACATATTGATACTTAGCTTCACATGGGAAGGGTTGACCGTTGACCCCGTACCGGTACACAGACCCCGCATACTCAACATTACATTTATCAAAACTTTTCTTTAACTTTCACTTAAGGTACTCAAATTCTGAATGATCATATGGAAACCTTAAAAGTCTTCATTCATTTACAAGAATATCAACCCCGAGAAATGGGTAACAGTTCTTAACCATTACACATCGACTCACAACATCAAACACCACAACTCTTCCCGTTACCAACACAAGCACGCCCTAAGGTGAACCACTTGGTGACGATACTTGTACTCACTCACTTCCACAAATGAGTCCACACTCTAAATGTTTTTTCGATACCATACCACAAGGTGATGGGCACTAACACCGAACTCGACATTACCTCTATCTTGGGTTCTAATCCATGATCAAGAGGTAAGCCCGCACATTCCTCGAAGAGTACACCAATATCCCCTTAAACATTTGTAACTCTAAAGCTCACACTCTCAACTCTCGTATCCACTATATGGGCTAATAACGTTTTGTAACTTAAAAGAATCACTTTAAACTAACTTCACAAGAGCACGACACTCCCACTAGAGAGGTAATGGATCATCGTGCACATAACCTACAAATGGGTTCACCTAGAGCCACAAAGCTTAAAGACTCTTGCTCAGAAACCAAGGCATAGGTTGTGCTCACACGATCAACCTATGCTAAGGGTAACATCCACTAACTAGGGAGAGAGTAAATCTAAAAAGTCCATGAGGACTATTACTCTCAACCATCACTCACCATCCACGGTAGAACCTTACTTACAAGTACTTACGAATTTGACAATTTAATCAATTCAACAACCTTTAGTCTTACCAAGCTATCATTCGTACAGTCCACACAACATACAAAAATACATCTATAAATCATCTAAGTAATGGCCAATAAAGCCTTACATTTCCCGTGCTTACACAGTTGTCGGGTCACCCGTGTTCACATAGCCATCGGGTTAAATAGACCATATTCGTATCACTATAGCCACGAATACGTCCTAGACATACTTGGATCACATTAGCTATAAGTATTCCTTACCTAAGGTCTCTTATCTTATAAGGTTACTCAAGCTCACTCAACCTATCAAATTAATTAACTTATCTGGATAACCATTGATAGGTTTCTAACTGCACCCAGATCCCTCAGCTTGTGGGTACATCGAATATACTTGTTCACTCAACCCAAAGTATGCATCCCCTTATATAGGTACTATAGTACTGACTCTTGGACATCTAAATTCCTTTACAACAATCATACGATCATACATGCTCCCTGAGCATTCATACATCTCACTAAAAGGTAAGTGGCACCAAGCGAAGCTATCAAGAAAATGCCCTAAGACATAACAGTAACCAACATAGTTTACTTCACATTTTATCATCACCAAGCAATTACACGTTACGCCCATCCATAAAGGTTAAACCTCAGTTTCTTAGTTTTACAAATCATTATACCACATTTGAAGCCCATTGGACCATAGTCCTCAAATTATAAGCCATTCGAACTTAAAATGTAATTTTCGGGTAGATTGCCTAGTGGGTACCAATACCTACTCAAGAGTATCGATACGATTCTCTAGGTACTGATACCTACCCTATGTGTACCAATAGTTGGCTTTACAGGGGAAGGGTTGACCGTTGAACTCGTATTGGTACACGGACCCTACATACCGATACCCTTTCAGTACCAATATGCCCCCATACGTACCGATATGAAATCTCGCTACTGGAATTCTAATGGAATAGGGGGTACCATCACCCCCTTTAGGTGTACCGATACACCCTTCCATAATTGCATGTGTTCATCTTCAGAACACATGGTATCGATATAGGTTCCCCGTGTATCGATATCGAATACTAGAAATGGCTTCCAAGGCTCGTGAAATCACTTTCCAAGTCCCCAAAATGTAGCCTTAACTCAAACCTACAACTTATGAGAGTTGTTTAGGGTAGTTTACTACCATTTTTACCCAATATTAACTACTAATATGAGTTTCACCATTAACAAGGCTTTAAGTTACTAAACACCCAACTAGAAATCATAAATACAACACCAAGCAAAGCAATCACTCTATGATCTTCAAGAGAGTAGGAGTCAAAGATGTATTGACCTTAGCCATAAATCTCGGATTTAAGCTCTCAACCAAAGAACTTTCAACTTGTCTCTCAACTGATGCTTGGAAGAACCCCAAGACAACTCCTTTTTACCACACAACCAAAGAAACGAATCAAGACTTAAACCAAAAGCTAGGAAAAGGTTTATCTACAGATTAAAAACCTTAAAACATGGTAAAACCCTAAAAGCTCAAACCCCTTCAAAAACCCATAAATAGAGAACTCACTTTTTTAAGAAAGGAATACCACTTTCATAAAGCTCTTGGAATGGTGAATAACATACTTTAATTTTAAATATTGGATGGAAGTAATGATGAAGAAAGATTGGATTTTTAAGATTTGGTGACCTTGGTTCCTATGGAGAAGATGATAGGAAAAAGGGAAAAAGAAAAGATAAGAAAAAAGGGTGATGTCACAAACCCACTTCCCCCACAAATATACACGTGAAGACAAGGGAAAATTAAGAAGATCATCCTTTATTATGAAAAAGGGGTGAAATTGCAACATAAAACCATACACTTTCACCCTTGTCACAATTTGGTCACTACCCAAGCCTATGCGGCTCAATTCTTATCCACTAGGACCCAAACTTTTCCCAATGGGTCCAATTACTCAATCTAACATAAAGGTCCATAACCTGGGTCAACGCCCAATTGTTGACTCAAAATTTTGGGTCCTTACACCTCCTACTTGTTAAACCGAACCAGTTCAGTTACCTAATTCTCCTAGCCCAATTTTCAGGATATTATAGATCAGCTTATTTAATCAGAGCATTTCTTATTACAAATATGTTTTATTTATTTTGGCATAAATTCATTCCCACACAAAGCTTGTTTTAAAAGTCACACACTTTACAAATTAAATGTAACACATTAACATATTTGTAACACCTCAAAAATTTCCCAATTTGAAAAACACTAAATCCTGAATTCTCTAATTCTATAACCCTATGTTTCGGGAATTAATCTTTGAAACCTTAATTCTATCACACACTCAACAAATTAAATGTAACACATTAACAAATTTAGTTTCTAATTTGAGTAAAACCAAGACATTAGTGACCCTTATGTAATTCATGTAAAATTATGGACTCTTCCTTTGTGATTTTCCCGTTTGGGCAAGGTATTTAAATATGTTTTAAGCCCTAATAACCTATTTTTGTCCCTATTCATTTTTGTAGCCATATACTTTCTCAAATTACCTCTAAAATTAAAGTATCTCCCCTCTCATCATCTCCGACGAAGCTCAGATCAAGCTTTCACTATCATCCGTTCAAATCACCGACACCATTGTTTGGCTCCTCACCCTCGCGAACCAACCCTTGGCCTCAGATTGTCTTCCCCATTATCATTTGCACTAAATCAATGTTTAAACCTTTCGACTATTCCTTGCCTTCCACCACTTGCTCAAAATCCAAAAGAAACCTTTCAGTTTCTCCTTATGCACGTGCTTCGTCATTGTTCTTCTTCATTCGTAGTGTTGGTAATCCACTATTGATCTGTCTTCTTCAGATTTTTGCCTTTTAGGTTGTGTTTGTGAGTTCTGAAATCATGTGTTCTCCTCAAGGTTGCGTTCACTCCATTGATCATGTCCATGAGTGGTTTTCGTTGTCATTAATGCGTTACCATGGTCATCGCCTTTCAGCTTGCTCAGCCGCTAACAATATGTGTATGTTAGGCCATCAAATCTTGTCCATTGTGAAGCCTAAGTTGAATGTTGTTTTGTTGAACCAAACCTGTTGTGCATAGCCTCTAAATGTGAGGCCCAACTGGTGTACCAAATTTGAACATGCCATTAGAGAGCCCAAATTTGAACTGGTTGTGTAAGTTGAACCGAATCGTGTGAACTGGTCAAACTGAACCGCTCAGATAAACTGAACCAAATTTGACCCTTAACCAAATTGGAACCATTGACCAACCTGGACCGTTGATCAGACCAGCTTGATCAGTCTAACTATTAATCGATAGTTGACCAATTTTGACCTTAGACTGTTTGACCTGTTAACTAAGAGTTTGGTCCAAGTTGATAGTTGACCAGTCAAGTTAATGTTGACTTTGACTTTCTATCAAAGTTGACTTTGCCTTTGGCTAGGGTTGACTTGGATCAGAATTGACTTTTTTAGACAACCTTTTTCTAGACCTTACTCGACGTCCTGAGCCTAAATCTGCTACCCGTTTTGTCAAATTCAAACCCAAATGCTCCTTTTTACTATATATAGATAATTTGTATTTTTTAATTTTAAATGAACTGAACAACCTTGTTCAAGTGTTTATGTCTATGAGGCTGACGAGTTACCTCATCATGTTTAGACTGACTATGTACGTCTTCCGAGGTTCGTGCCTTCAGATTAGTTCTTATATTTATAGTTGGTAGCTTAGTGATAGTGTTAGTTCTAATGTATAATTCTTACCTCGTAGGTTCTGATTCAGTTAGGCTTGGAGTTGGACTCGAGCGTGGGACTTACCCTTTTCAATGATACATCTATTGATCGCTTAAGGTTTGTCTCTTCCTTTGTTATAAACTTGTGTGTTTCTTACCATGTTATATACTTGTGTGAAATTAGATTTGTACATCTTGTGTGAGTTATTCCCTATTGTGATTTTTGAAAGTTTTCAGATATCAGATTGACCAAATTGTGAAATATTAGATTTTCATAATCGTAAAACATCGGATTTATAGAATTGTTCAACTTGAATTTTAACAATTCAAGTTTCGAATGAGATTCAAATTTTAAAATTAGGATCATATCATTGTGGGTATGTGGATAGGGATTGTTCGGGGAAGATTAGTGGTTTCATCCTTTGGGCCGAATTTCGCTTCAGATCAGTGGTTCTACCCTTTGAGCTGAGTTCCACTTCGAATGGTCACGATGGAGAATTTAGGTTCTCGGGAACCTTACTCTTTAGATGGTGTATCAGAGATTGGGTACTGAGTTTTCACGTGTGTCGGACATTATATCATTATGATCATATTCATTGTAATTTATTATGATTTCAAAAGAATTTATAAAAAAAAATAAAAATATTGTTTTGTTTTATAGTTGCTTGCACTTTAGAGACACACTATGCTCTTTAGCTTACACCCCCTTAGTTCTTCTTTTAGATATACTCAGAGACTTAGGTTAATCGTTACTTGGAGGATCTCAGTCTTTTCAGTCTTTAATATTATTTATCAGTATGAACTTCTCAATTATTTCGGATTATATATAAATATTTGGAATAATTATGTAATTTTTGACATTGTGATTGTTACTATTATGGGACTTTTTTTACATCTATTTCCATTCTTTATTTGGATATTTTATTGATTTTTGGAACATTAATTTAATAGTTGTGTTGTGACAAATGAAAAATTTATTGAATAATTATTTTTAATAATTATTTTGATTTTAAAATACTTAAAGTTAAACTTGATTTCTTAAGGGACATGTTTTTAAACGTGACTTTCTATATTCAACTCATTTCTTCTGGGTCGGGTTTAGGGGGTCACATTTAGTGGTATTATAGCTAAGTTCAACCCTCAGACTGTGAGGCTCTCAATAGTTATTTTCAAAACGGTTTTGACTTCTGCATGCATTTGAAATATTTTAGGATAAATGTGAATTTTCTTAAAAACTTGCTACAGTTTCGCTTGGTTTTTATGGAATTGCTTTCAACTTGTTTTAAATCCAAGACTCCGGTATCGAATATGAATTAAGGTTATTACCTTATGTAGATAGTTGTTATGCCACCACGTAGAAGTTTTTGTGTTACGTTTGGTTAAGGTCGTACCGCTATTTTGATAGTGATCATCCGCCTTATGCCGATTATTCAAAAAATTAGAATGAGATATATGATAATGAAAATTAATATGTGGGAGCGGAGTACCTGGCGAGGTGTCGAGATGATTTTATGAATATGGAATAGAGCAATATGACAATTATCGACCATGTGGTAGAGTTTTGAGGCGGATCAAATATGTTATTGGGTTTGTTACGACTGAGATAGAATGTGTGATTGGTTTTTGAACGGACTTCGTTTACCGATCCAGAAAGATGTTGCTACGCATCAAGATAAGATCATTAACGACTTGGTTGGTCGAGCTAAGACTACTGAGAGGATGGATGCACTCATGAAATATGGGAAACTTCATAATATTGATCAAGTCAGAAAGCAACCAGACACATGTAATAAGAGGCCAAGTTTTGTCAACCCATCTTGAAAGAGGCCTAGTGATGAGTTTGTTTCTCAAAGTTATCAAAATGAGAGCATACAACATCGATAGTTCCAATTGGCAGCCTGGATAGTTCAAGGGTTCCCTGCCCTATTTCTGTGTGTAATTTTGTAATGAGAAACATAACGGAGAGTGCAAATAGAAGGAAGGTGCATGTTTTAGATGTGGTTCTCCTGATCATTACCAAGAATTACCCATGTCCACCTACCAGTTCATCCATTTAGAGTCAATCACAGACATCAATTCAGGCACTTCATGGAGGTAAAGAGCAATTTAGGTCAGCTACTTATGGTAATGCTAGTAGAGGTAGGCCCGTTTCGAGTGATAGATCCGAGATTAGATTACCAAGTTTAGTAGATGCTACAAGAGTTCATGATGGTTATAAGGATGCTTATGAGGATATAACATATACATATTTAATGTGTTCAGTTTTTTTTTTGTTATGGGGGATTAAGAATTCAAAATGAGAAAGTATAAGAAAGTGTTAGTTAGCTTTGGGTATCTGTTGCTTTGGGTATCTGTTGCCAAGACTGAAAATTTCGAGGACAAAATTTCTTTTAAGGGAGGGAGAGTTGTAACACCCCAAAAAATTCCCAATTCAGAAAACCCTAAATTCTAAAATCCTTAATTCTATAAACCTAAGATTTAGGAATTAATCTTTGAAACCCGAATTAAGGAATTGAGAATTGGATTATCTTAAAACAAATTTAGTGGCTAATTTGAGTAAAACCAAGGCTTCAGTCACCCTTCAATAATTCGTGTAAAATTATGGACCATTCCCCTGTGATTTGCATGTTTGGGAAAGGTATTTAAACATGTTTTTCAGTCCTAATAACCCAATTTTGTGCCACTTCATTTTTGCAGCCGCATCCCCTATCAAATTACCTCTGAAATTAAATCATCTCCCCTCTCATCATCTCCGGCGAAGCTCCGATCGAGTCTTCACTATGGTCTTTTCAAATCATTGACACCACCATTCGACTCCTTACCCCCGCGAGCCAACCATTGGTCTCAGGTTGTCTTCCTCATCATCATTTGCACCGAATTAGCATTTGAACCTTTCAGTTTTTCTTTGCCTTCCAACACTTGCTCAAAATCCAAAAGAAACCCTTTAGTTTCTCCTTATGCCGATGTGCTCTGCCATCGCTCTCCTCTATTCGTAGTGCTTGTAAGCCATCGTTGATATGTTTCCTTTAAATTTGTGCATTTTAGGTTGTTTTTGTGAGTTCTAAAATCATTTGTGTTCTCTTCGTGGTTGAGTTCGCTCCACGAATCATGTCCATGAGTGGTTATCATCTTCATTGATGTGTTACCATGGCCTTCGTCGTTCGGATTGCTCAACAACGGCCGTCAAGGGTTCCATAAACCCGAGTGTTGGCTGCAACAATAAGTGTATGTTGGGCCATCAGATCTTGTCCATTGTGAAGCCCAATTTGAATGTTGTTAACAATTCAAGTTTCAGATGAGATTCAGATTTTAAAATTAGCATCATATCATTGTGGGTACATGGATTGGGATTGTTTAGGGAAGTTCAATGGTTTCACCCTTCGGGCTGAATTCCGCTTCGGATTAGTGGTTCCACCCTTCTGGTTGAGTTTCACTTCGGATGGTGATGATGGAGAGTGTAGGTATGTGGGAACCTTACTCTTTGGACGGTGTATCGTAGATTGAGTACTGAGTTTTCGTGTGCATCAGACATCATATCATTATGATCAGATTTATTGTGATTTATTATGTTTTCAAAAGAATTTATCAGAAAAATAAAAATATTATTTTGTTTTGTGGCTGCTTGCACTTTAAAGACA
This sequence comes from Hibiscus mutabilis, assembly GCA_019671005.1. Lineage (NCBI taxonomy): Eukaryota > Viridiplantae > Streptophyta > Magnoliopsida > Malvales > Malvaceae > Hibiscus > Hibiscus mutabilis. Next base: position 49,409,150 of record CM033711.1, read on the forward strand.
CCCCTTTAGTTCTTCTTTCAGATATACTCAGAGACTTAGGTGAATCGGTACTTGGAGGATCTTGCTCTTTTCAAACTTTACTATTATTTATTAGTATGAACATCTCGATTATTTCAGATTATTTATAATTATTTGGAACAATTATGTAATTTTTAACATTAGGACTGTTACTATTTTGGGACTATTTTTGCATCTATTTCCGTTCTTTATTCTGATATTTTATTGATTTTTAGAACGTTAATTTAATAGTTGTGTTGTGACAAATGAAACATTTATTAAGTAATTATTTTTATTAATTATTTTGGATTTTAAAATACTTAAAGTTAAATTCGGTTTCTTAAGGGACAAATTTTCAAATGCGGCTTTCTAGATTCAGTTCATTTCTTTTAGGCCGAATTTAGGGGTTATAATATTAGTGTTTCATAACAATTTTTAGTAATAAATTATGAGCATATTCCCCTCTTTTCATGTAGAAACATATTCAAGACGTCAAATCCTCGTCAATAATCTCTAGAGTAAGTAGGTAAAAACTCGCAATTGATAGTCTCCTCTCTCCAAGGTTATGAGTTTAATACTCATTAGGAGCAAATTTTCCCTCCCCTCCTTAAGGTAGTTATTGATAAAAAAAAAAGTCAAACCCTCGTATCAAGAGCACAAATGCATACACCTTATTAATTCATTTTTTTCCCAAGAGCCTGGTTTAAAGTCTAACTACATTTCTTTTAAGCATATCATTACTATAAAGCTAAACATATAAACATTAAGACATGGTAAGACACAAAAAAGACACTTTTGTGATTGCACTCACCTAACTCGAGTTTAGGTTCTGCTTCAGTTTGATTATTCATCCATTGATTTTAGCTTTCTCTCGATCCGTGGAGTTTCTCAAACATTCTTGAACTTCGAATACAAACAATAACACTTTTACCAACCATTATACAAAATGTCATGCATGAACCAATTTACAAAATTAGGGTTCGAGGATTTCTTACCCAACTTGAAATTTGAAATCAAAGGTACCAAATGATAGCTTAAGACTTAAGGAACTCAAATCTATGTTTAAATGTATCATGCATTCTCACAATCTCAAGTTAGGAGAAATTTCTCTCTCTGGAATCCAAAGGATTCATCAATAGAGGATGAAAGCTCTTAAAATAAAATGAAGAAGATGACTAAGAAAAAAACTAAAGGAATTTAGAAAATATATCATAAAGGCTTTTAGCGAGGCTAGCGGAAAATTCCACCAGCATCAAAATTTGGTCTAATAAGATTATAAGGACCTAAAATTTCCTTATTCTCTCATTCCAACCCTTCTAACTATAGCCCATAATGGTTCAAATACCCATAAGGTTCCTAACTTCACACAACTTGCAGTTTGGTAACTAAATTCCATTTTCTCTAATTTCATTATTTTCCTTTAAATGAATAAATGCCAATATACATAATATCCAAATCCCATCAAATTCAATTATTAACAATTTAGTTCAATAACCATGCAAACCCACAACCTTTGCTTTCCTCGCAATTGAGATTGCTTTCTTTGCAATTAATTTAGTTTTCATTTAAGATTCCAAGAACTAATCCAAATTTAAATTGGCAAACCAAAATCATTGTGGTTCGAATTTCGCTATTCTTAAATTAATAAAATATTCATTTTAATATTTTTATGTTATCGAACTGAAAAATCTACCAGTTCAGAAATTAAGAGTGTTACTGTATTTAAAATAAAAATGAATTTAATATTATATATATGTATATATACGAACTTATGTAACAAAAAATAGGGTAAAGTATACAAATCATCACCAAACTATACCTAAAAATATAAAATGGTCATCAAACTTTCAAAAATTATATCATGGGCATTAAACTATAATTTTTATTATAAAATTGTCACTGAGCCGTTAATCGAGAGATGTGGAAGTTACAAAAAATTATATAATAACATATTTAATCCTTAATATTTCAATCAATTTTGACACCAATAATGATGGTGAAATTAGGAATAAATTGATTGAATGTGTCAATATGGAGGAATAAATGTTCTATTACTCAAATATATGTAACTGTCACATCACTCACTTAACGACAGTTAACGACACAAAGACCATTTTGTATCAAAACCTAAAGTTTAATGTCCATTATATAACGTTTGAAAGTTTGATGACCATTTTATTTTTTAAAGATAGTTCAGTGACCGTTTGTATACTTTACCCAAAAATATTAAATTTACTAGTCATACCGCTCAACCTTCAGTCAACGTTGAACATTAATAAGATGACCCACGTAAAACTAAATAATTTTTAGGGTAAACTACATCCCAACTATGCTCTAATTATTTTTTGTGTCCTTCAACTATTAAAAATTACAAACTTGTCACTTAATTTTAAAAATGTAACAAATTGGTCTAATACTGTTGAAAATTTATCGGCCGATAACATGGCAATTAATATAAATTAATATAATTACATAATTAGCCCTCAAGTTCTACACTTATTTTAATTTGACCCTAATTCTAAAAAATTATCTCACAAATGGAAAGGGTCGGAGAAGGAATCGTGACCATTCATTTCTATGATATGAGACACGCAGAGTGAGCGTTGAAAGAAATATGAAACCAGCACCTACAACGACAAAAACAACTCATGGCCGCTGGTGTAGCCGCTGTAGCCGGACACGAACCAGGGGAGTCCAACACGTGCACTCCATTCCCTCATCCAAAGCATGGACCGATATCGGGGAGAACCGTTTGGGCCCACTTCATTATTTCGGCCAGTAATGCTTTGTCTGATGTGAATAATCAGGGAACTGTTGTCGTCTTCAATTTGGACCCCGGCGTTTCAAATTCCAAACTTAGAGACGTTTGTTAGAATTAAACCATAACTAAATATGAAATATAAACCCAGGATCTATCATGTTAAATCATCAAGAACAATAAACTGAATGAACGAAATTGGGAAGCGTGATTTGAATTAATCGATAGATCAAAACCTTGAATCTTGATGTTGAAATCCAAATCTTTGGTATTGATCTTCCAAGAAGATAGGTTTTCTCTTGAAACTAACTCTCTGACGGAAAGGAGAGAAAAAACAAGTTAACCTATTTCTTGAGGACCACTACCTCTTTATATAGTTGATTTAATAATCAACTATTAAGTATTTATAACTCGCCCTCATCGAATTATAAATACATCTTATGGTATCTACACTTTTATTTCCATGACATTTTAATACCCATGACACGCCTAACATAATTGGTCACTTAATTTTTTGTCATACTTTAAAATAGCAATATACATTATACATATGTGCCCACTATTACGGATTTAAATCCAACAATCTCCCACTTGGGCAACATATGTTTCCTGACAAATGTATAACCTTATGAGCTCAAAAATTTGCTATTATATAATAGGTATTCTGTAACAATCTCGTCCATCAACTATATCCATATAGGATCAAAGCAGCCTTTGTCGTATCAATCATGACAAGACCCATCAATAGTCACGTATACAAATATAGTCAAATTACATAGATCAATCATGGATGCGTAGCATGAAAAATTACATGAAATGTGAACCAAACATGTATATTTCCAACTGGTCCTCCTAAACCTTAGCGAGATCAAACTTTACTGAATTCAAAGTGTGCATAAACCAAAAGAACTTTATTTCTCAGAAAAATAATCTTAAAATATCCTTAAACTGAAGTAACTAAAATTGTGTCTAAAACGAATGAGCATTTTTCAAAATTACAAACTCCCACTAAAACTGAATATCCTTAAATAACATTACACCCACATGAGTAGTGTGCTCATGAAAGACCTAGGGTGTCTTTTTCTTAATAAGCGCGCAATTATGGAGTTTGTATCAGCATGCTCTATAGACACACAACCACTCTGAATTTTCTTTAACAACTAGGAACTTAATATTTATGTGCTTCAAATTTAAAGTGTTCCTATTGTTTATAGAATAAATTAATGCATATTTATTATCACAAAATAACCGAAGTGGTCTTTCTATTCAATCTATAATTAGCAGCCCATGTGACAAAATTCTTTTGCATCAATATTCTAATAGAATCGAAGTCTGTAAACTTGATGATCTCTAACTTACCAGAACTCCGATATGTGAGCATGTAATTTTTTTTGTTCTCTAAGCATATCTCATAACCCTATTGGCTGCTATCCAATGGTTGAAACTAGAATTGCTTAAATATCTGCCTAACATTCTAACAATGTATGCAATATCCGAACGCATACATACTTGAGCATAAATTAAATTCTCAATAGATTATGCACTTGGAATCTTTTGTATTTTTTTTAATTTCAAGGTTACTTTTAGGGCATTGAGTAAGACTAAATTTGTCTTCTTTAGTAATACGAGTATCACCTGGTTTACTCCCACTGAACTGTAGTATATAGAATTGTGAACCAAATTTATCTCAAAACCAAATGAGATAAACAATATAAAATTTATAATTTCGTTAATGAGAGTCCAACTTAAGCTCATAGATGAATTTCTTTAATTTACATATCATTGATTTTGCATCATTAGACACAAATCTATGATTGTACCATATAATTTGTTTCTTCAATGTCACCATTGAAAAACACAAGTGTAACATCCATCTTATATAGCTAAATATTAAAATAAGCAATAAGCGTCATGATTATCTTAAAAGATTCTTTCAATAAAACTTGAGAGAAAGTCTCCACAAAATCAATGTCTTCTTTTAGAGTATATCCTTTAGATAAAAGACATGTCTTATACTTGTCCACATTATCATTTGCATCCCTCTTGGTTTTAAATATCCATTTACAACCAATTGGTTTGCACCTTCACATAATGAGACAAGTTCCTAAACTTTATTGTCTTGCATAAAATTATACTCTTCTTGAATGACATCAATCCACTTTTGAGAGTCAGAACTTTTATGATTTGATAAAAAATGATTGAATCATTTTCTATCATTCCATTATTATCCTTATTTTCTTGAATAAATACAAAGTAATAATCTAGAATAGTATTTCTCCATCCTCTCGTGGATATCTTTAATGATACTTATTTTTTTAAGGTTGTTGAGTTTGTTCTTCTGAAACAATTACCTTATCTTGAATAGGAGTTGTTCAACATTGTTTTGCTGAGGTACTTGATTCACTTCTTGATTAATGATAGGTGTAAAAACCTAAACATCATTAAAAGTGATAGTATGAATTAAATTATAATTCAACTTCCCCTCAATAGCAATGTATCTAACCTTATTTCTCTCTCCAAACTCAACATCCTAAAAATGTTATAAACCTCTCCTTAAAATAATCCTTGTTGTGGGATCATAAAATTTACAGCCCATGGATCACTCAAAATAACCGAAGTAGATGCTCACTTTTGAAGTTTAATTTCTTCACATGTGTCCTAACTTATACAAAAGAATCAATACTTTGAAACTTATTGTTGTTTCTTTTGATTCGGACCTTTAGCAACTTTATTCTAATATATATTTTTATTGCCCTTATTCTTAGAGACACTAACTAAATGAGAATTAACCGAATGAGTACTTTTACACTTATAATGCTTCAAATTTTCTTCCTTTTTAACACAATGAGAAATAAGCTCATTTAAAGTCTATTTCTCCTTTTGACAGTTGTAACTAATTTTGAATTGGTTAAACTGTATAGGAAGCGATACCAAAATCATAAGAACAAACAATTGTTAGAAAGTTCGATCTTATGTGCCTTAAATTTTGAAGCAATATTAAACATTTTTCATAATGTACTCCCTTACATTTCCTTGACCCTTATACTTCATAGACATCAAAGAAGGCATAAGTGATGTCATCTTAACCTTAATGTTTTGGGTAAATCATTTCTTAATTTCGCCAAGGAAACCCTTAATATGAGTAATCTCTTTAGATTTGTGCTCCTAAAGACTTATAGAATGTTGTTCTTTATGATCATTAGACTCGTACAATTTGAACAATTTCTCCTCTCAAAATCCCTTTTTATGGGTGCTTACCGCGGTGAGAGGTGAAAGTTATTCTTCCCTTAGTGCAAAGTCTGTGTTCATACAACCAAATACTATATGTAAGTGTCTTTTCTATTCCTTGAAACTAGTTTCACTAAACATGAGTGTAGAATGTATTTAACAAATATTGTGACAGCAAAGATAAATTACCTAAACATAGAACAAAATAAGCAAATAAAATAAAAACAAGCCCACATAAATATTCATAAGTAAACAAATAAATTCAAAGTAATGGCTAGTTCCCCTCAAGATACCAAGCACAACATTAATATCAAGTCTTTGGACAATAATATTAACTGTAAGCGGTATTCTTGTTGTAGCAATCAAACATTGACAATAAACTATGTCAAACAATAGATTAATCTTTGGACTAACATATTGTTCACATAAAATACTTTATAATTGTCACACATTTATCACCACAGTTGTCGTTGTAATTCGGCCAAATATTAACTTTCCTTTGGGCCAATTAATAAACGCATGAATTACAAAAACCCATAATTATCTTAATATTTTAAATAAACAAATCTACACGAAAGTGGTCACTTTGGTGACATTATGTTTCAATTAATCCATTAAAATATTAAACATTCGAAGCCAAAATATGAATTTAATTGTTTCAAAATATTTTTCTTAATTTTATCTTTCAATCAAATTAAAAGATAACCAAAATAATAATAAATTTGAATAAAGGTAAACCTCATATTAAGATACCATACATTCCATTAATATTTCATCTTTGGACAAAACATTAACTTGCAAGTGATATCTTGGTACAGTAATCAAACATTGATAATAAGAACATGTCAAACAGAAATCTTCCTTTGGGCCGATTTATTGCTCACATATAAAACTGAATAATTATCACATGTTTATTACCACAATTGCACATGTAATAACGTTAATTATTAACCTTCCTTTGGGCCGATTAATATTAACATAATCCGACTTACATGCACAAAACCTTTTATAATTTAAAATAAATAATTTCCACAAGAGAGGTCACTTTGGTGATTTAATGTTTCAATTAATTTATCTTAAAATATATAACATAAAGTACCGATATCCAAATTTAAAATTATGTAACAGTCAAAACTGAAATTTCTGATAACACTTTAGTTTCCAAAATAACCCAACATAAGATTGTCTGAATAGGGCTATCAGAAATCGAAAAACCAAAATCTTTGACTGTTACTCAAAAATTCCTTAAACATGCATTTACCAAAATTAAAGTCGGATTCAAAATAGTCAATCTTTAACTAAAAGTCAAAAAACATAAATATTATATAAATGAATAATTCATATATTGATCGCATGAAACTTTAATATGCATAATAATCTAGCGATCAAAAGAAATGAATTATTGATCAAACTGAATCGAATATGAATTCCATAAGATTAATGACATGCTTTCCATAACCAAAACCAAATGTATATTCCGTAGATAACATTAATGGCATAATTAAGCATAGTGTGAAATAAATTTAAGCCAAAGGTTCTGTTCAAAACTAAATAAGATTTAATAAATTCAACCGTAATTTATTAGACTAATCCGAATATAAAGCTTTGAGAGCTAACATGATTATAAAGTTTCCAAGTCACGGTAAATTTACCACGACAAAGCCCAAGTCAAACTTTTTTTAATAACTAACGATCAAAACTAAAATTTTGATCAAACCGAATTGAATATATATTTTAACTCAAATATATATGTCATAACTTGAATTATTATATGAAATTACTAAAGAATCAAAAACAATACAGAAATTAAATGATAAATCAATATTTCCACATTCAAAACTATACTGTTGCTAGTGAATTCTAACCAATTATAAGGCGCAAATTTCCATTGGTATTAAACCCAAAATTCAACATTAGCAACATAAGGGTTATCGAACATGAAAAACTAAAATAAATTTAATATACTAACAATAGTAGTCGGCAAATTTAAAAAAAAAGTGCGACTAATTGAAAAAAAAAGTCTTGCATTCTAAAGAGAATTCGCAACATAGAAATCAAAACCACACCCAAATACATAATTGAAACACTAAAATATAATGATTTTAAACCATAATAAGGATTCAATTATCGTCAAACTTAAGGTTTTACTTTAAAAATTTTAAGCATAAATCAATTCAAACATCATATCAAAATTGAAACCTAAAATAAGATTTCAGAACGAATCAACCAAAATTAAATAAATCAATTGATTCTCAATGATTCAACATGACGAGGCACTGATGCCACTTGTAGGAATCAAATCATAAATTAATATGAAATCTAAACCCAGGATCTATCATGTCAAATCATCAAGAACAACAAACTGAATGAACTGAATTGCGGAAGCGTACCTGAATTAATCGATAGACTGAAAACCTTGAATCTTGATGTTGAAATCCAAATCTTTGGTATTGATCTTCCAAGAAGATAGGTTTTCTCTTGACGTAAAACTCTCTGACGGGGAAGGAGAGAAAAACAAGTTAACCTATTTCTTGGGGACCACTACCTCTTTATATAGTCGATTTAATAATCAACTATTAAGTATTTATAACTCTGCCCCTCATCGAATTATAAATACATCTTATGTTATCTACACTTTTATTTCCATGACATTTTAATACCCATGACACGCCTAACATAATTGATCACTTAATTTTGTGTCATACTTTAAAATAGCAATATACATTATACATATGTGCCCACTATTACGGATTTAAATCCAACAACATTTTCCAAGCTTATGGTAAGCTTTTGAATTTTCCCTTTCGAAAAAAGGTTTAATTGCAACTTAAGGTCTCATGTTCTGTAAAATTTCTGAATAGGTCCCGTAAGGGAACTAAGAGAAACGCCATTGAAAAAAACACCAGAAGTTCGTGCAGTTTTAAGGTGTAAGAGACGCATCTAAAGCTTCATGAGAGATGAATGGAAAAGAAATCAATGGGAAACAAGTTGTAATTAATTCAGTCGACCCGGAGGATTTAGCCAGAAGTTCTTAAATTCAAACACTCACAATATTTCATTGACACCCAATAAATATAATCACTTGCTGCCGCCGAAGATATCTCATAGATTCTCTAATAGATATTTTCCCAACATCCCTCCTCGTTCTTTTCTTTCCTGAAGCCAATCACCGACCGAGAAAGTGACTGATTCAAGCAAGGGAAACCCTAATGACAATAACAGTACCCAAAGCTCAGTCGGAGCGACGATGGTCAGTGGGACTGCTGCTGCTAAGAAGACTGCGAAGAAGAGCCAAAACAACCAGTCGACATAGTGTAGAGGAAGGCCATGGAACGGCTAGAGTAAACTCGAACCTTATTTCTTAATAAGCGAAGAATCCATGGCGGAATCTAAAAATAACCAATAAGATTCATGGATTTTGGGTGAAAATGAATTGAAGAATTAAAGGAGAGGAGAAATAGAAAAAGAAGATGGACGAAATTGATAGAATATTAAAATTTATGGGTTAATTTTTTAGAATTAAGGTCAAATTAAAATAAATGTAGAATTTGAGGGCTAATTATGTAATTATATCAATTTATATTAACTGTCTGTCATCAGCCGTTTAATTTTTAACACTATTAGATCAATTTATTACTTTTTTTAAGTTGGGAGACCAATTTGTAACTTCTGACAGTCGGAGGATGCAATAGACCCATGGCGGAATCTAAAAACAACCAGTCAAGATTCATGGATTTTGGGTGAAAATGAATTGAAGAATTAAAGGAGAGGAGAAATAGAAAAGAAGATGGACTAAATTGATAGAATATTAAAATTCATGGGTTAATTTTTTTAGAATTAGGGTCAAATTAAAATAAATGTAGAATTTGAGGGCTAATTATGTAATTATATCAATTTATATTAACTATCATGTCATCAGCCGTTTAATTTTTAACAACGTTGGATCAATTTGTTATTTTTTTTAAGTCGGGGGACCATATTTGTAACTTCTAATAGTTAGAGGATGCAAAAGACAATTAGAGCATAGTTGAGGGACCATTTATGTAGTTTGCCCTAATTTTTATAAAATTTTGGATGATATTATCATTTTTAATATATATATTTTTATTTTTATATTATAATTTAAATATGGCCAAATTTAAATATATTATAATTTTCATATATGTATATATTTTTAAAATTTTTAAATAATTTTTATAAAATTTTAGATGATATTATCATGATGACATCATCAATATGATGTGTCTCAACCTCCCATGTCCAAGTTCTAACGTGCTGGGATATGTATAGGAGAGTCTAAACGAAGGCAGCTTAAAATAAGGCTAATATTAGGCAGCACGGGTACGGACGTGACATTTTCAATCTGAGCCGTTGATTTAAAAAAGAAAAAAATGAAAAAGGGTAAAGGGTAAAGGAGCAACCGGTTAACCGGTTTGCTAAAAAGATGTCTTAAAACCCACCACTTTGAATTAGAATCGGCACAGACGTGGTATTTTCAAAATAGCTTCAAAGCATCTTCAAAACCTTTCTTTCACCTTAACTGGAAATCGTGGAAGGTTCAGTTCAAAGGGAGCAAAGATTTTTAGGAAAGAAAGTGTTCTTTGCATGAAATAAATGTTTATTTTCCGTTTTAATTCGAACTAAAATGAAAATTGTGTATGAAAAAAATGTAAAATTTCTAGGGTTTTTGAAAAAGTTAAGGTTTTATAATGATTTTGGGGGATTTTCATTGATGGTTTTGTAATTAGTGAAGTAAAATGCAACAATTTATGTATACTTTTAGGATTAGATTTGGTGATATTTGATACGAATATGGAGGTTGAGAAACAGTTCCGGGTAAGTAGCATCAATAATGTTCATCAAATATCAATATTGGGTGAGAGTTGGGATACAAGGAAGGGATGTAGTACAAATACTAAATGTGTTGTTATCGGTGGTGTAAATGTAATATTGGTATGATATTAGCAGTACCGAGATAGAACTAAATTGCATGACATCGAAGCAAAAAATTGTATCGGTACTTAGTAGGCACAACTTAAACTGAAATCGTTAGGCAAATAATTATACATTTTATATTTTACATAATAATTTTGAAACTTATATGCAAACGTTTGTTACTCGTCGTATTAATGAAAATGCAGTTTCTGCGAGAGAATAATAGTATAACTGAAAAGACATTTTTGGGCGGAAAACACAAATTGGGGTTAGTTGTGAAACTGTACATTCCAGTTTGGATACTTGTAAAACAAAACTTAAACTGAAACATATAGTAATACAAGTTACATTGATACATGTATAGGACAAACCCAAATAATAGATGGACTCATATTCCCACTTGGACCAATCATACGATCCAAGTCCAAGATTGTCAAAGATAAACTCCATAGCACAGTGCACGGAATACTAACCAAAGGCTTACAAACATTCATGGAAGAACAAGAATTCTGAAAAAGCACACATTCTCCAGGCTTAAAGAATTGGGTCACACAAACCCATGTTGTGGAAGCACACACCCAAGAATGTAAAGACAAGGCCTTAAGCATATTTGAAGTCCATTAAATTAGGTTTTAATTGTAATTTCTTAGACCCAAAAATGAATTATAAAGTTTGGGTCTAATTAGTTAATTTCCATCCCAAATTAGATTCCTTTAAATTACGCCTTACCATCTATACAAAGCAGCCCAAATCAGCCTTATCCACATGCTTGTTGCCTTATAATTCGTCCCCACTTATCATTGGAGGAAGGGTGTCGCCCAAGACTCCTTAAACAAGAGAGAATTCATCTTCAGCAAGTAATTACATTATTATATTAGTTTCAGATTATTTTATTATTTCTTTTAGTGTTATTTTATTAGGAATATAATTCAATTCTATTTAGGAATTACTACTAGTTTAGCCATCCTTCCCTTATAAAAGGATGATAACTTCTTCTTTGTAAGATGAGTTTGAGATTTGAGTTTTTAAATAAAAAGTTATTCTTTTGAGTACATGTTTCCAAGTGTCAGTAAACTTGTGACTTCAAAGCTTTCTTCAACGTGTTCGACCGAGTTGAGCGAGGAAGAATCTTCACACTCCGGTTTCCTATCTAATCACGGGTAGGAGGATCGGTTTTAAGCCGTATCACGGAGGTTTCCAAGTTAATCGCGACTAAGAGGGTTTCGTGGGAAAATTCCTCCATTTCCACCAGCCACCATCATAATCCTATTCAATTCCAGCCATCCCGCCATTCACCATTCAAAACTAGAATTTTCCAGATTTGAATTCAGTCTTGTTACCTCTATCTTTTCTTATATTTTTTGTTTAATTCTCATCATTCAAGTCTTATTCCCTTATCTCACCTTTGTTTCTTTATGTTTACATCTTCAAATTCGGCAAAATCAAGAAACGCCTAGCTTGTAATTTGGAAATCGCAAGAATAGCTCAAAACAGGCTAAAAGAATTTAAGATTTGTTCTTTGCTCTTTTCTATTCATTTTTTTTTAATATTTGTAGCGATGTCTTTTTTCGCTAAATAAAACGTGGTGGATTTTTGAAAGGTGTTTTGAGAGGTGTTTGTGATTTTTCGGATATAAAAATATTTATTCTGTGGGGTTTTAAAAGAAACCGTATTAAAAAATGGAGTCACCACCGGCCACTTAGGTAGGCCGGACACCATAAAACCAGAGATTCAAAAAGACAGGGTTCGGGAGTCGGTTACGGATGGGGAAGGATTAGCACCCCACACCGCCCAAAATTGGTACTTTAATAATTACCGCTTTATTAATATTGGATTTTCCGGATTAGAGTGACGATTATTTTAAAATTCAGTCATAATTGCGAATATATTTTAAGGGTCCCGTTACCCGAGAATAAACGCCCAACCACTATCACTACGCTTGATACTGGCCCCGTTTACGCTCGGATAAAAGGACACCGCATTAACAAGTTATAAATCATATGCAATCTTAGTGGCAAAAATATAAAACATGACATAAATTTAAAGACAAGAAATATTCACATAAATAAAATACTAATCTAATAAATGATATACTAGATTAAAACATGCATATATACATATTATTCTAAATGATAGATAAAAACAACTTTAACAAGTTAGAACAACAATGCAGGAATAATTACGTTATATGTAGACGAACAAATATTTAAAAAGACATACATGCTATTAATAAAACATATTTCAACATATATGAACAATATATTACACAATAAAGAAGACACACTAACACGTAACCTAAAAGCCAAGAAAACATACAATGTGTACAAAAATACAAGAACATGCTGTTTTACGAGTCAGATAGAACATAGCATGCTTTAATACGAATAACCGGATAAAAAAACATGACTATCATTTTTAACACATATATACATATAAACATAAAATACGAGTCATATATGAGGGACATAAAATAAAATAATAGAATATCAATATATATACGATTATAATACGAACATGAATATTTACAAAGAATACAGATCAAAATGAAAGAAAAACAAAAGTCAATGGCGAGAAATTAAAGAACAATAATATGTAATTTAGGGACAAAATTGCGAAACAAACAAAACCTAAAAGGACCAGAATTGTAATTAGACCAAGGGGCAGACCCAAAATGAAAAATTCAAAAACGCGGGATGGTTAAGGGCGTAATTTTACCATTCAGAAACTGATTCGGTGTAATTTAGGGACTAGATTGTAAACTTTTGAAATATCAGGGGGACTGGGATTGTGATTATACCATGCGGCAAGGCAAAAATGAAAATATTGAAAACGCGGTGGGATTAAGTGTGTAATTTACCCATTTAGCAAAATCATAATAACTATATAAACCCTTTTTTTAGGCCGAAATCAAAATTTTAACCATTTGTTTCATTTTCTGATTTTTACTTAACCCAGCCTTATTTTTTTCTCTCAAATGTTCTTATAAAACCCAGAATCCGGCGGTCGGCCGCCGCTAACCGGCGCCGGCGAGCTTCCAAAACATACCAAAATAACCCCTATTTCATCCTCAACATGAATCCGTGGTTGGATTAAGAGGATACCCCCTTGTTTGCCCTAGATCTAGAAAATACGAAACGAAAAAAAATATTTTTTAAACCAAAATAAAACGACCAGGGGTCTTCCTCTCCTTTAGTTCACCATATCAGGCTTGGAGAAGCCGAAAGGCTTATCACTTAAGGAAGAGAAGACCCACACACAGAGATGGTAAGATGACTTTCTTCTTTTTTTGTGTTTCTGTTTTCTTCTTTCGTATAGGCATGTAAAAGAAAACAAATAAGAAAAGTACCACTGGACTTGCGTTGCTTCTCTTTTGTATTTTTGAAAAAACTTGTTACAATACACTCTGTTTTTTTTTGTTACCCCTCTTGTTTCCTTACAAAAGTTCCCGTTTCATATATATTATTGTCTCTGTTTTGTTGCAAGTTGCATCTTGCTTTTTTCAGATCTGAACTGACAATTTTGCTTGTTGTCTTGGACATGTTCTGAACACGGGGACTGAATATCGGCGCGGTGGCAGTATGGACATTCTGCCAGCGGCCAGACGCGTTCTCGGCCGTTAGATCAGATCTGATCTAACGGTCGAGATGGCTTGAAGAACGATCGGCCTGGATGAAGCCTCGATTTGATGAGACGGCTCCAGATCTTGACACGTGGAGCTCCGCAGTCGAGGAGTCAGAACGTGTGGATCTTACGCGCGCGTGGGATATTAAAGCGTCCGCGCGTGGACCACACGCGCGCGTGGCACTCGAACGGTCCATACGTGTGGAACACGCGCCTGGCAGATATTTTTGACTTCCTGGTTGCATCGTGGCCGTTGGATCAGATCTTGATCCAACGGCCCACAGTTACCTGCACATTGTAATTAGATAAGATTTAGATTTGGGCCAACCGAGCCTTGAAATTGGACTTGGACTTGGACTGTAAATTTTATTTGGGTTTAATATATTTAAATTTTTTATTTTATCAGCCCAATAATATTAATAATAATAATATAATTATAACAGCAATATATATACATGATACAAACATATACTTATACAAGTATAACACATTGGCATACGTACATATAATCCTGCCCATAATTATCATAACATCTATATATGTTAATCATATACGCTCATACTCTAAATATATACGCGACACACATTCATCTAATACGTATACATACATAGATTATAATATACATGCACACACTTTATATATATTAGTAACACTCATACAAACAATAAACATATAATATAATAAACATACATGCAACACTAATATGTATTTACAGGTAAAAAATGAGTGATTACAGTTGCCCCTCTTTGCTTGTTCTCATGGAATGGGAAACAAAGCAAAGATTCATAAGCACTCATTTTTATCAGACTTCCCTGTTTGTAGCTTTGGAAAAACGAGTTCTTTTGGACATCTCCGATTTTCCTTGGCTGAATCTTCAGGCTTGTAAGTTCTTCCTATATAGAGCTTCGTCACCTTTAGATCTTGGAGCTACAGGCTCTTCCTATATAGAACCCTTCATTTCGAGACTGTAAAGCTTGGAGTCCTTCCTATATAGAACTCTTCGCCTTCAACTCTGGTTTCTCCTATATAAAACCTTTTGTGCCGCTGATAGATTTTTCTGACTGGGAGTTCTTTTTGAGATTTTAGGGTTCTCTCTCTATGTAATCTTCCACTGGGGCTTGAAAATGCAGGTTCCCTTTTTTTTTACGAGGCTGTTGCCATTTTTGGACCTACGTTACTAAGACTGCCGCATCATGCCCGAAGGACTTACTGATGACCCGAAGGATTTAACACCACGCTCGAAAGACTTACTGATGACCCGAAGGTTTTAACATCGTGCCCGAAGGACTTACCGATGACCAGAAAGATTTAATATATGGATCTGACGCCGACATGGCTGTTGTTTTATAGGGACTCACGCTGATATGCTGCCACATCATGCCCGAAGGACTTACTGATGACCCGAAGGATTTAACATCATGCTCGAAAGACTTACTGATGACCCGAAGGATTTAACATCGTGCCCGAAGGTCTTACCGATGATCCAAGGGATTTAATATATGGATCTGACGTCGACATGGCTGTTCACGCTGATATGCTGCCACATCATGCCCGGCGACTTACCGATGACCCGGCGATTTAACACCACGCTCGAAAGACTTACCGATGACCGAAGGATTTAACATCGTGCCCAAAGGACTTACCGGCGACCCGAAGGATTTAATATCTGGATCCGACGCCGACATGGCTGTTGTTTTATAGGGACTCACGCCGATATGCTGCCACATCATGCCCGGGATTTACCGATGACCAAGGATTTAACATCATGCTCGAAAGACTTACCGATGACCAAGGATTTAACATCGTGCCCGGCGGACTTACCGATGACCGAAGGATTTAATATCTGGATCCGACGCCGACATGGTCGTTGTTTTATGGGGACTCACGCCGATATGCTGCCACATCATGCCCGGGACTTACCGATGACCAAGGATTTAACACCACGCCGAAAGACTTACCGATGACCCGGCGGATTTAACATCGTGCCCGGCGACTTACCAATGACCCGGCGATTTAATATCTGGATCGACACCGACATGGCTGTTGTTTTATGGGGACTCACGCTAATATGCTGCCACATCATGCCCGGCGACTTACCGATGACCCGAAGGATTTAACATCATGCTCGAAAGACTTACGATAACCCGAAGGATTTAACATCGTGCCCGGGACTTACCGATGACCCGGCGGATTTAATATCTGGATCTGACGCCGACATGGCTGTTGTTTTATGGGGACTCACGCTGATATGCTGCCACATCATGCCCGAAGGACTTACTGATGTCCCGAAGGATTTAACACCACGCTCGAAAGACTTACTAATGACCCGAAGGATTTAACATCGTGCCCGAAGGACTTATCGATGACACGAAGGATTTAATATCGGGATCTGACACCGACATGGCTGTTGTTCTATGGACTTTGGTAAATTCTTCGATAATTCTTCAAATACCTGTTTAGGAACAAGCAAAATTGACATGCCCCTATCTATATGATGCATGTAATGTTATGATTTCTTTCTCCTCTTTTCTTTTTTCTTTGTTAATCTTATGTCCTGAAAAGTCATTCTTCTGATTTCTCTATTTCCTTTCCTTTTGCGGTATGCTCAATTTTGATCTTCATTTCTGTCAAATTTTGCTCGATGGGCATCTAATCTTGTTCTTTTACACGAGACCCGCATTTCTTTTTCTGGGTTTCTGCCTGCTTCACCAACAAACGCTATATCATGCGTGTGCAGAGAATCTTACTATTCTTTCTGTTCTGCATTGCCCCATTCTATCGTGCTCGGCTATCTTCCAGTTCTTTTGACCCAACATTCTGAGTATTTGTTAATTTCGTCATCGGGGTGAGCGAAATGCTTCTTAACCTCAATCTTCTTGTTGCCTCTTGACGAACACCATTCATCGATCTCTGTTCTTTAATTCTTTGGAGACTCACTGTTTACTTTTTACCGTCCCCTCACTTTGTAAGCTCATTCTTGTGATGTTTCGTCCTTCATTTTTCTGAACCAAACAAGGCATCGTGGCTGGAATTCGCTTCTTGTTCTTGAGCTGTCTGACACTTATACCTCTGTTATCATCTTCATTCTATGCATTGTGATGTCATTTCTGGTTAGGGGCTTCAATAGTATCCGCCTCCTAGTTTTCTGGATCTTACCCCTGAAGTAATACATGGAAATTTTTGTTGCTTTAACTTGTCAATTTGCTGATTGGTGTTCCACTGAAGGGTATCATTTAGATTAACATACAAGATTTTGAAAACACAGCATAGGAGCTCTGGATATCATGTGCAAGAGTGGCTAAGATTCAACCATTTGGTAATTTAAAGATGTGAAATCTTCCCTGGTGACTCGGTTCATCCTCATGATTACCGCGTTGCTGCAGAGTACTACTCTTTCTCAATTCTCATTATCTACTCCGCCCCCAAAAGGGTAGGCTTGTATAACCACTTGAGCGCAGAAATATTACTCTAGGAATAGAGTTCTAGGTGGTGCGAGTCTTAATTTTTCCATGATATCGCCTATTTTCTTTTTCTCTTTTTTTTTGTTTTTTTGTTTTTTATCATTATTTGAGGAAATCAATTCGTCACAGTCCTTTGTCTTGAGGACAACGATGGAGCAAACAACACTGCCCCAAGTTACTCGGCATAGTCACGATTTGAAAATATTACCATCACTCATGAAGCTAAGGTTTCTTGAATTGGATGATATATCTCCACCCTATCGCTTCAGCGGAGTGCCCCAAAATTTCCATACTCTTATCCGAACAAGCCTATTACCAGGTTTCGAACATAGGAGTACTTTTTATTATTATTTTCTCATTTTCATTTCTTTTTTCTTTCTTCTCTTTTTTTTTTCCTTTTTTGTTTTGTTTCTTCTTTTCTACCTAGAAGATTATGCCTAGAGTTTCAATTTCAAGCAACTCTACATGGTTGACATTTAGAGCTTTTTCGTCCTTGAATATCATCGAAAGAGTAATAATCTCGCTTTACTGACCAGAGTTTGGTGGGGAAGATCACACATCATCGTTGTCACGATATCTATCTAATGTCACATCTTGCAATTGATATCCAGTGTCCTACAACGGCGAGGAAATATCTATGTGCTTTCAAAAACATTATATGTTAAGCGAAATGTGTCCTTTATTGAAAATAAAAACCAACAAACATGCCCCATCACAAAAGATCTTTGCCACATGGGGGCCACATAGAGTTGATCCCTTGTATTACTTCAGGAAGGTATTTTAATGTAGAGACATCTCTGGCTTCTTCAGCACTATGTAGATTTGCTTCTCATCCTTGGTCTTCCACTGCTTGATCAGCTCTTGTGTCAGGGTTCCATCATTGACCAGCTTCTTGATTTCCTCCAGTAAAGGTCTACAATTTCTGGTGGGATGCCCCGGTGCCCCCATATGGAATTCGCATGTGCTACTCGAGTCAAAACTATGGGCATATAGATCAGGTGCACTCTTCATCGGCCTAGGAACAAGATAGTGACCCTCTACCAGATGAGGCCAAATGTCTGAGATAGATATTCCAAACACTTCCAAATTTGCGCTTGTTCGAGGAATTTTCCTTGATGACCCCGATTTGTCAGTCTGTCTCCTTCTTTTACGGCCACGCAAACCCTGGAGATGACATTCATTTACGTCTCCATCCTTATCTATCTTATCTTCGATTCGTTCCTTAGACTTTAGGCCCAATTTTCCTTCTTTGACTGCGTATTCTATTCTTTCTCCAATCGTCATGAAATCTTCGAATCTGTTTCTCGATTTCTCCAACATCACATCGAAGAAGGGAGAAGGAAGCGTTGCATGAAATATGAGAGTCAACTCTTCTTCCGCTATAGGGGGCTGGACTTGGGTCGCCAGACATCGCCACCTTAATGCATATTCCCTGAAGCTTTCACTTGGTCTCATTTTCTCATTCTGAAGAAACTGTCGACAGGGTGCTAAATCTAAAGTATATTTGTATTGATCCAAGAAGGCATTAGCGAGGTCACCCCATGACCTAACTTGATTTCTGTTCAAACGGTTATACCACACTGCTGCTGGTCCCGTCAGGCTATCATGGAAATTGTGGATCAACAAATCTTCGTTCTTCATGTATCCTTCCATTTTTCTACAAAACATGGTTAAGTGAATCTTCGGGCAGCTGGTTCCGTCATACTGCGCAAATTCGGGAACCTTGAAATTTGGAGGAATGACCAAATCAGGGACTAGGCAGAGTTCCCTCGTATTGAAAACATTTATCTTCTCTTTCTTCTTAAGCTCTTTCTCGATTCTTTCTTCTAACTGGTCAAGCTTCGACTCTTCAATTCGTTCCATTTTCCGATTAATTCTGCCATCGAACCTCATGTATTAAATGATGAAGTGCCATGCGATGATAAAACAATGCAAAGAAAACGTGATGCAAATGTAATACATGAATGCAATAAAGCATTGATTCCGCAAATGATTTGTCCCTATAGGACATCTTTCATTCAGACCAAAAGGTTTCATTACATCCTGTATTAGGGTTTTACAGATATCGGTGAGCCCTGGCACCTAATGTCTTGACCTCATTCAACAGTCCTGTCAGTTTTCCTTCACGGTCCAATGCCGGATCCATATTCTGACTTATTGGTGCTGCTGCATCGGCTAAATCTGCTACCTGTTGAGCTACTTGTCGGGCTTGAGTCGTAACCATCTTCATGTCCCGGTCTTTCTCCCGTATTGTTTGCTCGGCCTTTTGTAGCTTAACGGTCATTGCCCCAACACGGATCTCACTGGTATGTAAAGCAGTCTCGAGCCTCACTATCTGTTCTTTGAGTGCTGCATTTTCCATTTGGAAGGCTTGTGATTCATTCCTTTCCTGGTGCATACTTGATTTCAGAATATCTTCCATGGCCAGACTGCTTTCCAACTCATTTTGGAGAAAGTCGCGTTGGCCCTCAGCTTCTTCCAGCTTCTTTGATAATGACCTGACTTTATTCTTACTATTCTTGCATTTCTGCTTCCAGCGTTCTAAACTGTTCCTCAGCTGAATCATACCATTGACCCACTCTTCCGAGATGTCACCCAAACCGAAACTCTTGAATTCAAAGTGCAGCTTCTGGTACTCGTCTTGTACATTCTTTGATTTCATGCTAAGATTGTGCCTCTCATGCTCGAGCTGGTTGCGCTTGTGTGCAAGTTCATCTTCTGAGATGCTTTTATTATTGACTCCTAACTTTATTCCGCTTGAGTGACCCACTTCTGTGTTATCCAAACCTTGGGCTCGGTATTGACCTTCCTTCGACTTTGCCCCTCGGGCAACGGCTGGCTGGCTGAAGAATCGGGGTTGTCCGTCTTCGAAATCCAAAATTCCCATTCTGATAAGATCTCGAACTCTGTCCTTCAGGGCCCTACAATTTTCAGTGTGATGACTCGAATCGCCTATGTGGTAGCTGCACCAGACACGACTGTTGTAATCTTTCGGATAAGGAGGTTTTCTTGGTACAGACTTCACTGATATGATAAGGTTCCTTTCGACAAGCAACGGAAGTAACTCGGTGTATCTCATAGGTATTGGATAATGTCTTCTGATGTCATTAGACTCTCGAACTTCCCCTGGTTTTGCCTCTGTTCCCTGGGTATCTACCCTAGATATGCTACTTGTCTGCTTCTTGAGATTGATCACAAAGGGATTCGATTTGTCATATTTAACGATGTTGTCTGTTTTGACATTCTGACCATTTTGTTCCACATTCTGCTCCCCGACCGAATCTTTTCTGAGTTCGACATGCTGCTTGCCTTTCATCATGGCATTCATTTGGTCCATCATCTCGGACATCTACTTCTTTAGTTCTTGTATTTCATCTTGTTTGCCACCAGGATTGACACTGCTTACCAAATCTGTTCTGGTGTCCTTGAATGGTTCTTCTTCGGCTGTCACTGTCCTAGTCTTGGGATGGAGCTCTGTAATTGGACCCCCTTCCTTCAGGTCAAAGAACCTTTGGTCCATCATGAACAATCTTCTATTATGAGAGAAATCACTCGGGAATCAATGCCCACACACACTGGAATGTGAATGCAATGGTATGCAAAAACAAAGCAAAAAGAAACCAAGTCAGTACCGGACAAAAATGATAAGTACATAATAAAAGGGCAAATTAAATGCGATAAGCAAACAAGGCAATCCTATTTACATTCCATCTAAGACACCTAGGTTATCCACATGGCTCTAACATGGTGGGTTTCTATGTGTTCTCTACATGCAGTTTTGGTTCTATGAGGTACCCGAATTGTCCTCACTGTCCTCTACTAAGAGTAGCAAGGCCCCCGATCATCACCCATTATAGGCTCCTTTCAACCGAGTTCAATTCAGGGGGACCCATTCGCTTATGCCCGTACAAAGGAACGATATCCTTCCGAAAGCATAAGGTACTCGAGCCCCGAAGGTACTTGCTAGGCCCATACGGGAGAACGATATCTCCACGATAGCATTAGCGTTTTCCCCCCACAAAAAAAAACGGGTTTATATGCCATATTTTAAATGCGTTAAAATAAACGCGTAATTATGACCGAATGTTAATTTAATAGCCACTTTAATCCGGAACTTCCAATGTTAGTAAAGCGGTAATTACTTAAAAAGCTTGACTCTCATTTGTTTTTGAAAAACAAAAAAGTCCCCAGCGGAGTCGCCATCTGTAGCGATGTCTTTTTTCACTAAATAAAACGTGGTGGATTTTTGAAAGGTGTTTTGAGAGGTGTTTGTGATTTTTCGGATATAAAAATATTTATTCCGTGGGGTTTTAAAAGAAATCGTATTAAAAAATGGAGTCGCCACCGGCCACTTAGGTAGGCCGGACACCATAAAACCAGAGATTCAAAAAGACAGGGTTCGGGAGTCGGTTACGGATGGGGAAGGATTAGCACCCCCACACCGCCCAAAATTGGTACTTTAATAATTACCGCTTTATTAATATTGGATTTTTCGGATTAGAGTGACGATTATTTTAAAATTCACTCATAATTGCGAATATATTTTAAGGTCCCGTTACCCGAGAATAAACGCCAACCACTATCACTACGCTTGATATCGGCCCCATTTACGCTCGGATAAAAGGACACCGCATTAACAAGTTATAAATCATATGCAATCTTAGTGGCAAAAATATAAAACATGACAGATAATTTAAAGACAGTAAATATTCACATAATAAAATACTAATCTAATAAATGATATACTAGATTAAAACATGCATATATACATATTATTCTAAATGATAGATAAAAACAACTTTAACAAGTTAGAACAACAATGCAGGAATAATTACGTTATATGTAGACGAACAAATATTTAAAAAGACATACATGCTATTAATAAAACATATTTCAACATATATGAACAATATATTACACAATAAAGAAGACACACTAACACGTAACCTAAAAGCCAAGAAAACATACAATGTGTACAAAAATACAAGAACATGCTGTTTTACGAGTCAGATAGAACATAGCATGCTTTAATACGAATAATCGGATAAAAAAACATGACTATCATTTTTAACACATATATACATATAAACATAAAATACGAGTCATATATGAGGGACATAAAATAAAATAATAGAATATCAATATATATACGATTATAATACGAACATGAATATTTACAAAGAATACAGACTGAAATGAAAGAAAAACAAAAGTCAATGGCAGAAATTAAAGAACAATAATATGTAATTTAGGGACAAAATTGCGAAACAAGCAAAACCTAAAAGGACCAGAATTGTAATTAGACCAAGGGGCAGACCCAAAATGAAAAATTCAAAAACGCGGGATGGTTAAGGGCGTAATTTTACCATTCAGAAACTGATTCGGTGTAATTTAGGGACTAGATTGTAAACTTTTGAAATATCAGGGGGACTGGGATTGTGATTATACCATGCGGCAAGAGAAAAATGAAAATATTGAAAACGCGGTGGGATTAAGTGTGTAATTTACCCATTTAGCAAAATAATAATAACTATATAAACCCTCTTTTTAGGCAGAAATCAAAATTTTAACCATTTGTTTCATTTTCTGATTTTTACTTAACCAGCCTAATTTTTTTCTCTCTCAAATGTTCTTATAAAACCCAGAATCCGGCGGCCGGCGGCCGGCCGCCGCTAACCGGCGCCGGCAAGCTTCCAAAACATACCAAAATAACCCCTATTTCATCCTCAACATGAATCCGTGGTTGGATTAAGAGGATACCCCCTTGTTTGCCCTAGATCTAGAAAATACGAAACGAAAAAAATATTTTTTAAACCAAAATAAAACGACCAGGGGTCTTCCTCTCCTTTAGTTCACCATATCAGGCTTGGAGAAGCCGAAAGGCTTATCACTTAAGGAAGAGAAGACCCACACAAAGAGATGGTAAGATGACTTTCTTCTTTTTTTGTGTTTCTGTTTTCTTCTTTCGTATAGGCATGTAAAAGAAAACAAATAAGAAAAGTACCACTGGACTTGCGTTGCTTCTCTTTTGTATTTCTGAAAAAACTTGTTACAATACACTCTGTTTTTTTTTTTGTTACCCCTCTTTTTTCCTTACAAAAGTTCCCGTTTCATATATATTATTGTCTCTGTTTTGTTGCAAGTTGCATCTTGCTTTTTTCAGATCTGAACTGACAATTTTGCTTGTTGTCTTGGGCATGTTCTGAACACGGGGACTGAATATCGTCGCGGTGGCGGTATGGACATTCTGCCAGCGGCCAGACGCGTTCTCGGCCGTTAGATCAGATCTGATCTAACGGTCGAGATGGCTTGAAGAACGATCGGCCTGGATGAAGCCTCGATTTGATGAGACGGCTCCAGATCTTGACACGTGGAGCTCCGCGATCAAGGAGTCGAGCAACGCGTGGATCTTACGCGCGCGTGGGATATTAAAGCGTCCGCGCGTGGACCACACGCCGCGGCGTGGCACTCGAACGGTCCATACGTGTGGAACACGCGCTGGCGATATATTTTTGACTTCTGGTTGCATCGTGGCGTTGGATCGGATCTTGATCCAACGCCCACGATACCCCGCATTGTAATTAGATAATATTTAGATTTGGGCCAACCGGGCCTTGTAATTGGACTTGGACTTGGACTGTAAATTTTATTTGGGTTTAATATATTTAAATTTTTTATTTTATCAGCCCAATAATATTAATAATAATAATAATATAATTATAACAGCAATATATATACATGATACAAACATATACTTATACAAGTATAACATATTGGCATACGTACATATAATCCTGCCCATAATTATCATAACATCTATATATGTTAATCATATACGCTCATACTCTAAATATATACGCGACACACATTCATCTAATACGTATACATACATAGATTATAATATACATGCACACACTTTATATATATTAGTAACACTCATTCAAACAATAAACATATAATATAATAAACATACATGCAACACTAATATGTATTTACAGGTAAAAAATGAGTGATTACAATATTTTTACCTTAATTCTTCATATTCCTATCTTAATTAGTCAAGCTTCCTTCATTTCTTTAATTTCCCAGCTTTGCATTTGACAATTTCAAGAAACGCCCAACCAGTTCTCTTGAAATATGTTTCCTCCTCTTTAATCAAGTCTAACGCCCTAGTCTTGTTTTCCAAGCAATCCAGCAATATTCTAACATTGTGACAAGCCCTACATCATTTGGTATCAGATTGGGCAAGATTTTCAAGTTTGGATGAATTTGGAGGCTTTACAACTCAATGCAGCTGCACCATTACTAATAAGGTTTTTTGCGACACTTTAGGGTTTCTATTGTCCCAATACACCTTTTTTCATTTTCCTTGCTGTTTTATTTTGTTTAAAAAAACAAAAGAAAAAGAAAAATGCAAAATCAAGCAAGAAAGAATTGAAGAAGTGTCTAGAAGTGCTTATCTTGGTAAAGGATCCTCCTCCTCCACACCTCCAAGCATCACGAACCACCTTACAAGTTGTACATCACTTGGACTCTCTCAAGATTGCTTTTCGGGTTTTATGGGTTTTCTTTTATACGTTTACTTATATTCTTATATTTTATTTAAGTTCTTTTGTTTGCTTCCTTTTTTGTTTACATTATCTAACACATTTTCGCTTTCTTGTTGTTGTCACTGAATTTTCACTATCATTTTATGTTGTTAGTATTATTGTTATGTATTAGTGTTATATGCTAGTTAGTCATATCATTGTTATAGACTTTTGATTAGTGTTATAGTTAGTATAATAGTTATTGTTAGTTTTGTTAGTATAATTAGTATAGCTGTTAAAACCCAAAATATATAATAAAAGGTCCATTTGTATTAAAAATAATTACAAGAGTCCATTAAATAAAGCCCATTTGAAATATATACATAATGAGGGCCTGTTCGGCCCGATTCTAATAAAAAGCATAACCCTAATGTTTCATCTTTGCTCCTTGCGTACCTAAAGGACAACCGTTGGATCAAAGACTGATCTAACGGTATAGATCATGACAGCTGGAGATGAAACAACGCCGCATCACTTGTGGCCGTTAGATCAGGTCAAGATCCAATGGCCCAGATCGATCCAGAGCGAGGCACGCAGATCACCACTCACGCGTGGTAGCTACGCACCCGGCCTTCAAGCTTATTCCGACCTTTCATCTTCTCCGATGGAAGCCATGCCATTTTTGCCTCGAACTACTCACACCGGCATCACCAAATACATGTAAAAAGGAAATAAAGATGGTTAAATTCCAAATCTAAAGCAAAGACAACCAAAGCGGGAATGATTAAAACCCTAAATTGATGCCACGACAGAGATCAAGCAATCCGAATCAAATTGGAGACAATCCAGGGAAGAAATTAGGGGTTTGTTCTTGTAATCCAAGCATTTCAGTAGCTATATAAACCCCCATTGTAATCCATGTAATATAGACGATTCATACAACAAGATTCACACATAGTATACATATATAAAGTATAGCAATCGAATTCAAGGATAGCAAGAAAAAGTTTTAATCAGATTCCTAGTGGAAATAAAGCAAGCCTTTTGGTAATTTCTTATTCTATTGTTATTATTTCAAATTTAAATAAAGAAAAAGGGATAGCTTTTTACCTCTGTTTTGAATAGTTCCGGTAAAAAATACGATTTGGGGCCACCAGAATCTAGGAAAAGGGGAATTTTGGGGCAATTTCGCCTCCGGCAACGGTGGCCGATGCCGGTGGAAGGTGGCCGGCACGATAGACGTTCGCTGTGTTCTTCAGTTCATGAAGAACATGAAGAGAATTTAAAAGGGTGCCGATTTGATCCATTTGAGAAGAAAAGAAATAAAATGTTTTTGTGTATAATTTTGGTTATATAAACCAACACGAGACCTGACCCATATCCACTCTTCAACCCGTGCCCTTCTTTGTCGGGTCTTTCATCGTGGCTCTCTAGTTTTCATTCTCTTCAGTTTCTTCTTTTTTCTTCTAAATTGACCACCGAATTTCACTCTTCATTCAGTTTTAACCTTCATATTTCAATTTCTTTCAATTTAAACCCTAAAATTGATTTTTTAAAAAAGACTAATTACCCATTTTCTTATTTAAAATTTTGTATTGTTTAAGTAGTTATTAAGTTATTTAATTTAATTTAAGCAATTTAGTTACTTCTTTTTTTCTTTTATATGTACATATGTGTTGGTTGAAACCCTAGGAATAGGTTCCTCACTAAGCATAGATTAGATAAATCTTTGAAGTAAAATTTCCTTCACATTCTTAAAAAAATACACTTAACTTTACTCAAACCCAAGTATTTAAAAATGAATGTAATATTTTAGGAATTGATCACTAATTGGTTTTAAATTTTAAAAACTTTAACACATCAAATTGTTTCTGTTGCTTTGTTAAAAAATGAGAACTAACTAATGTGGTGTCTTACCAAAGGGAAATGACGGGTTAACACCACGAGTGTTGGCAGTGATTGGAGTTCATTTTTTGGGCGGTAAGGCCGTTGAAATAGATCTATATTCGTAAAACAGGCAAGTAAATTGAAATCCTGTGAACTTGCGAATTCTAGTTTTGAAAACACTTTTTGAAATCAATAAGATACCAATTTTTGGGCGTGGTGGGGGTGATAATCCTTCCCCACTTGTAACTGACCCCCAAACTCATT
This sequence comes from Hibiscus mutabilis, assembly GCA_019671005.1. Lineage (NCBI taxonomy): Eukaryota > Viridiplantae > Streptophyta > Magnoliopsida > Malvales > Malvaceae > Hibiscus > Hibiscus mutabilis. The sequence continues at coordinate 49,436,830 of CM033711.1, forward strand.
TTTCTAGTTTCCATAGACCAAAACATTGTTTTAATAAATAAAACATTTTATTAAAATAACCTCATTCTTTAAAAGTGATCCAAACACACTTTATTTAAAAAGGATTGGTGGCAACTCCGTGTTTTCTTAGTTTTCCAAAATGTCGGGCTTGAAAGGGTTGCGACAGCTTGGAGACTCCACTAGGGATCTTTGATTTTTTAATAAAAGACAAAAGAGGATCAGGCCACAAATTGGTTTCAAAATGTTTTTTTTAAAAAAGAATAGAATTCGCAAGTCCACAAATTTTCTATCTATTCGTCCGTTTAATGAATATAATTCTATTTTTTGTATTCTAAAATTGTTCAAAACCTATATTCTTGAGCTGTTCTCGTTCGTTTAAGTGAGGGAAAAATGCTTTGCTCATGTAAGAATACTGATTCTCCGTATTAGCCTAGCAAGTACCTTCAGGACTCATATGCCTCATGTCTTCGTAAGGATACATATCCTTCGAGAAGACATATGAAGTGAGTCCTCCTAAGTTGAACCTGCTTTGTTTGAAGCCTATGATGGGTGAGAATCAGAGGCATAGCTACCCTAAGCAGGGGACAGTAGGGATAACTCGGGTACCTTTATAGAACCTAACCAAGTTTGAGAATCTAGAGCCTACCCCAATAGAGCCATGCAGAAACTTAGGTTCTTTTTTTGTTTGGTCAAAATCATTTCGCAAAGATAATCCGTGGAGACATGTCATGGAGTGTTGGAATGCCTACCTAGAGTTATTTATGCAACGAATTTATTTTGGACCCTTTTGTTTTCTTGTATCTAATCTTTCCTCTTTTTTTGTTTTGCATGTCTAATCTTGCATCATCATTCCATTTCAAGAAGGGTTTTGGTTCTTTAAGATATCTGCTCAATTAGAAAGTTTTTAACCATGGATGGAAGGGTCCAAAAATTGGAAGAAGAGAATGCTAAAGTTTGTCACTGGTCAAAAGTTAATCAACGAACGTATGGGGACGGTTAGGTAGCTGGTCATGAAACAAAAACTTCAGAATATGCCCATATCAACATTAAGCAAAATAACACACAAGAGTTACAGAAAATCTGGGAGCACTTTGACTATGAGACTAAACAACTATTTTATGAAACCTACAGAGATATAACATATTTGTTGTATGTGAAGGTCGATGAACAAATCTTGAAAGCTTTGGTCCAATTCTGGAATCTGGGGTATTGCTGCTTTACATTCAATGGAGAGGATATAATGCCCACGTTTGAAGAATACTTGGCTCTGTTCAACTTAAGCAAAGTGAAGAAGAGTTGGGTCTATGCTAAGCCTCCTAAGAAGAAAAATCTGCACTCAAGACTTCAAGCTTTCGCTGGCATGAGTGATGGATGGGTTAAGAGACTGATACGAAAAAAACGTGGTAGTTTCTCCTTTCCTTGGACAAGCATCAGAAACATAATTCCAGTTCACTCAGACAAAGAAAAGAGAGTGGATCTCTTTGCAATTGCAATCTACGATTTGGTCATCTTCCCAAGGGTCTTGGGGAACATTGATATAGCTTTCCTTGACTTCTTTGAATAGCTGAAAAAGGGGAGTTAATCCAGTACCTGCTGTGCTAGCTAAAACTTTCATCTCGTTGAATGCATGTAGAAAGGTGGAAGGTGTGCGCTTCAAAGGGTGTGCTCCGTTACATTAGGTTTGGGCCCTCAGCCATTTTTGGAAATGCCTAACTTTGACTCTGTCAAACGTATTCTCCCCAAACTTCTCTCATCTTCATGAATTCTTGGCCAAAGATTGACCAGTTATCAAGAAAAGCAAATAGGTGGACATTTTCAAAGATAACCATGATGAAGATGTCAAATGGAGGGTTCCTAGGATGGGCCATGCTAAGATCCTATACAAGTGTAGAGATTTCAATTTCCTAATGCTATTAGGTGTAATACCCAAATTTTGTCCGGGTTTGAATATATATATATATAATTCTCTATAAATATAACCAAAATAATAAGTATAATTATAAATGTAAATAACAAGTATATGTAAAAATAATTCCTTTAATAAAAACAATACTAAATGTCCAAATTACATATAGTTTATCTCTACTACATGCCCAAATTAAATATCCAAAGCCTTTTTGCATTACATATTACAATTTCAATTCCAAAAAACATTTACAATCAGTCAAATGCCCATTCATATACACCAAAGCCCATTTACATGACAAAGCCAGACAAAGAAATACAAAAGGCTTGATTGTGTTTCTTTATCCTGCCCAGCTGTGCCACATGTCAAAATGACACTGGTCAAAAAGCCATTCACTAGGATTCACCCTCTGCTGGCGTCACCCTTGTTGACCGTGTATAAATACCTACAAGGAGAGAGAAAAACATCAATAACAGGCAATTATTAACTCATCATTAAAATAGTAATAATTAGGAGAGAGGAGAGAAGAAGACGAGGAGTCACTTAAGAAGCTTGGAACGTCACTGGAAGCTGGAGAAAAAAACCGGAAGCTCACCAGATTTGCAGATACGAATCCAGAGGTATATTTCCACCTCTGCTCTTTCTTTTCCTGCAATTAAACAAGCAAAACATCTAAATCCAGGCCTCAAACATTTTAAAATCAGTGATAATAATGTCTAAAACCTAAGTAGATTCTAAATCTAAAGTCTGTAACCTAAAAACACTAGATCTAAGGCAGAAATTAAAATAAGGTTCTGGTCACTTATCTGAAGTTCATGACGCTGTGTACACTGCCAGAGTTGAGATTAGAGACAAGAGAGAGTTAGGCTTCAAGGTGGAGTCAAAAATGATAGAGGAAGAACTCTGGTTTTGGGTAGATAGTTTAGGAATGGGAGAAGGGGACTGATTCTGATCAATCTAGGGTTAGATTAGGGTTTAGATTCGAAAAAAGAGCATATTTGGAATTTTTGGGGTTTTTTGGCGGCAGAGGACGGTGGCCAGAAATCACCTTGCTGTAGTGACCGGTCATCGGAGATCGGTTAGGGATGACTAGAGTGCTCAGACGGTGGTTGGAGGGTTAAGGCTCGTCGGAAAGGATGACTAGAGACGACGGCCAGTGGCCTGCGTCACCTTCGGTGGTCGAGAAACAGACCGAGGTTAGGGTTTAGTGGTGGTTGAGGATCAAAAATGAGAACACTGATGAACATCGAATGAATTTTGAAGGTTTTTCTGGGTTTTGATCTTCATAAACAAAAAGGGGAAGTTTTAGTGTTTATTTGGATCAAATGAAAGTAAAATTGAAGAACGGGTTTGAAGTTGAGGGTTTTGATCGAAATGGGGTTGGTTTTCTGGGTTTGGATTGTTATATTTGAGAGATTTTAAGAGAAGTTTAAGAGTGAAGAGAGTGAGGGAGAAGGGAGAAATGGCCGGTTCAACTAAAAAATGGTCTATTTATGGCCGAGTTGAAACAACGACATTTTGGGTATCGGGTTAATAAACCCCACGCGTTTTTAAGCGGGTATGGATGCGGGGCCGCAGTCTAAACCGGGACCCAATTATAATGGTTTGGGCTATTTGGGGTTTAGGCCGGTCGGTTCATTGTGTTTTAGGCCGGTTTAGGACCAGATTTTAATATGTTTTGGTTTGGGCTATTCAATGTGTCCAGCCACCCATTCCTTGTAATTCAGCCTTTAAATTTCGAATTTAATACAATTTGGTCATGGGCAGTTTAATTTCCTTATTTTAATAGCTTTTAATTTAGTTTATTTAATTGTTTGTATGATGCATGCTTTTAAATAGTCATGCAGTATAATTGTTTAGAGAACCTTAAATACCCTTAACATAATTAGAGCCCTTAGAATTAGGTTCTCTAATTTAAATGAATTGAAATTGAAAAGGAAGATCATTGTAGAAAATGAGTGAATATTAAATGATTAGTTTAATGCCCTAAGTTGACTAGTATCACATTGTATTATGATGTTATTCAAAGGGGGTGTTTTAGTGAAATATTTAATATTTCATTTAAACCTAGAATATGGTAATTACATATAATTGGATAAGTAGTTCAATAAAATTCAAATTAGGATTAAATAATTAGCATCATCAATATTAGGAATATTTTTATTTTTGGGCATAATACGGGTAATGCCCAATCATTTGGGTGTTATCACACATGCCCAAAAATTAATGATATTCATAGAATTCTAATCAATTAATGAATTGAAGCCCTAATTAGGTTTTTACTTAAAATTGAACACAAAATAATTTGTCATGCATTTAAACCTTTTGCGTTGAGATACATTTTTTAGTATGAATCGAAGTTTCCTAATGTAACTGAACACTTCAAAAATTCTTGTTCGTTTAAAAATGTATTTTCTTACAAAAGGATATCCTCATTCAGAAAGAAATTCAATTAGCACTTAATGATCAAATTAATTTCATTTTATTACTCGAAAATGCCAAAATGCCACATGGAATTAAAAAGGTATCGATAACGAGCGTCTATGGGGGTGCTAATCCTTCCCCACACGTAATTGACTCCCGAACCCAAATCATTTTGAAATGAATCTCTGGTTGTTTTTATGGTGTCCGGCCTACCAAAGTGATCGGTGAAAAAACATAATCTCAAGATCAAATGAATTTAAATGAATGAAAATTCCGATTTTCAAAAGAACCGATCGCTGAGCTATTTTCCTACACCTTTCTTTTTTCGGTCGCAAAAACGGTGACATTAGGTTTGTAGGGAGGGATTGGATGTGCTCCTTTGCTAGTATCTCGACAATATGGTTCTCGGCAGTTCATCCTATTCACTACTGGACTTAGTTCATCAGAGTTTGAATTCCAGGGATGTAACATCCCAAAATGGGGCTTAGGAGAAAGTAGAAAAACAATTGGATAGTAAGCATACCCTAAAGTAATTAAATTGAACATTAAGTGACCAAAATGAATTGCTCCTTAAACTGAAAGGTTAACTTGAAAAGGACCACATTGCAATCCAATCATGACCTAGAGATTGCATGTAGAATTATAAATAATTGAAGGACTAGGGTGAGGTATCCTCCTATTTCGGCCAAGTGGAAGGGTAGTCACCCCCTTCATTCATTTTCCTTGTGTTAGCCAAGGGATTGAAAGAGAGAAATTCTCTCAAATTCTCTATCTAGTGAGAGGAAGAGCTTACATTGGCTAATTGAGCTTGATAATTTAGAATTAATCTCTCCATTTGAAGGTAATCCTTCTTTTAAACCTTTATTCACTTGATTGTTGATAGAATTATGGAATTGATTCAAATGGTGTGAGATTTGCATGTTTATAGTTGAGCTTGAAGTTGTGTTGCATTGTAGTTAGATGATAGGTTATTGGGAAGTGAATTAAATGAAAAGAAATTGAGAACATGAAATAGTTGTTAAATGTACACATGTGTGAATTGATGAACACAAATTAAACAAGTTGTTAAGTTGTCATTGTTTCTAAATGTGGACTGATCGTTAGTAATTCCCAAACTATTTCGATGCTAAGATTGAAAATGTTAAAATGGAGTTATAAAAAGGGAACATAGGATCGTATAATGAGATTGTATGAACTGGGAATTGTGTTCTAATGAATAAGGAAACTGCTTTGTTAATTAGAGTAAAAATTAGGACTATTTTAATGTCTTGAGATGTGGTTTATTGTTAAATTGAGGTTTAAGGACTGTTTTGGTCTAGAATTGTGTGAAATTTGAGGTTGCCCTGTTTCGGTTTGAGCTTGATTAAGACCTTGAGGGTAGAATGAAGGTGTAATAATTCATTAATAGTTTGATAAGGAAGGTTAAAGTATAAGATCATTAATCAAACAGACAATTGACTAAATTAAGAGGAATGAAACTGCTTTTGATGCTAATGCAAGGATGGCCTATTGTGATCTAGACGTTTAACGAATTTTGAAAGGTTGAATGTATACAAGAAATGTAAGATTATGTTAGCTAAGTTTGGTTTTGGAATGCTTTGTTAGAATGAATGTGTTTGTGTATGGAAAAGTTATCGAAAAGGGGTAATTGGTCCCTGATTCAAACCCCAATAGATGTATGAGTTGAATTGATCAAATCATGAGATTAATAGAACATTTTAATTTTACATGTTAGAAGATCAAGAGGATACAGAAGAAAGGAGGGCTGCTATTTATCAGAAAAATGATAGGAAAAAAGGATTGTAATACGAGAGAAACACTAACTTGAAATCTACTGTAAGTGTAACCTAGTGTAAGATAAGTTATGGTTGCCCAAATTCAATCTAATTGCTGAATTTTATCATGGGATTAATGTAGTGATTTTGGCTAAGTTAAGAACTTGAATAAATGATAATTAAGGTAAGTATCTTGATGTAATCTTAAGCTATTCAAATTACTTGCTCATGTTACACTTTTCTAGTTAATTTTGAAACTAGACTTGAATATGATTAGTATGTGCTAAATTAATGATATAAGACACTTATTGCCTCTTGTCTGAAAAAGAAATAAGCTGATAATTACAAGCCTTGATTCAAGTTAGTTTAGACACAATTGGAATTCCATAGAGTTCGTTGAGCTCGCTAGTTTGGACTACGGTCCCTTGTTGTTTAGATCATGCGATCTGTTGGTACAGTGAGTACCCTTGTTCAATAATGAAATAGACCCAGTACCTTGTGTACTCTTGTTCTGGTACGATGTGTACCCTTTTTATTGTATTACTTATTGTGGATTCGTGTGTCTAGTAACTTGTCAATCAAGGTTCAAGACAACCTAAATATTCATAACAATGAATCTTGATATCATGAAAGGAAATTGGACTAGGATCCCTTGATATTTAATTGGTTTATGATCCATCGATTATGTTGGACTTTATGCCCCTAGAATGTTTTCAAAATTAAGCTCCATAATTGATAGAACTTGGATATACTTAATAGATTGAAAGGTTAGAACTACATTGATATGGAAATTGATGTAATACTTACTTTGATATTGTTCACATACTTGATAGAATGCGGGTATGCATGCTTGGTAATGGATTTATGAAGCTCACAATTTATCCTTAGAAATGATGGATATCTGAATGATTCACTTTCGATATGGATACTAATTAACATAATGGGCGACATGAATTAAAGTATTAGATTCTTCTTATTTGTTGCCTTACTTGACTAAGGTTTTACTAATTCTCTCTATTATGTTCAGGTGATATTTTTGAAATTTGTAGATCAACTCGAGGAATTAAGCAAGATCCCAAGAAGCAAACAAAATGTATGTTTTGTTACTCTACTTTGACTCCTAGGATGGTGTCACTCACTTGGCTTGTAAACCCTTTTGTTTTATTCCTATAGCATGTAAATATTAAACTTCCATGGGTTGCTTTGTATATAAGTTCCTAATGTTTGCTTAAATTGTTTGAATACCTTGGTTGAGTAGTTATATGAGTGATGGTTATGCTTGCATGATGAATGAATTATTGATGTGGTTATATGTAGATTAACCAATTAGATTTTAGTAACATGCTTTCATCCAGGGTTTGAATTTCATGTCTAGTTGCTTGAAAGATTGGTTTAGTTGTATAGCCATATGAATCATTGCATGTAATAAAAAATCTATAGGTACTTTGTTATATGGATATTAAAGAATAAATGCTTGAACTATATGAATGTTAAATCCTAAATCTTATTGTTTCCAATGGAGTTTGTGAGTTTCATGTTTTGGTTGCTAAAATCAATCTTATTTGAAATAGGTTTTATAATTTTTGAAACTAGGATTTAATTTTGCCTAGTCGAAATATAACAAAGTTGATCATCTAGTTTCTTTGTTGTTTGTTTTGAATGACTTAAGGACCATTGCATCTAGTCTTGATTGTTAAGCCACTAACTTGTATGACAAGTTATTTGTTTATTTGATATGAACACCTTAGTTTCAGTTTACTACTAAGCCGAGACAAGGAGGTGTTATAATTTGGTAATTAGAGCTAAGGTTTAGTCGGTCCTCGGCCTAAACTAGATTTTATTGTATTATTTGCCATGTTGTGCCACCTAGGAGTCAGTTGTAATCTATACTTGTGATCTTGCTTAATAAAGTCTCCTTTGAATTTTATTAATCTTTTCAGATGTTAGAGACATATATGGGTAGGGACAAAGATAGTCCCGCTGCTTCATCCAATGAAGGAGGAAGTGTAAGAATTAATTAGGAACAGCAAAATCCCAAAAAAGCTGACGAACCTCAACCTGAAGCTCCTCAGATATATCGTATTCAAAAAGAATGTTTCTTGAGCATGACTGAGATGTTCCACCAGTTTGTCGTCTCTTTGAAATAAAACTCCTCCCTTGCACCTATAGTAAGTCAAAGTAGATCACCCATAGATAAGCTGGCCCAACACCGAGCTTATACCTTCTCGGGGACTGATGATGAAATTCCCGAAGTAGCCGAGTACTTGCTAGAGACTACAATCAGAATCCTAACTAAACAACTGCAATGCTCGGACGAGCATATACTTGAATGTGCCTTGGCCCTACTAGCTGATGAAGCCCTTAGTTGGTGGCAGACCACAACTTTAACTGCTCTGGCACGTCATTGATTGGGAGTCCTTTCTCAAAGAATTTCGTAAAAAGTACGTCAATGAGCAGTACTTGACTGAACGTAGAAAGCATTTCTTGTTCCTAAAGCAAAAAGGCAAACCCATAGAACAATATATGAGAAAATTTTGCAAGTATTGTAAGTATGGGCCAGAGTATATAAAGAAAGAAGAAGATAAATGTCGTATGTTCATTGATGGATTGAATGATGAGCTGAGTCCTATGTTTACGGCTCTCAGGATCACTGATTTTGAAGAATTGGTAAATTGGGTGATTGCCACGGAATCAAAGATGAAGATATCTGATAAAAGGAAGGAAAGCTACTCCAGAAAGGAAAAAAGGCAAAGAATCGATAATAAGCCTTCTTGGTCATCAAAGAAATTGAAACATCAGGGAGGGAACTCTTCAAGCCATTTTTCTCATCCAAGGGGTAATTTCTTGCCTAAGCCCCAAACTGTAATCAAGACTTATGCACCTACTATATCAGTGAACAACTTAGGGAATTTTGGTAGAGAATATCAGTCATGAATTTCCAAATTTTGCTAGAATTATCATACGAGTCTCTATAGAAAGCAAAACAATGCCTACTTCCAATATGGTAGACTAGACCATTTCATCAAAGATTGTCCTTAGAATACAAACAATACCCGTTCTTGTACACCCTCCAATATCAATTCAAATCAACCATCCCGGGGTAAAGGATCAAGACAAGCTTAGTATAAGAATTCAGGAAGAGGTCGAAATCAAGCCCCTGCCTTTACTCATCAGGAATCTCGGGCTCCCGCATGAGTATATCATGTCTGGGGGCATGAGGAAGAAGATTCTCCTAATGTCATTGCAGGTACTATCAAACTTTTCAATCATCCAGTTTATGCCTTGTTTGATTTGGGTTTGACCTACTCTTTCATTTGCTCCAAGTTGATTAAAAAATTTACATTGACCCCCGATATTACTGATTACAATCTTGTAGCTATAAATCCTTTAGGAGATTGGGCCACTGTAAATCATATATGTAAAAATTGGCCTTTGTTCATCCAAGGCATCCATTTCCTTGCAAACTTGTTAGAGCTACCCTTTGATGAGTTTGATCTAATCTTAGGATTAGATTGGTTGGGTGAGCATCAGGCTTGGGTGGATTGTAGTCAAAAGAGGGTCTTTTTGCATGGGTTAAGAAAAGAATCTATAATCCTATTAGATGATAAATCAGGAAAATCTGATTTCGTTTTTGCCCCTATATTTGAATTAAATAAGACTCAACCGAGTCTAGAATCTATTCTAATTGTATCACAATTTCTTGATGTCTTTCCCAAGGAATTTCCTGGTTTACCACTAGCTCGGGAAGTGGAATTCAAGATTGAAGTTCAACCGAGATCAAACCCAGTGTCCATTACTCCCTATAGAATGGCACCGATCTAACTAAAGGAACTCCAGAAACAGTTGCTAGAGCTGCAAGATTACTAGTTTATGCGTCTCAGATATAATGCACGAAGGTTCCAAGAACGAGACAAGTTCGACAGGACTGTCATGACCCAAGTTCAAGATGTGGCTAGACATGTGACAACGCTAGCCACCGAAGTTACAGCTCTTTGTCGGTACGTCAAGCCAGTAGGGGAAGTAGGACCAAGGCTTATATGGCTAGTTGAAGAAATCAAGGAATTAGGAGTTCGTGCTAAAAAATATTTGTAAAAAAACATGGAGAAGTTGATGTAATAGGGACCTTTTGACATTCAATAAAACTGTTTCTAAAAGCAGATATTTCATTGAACCAATGTTCTTTCGTTTGCATTCATGCATTTGCATTATTCTTTTGTGTGTTTTCTTCTTTGCTTCGCATTACATTCCATGCATTCATAACATAGCGAGACACTAACTTCAACATAAAATGACAGAAAATGCCAAAATAGCCCACAAGTACGGTACACAGTCACAAACGAAAGCAATGGAAGATAGAGTAGCAGCCTTGGAAGTTAACTACAAGGGCACCCATGATCGATTAGATAAGTTGGAAACTGACTTAAAGCAAGAAATGGAGCTAGTACACCAAAAAACAGTCAGTTCGATTACGGTTATGATTGGGTTTAAGGACCCAAATGCAGTAGAATCTGGTGAGGAAACCAATACTCTATCCTGATTCCAGGGAATGACTTTCATTCATCCTGAAATGCAAAAGGAAGCTTCTACACCGAAGGAGGATTGAAGATATCAAGGGAACTCAAAGCCATACTTCCCTCCCATTCCAAAGACATACGCAGAGAGCTGTTCACTGAATTGATCAAATCTCAAATGGTAATGCCACACCATGTCCCTCTTTTCACACCTCCGTATCCTGCATGGTACGATGAAAAGGTGCAATGTGAATACCATGCAGGTATTAGGGGCACACTATTGAGAACTGCACTGCTTTTTAAAGAGTGGTAGATGACCTGAGGAAATTAGGCATGTTATCATTCGAAACATCTGAAGAGAAAGGAAACCCTCTTCTAAATCACCAGAAAGCCAGAATGAATGCCATCATCGAAGAAGAAGACAAGAGGGTCAAGATATATGTTGCTAAAGTCAAGGCATCAATGAAATAGGTGTGGACCCAAATAGTTGCAGTTGGGTTGTAGAAGGAGAAGCCCAGGAGATGATGGTTGAAGATGAACTATATTCAAGCATCATAGAGCAAGAGGGCATGAGATTGAATGCTGCTTAGAATTCAAACGTCTGGTTCAGGCTAAGATGGATAGTAAAGAACTTGAATTTTCTGAAAGAGGAAGCAAGAAGCACATGATGGATGTGTATGCAATAGAAGAGACAAACTCAAGGAAAATTATACAGGGATGAAGCCTTTGGTTATCAAGACCAAGGCAAGTGTAAATGAACCTACGAAAGGTGTAACCCCACGACTAATAATTAAGGCACCAACTCGATTCCCATACAAGAATAGCAAGCAAGTCCCTTGGAATTATGCTTACCCAGTGACAAATCTAGGAGAATCATCGGTTGGAGATAAGACAAAAGAAGAGCCAATAAATGAAGTAAGCCGCTTCACAAGAAGCGGAAGATTTTATTCCCCGCCGATAGTAGAAGACAGAGATACATAATAGAGAAAAGCCGCTGCTGAAGAGAAAGAGAAAGAAGGAGAATGATATTTCATTAAAGAGAAACCACCAGCGTATCATGAGCCTGTCAAGGAGTCAGAGGCTCAAGAATTTCTAAAGATACTCAAGCACAGTGAGTACAGTATGGTAGATCAGCTTCACAAGCTCCCAGCCCGAATCTCTATGTTGTCTCTGAGACTAAGCTTTGAGGGTCACCACCAGGCCCTACTAAAAATTATGAATTGAACATTCGTGCCAAAGGAAATTTTGACTGATAATATGGATATGATGGTCGGTAATATTGCTGCAAACAACTTCATTTCTATCAATGACGAGGAAATACTTGAAGGAGGTAGAGGATCATGCAAGGCCCTACATATTTCCACAAGATGCAAAGGGTACATGTTGTCGGGTGTTTTGATCAATAATGGATCAGCCCTAAATGTCCTCCCATTGGCGACATTGAAAAAGCTACCAATAGACAGCTCGCATATTAGGGCTTATCAGAACACTGTGAGAGCATCCGATGGAACACAGAGGGAGGTGATAGGAAGAATAGAAGTACCTTTGCAAATCGAACCTTCAACCTTCGAAGTAGAGTTTGTGGTCATAGACATAAAAACCTAGTTGCAGTCGCTTACTTGGGTGTCCATGGATTCATACAGCAGGAGCGGTACCCTCTACTTTACATCAAAAGTTACAATTTGTGATTAACGAATAGTTAATAACAATAGGTGTAGAGTAGGAAATCATTACATTAGTAGCCACTAAAGCACCCTACATCGAGGTCGATGAGGGTACACTCAACTATCACTTCAGGACATTAGATCTAGTCAATGCAACCTTTTTCACCGAAGGAAGCAAAGTACCATAACCAAAATTATCCAACTGCGCAAAAATGCAGGTGAAGTAAACACTTAGAAAAAAGGGGCTGAAGTTGGAAAACGATTTGGGAGGAGACATCAAGGAAGGTTAAATCCCGTGGTTATCCCTGCCAAGAATAATCGATTTGGGATAGGTTTCAAACCTAACCATTGGCAAAGAAGAGCTGAGATCAAAAAGCACCAAGAAAGAATGAGGGCAATATTGAAAAGAGTGGAAATTGAGTGGGAACCAATGACATTTCCACCCTTGAGCAATAACTCCATATCCGGAGGCTTTCTTGATCCAAATACCCAAGTTAGTGAGGAGGAGAAATGAAAGAATGACCCGTTTGAAGCCTTTGAGAAGCTAAGCATCACCTCCATAACAGACGAAGAATGAGAGAACAAGTACTTGCCTATAATTTGCCCCTGCTCTGAACTTAATAACTGGACTGCTGAAGAAATTCCTGTAGTTTTTGAGACAGTTTCAGAGTAATTCTCAGAACCACCCTTTTTTCTTTGGACCCGAAGGCAATTAGGAATCTTATGTAAAGAGTCTATGTCCAAACTGATAATTTGAATTTTAATAAAGATGTATATTTTCCTTTCAAAAAATCTTGTGTGGAAAACTCTTTTCATAAGTAAAGCTCAAAGCAAAATGAAAACTAAAAAACAAATCACTCCAATCATTCTAGTCATCTCTTCCCTTTGTATATATTATACGCCATTTTCTTTGCAAGTCTTTAGATGTTAATGGCACAAACGACTCCGAGTCAGACCTTGAGGTTGATTTTGCACTACCCTTATGACTAGAAGATGTTAAGAATGTTGACGATTGCCCAGTGATTTACTCAGAATGGTGGAAGGAGAAAAAAATAGATTCTACCCTATAAAAAAAAACTAGAAATTCTAAATCTTAGCACAGAAGAAGAAAAACGCGAAGTAAAGATTGGCACTACCATCACAGCTAGTACTGGACAAAGGTTGATTAAGCTCTTGAAGGAATTCAAAGATATTTTTGCCTGGTCATTCCAAGACACGCATGGTCTTGACACTGATATTGTTGTACATCGGCTTCTTATAAAGGTTGGATGCAAGCCTGTGAAGTATAAGCTAAGAAGGATAAAGGCCGAAATACTCCTAAAGATTAGAGATGAAGTAAAGAAGCAATTTGATGCAAGGTTTCTCAAAGTAGAAAAATATCCAGAATGGGTGGCTAACATCATCCCAGACCCTAAAAAAGATGGAAAAGTACACATGTGCGTTGACTATAGAGACCTTAATAGAGCAAGCCCTAAAGACGATTTCTCGTTGCCTATATAGACACATTAGTCGATAATACAGCTGGGCACTCCCTTTTCTCTTTCATGGATGCTTTCTCTGGGTATAACCAGATTAAAATGTGCCTAGAAGATATGGAAAAAACTACCTTCATAACATTGCGGGGAACCTCTTGCTATAAGGTAATGCCCTTTTGGTTTAAAGAATGCAGGGCTAGCCTACCAAAGATCCATGGTCACCCTTTTTCATGATATGATACATCAAGAAATAGAAGTATGCGTGGATGATATGATCGCCAAATCCCGACCCGAAGAGGAGCATCTGGTGAAGTTAGAGAAACTTTTTTGAAGGTTGAAAAAATTCTAACTTAAGCTTAACCCAAACAAGTGTACATTAAGGGTTACATCAGGAAAATTATTAGGATTTGTGGTGAGCAGGAGGGGAATTAAGATTGATTCAGACAAGATTAAGGCCATACAAGAACTCCCACCACCTCAAACACAGAAGAAAGTTTGGGGCTTCCTGGGAAGGTTAAACTACATCGCCCATTTCATTTCCCAGTTAACAGATAAATGTGATCCAATGTTCAGGCTACTCAGGAAAAACAACTCAGGCACATGGAATGAAGAATGTCAGGCAGCCCTAGAAAGAATTAAAGAGCAATTAACTAATCTATCTGTGCTAGTATGTTGGTATCTGGGAAACCATTGATTCTATACCTGACGGTATATGAAAACTCCATGGGCTGTGTACTAGGGCAACACGATGAAATTGGAAGGAAAGAAAAAGATATATATTACCTAAGTAAGAAATTCACCGATTGTGAAAATAGATACTCCTCAATAGAGAAGCTATGTTGTGCCTTGGTATGGGCGGCTAAGAGGCTCAGGCAGTATATACTATATCACACCACCTGGCTAATTTCAAAGTTGGATCCTTAAAGTTTGTGATGGAAGCTCCAGCTCTGTCGGGAAGATTAGCGCATTGGTAAATGTTACTGTCAAAATTTGATATCCAATATGTAAGCAAGAAGGCAGTAAAGAAGAGTGCCATAGCTGACTTTTTGGCAAGTCGCGCATGTGATGACTACGAAGCATTAAATTTTAATTTTCCTAACGATGAGTTGATGTGTATTTCAGAAGATGCCGAGGCTCCAACGGAATCCTGGATCTTGAACTTCGATGGTGCAGCAAATGCTTTAGGACGTGGCATTGGAGCATTTTGGTTTCACCAGAAGGGGATTACTACCCTTTCACAAGTCGCTTAAACTTTTTCTGCTCAAATAATATGGCATAATACGAGGCTTGCATACTGGGTCTAAGAGAGGCTATTCAAAGGAAAATACGCAATTTGAAAATTTTTGGAGACTCGGCATTGGTTGTCTATCAAATACGAGGCGAATAGGAGATGAAAGATGCGAAATTGATAGAATATCACAAGTTGGTCCTTGAATTAACCAAATAATTCGATGAGATCACCTTTAAGTACCTCCTCAGAGAAGATAACTAGATGATTGATGCTTTAACCACTCTAGCTACCATGTTTAAAGCAAGTGAAGGCTCAAAGATGATGCCTATCGAATTGCAAATGTTAGACTCCCCAGCTCACTACTATGACGTGGAAGAAGAAGCAAACGACTTACCATCGTATCACAACATTTTGCAGTACATAAAATATAGGGAATACCCGCCTCAGGTAACCGAGAATGAGAAGAAAATGATCAGGAAATTGGCATCAGGATACGTTCTTGATGGGGAAATTTTGTACAAAAAAGTCGAGATCAGGTGTTTTTGAGATGTGTGGATGAAAAAGAAGCTCAGCTGATTCTAGAAGAGGTTCATGAGGGAGTGTGTGGAACTCATCCTAGCGGCTTCACCATGGCCAGAAGAGTCATGCGTTTTGGATATTATTGGTCGACTATGGAAGGGGATTGCATCAATTATTCTCGAAAATGCCACAAATGCCAAATTTATGCTGACAAGGTTCATACACCTCCTCAGTCACTCCATGTTATGTCAGCTCCTTGGCCATTTTCCATGTGGGGCATAGATATCATCGGTCAAATTCATCCAATGGTGTCAAATGGACATCGATTTATTTTGGTAGCTATCGACTACTTCACAAAGTAGGTTGAAGCAACATCGTATGCAAACGTCACTAGATCTACAGTTTGCAAATTGCTAAAAAAGGAAATCATTTTTCGATATGGATTTGCCTAAAAGTATCATAACTGATAATGCCTCTAATCTAAATAATAAGATGATAGGAGTTTGTGAGCAGTTCAATATCAAACATCATAATTCAGTGATATATCGCCCAAAGATGAATAGGGCGGTGGAAGCTGCAAATAAGAATATCCAGAAGATAGTTGCAAAAATGTTTTACACTTATAAAGATTGGCATGAGAAGTTACCATTTGCCTTAAATGCATACTGAACTACAATACAAACGTCCACCGGGGAAACACCATTTTCTTTGGTGTACGGAGTAGAAGCAATATTGCCAATTAAGGTAGAGATACCATCACTCCGCATTTAATGGGAACAAAATTAGAGGAGGCAGAATGGATCCAGGCAAGATACAACCAACTGAATCTAATTGATGAAAAAAGGTTGAAAGCATTGTGTCATGGATAGACCAGAGAAGGATGATAAGGGCATATGAGAAAAAAGTTCGCCCGAGAGAATTCCAAGAAGGTGATTTGGTGTTAAAGAAGAAATTACCAATCCAAAGTGATTCTCGGGGAAAATAGGCACCAAATTCGGAGGGAGCTTATGTTATAACAAAGGTTTTCTTAGGTGGGCATTAGTTTTGGCTGAAATGGATAGAAATGAACTTCAGAGCCCGATAAACTCAGATGCATTCAAAAAGTATTATGTTTGAAAAAAAGAAGAAAAAGAAAGAAAGAAAAAAGAAAGAAGGAAAAAGAAAATGTGGGTTCAAAATGAAAACCCGGAAAGGGCATTTTGAAACCAAAGGAGAACTTAAGTTTAAAACCCATAAAGGGCAGCTCAGGTAGTTGATAGCCAAGGTAATTCTCTCAGGAACATGACACAGATGAGTTATATACCTTCTCACATTATCACCATTTTTGAAGTCTACTCGGCATGGGTAACATTTAGGACATCTCACGAAATTTTGACAGGAGGAGTTTTGGTCATTGATATATGAATATTTGTAATTTCTTTTCTGTTTGCCACAGTATTGATAAAATCTTGTTTCTTCAGCCTTCCTTTCTTTGCTTAGACCATCTACCTTTTTCATGAGTATCTTACATTGAAATGAGAATTAATAAGTTTGGCATCATTTAAAACAAGCAAATGATTTTTGAGCATTAATCTAAAATTTGTTTAAAAGAGTGTTGGAACTATGAGGCATCCCGGGGTTAGGTTTTGAACCTGGGGCATAAAAAAGCATTAAATGCATGATGTTGTTCAAGGTGGAAATAAATTTTGTTGCAAACATTCTCTCACAAGCAATTCAAAGTTCCATGCGGAGACAAGAATCAGAGAGTCCTCAAGAAGCATTGAAGGTTTTTGACATTACCTTAAGGCAGCATGTTGCAAAACAAAGATGTTTACACAAAATAGCTTGTTTCTACAACAATGAGAACAATTTTACAGATACAGGGTTGCCATTCAAATTCCAAAGACACTCAAGAAGGCCTATCACTAAATATTGATGATAGCATAATCTCTCTTCCATGACAATGAGAACAATTTTACAGACATTGGGAGAACAACAGGATCTTCATTCAAGAAGGCTTGTCACTGAACATTGATGTATCAACTACAATGATAGTTTGACAAAGGCTAAAAGAGTGTTGAAGAATATGAGGATAAGGTCAGTCCTTCCAACCAGGAGTACAAGATAACTGGATTGAGTAAGCAAATATGCAAAAGATCAGAAAATTTCTATGAAGAGCTGCAAAGAATAAGAATGGCGAAGAACAAGAAATCGTTAGAGCCACCTAGGATGGAAAGATGGGCTGTTACTAACTTTCTTGCTTATTGTGATCCTAATAACATTGTGCAAAGTCTTACTCGGTGTGGAGAAATAAAGGGAATTCATAGTGCTAGGCCAAAATAGATGCCTACCATTTCTTGCCAGAGTTGAGAAAATGTTTGATATGATACAGTCCAAGTCCCCTAGAACTTCACAGTTTCTTCTGTGTCCGCTCCCTGCTAGAAAATTAATTATGATGAAAAGAAATTAAAAAGTAAAAGAAAAGCAACATGCATTCATTTGATAGGCATCCTTAGGGGCATGCATATCATAATAGTATCCATTCATTTTTTATAGGTTTGGAGCATTGCTCATCCATCCGAGCATAAGGAGGATGGAACCTTTTTCAGTCTGCTTATCTACCCGAGCATGAGGAGGGTAGAACTCGCTTATCTATTCGAGCATGAGGAGAGTAAAACCTACTTATCCATCCAAGCATAAGGAGGATGGAATATTTTTCAGAACACGCATATCTATTCGGGCTTGACGAGAATAAAACCAGCTTATCTATTCGAGCGTAAGGAGAATAGAACTAGCTTATCCATCCGAGAATCGGGAGGGTGGAACCTTTTTGAACCCGCTTATCTATTCGAGCGTAAGCATAATAGAACCAGCTTATCCATCTGAGCATCAAGAGGGTGGAACCTTTTTGAACCCGTTTATCTATTCCAGCGTAAAGAGAATAGAATCTGCTTATTCGTTTGAGCAAGAGGAGAATGAAACCCGCCAGTCTATTTAGGCATTAAGTTTTGACGGGTTTGGTAATTGGTGAAAATCAGTGTCCTTTGTTCTTTGGTCTATTCCCGTTTCACTGGAGTAACCAAAGAGGGGCAGTTGTTGTCGTTGAATTTTCACTATCGTTTTATGTTGTTTGTATTATTGTTATTTATTAGTGTTAAATTGTTATATGCTAGTTAGTAATATCATTGTTATAGACTTTTGATTAGTGTTATAGTTAGTATAATAGTTATTGTTAGTTTTGTTAGTATAATTAATATAGTTGTTAAAACCCAAAATGTATAATAAAAGTTCCATTTGTATTAAAAATAATTACAAGAGTCCATTAAATAAAGCCCATTTGAAATATATACATAATGAGGGCCTATTCGGCCCGATTCTAATAAAAATGAAACCCTAATGTTTCTTCTTTGCTCCTTGCACAGCTGAAGGACAGTCGTTGGATCAAAGACTAATCTAACGGCATAGATCATGCCAGCTGGAGATGAAACAACACCGCATCACTTGTGGCCATTTGATCAGGTCAAGATCCAATGGCCCAGATCGATCCAAAGCGAGGCACACGAATCATCACTCGCGCATGGAAAATACGCGCCCAGCCTTCAAGCTTCTTCCAGCCATTTCATCTTCTCCGATGGAAGTCGCACCATTTTCGCCTTGAACCACTCATCGACGACGTCACCAAATACATGCAAAAAGGAAATAAAGATTGTTAAATTCCAAATCTAAAGAAAAACAACCAAAGCGGGAAGGATTTAAAACCTAAATTGATGCTACAGCAGAGATCAAGCAATCTGAATCAAATCGGAGACAATCTAGGGAAGAAATTAGAGATTTGTTCTTATAACCCAAGCATTTCAGTAGCTATATAAACCCTTATTGTAATCCATGTAATATAAATGATTCATACAACAAGATACACAAGATTCACACATAGTATACATAGAATACATAAAGAAAATGCAATCAAATTCAATGATAGCAAGCAAAAGTTGTAATCGGTTTCCCAGTGGAAATAAAGCGAGCCTTATGGTAATTTCTTCTTCTATTGTTATTATTTCGAATTTAAATAAAGAAAAGGGATAGCTTTTACCTTTGTTTTGAATAGCACCAACATGGATTTGGTTTCGATGTAGTTCCGGTAAAAATGCATTTTGGGGCCGCCAAAATTTGGGAAAAGGGGATTTGTTTTGAATAGCACCGGCGCCGATGAAAGGCAACCAACAAGGTGGACCTTCGCCGTGTTTTTCAGTTCGAAGAACACTTTAGAGAATTTAAAAGGAAGCCGGTTTGATCCATTAGAGAAGAAAAGAAATAAAATGTTTTTATTTATAATTTTGGTTATATAAACGAACCCAAGACCCGACCCATATCCGCTCCTCAACCCACGCCCTTCTTTGTTGGGTCTTTCATCGTGGCTCTCCAGTTTTCATTCTTTTCAATTTCGTCCTTTTTCTTCTAAATTGACCACCGAATTTCACTATTCATTCATTTTTAACCTTCACATTTCAATTTCTTTCAATTTAAACCCTAAATCTAATTTTCTTTTTTTTTAAAAATAAAAACTACCTACCCATTTTCTTATTTAAAATTTTATAATTTTTAAGTAGTTATTAAGTTATTTAATTTAATTTAAGCAATTAAGTTCTTTTTTATCTTTTATATGTACATATGTGTTTGTTGTAACCCTAGGAATAGGTTCCTCAATAAGCTTAGATTAGAGACATCTTTGAAGTAAAATTTCCTTCACATTCTTAATAAAATACACTTAACTTTACTTAAACCCAAATATTTAAAAATGAATGTAGATATTTTAGGAATTGATCACTAATTGGTTTTAAATTTAAAAAACTTTAACACATCAAATTGTTTATGTTGCTTTGTTAAAAAGAGAGAACTAACTAATGTAGTGTCTTACCAAACGAAAATAACAGGTTAGCGCTATGAGTGTTGGCAGTGATTGGAGTTTATGTTTCGGACAATAAGGCCGTTGAAATATATATATATATATTCATAAAATAGACAAATAAATCGAAATCCTGTGAACTTGCGAATTTCAGTTTTGAAAACACTTTTTGAAATCAATAAGGTACCAAATTTGGGGCGTGGTGGGGCTGCTAATCCTTCCCCACTTGTAACCGACCCTCGAACCCATTTTTCTAGTTTTCATAGACCAAAACATTATTTTAATAAATAAAACATTTTATTAAAATAACCTTATTCTTTAAAAGTGATACAATCACACTTTATTTAAAAAGGATTGGCGGCGAGCCTGTGTTTTCTTCTTCCTTGCAACTATTTTCTTTTGTATCTAACTTACTCTTGACCTCCTAAAGTACCTAAGGTCTTTGATAGGATTTGAACTACGATTATTGAGTTGCGCACGACATGAGAGTTTTAAAGAATACAAGATCGAGTAACTTGCCTCAAAGAATACTTCTTCTTGGAGTGATTTGTGAGGTTTATAGTTTTCTTTTTGTTTCTCACTCTAAACTTTTGTGCGAGTGTTGTGATATTCAGGATGACAAACTCAAGTACACCTGATGAAAAACTAAAAGGACCAATGTCAATGGAAGAATTGTCTAATACCATGAGAGCTTTACAGTGATGGGTTGAGTAAATACCATGAAAACAAGAAAGAGAAGATGATGATATTGCAAATACTTCTAAGCAACCATTACAACCAAAGCGTTTCCCCATCAACAATGTTGAAGACGAGCCCAAAAAATCATCATCGTCCAAACCAAAGTTAATCATCCCTCCTTTCGATGGCAAAACTGATACCGATGCTTATATTAACTAGGAAAGCAAGGTCGGGATGTTCTTTACCCACTATGCATGCAAAGAAGTTGACTAAGTCCCTATAGTAACTACGTAATTCACAGGCTATGCCATAAGTTGGTGGACTCAACTTTGCAAATAGAGACAAATCTAGCGTCGACATTCTATTCGTTCTTGGGATGAACTTAAAGATGCCATGCGCAGCCGTTTTATTCCACCATACTATTTTTGCCAAGTCAAACTCCACCTACAACGACTACGAAAAGGCACACGATCCATTGATGATTATTATAAAGAGATGGAATAGTTGCTCCAACGAGCCGATATTCAAGAAGATGAGGAAGACACATTGTCCCGATTTATTGTTGGCCTCAATTGTAACATCGTTGATCCTCTTATATTTCATGTTTACAACAATCCTGAAAGTGCTCTACACAAGGCCATCAAAATTGAGAATCAAGTCCTTCAAAGGAGCAAATCGTGTACTTATTATTCTTATGGCAAAGGTACATAATACATTCCCTCTTTTCAAAATTCTTCTCAACCTTTTTCTACTCCTTCTAGAACGACTATGAAGGATGAACCGATACAAACACAAGAAGTCAAACCAAGGGGAAAAACATCAAAAGAGGCAGAAACACAACTATCAGTGCGCCAAACAAGATACATGGTTTGTTTTTGATGTAAAGGTCATGGCCACTATGCACTTAACTGTCCCAATGCCCGAGGCTTACATTTTAAGGACGGTACCTATGTTTTCGATTTAGATGAATAAGTGGATGACATAATCCATAGAGTTGAGGATGACAAAGACAATTCCTTTAGAGCACCAGATCCACCACAAGCTGACTTTTGCATGGTTATTCTCCATTCCCTGAACATTCAGACATTGGATGAAACTGACGACCAACTCACCAACATCTTCTGCTCTTAGTGCATGATCAAGAATAAGCAATACTCCTTTGTCATAAATAGTGGTAGTTGTGCTAATGTCATCTGTAGTTACATTATTGATGACCTTGATCTTCCGTACCAACGACATCCTAAATCTCATCATCTACATTGGCTCAACGATGGATCTAATGTTAAGGTAATCAAACGTTACCTCATTACTTTTTCAATTGGTGATTATTGCGATGACGTTTGGTGTGACGTAGTCCCAATACAAGCTACACACTTGATGTTCGATAGGCTATGGCAATTTAATAGAGATGTGACGCACCACGGGAAACTTAACTGATATTCCTTTATGTAAGAAACTATCTATAGGTCATTTGGATCCAAAAGAGGTTTATCAAGACCAACTTTTGATGCACAAATATTGTGATATGGTGGGATGAAAAAAATGGAAACACAAAAGGCAATACAAAAAGAGGCCAGTAGTCAAAAAACCAAAATCCAAATGGCCCATGAGAGGCGAGTGAATCCGTTTGTGAGGAAAAAAGTGAGAAGAAAGATAATTTATATGCGAGAAAAAAAAGATGTGAAAGAAGCCCTTTTCTTAAAACTGCCTTGCATTCTCGTCCGCTTTAGGCAAAACTTTTTTTATTTCTAGCGCTAATGCTTCTTTGCCTGGTACTTTTGTGTCTCTTTTACATGATTTTTCGGATGTCCTAGATGATCCACCTAGAGGATTACCACCTAAACGAGGAATCGAGCATCAATTATACCTAATCCATGGTGCTTTTATTCCAAACCGTCCAGCATATCGTTGCAATCCTGACGAAACAAAAAAATTAGAGAGACAAGTGGACAAATTGCTACAAAAAGGATACATTCGCGATAGTTAAAGTCCCTGTGCCGTTCTAGTGCTACTTGTGCCCAAAAATGATGCTACGTATCGTATGTGTGTTGATTGCAGACCTATTAACCGTATTACCATCAAATACAGGCACACTATCCCAGCCTTGATGACATGCTCGATGAACTCTACTGTGCGTGCATCTTCATAAAGAAATACCTCAAGAGTGAATATCATAAAATCCAAATGAAGGAAAGAGATGAATGGAAAACAACCTTAAAAACAAAATTTGGGTTATAGGAATGGATGGTCATGCCCTTTGGCTTAACAAACGCACCAAGCACATTCATGCGCCTCATGAACCACATTCTTTGCGACTTTTTAGGTAAGTTTGTTATTGTTTATTTTGATGACACTCTTATCTACTCTATATCCTTTGATTCACATCTTCTATATGTTGAACCGGTCTTTTGTTTTCTCTGACAAGAACAGTTGTATGCTAACCTGGATAAGTGCTTATTTTGTAGTGACAAACTTAGATTCTTAGGCTTTATAATCTATGCTTTTTTACTAACATAGTACTTATAAAGGAGTGGCTAGAACCATGGTCAATCAATGCATATAAAGGATATGAATACAATTCAATGGTACATACAATAACATCAGGCTCATCCTTCTCTTCCCTGCTCCTCACGTGATACATCTGGGCAGGAGCCTTCGATTCTTGCTCGCTCGGTGTCTTTCTAGAGCCACTAGGTCTCTCTGCAACCCCTGATGATCCTTGCTTTGACCCCTTACCTTGGAAGGATTGATTAGGGGTTGCAACACTAGATGGTGTAGCCGTAGACTTAGTTGAATTAAGAGGGCAATCTCGGATGAAGTGACCTTGCTCACCACAGTAGAAACAAGCTCTAGTCTGCTTACGACACTGAATTGTTGGATTCCTGTTCTGACAATAGTTACAAATTGGATACTATGAACCCCTGTTCGAACCTCCAATACTCTCAACTGAAGCGGTCTTAGCAAAAGAAGAAGTCACAGTTTGGGGCCTCTTGATGTTCCTGGAACAAAAAGGCTGTAAAAACATATTCTGCTTAGAGCCAGAGTACTTCTCTTTCTTACTCCATTTGGGAGGTCAAAAATCATCTCGAAACCTTTTTCTGATTTGCCTGACCCACCAGTCCTTTGGGCTTTCCGCGATGCTTTAGTGGCTTTAACTCGATTAACAAGGTCTTGGAAATCAGTGGTACTCAATGATGTGGACATAGGTCGAACCTCATCACTGAGCCTGACAATGAACATGCGGCACTTTTCTTTCTTCTTTATTTTGTATTCAGCACCACATCGGTAATACTTACAAAAATCATGGATGTACTGCTCGATAGGTCGTCCGCCTTGCTTGAGGTGGAGGAAGATGTTGCGTCTCTCTGCAAGATAGAACTTGCTAATATATTTCTTTTAGAATTCTCGGAGGAATAATTCCTGGGTTACTGTCTCCTCAGAGACCGTGAGAATAATAGTCTCCCACCAATGAAGTGCCTCGTCAACAAGAAACACGAGGGCACACTGCAACTTGTTTTCATCCAAACACTGCAGCTTCTTGGTCAGGATTCTCATGGTGTTATCCAACCAATACTCAGCCACTTCAAGGTTGTCATCATCCTGACCAGTGAAGGTATAAGCTCGGTACCGTGATAGCTTGTTAATAGGAGCCCGAGTATGTTGGACAACAGGTGCAGTAGGCTATACAATCTGCTCAGCTTGCATAAAAGCCATAAACTGCTTGAACATATTAGCCATATTCTGGTAACATTCTGCCTGAGCAGTCGACACCTTAGGTCTGATGCCCTATATAGGAGGGTCTCAGAGGATCTCCCCCCTTATCTCCTCGCCATGCATTGAGGAGTTGGTAGCTGGCTCATTAATAGAAGTTGGTAGTTGGCTCATTAATATGGCTCAAGTATCGGTACTTATTCCAATTAACTTTTAATAGATTTACCTGTATCGGTACTTGAGAGGCCGTACCGATATGCCTATGTCGTGACCGTTAAAATGGTTAAAGATCAAGGAGTTCATATCGATGTGGTGATCATCCATATAGATTTATAATGTATATCTTATGATTATCAGATTTCAATGTTCATTACCTGTACCGATACGACTAGGAACTGCATTGGCACGTATTGACCAGGTTGACCCGTATCGATAGGCCCTATAGCCGTATCGATGCATTTAATTTTCCAAATTCCAGTGTTGACTTTTCATATCGATACTCTCCTTTGATGTATCAATACACCCTATTAACTGATGTTGACCATGCTCAAATATGCATACCCGTATCGATACACCATCACCCGTATCGATGCGCCATGCACTATAATAACAGATTTTGTTCTATTTTTAATCATTTTTAACCTATTAAACAATATCCAAATTCAATGAAACTTTACCAGTAAGTTTATAACAACATAATCTACTAGCATGTCAAATTTTATAGCCATTTGAATCCATTTACTAAGTTTTTACCTATTTAGGCCAAGTATACAATTTTGGTCACTTTTAAACCATCTAATAGGGTCATTTAGGGCCTAAGGCACAATTACAAACCAAGGGCAATACATACATACCAAAAAGACCATAAATGACTAGTCTCACTACTTTGCACCATACTAAGAGTTCATAGATTCGATATACATTACTTTAGCTTGGTTGTGACTTGCCAAAATCTTCCAACTCCTTCTATCTCTAACAATGAACTCCTTAACCTAAAATGTATGAAATGAAATGCATTAGGCATACATTTCCTAGTGAGGTAGTCACGAAAAATAACAATAACAATGAAATGCACTCCAAATCATGTTTTAGCAATAACGATGCAATGAATCAATAATGACAATGCAATATTCATATTCAATAGTAATAATATCATATATCAACAATAACCCTTAGATCAAATCAGGATAGTTGATACGCGAATTCCTACGCCTCGCCAAATCAATAAATGGTATAGTCTCTCCACCTCGCAAATATGACCAATAAAATAAAAATCCCTCTGCCTCCCATCAATATAGGCCATAGTCCAGGGACTGAAGTCCACCCGTACACTAAGCTCATGAATTCTATGGCATGCCAATTGTATCCAATGTCCTTTTGAATCTAAGGTCCGGTAACAATATCAATAATCAATGTTCAACGACTATAACAATGTTCAATGATCTCAATAAAAGTGTCAATGGTCGATGGTTTCAATATCAATGTATCGATAACAATAACTATGCCTATATCAATGTTCAATGACAATGACTTTAACAATAGTTATAACAATTACTTTGACAATGTTCAATAAGCGATGTCCTGGAAAACTATAAATCGATGGCAATAACGACGGCGATATCAATATCAATGCTTGACGATGATGACAATATCGATATTCGATATTCAATGCAAAGCTTGCCGACACATACCAATGATGCCTCCTAAGAGGTTCGATGCAATATCCTTTATCAATAAGGTTTGCAATACTAAATTCAATAACAATGAAATTCGGAAAGGCACCTAGCCTAATCCCAAGACTCCTACGGCTCTCGGATTACAATCCCTTTGTTCCTAGCTTTCGATGGTGATGGTGGATGATCTCTCTCCACATCTTGAGTTAGGTAAATAATAGGAAATTGTTAGAATCAATAATACGATATCGAAATCCATGTAACGATATCAAAATCAAATTCTAAACTCAATATAGGTATTAGCTATAGGATATCCATGGATGGAAGCTTTGAAATTCCTATGTTACCAAAGATGACCAAACCCTAAATTAAGATTAAACTCATTATGTTCATGGATTTCAACAAGAGATTAGGGATTATAGCTTACCCGATCGATATCTTTGCAAAAGATTCGATAAATCGAAGAAAAGCTAAGCTTGAAACCTAGCTCCAATGGAGGTGCTTGCTTAGGTTGAAGACAATGGAGAGATACTTGTTTCTTTCCTAATCGGGTAAGCTCTTTTCATTTTCCAAATTGGTTTTAATAACAACAGCTTTCCTTCAATTGAAGGAAAGTTATCTGAGCATTCCACGTATGGTTAATTAGGCTTAGACCTCAACATTTCATACTTCATGCTTTTGCCTCCAAATTTTCAATTTCTATAGTTTAGTCACTAAATAACTTTCAATGTAATCAATAAGGTCCTTAAATGATATGTTGACTTAATTAGAGTCCAATATCAATGTAATTGACCACACGGTCAAATTCAATACAATATTTGGACCTTTTTGATGTAGGGTTTTCGATCGTCGGAACCTAATTCTGACTAGACTGGTTTTTAGGGTGTTACACTTCCCCTATAAAAGGATAAGAACTTATTCTTTGTAAGACATATTTGATATTTGAGTTTTAAATAAAAAGGTATTCTTTTGAGTACATGTTTGCAAGTGTCGGTAAACTTGTGTCTTCAAAGCTTTCTTTAATGTGTTCGATCGAGTTAAACAAGGGACGATCTTCACACTCTGGGTTGCCTATCTAATCATGATTAGGAGGGTCAGTTTTAAGTCACAACACAGATGTTGCCTAGTTAATCGTGACTAGGAGGGTTTCGCAGGCAAATTCCTATATTTCAACTAACCGCCATCATCATCCTCTTTAATTCCTGCCATCACGCCATGCACCATTCAAAACTAGAAATTTCCAGATTTGAATTCAGTTTCGTTACCTCTCTCTTTTCTTATCTTTTTTGTTTAATTCTCATCATTCAATTCTTACTCCCTTATCTCACCTTTTTTTCTTTAAGTTTATAGCTTCAAATCCGTCAAAATCAAGAAATGCCTAACTTGCAATTTGGAAATCACAAGAACAGCTCAAAGTAGGCTAAAAGAATTCCAAATTTGTTCTTCGCTCTTTTCTCTTCATCTTTTTAATTATTTTTACCTTAATTTTTTCATATTCCTATCTTAATTAATCAAGCTTCCTTCATTTTTTTAATTTCCCAACTTTGCATCTAAAAATTTCAAGAAACGTCCAACCAGTTCTGTTGAAATCTGTTTCCTCCTCTTTGATCGAGTCTAATGCACTAGGCTTGTTTTCCAAGCAATCCCGCAAAACTCTAACATGGTGGCAAGCCCTACATCATACATTTTAGGTTTTACTTGATAAATTTTGAAATTATATATGTAAACATTCAGAATCTTTATTAAAGTACCAGAACACTGTTTAGCCTTATGCTGCAACTAAAAAGATATATCTGCTTCAAATGTATCCAAACGGGAAACATAGATTCGAAACTGACATTGAAAAGACACTTGCTTATTGGGACCATGCGTGTTTTGATATTGGAAACCGTAACTACAAAGTCATAAATATAAGTAAAGAAGCTCTGAACATCAGTTACGGAACGCGTAAATAAAAGTTAGGTACTAGTATAATTACTGTCGAATTGCAAATATGAGAAGAGAATGTCATATTTTAGGTTGATATTTAAAGAGTTCTGAACCAATTTCACGCTATGTTGATACTATCAAACGAAGCAACAACTTCCATAGCAAGTCATGGATTGACACGTTCTTCCCTATAAATTACCTCACTTTGTGTTATAAATCGTCATTCTCATCTTATTTCTTCATCTACTTTGAGAGATCAACATGGGTTCGCTTGCACGTATTCAAAGGGAGTTTCGTCCTGATGCCTTGGAGAATCTTTTAGAAGCCCCTTATTTTCTTTCTGATAAACATCCCTCTATTACATTGTCATTTATGCAAAAAAATCATTTTCAGGCAGTTTATAATAACCATTATTCTTCTCTGTTAATGGCAGATGTCGACGATTGTCCATTTCATTATCGACTTCAAATGGCTGCACCTGATGGCAGCCCTTATGAAGGGCATAATTTTGAACTTAACATTTTCTTCCCACCTGATTACCCTATGAATCTTCCTAAGGTAATATAATTAACCTCCCAAGATTGTTGTTATTATTGTTTATTTTTTATGATAAAGCATTTCAAAGATCATTGTTATCTGTTAATATAGGTTGCTACAAAATTTGATGGGGACTTATTCCATCCCAACTTCACTAAAGCTGGCGTAATTAGGCTGGACTTCCTCCATGAAAACTAGAGCCATGCTATTAGAGTTGTAGAGATTCTTGCGCGTCTACTGGGTTTGTTGCATGTTCAAAACCTAGACAACCCTCACTTGGATTGTGAAGGTGTTATTCTTATTTACAAGAACAATCCTCAATGCTTTGCAAAATATGTAAAGAAGATTATGGGTCGAAATGCATTAGCCACATCTGCTTTTAATACTAGGTTTTTTATGTTTATGTATTGGCCACTTATGCTATGTAAAGTTTTATTATATTTATGCTTGTCATAAAGTTTTGATACTAAAACTAAGACTGATCAGCCGTGAATGTGACGATTTTTGTTGATATTTTCAATCTAAAACCTATCGTAACGAAGCTTTCTCGAGCAGTTAATTAACATTTATGACGCGGTTAAAAGTATAACTGAGAAGATAGTTTCAGGTAGGAACCTCAAATTGTAAATAGTTTCAAACCTTTATATGTGGGTTTTGACACTTGTAAAGAGCAGCATAAACTTAAAATGGTAAGAGACATGGTCAAACTTGAGGTGTTCCAAGAAAAGTTTGATATTGTATATGCAAACGTTCGGTACTCATCGGATTACTGAAAAGACGCTTTCTACGAGCAGTTAAATGGCATATTTATGTTGACATTTAATATTTTATTGTATTTAACATGTAAATATTCAAATCCTTTAGCACACATTATATCTTGACATTGGTGTAATGAAGGAGTATTAATTTTTACAAAAATGTGAAGAATAAATTTGGAAATATGAATATGAAATAAAAATTGGAAATATGAATATTTAATAAAAAAAGATTTTTTATAAAAAATATGAAAATTACATATAAAGATTTAGTTTTTACCCTAACAATTTTAATGTTGTGATATTTTTGTTCAATTTAGTTCCTATATTTCATTTTTAGGGTTAAGTACTATTTTTTAAATTTTTTGTTTAGTTTAGAGTTATTAGTTTACGAGATGATTTTTTAGGGCATAAAGTTTTATGAGTTAGGAGATGAAAATTATACGTAGTTATTAGGGTTTATGGTGTAGTTTAGGGTTATTAGTTTAAGAGATGGCGGTTGTATTTGCATTTGATAAATTCATATCTTACTTAGTTGGTAACAAAGTTGTGGTGTATGCAAATCATTCGACATTGAAATACCTCTTCGCAAAGAAGGATGCCAAGCCTAGACTGATTCGATGGATGCTTTTGCTACAAGAATTTGATCTCAAGATCTGAGACAAGAAGGGCTGTGAGAACTTAGTAACTGACCACCTACCATGCCTAGAGCATCACTATGAAAATACTGCTGCCATAACAGATGAATTCCCAAACGAGTATTTACTTGCAGTCAATGCTATGCCATGGTATGCTGACATAGTCAAACTACTTAGTAAGTAATATTCTACCACCAGATTTGGCATATAGTGCCAGGAAACGATTCCTGTGAGATGTTCGACAATATTATTAGGATGAGCCAATATTGTTCAAACAGTGTGTTGACCAAGTGATAAGACGGTGTGTGCCAGAAGATGAACAACGCAACATACTGTAATTATACTATGTAGCAACATATGGAGGTCACTTTAACGAGATGAAAACTTCTACCAAGGTACTACAGTCAATTCTTTTGCTCTACACTATATAAGGATGCTCATAACTTTTCCAAGGCATGTGATCGATGCCAGCGGAGATTAAACATATTTGACAGACACCAATTGCCACTACAGAACATTATGTAGCAGATTTGTTTGATGTATAGGGAATAGACTTCATCTGTCTCTTTCCCCCCATCATTTGGTAACCTATATATCCTTGTGGTCGTTGACTATGTTTCAAAATGGATTGAGGCTATTGCTTTGTCAACAAACGATGCCAAGGTCGTTGCCAAGTTCTTGTATAAGCATATTTTTACCCGATTTGGTGCCCCTAGAGTTATTATTCATGATGAGGGTACAGATTTTAAATGAAATTTAATTTCCAAGGATTTATACAGGTATGGAATTTAACAAAGGATTGCCACGGCATACCATTCCCAAACGAATGGACAAGAAGAGATTTCAAACAAGGAGATTAAGAATAATTTAGAGAAGACTG
Organism: Hibiscus mutabilis; assembly: GCA_019671005.1. NCBI lineage: Eukaryota > Viridiplantae > Streptophyta > Magnoliopsida > Malvales > Malvaceae > Hibiscus > Hibiscus mutabilis. Next base: position 49,468,018 of record CM033711.1, read on the forward strand.
TGAATCCAAAAAGGAAAGACTGGTCCTTGAGACTAGATGATTCCTTGTGGGCTTATAGGACAACTTTTAAAACTCCTTTGGGAACCTCCCTATTCAGACTCATTTTTGGGAAGGCATGCCACCTACCAGTGGAGATGGAACACCGAGCCTATTGGGCAATAAAAATGCTTGACATGGCATGAAAGGCTACGAGAGAAAAGAGGTTATTAGACTTAAATGAGTTAAAGGAGTTTAGAACACGTGCTTACGAGAATTCTAGACTATAGAAGGAAAGGACAAAATGATGGCATGACAAGAGGATATTGTCAAGGCAATTCTAGGTAGGCCAACATGTTTTTTTTATTTAACTCGAGGCTAAAGTTGTTTCCAAGAAAGTCAAGTCTAGATTGTCGAGACTTTCGAAGGTGTGAAGCCTTATGCTCATGGAGCAGTAGATATTAAATATTTAAAGATGGGAAAATTTTCAAGGTAAACAGCCAAAGATTGAAACACTACTTGGAAGGCACTTAAAAGGATGCCAAGGAGGTTATCCTCCTAGCCGAGGTTCCATGAACATCATCATCATTGTTTGATTTTTGTATATTGTAGGTTAGATGTTTTTCATTTTTAGTATTTTTTTTGTTTTTTCTTTCTTTTAATTTTTCTTTTGCTGTGTTGAAAGGTTTTTCTTGAGTAAGTGCAAGTTTTGTGTGCTAGGCAGAATGCCATGGCAAGGGCTTGGCATAAGGCGATTGGAGACGTGAAGAAGGAAATTTACCCTAGCCACCCAATGCTTGATAAAGAACGACCCATGAAAGATTGAAAGTTCTTGCTAAGTATCAAATTTTACCCTAGCCGCCCAAAGTGATAAATTGAATAGATCCACAAGAAACACGAAGAAAACTTCGCCTAAAGAACATATTTCCATGAGAAAAATTTTGAGATCAAGAACGAACTAAATTTGAGATTCACACGGGAGTTCATGGTGGTGGTGACTAAGCACAAGTGGGAGTTGTTTTGCCAACAAACGAGAGAAGTTTACTCCAACATTGTTCAAGAATTTTATGCTCATCTCACAACCAAAGATTCACCCCTTTTGATGAGACGAGGTACGTATGTGCGATTTGATGAAGGGTATATTAATGCCATTTTTGAGTTGGATGGTGCCAAGGATGAACATCTAGAGTTTGCTGACTCAATGAATGCTGCTAAGAGAAAAAGCTTTTGATGGATTTATGTGAGCTGATGCCAACAACCCACAATGAAATTGTCTCAGAAGAAAGGTTGGCACTATTGCACTCCATCATTGTGGGCCGCAAGATCAACGTTGACTGACTCATCATCGAGGAAACCTATAAGTGCGCTGGTAAGATTAATGGTAGTTTGATTTCTAATATTTGTATGAAGCATGGTGTGACAAAGATCGATTCGGACAAGGTCTTAGAAACCAAGGGAAAAAAGTCACGCCTGCCATGTGGAGGCAACTCACTGCCATCAAGTCAAAGGACAAAGGCAAGGGAAAGGCAACAAAGCCAACACCCAAGACCAATGTTCGAATGCAGAGCCTAACACTCCTATGCTAGCTAGTTTAGTGGCAATGCTTTCCTAGATTTACTAACGCCAGGAGATCATTCTCCAGATGTTAGAGAAAGCTGAAGAGTAGAACATCAAGCTCTGACATTATACCCATTCTAAGGGGAATGCCATCAGGAAGACTATTGAAGGAATATCCCTAGGTGTCTTGGAAGCCATCCCCGAGCTCCCCACTAATATTTTTGCCAACGATGACATTCCAGCCAGTCCTCATTTAGTCTATACTCTGACACAATATGATGCCATTGTGACAGTATCTCTTGTTCAATTGAGTCTGTCAAGACAGAAACACTGCCAGAATCAGAAGAATAAATCCAAGAAAAACCTACCGCAACGCCTATTGCACCTACCTCCTCTGCTGCCACTGGTTCTCCTGCCTCCTGGGATCCAGTAAAGTCAAGGAAGTCCTCTATGACATTGGAGCTTCTAGTGCCGCCTCAAATCCCAGCATGACAAGAACAAAGCGTAAGGCTCCTGATCGTGGGAGCTTTGTCAAGAGAAAGACCCGTGTCAAATGTGAAGAACCCTCCAAAAGGGAATCCTCTTCCCTTAAAACTTATTGCATTCATTTTTATTCATTTGTTCATGCATTTTATTTTTCATATGTTTGTATATATCTACATGCATTGAGGACAATGCACACCTTTGGTTTGGGGTGTGTTTTGCCTCACATCTATTTCCATGCCATGCATTCATGTTTATATTTCTGTTTACATTCAGTTGCCATGCCATGTAGATTGGGTTTAAGCATGCATACCAAACCACAAATTTTTTTTGCCTCGATCAAATTTTGAAAGAATGCTTACTTGTTGCTAGTTTTAGTATAGTTTGTTTAGAATATTCTGCCCAATGGTGGAATTTGAAATCCTTAGTTTGCCTATGTCAGTAGAATAGTAATGCCAAGACTGCTTGGCAATTGCTCTCTTGTTTAGGGAATTGAACTTTCACTTAACACGAAGTATGCATCTAGTTCCCAAACAAACTTAGAATTATTGAAACTAAACTCAGAATATATATATATATATATATTGATGCTAGGGTACAAGAAATTAATAAGGCAACAATGTTTTGCCAAGGCAAGAAAAAAATGTAAAACTCTCCTCTACCTTAGGGATAATAAGTAACTTGGGGCTTCGTGGTTTGCTCCTTTCTAGTTCTCAAGTCAAAAACTTGGGGCTTCGTGGTTTGCCAGATTCTGCTTGCCAGCACTTGTTGGCATTCCAACCAAATTTTTGTCGAGGTACTATTTTCATATTTTTGTTTTTAAGTTCACTTGCATTACTTGAGGACAAGCAATGAGCTAGGTTTGGGGAGTGTTAACTCCTAAAAAGTACTAATTTTTAAGCATATTTTACAATTCTTTTGTTTGTATTTAGGTTTTCATGTTTTCATTTAGTTGTTAAATTCATGCATTTGCATAAAGAGTTAGGGAAATAAGGAATTTTAGTGCTTTACCAGTGTGAATGGCTTCTTTGTTGGCATTAATACAGGCTTGGCAGTACAATGCAGTAGCAGAAGTAGGGAATGTCGAAGAGAATGTCGAGTTGTAGTTGGCAAAGTTGGACTAGAGATTGCCAAGCTCGACTAGCATAGAAGTTAAGTTTGATGCCCGGTTAAGTAGCTGTTGGACCTTGTACACGTCAGCCCTAGGATTCAAATTTGGATAAGAAGATCACGCGTCTTATCCCTTGCACATTCAAATTTCAAACTCAAAGGCTTATCATATGGTTTCCATCAAGCCTATTTAACGACATCAAGCAAGCACTTGAGAATGACGGATTGGAGAGGGGAGGCAGCATTGTACTGAACCGAAAGGGAACATGGTTCTACCATCTAAAGACCAAGAGCTTGGAGCCATTGAAGGGCTGCATCGACGAACCTCCTTCTTTTCTATTCTCTTAGTTTTTATTTGTTTTTATTTCTTTAAATGATGATATGGAGAAATGATGATGTTTTGTGGATGGACTCCCAAACGATGAACTAAACTTTTACATTTGGTTGGGAGATGTTTGCGTTTAACGCTAGTTTTATATTTGGTTTTTAATAATTCAAATGCCTTGGCATTGTTTTTTCTATCTGCCATGTACTTCACTTTTCTAAATTCTCTGCCATGCGACTGAAAGCATTGTTTGCTTATTACACCTTAATATCTTAACAAACTTGAAAGGTAACGATTAGTTTCCAGATACTAAGGAGAGAAGCTTCGAAAGAAGATGTTCAAGTATATGAGCTTACTTCTGAAGTGAATCTACCCTTTAGCAATATAGATTGAAACTTAATCAAATTAATTAATGAAAAACTTCACTATAGACATATAGGGGTTTAATATGGTTAATTTCAGACATTGCCATCGATAAAGGTAATGCCCTCTTTGAATCTGCTCGGCAATAATTCCAAGGCAAGGCGTTATTAATAGTTGGCATAGATGGCGTTAAAACCATGCATCCATTGCAAACGCTCATCAGTCATTTGAAAACTCTTCTTGCCAACATTGTTTTATTTTCATTGCATTTCTTTAAGTCACCTTTTAAAACAAACTTCAAATCAATCCAACATTTTTCCCTTAACAAGTAAATAATTAAAACAATCAAACTCTCGGTCAATTCATGTTGATTCGATGCTTAGCTTACTGCTGTATTACTTACTGGACGTGTTTACTTGCATGCAAAAGACTAAATCTTGGCATTTTTTCATATACGTTCACTACAATTTCATTCTTTTACCAAGCGTTAGCATAGCCGGCAGGTTGCTCCACCATGTGAACCACAGTGTTTGAGGGGTAATTGCTTAGAAATCTCCCGCTGGAGGATTTATACATCATAACCGTTGAGGGGTAGTAGTACCATCTTCGGTTCGAGGATGTATGTGTATGTGGTCGAAGGAGCCACTTGGGAAATCTATGTATCCATTGTGTTTTCTTTAAACGAAAAGGTTTGGTTTTGGGTCACTCTAATGCCAATATATGAAATACTGTATCTTTATGAATGGATTATGTTGTATAATGTGATTTATACATGTTGTTCTCCTTAAGCTTTGCTATTGGAAGAATAAGCATGTGAAAGCTTAAGTTGAGGTTTGCTAAAAGTTTTATGCTAGAGATCTATGATACATGTTAGAATATGTTCATATGCATATTTTGAAATGATAGAAGAAGCATGATGTAACACTCCAAAAATAGGGTTGGATTTTTAGCGATTCAACTACGTCGGTTTGAATCGGATTGGCCAAATTGAGTAGTTTCGGGGATTTAATATTTTAAAATATGAGTGGTGGAAATTAAAATGAGTTGAGGGTCTGAAAATGGTTATAAATATTATCAAGTAATTTGGTAATTTAATTGAGGGTTTAATAAATCTAATGAAGTGGAATTGCATTTTAGTGACTAAATTGTAAAATACGCAAAACTATGTTAGTGACTATTTTGTAAATGGGCCAATACTAAGAATCCTTGGAGAGTTATATTTTCCAAATGTTTTAATTTGAAAATATCCTCCTTAATTGAGTAGGGATTGACGATTAATTGTTTTTCCTAAGTCATTTTACAATTGTTTGGATTTTCCCTCATTTTCTCTCCTTATTTTCCCTCACTTTCTATTTCAACTTCCAAACAAGAGTCTCCAAATTCTTTACTGACTTTCAATGGATAATTTATCACTTGATTCTACATTTATTTCTTAACAAAACCTTACAATATTTTCTCAAGGATTTCATCTATTTCACAAGTTAAGTTACAAGAAAATATTGACAATTTTGGTGGAAGCTTCTTCAAAGGTGAATTTCTTTTCCTCTCTTTAAACTAAGGTTCTTTATTGATATTTCCTAGTAGTTGTCTGATTATCGATTGATATTAACATGGTTTTGCGTTGAATTTCAAGATTTTATCTATTAATGGTAATTTTGATGATTTGCTTAAAGATTTGTTTAACTTGATGAAACATGGTGATTTTAATTGGGTAAATACATGTTTTAATAAGGTAATCATAATGTGAAATGAGATTTTGGGAATGAATCCCGAAACTACTAGATTGGCTAATTGTTAGAGGTGTTTTTAGTGGTTTTTGGGGTTGTTCTATGTGTTTTTGAGTTGCTAGAGGTATAATGATGTTTGAAAGGTGTTTTTGGGTATGTTTTGATGTGGTTTGAATGTTAAAATTTTTGGTTTGAGGTTAGGAGTTGGTGGAGCAAAGTTTGGTGATGATTTTGGTAGTTTTGACTAATTTTTTTAGGGTTTGTGTTAAGGATGCAGGGGATCTTTGTTTAGCAACAAGTTGAACGTATAATGATGCATTTTCCCTCAATTTTTATGTGATTAAAATAAGGGATGATCAAGGCAAGGTTGCCTAGTTGCGTACGTTGCTTATTGATGGCTCGATTCGCGTTGGCGATCAAGGCGAGGCGTAGCGGTGAGTGTTTAAATGCGTTAAAACTATTTTAAAGGTCTGATCAATGGATCATGGAGGTTTATCTATTGCCTAACAAGATTAACTAAGCTCAAGCGTAAGTTGTTCTTACCTTGTTTGAATATTGACTTTGAGATGAGCTTGCAGATTTCATGTAGGTTTAAACACGATTTTATTTACATGTTTTGGTTTTGAACATGGTTTGATTTACCTACTGTAAATGAATTGTTTTAAATTAATATGAAATGATTATCAAGGTATTTGAATGATTTTTAGCATTGGGATTTGTTCTTAAAAGGAATGTGTTGTTGCCTTGGGCAATGAGATTTTGCATATGAATTGGTTTATAAAATGCTTTGGAAAATAGTAAGTAAATGTATTTTAAAATGATATATTGGCTATGCGACATGTTGAGAAAGTGTTGGATATAGGTTGCTAAACATAGAATTAAAGTGCACTATAATATATAAAACCGATCCTGCCATATTCCTTAAGGAAAAGTGGTTTAACTATGCTACTAGGACTATTGGGTTATCACTTGGGTATGCGGTTTAACTAGGCAGCCCATTGTGATGGTATCTTGTATTTTAACTAGGCAAGGTATGATATTTGGTGAGGTGAGCCCACCGTGAGAAATTCATGTATCTGTACATGTATGGATAGAGGTATTACTTTCCAAGAATAGAAGTGAGTCTATCCGAGTAACTTTAAATGTCAATATATGAGAATATATGTGATAAAAGAGTTTATAAATGATTTGATGCATATGATTGTTATGCATGATTTGTTGTGGAAACAAATGAGATGATGCTTGGGTGTTAAAGCATGTTTTAAAAATAAGATGGTTTATAGTTTTCAAATGGTTTCAATCATATATGAAATTCTTGGGAAGTAAGAATGATATGGTAACAAAAGGCTTAATGTTTTTAAAGTGGTTTCAAATCGCATCAATGTTGATTATGAGCATCATCACTAAGCATTTGTGTTTACGCTCTCTTTTCTTTCCATTGATGCAAAACAATAGGGTCGAGGGGCAACATTGGTTTGGTTACGGAAGTCCAACATCAAGACATTTGCTTAAGTATAAAACTCCATTTTAAATTCGGTTAATAAGGAAATGTGTTTACCATGTTTTGGGGGGTTTTTAATATGGATATTTGGGTTGTTTGCGATGGTTTATTCACTGTGACCTATTGATCTTGGAGTTTGGTTTTGAGACATGGTTTGTTGATGCCTTGCAAGCATGATACTATGCCTTGTGTTTCCCTTTAGTTGCATAATTGCTTATTATTCTTTTGACCATGTTTTTGTGATGCCATCTTATGCTAACAGATGATAGAAGAGTGTTGATGCCATGCCTATTATGAGATACGCCTTGAGTCTCTTTTTGAATGTTTAGTTTGTTGAAGTATAGGAAGCATGCCTCTAGAAATGTGATTGAAGTACCTCTTCATGTATTGATCATGTTACTTTGTGTTTATAGCATGATTTGATTCTTGGATTAGTTGTTTGTATGATTATGTTGAGTTAAGGCATGTATGAATCCATATTCGAATGAAAAAATAAAAAAATGGAAATTCCAGGTCTAGGCGCATCGGTACAGGTAGAGGTGTATTGATACGGGTAAGTGTATTTTTGGCCTGCGTATAGGTACGTGTAGAGTTGTATCATACGGTTTTGAGCTACTAAAATTGTGGGAAAATGTTTTGTAACCTGCGTACCGGTACACTTAGGGGTCATATCGATATGCCCCCATGTATTTGTACACTTTGAGACCGTATATGTATATATGGTTGTTATGTTAGTTGTTATTGATATTAAAGGTTTTAAATTCTTCCATTTTAGTCCCTAATTGTTATGCATGCAATTAATGAAGTTCAGATGGTCGTTTTAAGCTAAAATATAACATGTGAGCATAAATATGACTAATTAAGGATTGGTCACTTCAAAATGGATTAAGTCCTTGCATTTTTCCATAATTGCAATTTGGTCCCTAAATTGTAATTGCGTGCAATTGGATGTCGATTCGACACCCAATTGAGTTGAGTTTTCACCTAATGCCACTATGCACACCATAGGTTATAATCTTGCATCTAGATAAGATAAAAAGAAAAAAATGTATTAATTTGAGTTAAATCTTTACGAGTTTGTTTCGGCAAACCCAATGTATCTAGCTTGGTTTAGTTTGGTGTCTACACCGGGTCGAGGGGGTTACACATGAGATGTTTTGGCCTGGTATACATTACATGTTTTAAAACAAATGGTTTTAGTGCATTGACGCGTGTTTTTGGGTAACCCTCACTAGGTATTTTATGCTTACTCTCTCTTTTCTCATCAATGCAGATAAGTAAGCTTTCGGGGCAACGAACAAGCAAGAAAGAATCCAAGGGTTGAGCTAATTTCAAGTATGATTTTGTAAATACTTAGTAGTAATAAAGGGAATGTGACCAAGTTGTAACTGGGAGGGTTGTTTTGGTACTCCCTATTTTGGACATGTTCTATTTGGTAATTTGGATTTGTGACTTTGTTTATGTTTCAATTTGGGGGCTTTGGGAAGATTTAAGTATGTGGGGCAGATATCATGCCTACAGGTCTACCTTATTGATCGGCTTTTCTTTCTTGATGCCTATGCTACGTTATCTTCATGGAAATTGTTAAACTTGAGTTGGTATATTGTTTATTCGATGTTTGAAGCTTGCTTGATTGAGCCTAAGAGTCATATGTTTGACCAAGAGGTCATTACAGGCCCAGTCGTAACGGTACATGTCTCTAGGTTTTGGTACGCGTGGTCTAATTTGGTACGCCCCTTTGAAAATTACATCAGGTGTCGGTACTCGGGCAAACACATCGGCACGCATTTTAGATACTAGAATTCCTTGTTTTACAAATGGACCACTTGTATTGGTACGAGGGGAACTATACCGATACCCCTTTGGAAACGATATCGTATCAATACGGGGTAGAAGTGTCTGATATTGAGGTTGTTATTCATATGCCAATGGATGTGGAGTATGATGTCAAAGATGATGAAGAACACGTTGCACCATGTAACGTTACAGGAGCATGCAATAGCTATACTTCTATTACTCATTACTAACTATCATCCCACTTCACAACACTTGATATGGAAGGGTTCAACAATCTGAAATTTCTTGTATTCCCATATTTGGAACAATACAATAAACGCAATGATGGTGAATTGACAGTTGAAATGACCTTTAAGACAAAAAATAACTTGTCGAGGCAGCGATTAAGAATTACAACATACGCCTCTTAATTATGTCGATAGTGAAGAAAACTAATGCGGACAAATATATTACTAAATACCTTAACAATTCTCAATGATGTAATTGGAGGGTTTGTGTATCATGAAGTAAGAGGTTGAACAACCTATGGTAGATAACAAAATACAACTAACCTCAAACATGCTCTATGGGCAGTCTTACTCAAAATCATCCTAACTTGGATGTCCACGTGATTTGTGATTTCATCCTTCCATTCGTCAAAGCAAGTCCACGTGTAAGTATTCCAACAGGTTTAGCCTCAGTTAAATCTTAGTACAACTATACAGTTAAATACCCAAAAGCATGACATGGAAGAAATTGTGCCATACAAAAATTGTTTGGTCAGTGGAAGGGTCGTAAAAGGAGTTAAGAATGTGGATATAGATGATGGAGAAATACATAGTAGGAAAGGTTGTGATGCTCGAAAGCATACTTCAATGATCGTGTCGTACGAGGTGTGTGCTAATTCTACTAGTTTTTTTGGATATTTCTGTAGTGCATTAATGCATTCTGCTACTATAAGCCAATGGTCTAGATCGATGGCACCTAGTTGTATGGAAAATACACCCAGACTTTTGCTTTTGGTGATTGTACAAGACGACAATAGGAAAACTATTATCATAGCCTTTGCAATAGTTGAAAAATTAAGATATTAACTCTTGGGAATTTTTCCTCCCCGACTTACGCACACATGTTCTACGTGATAGAGATTATGAGATATGTGTTGATTCCAAGAGAATAGTAGGGATTAAATATGCAATCCAGGTTATGAGCTCATATTGGCAACCTCCCCAAATATATCATTGGTACTGTTTATGCCACATTGCTCCCAATTAATATCAGAAGTATAGGAATGACAATGAACGTCCAATGGTTCTTTTTGTAAGTGTACGTATTTCACTCTTTACAATGTTATTTATCATCATGTTTATTATTTCTCATTAACTATTCCATGTTTTATTGAATAGGCTACGCATGTCAAGTAGAGGTTTTTGAGGAGATGCTTGAAGAACTGAGATGCATAAATGAACATGGCTACGATACCTTTTTGATAACCAAGGGAAAATGGCTTCAAGCATTTGATTGGGGTTAGAGATATGATCATATGCAACAAACTTGTCTAAGGTGATCAATTCATCTTTGAAGGGAACACGTCATTTGCCTATCACTTATGTTGTCAAAGCAACATATTGTTGATTGGGTACCCTTTTTGCAACCTACAAAAACAAGCAGCCAACTGGATAGCAGGTAGTCATACTTTCCACCTAGATCTCTGCGAAAAATTTCAACCATATAATTTTCATTCAAATGTGATGATTGAGATATGCTTTTCTCGTCAACAATATTTATTTTGCGTTACGAAATATTTCAGACCGCTTGAAGGCATAGAGAAAAACTCATCTATGGTTAATCTACGGGAAAATTTGTGCAATTGCAAAATCTTTCAAACATATAAATACTCATGTGTGCACGACATTGCTGCATGTTCGTCTGTTCGGGTTGATTACACGATACTCATTGATCCAGTCTACTTCTTTCGAACCATATTCAAGGTTTATTAATACGAGTTCCCTCTGATTGGAATTGAACCTGATCGGTATATAGTTGACAACGAACCTACAATACAGCTAGATCTTGCACTACGACTAGATCAAAAGGTCATCCAAATTCAACTTGGATTCACTGTGCTAAGGATATGGTTCCTTGAGGAAGAACTAGACAACCTAAACGATGAACTATTTGTAGGACACAATAAGAATCGTAATGAAGAATCATAATTTTCATTGTATATATCTGAAATGAATTAAAAATTATAGACGAAATGAATTAAGTTATGATAAATATTTGGTGTTTTGAAATGTAAGTATCAATATATTGTGCTTGTTTCAAATGTAAGTGAATATTTTGAAAGATCCTCAAAAATTTTAGAAATTTATAATATGGTCTGTAACTTGTAAAACTTTATAATATAGTCCTAAAGGCATGACTATATCAAATGCACTTGCGAAATTAAAATAAATACATACCTAAAATAATACACATAAGTAATTGCAGTTGTAAAATTAAAATAAACACATCCCTAGAAGAAAATACATCCCTAAAGTTTTGAGTTTTTGAATTTTAGTCAATAAATTCTACAGTTGTGTGTTAAAGTTAAAGTTAAAATTAGGATCTTGCTCGCAATATATAACACTAAATGAAGAATTTTTAGAAATTTCATTTTAGTCCTTAAACTTTGAAATTTTATAATTTGGTCTTTAGACCTATGTTGTAGACTATGTTCATATATAAGTTATAAGGGCTTAAAATTACTAGCATTATTACTTTAATAGAATTTCTTAGTGAAGTCCCTTAAATTTTGAGAAATTTACACTTTAATAAAAACTTCCAAAGTGATCCTTACTATAATACACACCAATTTTAATCCATTTCTCATATTATCATGTAAATACATAGCAAATTTAATTCATTTATCATATTAAAAAAGTATTACAGTAAAGAATGAAATAATGCACTTGTCACGACCTAACTTTTCCAATTTCTCTACGTGAATGAGCGGTCGGATCAAGATGTGAGTTCCCTTTGGTTGCAACTTCAACATTTTAGTTGCAGCATATATAATATCACAGGATGATATTTTAGAGAGCAATAATGCGGTGAGGAGAGCTTTGTGTAACTAATTTAAATGTGGGATACTGGTTATCCGGTTTTGATGATAAATTTTGTAGCCTAGTTGTCTGACCTTTCATTAATTGTAAGTGGTTTAGTTCTTGCTACAATAAAGTCAACCAAAATGGTATTTGCAGAACCAAAGCCCCATTTCGAGCTGCGAGTAGCCTCGACAGCTGCATAGATTAAATTTAGGAGCCTTGCACGATCAACAAAGTTTTTTATTTGAAGGCTATTACTTCATATGCAGAAGATGAGGATGCAAAGGCTTCTAAAGATATTGCTACACTGAAAGTTTTGCAGCGCAATGCGGTAAGGAGAGCTTCATGTAAGTGATTGAAATAAATATGTCACACCTTTGAAAGAAATCTATTTCTTTTAGAGAAACTTTTATCGGAAAATAAAACTACATCGAATTTTATATGGAATGATAGTTATGGTATGGCTAAGAATTTTTGTTTCACATTCATTCGTCACCACCGGGTTACTTTGGAAAAAAATTTATAGACAAGGAAAATACATCATCTCGCACCGCATGTAATGCGAGTTTTAGAGGTGGCAAACGAGTCATTCAAATCGGGTTCGGTTCGGCTCATTTCGCTTCGCGTCAGGTTTGGTTTTGACCATATTTAGTTTCAGTTTAGTTCAGGTCGGATCTGGTCTGGTTTGGTTTTAATTCGGGTCTATATTTATTCAGGTCGGTTATCAGTCTGCATCGGGTCACATCGGTTTGGTTAATTTTCGAGTCAAGTAATTTTGAGTTGGTTGATTTCAAGTCGGGTTAAGATCGGTTCAATAGGAGATCAATATGTTTCAGTCAAGTTTTCAGGCCGGATCAGTTTTTTAAACTCATATATGGCTTTATAAAGCCAATATATTTGACTTTTTGGTGAGATGTGCGACGATACACATCAAATCTTTCATTATTTCTTTTAATATCTTTTCTTTATTTTATGTTGCCTTCGGTTCTGGTTACTTTTGGTTCAGATGAAATCGGTTCGAGTCTATTTGGATCAGTTGAAAATCGGATTGGGTCCGTTATGTTCGGTTGAAAAATCAATTCGGGTCCATATCAGTTCAACTAAAAATCGGGTCAGTTTCAATTTGATTCAGTTTGTTTCGGGTTTCGGATCAAGTTTGCACCATCCTATTCGGGTCGATATTAGGTCTCAGATCGGGTAAAATTAGTTCGGGTCTCGGGTCAGTTTGCCACCTCTAGCGACTTTCAATGGTCATGTCATTCTCCTAAAAAAATTTAGACGGTGTAGGGGTAAAATGACCACCGTAACTTGCCTTGCATGGTAGGCGAATTACATGGAACTCGTGTTGCATGCAACACGAGTTATAGTCTGGTCTTTCAATTGGGATAAGACGTGTGTGTCTATTATTGAGTTTGAAGGTAGTTGCTTTGTGACTAGAAGAATTAGAATGAACAAATAGAAATTTAAGTTTGAAACGTTTGACATATTGTTTGGTTGATAGTGGATATTTGAATGAATTGCTAAATTGCCTCTTGATTCTTGTTTGTTTTTCTTATTGAAATGTATATAGGTAGAATGGATTGTGAGTGTCCTGCTTTTATATGCTAAAGCTGGTACACATAGAAAAGAATGTGATATATTGGGTGTAATAGGTATAAAATCGAATTGTTGGCCTAGAAGTATGATGGAATTATGAAACTGTTTTGATGAGAATCTTGAGCACCTTCATTTGAGCTATTTCGTTGTCTTTAAATTGAGTAGTTACATTGAAAATGTAGCTATTATAGATGAGTAACAAAATTGCCCTTCTACTGGAGTGAAAAATCGGGACTATTTTGATGTTTTGAATTATGTGATTGTTTGCTAAATTAATTGATGGGAACTATAATACTCTTAGGGCTGTTTTACTTCAAGGAAAATGATTAATGCAATGCTGCCCTGTTTTGGCGATTTGAACATATGCTAAATTGGAAGAATAAGAGTATAACGAATTGGAAAATCGTTAAATAAAAACTGATGTAAGATCCTTGAATTAATTGTTTCTGCGTTTGAAGGTCTCCAAGATAAAGAGACTAGTTGTTAATTATGAAATTGAATGGAATTGGAAATTTGATCAATCGAACTTTATGGCTAATAAGAATTATGATGTTATATGTTAGAAAATCAAGAGGATATGGAAGGAAAAAGGGCACTCGTAGATCCAAACAACGATAAGAAAAAGGGGATTGTGATACGAGAACATCAATAGCTTGGAAACTACTGTAAGTGTAACCTAGATTGTACGTATGAGTGTTGCTGCCCTATTGTAGTTATACTATGCTAATACATTAAAGAAAATGCATTACGTGCCAACTCAATTGAGTTACAATCGAATGCTTGTCAAGGCAAGTATCCTTGAGGTAAACTACATTAGTTATACTATTTGATCTAGTTACACTTTGCTAGTAATTGTGAATTAGTAGAATAAATAAGTTGAATGATTGACTAATTGGAATAAGGCACCTAATGCCTCTTGAATTGATCGAAAACAACTTAAATAAGAAAGACTTGAATCGAATTAGTTAGACACATTTGGCATGCCATAGAGTCTGTCGAGCTCGCTAGTTAGGACTACGGTCCCTTGTTGTTGAGATCGAGTGATATTTTAGTACCTTTGGTACTCTTGTTCAAAGTTAATATCAAATCGACACCTTGAGTGGCCTTGAAATGGTACTATGAATACCCTTGTTAATGTTATCTTTATGCTGGATTCGAGTGTCTATTAATTATCGATCAAGGCTCAAGATAATCTAACAAGTATAATAAGTATCTACCCACTACAACTTATGTAAAGAAATTGTGTTGCTTGGATATTGGATTGAATAGATCCCTTGAGTTGGTTATAGTTTATATAACTCTTGTAAGGAATGGTTTTAGACTCGATCATCGAAAATCTTAGACAGTAGAAACAAAATTTACATGTTTACAAGTTATGAACATTCTTGTAATAGTATCTTGACTCGATTGAGTTGCTTGAGACTTTGGTTCTCATAGTTATGTGGATATGCTTGCTTGTAATCGAATTTTGAAACACTTGAATTGTTCGAGCACTACAAAAGATTAGACTAGTAATAGTTTATTTGTTGCATACATGTCATCATTCTTGAACTCATTGATTCTTTCAAATGTGTTTCAAGTTAGCTTGATACTAGTAGATTGAAACCAAGGAGTACAACAAGACCACAAGGGATATAAGTATATGTTTCTTTTATCTTATTTGACTCCTAGGATGGTGGCACTTGTTTGACTAGTATGGTTGGTTGTGTCCTTGGCATGTAATTAAAGTGATGTTATATTTTGTAGAGGCATGTATATATGTATAAAACTACTTTTGGCTTTATCATGATTTAGTCGATGCATGCCTTGGTATGTAATGGTTGTTTGAGTTTTGGTTGAAAGGATATAAGGTTATAATGCTAATTTAAATTCTCTGTTGTTGGGCTGAGGTAAATGAGACTTAAGTTACTGTTGTTCACCATCTGTGAATTATTGAATGCTTGAATTTATTCATATACTTATACATAATTGACTTCTTCAAACTAGAAACTAGAATAGCATATTTGGCCAAATAGCTAATCAGCTTGGTTATAATTCCTTATTGTTATGTGATTCTAAAATCAATTGAACCAGGTATTATCACATTAAGTACCAATTCATGCCTTTCTGTGTATGATTTGTTTGGGTTAAGGCCGAAATGCATCTAGACTTGATGATTTTCGCATATTAAGATACCTCTACTTGTTTGTTTCGAATGTACTAGGAAGCTAAGCATCTAGATTTTGTTTGTTCAACTTCTAACTTGGATAACAAGTTAGCTTGATTGTAATCACTTAACCTTTTAAACCTAATTTACTACTAAACCGGGTAGGGGATGTTATAATTTGGTAATTAGAGCTAAGGTTTAGTCGGTCCTAGGACTAAACTAGTTTCGATTATATCTTTAGTTAAATTTGTGCAACCTAGGAGTCATTTGTAAATTACTTGTGATCTTGCTTAATTGAAACCTCCCTTGAATTCTTTTGATATTATTAGATGTCAGAAAAACATCTACGAAGGGACAAAGATAGTCCTGCGGCTTCCTCAAATGAAGGGGGAAGTGTACGAATGAATCAAGAGCAGTAGGACCCTCAAAAACCTGCTGAACCTCGAATCGAAGTACCTCAAATTAACCCAATCTAGAAAAAATGCTTCTTGAGCATGACCAAAATGTTTAATTAGTTTGTAGTTTCCCTAAAACAGAACACCTCTCCTGCACCTGTGGCAGGACCAAGTAAAACACCTATTGAGAATCTGGCTTCATATCGAGCCTATACCTTCTCGGGAAATAATGATGAGAACCCCAAAGTAGCCGAGTACTGGCTATAAACCACAACTAGAATTTTAACCAAGCATCTCCAGTGTTCAGATGAATACAAACTTGAATGTGCTTTGGCCCTGTTAGCTTATGAAGCCTTGAATTGGTTGAAAACCATAATCTTAACTTCTCCAGCACTCTCTATTAACTGGGAATTCTTCCTCAAGGAATTCCGTAAGAAATACATCAGTGAGCAGTATTTGGCAAAACGAAGAAGACGTTTCTTGTATCTCAAGCAAGGGAACAAGCCTATTGAGGAATATGTAAATGAGTTTTGTAAATATTGTAAGTATGGATCGAAATAAATAAAGAAGGAAGAAGACAAATGCCGTATGTTCATAAACGGGTTAAATGATGATCTGAGCCTAATGTTTACGGCACTTGAGATCACTAAATTTCAAGAGTTGGTGAATCGAGTGGTTGCCACTGAATCGAAGTTGAAAGCTTCTGACAAAAGAAAGAAAAGCTACACTAGAAAGGATAAAAGACAAAGAAATGACAATAAATCTTCTTGGCCTTCTAAAAAACCAAAACATCAAGGACCAAACTTTTCAAGCCATTCCTCTCCTACAATAAGTAACTATTTGTCTAAACCTCAAATTGTGATTAAGACATCAGTACCAAGCGTCTCGATAAATAGTTCGGGGAACTCTGGCAGAGAAACTAAATCCCTACTTTTGTAAGTTATGCCATAATTATCATACAGGACTTTGCAGAAAGCTAAATAATGCCTGCTTCCAGTGTGGTGGGCTATACCACTCTATTAAAGATTTTCCACAAGGTTCGAACAAAACCCTTGCTAAAACATCTTCTCAGGCCAATTCGAACCATCTGTTCAAGGGAAAGGGAGCAAAACAAGATCACTCTAGAAATACTGGAAGAAATCAAAATCAACATCCAACTTCAACTCACCAAGAGTCTCGAGCTCCTGCTCAGGTCTATCATGTCCGGGGACATGAAGAAGATGACTCTCCTGATGTAATTGCAGGTACTATTAAACTTTACAATCATCATGTATATGCTTTATTTGGTTCGGGATCAACTCACTCCTTTATATGTTCTAAACTAATTGAGAAATTTTATTTGAATCCTGAGCTTTTTGATTGTAATCTAATAGCTACCAACCATTTAGGGGATACAGTTATTGTAAATCAAATGTGTAAAGATTGTTCCTTGTTTATTCAAGGAATTCCTTTCCCTTCAAATTTGTTAGTACTACCCTTTGATGATTTTGACCAAATTTTTGGCTTAGACTGGTTAGACAAACATTAGGCTTGGGTAGATTGTAGCTGGAAAAAACTCTATTTAAATGGGTTAGGAAAGAAATCTATAATTTTGATGGACAAAACCTTGAGGCTACTTTTGCCTCTACATTCGAATTTAATAAAGATCATTCAAGTATGGAACCTATTTTAATTGTGTCAAATTTTCCTAATGTTTTTCCTGAGAAACTTTCGGGCTTACCGCCAATTTGAGAGGTGGAATTCAAGATTAAGGTTTAACCAGGATCTCATCCTGTGTCCATTACTCCCTATAGAATGGCACCAGTTGAATTAAAAGAACTCCATAAACAGTTACAAGAACTATAAGACAAAGGCTTCGTTTGACCAAGCACATCTCCTTGGGGAGCTCCCATTTTGTTTGTCAAAAAGAAGGATGGGTCAATAAGGCTATGTATTGATTATCGCCAACTCAATCAAATCACAATCAAGAATAAGTATCCCCTACCGAGAATCAAAGATTTGTTTGATCAGTTGAGAGATGCAAGTGTATTCTCCAAGATTGATCTCCGATCTGATTACTATCAAATGAGAGTAAAGGAAGCTTACGAAAAATAAAACAACATTTAGGACTCGATATGGTCATTTTGAATTCCTTGTTATGCCTTTTGGCTTGACAAATGCTCGAACTGCCTTCATGGATCTAATGAATCGGGTATTCAAACCCTTCCTTGACAAGTTTGTTGTTGTGTTCATCGACGATATACTCGTTTACTCTAAAAACAAATAAGATAATATCGAACACCTTCGGATAGTGTTATAGACACTACGAGAACATCAACTCTTTTCAAAATTTAGCAAATGTGAGTTCTGGTTACCATAAGTATCCTTTTTAGGCCATGTGATCTCGGCTGATATCATTAAGGTCGACCCAAAGAAAATACAAGCAATTGTCGATTGGCTACCTCCTAAAAGTGTTCGGGAAGTTAGGAGATTCCTCAGTTTAGCCGGGTACTACCGAAGATTTGTGAAGGGGTTTTCTACCTTGGCCCTAGACTTAACTAAATTACTTAGAAAGGAAGAAAGCTTTGTTTGGACCAAAAAATAGCAAAGGAGTTTCAACCAACTCAAACAAGCCCTTAACCATGCCCCGATTTTGATTCAACCATAGCCAAGAAAGGAGTATACAATCTATAGTGATGCCTCTCATCTAGGGCTCGGTTGTGTCCTTATGAAGGATGGTAAGGTTGTGGCCTATGCATCCCAGCAACTTAAGCCACACAAGTCAAAATATATGACTTATGATCTCAAATTGGGTGTATTAGTTTTTGCTCTAAAAGTTTGTTGGTATTACTTATTCGGAGAAAAGTGTCACTTGTTCACAGACCACAAAAGTCTCAAATATATCTTGATGCAAAAAGAGCTGAATCTCCAACAAAAAAGATGGATCGAGTTGTTGAAATAATATGATCTAGTCATAGACTATCATCCCAAAAAAGCCAATGTTGTAGCTGATGCACTCAGCCGCAAACATTTTAGTGGTAAGGGACACTATTCGAACCCTTTAAGCTTTTCATGCTTCGAATTAAACTCGATTCAAGCTGAAATTCTTGATAGAAAATATCCTGATCAATTTCCTTTTTTGTAGTACTGGTGGCTATTAATGCCCATTTTAAGCTCTTGAAGAATTGAAAACTTCTATCAGAAATACAAGTTACGTCCGAGTTAATGAACATGATAAAGGCTTTACAATAAATTGCTCCCGAGCTTCAGAAGTTACTGGAAAGCCTAAAAACTGAAGTTCATTCTGATTTCACCTTGAAGCCAAATGGAATACTATATTTTAAGGACCGATTTTATGTCCCTAATGACAAAAAATTAAGAAAGGCGATAATAACAGAAGCCCATCAAAGTTCGTTTTCAATTCACCTAGGGTCAATTAAGATATACAAAGATCTTAAAGATTTGTATTGGTGGCCGGGAATAAAGAAGGACATTGTTGA
Organism: Hibiscus mutabilis; assembly: GCA_019671005.1. NCBI lineage: Eukaryota > Viridiplantae > Streptophyta > Magnoliopsida > Malvales > Malvaceae > Hibiscus > Hibiscus mutabilis. The sequence goes on from CM033711.1 coordinate 49,487,541, forward strand.
ATTTGTTTCCTGATGTTTATCTTGTCAATGAACTAAAGCTGAACATCAGGTCCCCTCAGGACTTTTACTACCTAATGAACTCCTTAAATGGAAGTGAGAGCATATCAACATGGACCTTGTTAGCGATTTACCCCTGTCACCAAAAAGAAATGATGCAGTATGAGTAATTGTTGATAGACTGACTAAGTCTGCCCATTTTCTACCCATTCAAAAGACTCTAAGTTTAGAACAGTTGGCCAGAACTTACATCCGAAAAGTAATCAGATCGCATGGAATTCCAGTTTATATATTTCAGATAGGTATCCCCGATTTACTTCTAAATTTTGGAAAGCTCTTCATAGAGCCTTGGGGTCAAAAATTAAATGAAGCACTACATTTCATCCTCAATCGGATGGGCAATATGAAATGGTCATTCAAATACTTGAAGACATGCTTTGAGCTTGTATTTTTGAGTTTGGAAAAATCTCTACCTTTGGCAGAATTTGCCTATAACAACAGCTATCAAACCTCTATTCAAATGGCTCTATTTGAAGCTCTCTAGGGTAGAAGGTGCAGAACACCACTGTGTTGGTCAGACTTGGGAGAAAACAAAATGCTGGGACCTGATCTCCTAAAAGAAACTGAAGAAAAAATTAGAATCATTCATGATCGACTAAAAGCAGATTTTGATAGGCAAAAGGCCTATGTTGATAAGAGAATAAGGGAAATTTCTTATGAAGTAGGTGATCGAGTTTTTCTAAAAGTCTATCCATGGAAGAAAGTCCTCAGATTTGGGAAGAAAGGAAAACATAGTCCCCGTTTCATAAGACCATTTGAAGTAGTAGAGAGGAGTTGGTTCTGTAGCTTACAAATTGGCTCTTCCAAGCGAGTTTGATAAAATTCACAATGTTTTCCATGTTTCTATGTCACGTAAGTATAGATCCGATCATTCTCATATCATTGAGCCTGAAGAGATGGAGTTAGACACTAATCTCTCCTATGAAGAAGAGTTGGTTTAGATACTTGATCGTCAGATTAAAAGACTTAGAAACAAAGCGGTGCCCCTAGTAAAAGTACTTTGGAGAAATCATAGACAAGAAGAAGCAACCTGGGAACCTGAGTCTTCTCTGAAAGACCAATACCTCCACTTATTTCTCTCAGGTAAATTCGAGGGCGAATTTCTTTAAGGGGGATTTGTAACATCCCAAAATAGGGTCTAGAAAGATGTGTTAAATTTTGATTTTTGTTAGCTATCATATGTTTTGATTTTTAATTTAGGGGACTAAAGTGAACACTTAAATAACCGAGTGGCCATTTCTTAAAGGACCACTTTGTATGCATTTCTAATTAACATGTTTGCATGCTAAACATTACCTAATTAGAGGAACAAAGCCAAGTGTCCCTTAGGAAAGCTTGGTCATAGAATCGGTGGGCCATCTTCTTCTCCTTTCCTCATTGAACTGAATAGTTAGAGAGAGAGGGAGCTCATGAAAAAATTCCTTAATTTGGTGAGAACAAGGGATCGGTGAAGGAAACATAGGATTTACATATAGGAAATTGTTATATTTCCATCAAGGTAACATTTATGTCTTAGTTCCTTATACATTTGATTGTTGTTGGAAACATGGAATCAATTCGATTGGAATAAGACTTGTGTGTCTATTATTGAGTTTGAAGGTAGTTGCTTTGTGACTAGAAGAATTACAATGAACAAATAGAAATTTAAGTTTGAAATGTTTGACATATTGTTTGGTTGATAGTGGATATTTGAATGAATTTCTAAATTGCCTCTTGATTCTTATTTGTTTTGGTTATTGAAATGTATATAGGTATAATGGATTGTGAGTGTCCTGCTTTTATATGCTAAAGCTGGTACACATAGAAAAGAATGTGATCTATTGGGTATAATAGGTATAAAAATGAATTGTTGGCCTAGAAGTATGATGGAATTATGAAACTGTTTTGATGAGAATCTTGAGTTCCTTCATTTGAGTTGTTTCGTTGTCTTTAAATTGAGTAGTTAAATTGAAAATGAAACTATGTATAGATGAGTAACTAAATTGCCATGCTACTAGAGTGAAAAATCGGGACTGTTTTGATGTTTTGAATTATGTGATTGTTTGCTAAATTAATTGATGGGAACTATAATACTCTTATGGTTGTTTTAGTTCAAGGAAAATGATTAATGCAATGCTGCCCTGTTTTGGCGATTAGAACATATGCTAAATTGGAAGAATAAGAGTATAACAAATGGAAAATTGTTAAATAAAAACTGATGTAAGATCCTTGAATTGATTGTTTCTGGGTTGGAAGGTCTCTAAGATAAAGAGACTAGTTGTTAATTATGAAATTGAATGGAATTGGAAATTTGATCAATCGAACCTTATGGCTAATAAGAATTATGATGTTATATGTTAGAAACTCAAGACGATACGGAAGGAAAAAGGGCACTCGTAGATCCAAACAACGATAGGAAAAAGGGGATTGTGATACGAGAACATCAATAGCTTGGAAACTACTATAAGTGTAACCAAGATTGTATGTATGAGTGTTGCTGCCCTATTATAGTTATACTATGCTAATACATTAAAGAAAATGCATTGCGTGCCAACTCGATTGAGTTACAATCGAATGTTGGTCAAGGTAAGTATCCTTGAGGTAAACTACATTACTTATACTATTTGGTCTAGTTGCACTTTGCTAGTAATTGTGAATTAGTAGAATAAATAAGTTGAATGATTGACTAATTGGAATAAGGATCCTAATGCCTCTTGAATTGACCGAAAACAAATTAAATAAGCAAGACTTGAATCGAGCTAGTTCGACACAATTGGCATGCCATAGAGTCTGTCGAGCTCGCTAGTTAGGACTACGGTCCCTTGTTGTTCATATCGAGTGATCTTTTAGTAACTTTGTTACTCTTGTTCAAAGTTGATATAAAATCGTCACCTTGAGTGTCCTTGAAATGGTACTATGAATACCCTTGTTAATGTTATCTTTATGTTGGATTCGAGTGTCTATTAATTATCAATCAAGGCTCAAGATAATCTAACAAGTATAATAAGTATCTACCTACTACAACTTATGTAAAGAAATTGTGCTGCTTGGATATTGGATTAAATAGATCCCTTGAGTTGGTTATAGTTTATATAACTCCTGTAAGGAATGGTTTTAGACTCGATCATCAAAAATCTTAGACAATAGAAATAAAATTTACATGTTTACAAGTTATGAACATTCTTGTAATAGTATCTTGACTCGATTGAGTTGCTTGAGACTTTGGTTCTCATAGTTATATGGATATGCTTGCTTGGAATCAAATTTTGGAACACTTAAATGTCCTTAAGGACAAATAGCTTTAATTGTTCGAACACTACAAAAGATTAGACTAGTAATAGTTTATTTATTGCATACATGTCATCATTCTTGAACTCATTGATTCTTTCGAATGTGTTTCAGGTTAGCTTGATACTAGTAGATTGAAACCAAGGAGTAAAGCAAGACCACAAGGGATATAAGTATATGTTTCTTTTATCTTATTTGACTCCTAGGATGGTGGCACTTGTTTGACTAATATGGTTGGTTGTGTCCTTGGTATGTAATTAAAGTGATTTTATATTTTGTAGAGGCATGTATATATGTATAAAACTACTTTTGGCTTTATCATGATTTTGTTGATGTATGCCTTGGTATGTAATCATTGTTTGAGTTTTGGTTGAAAGGATATAAGGTTATCATGCTAATTTAAATTCTCAGTTGTTAGGCTGAAGTAAATGAGACTTAAGTTACTGTTGTTCACAATCTACGAATTATTGAATGCTTGAATCTATTCATATATTTATACATAATTGACTCCTTCAAACTAGAATGGTCTAATAGAAACTACAATAGCATATCTGGCCAAATAGCTAATCAGCTTGGTTATAATTCCTTATTGTTATGTGATTCTAGAATCAATTGAACTAGGTATTATCACATTTAGTACCAATTCATGCCTTCACGTTTATGATTTGTTTGGATTAAGGCTGAAATGCATCTAGACTTGATGATTTTCGCATATTAAGATACCACCTCTACTTGTTTGTTTCGAATGTACTAGGAAGCTAAGCATCTAGATTTTGTTTGTTCGACTTCTAACTTGGATAACAAGTTAGCTTGATTGTAATCACTTAACCCTTTAAACCCAATTTACTACTAAACCGGGTAGGGGATGCTATAAGAAAGCTCTAAAACCAAGGAAAAAGATGATAAGATATGAGCTTCCTTTTTCAGGGTAAGAATATATATATATCCTTATCACTTTCCAATTGGGTGTTTATAGGTGTCTTTAATATATTTTCTAGATAAAATTTTGTATAGGATAGTTGTACTAATGGAAAATTCATAATTCTTTAATCTTATCCTCACAACTGTCATTGTGGCGACAATGACTGTTTCATTGCACCCACATCAGGTCCGGGTAAAAGTTGTTGTAATTAACTGGCAGCTCATTGTCCTTTGATCTTATCTTCTTGCTATCTTCATTTGATCTTATCTTTTTAACAGTTGTCAATGTGGCGACAGTCTTAGACGCAATCTAAACAACACCTATGTAGTGACATTGGTATTGCAGGGACATCCCAATATGGCACCATCCCTCGATGTAATTTTGGAAGAATTCATGCAACAAAATTAGCAGCAAAAATGTGATAAATTCAAGGATAATTCAAGAAAGAGTAACTAAGTTAAGAAAATGCAAATGCAAAGATAAAAAATGCTAAAATGTATGCAAAAGATAACCTGATGGGGACAAATTAATCAATAAATTATGTGAAAACACATGTCTTTTAAAGTAACATCACATTGTTAAATCGTTTTCCAAACACCCCTATGAACTATATTGGGTAGCCTTTAAAACGCATAATTCAGAGCATTAGTTTAAAGTATGAAATAATAAAATATACTTTATTTGAAAGATAAGCACATGTATAAATACATTATTAAAAAATTAAGGGAAATAACATTCGAACATGGTTAAAATGTGCTTTTTCATGGAAAAACCATGAGTTTGAACCATTTTTACGTGATTTTCACACAGGTTAGAATGCTTCATATGTGACAATATCTATCTTATTTGAAATATAAGTTTCATTACTACGACACGAAACTTAAAAAACAAGAAAAGATTTTCTCAAACATTGTTAACAGCATGATCAAACATCCTTATAAAATCATGAAATTTCCTTTTTTTTCATGAAAAAAAAAACCATGGGTTTCAAGCATTTTTAACAAGATTTTAACAACGTTTATAATGCCTAATACGTGACAATATCTATCTCATTTGAAAGTTAAGTTTCGGTACTACAATGCGAATGCTAAAAACACTATAATTTTCCTCTAACATCCCTTAAAATCCCTTCGAACATGTCTATCTACTCATGTTCAAGACTTTGGATAAAAAACAACCCGCGTTTAGTTAAAAGTGAGTCCCTTTAATTTAAAAATAATTATTGCGCTAAAAGACACATTATCTGATGTGTCATTTGAAATTTTCGTAGAACTCACAGTTAGGTAACAACGGGTTCCTTTTTCAGATTTAATAATAATGGAATTTGAAAAATTCATCCACGTCGGATGGGACTCGCTTTCAATAGAATGCAGTACTAAACTTGCGAGCAACAGGATGCGAGATCATCCTACTTAGGCTGAAAGGGTTATTTCTCTAAATAATCTAGAATGAGTTATTTACCTAAATAATTACTCCCTCTATCCCACAAATCTTGTCCCTTATTGACTTTTCACGTAATTTTAGGAAGAAAAAGTTTGTGTAACAGATGTGTTGTAAAATAATCAAAATGACAATTGTTATCCTTGAAAAGTTAAAGTTTGTTTTATTGGAAAACTAAAAAGAGAGTAAAAAGGAAATGTATCTAGTAAAAGTAGTTGAGTTTTTCAAAAGGACAATTTAAGTGGGACAATTTTAAAATACAAAAGAGATAAGTTTTATGAGACAAATAGAATATTTAAAAGGGTATATTTAAATAAGGCTAAACTATTGCAATAGTCACTTATATTTTCGATGAGTACAATTTTGGTCACCAATTTTCAAATTCAACTGATAAGGTTACTTACGTTTTCGATCTATAAACTTCTGGTCATTGAGACGTTTAATGCCATTAAACATTAACAGCTTGCTAATCTGGTAGCAAAAAAAAATAAGGGTAAACTACTGCAATAGTCACTTACGTTTAGTCAATGTAAACTTTTGGTCACCGATTTCAAATATTGATCATTTTGGTCACTTACATTTTCGTTGTGTAAACTTCTGGTCACTCGAACATTTTTTTCTGTTACCTTGATAACATGCATGATAATGAAAAAGGGTTTATTTTTTATTTCACCCCTGAATTTTTAAAAGTTCATTTTTTCACCCAAAAAGAAGAAACCTTAATCTCTTTCAAGCCACCAAATTTAAGCTATCACCGTCCATCCGACCTAGCCTCTATCGAGCCCACACCCGACTTCCTAACTCTTCTTCATCTTCCTCCCATCCTCTAGGTGATATTTCCAATGCCCATATCAATTATTCCTCTAAGATCCAAGTCCTTTTTCCTTTTACGCTCTGATTTGTAGTTTACCTTAAATAATTCCATGATGGTGTATAGGATATCTGTAAAAAAAATGAGAGGGATGGATTGTAATGAATATGTAAAAAATAAGAATGGTAAGATAATAGTGTTGTTTTGATTTTTGTCGCACTTACCTTTCCTATGCAAGTTTTCAAGACCCTCCTTAATTCCAAAGCAAATTGATTTTCAAACAATCTTAGCTCACCAAAACCCTTAATTTTCGACTGATTTCTCATGGAGTTTTCACCATCATTTTAATTGCAAAACCCTATTACCATTAATGAAAAATGTTCTAGTTTTGGATCTTTCCCACATGCATTTTTCTCCATTAAAAAATCCTTGCATTTGCATGCATAATATAATGAGAGAGTGGCAGAAGGTCTGTCAACCTACTTAAACGAATCCATATGAAAATAGCTAGCAATTGAAGTGATGTTGATGAGTGGGTCTTTTTTTCAAGGTAAAGCAGCATGATAAGCCAAGAGTCGTCCACCCTCTCAAGTCTCACCTATCTGCTGTCTTTGCCTTCAATTGACAACATGCCTCTTCATCTTCCACTTTTATCTCATCAAAGATCTTGATGGCATCAAAATTGCAATAGTTGCAATTGAAGGCGTGTCAAGTGTCTAAATTTATGGCCAGGAATGGAACTGCTTACTACAAGTAGTTGCTGGAAGAGAACAAAAATACATCAGGAGCCACTGACAGTTCAGAAGTGCAAAGAATTGTCTAAGCAGTTGTTCTTCACTTGACTTGCTTGTATCCCTGGCCGTACCAAGTCATTCTAGAAGTAGCTTGATTACGTCAAGAACCTGTGTAAGCACAGGTCAGAACTGAAGGTTGAAGATGTTAGTATTGCTGCATTGTTCAGACTAGAATGCTTTGCATGGTTTTGCACTGGTGGTTACTACCTCTAAGGGTGATCAGTTAGTGGAAGGCATTTCAAGGACTTTCATGGATGTTTGTGCCTTTTAACATCGTTTTCACGGTTGAATTGCGGCCATTATAGATGCACATTTTTCTTATTTTTTGTAAAATTTTTGAAGCTGAGAAATTAGTGATTAATTCGATAGCCTGAATAATTTTTACAGTCGAAATGGCTTAAGCTTGGTAAGCCAGCTCTTGTGTTATCCGGTTAGTTAACAAAATTTATTGCACCCAACCCAACTCAAGATTGATGATAATGGTGAGATTGATGATAATGGTGCAAGTTAATCTTTTCTTCTCTTCAAAAAAAGTGATGCTGATTAAAGAGTTGTTCAAAGTTTTTCAGCCAACCCCAAATGTTAAAGTAATCAGAGTGTAAAGCAAATCAGAGATTATGTGTTGCCAAGAGCCGATAAGTGTGTTGGCATGAGCACCTAGAGGATTGAAGGAAGAGGGAGAAGCAGAGAAGTCGGGTGTGGATTCGCCAGAGATCGGACAGACGATGGTGGCCTGAAGTTGGTGGCTTGAAAGGGATTAAGGTTTTCTCTTTTTGGGTGAAAAATGAAACTTTTAAAAATTTAGGGGTGAAATTAAAAACAAACCTTTTTTATTAATGTGCACGTCATCAGGGTAACAGAAACAAACGTTCGAGTGACCAGAAGTTTACACAACGAAAACGTAAGTGACCAAAACATTTAATTTTTGAAATCGGTGACCAAAAGTTTACACTGACTAAACATAAGTGACCATTGCAGTAGTTTACCCTTATTTTTTTTCCGCTACCAGATTAGCAAGCCGTTAACGGTTAACAGCAACAAACATCTCAGTGATCAAAAGTTTACAGATCGAAAACGTAAGTGACCTTGTCGGTTGAATTTAAAAATCGGTGACTAAAACTGTACTCGACGAAAATCGGTTCAATTGGGATTAGGATCCAAGTTCTATGTAATCGGATTTTCTAGGGGGGGCAGGTTACCTGGAGCAGCCTCAAGTACATCCCTCACAGGTATTGCTTTCGCTAGACTCTAAACTACTTGAATGCAACAGAAAGAAATTACATATAACGTCTGTACTGCTATTGGTTTACTGCCTCTCTACCTTTCTTATTTTTTAACATGAGGGATATTTGCAACTCCAATAGGTTAGCTGGGCAGCATTGTTAGCTCCGGTTGTTAACTTCTGGTGGCCTGGTTTACCTACAAAATTATCAACGGAAGCATATTACCAACAGTTTCCCCAAGACCAGTGGGCATATCGTGTGTCTCACTATGCTCCCTGACTTACGTACTGGTTGAACACTCAAAAATGGTTCCCAAGTTGTAGCGTTATCGCTCAAAGTACTGATATTTTGTCTAGCGAGGACAAAAAACTCTTGCCAGAGATACACTCTAGTTCTAGGAACCACAGGGTATGTGTTTCTTTCTGCCTCAAAGTTGCTTACACTTTTTTTTCTTTATAATCTTTGCAGTTGGTTGTTGTCTGCTGCACCTTTTGTTGTTAAATCAGGTCGAAAATTTCGTTGGATTTTGACTCGTACTTGAGATGTGATTAGTTGTATTTGTGGATTGTGGTGGTTCAGTAATGGGAACATGTTGGCATTAAAAAGATTTTGTTGTTATAAATGGTTGTGGTGGGTTGCCAGTGGTTATTTGAAGAAGCGATTCGTGGTGGTGGGAGTGGTTTGCAATAAAACAAATAATGAAAATTCTTGGATGTTTCCCTAATTCATTCAATTGATCTACATATCTGTTGCACTTTGGTTTGCTGCAATATCATTTGGTTCTCTTTTTTTCATGTTTTATGCATATTTTTATAATTGATTTTTGAACTTCATCTTTGCTATTAGTGATGACTGCAATCATACTGCCATGTCCTCAGGCAATAGTAAGACAGCAAGGCGAATACGAGTCCCTGCATCGTGACATGAAAATTGCGTTTGGAACTTGGGAATTCTCTCCTCTGGATCTGGACAATCCCTTTCCAAATAACAAGGGCTCTGTGCACCTGTGGCAAGGAGATGGGGATATGATTGTGCCGGTTAGTCTGCAACGCTACATTGCTTAACAACTTCCATGGATTCAATACCATGAAGTACTGGTGCAGGACATATGTTTCCACACGCTCCTTGGATGTCGGATAACATAGTTAAGGAACTTTTGGTCGGAGAGAAGTAGCCTACATTTATATGTGGATTTGCCTATTATCCCAGCACCCCCTTTACAGGTTATAACCAACACTGATACTACAAACTTCCCTATGGATTGAATCGACAATTTTATCAGGGAATGCAAAGGGGCTGTGTAGTTTGAAGAGTTCCCGACTGAAGTTTAAACTGTTCAAAATTTTAAGAATTTAGTGATGGTTTTAGCTTATCGTGATATCATTGCATGCTGATGGTACATGCATGTGTCGCAGACCGTAACTCCTACTATGGGATAAGTACCTTGGCAGATATCAAGCTATTCCAAGCAATTGGAAAAAATAAAAAATTCTTGTGCAGTATGAAGAAGATTGAAGCTTTACAAATAGGGGTGGGGATTCGATCGAGTCGAGTCAAAAAATTTTGAGTTTGTTGAGTTGGCGAGTCTTGTTTTATAACTCAAATTTTATTTGAAATTTTTTCGAGTCAAGTCGAGTTTTTTGAGTTTCTGTTCAAATTTAATTATAAACATTTATAAGGTTATGATATTGTTGATGATGATGTCATTTAATGTTTCTCCATTTTTGCATGCAATGGTGGTTGGGAGAGAGAGACGGTGGCTGTACGGTGGAATCGCATTTTCTGGTGTCAAGGGGAGGAATTGATCTGGACATGTGAAGGCCATAAGGTGAAGGGAGATCGATAGTCTCTTAGTCATATTTGATCTGGACCGTTGGATCAAATCTAATCCAATGACTGAGATTACTTGGAGATGGACGGTCTAGATAGCCACAAAAGGGTGATGTGGCAACATCAGATGGAGCCACATGACGCGTGGGAGTAAGAGGGGCGAGGAGTGCATCACACGTTGTAACCCCCTAAACCCAACTTAAGTGAATGGTCGAATTTAGAAAGCCACACTCGTAACTTCTCCCTCAATCATCAAAATTTAAGATAAATAATTATCATTTTTAATAAAGTACATCTTAAAACATTATTAAAATCCCAACATTAATAATGTTTTCAATAGTTCAAATAAAATTTTTGAGTATAAATTTTTATGCATGCATACTAAAAAAATATCCTCAAATCCCAATATTGTCCAAAGTCCAAAATACATTAAATCCCAATATAAATAATAATAAAACTAACCAAGGTCTGAATATAATAAAGTTCATACTAAAGTAGAAGTAAGTTTGAAAACGCAAGAGATCCTCCGAGTACCAAGTCACCTAGAGCCCAAAGTATCTGAAAGAGAAACTATATGGGTGTGAGGTATAGGACTCAGTGTGCCTCTAAAGTGCAACAAACGCAGTCTCAGTTTCATAATATTTTCTTAAGGCAATATAAATCAGAGTAAAACACATCGTATGAAATGATGTTATGCTCAAACACAAATCCCCGCTACATACTCCAATCACAGTGGTGGCAAAGCCAACCGGTCACAATGGAGATAGTTCCCCAGAACCCTTCACCCCTTATTTTTCCAATCAAGGTATGGTCAAACCACTTCTTCCTCCGTACAATCTCATCCCATGCATGGATAAATCGTTTTTTGTAAAATAAAATCACATCACAATTGTTTCATACTAAATACGAGGATCACAGTTCAAAAGTTCTGATAGTCTCAGTAAAACACAGTTTATCACATTATGTGTGGCATCTCAAATCACATTGAAGTCGCATCACAAAAAGTAGACATGCATGTTGTAAAACAATTCACAAAATAATTATAACACATAAAGAAAACACACCTCTAGCGACCAAAGCTCTAACGTCGGTGATGACACCTCTTACGATCTGAACTAGCTCTAGGTTTAGCTGAGTTAGAACCTACGAGATGAAGTTCTATATTAACACATTCTAACATAATTATACTATTATGCCTAACTCAATTCTAAAAGAAACAACTACTCACAAGAAGGCCTTGATAAATGTGCATGATCATAATGTACAGGAGAAGCGGTAGTGATTCGTCTTCCTCAGAGTTGATGTCATCTAAAACACATAAATAGCTACATAAGATCTTATATTCAAATTCCTTAAAATAATTAATAATCTAACAAGCCCAAAGCAAAGCAAAGCCCAAACTACCTAAACTAAACAACTTAAGCCCAAAACCTAACAAGGCACAAACTATCCAAAACAAACAAATAAATATAATATAAATAATAACTATATAACTAAATATTATATACTATAAAATTCTAAACTTTATAAAAACTATATTAAATGCTTCTAAAAATTATATTGTATATAAACTCTACAAAACTACATATATATATTAAGTAACATATATATTATAGACTTTACAAAATTATATTATATACTTTTAGGAAACATATTATATATTTGAAGGAGAACTATACATATATATTATAATCTTTATAAAGCTACATATATTATATACTTTAAAAACTAAATTATATATTATAAACTTTGTAAAACTACAAATATTATATGATATATAAACTATATATTATACACTATTATAAGCACACATTATACAAATATATAAAAACATCAACCATAACCACCAAATGCATTTTTTATAAACCACAAATGAAAGGATCTACTAATTTCAACAAGAACAAACATATTAAACAACAAAACTGGAAAATTAAAACATGAAATAAGGGAAACATGATACTGGAAAATAGATTAAATTGCAAAGAAACAAAATCAAAGGACCATATTTTTAAAACAACAAATTTGAATGAAAGAATGGACGAAATTGTAAAGCCTCTCAAAAACAGAGGGACCCAAGGCGTAATTAAAAAAAGAAAAATGGCTTCGGGTGTAATTTAAAAAGGGTGGAAGGACTAAAAGGGTAATTTTAAAAAGTATAAGCCCTGCGGGCATGAATATGAAGAGGCAGAAGGATTTAAAACAAAAATATTCCCTTATTAAAATTAAAACACGGTATAAAATACATTTTAAAACCAAAAATTAGATCTTTTCCCCATTTTTTAGAGCTTTCTCCAAAAAACCCAAAAACTTTCATTTGTTCTTCATGAATTATTTGTGTTCATCATGAACCCAGAATCCAGCAGCGCTCTACCATACGCCACCGCACCGGGCACCGCTTGCCAACTCTAGTGACCTAGAAAAAACCTTCATTTCGAACCCTTTTTATTTTAAGACTAAAAAACAAGGTATTTTCTTTTGAAAAACACTAAACCCTTCCATTTTTGTTAAGAAACCGAGAGTTTAAACCCTTCTCCTTGATTTTTAAAGAAAAAGCAAAGATCTCCTCCCCTCTTAAACCGATATACTTTATTGGCTCCGGAGGAAGCCGCGAAGCTTATCATCGGAGGGGATGGAGTCCGGACGGCGAAGGTAAAACGCTAAAACCCTAAAACTCCTCTATTTTTTAAAGCGAGATAGATGGACGAATGATTCGTAATGCAAAAAAAAAGAAATAGAAATACCTCTGAAGGCTTTTTTTCTATTAATTTGAATCTGAGTTTCTCCCCCTTTGAACTTAGGATTACAAAAATTTTGTTTCGGTTATATAGCACCCAAATATTACATTGATTTGTAGAAAAGAAAAAGGTTATCTAAATCTCTATTGGATGCTCTTAGAATTTGGCCGCATTTATCTACATACTCTACCGATGTTTATTTGCCCCCCAATATCCCTATGACAATTATGTTTTTCTTTGGCTCTTTTGTATGTGTCGTGGCTAAATGAGGAGGACGGGGACCAACCAGAGAATTGATCTGACGGTGGGGATTGATCTACGCAAGGGAAAGACATTTATTAGATTAGGTCCTCTAATTGTTGGGACAAGAATGGGCCATGCAATATGTATTTAATTTTGGGGTTTTTTAAAAAAAATTGTAAACGGACTATAATGGGCAGATTTTTATTGTTTATTGACTGTATAATATTTTTGGATTTATGTAAATATGTAAATGGATTGTTTATAAATAAACTTGGGCTTTTATTCTAAATTCACTACTCTATATATATATTGTATTTTCTAGTTTAATTATAATAATATAAAATAAGATACTGTAATGATAAATATGATAATAATAATATGATAGCATAAAGGAAATAGTATAACATACTAATAATATTAGGGGCTTTTCAATTGGATAATTAGCATAATAAATTATAACAATAATATGATAGCAACACATAGATATATATCACTTAATAATTTTTTGGGGTTTTAATAAAAATCACATACATATAGTATAAATTAGTTAACGTTAAACAAAGCCCATAACACACATTTCTTTAGATAGTAATAACATATATATATAAAGAAAAATGAGTCCACCCCGGACAAAATTAGTGATTACAGCTACCCCTCTTTGCTTATCCTTGTGGAACAAAAATAAAGAAAAGACCATTAGCACTAATTTTGTCCGACATCCCTATTGGACGATTTGCTCCTCCAAAGTGGCAACGAACAAATCCAAAATTGCTTTCCCGAAACGGCGAAAACAAACTGACTAACGCTAACATGTCCTTCCAAAATGGTAACGGATGAACCAGATAGCAAACTATTCATTCCTCCAAAGTGGCAGTGAACAAATCCAAATAACTTGTTTTCTCGAAATGGCAAAAACAAACTGAGTAACGATGACATGTCCTTCCTAAACGGCAATGGACGAACCAGATAGCAAACGATTCATTCTTCCAAAGCGATAGTGATTAAATCCAAATAACTTGTTTTCCCAAAATGGCAAAAACAAATTGGGTAACAATGGTATGTCCTTCCGAAATGACATTAGACGAGCCAACTAACCTTCAAATGACTCATTCCTCCAAAATGACAGTGAATGAATCCAAATAACTTGCTTTCCTAAAATGGAAGAAACAAACCAGAACGCTCGAATTTCAAGAAAACATCCTAAAGGAGTGACACAGATTGAGAAATTTGAGTTTTGAGAAAAACAACTTTTGAAAGGATAAAATTAAGAAATTTTTAATTTTAAGAAAAACATACTTTGGGAAGGATAAAATTGAGAAATTTTGAATTGTAAGAAAAATCCTTAAAGAGGGATTAAATTGAGAAATTTGGGTTTTGAGAAAAAAACATCCCTTTTAGAGGGGATAAAATTGAGAAATTTTGAATTTTAAGAAAAACATCCTTTGGGAAGGATAAATTTGAGAAATTTTGAATTTTGAGAAAAAACCTTAAGAAATGATTAAATTGATAAATTTTAGTTTTGAGAAAAACATCCCTTCTGAAATGATCAAATTGAGAAATTGGGTTTTTAAGAAAAACGTTCTTTTTGGAAGGGTAAAACTGAGAACTTGGGTTTTTAAGAAAAATAATCTTTTTGGAATGATTAAATTGAGAAACTTGATTTTTAAGAAAAACGTTCCTTTTGAAAAGATTAAATTGAGAAATTAGAAGACCTTTAGAAATCCTACTTATGTCAGTCAAAGGACTCTTGATTCTTATGAGATCCACTTCTCCTCTCGTAGAGCTGTAGATTTATCCTTTTATCAATCTTCAAATGCATGTTTAAAATAAACATAATGCGATGATGGTATGAGTTAGCATGCTTCTAGCATAGGGATGTCTAGCTTTCCATGATGCATGAGCGTGTTTCATGATGCAAAGATGCATGTGTTTATGAGAATGCAAAGATGTATGAACTTAGCTTGTCTTCGTTCCCTAAAGCCGATAGTCATCATCTTGGGATTATGACCACTCATAAATCCTATGTCCCAACAAAATTTGCCCCTAAACTTGTGTTGTTTTTTCTTTGAGTCTGGCAACCTTAGTCGTAATCAGAATCATTAATCAAATTCTTTCAAGCCTTGCGCTATCTTTCATCTATTCTGATTTGAAATCTTATGTGCAAAAGCCCTTGTTGCCCTACGGACAATGCTGCCCATCACTGTTAATTAACCTCAAAGGTTCCTTGTCCCCCCACATCACGTAGTGCCTCTTAACTTCGGGCCTCACTGATGCATCTATCTACGAAGTAATACGGGGAAATAATTTTGTCTAAAATATATCAATTTGATGGTTGTCAATCTAATGAAGAATTCCTTTTTAGATTTACTTATAGAACCTTGAAACCAAAATCTTAATTAAAAGAAAAAACAGGAGAGGATGCCCCGAATAACAAATGCAAGAGCGTCTAGATTCAAATTTTGAATGTTGTGGTAATATTTGAAGTTGTGAAACTCTTCCCAAATCACTCGGTTCATCCTCGTGATTATGGTATTTGCTTGATCTATTTGAGTACTACTCCTTCTAGTGCTCAACATCTTTCTCCATTCATAAGTATGTTCAAGCTTTCCGACTTTGTTTAGCCTATGGAGCGCAGAAAGTGTCATTCTAAGAACTTTAAGTGCAAGTGTGCGCCTCTGATTGTAATCAATATTTTGTCAGTGTCCTAAAGGATTCATCTCTAATGCTAGGGTATTGAACAGGTGAAGCAGAGCTCCTTATTATATTTGTTCTCCTACTAGAGCTCTATCAGGATGCCTCAGGGCCTATTTAACTTGTTCATTCATTTCCTTTTTCTTAGGGGAATTCAACTCATCGCAGTACTTTGTCTCGAAGATAATGAAGGAGCATACAACAATACCCCGAGTTACTCGGCATAGTCATGATTTGAAAATTTACTCATATAGCCAGGGCATTTAACTCAATTAGAATAAGTAGAGCAAAGCATCCTTATCTAGCCTTTTTTCTATAATGGAGTACCCACTTTTGTTCTTGTTTTGTTTTGAAACACTCTATTTCGCTTTTGAAACACATTCAAGCAACTCTATTGGGCTCTTCTAGGAGATTTTCTCTTCACCGAACATTATCGAAAGAGTAGTAATCTTGCTCTTCGTGCTTGACTGACCAAAGCGGACGAAGGGGAGATCACTCTTCATCGTTAACAAAACATTTGATTGATCTCCTTCATTTGAATCAATGCCACATCATCCATGTGATATCTGAGGACCTACGAGGGTAAGAAGGGATATACATATATATGATTTCAAGGTCATTGTATGTTAAGCAAAATGCATTTTCATTAGAAAGAAAATCCACAAACATGTGCCCTTACAAAAAGATCATTGTTATCTTTGGGAAAATGATAGCAACGTTGGTTCCATGCATTACTTCAGAGAAAATGCAACGTGAAAAGAAACTTAAACACATAAACTCCTAAAAATGAAAACTGAGGATTAGCGCCTCCTCAAAAGTCGTGTTCAAAACTTCAGAAGACCATTCTCAATCAAGTTTTGAACCTTGTTCTTCAAAGCCCCACAATTCTCCGTGGTGTGGCTCGTACTTCCCACATGGCAGTCACACATGGAATGGACGTCATAACCTTCGATATAGGGAGGATCCTTTGGTTTATCTGAACCGGAGTCAGAAGGTTCTTCTCAATAATTATTAGGAGCAAATTAGTGTACGACATATGAACTATATGAAGATCCCTTTGAGGCTTTGCAGGCCAAGATGATTGATTACGGGAGCAACCATGAGGCTGATTGTTTGGGCGAGACTCGACCATATGAACCAGAGAGTCATGCCCCTTGTGGGCAGTCGTGATGTAGGGTTCCACTATTTTCCCTTCCTAATGGCATCTTCAATGTGCTCTCCCATCATAAACATATCCGTAAAGCTGATGATAGGGTTGCTGATCAAACAGTCGTACAAGACTTCTCTTAGAGTGTCAATAAACAAGGGAATAATTTCATTTTCTCGAATTGGGGTTTGCACCTGATCCGCCACGTCTCACCAACGCTGAACATACTCACGGAATCTCTCATCGTGCTTTTGTTTTAAACCTGGTAGCAAGAGCCGGTTGGGGACTATATCAGTTATGTGCTTATATTGATCCGTGAAAGCTTTGGCAAAATCTTTCCAAGTCTTGATTTGGGCACGAGTTAACTGATTGTACCACTTCATAGCGGGCCCCGCTAAGCTATCTTGAAAGCAATGAATGAAAAGCTTCTCGTTGTTGATGAACCCGACCATCTTATGGTAAAACATGGTTATATGTGTGGCGGGGAAAGTCTTCCCATCAAACTTCTCGAATTATGGAGCCATGAACTTGTACGGATTTCCACATCTGGGACTAAACTGAGCTATCTAGCGTTCAATCTATATGAACCTTTTTCCTCTCCCATGACCCAAAATTTTTGCTCGAGATCCTTCCGAGTGTCTTCCAATTGTTTTGAGAATTATGCCTTCACTTGGTTTAATTTTCTAACTTATCAAGATCAGGAATACTATCCCCGACGTCGTTGGTGTTTCTAAAGGTCATGCCCGGTTAAGCTTGGGTAGAGACACAGGCCAAATGAGCGAAAAATGCCCTTTTTGGAGGGTTTAGTGAAGGGTTGATAAAAAGAGGGTTCTTAAAGGATAAGGCACCCAAACGGTCTCCCAAATCTTGAGGAGGATCCTCGACAACACATTTTCCTCCTATAGTGGATTGCATTATCTGAGATATCTCTTTCATCATGTCTTGTTGGGACTTGATGATGGTGTCCCTTAATTATCGCTGAGTTCGCTCCAACTGACCTCTCAAATCAGCTTTTAACTTGGCAAAACTTTCCTTCGTTTTCTTCTTTTGGTACCGATAAAGTGTGGATGCAAAATCATTTATTGCTAAGAATACTACCACGAACCTCCAACGATTAATTTTATTTGTTTAATGAATGAATGTATGTAATGCGTCGTATGCACAACAGAGATAGATGATTAAAGGTAGTTAATCAAAAATGTACCATTGAAATGCAAAGAAGCATTGATTTGGCAAACATTCTCATTAAACAACTTTTCGTAATGAAGATCAAGTCCCGTCACAATGAGTAAAGAACATAACCACCATATAGGGCACAACTGAAACCTGAGTTCCTTCTCCGCCAATAACTGGGTTGGTCTTTGTTCATCTTGTGATCAGTCTTAAACTTCGAGATTCTTTAACTCATTATCACAGATTCTTTCTCCTGATACGAAAGCCTTAAATTTAAACTATTCTTGAATCAATATTGCATGTGAAAAGTGCTATGAATATGCACATAGAGGTAAACAGAAAAAGACAAGAGAATAAATGGGTTAGCGATAGATATAATGAATAACGAATATAAGGCAAATAAAAACAAACCAAAGCAGATTCCTAATAACATGGGTTCTAGTTCGCTATGGTTATCCTCATGGCTCTAATCAGGGTGGGCTTTCTAAATTCTCACACATGGGTTCTATACAAGGGTACCTGAACATATCTTATTACCAACTAAGGCAACAAGAACCCTAATTCTGGCCCATTACAAGCTTGCGAATTGGATTTGGTTCAAGGGAAAGCACAACCTAATGACGTGGAGGGATGCTCACGTGTCAAAAGGCATGAATTTTGGAAGTGAATTACCGACCCATGGAGGGCTACTCACGTGGGTATGTGGCGTTTCACTCCCACTTAAGGGACGGAGCTCGGGTATAGAGCTTGATGAACATGGTGCAACACATGTCGGTGATTATTTAGAAATTAAATGAAAAATTAATTCGAAGACCACCAATTATCAAAGCCCGTACAATTAAAGTCACAATTTCAAGAAAGTATCAACCTCGTTAAAGTCAATTGAAATTCCAAAATTTTCCATCATTTAAAAGCAACAAATATATTCTCGACCTAACTCTCCTTTTGTTTTGTAAAAACAAATTCGGTCCTAGTGGATTTGCCAAGCTGTAGAGACCTTTTATAGGTTTGGTTGCTACGAAGGTATCCCCAATCATTCTTTAAAATTTTGGTTTTAGGGAATTTCTTTTGAAAGTTGCATTCTTTTAAAAGCAATAAAAACTTGGAGTCGCCACTGGCCACTTGGATAAGGTAGGCCAGACACCATGAAAATCTAGAGATTCGTTTTGAAAGGGTTAGGGAGTTAGTTACGTGTGGGGAAGGATTAGCACCCTCCATCACACCCGAAATCGGTACCAAAATATTTATTGCTTTTAAAATGATGGAAATTAATTGAAATTTGAATTGAGTTTAATTTGGCGTACTTAATTGAAAATTAACTTTAATGAACAAGCTTTATCAAATTGGTGGGTTCGAATTAATTGGTCATTTAATTAATAAAGTTGACGATACATCAGACCATAGATTAAATAGACATCATATAAGCCTGATTGTCGTGTTAATTTATTGTTTGAACCTCTTATGTCACATTTATGCATGATGCAAACATTTTAAGATATGATGTAATGATTTTATGAAGCTCTAATCTTACCTTGGGATGGTAAGGATTAATTCAAATATTTGGTCAACATCCTCTAAGACCGGACTGTTATAACAGAAGTATCGAAACTAATAAATACCTCCTATTTTATAATTTAAATTAATTAATTCAGAATAAATGGGACATATGAATGAAAATTAAAATGGATGTCACAAAAGGGATTGAAAATTAAACACACAAAAGGCCCACCAACGCCCTAACCTAAAAAATCCCAAATTATGGAAAACCAATTAGTGATCTAATTAATAACAAGGTGAATCTAACTATTTAACCCTAAATCAATTAATCCCTAGAAAACTAGAAAGCCCTAATGATTTATGGATTTTCTTATAACATGATAATTAATCTGATTAGTTTTAAGCTAGTATTCCAATAAGCCAAGGATACTACTTAAAACAAATCAAGTTAATTAATCATGGTTTTAATTTAAATGTCAATCTAATCTCCATAGTAATTTTATCTTAAAGGTAATTAAGAAGTGTCTAATTGGTTCGATGGATTTAAAATTTATCCCGATATGCCAAGGGTAAGTTTAAATTTACTAAATCAATTCGAACCCTAATCTAGCTAAGTTTCGAAAAGAACTAAATCTAAATTAATCTAATTAATTTAAAGATCATGCCCCTATGAGACGAACACACGATCTTAAACTAATTAAATTAATTTGCCTACTTCAAGGTTAAAACTAATCTAACAAGCCCAAAGCAAAGCAAAGCCCAAACTACCTAAACTAAACAACTTAAGCCCAAAACCTACAAGGCCTAAACTATCCAAAACAAACAAATAAATATAATATAAATTATAACTATATAACTAAATATTATATACTATGAAATTTTAAACTTTATAAAAACTATATTAAATACTTCTAAAAACTATATTGTATATAAACCCTACAAAACTATATATATATATATTATATTAAGTAACATATATATTATAAACTTTACAAAATTATATTATATACTTTTAGGAAACATATTATATATGATATATAAACTATATATTATACACTATATAAAATACTATATATTAGACATAAACTACATGTTATAAGCACACATTATACAAATATATAGAAACATCAACCATAACCACCATATGCATTTTTTATAAACCACAAATCAAAGGATCTACTAATTTCAACAAGAACAAACATATTAAACAACAAAACTAGAAAATTAAAAGATGAAATAAGGGAAACATGATACTGGAAAATGGATTAAATTGCAAAGAAACAAAATCAAAGTACCATATTTTTTAAAAAAACATTTGAATGAAGGAAGGGGCGAAATTGCAAAGCCTCTCAAAAATAGAGGGACCCAAGGTGTAATTAAAAAAAGTGAAATGGCTTCGGTTGTAATTTAAAAGGGGCAGAAGGAATAAAAGGGTAATTTTAAAAAGTAAAAGCCTTGCGGGCATGAATATGAAGAGGCGAAAGGATTTAAAATGAAAATATCCCCCTTTTAAAATTAAAACACGGTATAAAATACATTTTAAAACCAAAAAACAGATCTTTTTCCCTTTTTTTAGAGCTTTCTCCAAAAAAACCCAAAAACTTTCTTATGTTCTTCATGAATCATCTGAGTTCATCATGAACCCAGAATCCGGCAGCGCTCCACCGTACGCCACCGCACTGGCCCCCGCTTCCCGGGGCCAGTGACCTAGAAAAAACCTTCTTTCGAACCCTTGTTTATTTTAAGACCAAAAAATGAAGTCCTTTCCTTTGAAAAACACTAAACCCTTCCCTTGTTTATTAAGAAACTGAGAGTTTAATCCCCTCTCCATGATTTTTAATGAAAGAGCAAAAATCTCCTCCCCTCTTAAACCGATTTACTTTCTTGGCTCCGGAAGAAGACGTGAAGCTTATCATCAGAGGGGAAGGAGTTCGGAAGGCGAAGGTAAAACGCTAAAACCCTAAAACTCCTCCTTTTTTAATGCGAGAAAGTTGGATGAATGATTCATAATGCAAAAAAAAAAAGAAATAAAAATACCTCTGAAGTCTTTTTATATTAATTTGAATTTGAGTTTCTCCCCCTTTGAACTTAGGGTTACAAAAAATTTGTTTTAGTCATATAGCACCCGAATATTACATTGATTTATAGAAAATAAAAAGGTTATCTAAATCCCTATTGGCTGCTCTTAGAATTTGGCCGCATTCATCTACATACTCTGTCGATGTTTATTTGTCCCCCAATATCGCTCTGACAATTCTGTTTTTCTTTGGCTCTTTTGTATGTGTCGTGGCTAAATGAGGAGGATGGGGACCAGCTAGAGAAACGAACGTCGTGGAGCGATCTCAGGTCTGGGGAGCCAAAGAGTTAGGTACGTGGATTGCACGCACGCGCGAAAGAAGTTGAAGATCACACGTGGGGGATGTTGATGAGTTGGGCAGTGTGGCGCACGCGTGCGTGGTGGGCTTTTGGGCTTCCATCTGGATTCTTGATCTGATAGAGGGGATTGATCTGCGCAAGGGAAAGACTTTTGTCTGATTAGGGCTTCTAATTGTTGGGTTAAAAATGGGCCATGGAATATGTATTTAATTTTTGAGTTTTTTTTTAAAATTAAATGGACTATAATGGACAAATTTTTATTGTTTATGGGCTGATATAATATTTTTGGATTTATGAAAATATGTAAATAGACTGTTTATAAATAAACTTGGGCGTTTATTCTAAATTGATTAGTCTATATATATTGTATTTTCTAGTTTAATTATAATAATATAATATAAGATATTGTAATGATAAATATGATAATAATAATAATAATAATAATAATATGATAGCATAAAGGAAATAATATAATATACGAATAATATTTAGGGGATTTTCAATAAGATAATTAGCATAATAAATTATAACAATAATATGATAGCGACACATAGATATATATCACTTTGTAATTTTTTTGGGTTTTAATAAAAATCACATACATATAGTTTAAACTAGTTAACGTTAAACAAAGCCCATAACACACATTTTTTAGATAGTAATAAAAAAATATATATAAAGACCATTACTATAAAACTAAAAACGGGTCCACCCTAGACAAAATTAGTGATCACAACTGTCCCTCTTTGCTTATCCTTGAGGAACAAGAATAAAGCAAAGACCATAAATACTAATTTTGTCTGACTTCCTTATTGGACGATTTGCTCCTCTGAAGCAGCAACGAACAAATCCAAAAAACTTGCTTTCCCAAAACAGCAAAAACAAACTGAGTAACGCTGACATGTCCTTCCAAAACGGTAATGGAAAAACCAGATAGCAAACGATTCATTCCTCCGAAGCGGCAGTGAACAAATTCAAATAACTTGTTTTCTCGAAATGGCAAAAACAAACTGGGTAACGATGACATGTCCTTCTGAAATGGCAATGGACGAACCAGATAGCAAACGATTCATTCCTCCCAAGTGGCAGGGAACAAATCCAAATAACTTTGTTTTCCCGAAATGGCAAAAACAAATTGGGAACAATGGAATGTCCTTCCGAAATGACATTAGGCAAGCCAACTAACCTTCAAATGACTCATTCCTCCAAAACGGCAGTGAACGAATCCAAATAACTTGCTTTCTTGAAACGGCAGAAAATAAACCAGAAAGCTTGAATTTCAAGAAAACATCCTAAAGGGGGATAAAAATGAGAAATTTGAGTTTTGAGAAAAACGTCTTTTAAAGGGATAAAATTGAGAAATTTGAATTTTAAGAAAAACATCCTTTGGGAATGATAAAATTGAGAAATTTGGAATTGTACGAAAAATCCTTAAGGAGGGAAACATCCCTTTTGGAAGGGATAAAATTGAGAAATTTTGAATTTTTAGAAAAATCCTTAAGGAATGATTAAATTGAGAAATTTGGATTTTAAGAAAAACATCCCTTTTGGAAGGATCAGATTGAGAAATTGGGTTTTTAAGAAAAATGTTCCTTTTGGAAGGGTTAAATTGAGAAATTGGGTTTTTAAGAAAAATTTTCCTCTTGGAAGGATTAAATTGAGAAACTTGATTTTTAAGAAAAACATTCCTTTTGGAAGGACTAAATTGAGAAATTGGGTTTTTAAGTAAACGTTCCTTTTGGAAGGATTAAATTGAGAAACTGGAAGACCTTTAGAAATCCTACTTATGCCAGTCAAAGGACTTTTGATTCTTGCGAGATCCGTTTCTCCTCTTGTAGAGCTGCAGATCCATCATTTTATCAATCTTCAAATGCCTGTTTAAAATAAACAAAATGCTATGATGGTATGAGTTAGCATGCTTCTAACATAGGGATGTCTAGCTTTCCATGATGCATGAGCGTGGTTCATGATGCAAAGATGCATGTATTTATGAGAATGCAAAAATGTATGAATTTATCTTGTCTTCGTTCTTTAAAGCCGATAGTCATCATCTTGGTATTACGACCACTCATCAATCGCATGTCCCAACAAAATTTCCCCCCAAATTTGGTTTGCTTTTTCTTCGAGTCAAGCAACCCTAGTCATAATTAGAATCGTTAATCAAATTCTTTCAAGCCCTATCCTTCATCTATTCTGATTCAAACTCCTATGTGCAAAAGCCCTTGTTGCCCTACGGACAATAATGCCCCATCATTGTTAATTAACCTTAAAGGTTCCTCGTCTCCCCACATCACGTAGTGCCCCTTAACTCTGGGCCTCATTGATGCATCTATCTACGAAGTAATACGGAGAAATCTCTTTTTATAAAATATATCAATTTGATGGTTGTCAATCTAATGAAGAGTGCCTTTTTAGATTAACATACAGAACCTTGAAACCAAAATCATAATTGAAAGAAAAAAACAGAATAGGATGCCCTAGATATCAAATGAAAGAGCGTCTTAGATTCAACTTTTGAGTTTTGTGGCGATATTTGAAGTTGTGAAACTCCTCCGAAATTGCTCGGGTCATCCTCATGATTATGGTATTTGCTTGATCTGTTCGAACACTATTCCTTCTAGTTCTCATCATCTTTCTCCATTCATAAGTATGTTCAAGCTTTCCGACTTTGATTAGCCTATGAAGCACAGAAAGTGTCACTCTAAGAACTTTAAGTGCAAGTGTGTGCCTCTGATTGTAATCAATATTGTGTCAATATCCTCAAGGATTCATCTCTGACGCTAAGGTATTGAACAAGTGAAGTATAGCTCCATATTAGATTTGTTCTCCCCCCACAACTCCATTAGGATGCCCCGGAGCCTATTTAACTTGTTCATTCATTTTCTTTTTCTTAGGGGAATTAAACTCATCACGGTCCTTTGTTTTGATGATAATGACAGAGCATACAACAATACCCCGAGTTACTCGGCATAGTCATGATTTGAAAATTTACTCATATAGCCAGGGCTTTTGACTCAATTAGATTAAGTGGAGCAGAGCAGCCTTATCTAGCCTTTTTGCTATAGCGGAGTACCCCATCTTTTGTTCTTGTTTTGTTTTGAAACACTCTATTTCCCTTTTGAAACACATTCAAGCAACTCTATTGGGCTCTTCTAAGAGATTTTCTCATCACCAAACATCATCGAAGGAGTAGTAATCTTGTTTTTCGCACTTGACCGACCAAAGCGAACGGAGGGGAGATCACTCTTCATCGTTATCAAAACATTCAATTGATCTCTTTCATTTGAGACAATGCCACATCATGTATATGATATCTGAGGACCTACGAGGTTAAGAAGGGATATACATATATATGATTTCAAGGTCATTGTATGTTAAGCAAAATGCATTTTCATTAGAAAGAAAATCTGCAAACATGTGCCCTTACAGAAAGATCATTGTTATCTTTAGGCAAATGAGAGCAATGTTGGTTCCATGCATTACATCAAGAGAAAATGCATCGTGAAAAGAAACATAAACACATAAACTCCTAAAAAGGAAAACCGAGGATTAAAGCCTCCCCAAAAGTTGTGTTCAGAACTTCAAAAGACCATTCTCAATCAAATTCTGAACCTTGTTCTTCAAAGCCCCACAATTCTCCGTGGTGTGGCTCGTACTTCCCACATGTTAGTCATACACGACATTGATGACATAACCTTCGGGATAGGGAGGATCCTTTGGTTTAGACTGAACCAGAGTCAGAAGCTTCTTCTCAATAAGAATTGGGAGTAATCCGTGTACGACATAAAAACTGGAGGAAGAACCCTTGGAGGTTTTGCAGACCAAGATGATTGATTACGGGAGCATCTATGAGGCTGATTGTTTAGGTGAGACCCCACCATATGATCCTGAGAGTCATGCCCCATATGGGCGGTCGTGTTTTAGGGGTTTACTATTTTTCCCTTCCTAATGGCATCTTCAATGAGCTCTCCTGTAATAACCATATCTGTAAAGCTGCTAATAGGGTTGTTGATCAAACGATCGTACAAGACTCCTCTTAGAGTGTCCACAAACATGGGAATACTTTCATTTTCTCGAATTGAGGGTTGCAACTGAGATGCCACGTCTCGCCAATGCTGAGCATACTCACGGAATCTCTCATCATGCTTTTGTTTCAAACCTTATAGCAAGAGCCAGTTGGGAACCATATTAGTTATGTTCTTATATTGATCCGTGAAATCTTTGGCCAAATCTTTCCAAGTCTTGACTTGGGCACGAGTTAACTGATTGTACCACCTCATAGCAGACCCCGCTAGGCTATCTTGAAAGCAATGAATCAAAAGCTTCTTGTTGTTGATGAACCCGACCATCTTACGTCAAAACATGGTTATATGTGTGGCGGGGCAAGTCCTCCCACCAAACTTCTCGAATTCCAGAGGCTTGAACTTGTACAGGAATTCCACATTTGGGACTAAACTAAGCTCTCTAGCGTTCAATCCGAGTGAACCTTCTTCCTCTTCCATTATACGAAATTTTTCCTCGAGATCCTTTCTAGTGTCTTCCAATTGTTTTGAGAATTCTGCCTTCACTTGGATCAATTTTTCCAACTCATCAAGATCTGAGATACTATCCCTAACGTCGTCGATGTTTTCGAATGTCATGCCCGGTTGAGCTTGGGTAGAGACACGAGCTTGATGAGCGGAAGATGCCCCTTGCGGAGGGTTTGGTGATGGGTTGGTAAAAGGAAGGCTCTTAATGGTTGAGGCACCCAAACGGTCTCCCAAATCTTGAAGAGGATCCTTGACAACACCCTTTTCCTCTTAGAGTGGATTGTATCATCTAAGATATCTCTTTCATCATGTCTTGTTGGGACTTGATGATGGTGTCCCTTAATTCTTGCAGAGTTCGCTCCAATTGACCTCTCAAATTGGCTTCTAACTTAGCAAAACTTTCCTTCTTTTTCTTCTTTTGGTGGCGAGTAAAGTGTGGACGCAGAATCTTTGATTGCAAAGAATACTGCCACATACCCCCAACGGTTATTTTATTTGTTTTATGAATGAATGTATGTAATGCATTGTATGCACAACAGAGACAGATGATTAAATGTAGTTAATCAAAAATGTACAATTGAAATGCAAAGAAGCATTGATTAAACGAACATTCTCATTAAACAACTTTTCATAACGAAGATCAAGTCCCATTACAACGAGTAAAGAACATAACCACCACATAGGGCACAACTAAAACCTGAGTGCCTTCTCCCCCAATAATTGGGTTGGCCTTTGTTCATCTTGTGATCAGTCTTATACTTCAAGATTATTTAACTCGTTATCACGGACTCTTTCTCATGTTACGAAAGCCTTAAATTTAAACTATTCTTGAATCAACATTTCATGTGAAAAGTGCTATGAATATTCATATAAAGGTAAACAAAAAAAGGTAAGAGAATAAATGGGTTAGCAATAGATATAATGAATAACGAACATAAGGAAAATAAAAACAAACCAAAGCAGATTCCTAATAACATGGATTCTAGTTCGCTATGGTTATCTGCATGGCTCTAAACGCGGTGGGCTCCCTAAATTCTCACACATGGGTTCGGTTCTATACAAGGGTACCCGAACCTATCTTATTACCTACTAAGGCAACAAGAACCCCAATTCTGGCCCATTACAAGCTTGCGAATTGGATTCGGTTCAAGGGAAAGCACGACCTAATGACGTAGAGGGTTGCTCATGTGTCAAAAGGCATGGACTTCGGAAGTGAATTACCGACCTGTGGAGGGCTACTCATGTAGGTATGTGGCATTTCCCTCCCACTTGAACATGATGCAACACATGTCGGTGATTCCTTAAAAATTAAATAAAAAATTAATTCGAAGACCATTGATTATCAAAGCCCGTGCAATCAAAGTCACATTTTCAAGAAAGCATCAACTTCGTTAAAGTCAATTGAAATTCCAAAATTTTCCATCATTTAAAAGCAACAAATATTTTCTCGGTCTAACTCTCCTTTTGTTTAGTAAAAACGAATTTGGTCCCTAGTGGAGTCGTCAAGTTGTAGCGACCTTTTATAGGTTTGGTTGCTACGAAGGTATCCCCAATCATTCTTTAAAATTTTGGTTTTAGTGGATTTCTTTTGAAAGTTTGCATTCTTTTGAAAGCAATAAAAACTTGGAGTCACCATCAGCCACTTGGATAAGGTAGGTCGGACACCATAAGAACCCAGAGATTCATTTTGAAAGGGCCCGGGAGTTGGTTACGTGTAGGGAAGGATTAACACCCCCATCACACCCGAAAATCAATACCAAAATATTTGTTGCTTTTAAAATGATGGAAATTAATTGAAATTTGAATTGAGTTTAATTTGGCGTACTTAATTGAAAATCAACTTTAATCGAACAAGCTTTATCAAATTGGTGGGTTCGAATTAATTGGTCATTTAATTAATAAGGTTGACGATACATCAGACGATAGATTAAACTGACATCATATAAGCCTGACCGTCGTGTTAATTTATGTTTTGAATCTCGTACGTCACCTTTATTCATAGTGCAAACATTTAAGATATGATGTAATGATTTTATCAAGCTCCAATCTTACCATGGGACAGTAAGGATTAATTCAAATATTTGGTCAACATCCTTTAAGCATAGACTGTTACGACGCAAATATTAGAACTAATAAATACCTCCCCTTTTATGATTTAATTTAATTAATTCAAAATAAGTAGGTCATATGAATGACAATTAAAATGGATGTCACAAAAGGGCTTGAAAATTAAACACACAAAAGGCCCACCAAAGCCCTAACCTAAAAAGGCCCAAATTATAGAAAATCAATTAGTGATCTAATTAATAACTAGGTGAATCTAACTATTTAACCCTAAATCAATTAATCCCTAGAAAAACTAGAAAGCCCTAATGAATTATGGATTTTCTTGTAACATAATAATTAACCTGATCAGTTTTAAGCTAGTATTCCAATATGCCAAGGATACTACTTAAAATAAATCAAGTTAATTAATCATGGTTTTAATTTAAATTTCAGTCTAATCTCCATATTAATTTTATCTTAAAGGTAATTAAGGAGTGTCCAATTGGATCAATGGATTTAACACTTATCCTGATAAGCCAAGGGTAAGTTTAAATTCACTAAATCAATTCGAACCCTAATCTAGCTAAGGCTCTAAAAGGACTAAACCTAAATTAATCTAATTAATTTAAAGATCGTGCCCCTATGAGACGAGCACACGATCTTAAACTAATTAAATTAAGTTACCAAATTCTAGCTTAAAACTAATCTAACAAGCCCAAACTACCTAAACTAAACAACTTAAGCCCAAAACCTAACAAGGCACAAACTATACAAAACAAACAAATATAATATAAATTATAACTATATAACTAAATATTATATACTATAAAAATTTTAAACTTTATAAAAACTACATTAAATACTTCTTAAAATTATATTGTATATAAACTCTACAAAACTATATATATATATATTAAGTAACATATATATTATAGACTTTACAAAATTATAGTATATACTTTTAGGAAAAATATTATATATTTGAAGGAGAACTATACATATATATATATTATAATCTTTATAAAGCTACATATATTATATACTTTAAAAACTAAATTATATATTATAAACTTTGTAAAACTACAAATAATATATGATATATAAACTATATATTATACACTATATAAAATACTATATATTAGACATATACTACATGTTATAAGCACGCATTATACAAATATATAAAAACATCAACCATAACCACCAAATGCATTTTTTATCAACACAAATCAAAGGATCTACTAATTTCAACAAGAACAAGCATATTAAACTACAAAACTAGAAAATTAAAACATGAAATAAGGGAAACATGATACTGGAAAATATATTAAATTGCAAATAAACAAAATCGAATGACCATATTTAAAAAATATTTTTGAATGAGGGAAGGGACGAAATTACAAAGCCTCTCAGAAATAGAGGGACATAAGGCGTAATTAAAAAAGCAAAATGGCTTCGGTTGTAATTTAAAAGGGGAGAAGGACTAAAAGGGTAATTTTAAAACACGGAAGCCCTGTGGGTGTGAATATGGAGAAGCGGAAGGATTTAAAACGAAAATATTCCTTTTTTAAAATTAAAACACGGTATAAAATACATTTTAAAACAAAAAAATTGATCATTTCCCCTTTTTTAGAGCTTTCTCCAAAAAAAACTGAAAAACTTTCATCTGTTCTTCGTGAATTATCTGAGTTCATCACGAACCCAGAATCCGATAGCATTGCACCGTACGCCACCGCACCGGCCGCCGCTTGCCAAAGCCAGTGACCTAGAAAAAAACCTTCCTTTCGAACCCTTGTTTATTTTAAGACCAAAAAATGAAGTCTGGACGGTGAAGATCTCCTCCCCTCTTAAATCGAGAGTTTAAGAAACCCTTCCCATTTTTGTTAAGAAATCGAGAGTTTAATCCCCTTACCTTGATTTTTAAAGAAAAATCAAAGATCTCCTCTCCTCTTAAACCGATTTACTTTCTTAGCCATGGAGGAAGCCGCAAAGCTTATCATCGAAGGGGAAGGAGTCCAGACGTCGAAGGTAAACCGCTAAAACCCTAAAACTCCTCTCTTTTTAATGCGAGGTAGATGGATGAATAATTCGTAATGCACAAATAAAGAAATAGAAATACCTCTGAAGGCTTTTCCTATTAATTTGAATATGAGTTTCTCCCCCTTTGAACTTAGGGTTATAAAAATTTTGTTTCAGTTATATAGCACTCGAATATTACATTAATTTATAGAAAAGAAAAAGGTTATCTTAATCCCTATTGGCTGCTCTTAGAATTTGGCCGCATTCATCTACATACTATGTCGATGTTTATTTGTCCCCCAATATCCCTCTAACAATTCTATTTTTCTTTGGCTCTTTTGTATGTGTTGTTGCTAAATGAGGAAGATGGGGACCAGCCAGAGAAACGAACGACGTGGAGCGATCTCAGGTCCAGGGAGCCGAGAGTCGGGTGCATGCATTGCATGCGCTCGCGGAGGAAGCTGAAGGTCGCACGTAAGCGCATGGGGGATGTTGATGAGCTGGGCAGTGTGACGCACACACGCGTGGTGGGCTTTTGGGCTTCTATTTGGATTCATCTAGACCGTTAGATCAATTCTTGATCTGACGGTGGGGATTGATCTACGCAAAGGAAAGACATTTATCAGATTAGGGCTTCTAATTGTTGGGCCAAAATGGGCCATGTAATATATATTTAATTTTTGGGGTTTTTTTTAATTGTAAAGGAGTATAATGGGCATATTTTTATTGTTTATGGGCTGATATAATATTTTAGATTTATTTAAATATGTTAATCGTCTGTTTATAAATAAACTTGGGCTTTTATTCTAAATTGATTAGTGTATATATATTGTATTTTCTACTTTAAATATAATAATATAATATAAGATACTATAATGATAAATATGATAATAATAATAATAATAATAATAATAATAATATGATAGCATAAATGAATTAATATAATATACTAATAATATTTAGGGACTTTTCAATTGGATAATTTGTAACACCCCTTCCCGGCATGGTAGAGAGCCAGACCGAAAAGTGTTACCAAAAAATATATTCGGAGACCGGAAGCTTAATCGGAGTTCAGAATCTTATTCGGATTGTCTTATTAATCTCTTATACGACTTATCGAACTAACTTATTAATAACTTACTCAATTTGGGGTCAATTTTAAACTTTTCCGATCTTAGGGTCTGAACTATAAATTTTACTAGATAAGGGACCTTAACTGAAATTCATGTTATTTATCTGAAATCTAACCTTTCAATTACTAGCTTGTGAAGTTTTGTTACTAACAGAGGTCATTTACTTATCCAATTAGACCATTTACTATTTAGTGACCAATCTGTAAACTATTTAAAACTTTAGTTTAAGTCTTTTAACAGAATTAACTACCTTCGTATCGATACCCTTTGGGGCCGTATCGATATGGGTACACACAAATCACATCTTCATTTGACTCTACCCAAATCCTGTATCGATACGCCATCACCCGTATCGGTACAAGTTAACTAAGGTTGACCCGTTTCGATACACCCTAAGCCCGTATCCATACAATTTATTTTCCAGACCTTACTACCTAAGATCTGTATCGATACACCCCCTTTGCATATCGATATGCTATGTTTTACCAAGTCCAAATATGCAAGGCCTTATCGATACAGCTTGACTCGTATCGATACGTCTATCTTGTAATGATAGATTTTATCTGGTGTTTAGCCGATTTAACCTGTTGAACGATGTCCAAA
This sequence comes from Hibiscus mutabilis, assembly GCA_019671005.1. Classification (NCBI taxonomy): domain Eukaryota; kingdom Viridiplantae; phylum Streptophyta; class Magnoliopsida; order Malvales; family Malvaceae; genus Hibiscus; species Hibiscus mutabilis. The sequence goes on from CM033711.1 coordinate 49,520,077, forward strand.
TATGATGAAATTTTACCAACAAGTTAATAATCCATAAACCTATTAGCATACAAAATTTTACAGCGATTCAACTCCATTTACCCATTTTCACATTTTAGTACCTTTAGGCCAAAGTTAACTAGTTTATTAATTCCGAAACACACTATATTTCACATATAACACCTAGGTACTTTTAGGCTATTATACACATATCAAAATAGGAAAATGTAACATGTCTAAGCCTTATGCCACCTTGCTAGGAGTTCAAAACAAAATGTAAGCATGCATGGAGGTGATGAGAGTGACTTTAAACTTCAACCACACGATCGATGCTCGGAATTCTTCAAGATCCTGAAATGCATGAGACAAACGAATGTTAGGCTTACATAGCCTAGTGAGGTAGTTATAACAAATGTGCAATAAGCTCCTTAATGGAATGAATGACATGTAAGCATGCTTGAATGACAATATACACCATTAATCATATATAGATCATACTCAAGCCAAGTAGCACTTGTGATCGTTAAAATACTTGTTTGAACAAGCAATTGATAGATAGTTAAAATACTTGTTTGAACAAGCAATTGATAGATAGTTAAAAAGATTGAGTGTGTATGAAATGATTTTAATGTATCATTGAATTTTTATTAAAATAGAGAAGGGAATCGATCAAGGGGACAAAAGGCATAAAGGAGTAGGGATTCACGATCAGGAATAGCTTGGAGTATCAGTGAGTGTAAATTGTATTTCGAATTAGCATAGATTGTTCATTGATTGAGTTATTTAATTGTTTCATGAGGCTTAAATGTCTATGCTTTCTTTGGATTGCTAATGCTTGGTAAGGTAATGATATTCAGGTATGTATGGATATTAGTTCGATACATATTTCAGCATGAAAAAATGAATATTGGTTGCTTAGAATGTTTGATGTTGCATCTTGAGTTTGTGATTAAGTACTTGAAGTAATTAAAGAGATTATTGAACTATGTAAATTGTGTAAGAGCCTTGATTAGTTCTAGTTCTAGCTAGATTGACATGCCAATAGAGAGTCCTGAGCTCAGCCTGAAAATTAGACTACGGTCCCCTGATAGGTGCTAAAGTACCCCTGAATGATTTGAAATGGGTCATATGCTTCGATGGTACTAAGCTGCCATTGCATGTTATTGTTGTAATTGTTTTTCGAACCTCTAGACTAATAACTAGTCAAGACCGTCTCCAACAACTAAGGTTGCTTGTGAAAGTTTGATCATTGAAGTGTATGAAGTGCTTAATTAAACAACATAAAATGGTTGCTTGTTAATGTAAGACTTCTTGAAAGTATGATTGTTGGACCTAGGTAAATTAAGCTTAGTGTAAGCTTCATGAATGGTGTATTGTGAGCATGTTATCCAAATGACTAACACTAAATTTTTGGTGTAGTCTCGATGAAAATCTTGCTTAATATGGAATAATTGAATAAGGAATATGTTAGTTATGCTATTTACACTCTTTATTTGATTAAATTGTGAGGTTTTCGTTCTAATAGCTCACCCTGTTATTTTACAGGAAAGGTTGATTGTTAATTCAAGCTTGAGGAGTCAAAGCAAGGTCACTAAAAGCTCGAACGTATGCTTTGTATCGTTAATAGATAACTCCTAGAAGGTGGCACTAGTTTGAACATTATGCTTATGTTCTTTTGAGTATACTATAATGGTATGTATAAGTTAATATGGCCTAAACCATTAAACTCATATTAGATTCATCTTTAGCTAACACCTTATATTCAATGTCACATGCTTATCTAGCCTCCATTCGAATAAATTGTTGATTCTAGTCTTCTTTGATGTATTCTTCTTGATCGAAATGTGATGTTGGTTAAGCTTAATTGTTTGGTTCGATTACTATCTTGGTAGACTAGTTAGATTGTCTACTTGTAGATAAGTAATACCTTCTAGGCTAGAATGGGGGTATTAGAACTGATACCACAATTGTAACACTCCCTTCCCTACCTGGTAGAGAGCTGGATTGGAAAGTGTTACCAAAAAACATATTCAGAGATCAAAAGCTTAATCAAAGTTTGGAATCTTATTCAAAATGTCTTATTAATCTCTTATACAACTTATCGATCTAAATTATTAATAGCTTACTCAATTTGGGGTCAATTTTAAACTTTTCTGAACTAAGGGACTGAACTATAAATTTTACTAGTTAAGGAACCTTAACTGAAATTCATGTTATTAATATGAAATCTAACCTTCCAATTACTATCTTGTGAAGTTTCCTTACTAACGGAGGTCGTTTACTTATCCAATTAGACCATTTAAAGTTTAGTGACCAATCTGTAAACTATTTAAAACTGTAGTTTAAGTTTTTTAACAGAATTAACTACCTTCATATTGATACCCTTCCGGGTCGTATCGATACAGGTACAAACAAATCATATCTTCATTCGACTCTACTCAAATCCTGTATTGATACGCCATCACCCGTATCAGTACAGGTAGATCAAGGTTAACCCATTTCAATACGCCCTAAGCCCATATCTATACAATTTATTTTCCATACCATACTGCCAAGATCTGTATCGATACACCCCCTTTTGCATATCGATACGCTCTATTTTACCAAGTCCAAATATGCAAGGCCGTATCGATACAGCTTGACCCGTATCGATACGCTCTATAGCTTGAAATCAATATTGTCTTCACATGATTAAATGAATGTTTAAAGTTAAATTTTCACAAGTAGTATTGAGAATAAATATCATGGTTTGAGTTTTTAACAAGATCTTCTAATTGTGAGTTGTAATTCAAGATAAAACATCTTGTTGGTCTTAAGTAAAAAAAAGGGGGATCAAATCCCTAAAGTATCAAGGTATAGATTGATAGACCTCATATGCTAATGGGAAAAGAAAACATTCTTGTGTTTATATGTAAGACCTATGAGTAAAAGTTGTAGCCATATCCATGTGTTTGTTAAATAGTACATTTGTGCTACAAGTGAGCTTTTGGTTTTAACTGATCGATATTGTATGCGTTATGTTCTTAATGTTTAAACACTTCAAAGAAAGTTTATAAGAAAACAAGAAACCATCATGTTAGTCTATGATTGGTTCAAAAGAAAATTTGAAATTTTTGATTTCGATTTCGGTTTTCTCTGCAGTAACATTCTCAACTCCAGTTTTTCTTCTAAGCCAGGTTGAGGACGTTACAAGTTGGTACCAGAGCATGGTTTAGTCGATCCTCAGACTAAACATGGACTCACTGCATCTTCATAAGTCTTTTGTGCCACTAGGAGTCTAGCATTTATGATTTGTGATTTATACATATTCAGTTGATGTGTAATTGTGAGCATAATTTAGGGCCTCAGGGTAGAGTAAAACTATTCCGAGTTTTCTCAATGATTGTTTAGTTCAAGTACGATCGTTCTTAAAAGTTTAATTGTGTTTTGGGGCTAGTCTTGGAATTGAGGCATGTACTTTTAAAGTACTTACTGTTGTGTGGATTATTTAGAAAGTTGCGATTAAATGACTATAAATAAGATGTTATGAGAAGTGATAATCTGAAAGCGTGATAATGTTTGTTGGAATGCTTGTATTTCTAGGCTAATATTTAGCCTAGGCCTGAATCAAACAACTAAGTTTGTCTGAAACCATTGATTACTGCGGTGAAGAATAGTTAATTAATCAACTTGAAATAGTTACTTGGTAATCTATGATACATCTTTGAAATTGAAATAAGAGATATGAATGAAGTAGGCATTTCGTATGCTCTGAATAAGTATTAGGAACAAGTTTAAAAAGGTGAAACTATTGGTTGTTAAAAACAGTTGCTTTGCTCAATTCGGTTAGAAATATATTTAATAGTCATATCCTGATATAAGAAGTTTGCACAAGCTTAATGTTTGATTCCATGTATGTATGTATATTGTTTATTTTGTTCTATATATGAACATGAATGTTGTGAATTGGTCTTGTGCAAATTTTGAGTGTAAGAAGACACATATATATAGATAATAAAAGCAAGGTATATGAGACTGCTTTTGGAATTTTTTTAGACTGATAAATGCTATTTATTCGAGCTGGATAGCAATTAACTTTTGTTGCTTGGTTATGAGTCTTATTAGACTAAGTTGGCTTTTTATTAAAAGAATTTTAAATCGAGACTTGTATGGTAGATAAGTGGAAAAAAGTAGTTTGGGAGATCAGTGCTAGAGTTGTATCATTTGATTAGAGGATTGTCTTGAGAGATAAATATTCTCATTGTCCCCTTGAAGGATAAATTCGAGGACGAATTTCCTTTAAGGGGGGATTTGTAACATCCTAAAATTTCGATTTAGTAGTGTGACCACTAATGTTTAGTAAAGAATCAAATCAGGTGACCAATTGTGATTCCTTGTTGGACCGGATTAAAAAGGCTATAAATTGGGATGATGAATTGGAAGGACTAGAATGATTAAAAATATAAACTTGAGTTTTGCAATGTAAGATATCAATTAGAGAGGATTTTTGTCCGAATGGCTTGGGGGGAGGATTCCACGTTGGATTGTAAAATTTTGGTGGGATTCACTAAACAAACAAATCCCTTCTATCATCTTCGTTTTTGCTCTTAACCGAATGTGAGCTTGAGAGAGAGAAGAGAGCTTTTCCATGGTGATAACTTCAAATTGAGGATTGATCTTTAATGCTTGAAATTTTGTTTGTTAGCTAAGGAAGTAAGTTTCCTCCTTGTAGTCTCTTCTCGAATTTGGTTGTGTATTAGATTGAGTAATTTGATCTTGCATGTGGGAAATGCTATATATGTTAAAAGCTTGGGTTATGAGATTTTTTTTTTTTGGTTAAATGGAATCCTTACTTGATTGGAAGAACTTGGTGGTATGTAGTAGAATAGGAATTGAAGTGGACTGTTCGAATTGATACATTGTATGTTAAATGTATTTGTGATGTTAAATCGATGTTTTAGAAAGTTAACCAAAGCTAAAAGCTACTGGAAATTTAGTATTAAATAGGTAGGTTTTTAAATTAAGGAATTGGATATGAAATCATAAGGCTGCCCTGCTCATTTTATGCCATGGAATAAAATAAGCTAAATAGAAGTCTGAGGCAGCATGATAAATATTAAGTTATCGGTTAAAATAAGCTAATTAGAAGTCTGAATCGTTTATTTGGAACAACATATTAAGTGTTTTAGAGCACATAAGTGATGATTAGAACTGAATTAATTGTTATAAAAGATTGATTGAAGCTGTTCTGTTTTCAGGCTAGAATAATATTAGATTATATGACAAATTGTGGTCTATTGAACTTATAATCACTAATGCTAAGTAGCTAAAATTCAATGATTCAATTCTAGTTGAATCTGGAAATGGGTTATAAAGAAATTGCCTGCTTTATACTTGTGGACAGTTTTAAAATTTGCATCGGCAGTGACTTTGAAAAATCACTGTAAATTGTAGGGGTGGAATTAGAATCTATAGTTTAAATGGTTGAAAAGCTTGCCATGTCTAGCTTCATTTAAAGCAAGTGAAATTGAATTCCAAGTTTTATAACAACTTGTAGAGACAATTGTTCAAAGACAGTATAATCTGCCTGGTGCCAGAATTAGGTGTACCTTTAGACTAAAAACTGTATTAATTTATAAGAAGTAAAAATGCAAGGCCTATATGGTTCAAAAGCTAGTCGAGTCAGCTTTCCAACGGTGTAAACGGTTTAAAATTATGATGTACGGAATGGAAGTTATGAAATTTTAACTGAGGAATGTGCAGTCTTCCTGGCAGCAGCTCTATAGGTGGCTTAAAATATCTTTGAAAGCATGAAAGAATGTATAAGGACATTAATGGGTTGTTTTAAGATTTGAGGAGGGGCTTTCCTACGTGTGTATATATAAAAGTTTTAGGGACCGATTGAGTGCATAAACTGTATACATATGCAATTTGCCCTGAATTAAGTGTATATGAATATAAGTAGACTGTTTTGGTGCACATGTTTGTGTAATTATGTATATGTAAGTAAAACTGTTTTACATGATTATAGGGCAGAATTAGATTGTTTTGTTAATGGTAAATGTGTTTAATGTGTGAGCTTATAATTGAGATTGTTTGAAAGTATATACAAGTATTTTGGGGTACTTGAGAAAGATGGAATTAGTCCTAATGACTTGTTAATTTGTGTGTGTGGTACATTTTAACTATGGATGGCTAAGGAAAGGATATAGAATGTGAATAGTGGATCAGGTATTCCATAACTTTGGAATAACCAGGTGAGTGTAGTCACTTGAGTCTCGGGTAACGCGGAGTTATCCCGATGTTTAATTTGTTAAGATTATGTATTGATTGGTTGTGAATGAATTGCATTACATGTACATTGTGTAAAAATGCTCAAATAGAGCTAATTGTGGATGAGCATACATTTATAGCATGGCATTCATGTTTAGACTTGAACAATGTTGTATTTTTATGTTTAAATGCCTTGCTATGCTTGAATAATCGTTTATGGAATTTCCATGATGTTGAGATGACTTGTGTATTTGTTGAAAAGCTTGGAATAACATAACTACTAATCAATGATAGTAAGGTCCTCAATAAAGATTGACTAGTTAACTCTAAGGAGTTAAAGAGTAAGAAAGCTTGAATTGTATAATAAGTTATTGAAATAAGGAAACAAGCAAAGTTACTTGTAACCTAAGAAATCTCTGTTAACTTTAAAAGTAAAGCTACTTGTACAATAAGCAACTTCCCGAATATCAAAACTAAGATAAAACATGTAAGTTTCCTTTTCAATGGAAGACCTTGGATCTATTGGTTGATGCCTGTTATATTTGGACTACGGTCCCTTGTTATTAAGATCAAATGATCTTTTAGTACCTCTGGTACTCTTGTTTAACTATTGCTCGGGGGACGCCCCATTGACATGTTTTGATGGTACTAAGTTTCCATCACTTTTTGATATGTTTCGATATTAGCCTTTGCTATGTGCTCTGAGATAAGTATCGCTTGGTTTGATGTTATTCATCACCAATAATGATCCAAGGCAAACCTGTAAAAGAAATGAAATGTTTACATTAAGCCAATAATGTAAAAGAAATGTGATCAAACACTTTGTGTGGTAGCTCATGGTGAGCCCGGTAAGGGATAACTCATGGTGAGTCTTGTAATTGAAAACTCTTGGGGAGCACTGTAATTAAGAGCTCCTGTGTCCATGGTGATTGACAGCTCTTAGCGAGTAATTGAATGATACAAGCTAGAATAATTTGAACAATGCTAAATGACTGAAACTACTAAAGAATCTTCAATAAACAAGATATGTGTGTACTAACTTACCTTACAAGAAAGTTCCTGGATGATCATGGTCTTGAATTGTTTGATTACGTTACAAGCTTTGACTATTTTTGTACATTACATGTATTGCTACATCACTTAGGCTATAAAAGCCTAATGCATTTCATAATCATGCATTGTAGGTTGTTTAAGTTCGAGTTGCCCAATCGAGAGTAAAGGTCATTAGCCTTTGTTGGAATTCACTTAGAGTTGAATTTCCCTTATTGTAGTATACTCCTAGTATGGTGGCACAAGGTTCTAATTGATGTATATTATGAATTCTTGTATTGTAATATCTTCAAAAGGACTTATGATAATTGTCTATACAAGTTTATATCTCTAAAATTGATTGGTTACTTGGTTGAAGTTGTACATGCCCTTATGTATGGTTGATAGAATTGCTTATGTCTTAGATTGTTGTTGTAAATTGTTAAGAGAATCGAATGCTTCCATAAGGTTTTGAGGAATGATTTTAGTAGGTCAAATCATGTGTTAAAGATGATTAAATGGGTATTGGTTTAGTTGGTCAAAGATGGAAATGGTGTTAAATTATCTACGGTTAATAGACTGAGTTTAAAGAATTTGTGTTACATAACCTTAATATGTTTAAGGCAAATGTCTCTAATTCGAGTAAAGTGGGCTTAGATGAATACTATAAGTCATAATAAGATATTATATGAATACTTTTGTGGTATAATTCATGTATGGATGGTTAATTGTGCCTTTCAGATTAAGGGTTGTGATCGAATGATGTTACCCTTGATTCATTAATGGATAAGTGTACTCTAGTAGTTAATGAATTTGGATTCTGTATATTATGATATATATAGCTTGAAATCAATAATGTCTTCACATGATTAAATGAATGTTTAAAGTTAAAGTTTCACAAGTAGTATTGAGAATAAATATCATGGATGGAGTTTTTAACAAGGTCTTCTGATTATGACTTGTAATTCAAGATAAAACATCTTGTTGGTCTCAAGTAAAAAAAAAGGATTGAATCCCTAAATTATCAATGTATAGATCGATAGACCTCATGTGCTAATGGAAAAGAACACATTCATGTGTTTATATGTAAGACCTATGAGTAAAAGTTGTAGCCATATCCATGTGTTTGTTAAATAGTACATTTGTGCTACAAGTGAGCTTTTGGTTTTAACCAATCGATGTTGTATGTGTTATGTTCTTAATGTTTAAACACTTCAAAGAAAGTTTATAAGAAAACAAGAAACCATCATGTTAGTCTATGATTGGTTCAAAAGAAAATTTGAAATTTTTGGTTCCGATTTCAGTTTTCTCTGCAGTAACATTCTCAACTCTGGTTCTTCTTCTAAGCCAGGTTGAGGACGTTATATGATTCGAATCTGTTTACCCTATTTTCACCTTTTAATACCTTTAGGCCAAAGTTAACTAGTTTACTAATTCCCAAACACACTATATTTCACATATAACACCTAGGTACTTTTAGGCTATTATACACATATCAAAATAGGCAAATGTAACATGCCTAAGCCTTATGCCACCTTACTAGGAGTTCAAAACAAAATGTAAGCATACATTGAGGTGATGAGAGTGACATGCAACTTCAACCACACAATCGATGCTCGGAATTCTTCAAGATCCTAAAATGCATGAGACACATGAATTTAGGCTTACATAGCCTAGTGAGGTAGTTATAACAAATGCGCAATAAGCTCCTTAATGGCATGAATGACATGTAAGCATGCTTGAATGACAATATACACCATTAATCATATATAGATCATACTCAAGCCAAGTATTATATTTTTGTATGTTTAATGTAAAGCACAAATATATATCATTTCCTTGGACATAGCAACCAATGGATACACAGATTCCCCTGTACACCACACATATCGAAAATAGGCCTTAACCTTGAGCTGTAGCTCCGGAGTCCCTTACACAATCCAACCTTTTCTCCCCATATATAGGTCATAGCCTCAGACCGTAGTCTAATCCTTTACTTAGTGAGCTCAGATAACCCTATGGCATGCCAATTGTATCCAATGTCCACAAGTGTCCAAGGTTACACATATCATCATAAAACTCACCTTTGTGCCCTTAGGCCATATCATGTCGGATCACAAATTGAGCCTTGGATCCAACTCACATATCATACTATTCCAAACATCATAATAATTCCCATGGATGTAAAATGTTAACATTAAACATTTTTCATATATAGCAAATGACAAACGAATCATAAGGCATCAAAAGCAATGGAGTGACCTTACCACCCTTGCCATATGAGATTCGTACCTTGTGAGCTCTACTTGAGCTATCCAAATGAATACACAACATAAACACAATTCAAATGCAACCGGGACGACACCTAGCCAATCCCGAGACACAACTACACTCACCTAGCAATAGGAGGCTTCAAGATTGTCAGATTACAATCCCCTTGCCCTCAGAAGAATTCGAAATAGTTGATGGTGAATATGACTTGTCTTCCACCACTTGAGCTAATTTAAAAATTAGGTAATTCCATTAGAATCAAAACTAATGATTCACAGATGTTTTTCAAGCTTACCAAAGCTTGTAGACTGTAATACCCCTAAAACCAGGTCAATTGTATTCAATGATCTATGTACTTAAGATAGCCCTTTGAGATAAAATAAACTTGTATGATTTTAATTGGTTGTTATTAGACATACTCTGAGTTAGATTAAAGTGTGAAATTAATTCTAATGCTATCTTTTATTGTGTGACTTAAATTAATCTAAGTATACTTGGATTATAATTAGAATGGAATAGATTTAGGACCAAAAACGAATGCTTGGAAAGATGGCTAACTAAAAATTGAAGGGCTAAAGTGAATACTTTAAAATTCTAATAGTTTGCATGTAAAGTAAGTTTAAATAGGGGGGCTAAACACATGTCACTTGTTAAAGTGAACATGTGTAATGAGATTAGCCAAGAGGAGAGAACAACCAAGAATATTGTTCTCACCCCCTTTATTTTGGCCGAATGTGAAAAAGAAAAGAGGGTGACTTCCATGGATTTGGAACGGTGGAGAGAAAATTTTGATTTGGATTATAATAGCCCGATTGATGCTCTTGCTTGTGTAAACAACTTGATAATAAGGCATATATGCATCTTGTCCTTCTTTAATTAAGTAAATGTGGAAATTGTTAGTGGAAATGCATGCATGTTTGATAAAGATGGTTAGATGTGTTAAAGAATAGATGGAATTTATACAAATTGATGAGTGTTGTGATTATGAAATTGTTATGTGAAGTGGACATGGCCAATGCTTATGTTTCTTTCGAATAAAATCTTAATTTGATGGTAGAAATAGTGTTAGAACAAAATTTGAAATTTGATGTTTGAAAGAAAATTGATCATGGAACTAATTTTTTGTATGAATGCATGAATGTTATGAGTAAAGAGAATAGTGGACTGATTTAAGTAAGAAACTGACTTGAAAACGGTTTAAAACATGCAGTTTTTAATGCATGAATGTGCAGATTTGTCATGTTAAAAATGCAGTTTTGAATGGTGTAAAATGAGTAAAATGCTGTCTAATATATGCAGTTTTGAATGATGTAAAATGAGTAAAATGCAGTCTAATATATGCAGTTTTGAATGTTGTAAAATGCAGTCTATTATATATAACACAATGGAGTTTTGTATTTACATGTACCATAAAGATTGTTTTTGAATAAATATATATATATATATATATGCATTTTTAAATCGGAAAGCTTTGTATGTACATGAAAACTTGTGGTCGAATTTTGACATTGTAAAAATGTGTACATGAATCTTGGACAGCTTAGAATGTAAATGAAACTTTGTTGGAATGTTTTCGATGAAGCATATATGTATGTATGTTTGAGTTGGACAACTTTAAACAGATTTGAAAGTATGAGTACTGTATTGAATATGTAATCATGTATACACATAATTGAGATTGTTTTGCTCAAATATAAATTTTATAAGACTGTTTTGACATGTTAGAAAACCATGTAGGCTACCATGAATTTTATGAATACATATATGTGAAGTTTGGACTATTTTGCTAGGTTAGAAAAGTATGAGGGCTGTCTTGGAGCCATATGTATGTATGTTATGATTCATGGACTATTTTTGGTATAAATTCTATGAGTAGTAAACTGTTTTGAATTTTGTGGTTGGATATATAATTATAAATTAGACTATTTTGATCATGTAAATGTATGTGCAGACAATTGAGATTGTTTCGATGTATATACAAGTATATAGGGGCTGTTTGAGCATGAATACATGTGTGTAGGTGTTGGGCTGATCTATGAGTATTTATATGTATATAAGTACACATAAAAAGTTGGACCGTTGGTAAATGAGTTGAATCGATTTTAATGATTTGTTGTTTTGTTTGAGGTACATATGATGATAAAAGGACTAGGAGAAGTAAGTTTGTAAAGCAAGATAGGATTACGGTTCAGGTATTCCATAACTTTGGAATATAAGATGAGTGTAGTTATGCATTTTGGATGACAAGGTGTCATCCTAATCTTTGTTTAATTGATCAATGTGTTTAATTGTGTACACTTTGCATAAAGCTCCAATAGAGCACATTGGGGGGGGGGGTAACATAGACTCATAGCATAGCATCTTTGTAAGTCTATTGTTTATGGTTGTATTTCTTATGCACTTTTACTATGCTTGGATGTATGTGGTGGATAAGGTATCTTGTAATAAGTTTTGAACCTAACTTCTGACCAAGATGTTATGAAAATCTTAAGCGGATGTTCACCTTTAATCCTATAAACTCGTGAATTCTTAAGTCTAAGAAGCTAAAATCTTAACTATGTTATAAGATATTAAGAAAAGAAGCAAGAAAGATTACTTCTACCATAAGATACTCCCCAAACTTCAAAGAATAAGATATGTAAGTTGCCTGAGTAATGGAAGACCTTGGACAATTTGGCATGATATAGAGGTATATATTTCAGGGACTACGGTCCATGAGCTACGGCTCGGGGGACGCCCCATTTATACGTGATATTTGGCTACAGTAGGAGTTAACGGGGGAGATGATACAGATATTGGAGACAGATGGTTGGATAGTTGAGAAGTTAGGATTGATATGTTTCCGACACTAGCCATTGCTATGTACTTTGAGCTATGTGTAACTCAGACCTATACAGTCAGAGAAAATGTGATCCAAGGAAAATATTGTAAAAGATACGAACTTAGATACTAAGTTTGAGAAGAAAACTCAAATAAGCAATGTTGTAAACTCATATAAGACTTGACATGGTCTTTGATAAATTTTAACAAGAACTTTGAAAGTGCTAATAAGAATTTCAATAAGCCTTACCAATGCTATGATGAGATAAGCCACGAGTACTGATAAGTTCGATAAGACTTTGAAAGATTTCAGCCTAATCCCTGAAGGGATTTGAATAAGACTTGAAAGAATATAAAATATGACTAAGTTTCTAATAAACAAAGCCATGTTTAAACTATCATTAAGACTTAAATTCCTAAGTGTTGTTATAATCTTTAAATTCTATTTTGAATTCCCTTTTGATATCTTTGTCTCTATGTTTGGTTATTTTATAGTCACTACCTCACTTAGGCTATATAAGCCTAATGCATTCATTTCATGCATATGCAGGTTATATGACTATCTTTGAGATGTTCGTTTGAAAGGTAGCAAGTCATCTTAAAGATCTTGTAGGTTGCTTTAATTTACCACAAGAACTCCTAGTATGTGGCATATGATTGTTAGTCATGCATAATGTATTTAGTCATTTCACTTTTGGTTGAATGTGTATATAAAGTTGCAAGTAACTTCATTATATGTGTAAGTAACTTCATTATATGTGGCATATGATTGTAAGTAAAGTAACTTCATTATATATGTAATTGGCCTATAATTCTTCAGTTGATTGTTGGTTAAGATAGGTTTAATACTGCATGTTGGCAATGGGTTACTTGATTGATAAGCTAGGTTGATATGTGTTAGGATTATCCTTGATATCTAAGCCATGCTTCGTATGATGCTTGAATGGTTATGTGAAGATAGGTTATGTGAAAGCCATGATCGAGTGGATACTTGATGTTAACCATTATTGTCATGCAATGGAACGATTGTTTGTGAAACTTGATAAGTAAATCTTGGTAATCAAATGTTTAAGTATAATTATACTAGGCTCAATAATAGAATAGTTGGTTGTATATGGCTATAAAATGCTTGTGTTCGTAAGTGCTTGACTAGTTAAGTTTGTGGTTGAATGACCTATAAGAGTAATTTCAAGTTTTAGAATTTTAATATTGTTAAAAATCTCTTAAAAATGAATAAAGTTAATTTTACTATAGGATTACCATAATAGTTATTCTTTGAAGTTTTGTTAACTAGGCAATTATTAATCACCCTCATTTGAATCTTGTACTTACTCTCAAACGTGTTCTTCATCGAATAATAATAATAAATCATTATCAAGATTAAGTTCGAGATCTTTTAACCCTGTATTGGATGTTTTCAATATGATTATCAAGTTAAAATGAGTTTTTGAACTAATCGTTGTTAAAGTTGTCAAGGCCCACTCTCGAGTGATTTATGCATAATCCAACGTGGCTTTAAAAAGGCTTTAAAAAGGATATTTCTTTGTCTTGATGTTTAAAGGATCAGCTTAAGTTAATTTGATAACATTGGCTATGGCTAATGTTATGTAATTTAGAAGTTAAATGAAAGCTTGAACTTGGTAGTTTAATTATATAAAGTTTGATGTGTTGAATTGATGATTTCTTTGCTTGTGATGTAAGTTAGTATACTTTGATTGATCGATCACCAGTTGTGTTACAAGGTAGACCGATGATTGGCAATTGAATACTCTTTTGGTCTGGTTTACTTTTAAGTCATGTTAGGGTGATTCTTGTAACTTTTCAGTTTTAAATTTACCTATATAAGAGGAAATGAACTGGATAATAGCCAATCTTAATCTAGTTAAGATGAATTAAATTGATCCTTGTTTTTTTTTGTATTTTAAATAACCTTAATCCTCTTGGAGGTTCGAGTAAAAAGATTTGAATGTGTAAAAAAATATCTTTGTGGTTTGGAAACTTTGAATCACTAACCAAATTTTTATAATTTGGTTATATAATTTCTGGAATGTGTTTCCAGTAATATCTTCAATTTCGGTTTTCTCCCGAACTGGGTTGAGGGTGTTACATAGACAACATTGAAACAAAGAAATTGGCTTTCTAACACTTGGGCTTAGCTTGAACATTCAAGACTTAAATCTTGAAATTAAACTCTAAGGATTGATGGAATCATTAAACTGACATAAGGGTTTTACTTACCCAATTACAAGCTTTCAATTGGTGTATTGAAATCACACAAAGGTCAAGGATTAGATTGAAGTGCTTGCTTGAGCTTGAGGAAGAAGATGACAATAGAGGTATGTGCTTGGTTTCTTTAAGACAAAGGTGAGATTTGGTTTCAAAAGATTCAAAACAAGGAAGAAGACTTTTCTTATTCATTTTAAGATGACTAAAGCCTTAATCATTCTGCATCTCACCCTTAGCCAATAAAAAGGTTTTCCCTTAGGCAAAGGGAATCTTAAACAATGGGTTTCCTAATACCCAAAATTGGGTAACAATTATCATGGTGTCATCTTTTCTTAATCTTTTAGACAAACCCACGTGAAGGGGTAGCAGACAAGAAGGTGATTCACCACCATACTTTTAATCTTTACAAATTGGTCACAAAATAATTTTTGACATGGAACCGTATCGATACACCTTATGATCGTATCGATACGACTAGACTGAATTGGGTAAGTTAGTTAGAAACAGTTGGGCTGTATCGATACAGGTCCTATCATATCGATACGCCTTGCTCAGGATATTTAGCATTTTTCAATGAAACCCCTAACTTCCATTTCTTACAAAAGGCCCAACAACATCAATTAAGCCCAAATAACTTCTATTATTTCAAAATTGCGTACAAGGATTTGGCAATTACACCATTCAGGCATAACCGTTACAAAATTTTTGATCATCAGAACCTAATTCCAACTAGACCGATTTTCGAGGTGTGACATAATTAGCATAATAAATTATAACAATAATATGATAGCAATACATAGATATATATCGCTTAGTAATTTTTGGGTTTTAATAAAAATCACATATATATAGTATAAACTAGTTAACTTTAAACAAAGCCCATAGCACATTTTTTAGATAGTAATAATATATATATATATAAAAAAACCCATTACAATAAAAAAAAAAAACGGGTCCACCCTAAATAAAATTAATGATTACATCTAAATCCAACATAGATTGCAGTTAGTAAGATAAGAATCTGGGCTTCGAATTCGAGTCAATTCTGACGGTTTGGTGCACATCCGGTTCCTTTCAGATCAACACACACATGGCCTTTATCGAATTTGATTCACATCGGGTCGCATTTTGACTCCTAATGAGTCATGAATTTTCCCAGCAAAACTGGTCACTCACTGACCCCATGCAAGGCTCATGATTTGAGCACAAAATTCAAATCAGCAAGTGCTCATTCCAAATGCTAAACACTAGCACACATGATCTGCAAATAAAACAAGACGGTGTATGGGTTTTACCAACACCCACAAAACAGCACGGTGACCAGAGCATACTCTCAACGACGCGTGATCGACGGAACAGTAATGAAAGAGTTACAATTTGAAAACCAAACCACGAAACAACAGTTAAAACAAATCGAGTATCACAACAGCTTACCAACAACCACAAAAACGGAGGAAACGACGGTGCAAACGAGAACTGAATGGTTTCCTACAATTCTGTCGAGAAAGGCAAATGAAGATAAGGAACTAGGTGATGGGGTTTACCCACGAGACGAAGGGAAAACAATGGTTATGGTTGGGCGGAGCAACAGAGATGCAAGGTAAACCGAATGGTTTCCTAGCGGTTTCCGATGAGAATGGACGGGGAAGAGGGTGGTGGGTGGTCGGGTTTAACTCACGAGGTTGAGGGGAACACAACTATAGGATTTGTTCAACGAACCGATGACGACAAGGGATTCATCGGAGCCTCGTCGAAAAACAAGGGTGAGGATTTGGTTAGTTTCTTAGTTTCGGCAGAGATGGGAACAAGGAGTGGCTGCTGAAGAAACAAATTAGATATCCAGGGTAGGGTTGAAAAGATGGTTATATACCAAAATAAATGGTTAAAACGCAGGACAAAGGCCCAAAGTTTAACCCGCATTACCGATGTTCCCATTAAAGTTCTTACTCATCACAATTAGGTCACTAAAACGATTTATCATAATTAAATCGCAAATTATATAACTAAAATTTCAAATTTTAATTCCCAAATTCTAGGGTTTCGAATTGGAAATTACCAAATTCAAATAGGGTTTTGAATTATGAATTTTTAGGGTGTTACAACTCTCTCACCCTTAAAAAAAATTTGTCCCTAAATTTCACACTAACGACAAATTCTTAAATTTAATAGATACGCACACATCATTCTTCATTTAAATCCTTCATCCATCAAGATGAAAATAAGGACTAAACATATCATAAAATTGTCTGCTATGTCACCGGGCTCATTATCATAATCCTCACAATGTCTAGTTGCATAAACCAAACTTGGTCATCTAATCTCGGATCTAGCCAATCTATCACTCTATAAAGGTCTATCCTTACTACCAGTACCAAAAGCATCTTACCTACTCTACCCTATACCATTAGGAGGTTCCTGAACTAATGCTTGTGACTAACTATGCACGGTTGAACCAGTAGGTGATTGCAGACAATCATTAATAAAATGATCAAGAGAACCACATCTGAAGCAAGCTCTAAATCTCTTTCTACACTCTTCACCATGCCATTTCTTACAAAAAGTACATAGAGGCACATAATGAGAAACTATCGATCCACCCGCACTGTCGGAACTGTCAAAATGGCTGGTCTCGATCTCTGGCTACCCTGCTGACCAGATTCCTCTCTAGCCTTCTTACCGGTATAGATAACTGAACCCTACTGAACACTCAAAATTGGTTGTTTCTTGCCTCGATCTCTGTCCTGAACTATTTGACTCTTCCCGAGTGTTTCTATTCTCTCAGTTGTCTTGGCTCGGTCACCCAAACCACTGCACAACTTGTCTTTAAATGGAGCCACTTTCTCATGAATCGTGAAACGAAGACCCTTCAAGAACTCTCGACATTTGTCCATTTTTGTTTCCACCAATCAAGGTGCATACTGAGACAACTCTATGAACCGAACCTCATAAGCAGATACTATTTTGTCCTCTTGTTTAAGATCTATAAATGCCTGACGTTGATCCGATAGGTATTGCTCCCCCATATAACGGCTCTAAAATGCTTGACGGAAAGTATCCCATGTTATCCGATCAACTGTCAACAATCTCCGCTCAACCTTCCATCAACGTTGTGATTCAGCATGTTGTAGTGAAACATTAGCTCTTAGTTTCTTATTGGTAGGGTATTCCATCTCCTCAAAGAGCCTCTCTAGATTTTCCATCCATAACTCAGCATCATATGGGTGTTCCTCAAACACACCCTAAAAAAGATTCTCATCTCGACACCCAGAAATACTATAGATATAGGCTTCCTCGAACATTCTGATTGGTCACAAAAATACTGCAACAATTTTCGATTAACAGTAGCACTATCCAGCTCAACAATTTCACTGTCATCAGAGTCAAGCAGGTCATCACCATATAACTGTTGATCATGTGTGTCTCCATCACCAGACTACTGACTCATTGTATGTTGTCCCTCAGCCTGTGAATTCCTTCCAAGATTTCGTATCTCCTCGTGATCATCCATGTGAACCACATGAGGCAAAGGTTCACTAGCGGTAGCAGCAACACGACCTCAACCTCGGCCTCAACCTCTATCCGAAGCAAGTCTAACACTCCTATAAGGTGGCATAGTGAACTATCTACAAAAATGATAACCTAAATATTAGAATTGGTACCGGAGTCTCAAATTCAAAACACTCTTAAAATAATAATTAAGTAATGATTTATCAGAAATATTCCCATTTACTCCAAAACATTTAATGCATGCATATTTTCTGAAAATTTTTCGAAAACGATGTTGTGAGCCTCACAGTCCGAGAGTTGAACTCAGCTCTGATACCACTAAATGTAACCCCCTAAACCTGACTTAAGAGAATGCCAAATTTAGAAAGCCGCACTTGTAACTTTTCCCTTAATCATCAAAATTTAAGATAAATAATTATCATTTTTAGTAAAGTAATGTAAAATATTTAATCTTCAATAAAAATATCTTAACAAATTATTAAAATCACAACATTAATAGTGTTTCCAATAGTTCAAATAAAATTTTCGAATATAAATTTTTATGCATGCATGCTAAAAAAAATCCTCAAATCCCAATATAGTCCAAAGTCCAAAATACATTAAATCCCAATATAACTAATAATAAAAATAACCAATGTTTGAAAAGAATAAAGTTCATACGGAAGTAAAAGTAAGCCTGAAAACGCAAGAGATCCTATGAGTACCAAGTCACCTAGAGCCCAAAGTATCTGAAAGAAAAACCATATGGGTGTGAGCTATAGGGTCCAGTGTGTCTCTAAAGTGCAACAAACACAGTCTCAATTTCATAATATTTTCTCAAGGCAATATAAATCAGAGTAAAACGCAATGTATGAAATGATGTTATGCTCAAACACAAATCCCAGCTACATACTCCAATCAAAGTGGTGGCAAAGCCAACCGGTCACAATGGAGGTAGTTCCCCTAAACCCCCTACCCCTTATTTCTCTGATCACAGTGTGGTCAAAGCACTTCTTTCTCCGTACAATCTCATCCCATACATGGATAAATCATTGTTTGTAAAATAAAATCACAACACAATTGTTTTGTACTAAATACGAGGATCACGATTCAGAAGTTCTAATAGTCTCAGTAAAACACAGTTTATCACATTATGCATGAAATCTCAAATCACATTAAAGTCGCATCACAAAAAGTAGACGTGCATATTGTAAATCAATTCACAAAATAATTATAGCACAGAAAGAGAACACACCTCTAGCGACCAAAGCTCTATCGTCGGTGATGACGCCTCTCACGATTTGAACTAGCTCTAGGTATAGCTGAGTTAGAACCTACGAGATGAAGTTCTATATTGACACATTCTAACATAATTATACTACACCGCCTAACTCAATTATAAAAGAAACAACTACTCACAAGAAGGCCTTGATGAATGTACATGATTAGAACGTACAGGCGAAGGGGGTGGCGATTCATCTTCCTCAAAGTTGATGTTGTCCGAAACACATAAATAACTACATAAGATCTTATATTCAAATTCCATAAAAAATGACTAAGTACAACATAGATTGCAATTAGTAAGATAAGAATCTGGGCTTCGAATTCGGGTCAATTCTGACGGTTTGGTGCACATCCGGTTCCTTACAGATCAACACACTCATGTCCTTTATCGAATTTGATTCACAACGGGTCCCACTTTTACTCCTAAGGAGTCATGAATTTTCCCAGCAAAACTGGTCACTCACTGACCCCACGTAAGACTCATGATTTGAGTACAAAAATTCATATCAGCACGTGCTCATTCGAAATGCTAAACACTAGCACACATGATCTGCAAATAAAACAAGACAGTGCATGGGTTTTACCAACACCAACAAAACAGCACGGTGACCAGAGCATACTCTCAACGACGCGTGATCGACGGAACAGTAATGAAAGAGTTACGATTTGAAAACCAAACCACGAAACAAGAGTAAAAAGAAATTGAGTATCACAACAGCTTACCAACAACCACGAAAAAGGAGGAAACGACGGTGCAAACGAGAACTGAATGGTTTCTTACAATTCTGTCGAGAAAGGCAAATGACGATAAGGAATTAGGTGATGGGGTTTACCCACAAGACGAAGGGAAAACAATGGTTATGGTTGGGCGGAGCAATAGAGATGCAAGGTAAACTGAATGGTCTCCTAGCGGTTTTCGATGAGAATGGATGGGGAAGAGGGTGATGGGTGGTCGGTTTTAACTCTTCAGGTTGAGGGGAACACAACTATAGGTGTTGTTCAATGAACGGACGACGACAAGGGCTTCGTCGGAGCCTCACCAGAAAATAAGGGTGAGGGTTTGGTTAGTTTCTTAATTTCGGTAGAGATGGGAACAAGGAGTGGTTGCTGAAGAAACAAATTAGATATCCGGGTTCAGGTTGAAAAGATGGTTATAAACCACAAGAAACGGTTAAAACGCAGGACAAGGGCCCAATGTTTAATCCGCATTACCGATTTTTCCATTAAGGTTCTGACTCATCACAATTAGGTCACTAAAACGATTTATCATAATTAAATCCCCAAATTAGATAACTAAGATTTCAAATTTTAATTTCGAAATTCTAGGATTTCAAATTAGAAATTCCCAAATTCAATTAGGATTTTGAATTATGGGTTTTTGGGGTTTTACACACGCGGTTAGCTAAAAAGGTGCTTGGACTTGATCTCGACCATTGAATCTGGCTTGATCTAATGGTTCTCCCTCGACTGTGCATAAGATAAATAGATTAGGGTTTATTAGATTTTAGGGGTTTTTTAGGATGGGCCTAATAGGCCCTGTAATATTAATGGGTTTTATAAATATAAATAGACTAGACATTAATAAATTGAGTTTTCATTTATTATATGATATGTTTTTAATTATAACCATTTACATATTATTAATTAATAATATTATTATAAATCATTAATAATAATAATAACCGAATAAAAAAATTAATACTAATATAATGATAATATTAATAATAACAATAATAATATTAAGGCCGAATAAAAATCAGTAATTACAGTTGCCCCTCTTTGCTTATTTTTGTGAAATGAGAATAAAGCAAAGATCATAAGCATTGATTTTTATCATACTTCCCTGTCTGTAGCCTTGGAATCACGAGTTCTTATAGAACTTTTTGCTTTTCCTTGGCAAATTCTTCAAGCTGCAAATTCTCCCATGGCTCGATTTTTGTCGTGTTGGCATGGAAAGAAGTCTTAGCATCATCCCGAAGGACTTACTGATGGTCCGAATGTCTTTGCATCATGCATGAAGGTCTTACTGATAGCCCAAAGGACTTAGTATCATGCCCGAAGGTCTTACTGATGGCCCGAAAGACTTAAAGAAGTGGCATCTCTCTTAGAGAATACTAAAATACCTTACGACAATGCCCCGATTTCTACTCATCTTGGCATCAAGAGAATGCTTAACATCGTGCCCAAAGGTCTTATTGATGGCCCGAAAGACTTAAGAAGTGGTATCTTGCTTAGAGAATACCAAAATACTTTAAGACGATGCCTTGATTTTTTATTGTTTTGGCATCGAGACAAGGCTTAACATCATGCTCGAAGGTCTTGCTAATGGCCCAAAGGACTTAACAAGTGGCATATCTTCTAGAGAACACTAGATGGAAATCTTTAATGTAATCTACCTCTTCAACATGAAGTTGCAGATCAAAGTCTTTGCTATTCTTTGAATACCTGTTAAAATAAGCAAAATGCTTTTAAGTTAGCATGCCCCTAACATAAGGATGCCTAACTACATATGATGCATGAATTGCATCATTCTCGAAGTTTTTCAAACAATCTTCTATTCCTTGAAATGTCGTTCTCAATTCTTATTTGCTTCGCTTCTTTGTAGTATACTCTTAAACCTTTGTCTTATCAACTGAATACTCACCTTGTATCTGATTCATCAATTGTTTTTAATCCTTTTGCGTAAATAACTTTTTTGTCTTTAGGGTTGCAACCCAACTTTGTAAACAATTTGCCTTTGGTCCTTATACTATTCTTATAAAAACTTTTGTTATCTCCCATGTTCAGCATTGCCCCATTTAATTTTGGGCTCCACGATTTCATCACTGATAGGTTTTTCTCTCTTTTAATGTCAAAATGCTGACTCAGAATTCTTGGCTATCTCATGCATTTTGAAATTTATATCTAAAGCAATATAAATAAATCCTTTTGTTTATGAAATGTTAGTTTGCTTATTGACATTTTAATGAAAAGTGCCTTTTTGGATTATCATACAGGACCTTGAAACCAAAATCTTAATAAAAAGAAAAAAGAGAAGAAAAAGGAAAAAAAACAAAAAACAAAATAGGATACTGAGTGTTGTGTCTATAAAGACTCTGAATGTTGTGGTGATATTTGAAGTTGTGAAATTTCTGCAACATCACTCGGTTCATCCTCATGATTACCACATTGCTACAGAAAATGACTTTTTCTCAATTCTCATTATTTTCGCCATTCATAAATGTGTTCAAGCTTCCCAAACTTGTTTAACCAATGGAGTGAAAAACTATCATTCTAAGAATAAAATTGTAAGTGCAAGCATATGCTTTCGATTGTTGTTGTGTTATTATTATTAATTATAAACTTATCTTCGAGGATTCATCTCTGACGCCAGGGTCTTGAATAGGTGGAGCATAGATTCCTTATTAGATTTGTCAATCCCACGGCTCCATCAGAGTACTTCAAGATTTATTTGTTTAGTTGTTTATTTCTTTTTTATCCTTCTTTTTTCTTTCTTTCTTTCTTCCTTCTTTTTCTTTTTCTCTTTTTTTCATATATGTATATTTATATTCCTAGTCGTTAGTTACAATCCATTAGGGCACAAAAGATTTTATCATCATAAAATGTCATCAAAAGAATAGTAGTCTTGCTTTACAGACCAGAGTAGACTGGAGAAGAAATCACACTTTATCGTTTTCATAACACTCAACTGATCTTAGAATCACTGTTGCATCATGCAATTGAGATCTAGGTACTTACAAGGGTAAAAAGGATATACACATATATATGGCTTCAAGGCCATTATATTCTAAGCAAAGATGCATCTTTCATTGGAATGAAAATCCGCAGACACGACATAGGCCCTTGCAAAAGGATATTTGCTATTTTTGAGCATAAATAGCAAAGTTGATTCTACGTATTATTTCAAAAGAAGAAAATTCAAAATGCAAGGATGTCTTAACAAACTAACATCCACAACAAAAGGACATATATAAGGTGAAAGATTC
Organism: Hibiscus mutabilis; assembly: GCA_019671005.1. NCBI lineage: Eukaryota > Viridiplantae > Streptophyta > Magnoliopsida > Malvales > Malvaceae > Hibiscus > Hibiscus mutabilis. The sequence goes on from CM033711.1 coordinate 49,543,410, forward strand.
ATGTATTAGAACTTCAGTTTACCTTAGGGGCAAAGATTCATTTACTCTAACTCTTCAATCCTTCAATTGTTGAGATAGTTTGCCTTGTCGCTCTTGCATGTATTGTTTCACCATATGATATGTCAACATTCCATTACCTACCAATTTCTCTATCTCTACTCTTAAGACCCAACATCTCTTAGTAGAATGCCCTGATGCCCCCATGTGAAAGTCACAAGTACTGTCTGGATTGTAATTAAAAAGAGATGGATCCAAAGTCTCCTCTATTGGCTTGGGATGAGATAATACCCTTGTATCAGATAAAGGACTAAAATTGAGATGGACACCTTGAAAACCTTGAGAGGTTTTTTCTTTCGTAGTTTTTTCTGTTGCCCTTCAGCCAACTCTATCTTAGCCTTTCCTTTATCGGCCATATCTTCATCCTCTTTCCCTTTTTAACCTAATAGTTGTTGATTCTGACCGAATCATTGATCTGTGCATTGGAGGAAGGATTGACATGTAAAAGACTCAGATCTAGGCATAAACTCTGAGAGACTTGGCCTTGATTCTCATTCTTTGTCAAAATCTCTAACTCTCTAGCGTATATCGGTCCTTTGTTGAACTTGGATCTTCTATCTTCAAAAGAGAATATTCCTTTTTCGACAAGGCCATGAATTGTGCCTTTCAAAAACATACAATCTTCTGTTGTACGGCCACATTTATCATAATGAAAAACACATGTAACCCTGGCACCATACACATTAGGGTAAGAATAACGTTTTCATCTAGGCAACTGCAAGAGTTTATCTGAACAAACAGGGATAATAACTCAGAATACGACATCGGGATTGACATCTTCATCTTTTTGATACTCCTCTTGGTGTCTCCATCGTGTATTTCATCATTCTCTACTCCTCTTTTGTTTAACCATAATTCTCCTTCCTCGAGAGCGTCCTCATTCTCAATCACCATCGCTTCTGTGGACTCTTTTGGATCCATTCTTGACTTCTTAAGTGGGTTTGGAATAATATTCTCCATGAACGAGTTGAAGCCTTGACATTTGCTCACGCTTCCAACTTTTGCTGATGTAGGAAAATCTGCTTCATCCATCTTCTTTTCCACGACCTGATTCATCCCTAATTCTGTCGTGTTGACCGCGATTGGAAAATTGATCTTCAAACCCCTACTTGTTGCCTCAAAATCCAACACCCCAAAATCTAGAAGATTATGAACTTTACGCTTAAAACTAATACATTTTTCAATGGAATAACTCGGAATACTCACATGGAAGTCACAATGGTTCTTTTCTTTAAACCATCATGGATACGGAGGTGATTGGGGTTTGATAAAATAATGCGCAAGCAGTCGAGCTTTTAGTAGCATGAAAAACAACTCCTGGTAAGTAAGAGGAATAGGACTAAACTGAGGGCCCCTTAATTTCTTGCCCTTCTCTTGAGAACTGGAAGCATGGTCAATCGGCAACTAAAGAGGTTCTGAACTAGCTGACAGCAAATGTTTGTTTTGCATTAGAGGAGGTGACAATTCAGTCATTGAGGGGGCCAACATCTCTAACTTCTCGTTGCTTTCTAAATCTTCTTTATTTTGCAAATCTATTTCATCTGAACCTCTCTTTATTGGCTGGGATATTATCTCCGCAATAGAATCATGGATTTTAACCAATATAAACTTGGTGGGACAGTCTGAGGCAGAGCAGGCTATCTTGAACTAGTTGATAATAGCTTGTTCCTCATCAGGCCTATTTTTTTCTTCCACGAAGTCGAAATCCCAATTCTTACTGGTGTTTCCAATATCTACTTCTGCTGAAGGGTTATCTACCATGCTTTTGCCCATGATTACGGTAGTCAACATACTCATTAACTCATTTATTTGTCCTCTAGATTCTTCTTGAGACTTCCTTATATATGTCATCATTTCTTTTTGAATCCCAACCAGATGTTCTTGGTGTAACTCCCCTCGCCTGGGTTAAGAGAGAATAGTGTCAATACATAAAGTGGTAATCAGAGCTAAAGGTTTAGATCCTCAGACTAAACCGAGTTTTCATGTATCATATAGGATTGAGTCGAGCCACCTGGGAGTCATATTCTTGATATGCTTGCGTTTTTTGCTCAACTAACTCCTTTCTGTTTACCCAATCGTAGTATGTCCGAGACAAGACTTGCTCGGGATGATGGAAGTCCTCGAGACTCCTCTAATGAAGGAGGTAGCCTGAGGATGAAACCGAATCCTCTAAGACGAATTGAACCCCAAGAAAACCTCAACCTTAGTAGGAAGCTCCTGCTATCCAAGCTGTCCAAAGAGAATGTCTCCTTAGCATGAAGGAGATGTTCGATCAACTTGTATCAAATCTCAAACGAGGCCAACCTGTCGCCCCTCCTGCTGCTACATCAAGTAGAGCCCCTTTTGAAAAACTTGCCCAACACCGAGCCTATACCTTTACTAGTACAAATGATGAGAAACTAAAGGATGCCAAGTATTGGATCGAGAATACTATCAAGGTTGTGACTAAACAATTGCAATGCTCGGATGAGCACAAGCTTGAATGTGCTACAGCAGTTTTAGCAGACGAAGCTCTGAGCTGGTGGGAGACCACTACCCTGACTGCTCCGGTTGGAGCTGTTACGTGGAAATTCTTTGTGGATGAGTTTAAGAAGAAATACATCAGCGAACAATATTTGGCCGAACATCGAAGGCATTTCTTGTACCTCAAGCAAGCTAATCGACCAATTGAATAGTATGTAGCTAATTTTTGCAATTACTATAAATACGTCTCGGAATACATTAAAACTGAAAAGACAAGTGTCATATGTTCATTGATGGCCTAAATGACGAGCTTAGTCCCATGTTCACAGCTCTAGGCATCACTGACTTTCAAAACCTTATTAACCGAGCTATCGCAACCGAGGCTAAAATGAAAGTCGCAGAAAGGAGAAAGAGCAGATATCGAAATGACAAGAAACAAAAACGTAACGATAAACCTCATTGGCAATCTAAGAAAGCCAAGTATCAAAAGGAAAGTTCCTCAACCTATACTCCTGCTCCGAGAAGTAATTATACGCCAAGACCTCAATCAGTGAACAAGCTCGTAGTCCCGATTATTTCTGTTAATAGCACGAGAAATTCTGAGAAAATGCCTACTTGTAAGTTTTGCCAAAAGCCTCACCGAGGCCAATGCCGAGTTCAATCCAAATTATGCTTTGCGTGTGGTGGTGATGACCATTATATTAAAGATTTTCCTCAAAAGGCTGAACAAGCTTCAGCTCGAAATTTAGTAAATCCTAATCCGACACCATCCAACCGAAACAAAAGTCTCAAGCAAGCTCAATCGGGAAATCAAGGGAGAGGCAAAGGCACTTATTCGAATACCCCTACCCACCAGGAGTCCTGAGCCCCTACTCGTATTTACCACATTCGTGGTAGGGAGGACGAAGAATCTCCTGATGTAATTGCAGGTACCGTTAAACTAAACTCGAACTCTGCTTATGCTTTGATTGATTCAGGGTCTACCCATTCCTTTATATGTTCAACTTTTCTTATTAAACTAAAAATGAAACCCGAACGAGATAAATCAAACCTTGTAGTATCGAACCCTATAGGTGAAAAAATGCCAATCAATTTGATTTGTAGAAATTGTCCAATTGCTATTCGAAATAGTCCCTTTCCAATATACCTTTATGTTTTTCCAAATTGTGAGTTTGATCTAGTGTTAGGACTAGATTGGTTGGGTAAACATCAAGCTTGGATTGATTGCCAAAATAAAATATTGTATCTAAGGGGTTTACGTAAAGAATCCATCTTGCTTATTGATAAAAAGCCTACCTCAATCTTTGCTTCCATGGTCTTACGATATGAATATGACTTTGGTTTGCCATCTATACCTGTTGTATCTGAATTCATCAATGTTTTTCCCGAGAAACTCCCTGGTCTCCCTCTGACTAGAGAAGTGGAATTCGGGATTGAATTTCAACCTGGAACGAACCTGGTGTCCATCACACCTTATAGGATGGCACCAGTTGAATTGAAAGGGCTTCATAATCAACTTCAAGAACTCCAAGACAAAGGTTTCATTCAGCCTACCACATCTCCCTAGGGTGCACCTGTCTTGTTTGTAAAGAAGAAAGATGGTACGATGCGTCTTTGCATTGACTATCGGTAATTGAACAAGCTCACTATCAAGAATCGATATCCTCTCCTGAGGATAGAAGATCTCTTTGATCAAATCAAGGGTGCTGTCGTGTTTTCTAAGATCAATCTTCGATCGGGCTATTATCAAATGAAGATGAAAGATGAAGACGTGCCTAAAATAGCCTTCCGAACTCGTTACGACCATTACGAGTTCCTTGTAATGCTATTTAGGTTAACTAATTCCCTGGCCGCATTCGTGGATCTCATGAATTGCGTATTCAAGCTCTATTTCGACAAGTTTGTAGTCATTTTTATCGATGACATCTTGGTCTACTCTCGTATCAAGGAGGAACATGCTGAACACCTCCGAATTGTCTTACAAACTCTCCGAGAACGTCAGTTGTTTGCTAAATTCTCCAAGTTCGAGTTCTGGCTATCTAAAGTTTCATTTCTCGGTCATGTAATCTCAGCCGAAAAAATCAAAGTAGATACGAAGAAAATACAATCCATCATGGATTGTAAACCTCCGAGGAATGTTAGTGAGGTCTGAAGTTTTCTTGGTTTAGCTGGTTATTACCGAAGATTTGTCAAGGGTTTTTCTTCAATAGCCGCAAGCTTAACCAAGCTAACCCAAAAGGATACACCTTTTGCTTGGTCGAAAAGTCAACAACGAATCTTCGATCAACTTAAGCAAGCCCTAACTCATGCTCCGATTCTTATCCAACCAGAATCGCGCAAGGAATTCACTATTTACAGTGATGCGTCTCATCTAGGACTCGGTTATGTCCTGATGCATGATGGAAAAGTGGTTGCTTATGCTTTAAGGCAACTCAAACCACATGAATCTAACTATCCTACTCACGATCTGGAGACACTACTTGTATGGAGAGAAATGTAATCTATTTACTGACCACAACAATGTCAGGTATCTCCTAACTTAGAAAGATTTGAATCCGAGGCAAAGGAGATGGATCGAATTACTCAAAGACTATGATCTAGTTATCGACTACCATCCGGGGAAAGCAAATGTGGTTGCTGATGCCCTTAGTCGAAGGCCACACTCGGGTAATCTTTTAAAGCTTAAATCCTTGAAATTCAAATTCAAATTGAATCTTTCTTGTTATACAAGAAACCATTCGAACACTTGTTTCCTTGGAAAGTAACCGTTCAAATACCACCTAATAGCTTTGTTTAATCTTGTAGCCTCAGATGCTATAAATGCTCATCTATGAGTATACCAAAAGTGTGGATTTATGTCTGAATTACAAGTTCAATCTAGCCTAATCACGAGAATCAAGGACTTGCAACAAACTGACCCCAAACTTCAAACTATCATCTTGAAGCTTGACTCAAAAGCCAGCCAAGATTTCTCTATTCATTCGAATGGCATGCTCTATTTCAAGAATATGGTGTGTATTCCGAGCAATGATGACCTAAAGAATGAAATTTTGCAAGAAGCTTAAACCCTTGTATTGGTGGACAAGAATGAAAGCAGTCATCAATGATTACATATCAAAGTGTTTAACTTGTCAAAGGGTTAAAGCCGAGCATCGAGTTCCTACTGGATTGCTCCAACCTATTGAATCCCCTCATTGGAAGTGGGATCGAATCATAATGAACTTCGTAACCGGTCTTCCTTACACTTCAAGAAATAGTGATGTTGTATGGGTTATAGTTGATAGGTTCTCTAAATCAGCTCATTTCATTCCTGTTTGAATGAACCTAAGTTTAGATGCCTTAGCTGAACTGTACATTCGAGAAGTAGCTCGTCTACACAGAGTGCCTACCTCGATAATCTCCGATAGAGATCACAGATTCACAGCTCGATTCTAGAGAACTTTGCAACGAGCCCTTGGCACTAAATTGAATCTAAGTATAGCTTTTCATCCTCAAAGCGATGGTCAATCTGAAAGAGTAATTCAAGTGCTCGAAGACATGCTCAGAGCCTGTGTTATCGACTTTGGAAAGAATTGGGAGAAGTCCCTACCTCTCGTAGAATTTGCCTACAACAACAGTTATCAAGCTTCGATTCAAATGGCTCCCTTTGAAGCTTTGTATGGAAGGAGATGTAGAACACCTCTATGCTGGTCTGAATTAGGTGAAAGCAAAATTCTTGGACCTCAATTGCTCAGGGAAACTGAAAAGCAAGTCCAAATTATTCATGATAGATTGAAACAAGCCTTTGATAGGCAGAAGGTTTACGCTGACTTGAAACAGAGGGATATTTAGCACAATGTTGGAGATAAAGTATTTCTCAAAGTTTCTCCTTGGAAGAAGTCTTCAGATTTGGTAAAAAGGGAAAGCTTAGCCCCCGGTTCATTGGACCATTTGATGTTGTTGAAAGGATTGGTCCTATGGCTTATCGACTAGCACTCCCTAGTAAGTTCGATAAAATTCACAATTTCTTCCATGTCTCAATGCACCGAAGATGCCGATCTGATCCCTCTCACATTCTAGAGCCTGAAGAGGTGGAATTGAATCCTAATCTATCCTATGAGGAAGAACCAATCCAAATTCTCAATAAGGAAGTCAAGAGACTTCAAAACAAGAACATATCCCTAGTAAAGGTATTGTGGAGAAATCATAAGGTTGAAGAAGCAACTTGGGAGCCTGAATGAAAAAGCAATATCCTCACCTATTCGATTCAGGCAAAATTTGAGGATGAATTTTCCTTTTAAGGAGGGGAGAGTTGTGATGCCCCAAATCCTAGCTTAGTAGTAATATAACCAATTGCTTAAGTTAATAGCCTAATTGAACCTTGTATCTAGCTAATTAGATTAGTTAAAGGGCTTAATTGAAAGAAAGAACGAAATTAGTGACTAATTTAAAGTGATCCATTTGAATTACATAAAAAATTTATGGATTGCATGCTAAATTACACTATTCCAAATAATGTCCTTGATTAGGATATTAAATAAAGACTAATTAAGGTTAGTTTAGTAAATTCATAAATCCACTAATTAGATGATAACTATGTCATCTTCCTCCTTTGGTCTTCTTTACCCGAAATGAAGAAGGAAATAGAGAGAGTGAAAAAAAATTGAAGAAAAACACCATTGAAGCATGAATTGAGCTTGCATGTGTAGAGATTTTCCATTGGAATTGAGCTAGGAAGCAAAGTAAGTATGATTGTACCTTTGTTCCATTCGAATAGCTTGTGTGTTAGTTAAATTTGGTTGTTTGATGTGTTAAGGGAGAATTTTTTATTGTATGAACTTAATTGATGATTGAATTAGTGTTGTATATGGATTACTTGAAAGAAAGAAACATGGGTGTTATGCTAGGATTTGTGAACAATGAATTGGTTCATCTAGTGACATAGCCGAATAGGATAATTGCCTAAATGATGAAATTGATGAATGAATTGAATATGATCATGATTAGATAATGTAATTAACGTGTTAAACAAGCTGAATTGTTAGTAACCAACGCTGAAAATGAAAGATAAAAGTATGAACATAGTTATATAACATAGAAACTGTTTGAGTAAGAACTTATTGTGTAAACATACAAAATTAAGCAATTTAACCAACTTACTCTATTTTGGATACTTCTAATAATGAATTAACATTGACTAAACATGTTTAGGATGTCATATGAAATGAATTATAGGGCCAAAACATTGGTTAAAATGAATTTAAGGAATTAAAATGTGAATAGGTGCAATCTGCCCAAAATTGCTCTGTTCTGGGCAGTAACTTTGAAAATTCACCAAAATTTGTATAGATCAAATTCTGAGCTGAAATTTTAGTGACATGATCCTTAGTATGTCTACTTTCATTAGGTGAAAACAGAACTGAAAACTAGGTCCTATGCTGGAAACTGTAAATAGAAATTGCTGGACAGTACAAACTGTCCAGGCAGTGTAAATACCATGTCTTTAAGCAATAAACTGTATTAAATGGTGAAGAATTAAAATGTAGTGTTTACATTTCTGGATATAGAATTAATTAAGCTTTCCAACGGTATAAATTAATTGAAATTCCGACGTAAGAATTGAAAGATATGCATGTTTAAGCATGTAGTGTGCAAGCTGCCAGGCAACAGCAGTTAAGCTAGTTGGAAACTGTTTTGTACACAGTTTTATTTGAATGTTTTGTAACTGTTTGGGATAATTAGATCCTGCCTAGTCTTGTTTATTGAAATGTTGGCAGAATTGTATGTATATGTCTATATGTATTGAAATAACCTTGCTGCCATGTTGAATATTCTTGTGTATACATATTGATGAGCGTGTTTAATCATGAATTTGCTAGAGCAAGAAGTGAACTTGGTGGAAGAAGAAAGGGGAAACTATCCAAAGGCTAAGAACAAAGGAATAGCTATACAAGACAATTGCTAGCTTGTTGGGATTGTATTGCGAGTGTAGTTGTATTTAGGGTTTGGACTAGTGTTCTAACCATTCATATATGCCTAAATTCTGTTGATAAATGATTATGTAAAATAACCTAAACTATATTGGGTAAACTAGTCTAAGGGAAGAATGGACCTAATGGAAAATTGACAATGAAATTATGGTTGGTACTTGATAACTAGCATGGTATAACTTGAACCTGGATTTGGATACTTTCCTAGTAAAATGACCATTTGAATGGATTTATGGAATCCTTAATTGATGCTTGTTGGTGCTGGTTGATGTTGATTGTGGGTTGCTGGAAATTATGAAACCTTGCGAATGGAATAGGATTTAATTACTTAGAGACTTGAAATGAAATTGAACTTGCTATGTTCGTTGCCTAATCACTTGAGGTGTGATTGCTTGAAATAAAAGATTCTATAAGCCCTTAGTTATTAGTTGGTCGTAGGTAGAACGACATGCCTTAGAGTCTAGAGCTCGATTATTTTGGTACGTTAGTGTACCCTACTGATTGGTGTTGAAGACACCCTACTGTTAGATACCTTGGGTATCGAATTGTTCAGGTACATTGAGTACCCTACTGCTTGGTGTTGAAGACACCCTACTGTTTCTGGTACTTTGGGTACCCTACTGAGACTTGATTACCTAGTCCTACTACCTACCAAGGCAAAATAAACTATTAAGCTTGAATAAGACATGTCACATGATTAATGAATAAGCAATGTAATACTTGATATTGAGCTTTTATTGAAATGAAATTACATGTATAAGATGATAGAAATGTTATTATGATTTACTCATTATTTGCAAGATAAGCCTTATGGAATAATGACCCCATACGAATAAGGGATTGATGAACATTGTGCTCATTTGCTTGAATTTTGATGGACATTGATGCTTGATTATTTGAAATAGTAATTGGCTAATTGCTTAAAGTGTGTATTGTAGACCTTGAATTGAATTTTGATCCCCTTAATGTGTACATTTGATTGGTGCTTGAAACTAGCTAGATAACACTTTAATTAAATTGAAGACTAACCAGGTTGATCTAGAATAAATGAATTATAATCCCTTAAAGTAATTAACTCGATAATATGCTAGTTCTAGGAACTACCTCACTAAGTACCATGTGTACTTATCACTCTTGTTTCCTTCTTCCCAAAACACATGTTTTAAAGAGATTAAAGCATCCCGGCCTTGAGCTGAGTTTATCAAGCAAAGATTGAAGTATGCCTTGCTTTTGTCTTGTTGCACTCCTAGTTGGTGGCTTAGTATTGTTTCTAGTGGTACAAGTTTCATGCATTTGGTTTATCTTAAAGATGTATATGAAATGTATGTGAAAACGTGATGAAATGGTTTGTAATGTTTTGAGTACATATATGGTACTTGATGTATAACCTTAAGGGCACATTTTCATATGTATATGCGTAAGTAAAGTTTGTAAGGCTTATGGACCTTTTTAATGGTATATATTAATGTTATCTGGAATCATGCTTGTCAGTCTTGAAATGCTATGACTTATTTCTTGTCTTGAATCTTGTACACCATTCGATTGACATAGTTTGGTACTTTGGTATAATTTAATTGTTTGAAACATGCTCAAATGAACATTATAGGTATCTAAGATTAGTAATTGGATATGAATGGTCATGCTTGCATGTATGTATGAAATTCGAATTCTTTCGTGTCTTACAAGTAGATTGGTCGAATGGTCTAAAACACATAAGCTGATTTCATGTCTTGTTGTAGGTATATGTATAATTTTGAATACTTCCTTGTTTAAGAAGTATTATGATCGAATGGTTTAGGTGGAAAGTTGATTACATTGATTGATTATTTTAAAAAGGTTAAAATATTTACACAAACAAAGAAATGAATCCAATAATAGCATGTGTAGAGTTAAGATTAGAAATGATTCAAATTTGTATGGAAATTCATGTCTATCGTCTTGTTGCTTGTATCGACGCTCCTCGCTCCTAACCCGGGAAAGGGTTGTTACACTTGGAGTTCCTCAAGCTTTACTTTAGTCACTAAATCATTAATGGTTCTAAAGCTGTACTGGCGAGAAATCATCCTCTTGCTTGTAACACCCTAAAATCAGGTTAGAAGTTATTAGAAATTTACATAAATTCTGAACACTTACTAGAGTATCTAAAGAAGGTATTTAGAATCCTTAGGATTAAGATAGATAATAATTTAGGGGAATTTAATTGATATTTGTTGCCCTGTGACCAAGAGGTAAGGACTTAAAATACAACCAATTACTAAATCAAAATTGAGGACAAACTTTGTTCTTGCATGGTTAATTTAGCCACTTTAATGGATGTGGAATCCATGTGTCCACTATGTGTCTTTATGATGATGAATAATAACTATTTTTTGTTTTTTAAAAAAAGAAAAATATGGTAAAAACAAGAAGGGGTCGGGTAAGGGGGAGACAAAAAAAGATAGATTTTTTCCATTCATCTTCATCACTCATTTCCTTCACTAAATGTCCTCCATGGGAGAAGACCTTGTGAAGCTTGGGAAAAAAAGCTAAAATTTCTTGAGAGTTAGCCTTAAAATTCTCTAATTATTCATCTAGAGGTAAGCCCATCGCTATTGTTTGTGTTTTGTGAATAAATGCAATAAAAATTTTGAGAAAGGATTGTTGACTGCTATGACTAGTTTAAGGATAGATTGATTAACTATGTTTTTGAATGTTTTTTATTGAGTTATTGGTAAATACTAGAGAATTTAGCTAGGAGTCATGGAATGGGAGCATAGCTAATTGACGTCAGAGTAAATTTGATAAAACATTGTTTATTGTGGTGATTTGAACTTTTCTAAAGGTAAGATCAAGCACTACTCTAGTCTTGGATGGACAATGGTTGTGTGAATGAATTTAGAAGGTGAACTTTGTTATTAACACAAAAATTGTGTCCCCTGCTGCTGTAAGTTGTTGCCCTGTTTTGATCTTGATAATTGGTTGTTTGGTAAAAGAAATTAGCTCCTAATTAAGCTTGATTTTGTTGTCTCAATAGATGATCTTTTACTTTGTTAAAGGGACGCAAACTTAGTTAAAATTTGATAGAATGGGGGATGATGTTGTGACTGCAGAATGTCACGGGTAAAGGGAATGAAATTGTAATAGGAATGTTTTAGTAACGACTTAGCTGGGGTTGTTCGAACAATAGGGGATATGGGGGAAAATTGATTGAAAATTTGTGAATATGCTTAGATGTAAGTTTGTGGCAATATTTTTTTAAAAAGGGAAATAGGAGAATTAGAGTGAGTGTCCTTGTATAATTGCTTGACATTATATGTGTTATTGATATTCTTGTAATTTGCCCAAAAAATTATGTATTGGGCGGTAAGTTCAATAAATCATTAGAAATTTTATAGATCGAATTAGAGAATAAAACTTATATGTACAGAACCGTGTATGAATCTAGTTTCATTTACAACAACCGGTGATTGATTTTTGAGTTGTTTATTAAAAGACATTAACTTTTGAACTAGAAAGGTCAAGAAAAATATATTAGCAGTTTGTAAAACTGCATGAGCAGCAACTTCGAAAATTCTCTAAAAATCGTATAAGAAGATTCACGAGCTATGATTTATAAGGTTTAAAAGGTTATTCAGTTTAGTTTTGATTAAAAAAATGGAGTTGAATTTTGAGTTATAGAACATTTTATAGAGATAATTTTTTGAGGACATTGCAAATTGCACTGTGTTATGCTAGAATTTTAGTATTAAACTGTTAAAAATATATATATTGATGCTTTTACAATGTATCCTTGAATTCATATACTGAATATTGTCATAAGGCTACATATATATGAGTTAATGATTCTGAAAATTTGATTAGAAGAAAGGAAAAATGTTTGTGCATGAAATTCAAGTAGTAGTATGTCTTTGTTGAGTAATTGAAAGCATGCTATATTTTTTAACTCTTTGTTGTCTTGAAATGTCATTGAAAGCATGGGATTATGCCTATGAAATCTGAATTGTAATGAAGATTTGATAATGAGTATGAAGATGAATGATGCTTTCTGTGAATTGATCAAATAGTTGATAGGAATAAAATTAAGTATTGATGTGTTATATGATTGTTATGTTTGGTTTGACTATTAGTCGTAAGATAATGTAAATTATTTGTGTGATTGAATTAAATTAGTTCTAACGGTTCACTATTTTTTTGAGGTGTATACATTCTTATGGAAGATGTTATTGAATGAGGGTTAGGAAGGAATCACTTAAAAGCAAGCTGTGAATATGGTTCGAGTTTCCTATAACTTCGGGATATCATGTGAGTTTAGCTTATGCATTTGGAAGACACGATGTCATCCCAATCTTTGTTTTCATGAATTGTTTGTTTAAATCATGATCATAAGGCATTGGCTCACATAGAGCACATTGTGTGGGTACATTCATGGCATGGCATCTTTGGTAAGTTTATTTTTATATATTACTTGCATTACATATGCATCATTGTGCCTTGCTATGCTATGATATGTAATAGTAGTAATGTATAGAAATTGAGCTAAAAATTTAGATTCAACCTATAATATTTGTCATAAGAAGCTAAAAGCCAGAAATCAAGCCTTAATGTTAATTTCTATGAACCAAGTAAGCTCTTCAATGCCATAAGATATTATGAATTTTGATAATTTGGAGCTTAAAGCTCACCATTGTCATAAGACCCCTTCCTAATGTCAAGCTTAAAATGTATAAGTTGCCTAAATAATGGAAGCCCTTGGACACTTTGGAATGGTACATGGTATATTGGGATTACAGTCCACGAGCTACGGCTCAGGGGTGATGACCCCATGTTTTGATATATTGGTGACAGTAAGAGGTAACGAGGGAGGTAATGGACGAGAAGAGGGGATTGATTGATATGCTTTAACACTAGCCATTGCTTTGTACTATGTGTAACACGGACCAATACGGTCAAACACAGACCAAAGCTACCTATGTCCATATGTGATCCAAGGCAAATATTGTTAAAATACATGAACTCTTATATGAACTATGAAAGCATGTCAATAAAGCTTTGATGGCGCTCATTATGAGTAGGACTAGAATTGTATGCTTGAATAAGATTCTAAATAAAGCCTCCATACAAAGCCAAATTTAAGATATGGCTCGGTTTAATAAATTGGGATTATGTTATCTATATCTTTAACAATACTAATGCTATTGTATGATTGTTTGCTTTGACACATTATGCTATGTTATTGTATGGTCACTACCTCACTTGGCTAAGTAAGCCTAATGCATTCATTGTCATGCATTTGCAGGTTTAATATTTAATTAAGGGTCGATCGTGGATGAAGGTCGCAAGTCACTCCCTTAGGTTTTTGAATAACTATTTATTTTGCTTAGTTAAACTCCTTAAAGGGTGGCATAGCAAATTGTATAGAAGCATACTAGTTAATAATTCATTTTGACTGCAATGTATTATAAGCATCAAATGTTTTGTAAATGGCCTTTAAAGTAATCATTATTAGTATAATCCTTTTTATTATTAGTTATAAAATGAATGTTTTGTTAGATGTCATGTTATAAGATATCATGCATATTAAGAATCTAATGTATGGTAGTCAAAGCTATACGTAAGTATCAAATGGTTTGAAGGTAGTATTTAAACTTTATGGTTTATGTCCTATTGTTCGAATAAAATAACTATTAATGAATTGGGAATTGATTAATGACCTTGTGATCAAACTTGTAAAGAACTTTGTTTGGAATCATAAGTACCTGAGCTTCTATGCGTTAAGATATGCTTTTAAATTAATTATATATAGTCAAAGGTTGGAATGCATTACATGATGAAATACAATTTTGGATTACATATTTGGATAACTTATTAGAATACAAGTTTAAAGTGGGTAATTTGGTTACTTATAAATTGTTTGATCACATGTAAGTTTATGCATGTAATTGAGACATTATATAGAGATGAAATGGTTCAGTTAGTCTGTTTTGAACTTTGGTTGATAAGACGAATGACAAGAAGAAGTGTATGTTTTACATTACTAGAAATAATTCCCTAAGAACTCTCGATAGTGTTTGTCTTTTGATACTTATAAATGCATAAGCGAATGATATGAACTTATAGGTACTTTGGACTATAAACTAAGTTATTAGTATTATTCTTTATAAAAACATGTTTTGTTCTATATGGGAATCCTTGGCATGATAAGTGAATTTAGTAAATAGTATTTTTGAAGTACAACTTGTGATTATAACTATGTATTAATCTTTATGTAAATTGGTAATCGAATTGGTATTATGGAAGTTTTAATTTTTAAAACTAGACCTTGTGTATTGCAAAACTTGGTTTGCAAACATAATATGAGATTTGGTTGTTAATGTGGAATATGGTATGCAAGGACTTCAGGGAGTGTTTATTTGTAAATGAACATGACAAAAATGGGTTAAGCATGGTTTGTTATGACTTTGTAAAAGATGACAAAAATGTGGGTAATGTTTATGCTTTAAGAAAAAAAATTGTAAGCATCCAAATCTAGTGAGAGTTAATCTTTTCAGACCTACGATTTCTATATTCGAATCCTTGTTATTCTATGTTTTGTTTTTAATGACATCTTCGATCCTGGTTTTCTTCTGGACACGGTAGGGGGTGTTATATTGCTACTTTTGCTTTCTATTTATGGGACGAATGTTCCTCTCTATTAGAAATGAATATAATGCAACGAATGTATTATTTATACAAAATTAAACATTTAAACAATATCAATGTTGTAAATAAAAAGATATGTTATGAAACAAAAATTAATAACGCTACCATGCAAGAATGAGTGCAATGATGGCGTTGATTTTATAGGAGATCACCCTAGAACAACTTTCATTGAAATTAAAAAGGTTCTCATTACAAAGCAGATAAAAAATTCCTACAGATAGGCCTCAGCCCTAACTCCTAATTTTTCGATGGCTTCAAGTAGTTGAAAGAATCTTGGTGCCTCATCCATTTCAGGGGTAATGAAAGGGAAAAGGGCTTCGGCTTCCACAACTAGAGTCCTCACATGTTGGGCTACCTCTTGCACCTGAACCATCAAACTTGTGTTGTGTTGATCTCAATCTTGAATCATTCGGGTAGCTTCATGAAGTCACCTTAGCCAAAAATTGTCTCCACCTTCCGCGACTTCCTCAAGAACCACGATTTGACCCAAGTAATATTGAATTGTAGCCTCTAATGACTCGATCTGAGCTCAAAGTGTCTCGTTCTCGTGCTAACTAGCCTGAAGTTCAAGGAAGCCACTCCGATCGCGGTACTCTTCGAAGGACTGATCCAACTCCATTATTCTTGCTTATAGTTGAGCATTCTGAGCTTAACTCTGGTTCAAACTTTCAAAAGTAGTGTTATATAGACCTTGCATCTCTTGCAGCCGATTCTTATTGTCGTGAGACTTTTTTTTCATACGGCACTATCTTCCCTCTCTCAATCTATCACTTGTTTACCCTTCGCTTTCTCGTGCTTGGCTTTCTCCCTTTCTTGTTTGATTGCACTTCTGAAAGACTTTCTCTCATTCTCGATGATCAACTTGTATCTTTCTATTTCTTTCTCGATCGCTTGCTTATACTTCTTTCTTTCCTTCTCGACCAACCGTATGTTGTTTTCTCTTTCTTTCTCAACTGCTAGAAATCATTTTCGATCGTCATTTTGCACCAAAGCCTGAAGCTTAACAAAATTATTTAGGTAAAGGGTCATTTTCTCCTTTAGATCCGCATTATCCTTAAACTCTTGATGGGACCATTGTGTATATTCACGTCCAAGCTTACCTTAAAAATCTCACTCACATGCTCGGTTTGTAAGGCATCCATCTTCTTCTTGATCTCTTCTAGTTCATTCCTCAAGATATCGACTTCAGAAGGAACTATTTTCGTGAGTTCTTCGAGTGACATAGCTGGTCCTTGGTCTGGCTTTGGAATCTTATCATTAACCCTTATACGCCTCCGAAAATCATAATTAGGGTGAACATGCACTTACTATCTCCTTCCACTTTCATACGGTAACAATGGTCCCAAGACCTATGAGCGGTTTGAACTTTCACGCTAAATTCATCCTTGAAAGCAAATTCGGCCTGACTCAAACTCGAAGTAACAAGAAGAAACTGCCAAGACCCAAACTGTCTTCATACCAACAAAGGGACGCAACTGATTCCTCCATACAGACCTAGCATCATTAACCAATTGTAATCTCCATATTTGTACAAGAAATGGATGACACTACCTAGACAAGTTGCCCACCAAATTATGTCTTGGTCCCGAAGATTCTTGAAAATCTTAGTCCACTTCTTCTTGTTAAAATCTTCTCACCATTATTTTGCTAGATACTCTCGCAAAGGAGAATACCCCTACAAACATATACCGGGTAGAACTTTCTTCGGCATCTTTCAAAACTAACTTTGGATCCAAACCTGAAGTAACTGAGCGCAACCCCTAAAATGCCCCTCTTCATGCTTTCGGCTAGCATTCAATGAAATGAAAGTTTCGATCAAGACTGTCAGTGTCGGATTCGCCTTCCTCTTCATGCGTTTGAATAAATCCAAAATAGCCACATCAATATTACCCAAAACCCTCAGAAAGATAATCAAACCATATATCCCTAAAGAAAACAAGTCCATCTTCATAACCTCATCCGGGTGTGCAAGTATAATATCTTGAATGCATTCCCATGAAAAAGTAGTATTTGTCCCATTGTCTCATAATCAAACCTTTTACCCAATTTTGACTCGTTCCGGCTAAAGTCTTTAGCTTGACAGGATAATTTTGAGATTTCAATGGCTTATTATAAATCCAATCTTTCTTAATATTTTTCTAATTGAGTAGTGACAAATATTCTTCAATTGTGGGCATCATGTCTTCCCCATTGAAAGTGAAACAATAGAAGTCGGTGCCTTATTATACAAGAGTAAATGTGGCCAGTACCAGTCATAGTGTGGGGAAGGTTTCACACTCCCATCATGCCCAAACTTGGTACCAAATCAATTACCATTTTATTAATATCGAATTTTGCGAGTTAAAGTGACATTTAAATCAAAATTTGGTTATAAATGTGAGTAAATTTTAAGGGTCCCATTATTCGATAGTTAACAAAAAAACACACTACCACTACGGATGGTACTGACCACATTTACTCTCGTATAAAAGAGCATTACATTGACAATTTATATTTCGGATGCGATCATAATAAAACATACGTATGAACAAATTGACTATGACGAAAAACCGTACAAGGCAAAAAAAACACAAAATATGTAACATATAATATGAAACACATACGTGTACGGATATGATGAAATATATATAACATGCATTACGTATAAAACATAGTATACCACAAACAATATATACCTATAATAACATATACACATAGATATTTAAAATAACATAATTAGAAAAAGTATGCAATAAAACTATATACATAAAAAAACGTAAACTACACATATGTAATAACAATAATATATAAATATAAACTATACAATATAAACTGTAAACATTATAATATATATAAGATATGTAGAAAAAGACAAATGTAACATATGTACTAACAAAATATATAATAATAGTATAATATAGACAGACGTGACACATATAAACTTATAATAATAATAATAATAATAATATACAAAAACTATGCTACATACACAAGTATACACATATATACACATAGGAACCAAGATAAGCATACCAACCAACAAATATCAGCTATGAAGATACAAACAAATAAATAATAAAGGGCTGAAAAATAAAAGAACTAAATTAATGGGCGTAAATTAAAAATACATGATAACAGAGACCAAAAGGAGAAACAACCACTGAAAACGGACTTAATTGAAATATAATTTGAAGTTTAAAAGATAAAGGGAGCTTAACTCATTAAAAACTGAATTAAATCTGGAAAAAAAGGACGAAACTAAAATTTGTTTGAAGATTTCAAAGACCGCAGGTGTAATTTTAAAATGCGAAAGGGTTGCATGTATGATTATTTTGGAGCGGAAGGGTTTAAGTGGATATTATCTCACTTTTAAAATTTCAAAGCCCTATATATACATAGTCCAGGCCAAAAAACAAATATTTTCCAATTTTTTTGTTTCTAAAAAAAAACTTTCCATCCTCTCTGATAGAAGATGAACATCACTGCTTGTTCTACAGCTTTTGAATTTGAACTCAAAATAATGCGAGGTCTGATCGTGCCAGCCGCCACAAGCCGTCACCGGTCGTCGTTCGCGGGCGCCGGTGACTTCCCAAAACCCTAAAAATTCTTCTTTTTTTTTACTTAAAACCATATTCAACTATTTTTTTAAATCGAACCCCTTTTATTTTATAAAAAACAGAAAGCTTTTAAAAAGAAAAACAAGGCTATGAACCGATGTCGTTCATCAGCGCACCACCCTCGGCTGTCAAAGACAACGATGGCTCGAAACCAGAGAAAGGTATGACTTTCCCTTTTCTCTTATCCCCTTTACTAACCCTTTTTTTAGTTCACAATATGCATGCAAGACTAGAAAAAATATACCTATAAAAAATTTTGGTTTTTTGTATTGATCTATAAGAGTAATTACATCTGATTGTTCTTTTACATATATATCAAATCTGTTTTCCCTTTTTTATTAGATTAGTTGCCTTAACCCACTGTTGATGATGATGCCATTTAATGTTTCTCTATTTTTCTATGCAATGGTAGTTGGGAGAGAGATGGTGGTCGTACAATGAAAGCGCAATGTAATACCCATTTTATATTCGGGCACTAATCATCTTTATAACTTTTAATGTTATCTTAAATATAAGATAATATATATGTAATTATTGGCATGTTTTTTATAATAAATATATTTTATATGCCATGTTTATTCGTGTATTTTAGGTTGTACAAGTTATTTATTATTTTTTTATTATCAGCATTTTTTTATTTTATACGTTATGAATGTGTTGTATGTATTGCATGTTTGAATAAAATATATTTATATACAATGTTTAATTGAATTTTAAATTAAAACCTTTTATTAGGGATTACAGCGAAAAATGTACCCCAGGCGTAGGGGTGCCGCTTTCCGTTAATCTCTATCACAAAATATCATTTTTATTATAATTTTAAAAATAAATTTCCTTCATTCAGGGATCTAAAGAAAATTATGCCCCGAGTGTAGGGGTGTAAATTCTTTTCATACACGAAAATTATGCCTCGGCCGTTGGGGTGTAAATTTCTTTCGCGTGCATAAATATTCTTTTAAACATTTTAATGGATCACAAATTTTAAATTAAATTCTTAATTTTCGTCATTAAAACACTACGTAATCGACTAGGTACCAATTTTGGGTGTTGTGGGGGTGTTCACCCTTCCCCACAGGTAACCGACTCCCGAACCTATTTTCTGGTCTTGTAGACCAAAACTCGTTGTTTTAATAAAAATGAAAAACTCAAGTTTTATTAAAATAACCGGGTTTTCAGGTGATTCAATCTCACCTAAACTAAAATTAAAAAGATTGGTGACGACTCCCTATTGTTACAACTTGGCGACTCTACTGGGATCTTTTTTTGAGAGTCAAGCCACGAGTCAATTACCTTTTGTCTTAATGAGCGGAAAATATAAATTCAATTTAATTTATTTTGTGATCCCTTTCTTTACAAGAAGTTTTTAAAAATTTAATTTTTCCTGATATTTCATATCACGAGCTCTTCACCCGAGCTTTGTCCCTTTTAAGTGGGAGCGAGAAACTAATCCTTCGTGAGGTACCCCCTTCGTTCAGGATGGTGGATTGCTTTCGGGATATAGGTCCCTTTGTCTTCGTAAGATTTTCATCTTCGTACAGACCTAGGGAATTATGTCTTCTCGAATCGATGTCCTAGTGACAGTTCAGGTACCGTCACTCTAGAACCTAAACCGCATATAGCGAGCCATAAGAGCCAACCTTTTATGAACAATGCAAGACCCTGCTTGTTAGCAGCCACCCTGTTTAGGTTTCGATGCCTTTATTTACCATTTATGTACATATTTCTTTATTGTTTTAATTTATGTCTTATTCATCATTCGATTTATTCATCCAATTATTTTATTATGAACTAACCATTTCTTTTTGGTGATCACACTGCATTCAATCATTCATTTCGCATTCAATGCATGACACCGCCATTTTTGCATTTCAACAGCAGATGTATTGATTTCACGACTGGTTCTCAATTTGAAAAAGATTTATCGTCGGAGAAAATCTAGTACCCTAGATATTAATGCAACATTCAAAGTTGCCAATGAATCCCGTAAATTCAGAAGTTGAGCCACGGGAACCATTTTTGGATCAATACCTTCGCATCTAGGACATATACTTTGCATTTACATGCATGCATTTCAAAATTTTGGAACTGGTCCTTGCGATGCACCATGTCAGCAAATATCAGATAAAGCAAAATCGGCCGATCAGGCACCATGCTGAACCAATGCAAGAGCCCGGTCCAGGGGTATCTTTGAGAATAATCCCCACATTCATACAAACATTATGCCTCTACGAGGCTTCAATCTGAGAGCATTCCCTGATGAGTTCAGGAAGCGAGTCTCCGATGCCGAATTAGACTTCTACACCTTAGACGACTACATCAATTATCGCCTGTAGCACTTCGCCAGAGCTGAAAGTAATGAGCTGTCATGAACCAACACAACAAATTTATAGACATGATTGGGGGCAACGTAACATAATGCGTTCATGAGAACAATGAAAGCCCTTCAAGAAAATGCGAAAAAATACTTCAAGCTTTGAGTTCGCTTCAAGAATAGTTTCAAAAAAAATGTTGAGGCATTCACCCGAGGAAGTAATCCCCAAGATGATCAAACCCAGGGGAGGTTGGGGCATCCTCATGTACAAAGCACTGAAAACTACTAGATTAAAAGCAAAGATCTGACTAGCAAAGAGTTAGGGGCATCCCTTTAAGGGTCGAGAAAGATCATGTCATATTCATACATTTAGTTGCATGCAATAAAAATCATCATGCATTTAGATTAGGTACACACACCTAAAGTTATCTTGCACATGCATTAGGCACAAATTTAGGTGCACCCATAACACATTTATTTTTGGCTTGAATGCATAAATAGGTCCAAGGAAGAGACTGAAGAACCTTAGCGATAGGGGCAACAATTGATGCCCAATCTTTAGCCTTGAAGGAGGCCAAATGTGCATAAAGCTCAAGTATCCAGGATCATGACTCTTCTCCATAAAATAGAAGAATCTACTTTTTTTTCATCTTGCCTTCGTTAGTGGTGGTGGGCTAGTTTAATCTAGATTATGCATCTCAGACGGTGGTGTCGCAAGACAATTTCCCTTGAAAAAAAGAAAATAGATAACGTCAAGGTTATTAAACTTAGAAGTTCAAACTTAGAAAAGAATGAGGACAATGAAATTTGAGGGCAAACTTTCACTAGGGTAAATTTTGAACAAAGATGAAATAAAAGATAAAGCTGAACCAGAAAGACTTCTACAAGGACTCCATGCATCTTCATTTATCATGAAAACATACATGAAAACATATGCATCGTTGGATCACCAAACATGCTCATGCATCATGACATCTAGTTTGTCATAAAGCATTCACAACTTGAAAATTTTGATAAGAATTCCATGCATCTTTGCATCATCACGAAAGCATGCACATGCATGCCATTTGCATAAATACATTACCGAAACTAACTTTGCACTTGTCATTCAAAGAAATTTTCTAAAAAAATCAATTCTTTCATAAAGATATTATTTCTCGAAACCATAATTTCTTGATTTCGTCCTTTTTTAAGGACATTTTCATCCTTCCATAAGGACATTTTTCTCAAAACATGAGTTTCTTAACTCCATCCTTTCATACGGACACTTTTCTCAAAATAGGAGTTTCTTAACTTCGTCCTTCCATAAGGACATTTTTCCAAAAAAACATGAGTTTCTTAACTTTATCCTTCCATAAGGACATTTTAAAAAACATGAATTTTTTAATTTCTTAATTCTATCCTTCCATTTCCTCAAAACATGAATGTCTTAATCCTTTCACAAGGATATTGTTTTTCTGAAAACAAAATTTCTTAATCAAATCTTTTCTCAAAAGAGATTTTCTTAAATCAATATTATTTTTTTAAAAGGTACTCCATTCTTTCTTAAAGGATAAAAAATTTACAGGTTTGATATCCTCAAACAGGAAGGAACGGATAGTTGTCAACAAATTCAAGTATTCTTGATATGAAGAAATTGGGGCAAATATTGTATGGTGCCTTCAACCAAGAATAAACAGACAACTATTAACAAGATCCGACATCCTTGACACAAAGAATCAGTCAAATCAAATATTTAGATCAAACCTTTCAATTTTATTATAGAGCAGTCAGTTTATCACACACTTTCACCAAACACTTTTTTAACTTTGGCATGTCTTATCTTCTTGAAAGAATGGTGAAGTAGATTGATCAACCAAGTCTTTCCCTAAAGAAGAGAAGAGAAGTAGATTAACCAAAGAGAGAACCAGCTGCTAAAGAAAGCAGAGTCAGAAAAAGAGATCCTCGGGCCATTACCTTCAGGAGTAATGCTAGGACCCTCCGAACATCACCCTCGAAAGCGATGTTAAAACCCTCAGTGGATCAACCAACTTGTTCTCATCCTATCTCAGCCATAACATGGTGTAGCGGATCAACAAACTTTCTTCTCAAGATCATGCTTGATCAAAATCAAACTCTTGGATCATGCCTCTTCATAAGAGTTACAGCTTGACCAACAAAATCTACAGATCATGCCTCTTCATAAGAGTCGCAGCTTGACCAACAAAATATACAGATCACGCTTCTTTGCCAGAGTCGTAGCTTGATCAAAATCAAACTCCCAGATCGTTCCTCTTCGTCAAAGTTGTAGCTCGATCAAAATTGAACTCTCAAATCCTACCTCTCTGTTAGTAGTAGCAGAATCAAACTCCCAGATCGTGCCTTTTCGTTAGAGTTGTAGCTCAATCAAAATTGAACTCTTATATCCTGCCTCTCCGTCAGTAGTAGCAGAATCAAACTCCCAGATCATGCCTCTTCGCCAGTGTTGTAGTGAATCAATCTTTCTAGATTATGCCTCCCCGTCAGTGGTATGTAGATTGTTAACTGTTCAAAAGTACTATTTTTATAACCCTTTTTACTCATATTATTGTTAGACTTAGGCTCATTTTAGTTGCATTATTAGGCATTCATGCATGTTTTCATGATTTCCTTCACCGTCATGCTTGATTTCATAATTTAGTAGATTTTATGGAAAAAAGGTACTACTGGTGTGTGTTTTTGTGTATGCAGGTTAATTGCCCGGGCAAGTATTGCCGAGGCAATGAAGGAAACAAGGAAGTTGCCGATTTCTCCATAGATTCAGCCCTATATATAGTCAAAAATTCCAAGGAATCATAGAGGAGTCAAAGTACTATGAGGAGATTAAAGAGATATCAAATTCCAAGAGATTTAGGAGGATTTTTAGGAGGAATAAAATAATAAAATAAAAGAGATCTATTTCTTTTATTATATTGTATTTAATTCCAACTTAATTTTCTCCTCAAGAAAGACTTTGACCTAGCCATCTCCTATATAAAGCCCTAGCCACCAACTACAAGGGTGTGCGATTAGAGAGAGCAAATTGGGGGTTGTTTCGATTTCTTCTTCTTCTTTTGCTTCTATTAGATTCATGTTTAGGGATTTTACTTTTGTGGTTATTTTGCACCCGACTATGAACTAAACTCTTTTGGCTAGGATTATTGTGTTTAGTGGTTGTGAGAAAATGATTGGAATTGTTTAGGTTTTTGTTTTGCAATTTAAGTTCAAGGTTTGTTCATTCTTGGTATTTATCTTTGCTTGCGATTGAATCGGGAGAGGATCTCATGAATGCATCCATTTATCTAATATTGGGAGAGTTATATTCAAGAAACGAATGAACATAGTTTTTGTCCAAATTGATGAAGGCTAATTCGGCTTAGGAATAAGTTACGAATTTCAATGGCTAAAAGAAGCGCAAGATAGGTTGATGTTCACCCATGATTAATGCAAGGATGTATTATCAAGGCATGCACATTGATTAGAGTTTCAGATTAGGGATAAGGAGAAACCATTGAAGAACGCTTTGTCGAACCTTGAAGATTGTCGCCCAATTTCCTAGGCAATCGTTTCACTAGTTTCCCTGGCAATCGCCTTATCAATTGCCCAGGCAGACGCTTTGTTAATTGCCGAGGCAATCGTATCATTAGCTGCCTAGGCAATCGTGTTGCTTGTTGACGAGGAAATCAAGCTACCTTTGCATGCAAAATCAAAACTGTCCATTCAATTTCCACACCACGATGCACTTTAATCCGACCTATTCTCTCAATCATTCAACTTCTCTTTAGTTTACTTGCTTTTTTTACTTTATTTGTTTATTCAACCCAACTATCATCACTTGTGTTTTTACTTTCTAAGTGCAGGAAGACAAATTCTTAAAGTAACACCAATCCCTGTGGAGACGATACTCGATACTTATCATATCACTTTATTACTTGCAACGTGTATACTTTCACAAATTGCAAAGCACTCTAAACACGCAACACAGATCACTTAAATTTGCAGATTATACTTCCTCGAGATTGATTATACCCCTCCAACAAATGGTGGAACAAATTAGCACAACAATTTCATCTCCCTGGAATTACAGCGGAATGAGTACGACAACAAGTTCATCTCCCTGAAATTGTAGCGAAACAAACACTGATAAAAGAACAAATAGGGAGTTCTATGCTCTTTTAGAAGAAGACAAGGTGATCAAAGACTAGGTAGGCCGTGATTCCCCGTCATGATATAGTAGATCCCATATTTTTCAGAACTTTCTTTGCCGTTGATGGTGCGGCAGGTCAAATTTTTGTCCATGTCTAGTTTCATCATTGATTGTGCGACTAGACAAAATATTTTCTTCGAACCTCATCTTTAGACTAAAAAAATCAAAATCAAAGGAAAAATTCAAAAAGATCCAAAAAGAAAGAAAGAAAAAGAATGAAAAATAAAAAAAAATTGGCAAAAAGTCCAGGGAAAGGAAAAAGAAAAAATCAAAAACAAAAAAATCCCAAAAAGGAAAAAATCAAAGCCAAAACTTCGATCATGCCACTTCGTCAGAGTTGTAGCAGATCAAATTTTATTCTCCATATCATGCCACTTTGTCAGAGTTGTAGCTTAATCATAATTAAATTTTTAGATCATGCCACTTCGTCAAAGTTGTAGCAGAATCAAATTTTCAGATCATGTCTCTTCATCAAAGTTGTAGCTTGATCAGAATCCAATTTTCAGATCATGCCTCTTCGTTAGTGTTGTAGCTTGATAAGAATCAAATTCTCAGATCATGCCTCTTCATCAGAGTTATAGCTTCATCAGAATCGAACTCTCAGATCATGCTTCCTCGTCAGTGTTGTTGCAGATCAAACTTTCATCATCCGATCACGCCTCTTCATCAGAGTTGTAGCTTGATCAGCACTTTCTCCAGATCATGCCTCTTCGTCAGAGTTGCAGTTTGATCAGAACAAACTCCCAGATCATGCCTCTTCGTCAGAGTTATAGGTTGATTAGCATATTCTCCAGATCATGCCTCCTCGTCAGAGTTGCAGCTTGATCATAACTAACTCATGGTCTTGCCTCTTCGCTGGTGTTGTAGCTAGACCAACTTTACTAACTCCTGATCCTGCCTCCTCATCACTGTCGTAGCTGGATCAACCTTGCTAACTATAGACCTTGCCTTTTCATCGGTGTTGTAGCTAGGTCAAAATTTGCTGATTTTTTCCTCTCCTCGTAAATGTTGTAAAAAAAGAGAAAAAAAGATGAAAAAGAAAAATAAATAAAGAAAAAAATAAGGAAAAAGAAAAAAGAAGAAAAAAGAGAAGAAAGAAAAAGAAAATTTTCTTCAGATCCCGTCTCTTCAAACAAAGCCTTCATCCGATCCTGCCTCTTCGTCAGTGTTGCAACTGGATCAACCATCTTCATTCGATCTAGTCTCTTCATCAGTGATGCAACTGGATCAAACATCAGAGCCTTCATTTGATACTGTCTCTCTGTCAGCGTTGTAGCTGGATCAAGTTTTGCAGACCTTGTCTCCTCGTCAGAGTTGCAACTAGGTCAAATTTTCTCCAGGTGTTACATCGTCGTCAGAGTCATAGCTAGCTAAACTCATTTTGATTATCACCATAGTTCAAAGATTTTATCTCTCAAACGGATCGCTCCATTTTGAAGATTTTGCCTATAAGAGAGCCCGAGCAGATCAAGCAAGCGAAAGAAGAAGAGCCATGCCAAGAAAAAAGAAGCGACGGCCAGAGAAGCGAATCTAGACCCAACTGGACATAAAATGGTTATTCTTTTGTCTTTACTATATTCATGCTACACAACAATGAGTAAAGAGGGGGCAGCTGTAATACCTATTTTATGTCCGGGCAGTAATCACTCATTGTTTTCCAAATATAGCTATTTTTAAGTAAAAAAGTAAAAAAAAATCAATCAATCAAAAAAAAGTAAACAATCGTGGATGCCTTGCATCCACGCAATCTTACTTTCAACTCACCCCCTCCCCAGTTGCCTATAAAAGGCAGCGGAGGCAAGGCAATTGAAGCAAGCAAGAAACAGTCATAAATTGGCCAAGGCAATTGGCAAAAGCAATTGCCAACTACAAATGGCCATGGAAGTAATCGGGGCAGTGCCCCTTTATATTCGAGAGTAGTGCTCTCGCCGGGGAATTATTCTCTAGACAGTTTGTTCGATCGGAGATCTTGTTGAGGTCCATTCGAGTTAATTTTTGAGCCACAACCAGATGATGTCGAGATCTTACTAGGGGTCGGTCGAAGTTTCTGTGCAGGCTTCTTGTAGGGTAACTTTTAATCTTTATTTTTAATGTTGTCTTAAATATAGGGTAATATATATGTAATTATTGGCATATTTTTATAATAAATATATTTTATATGCCATGTTTATTCGTGTATTTTAGGTTGTAAATATTTATGGACTGGACATTAATAGATTGAATTTTTATTTATTATATGATATGTTTTTAATTATAGCTCATTTGCATATTATTAATTAATAATATTATTATAGAAGAAGAAGAAGAAAGAAGAAGGCCGGATAAAAATCTCTTAATATTTTAGCCCGGAAGACGATCATCACAAGGAACCGAATATTCAATTTACTTCCAAGTCCAGAAACCTACTTGTATTATTGTGTTAACGTTAACTGTTTTCTCACTAGAATCATTCATAGTTGTTCATTCTTTGAATTGTTTGAAATCGAACCTTATTCCATGCCGGTGAAGTCGAAATTTTTTAAAAGTAGAATAGCTTCTGAGTTTTCAAGGTAGAGATCTTTTGGTTTAAGAAATTGTTTACTGTTTATCGAAGAAATTGTTTAAGAAATTATAGAGGCAGGGGTTAGGGTTAGGGTTAGAGAAATTTTTAAAGAAAGGATTTTTTTTGTGAAGATTGTAAAAATAAAGTTTTAAAAATTTAAGAGTTCAATTTAAAATTAAAGAATTTTATTAACGTGTCACGTCATCGTATTAACGAGGATTAATGGAGGCTAACGCTCGGGTGACCAAAACGGTAACAGTTAAAACCATAAGTGATAAGAGTACTCGTTTTTCAAATTGGGTAACCAAAATAAAATACGCCCTAAACATAAGGAACCTCCGGTGAAATTTACCCTAATATTTAATAGAATGATCATCACTAGGGCTGTAAATGAGACAAGACAGATCACGAGCTACTTGAGCTCGACTCGGTCAAAGTTCGATCAACACTCGACTAGATTGGATTCGACTCTCGAACTCAGCTCGAGTTCTTAATGAGCCGAGCCGAGCTACTTGATACCCGACTCAAAAAGCTCGCGAGTTACTCGAAAATGTAATATATTATTTTTTTTATTTTTAAAATTATAGTGAACTAAAATGTAAGTCAGGTGTTTTTGGTTGTTATGTTAGTTTAATTTTTAGTTTAACTTGTATATTTTCATGTGCACTCTTTTTCTCTGACTAGGATTAGAGGGTTTTTAAAGAGGCATATGAAAATATTTTTTGTATGATCCTGTCTATAATGAAATCATGCAATTTGATCAATAATAACAATACAGATCGCGAGCTACTCGAGTCCGACTCGGTCAAAGCTCGATCAACACTTAACTCGATTGAACTCGAGCTCGAGCTCAGTTCAAGTTCTTATCGTGCCGAGTCAAACTCAGCACACTCAAACTTGAACTAGACTCGAATTCTTAACGAGCCGAATCGAACTCAGCACTACTCAACTCGTTTACGCCCCTTCATCACTATTCATATGGGTAGGTCTCATCCATTAAATGTGAATGTAAAGCCCCTCTATTTAATAAAAAAAAGTGAGTCAATTTGTTAAAGGAGATTAAACATGTATTGAAAATTAATGGAAGAGAACCAAACCCCTCGAATGTCTCGTAATTTTAAAATAATTGATCCTTCAAAAAAGGCATTTACAACAACTGAACGGGCCAAGTCAAAAAGGCAGGCCGAAAGAGTACAATAAGTTTTGACAATGAAATGGCTCCAAAGTAAATATGCTTCTAAAATCCCTAATTACACTCATTTCATCATTTGCTTATACTATCACTATTCCATCAACTCAATACTCCATTTCGAAAGAAGACGCACACCTGATTTCCATAGCTTTGGGCCTGCCATCTTGATCATTAATTCCATGAACAATATCCTTGCCAACATCTGCAATTTTCTGTATTCTCATTGTATAGGTCGGGCTGTGTTAAAGGGAACAGAAGCCAGGCAAATGATACCATTCCGGTTACGAATGCCATGCTAACTAGCCCTAAAAATATAAGGACACAAAATGTAAGCAAATTGTCCAGGCATGCATACTAGTAGGCTATGACAATGCAAAAATATAAGGGGGGGGGGGTTCAAGTAATAGAAACTCTAATCCCAGACCTTTGCTCTGTACAAACAGAACTGGCAATCCCATATAATTGCAAAATGCATGAGCAACTAAAGGAGCAACAATGTTTCCTGCCAATAATTAATATAAGCTGAATCAGTGAAGCAGGAGGATTAATTGTAATGAGAAAATAAGCTAATCCATGCCAGAGAACCCATCTACTGTCTTAGATTTACCTAATCAAATATCACAGAAAAGAAACAATAACAAATGACTTTTCCCGTTATCTGCTTCCAGTTTAACGACAGGTTCGTTTGACTGCATGGGACAATACTAAATATCTGCATCCTTAGTTTACCATTTATATCCATTCTATTTATGAAAACCAAAATGTGTATTTAAATAAAAAAGAAATATTTGCCAGCCCATGAGCAAAACAGATACGGAGCATGAACCAAAAGTACTTCAGAGGTAAAAACTAATAACATTTACCAGAAATAAACCACTAACCTGTTCGAATGAAGAGAAATGAAGCATATGAACCAAAGACCATAGTGTAGCCAAGCTGGAGACCTGAGGAACACATACAAGCAATGACGTATTAGCACATGTCAAAGACAAACAAAATTCTTGTTCCTAAAACAAAGGTGTCAAAAGCATTAAACCAACCTAAGTTTCCACCTAAAAAGAAAAGCAAGAAACCCACTCATACATTTACATATTGTTTTTCGTCTTAAACAAAAAATGCAACTATTACTGTCGAGGAAAATCTAGTTTATACCTACAACCATGGTGGCTTTAAGAAAGCTATAATTATGTCGACTGTAGATCTCCATCACATGGTTCAAATGTGCTGCAAGACATCGACAAAGCAGAGTTAAAACAGTTTATATGTCACAAGACTTGCAATGCAATGGAGCACATATGGCAAGCCTTATGCTTTAACGAATGCCAAAAATGCACAAGCACATGCAAATGCACCAACACCTGCAAGATGGACACACACAAGCAACAGTATATAGGCAACCTTATCAGTTTAACCAACACATTTTAACACAAATCATTTTGTGCCAACTTTATCCCTTTTAACTTCTTTAGACTGAAATAAATTGAAAACAGATTGTGAAGCGGACACCACAACAGTATATAAGCAATGAGAATGTGTCTAAGGCTAAGCTTACTAAATGTAAATACATGCTACAAGACATATAAATGTAAATAAATTCTATAAGACATATTATAAGTACTTGACATCAGAAGAAAAGAAGATAATAAATCCTCCCTACATGAATGATCAAACTGTGTTTAGTAATTAAAAAAAAAACACTCACCTAAACTGAAGAAAGTAGGGCAGAGAAAAATGACATCGTACGCTTTAAATTCCCCACAAAGAAGTAAAGGAATCATACAAGCTCTAAACACCAACTCCTCTGTTACTGGTGCCTGTTCATTGAAGTACTATTAAGGACTGAAGGCTGAACAAACAGGAAACAATTTCAAAACGTATCCTCTAATTTTCACTTATTATTATTCTCCTAAGAAGGATTGTTCAACAAACAAATGGAATACATAACATATTAATCAATTGATTAGAAAAACTATTTTACAGAATAAGCAAGCAAATGCAACCTTTTCGACGAAAGAATAATTGAAAACATTTCTTGATAGAATTTATTGAAATGGTGAGCATACTGACCACAACGAAATTCCGCCAGAATAAAACATTGGAAGCAACTGAGGACATCCGGCTCGGGAAGCATAGAAGGGTACTTTTGATACAACCTAACAGTGGCTCTCCATATTGATGCCTACGCTCCTTCCACTTATTCACCAATAACATAGACTTGAGCATCAGAGATCCAGCATACATAAGAGAAGTCAAGAAGAGAGGAAAAACCACTGCTTGCCACTGTTTCATACATAAAATTGCATTTCAATCACTGATTTTAAATCAGCAAATCATAAAATGTACATAAAAAGTCGATAACAAGAATGTAGGAAATATACTACAGAGTGCAGATACGATTCTTACAAAATGATCCGATCGAATGCCATGAACCCCAAACGAGTTTATCATCTACAATAATCGAACATGTTAAAAAATCATGGTAGAATAACAACTAAAGCACTTTTCTAAAACGCACAAGGGATTATTTTACTTTTTACATGAAACAGCTTAGTTTCAATGTCTGTTAACAAATTAAACATTTGCTCATCTCTAATTACATGAGTTCACATTTTTGGTTGAATGAATAAAGTTTCTATTTTGCTCCTACTTTAT
This sequence comes from Hibiscus mutabilis, assembly GCA_019671005.1. Taxonomy (NCBI): domain Eukaryota; kingdom Viridiplantae; phylum Streptophyta; class Magnoliopsida; order Malvales; family Malvaceae; genus Hibiscus; species Hibiscus mutabilis. The sequence goes on from CM033711.1 coordinate 49,575,074, forward strand.
AGAATGACAAAAGTTTCAATCTGTGGCAAGGTAAAAAAGATGAGTGAAATGAAAACCGGAGACGAAGGAACTCTAGAAGTGTACTGGAAGAACGAGACCGCAGAAAATAACGGACGCGGCGGAGCAAACGGCGGCGCAAATGAAGCGTCGGATCATGAAATTCTCGTAGGATTGGGGAGGCGGGAGGCGGAGGATGAGAGTAGGAGCATAGAGAATAGCAACATAAAAGAATGTCATAGCGATGCAAGCAATCACTGCTACTGGCTTCGATAATCTACCTTCGCTCTCCTCCATGTCTGGATTCGCTGTGGGGGAGATCTGGGACACCGGAGAGAGGAAGTGAAGGTGGGAAAGAAAAGCCGGTTCCGGTTCAATCTCTTCTCCTTTTGATACCCTTTCAGTGAGATGGGGTTTCGGGTTTTGACCTTAGCCGGTTCTTATTCGACGGTTTTGTATTTTCTAAAAGCCTCTGATTAAATTAACCCTTTACTTCCAGCCGAACCGGATGCCATTGGTAACTTTTCTTTTTGGGTAAAAAAAAGGAAGCGTAAATTACGCCACAAGTCATTTAGTTATAAGTTTATTAACAAACAAGTCACTTTTCTTCTCAAAGTAATAATTTAATTACTCAATTAAAATTGTGACAATTAGATAATTTTTCTTTAGGAGTAACAATTTAATCACTCAATTAAATTTTTTTGACAAACATATGGTTTTTTTTAAGAGTAACAATTCGATCACTCAATTAAAAATTTGTGACAAACAACTCACTCTGTAGTTAAAATTGAAACATGACCTAGTGAAATAGCAGTTTTAGTCCCTAAAATTTATACATTCTATCAATTTGATCATAATACGAAAATAATTCAATAAATTTAACCTTTCATATTTTAAAATTTCAACATTGCACCCTCCACCACTTGTCAAACTCAATGTTATTGTCTCTCAGCTCGATAATCAACAAATATGATAGCTCGACACACAATCATTTCACTACTGGACAACTGACAGACTAATGGAACATACACATTATGACATTAACATCTTCTGCTAGTATACATAGTCATTTCACTAATGAAATTTTTAAATATGAAGGGATAAATTCATTATATTATTTTAAATTAGGACCAAAGTAATAAAATGTCAAGCTATCTATTTCATTTTTAATGACAAAATGACCTGCTTTTCAAAAAATTTTAATTGAATAACTAAATTGTTACTTTTAGAAGGAAAAGTGACACGTTTCTTACCAAACCTATAATTAAGTGACATGTTTGTCACGAAATTTTAATTGAATGACTAAATTCTTACTTTTAGAAGAAAATTGACATGTTTGTTACCAAACCTATAATTGAGTGATTAAATTGTTACTTTTAGAAGAAAAATGACTTTTTGTTACCAAACATGTAATTAAGTGACTTGTGGTGTATTTTACCCAAAATGAAAGGGTAAAGTACATCATTGGTCACCGAACTATTAAAACTTTTTTATTTGGTCATAAACTATTTTTCCTAAATGAATGGTCATTAAAGATATTTTTTCTATTTTGGTCACTTATCATTAAGTTTGACCGTTAACTTAATAAAGATGGTGACATGACATGGTGTAATAATTTTAATTCCAAAATGTATGCATTCTATCAATTTGATCATAATTCAAAATATTCAATAAATCCTCAATATTTAAAATTTTCATCAATTTCGTCCTCATTTTAATTAAGATAATTCAACAATTCCAATAAATTAAACATAAAGGTGTAAAATAGTATAAATGTGACAGATGACATTTTAATTAAAAAATTTTAAAACTACATAAAAAATTAATTTAATTTAATAAAAATAAAAAAATATTTTTTGTTCTTTTACATCTCTCTCGTGCAAATCTCTTAAACCACCACTTTCTTCTTTTCCAACACACTAATCCTTATTTCCAAAAACTACAATGTCATGTAAAACTCCAGCCAATATTCGTCGCCACCACCCACCACCTACCATCGTTAAACACAATGGATAAATCCCCCAATTTCAAAAAAATTATTTGATCAAACATTATTTTTATTGGTAGATATTGGATCTACACATTTGTTGGTGGCGATTTTGGGCGACACTAGACAAGAAGGCTGAGGTGGTAGGTGAAGGAAAGTTTGGGGACGAGGATGGGTAGTTCACATGTCGTGGGATAGGCGGAGAGCCATGGAAGTCGATGGTGGGTTTTAGGATCGAGCGGTTCATCCTTGGTTGACTTGGGACCAAGAGCTGCAAATAATGTGAAGATGGTGGTCAGAATCATATAGATAAGGTGAGAGGGGATGATAAAGGCTAATGTCGAACTTTCGTCTTCAATCTTGGGGGTATTTATATCCCATTGGTGCTTTAGATGGAGTGATATTTGATGAGATTGTGTCAGGCTTAGTGATGGCTATTGATGGGCTATCAGGTTTTATCTCGGCTACTAGGCCGTAGATAGAGCTGGTAAGTCAGGTAGACCTGACATCGGTCATATCAAGGTGCCAGAGCTGATTAGGGGATGGGAACTCTAGAGGTGTTGCTGATGGGGCTTACTTGTGGGTCTAGTATTTTCGTAGACTCCGGATGCTTCATGAGTCCCGGAGGTGGTGCATTTGGGGGAATGCTAGAGTATAGTGCGGAGGCGGTGGTGTATTTTGGAGATGGGTATTTTGGAGGCATTTGGCCGAGGTATAACACTAGTCCCTCATTTGGTTGAAGGGGTGCCATAGAGTGGCACGAGCTGAGACTTTCCTGCGAGGCCATTCTTGCCTACTAGATTGGGGGTGTTGTATTCTTGGAAAAAAGTCCTATAATTTTTGTGGGAGTCTGTTTGGATAGTGTTTTTGAAGGCATTGATTTGAAAGAGCAATGATGGTTCACCCTATTAGGCTTGGGGCCGAAGGTCGTAGTTCGAGTAGAGAAACCATGTTTCGTCAAGCGAAGGTCTTAATCTGACGACAACATCAGGGAGTGAGTGATCAAATGGTTTGACTCTAGAAGATTATCGTAGAAGTATATGACTCGACCTTGAGATAAGCATCAAGGAATGAATAAATACAAAGCTAGCCTATAGAAAATCATCGAAGAAGCATTGTTTCATGCCCTCATAGGGTTAGGAATAAATATGCAGAGGCCTCTCATTTTTACAAGTGCTAATAAGCAGAGGCATCCCCGTGTTTTCGGGCCATCAGTCCTAAGTGGAAGCAGATTGGCGCATTTTGTGTCGTTTTCTTATATCTGCATCTCACTCTAAGAGATGGACGTATTTTGGCTAATTTATGTTTCTCTTATAATTTGGTGGAGGTTGTCTCCATTTAACTCTTATGAGTCATTTTAATGTTTTAGAGTAAATGATTGTATGATGAGCGGAGGTATCTAGATGCTTTGGCTGATACTAGCATGAGTATAAGTTGAGTAAAGGTATCTCGGTGTTCTTGGAGGAGAGATCATGATACGATTGAGCGGAGGTGACTCGGCGCTTTTATAGAGACAAATATTAATTGAACGGAGGTATCTTTGACGCTCTCGAAAAGATAAACGTGATACGGGCGGAGTTTTACCTTCGACACCCTTAGAGAAACAATTATATTATGGGTAGAGCTTATCTCGATGCCCATGGAGAAACAAATATTGTAACACCCCAAAAATCGGCCTAGCTGTATTTCAATTTTTGAAGATCAGAAATTTTTTTCCGATTGTTACAAATTTGTGTATGAAAGAAATAGAATGATTAAATTGAATAAATAAGAGGTTTAAGGTTAATTGGAAAGCTTAAAGAATCTGGTCTAAATTGTAGAGTTATAAAATATGAAGTTAAGGGTTAATTGGTAAAGATGTGAAGCATTGAGTCATAAGTGTAAGACATGAAAGAATGGAATGAAAAAGTGTGTAATTAGACCAAATAGTGATTAGATGGTAAAAACGAACAATATGATTAGTGACTAAATTATAAAGATTCAAAGTTAAGGAGACATAGTATAAAAGTTAAGAAATTTAAGGACCAATAGTGTAATTTGACCATGACCTTTCTTCATGTGAAGGAAAGGTTTTTTAGGGATTTAAAGTCTTATTTTCCCATATCTCTAGGGAGATGTGTTGGATGCTAGATGGCATCCTAATAAGAAAAAAAGAAAGGATTAATGATGAGAGGAATTAAAATAAAAATTAAATAGAAAGATGGTAAATGGATAAAGATAAAAGAAAACTACGGAAAAGGGTAAAAAGAGAAGGGTTCTTACATGTGTTCATCTTCTTTATCACTTGATTAAGCAAGAACCCCCCCAGAATAAGCACACACCTCCATTTATAAACTTCCAAAAGCTTGAATTTCTATTTTGATTAAGCTACCATCTTTGAATCTAGTCTTGTCAAGGTCAACTCATGCCTAAAATATTGTCTTTTGAAATCTTAGAGACTTGAAATCTTTAAGAAATAAGTGATATTAATCCCATATGTTTTAGTATGGAAACTAATGAATCCTTATCTTTGAAACTTGTTTTGAATCAAGATAAAACTGAAGGAACATTCATTTCTCAAAAGAAACCTAATACAAGTGTGGAAAAATCACCTTTCGGGAGCAAAACTAGCTTTGGAAGGTTTCGGATGACATGGTGTCATTCCTATTATTGTTTTTATGTATTATTATGTTTATGCATGATCATTACATACATGGCTCACATAGAGCAAGTTGGTGGCTACATTCGTGGCGTGGAAAACTTGGTAAGCTTCTTTAATTATGTTTTGCATCATGGGTGCATTGGATATATTGACTTGATATGTTATGAAATGAACCATGATAATTAATGATGAACCAAATCAAGTAAAAATGTTGCTATGAAAGACTATAGAAATTATGTTATGTAAAGATTTGAATTCCATATGCTTTGAAGCTTTGTGCTCATCATTGATATGTACATGGACCATTGGAGCTTATAGCTCACTTATGCCATAAGACATGAATTAAAGAAAATCTTTGGACATATTGACATGGCGTACGAATTTCATGGCTATATGTATTGGTAGTGTTGGGGGAGAATAATGGCAGTGACAGGGGTTGTGGATATGGAAGAGAAGGGGAAGCCATGACATGTATTATGCCATATGCCATTACTTTGTGCTATGTGCAACACTGACCAACCTTCCATGTTAAATATGATCCAAGGGTAGATTATAAAACATTTCATGCATTTTCATAATTTGCCCTTGTTTTTTTAATTCAAAAAGAAATAAGGGAAGATTATGAAAATGCATGAAATGTTATGACAAGAATATAAAGAAAGTAAATTATGCTCAAGACAAGATTATGAACTCCAATAAGCTACACTCAAGACATGACTTAGAAGCCAAGTAAAAGTACAAGTCATGATATATATGCGTTAATGCCACCATGTGCTTTGGTTTCATTGTATTCCATGTTTATTCATATATCATCTTATGTAAGATCAACACCTCACTTAGGCTAAGTAAACCTAATTCATTCCACTGTCATGCATTTTTAGGATATAAGCTTGCTAAGGAACGATCGTGGAAGGAGGTTACAAGTCACTTCTCAAGCTCCGAGTAATGTTTATCCTTTTCCTATAACTCCTAGAATGGTGGCATATGTTAGGGATATGTATGAATAAGTATGATAAGAATATGTGTGTATGTTAAGTCCTCTTATGCATGGAATCTAAGCTATGTATGAAATGTACTAGTTAAGTTCATGAAAAGGCCTTTATGGCACTTATAGTGGTAGAATGAGTAAATGCATGCTAAAATGCCTATGGACTTGATGTATGTTACGCTAAGCACATTAGAAATAAGGCATACACGTTTGGTAAGGTTTGGATATGTTTTGGTTAAGTGATTGCATAAAAGCCAACTAAAATCTGGAATATGGTGCAAGGAGTATTGGTACAGTGCAGGACGTATCAGTACGGTATGACCAATTTGGATGATAGGACGCATGTCGTACCAATACGGTATGACCAATATCGGTACAACAAGCTTAATATGAACAATGGCTTAAGGGTTGTATCGATACAGGAACTTTGTACCGATATGAAAAATGCTCACTATAATCTATCTTTATATCGGTACCAAAGGTAGGTAAAACAGTTATGAACCTGGAATAAACTTTCAGACCTAACAATTTGGTCTTAAATGATGTTAAGCCTAATTGAAGGAGTTAGGAACCCCTACTTGAGTTAAGACACATGTATGAATATTAGGACCTAAATTTCATGATGATGCCATTGAATCTTCGTAAGGACAGAGGATTACTACAAATTTAATTTTTGGTCCTTTACTCATGCTATGTTTAATTGAATGATTTAGAAACATCTGATTCAGCTGAAAATTTACATGTTTGATTTTTATGAACCAATTTTCATGATTGGGACATAAAATATTTATAAGGACTCATAGTTTTTGAAAATCACAATTTAGTCTCAATACTTTGAGAACCTTATAAATTGGTCCTTATGAATGGAATTTGAAAAAAAGTTAAGCATTATGAAATTATGTTGTTAGTAAGTTCATTGATTCTAATATGCTATAAATATATGAAAATATGCATCATTTGCCAGAACCATGTACAAGTATGTTTTGTATTATTTTCCGGTGACACTTTCGATCCGATTTTCTTCTAAACTGAGTAGGGGTGTTACAATTGTGGTATTAGAACTAGAGTTTAGTCTATTATAGGAGTTATGTTATTGTATTGTATTGTGACTTGCAGTTGACACGATCCAATTGTTTCTTAATAGTTAACATGATGCCAAGAAAGAATCTAGAACATAATATGATGGTAATCATCAGCCTAGATCCTCTGTTGATAAGGGAAAAAGAATCTAGGAAAGTAATGTGAACCCTCCATATATGTTCCAAAATATGCACCCCGTGCAATAAGAATGTTTTCAAATCATGGCTAGTATGTTTAAATACTTTGCGACCATTGTAAATCAGGATGAGACTGTTTCCTCCCGAGCATCGAACCTTTATTGACCTTGGAGATAATCAATCTTAAGTTGTCGAGTATTGGCTCGACAACACTATTAAGATCCTTAGGAAATACCTTCCTTGTTCTAATGAACACAAGTTAGAATGTGCCATACCTTAGATCTCTGGTGAAGCCCAAAGTTGGTCAGAAACTATCGTCCTCGTTGTTCCTAAAGAAATGGTGGCTTGCGACTTCTTCCTAAAAGAGTTTAGGAAGAATTATGTTAGTGAATATTTCTCAGTCGAACAAAGAAAATGTTTCTTGTATCTGAATCAAGGAAGTCATTCAGTAGACCACTATGTTCAATAATTTTGTAAGTAGTGTAGGTATGGTGCAAAATATGTTAAGACTAAAAAATACAAGTATGTCTGTTCATAGAAGGCTTAAACCTTGACCTACATCCTTTGTTCACCACCTTGGAGATAACCAACTTCCAAGAGTTGGTAAATCAAGTTAAGGCTATGGAAGCCACTCTAAAAGAACAAGAGTATGAAAAGACTAAACATGATTGTCGACAGAATATCGCATGACAAAAGATTAAGTATTTTGCTTGTCAATTCAGGAAATAATGCCAAGGATACATCTTCTACGTACAAGTATACATGATCAACAAGTAATAAAGTAGTGAGATGAGTATCGTCTCCACAGGGATTGTCTAGGAATTAATTGCCACGATTAACACTTGTGAACTGGAAAATAAAAGTGATGGCAATTGATTGAGGTAGCATGTAAAAATAAAATAACTAAAGAAATTAAAATGATAAAGGAAACAGAAATAAGGTTTTGGGTAGATTAGCAAACAACTAGTGTAATGATGATTGGAAGGCTTGGCAAGGGATGTTTGGATTTCATGCTAGCAAAGGCGGCAACTAATAACACTAAACTTTGGTTTTAATGCTAAGCATATTTTTAGTTAGTATTGCCTCTGCCTATGGCAATACCCTAAGTTGATTACTTTTAACACCTATATGTCTATAGCGAGTTTTCAAACAATTAACTTGGTGAAGATTCAATCTTTACTCCTAAGGGATAGAATCACTTCAGGTGTAAGTTCATCTACTTGAATATCAAGGGATAATGAGCATTCAATGTCAACTTTCGATGGTAATAAATATGTGAAATATAAGCACATGTGAAATAGATAATAATGCCAAAACACGTAATTATTAAAAACTGAAAATATTAAGCGTGCATCGCAAACACCCCTAGCCAATGTAAAAGATTAGTTTCTGGTAGGGGAAACCAATAACAAATCATCGTTTTGATTCATCATCACAAAAACTAGAAATAAATTCAAGAGATGAGAAAGAAAGAATGAGTTCTTTTGATGCAGCCCTTCAATGGATCCATAGCTCTTGGAAAATCAACCTAGGTTGCTTCTACCTTTCTCTTCTCCCTACAACTCTAGCTCATTTTGGCTCATTCTTGAACTCCTTTATATAGGTGTTGGCGAAGTCCTGATTAGGGTTTTTTTAGCACCGCACTCTTTGGACGTGGCATCCACGTGTTATAGTAACTAGGGCTGATGTCATCGTCTTTCATTAGGGCCAATGTCATCATCCATCATTCTTTTGCCAACCAAGCTTGGCATTCATCACCTTTATTTTGCCAACCAAGCTTGGTATTCATCACCTTTATTTTGCCAACCAAGCTTGGCATTCTGCTCTTACCAACCAAACGTGGCATTATGCTCTTACCAACCAAGCTTGGCATTCTCCTCACTACTTTTGCCAACCAAACTTGGCATTCTCCTCCTGTATTTGCTAACTGCGCTCAACATTTCCTTCCTGCATCCACTTGCACCAATTTTTTTGTACCTGCATACCACAATAAGAAAACACCCCTTCACTCTAGCAATAAAAATCTATACATTCTGTAACTCCTTAATGCAAAATGCACAAATATGTACTCAAAGTCAAACAATATCATGTCAATATATGTGTGAAATGTAGTACTTTTGAGGAGTTAACCCACCCCTAAAGCTAGCTCGTTGCATGCCTCAAGTAACGTAAAACAAAAAACTATAAAATAGAGTAAAATGCCTCGACAAAACTTTTCTGATTAAAAACACATGCTATCAAGAAAAATCTAGCCCTAGTTTTGTTTTCAACATCTCACAATAGTAACGCCAGCAGATCAGCAATTTTAAGAGCTGAAATATAAGTCTAACCTAAGGTCATGAAGTGTGCATGAAGTGTAAGTGGTTTGCATCAAGTATCCCTCAACTCCCTTAGTCAAGTTTTACTTTTCAAACTCAATTTTTTTTATTCACCAAGGGTTTTTTTTCTTTCCTTTGGCATTATTTTTAGGTTTGTGTCATAATGTTGTTTAGCGCGAGAAGTAAGAGGAAGCATACCACGAATCCCACGTTAATCCAGACTACACCACTAAGCTCACCCATTACACTCATGCCCTAAAGTTTTTGTTGGCCTGAGAACTAAGAGGGAACAAACCATGAAGCCCCAAGTTACTTATTATCTCTAAGGTAGATGAGTGTTCTAATTTTTTCTTGCATTTGGAAAAATATTGTTGCCTTATTCTTTACTTTTACCCTAGCAGCTTTTTTCGTTCTGAGTTCAGTTTCAAAAATCCTAAGTTTGTCTTGGGAACTTGATGCATACTATGTATTTAAGTGAAACTAAATTTCCCTAAGTTAGAGATCAATTACCAAGCAACTCATCATTACTAAGTCTACTGGCTCTTACTAAGTCTAGAGATTCTAAATTCATCATCGAATATAGTCAAACTAAGGCTAAATCTAACTATGCTCTAGCAATGTGTTTAACAAAATTATCACATCAAAATCAAGCCTTGGCAAAAAAAATAATGGTCTAGTATGTATGGTTCTAGTCTATCGACATGGAAAAATGCAAACATAAACATGAAAATGAATGTCATGGTAATAAATGTGAGGCAAGACACACCCCAAACCAAAGATATGCATTGTCCTCAATGCAAGAAAATACATATATACAAATACAATGTTTGCTAAAAAATATGAAACTAAGGAGTTAAGGGATGAGGACTCCCCTTCGAAATGTTCTACACGAGTGACACATGTCTTTCTTTTAACGAAGAATCATTGATTTGGCGCCACCGACTTCTTCCTTTTTAGTTGTGGCTTCGGGACATCAGTCATGTACATCATCTTCAGACTCAGCATCCACATTCTGGGTCTAAATTTTGGAAGAATCTTCTTGGGCAGGTGATACTGACATAGTGGCATCATATTGCTGAGTGGCTAAAGATTGGTGGATATTGCTTCAATAGTTATCTTCAGGGCACGATCTCTGTCCCCAATATACTACTAAAGTGCCAGGTTTTGTTCCTCGGCCTTTTAGAACTTCTAAAAGAGGAGTTCTTGGCGTTTATAGATTTGGGAGAGTAATGCCACAACATCAGCTGGCAATTGAGTGGTCGATTCAGCCATGGGTGTCTTAGAAGCAAAACTCGGCAAGGTTTCTTGGCAAAATTTCTTGTGCTAAGAATCAAAGAAACCTTTCAAAACAAAAAAAGAAATAAAATGAAAAACTAAAAATTTAAAATTGAGATATCCTAAGTACTAAAAAGAAAATAACTCTCATAAACCTATTTACAATGATCAAACTAGGTTGGCAAAAATTTAATGAATGGTCGCAAGGAGAATGGCTTCCTTGGCATTAATCTGACTTCTTTCCCAGTAGTGCTGCAGTATTTGGCCCTTGGTTGGTGGATGGTAGGCTATGCCAATCATTTGTTTGAATAACCAACATAGAAAGTCGTAGGATTGCTTTGAGTATTCTAAACTCTCAATTACACAATGAAAGAGAGTATTTTGTCATGGTGGATTTGAACAACCACTTTAGAAAACTGAAGTATCGCTTTGTTGTAGGTCTTGAGAACCTTTGATCGAACTCAACACCCCAGTAGTGCTTAGGCTTTGGTGCTAATTTCTCCTTTGATGTCGAGGCATGTTTGAAGTGACTTGGCAATTGTTTCAGTTTCAAGTAAAAATTTCCATCATTAAGACACAAAATAATCAGCCAGGTAAAAATTTTAGGCGTTGTGGGAGTGCTCACCCTTCCCCTCATGTAACTGACTCTCGAACCCATTTTTCTGGTTTTGTAGACCAAAATTCGCTGTTTTAATAAAATGACACAAGAACAAATTTTATTAAAATAACTGGGTTTTCATGTGATCAAATCGCACCTAAATTAAAAAGATTGGTGGTGACTCTATCCTAAATATTTTTTTTGTAAAAATGCGTCAAGCACCACCGCGGGCGAGACCGTTGTTACAGCTTGGCGACTCCGCTGGGGACTACCTTTTTTCAAAGTCGAGCCACCAGATGATTACTTTTTGGCTTAACGAGTGGAAACTATAAATTCGGTTTGATTTATTTGTGATCCTTTTTACTTCTAAAGTCTTTATAAAAAAGGCTTTCCTAAAATTCTGTTTCCTTGGTTTCGCATATCATGAGCTCTGCACCCGAGCTTTGTCCCTTTTAACTGGGAGTAAGAAGCTACTCTTTCGTGAGGTACCGCCTCCGTGTAGGATAGTGGATCGCTTCCGGGATACATGTCTCTTTGTCTTTGTGAGATTTTCATCTCCGTGCAGACCTAGGGGAATGTATCCCCTTGAATTATGCTTACTAGCCTTAGTAAGATAGTAAGTAGAATTTGGGTACCTTTGTTAGAACCAAACCACATGTAGTGAACCATAACAACCTACCTTGTCTAGAGCCATATCGAATCTCTGTCCGTGTCACCATATAAGTGCATAATAGACAATGATGAGGGGTTTTATTTTCTTTCAATTTTACCCTTTTAATTTAGTATTGTTTATTTATTTCGCAAAAATTAGATATCATGTCTATTCTTTTATGCAAAATAAGAATGTGGCTAGATAGCATGATGGGGTAGGATCTTACTTTTTTCTAAAAAGCATGTTGGGTAGAAAAGAACATACTAGGGATATTTAATTAAGCTTTTATTTATTATTTTATTATTTATATTGAGACTAACATGTTTTGTTTTGTCTTTGATTTTATTTTGTTCTTGCATTACATTTTCATTTATAAGAAAGAAAATGTGTTGAGGCAAGTTCAGCCGTTATAAAGGATCTGCTATGGAGAACAAATTTCTTGATAGGGTGGAAGGAAACCTAGGCGTGCGGAGGTGGTCAGAAGAGACTCAGTACCAAAAAGGGGACAGTTTGCTAGAAGGTGAAAAGTCAAAGCTCTGGGATCTCACTAGTATTAGATACCAGTGGGACGAAGAAAACAAGCAGTTGTTCTACAACAACTACGGTGATTTAGTACCAACCATTGAAGAATACACTGCTTTGATCCGTTGCCTAAAAATCCAAGTCGATAAAGCCTACTTCAAGTCTCCTAATTCTCCAGCGTTTTAGAAAAAGCTACTAAAAATGGCTGGCATGGACGAACAATAGGCTAAAGCTAGGATTAAAAAAAGGGGAAACCACGTGCATCTCCTGGAGATCCATACGAGACCTAATCCAAGTTCAATCCAAGCGAGAAAAACATGTCAAAATGTTTGCCCTAGCCATCTATGGTTTGGTTATCTTTCCCAAATCATAGGGATATATTGATGATGCTGTTATGGAATTGTTCGATCACCTTGACAAAGGAATTACCTATGTTCCAGCAATCCTAGCCGAAACTTTCAAGTCTCTCTGTACTTGTAGAAGAAGCGGCGAAGGGAGGTTCATCGGTTGTGCTCAACTTTTGTTTGTCTGGTTTCATAGCCACTTTTGGAAGCCAGAGAAATTTTCTTATCGAGCATGCTTTGAAAATTACTCGCTACTAAAAGATCTGGTGTTCGTACGAAGACAGGAGAACATCTCCCTTGACAAATGGATGACTATTTTACGAAAGCTCCAAGAGAAATATGTCGTCTGGAAAGCACGCTGGTTCTTCCCTGACAGTATTATATACAAATGTGGAGACTATGACTGGGTCCCTCTGATTGGAATATGGGTTGGAATTGGATATGCTCTGTTACTAGTATCTAGGCAATACAAGTCGAGGCAGTTCATCCCGGCAACAAGAGGGCTTGGTACCTACAAATTTTTGTACAAGGGCAAAGACTAGAAGAAAACTATTTCCATGATCGCTAAGGCATGGAAGCACATTTGCAAGATGGAGTCATTCGATGAAAAAACTAGAGTTACGCCAAAGTACCGACAGTGGAGAAGTAGAAGAATTTATGACGATGTTCTTTTACCAAATCCAGAAAATAATGTATCGGTGGAGGAAAATTTGCAGGTCGATCCCTTAGAAATGGAAATCACGAAACATGAATTTGAAAAGAAGTACTTCGTGATGGAAAGCCATCTGTCAAGGTTAGAAAAACGAAATAAACCAGTTGAAGTTTGGTATACAGACTTAGGAACAAGAGATTGAAAGGCTGAAGAAGGGAAAAAGCAAAGCTGAAGAAGATTTGAGCGGTCTACGGGGTGATTACAAAAACCTCCGCACATCAGAAAAATATGCCGATCTTGGAAATAAATCTACCAAATGGAAGCTTGAAATTTGAAAGGGAAAAGAGCGAGCTAATCTTTGGGAAAAAAGATTCAAAGATGTTCAGACACAACAAATAGCCATGCAGGAAGAATTATCTGGAAAAAGAACTGAGAATATGAACTTGAGGGGATGAATTATGAGCTAGAAGACTCCCTATAGAGACACCGTAACCGAGACTCCGTAGCTGAGTTAAAAGCAAGTAGAGAGAAGAACGAGACTCTGAAAAAACAAGTCGAGGAATTAGAAATGGCTTTCTAGACTTGCCAGGAGAAAATTAACAATTTTGAAGAAATTCAAAAGTGGAATGATCACCATTGGGAGGCACGACTACAACAATCTCAGTATCAAGTCCAGGATAGAGACCATGTTATGAAAGAAGCTCTCGTCCAAGTACGAGAAGTAGAGAGCACCTGTATACTCTAGCCATTCGGGCTGATATTCTGAGCCTACAAGCTGAGTTAGAATCTAATCGGGGCAAGAAAATGGCATGGCTCTTCAGGAAGATCAAGATCTTGGGTGTTGAGGCCAAGCAATATATGTGAAATAGGTGCACCTTATGTAAAGAAAGTTGTTCTAATGCAAGTTTCCTTTTGAAAGCTGTACTAAAATCAACACATTTTGTGTAAAATATATTGTGGTACTGATATAATATGTGTTTTACATGTACATCATATTTTCTCATTTGTATTTGCATCAAGTTGCATCATACTACATCATTTTTACTACGATTTTAATTTATTAAAGAATTATTATCATAGTAATTCTGGGACATGCGAACCCATAGATTCAACACCCTTACTTCACTCGAAGCAAAGCTAAAGGAATGGAAGAGAGATTGGAAAAAGTTGAGAAAGCATGTGAAGATATCAAGAAGGATATTGAGAGCAAGTTAGAGAAAATGCAGTAGGAGACTCGTGCCCACATTTTGCAGTCGCAAGAAGACTTGTTAGCAAAGGTAGCTAAGATGTTGGCTGAAAGGGTCTCTGAAAAGAAGAAATGAGTGCTTATAAATTCCAGTGCACTGATAGAAGACTCAGGTAATCCTCTCGGAAAGACCCATCCACTAGCAGAGACTCTCATAGAAAAGCCATAAGTTGGTCAGGCCGAATCTTCCCTGCGAGGAGGAGTGGTAGTTAAGGACGACCCTAGTGAATACCTTTTCCAGATTTTAATAAAATTGAAAAACTAAAGGTCGAGCTACCCAAACAATTCGAGGATTGATAGAAACAGTTATAAGATAAATTCAAGGCTATAGAAAATGTTGACCAAGTTCTAGAAGTGGATGCAAGAGAGTTAAGTTTGGTTCCCGATTTGGTGCTACCTTCGGAGTTCAAGATGTCTGATTTTGAAAACTATAATGGGACCACTTGTCCCGAAGCTCACATTTCAATGTTCGTCAAGAGAATGACAGGGTAAATTAACAACGACCCCTTCTTAATCCACTATTTTCAAGATAGTCTGACAGGATCCGCGACAAGATGGTACAACCAGTTGAGTCTTTCAAAAATTAAATTTTAGAAAAATCTAGCGCAAACATTTGTTAAAGAATACAACCATGTTATCGATATAACTCATGATCGGGTTACATTGCAACACATGGAAAAGAAACCTAATAAGAGTTTCAAGCAATATGTACAACGATAGAGAGATGTAGCAGCCCAAGTGCAGCCATCGCTGTTAGAAAAGGAGACAATGATGCTTTTCAAAGGTACACTAAAGAAACCACTCCTCAACCGTATGATAGGAGGTGCTACAAAAGACTTCTCCGAAATAATAATGAATGGATAAATGATTGAAAATGCAATATGAAGTGGAAAGATTGAAGATGAAGAAAACTTGAAGAAACCGAACTATAAAAGGAAGGAGGGCGAGGCAAGCAATTCAGGTGTCTATAATGTCGGCTATTCAAAACTGCTAACAGTCAGACAACCCAAAGCTGTGACCTCAAATGCCCAAACTTTCTTGAAGCAAGGATCCAATACGAGAGCAAAGGCAGAATATATGGAATTTACTCTTATCTCGGTAACATATGGGGAGTTATACAAGAATTTATACAATGCACATGTGGTGTCTCCATTTTATACATAACCAGTGCAACCCCTTACCCAAAATGGTATGATCCTATTGCTTAGTGTGATTATCACGCATGGGTTGTGGGGCATTCTATCAACAACTGTATCGCTTTTAGGAAGCTTGTTGAAAATTTTATAAAAATGAGGGTTGTAAGATTTGATGACTCTTTGGGGCAAGGTACAGCTGGGAACCCACTGCCCAATCACATCGAGCCAGGAGTAAACGCAATCGTCAGCGACGAGAGTAAAAGAATCAAAACCCGTATTGAGGAGGTGAAGTCTCCATTGAAGTGGGTATGGCAAAAGATGGTCAAAATGAGCTTATTGCAAGGCTCAAGAGACAAGAAGGGAATTTATGAAGACCACTGTCTATACCATGGTGAAGGAAATCATGACATCCAGAATTGTGCATAGTTTAAAGCTTTTGTCCAAAATTTAATTGATAACAAATAGTTAGAGTTTTTCGAAGAAGAATCCCCTAAGAATAACCATGGGGTCAATTTCCCGGTCGTGATTATCTCAGGACTGAGGAAATGCGAAGGAGCCGATGGTGCGAGACTGAAGATCACAATTCAAAAACTAGGTCCATTTCCCTACAAGGATAATAAGAAAGTTCCATGGAGGTACGATTATGGAGTAACAATCCAAGGAATTGATGTTTCAAAGACCACCTCAAGGGAAGTAAAAGATTTTGGTCTTTGCACCAGAAACGGAAGACGATATGGAGAAGTAGATGATCCTAAGGGAAAAGCCTTAATAGTTGAGCCCGATAAAAAGAATGATGCTGAACCGGAAACACCAATCAATGGGCCAGTCAAAGAGGAGCAAGTGAAACAATTCCTGAAGTTCTTGAAACACAATGAATACAATGTCGTCGAACACCTCCATAAACTATCGAATCGTATATCCACATTATCCCTATTGTTGAGTTCAGAATGACACCGAAATACGCCATTGAAAGTGCTGAACGAGACTTTTGTTCCTAATGACATTTCGGTAAACAAGTTGGACAGGTTGGCAAATAATTTGAATGTTGTCAACTTCATCCATTTTAATGATGACAAGATACCCCCAGGTGGTATGGGGTCTACCAAGGCGCACATAACTATTTGGTGCAAAGGCTATACATTGCTAGGGGCCCTAATTGACAATGGATCCACTCTGAATGTGCTGCCATTGGCCACCCTGAATGGACTTCCAGTAGATAGTTCTCATATGAAGTGTTGCAATACTATAGTTTGAGCCTCTAACTGAACTGAGAGGAAGGTGATAGGGAGAATTGAAGTGCCGTTGCTAGTGGGCCCAAACACCTATGATGTAGATTTTTGGTAATGGATATCAAACCCACATATAACTGTCTGTTGGGAAGACCCTAGATCAATTCAGGCAGAGCCATACCATCGTCACTACAAAAATTAAAGTTTGTCTTTGGTGGGCGGCTTGTCACTGTAGATGTCGAAGAAGACATCATATTTTCATCACTAGTGATGCCCCTTACATAGAAACTGATGAAAGGGCTGTGGAGTGCTCATTCCAGTCATTTGAATTTTTCAATGCAACCTTCATTGTTGAAGGAAGTCAAATTTCTACCCCAAAGTTGTCTAAAGAAACAAGAATAGGAATCGAACTAAAGGTGGGGAGAGGAGTCTGAGTCATTAGAGGATTAGGGAAGTACCTACAAGGTAGGGTTAGTGCACCGTTTGTGATCAATAAACAAGACCGCTTTGGCTTGGGATACAAGCTAGATGCTAAACAGAGAAGGAATGAGGTTGTGAAGAAGCAGGAAAAGAGGAAGGCTCGTCTGAAGAGAGAATAGGTCAACTGGGAACCTCTGACTTTTCCTCCATTTTCTGAAACTTTCGTATTTGGAGGATTTATCCACCCTAAACAGCTTACGAAAGATGAAGAAAGTGAGCTGAGAAGGATGTTGGGAGCTTTGGACATCAATGTGATCATTGAAGGAAGTGCAGTATTGTATCTAAGGGGAATTCGACCTTATACCCCTGGAACTATTCTGAACAACTGAACTGCTGAAGAACTCCCTACAATGTTTAGGAATGTTTCAGATTAATGTTTAGAACACACTTGTTACTGTTGCCCGAGAGCAACAAGGGTCTTTTTGTAAAGGGCATAAGCTTACTATATTTATGTCAATGAAATGATACTTTTTGTCTTATATCTGGCAAACATTTTATTCATTTTCATTTTATTTCTTTCTCCTTATATACACCTATCCCACACAAATTACCCATTCTTAATTCATTTGTTCAATAGATGTCATTAATTCATGTCAGGTCCCCCGATATTGATGTATCGAGCGACACTGAGACTGATCTAGAACTTATTTTCGAGCAAGAAGTGTGTTTAGGAGAGCTTCAAGATTTTGAAGAAAATCAAGATTGTGATATGTCTCTTGACCTATTAAGAATGATAGAAAAAGATGAAAAGGCAAATCTTGCCTCACAAAGAGTCAGTAGAAATTGTGAGCCTGAGAGATGACAATGAAAAGAAAGAGGTGAAGATTGGCACATGCATCACCACAAAAGCAAGACATGATATGATAGAGCTGCTCCTAAAGTTTAAAGATGTCTTTGCATGTTCCTATCAAGACATGCTTGGATTAAGTACATATGTGGTGGTACACAAACTCCCCATAAAAGGAGACTGCAAGCCAGTCCAACAGAAGTTGCGAAGAATGAGACCCGATGTACTGTTGAAGATACAAGAAGAGGTAAAGAAATAGTATGATGTCGGGTTTCTTCAAGAGGTCAAATATTCAGAATGGGTGGCCAATATGTCTCTGTTCCAAGGAAATATGGAAAAGTCTGAATATGTGTTGATTACCGAGATTTGAATAAAGCCAGTCCAGAGGATACTTTTTTTGACTCTCATCGACACCCCGGTTGATAATACAACAAAACAGTCTTTGTTCTCCTTCATGGATGGTTTTTCAGGCTACAACCAAATAAGGATGTACCCCGATGACATGGAAAAAACAACATTTGTAACGCAATGGGGAATTTTTTGTTACAAGGTGATGCCTTTTGGACTTAAAAAATACAGGGGCAACATATCAACGGGCCATGGTCACCATTTTCCATGATATGATGCACAAAAAAAATTGAGGTGTATGTTGATGACATGATTGCTAAGTCTCAAACTGAAGAATAGTATGTGGAGGTCTTGAGAAAATTATTCTTGAGACTAAGGAAATACTAGTTGAAGCTAAATCCCGCTAAATGCACTTTCAGGGTTGCATCAGGAAAGCTACTGGGCTTCATAGTTAGTGAAAAGGCATTGAAGTTGATCTAGACAAGGTCAAAGCCATTCAATACTTACCGCCCTCACGCACTCAGAGGGAAGTTAGAGGCTTCTTAGGAAGATTAAATTTCATTGCTCGGTTCATATCACAATTGATCGAAAAATGTGATCCTATCTTTTGATTTCTCAAAAAGCACAACCCAGAGGAATGGGATGACGAATGCTAGTAAGCTTTTGACAAAATCAAGCACTACTTGACAAATGCCCCAGTTTTAATGTCACCTATCCCGAATAAGTCATTAATACTATACTTAACGGTTTCAAAGAATTCTATGGGATGCACTAATTGGGAAAGAAAGAGAGGGCAATTTATTATCTCAGCAAGAAATTTACAGAATGTGAAGCGGGGTATTCGCCAATCAAAAAGCTGTGTTGTGCCTTGATCTGGACTACTAGAAGACTAACGCAATACATGCTGTACCACACGACCTGGTTAATCTCAAGGTTGGATCCTTTTAAATACTTGATGGAGTCGACTGCACTAATAGGAAGAATTGCCAAATGGTAGATTCTGTTGTCTGAATTTGACTTGGTTTACGTGAGCCAAAAAGCTACGAAAGGGAGTGCAATAGCAAACTTTTTGGCCAGCCGAGCCTTAGAGGACTATCAACCTCTGAACTTTAACTTCCCAAATGAAGATCTGATGTGTGTCGAGGAAGCTACCTTAAAAAATAGGTATTGGAGACTGAATTTTGATGGTGCCTCCAATGCTATAGGCAAAGGAATTGGGGCAGTATTGGTCTCTCTAGAAGGTAATCACTACCCTTTTGCCAGTAAGCTTGATTTTGATTGTGCAAACAACATATCATAATATAAAGCATGTGCCATGGGTGTTCAAGCTTCCATTGATCATGAGATTAAATTGTTAAAAGTATACGGGAACTCCATGCTCATGATTTATCAACTCCGAGGAGAATGAGGGACCAAAGATTCCAAGTTGATGGATTATCGAAATCTTGTCCTAGACTTGATTAAAGAGTTCAATGAGATAACCTTCCACTATCTCCTGCGAGAAGACAACTAAATGGCAGACACCTTAGCTACTCTGTCTTTATTGATTAAAGTCAACAAATAGTCTGATTTGAGGCTCATAAAAATGAGTATATACCAGTCTCCAGCCTATTGCTACAACATTGAGGAAGGTGAGAAAGACGAACATCCTTGGTATCACGAAATTTTGCAATACATAAAAAGTCGTGAATACCCAGAGTAGGCTACTGAAAATGAAAAGAGGACATTACGGAGGCTAGCAAGCGAGTATGTCCTAGACAGAGAGATCTTGTACAAAAAGAGAAAAATCAAGTGCTACTGCAATGTGTAGATGCTGTCAAAGTCAAAAAGATCCTTGAAGATGTCCACGAGGGTGTATGTGGGACACACGCCAATGGTTTTACTATGGCAAGGAAAATCATGAGGTTTGGTTACTACTGGTCCACAATGGAAGGGGACTGTATCAACTATGCCAAGAGATGCCACAAGTGTCAAATTTACGCAGACAAGATTCATATTCCTCCATCCCCGCTACATGTCATGAATTCCCTATGGCCATTTTCTATATGAGGCATGTATGTTATCGGACCTATATCATCGAAAGCTTCCAACAAACATCGGTTTATCTTCGTGGTTATTGACTACTTCACCAAATAGGTAGAAGCAACCACCGACAAGTATCATATCTGACAATGCATTGAATCTGAATAATAAGACCATAGATGAAGTGTGCAAATAGTTCAAAATACGACATCACAATTTTTCACCATACCACCGTCAGATGAACAGGGTAGTGGAAGCGGCCAACAAGAACATTAAAAGGATTGTTGGAAAGATGGCAGAAACTTACAAAGCTTGGCATGAGAAGCTACTATTTGCTCTATATGCTTATCGTACATCAGTCAGAACTTCTACAAGGGCAACATCTTTTTCGTTGGTTTATGGGATGGAAGTGGTACTACCCATCGAGGTCAAGATTCCTTCCCTCCAAATTTTGTCAGAATTGAAATTAGACGAAGTAGAATGGATCCAAGCTAGACATGACCAACTTGCCTTGATTGAGGAAAAAAGACTGAAAGCCATCCAACATGGTCAAATGTACCACAAAAGGATGATGCGAGCTTATAAGAAGAAGGTTCGCCCAAGGGAATTCCATGAAGGGGGTCTAGTGTTGAAAAAGATCCTACCAACTCAGAGAGATTCTCGAAGGAAATGGATGCCAAATTAGGAAGGACCTTACGTGGTGAAATAGGCCTTTTCTAGAGGAGCTTTGATCTAGGCTGAGATGGATGGTGAAGATTTGTCAAGCCCTGTAAATTTTAATTTAGTCAAGAAGTATTTAAATTAATAAAAAACAACAAACAGACAATAACAAAAAGGGTGAAAACCTGAAAGGGCGCTTTGAGAAAAAATAAGAAAAGAAAAAGGAGGGTTCAAGATGAAATCCCACAAAAGGCGTCTTGAGACCAAAGAAGGTTTTGAGTTAAAAACCCGAAAAGGGCGGCTCAAATTTTGATCAAAAGAGGAAAAGGCATACGATGACCAGTTCCCTCAAAAACTTGGTTGCAAAAGGGAATCTCACATCTTGGCATATATGTAAAGTCCTCGAGGTCTCCTTAACACATATCCGACATGAAAAGATTCTCGGCAAGCTGATCTAGTGAAGCTCGTTTATCTGATATCTGGGGCACCTAATTTTATATTTTGCTTTATTCTCTTTCAATTTTTGCCATCTAAGTATCAACCTTACTCTCAATAAACTCTTTATTCCATCTTATGCCCTTATTTACACGAGTATTATACATTGACATAACGATCGGTAAGCTAACAATTTCACAAATATGAAAATATCTCTTTACATTGCTTTTGAAAGATTCCTAAAAGTATAGGACGAAAGGCAATCCTGACTGAAAAGGGACATTTCTATGGGTAAAAGGGCTCGAGAGAAGAGATACGTCGCCTTTAGTCATACATCGAAGAGATGACTAGGAAATGTGGGGTAAAGAATCTTTTTAGTCTAATCAGATCTGAAGAAAAGAAGGTCTGGTGACTCAAACTAAACAAAGCTCGGACAACCAATGATATCAGCTTCAAGGCAGATACAAATGCTCAAGCCGACTCCAACATCCAAACATCTACGAATGACATTTTACATTCATATTAGAATTATTCATGCATTTATTAGACGTGTTTAAGATAGGATCACTTGACTAACACTAATTATAGCATCCTAAACATGTCTACAAAACAAGTTTTACAGATTCTGTCTCTCTGACAAGTGGTAGAACAGATCAACTCAACAACGAGTTAGTCTCCCTGAAGTTGCAGCAAAACAAATCTTGCTATAACCGTCGTATCTCCCTAAAATTGTAGTGGAATAGATGATATGATTTATTTCCCCAAAACTGCAACGAAATAAACCCAATGACAAACTGTCTCCCTGAATTTGTAAGGGATTAGACGAAATCACAAGTTCATCTCCTTGAAGATGCAGTAGAATGAATACGACATCAAACTGGTATCTTTAAATTTGTAGCGGAACGGATACAACCACGACAATCTTATCTCCCTGAAAGTGTAGAAGAATGAGCATGGTTCCAAATCCATATCCCATGAGCATGCAGTGGAGTGAATACACCAGTAAGTTCATCTCCTTGAGGATGCAGTGAAATGGACACCGAGAGTCGTCTCCATGAATTTGCAGTAGAAAAGACAAAGTCATGATAGACTCATCTCCCTAAAATTGCAACGGAATGAGTATAACAATAGTTTCATCTCTCTGAGGATGTAGTGGAATGAATACACTAGCGAGTTTATCTCCCTAAAATTGTAGTGGAATAAACACAACAATAGATCCTGTCTTCTTGAAAATGCAATGGAACGAATCACCTGGTTTACCTTTTCGAGAGTAGAGAAGAAGATCAAAGACAGAAGATGCCACACGGAGTATAGCCGAACGAGATCAGACGAAATGGGTTTTTTTTTATCTTTGTTTCATTGCCGTTACACAACCATGAGCAAAGAGGGGCAACAGCTGTAGTAACCCAATTCATCCGGGCCTGAAAGCCAGTAATATTAATATCCAAACCCATTACACAACCCAATACCCAAATCTAATAACCCAATTAACTTAAACCCAAAAAACCCAAACCGTAATTACATGGAAATCCTAAACCTAACCTAACCTATATTTTCAGCCACCACCGCCACTCCTCAAGCCGAGCCACTACTGCCACTCACCTAGAGCTGCTGTCGTCCAAGCTACGCCGCAACTATTTCATTGACTCTAAGCCGTTGTCGACATCCAAATAATCATCCCACCATCGCCCTAAACTCGCATTTAAATCCCCTGCCACCACCGCTTCACCTCACTATCACAACTGCCCATACTTGACCATCACGAACCTCTATCGGTCCTCCTTTTACACCTCACCCTAAATCGAAAGCCCTATAAAAGGGATTTGAACTAGAAAGTATAGAGGTTAGAGACCATTAACAAAGAGAAAAAAAAGAGAAAAATCAAACCAAAAAATATCAAAAAAGGGAGAGCAAATTCGAACAAATACAAAAAAATGAAGAACATCGAAGCAAAAAAGATAAAGAAAATATATATGTGAGATAAGAAAAATCGAAAGGTTTTTTGTAGATCAAAGAAAAAACATAAATTTTTAGAAAAAATAAGGGCAGATTTGTGTTTAAGGGGAAAGAACGAACCTTTTGACCTTTTTTGCGTCTATTTTGGCCACCATAGGTGGTGGTCGTCGTCACCATCTAGCAGTAGCGCAAGGCGGCCGGCATCTGGGCGCGGACAGAACTTGAGAGTGGAGTTGAGAGAGTGTTTGTGGGTTTTTTTTTGTAATCAAAGGGGAAAGAATGAAATTTTTAGGCAAGGAATCCCTATTTATGTAAGAATCAAAACAATGCCGTTTTACGCCCTATTATACCCGCGCTCTAACCCGACCCGGACGAAGGATCCATACCTTTTAAAATCAAATGGGCAATTTACAACTTCAACCACTCCGCTTTTGTATCCTTACATTTCTGCACTTCAGTTTTGGTTTCTTTACAATATAGCCCCTTTTTAGTTTTCTTTCCTTATAATTCTGTCACTTCATTTACGTTTCTTTACAGTTCAATCCAATTTACTTTCTATTTTTAATTATTTATTATCATTGATTAATATAGTATTATTGTTGTTATTATATACTATATACTACACTACATTATTATTGATTATTTGTTATTTCTACTATTATAATATACTATTATCGTATTACTATTAACATAACGTATATACTATACTATTATGATTACTATTATTGTTTTTGCTATTACATCATTATTATATTATAAATTATTACTTACATCATTTCTGTATTATGATTATATATATACCATCTATACTATTATTATTTTTACGTATCCGCTTTTATATATTATTGGAAATATATATATTATATATTATATTATTACTACTATTGTTATTATTTAGGTAATGTTTACATATATATATCTATTCGTATATACCTTATATGCTTTTCTTTTTAATCTTAAATTAAAAATGTTTTTAGGGATTATCGTAGAAAATGTGCCTCGTACGTAAGTGCCGCTTTTCGTTAGTCCTTATTATAAAATATTATCTTTTGATTATAAATTATGATTTTCAAAATAGAATCCCTTCATTCGAGAATCTAACGTAAATTATGCCCCAAGTGTAGGGGTGTAAATTTCTTTCATACACACAAACATTCTTTTAAAAATTTTAAGGGATCACAAATTTTGAATTAAATTCGAATTCTTAATTTCTATCATTTAGACAATATGTAATCGATTATGTACCAATTTTCCATTGTGGGGGTGCTCATCCTTCTCCATACGTAACTGACTTTTGAACCTATTTTTCTAGTTTCATAGATCAAAACTTGTTTTAATAAAATGACACAAAAATAGGCTTTATTAAAATAGTCGGGTTTTCAGGTGATCCAATATCACCTAAGTTAAAAAGATTGGTGGCGACTCCCGTTGTTACAACTTGGCGACTCCACTAGGGACCTTTCTTTTTTTGAGAGAGTCGAGCCACCAGTCGAATACTTTTTGTCTTAACGTGTGGAAACTATAAATTTGATTTGATTTGTTTTGTGATCCATTACTTTTGTTTTTGAAATTTTTACAAAAAGAATTTAAAATTTATTTTCTTGGTTTTTCATACCATAAGCTCTACACCCTAGCTCAGTCCCTTTTAACTGGGAGTGAGAAGCTATACCTTCGTGGGGTATCGCCTTCGTACAGGATAGTGGATTGCTTCCGGGATACATATGTACCTTTGTCTTCTTGAGATCTTTATCTTCGTATAGACCTAGGAAAATGTATCATCCCGAATCGATGTCCTAGCGACAATTCGGGTACCGTTACTTAAGAACCTAAATCGCATGTAGTGAACCATAGCACCCTACCTTGTCTAGAGCCATACCGAACCATTGCTCGTTTAGAGAGTCACCCTACGAGTGCATAATAGAGAGAGATGTTTTTTTATTTCTTTCATTTATGTTCTTTAATTTCAGCATTATTTATTATTCCACAATATTTTAATATGTTTATTTACGTAAAACAAGTATGAGGGTAGAAAAACATGTTCGGGTAAGACCCACCTTTTTTAACATATGCGGGTAGAAAGCATGATTGGGTAGGATTTCTCTTATTCAAGTAAAGCATGTCTACTTATAGGTTCTATACCTTTTTAATTTCTTTGCAATAAATTATTGATTGTTTAATCCGTACTAAATTGCTTTATTTTGTTTTTGCATTGCATTAACATCTCATCTTGCATACATTTAAATCACATCATATTGCACAATCATTTCTTGGTTGAGCTTCTAATTCTGAGAGAAATGCGATCATAGTGATTTTAGGGCATCCGATCCAGCTGAGTTAACATTGGTTTTTTCACTCGAAGTAAGGATAAAGAAATGGATGGCCATTTGGAAAATGTTGAAAAAGCGTGCGAAGATATAAGGAATGACATGGAGCAAAACCTAAAAAGGGCACAAGAAGCAACTGGCGACCACATCTCACAGTCACATGAGGATCTACTAGCCAAGATAGCTGCAATGTTAGCGGGCAAAGATCCTAAAAGGGGAAAAGGATTGGTTATTGACCCTAGTACTCTTCAAAAGCCAGAAAGTATTTTTGATAAGACACCTCGGCGAGTGTCATCATCAATTGAAAAACAATATGGTCCCCAGACCGGCTTATCATTGCGTCAGGGAATTAATAACCCTAGTAAGTACACTATCCCTAATTCTAATACAGTGGGTAAAGAAAAGATCGAACTACCTAAGCAGTTTGAAGATTGGTGCTAGCGACTTAAGGAAAAAATTAAAATTGTAGAAAGGTCGGATGCATTTTGCGCGGTTGATGCAAGAAAATTGAGTCTGGTTTCCGATCTGGTGTTACCTCCAAAGTTCAAAATGCTAGAGTTTGAAAAGTTCGATGGAACAAGCTCTCCATCTGCTCACCTCACCATGTTTTGCCAAAAGATTATGGCATGTCAATAATGACAAGCTTTTAATTCACTATTTTCAAGATAGATTAAAGGGGTCTGTGCCAGGTGGTACAATCATCTTAGTTGGGACGAGATACAATCATGGAAGGATCTGGCTAAAGCCTTCACAGAGTAGTACAAACATATAACAGACATTGACCCAGACCGTTTAATATTGCAAAACATGAAGAAAAGGCCCAACGAGAGCTTTAGGCAGTATGTGCAAAGGTGGAGGGATGTTGCAGTGCAAGTACAACCACCTCTAGTTGAAAGGTAGATAACACCTACTTTTGTTATAACCCTAGAAGATCCATTACCGAAGTATATGCTGGAAAATGCAACAAAGAACTTCAAAGACCTCGTGATATTAGGTGAACTCATAGAAGAAGCCATTAGATAGTGGAATATCATAGATTCCAGCAGTATGATCGTCGGAAGAGTAAGTGGATTAGAGGTTCATATGGTGGGGTCTTATCCATCCCATTGACCTTGGTCCTCGCACCAATCAAACTATTCGTACTCGCGTTGACTTACGACATTTCAAAAAGTTGTTCATCCAATTCCAGTAACATATACAGAGTTGCTTTCGATGCTTGTTAAGAAAAGCTTGTTAGCCCCGGTTCAGTCTAAACCAACAAAGCCTCCTTACCTAGAAGGCTATGATGTTAATGCTTCGTGTGATTATCATTTAGGAAGCACGAGCCACACTACCGAGAATTGTGGAGCCCTAAGAAACAAGGTGCAAAATTTGATTGAAAATGGCACTTTAAAATTCAACAATGGAGTCCATGAGACAAACTAACAATGAGATAGTGTTAGATCTGTCTGATCTGTAGACAACTTTTTAAGACATCTTTTTCATTTAAATCTCTTTTTGAGTAACGATAGGAACAAACCTTTTGCCTAGGCCCGAAGGCAAAGGGGAATCTTTTGTAAGGGCATGTGTGCTTTTCTTTTTAATAAATTTTCTCAAAATTTAATGATTTGTCATGAACCAATAGCAAATTTATAGATCCAACCAGGGGCATCATAATGTGTTCTTGAAAATAATGAAAGCCCATCAGAAAAAGGTGAAAACATACTTCAAGCTTCGAGTTTACTTCAAGAGTAGTCTCAAATGAAAATATTGGGGCATTCACCTGGGGGAAGAATCCAAAAGATGGTCGAACCCAAGTAAAGTTTTAGGATCCTCACATAACTGGACACTACTTAACTAGAAGCAAATATTTGACTAGTAGAGAGTCAAGAGGGCACCCCTTCAAGGGTTAAGGAAAAAATCATGCCATATTCATACATTTAGTTGTATGTAGTACAAATCATCATGCATTTAGATTAAGTACATAAACTAAAGTTATCATGCATTTATATTAAGTACATACACCGAAGTTATCATGCATTTAGATTAAGTGCATACACTGAAGTTATCATGCATTTTGATTAGGCATACAATTAGGGGCATTCATGATGCATTTATTTTTGGCTTGAACATATAAATAGGTATAGGAAATGAGACTAAAAGACCTCAATTAGGGAGGCAACATATGATGACCAATCTTTAGCCCTGAAGGAGGTAGAATACGAAAAAAGCTCAAGCATCTAGATAACAACGATAAAATTTCAGAGCAGATTATTAACTAAAGTTTCATTTTGTTTTCAGGTCATGACTCCTCACTATGAAATAGTAGAATCAACCTTTTTTCTGATCTCTCCTTCGTCAGTGGTAGCGGGCCAGTTTAATCTAGATTTTGCATCCCCGACGGTGGTATCACATGTCAATTTCCTTTGATATGGAGAAAAAAGATAACATCAGGGTCATTTAGCTCAAAATTTCAAATTCAAAAAGAATGGGATAATGAAAATTTATTGGAAATTTTTTTAGGGTAGATTTAGAACAAAAATGGATAAGAAGATCAAGTTGAGCCAGAAGGAAATGACGTCTGCAAGTATCACCTGTATCTTCATCCATCCTGTGGGCAAACATGAAAGCATATGCATCGTTGCATCATCAAGCACGTTCACACGACATGACATCTAGCACTGATAACTTGAAGATTTCGACAATAATTTAATGCATCCTTGCATCATCACAAAAACATGCACATGCATGTAATTTGCATAAATACATATCGTAAACTAACTTTGCACTTGTTACTCAAACCAATTTTCTAAAATCAATTCCTTCCATAAGGAAATTTTTCTCAAAAATAGAGTTTCTTAATTTCGTCCTTCCATAAGGACATTTTTCTCAAAAACAAGAATTGCTTAATTTTGTCCTTCCATGAGGACATTTTTCTCAAAATGGGAATTTCTTATTTTCTTCCTTCTATAAGGACATTTCTCTCAAAAACAGGAATTTCTTAATTTTGTCATTTTATGAGGACATTTTTCTCAAAAATGGGAATTTCTTAATCATTCCATAAGGATATTTTTCTCAAAAATTGGCATTTCTTAATTCCGTCTTTTCATAAAGACATTTTCTCAAAAACAAGAGTTTCTTAATTCCGTCCTTCTATAAGGACATTTTCTAAAAAAACAAGAGTTTCTTAACTCCATCCTTCCATACAGGAGTTTCATAATTCAGTCCTTCCATAAGTGTAACGACTTTTTTTTAAAAAAACTACTCGGCTACAGGGTATCCCTACGTTTTGTGAAAAGAATTGAATTTTGGGGAGAATTACTTTTAACAACCTTATGGCTTTAACAACCTTATGTACACATCATAAACCATATATTATAATATATATATATATATATATATAAGAGAAACATGTAATATATACTCATGTATGTAGGAACCATATGTTATCTTACATATAAAACATATGTGCATGCATTAAAACTGTATATTATAAAATATGTACATAATATGCATAATAATACCACATTTATCTCAACAAAAGGGCTAATATCCATCAACACAAATCGCATATTTTTAAACATAACCACAAGGTAAGAACAAATAAAACATAAAAGAGGACCGAAATAAATAAACATGCATGAAAAAAGATAAATAAAGGGGGGCTTCAACACTGGAAAAAAGACTAAAAAGAACAAAAAAAACTTTAAAGACCAAAAGGGGACTTTACCATTTGAAACTGAGCTAAATCAGAAAAAGGACGGAATTGTAAAGCTTTCAAAAATCATAGGGATCTAAGTAGTGTTTTAAAAGAGTAGAAGGATCACGAGGATAATTATGGAAGCACGAGAGGATTTATTACGAGATTAAACCATTTTTTAGAAGGGACCGAGTATAAAAGATAAATTTCATAAGAAAAAACATTTTAAACCTATTACTAAAAAAGAGAAAAAAGCTTTGGAATTTCACTCACCCAAAACCCAAAAAACCAATGAACCCCCGTCATCCTCTGCCATGTCGGCCGCCGCTTGCTGGCGGACAGTGAACCCCAAAACTCTAAAATGACTCATTTTCTTTCTTTCTTTAAAAAATAGATCTGTTCTTCCCGTTTGCTTGAAAATAGATCCCTTCTTTTGAAAAAGATTTAGATCTTCACCGGTTCACCCATGCAGTCTGGAAGACCAACGGCTTATCACCAGCGTGGACGAAGCTGAATGGCGACAGTTTTTATAACCGAGTATTACATGAATTTAGAAAATTAGAAATTACAATCGAAAACTCCTATTGGCTGTTGTTGTTTTCTGATTTTTGGTGTGGTTCTGAATTGTTGGCAACCTCCCTGACGTTCTTTTTGGCTCCTTGTATGCATGGCTTTGGAATCAATTAGGGGACCACAAGAGCTATTTTTGTGGTTGAACGAGAGGAGGAAGTGACCAACCAGACGACGTGGTGAGGGGAACTAGACGGCTGTGAAGGATTTGGAGTGTTATACGTGAGCTCCATGCGAGCGTCGAGATGCTGAGGCGTCGCGCGAGTAGAACGTGTGGAAACCAAGGAGACAGTTGGTGTAACCTGGACCGTTCGATCTCCCTTCCATTTCTGACGGTCTACGATGGGTTGCGCAAGAAACCAAATAGATTAGGGTTTTTGATGTGTAATTAGGCGTAGGGTTTTTTTATTGGGCTAAAAAAGGACTAAAGATGTAATATAATGTATATTTTTTGTGGGTTTTCTAAAGTTTGTGGGCTATTAATATATATATGTGGACTATTATGGATTCTATTTAATTAAAGTGGACTTTTATTCTAAATTGATCATCCTATATATATGTGTGTGAATAATATTTTGGATTTTTTAATTGGATAATAATATGACAATAAATAGCATACTAGGTAACAATACATAGATATATAGTTAATCAAAATAGTATTAGTAATTAACTTTTTTGTTTTTTTGGGTTTTTAACAAAAGAGATAAAGTGAACAAAGCTCATAACATATTTTTTTATAGATAGTAGTAACACACACACACACACACATATATATATAAGCCCATTATTGTAAAAATAAAAACAGGTTCATCCCGGACAAAACTAATGTTAACAAAAGACTAAAATCACTAATTTTGTCTCACTTCCCTATGAGGTAAGGATCATCATACACTGAAGGTCTTATTGATGGCCGAAAATGAAGGTCCAACACTGAAGAATTTAAGGATAACCTAGCTCACCAAGAACTAGAGGCCTTACTAATGGCTAGAAAATGAAGTCAAACACTGAAGGATTTATTGACGATCTGGCTCACCAAGCACTGTAGGTCTTACTAATAGCTGAAGATAAAGTCAAACACTGAAGGGTTTATTGAGCGTCCGATTTATCATGCACTAAGGGTCTTACTGATTCTTGGAAGAATAAGGGTCAAGCACTGGAGGTTGCAAATGATCTGGATTATCATGTACTGGAGGTTTTAGCATCATTTTTGTTGGATAGGTTCTTCTTGATGGAAACCCTTGATCCTTGCTGGATAAGTTCTTCATGTTGGAAACTCTTGATTTTTGTTTTGATTCATTTTTCAAGAAGTCATGGATCAAAGTTTTGGCTTGGTTTTATGCAAGTACAAACTGAGATCTCGCTGAAATCTACTTTTTATATTGCAAAGTTGCTGATTAAGATCTTTGTAAATCTGTCAAAAAGATAAAATGATGGATGCATAAATTAGCATGCTCCTAACCGAGGGATGCCTAACAATGTATGAATGCATGCTAATTAGGGGCCGCTTGCACGAGTCTTCATCTTCAAGGAAGCTCTTGAGATCATTTGGTGGAGTAACTCATCTCATACTCGGTTCAACCTTTAGAAATTTTGTATCCCTTGCTCTAAGTGACTTTTTAGATTCTCACTTTGGACTACTCCTCTCGAACTGTCTTGAGTTTCGTCCTAGAAGTATCTATCATTGAGTTTGATTCATCTTCATCCCCAACAAAATTTTGGCCCAAAATTTTGTTGCTTACACTTGCTCCTCCTTAAAAATTAAAATCTGTGTCTGCCCTTACTGGACTTATTTACAAATGATCTTGCTGCTTTATAGACGAAGATGCTCCAATTATTGTAAATACCATTATATTGCCCCTTTAACTTTGGGCTTTATT
This sequence comes from Hibiscus mutabilis, assembly GCA_019671005.1. Lineage (NCBI taxonomy): Eukaryota > Viridiplantae > Streptophyta > Magnoliopsida > Malvales > Malvaceae > Hibiscus > Hibiscus mutabilis. Next base: position 49,607,014 of record CM033711.1, read on the forward strand.
AATCTTGCCAGCCTAAGTTGGTCATTTGCCTCATCGGTCTTACATTTTGGAATTTATCTTCAAAGCAATGAGAAGAATTCTTTAAAAACGAGCTTGTTTATCATACAAGACCAAGAATGTAGCAAGAAAATAGAATAGGATGCCCTGGATATCAAATGCAAAAGCGTCTTAGACTCGATCCTCTGAAGATCATTTCAAGCATAGCTTGTGCATGTAATGGCTTTGAATGTTTTAGCGATATTTAAAGTTGTGAAGCTTTTTCTAGCTCATTCGATTCATTCTCATGATTACTGTATTGCTTGATCCGTTTGAAAACTACTCGTTTTAGTTCTCATTAGTTTTCTTCATTCATAAATGAGTTCAAGTTTCCCCAGCTTGCTTAACTAGTGGAGCGCAAAAATTATTCTAAGAACAGAGAAGTAAGTGCATGTATATGATTTGTAATTATTATATTGTTGTGCATATGTCTTTAAAGAGACGTCTCTGATGCTAGGGTATTGGACATGTGGAGCATAGCTCCTTATTAGATTAGTCACCCCCACAGCTCTATTAGAGTGCTCTGAGACTTATTCGATTGTTCATTAACTAAATCATTAACCATTCTTTTTTTCATTTGTGTATTCCTTTATTTTGGGCACTAGTTACTTCGTTTTCAAGCAACTACACTTGCCTAATTCACTTCACTTTTACGATTTTGGAGAGATTTTCTCATCATTGAACATCATCAAAGGAATAGTAATCTTTCTCTTCACGCCTTACCGACCAGAGGATACTGGATGTGAAATCACACTTCATCGTTATCACAACATTCGACTGATCTTTGCATCTGAATCAAAATCGCCTCATGCAATTGATATCCAAAGATCTACAAGAGTAAGAAGAGATTATACATATACATGGTTTTCAATTTCATTGTATGTTAAGCAAAATGCATATTTCTATTGAAAGAAGAACTTGTAAGCATGCCCTTACAAAAGATCCTTGCTACTTTCGGGCCAAAGTAGGAGGGTGAGTTCCAAACATTACTTTAAAAAGGAAAATTCCAAATGCAAAACAAAACAACATCTAGCATGGAAACAAAATAAGAATAAGATGCAAAATACTCCAAACAACTTGTAGAATGCCCTTTCTTTCAAACAGATTCTTCAATTCTTCACCCTCCTCGAAAAACCAAACCTCCTTACTTTCCCTCATGCTTAGACAAGGGACTGTTTGCCACATCTGGTGAGTCAAATTTCAAAACTCCTGTGTTATTCAAGTTCTGAACCACCCTCTTGAATGCTTTGCAATTACTAATGTAGTGCCCAGTAATTCCCGCTTGGTACTCACATTGGGCCTTAGGGTCATACCATTGAGGGTAGGGAGGTTGCATTGGAGTAAACTGATAAGGGCGAATCAAGTTGGCTTCAATGAGCTTAGGGTACAATTCACCATAGGTTATGGGTATCAGGGTAAAGGTCTCCTCCTTTCCCCCTTGAATCTCTTCTATTAGATCCTTGTAAGTTTGTTGTTGGCAGCTTCGGTGCAATCACAACATTATTTAGGCCGTGGATACTCACATTGCTCACTTTATTGTCTTTCTTCTTTATATACTTTTACGAGCTTTCCCTAATCTTAAGTTTGCCACTTTTGAAGGCGACCTCAATAGATTCCGATGTGTTCACGAATTTGGAAAAACCTAAGGATATGTTGCTAATCGTCTTCTCATAATGTATACCTTGCAGTGTATCCAAAAATATTTGAGTAATCTTGTTATCCATAATAGGTGGTTGGACTTGCGCCTCCATCTTTGGGCATATTGTCTGACATTATTGTCCTGCCTTTGAGTCAAACGTTGTAGCGTTGTCCTATTAGGGACCATGTCCTTTACACGCTTGTATTGTTCACTAAAGAGTCTAGATAGATCTTTCCATGACTTTATGTTGGCTCTGCTGAGTTGCGCATACCAGCAAGTAGCGTCCTCATTTAAGCTATCTTGGAAGCAGTGAATAAGCAATTTCTCATTCTTCAAGTGAGTCGCCATCTTACGGAAATACATGATCAGATGAGCCGAAGGACAAGTAGTCTCATCATACTTTTCAAATTCTAGCACCTTGAACTTATGTGGGATAACCAAATCCCCCACCAAGCTCAATTCCATAGCATCAACCCCATAGTCATTGGTTGCTTGTAACATGATAACTCTTTCTTCCATTTGATGGCCTTGTTCCTCGAACTTCTTTTCAAACTCTTTCTTCAACCTTCTCTCTATCTCATTGGTAAGATTTAAATCTAGAACTTCTACGTCAATGCCATTTTCATGCCCCACATCGACTGGATTATTAGCAAATGCTTCAGCCCATTGGACAAGCTTTGGAGTCGACCCTTCTGGTTTAACCTTTGCATGAGATGAGCTTCCCCCTAGTTCCACCTCACTAGGAGTTCCATCCGCCTCTTGGGCCTTTCCGGTATCTCTCAGGCCTAACAGTGCAGTAATGCAAGCTATGATCTCATCTTGAGAACACTCAATCCTCTGCTCAATATTACCCAAGTGTTCCTTAATGTCTTTTTGTGATTTCTCAACATTAGCAAATCTATCCTCCATAAATCTCGTTCGAGATCGTGTATCGTAGGAGTGCAAAATGATTGTGTCTTACTGTCATGACATTTCTCACAATTAATCGGGTTTCCTTACTAATGAATGCAAATGTATCATATGCGCAAGATGCATGAAAAAAAGTTAAACACAAATAATAAAAAGGCAATGCAATGAAATCAAACAATATGTTGATTCCTCGAATGTCCTCTTTAAACAACTTTCTATAACGGAGATCAAGTCTCATTACAACGAGAAAATAAAATGAGTACCATATGAGGCACAAGAAAAAGCCTTTGTTCATTTTTTGATTAATCTTGAACTTTGAAATTTCTCAACTCGTTATCATGGACTCTTTCCCCCATCACGAAAGCCTTCAATTTTGAATTGTTCTCAAATCAACACTTCGTATGAAAATGACATGAATACGCGGAAAAAAGTTGAACAAAACAAGTAAAGGGAAAGCAAATGAGTTAGTAATGGATGAATATGATGGATAAAAAGCAAATACAACACCAAATTAGATTAACAAGAAGAAAACCTAACAACATGAATTCTATTTCACTATGGTTATCCACATGGCTCTAATCGGGGTAGGCTTATTAAGTTCTCACACATGTGGGTTTGGTTCTAGACAAGGGTACTCGAACCTATCTTATCACCTGCTAAGTAACAAGAACCCCAATTCTGGCTCATTACAAGCTTGCAAATTAGATTCGGTTCGAGGGGAAGCACGACCTAGTGATGTGGAGGGCTGCTCACGTGTCAAAGGCGTGGATTCTGGAAGTGAATTACCGACCCATGGAGGCTACTCATGTGGTTATGTGGCGTTTCACTCCCACTTAAGGGAAGGAGCTCGGGTATAAAGCTTAATGAACATGGTGCAACACATGTCGGTGATTCCTTAGAAATTAAATGAAAAATCAATTCGAAGACCACCAATTATCAAAGCCCGAGTAATCGTAGTTACATTTTCAAGAAAGAATCGACCTCTTTAAAATCAAATTAAATTTGCAACATTTTTCATTTTTAAAAGTAACAAATATTTTCTTGGCTTAACTCTCTTTTGTTTTGTATAAACAAAATGTCCCCAGCGGAGCTGCCATGATGTAGCGACTTTTTTTAAAAAACTACTGGCTACGGGGTATCCCCGCGTTTTGTGAAAAGAATTGAATTTTGGGGAGAATTACTTTTAAAACCATGTTTTGAAAATGAACTTGACTTGGAGTTGCCACCGACCACTTGGATAAGGTAGGTCGTACACCATAAAACCAGAGATTCCATTTGAAAGGGTTCGGGAGTTGGTTACATGTGGGGAAGGGTTAGCACTTCCATCATGCTGGAGATCGGTACCAAAATATTTGTTCCTTTTAATGGATTGAAATCATTGAAATTTGAATTGAGTTTAATTAAGCCTACTTAATTGAAAATTGTCCTTAAATGAACGAGCTTTATCAAATTAGTGGGTTTAAATTAATTGCACATTTAATTAATAAGGATGATGATACATCAGACCATAGATTAAACCGACATCGAATAAGACTGACTGTCGTCTTAATTTATGGTTCGACTTTCGTACGTCACCTTTATGCATGATGCAAGCATTTAGATATGATGTTATGACATTGTCAAATTTTAATTACCATTTACCTTGTGATGGCGATGATTAATTCAAATATTTGATCAACATCCATTAAGGTAAGACTGTTACGACACAAATATCGGAATTAATAAACACCTCCTTTTTCATAGTTTAAATTAATTAACATGCCATTGCAATATTGTGAATCATATGGATGACAATTAAAGGCATGCCACGAAAGATACATCACATAACATGAAAACTATATTATATAAGTATTATATATATATATATATATATATATATATATATAGACATACGGGTAACATATGTATGTCAAACGGGGTAGTAACCAATATGTACGTCACATTTAAAGGTATAATATAATATATAAGAAACAATGCATACATATAAGATACTACATATATATATTATATATATATATATATATGCGTATAAGCGTCTACGAAAATAAAGGCTTTAACAGCCTTATGTACACATCTTAAACCATATATTATAATATATATATATACTCATGAACGTAGGAACCATATGTTATCTTAAATATAATACATATGTGCATGCATTACAACTGTATATTATAAAATATGTACATAATATGTATATCAATACCACATTTATCTCAACAAAAGCGCTAATATCCATCAACACAAATCGCATATTTTTAAACATAACTGCAAGGTAAGAACAAATAAAACATAAAAGAGGACCGAAATAAATAAACATGCATGAGAAAGGATAAATAAAGGGGCTTCAACACTGGAAAAAGGACTAAAAAGAACAAAAGCAAAACTTTAAAGACCAAAAGGGGACTTTACCATTTGAAACCGAGCTAAATCATAAAAGGACGGAATTGTAAAGCTTTCAAAAATATTAGGGATCTCGCCAGTGTTTCAAAAGGGTGAAAGGACTGCGGGGATAATTATGGAAGCACATGAGGATTTATTACGGGATTAAACCATTTTTTAAAAGGGACCGAGTATAGAAGATACATTTTATAAGAAAAAAAACATTTTAAACCTATTACTAAAAAAGAGAAAAAAAGCTCTGGAATTTCACTCTCCCAAAACTCAGAAAAATGATAAACCCCCATCGTCCTCTGCCATGTAGGTTGCCGCTCGCTGGCGGCCGGCGAACCCCAAAACTTTAAAATGACTCATTTTCTTTCCTTTTTTAAAAACAGATCTACCATTCCTCTTTGCTTGAAAACAAATCCCATCTTTTGAAAAAGATTCAGATTTTCGCTGGTTCACCCATGCAGTCTAGAAGACTAAAGGCTTATTACCAGCGTGGACGAAGCTGAACGACCACCAGGATAACCGACGATCGAAAAGGTAAAACCTAGAAACCCTAAACTTTTCTTTTTTATTTTTCTTTTTGCTTCGAAATGAAAGAAGGAAGATGCATACCTCTAAAAACTTGAGGCCTTTGTTTTTCTCTATTGCTTGAATAATCCCATTTTCTTTTTTTTGATACAATTGTTTTGGTTCGGTTTTTATAACCGAGTATTACATGAATTTAGAAAATTAGAAATTACAATCAAAAACTCCTGTTGCCTGTTGTTGTTTTCTGATTTTTGGTGCGGTTCTTAACTGTTGGTAACCTCCTTGACATTCTTTTTGGCTCCTTGTATGCATGGCTTATTTGGAATCAATGATGGGACCACGAGAGCTGTTTTCATGGTTAAACAAGAGAAGAAAGTGACCAGCCGGACAATGTGGAGCGATCTCAACCGCCGATGAGGGGATCTGGACGGTTGTGAGGGATTTAAAGCGCTATACGTGAGCTCCACGCGGGTGTCGAGAAGTTGAGGCGTCGCGCGTGCAGCGCGTATGGAAGCCAAGGAGACATTTAGTGTAACATGGACCGTTCGATCTCCCTTCCATATCTGACGGTGCATGATGGGCTGTGCAAGAAACCAAACAGATTAGGGTTTTTGATGTGTAATTAGGCTTAGGTTTTTTTATTGGGCCCAAAAAGGGCTAAAGATGTAATATAATGTAAATTTTTTATGGGTTTTCTTAAGTTTGTGGGTTGTTAATATATATATGTGGACTGTTATGGATTCTATTTAATTAAAGTGGGCTTTTATTCTAAATTGATCAGCCTATATATATATATGTATTTCTATTTTTTGTTTAATAATAATAATAATAGTTAATACTATTATAATATGTGAATAATATTTTGGGTTTTTTAATTGGATAATAATATGATAATAAATAGAATAATAGGTAACCATACATATACTTAGTCAAAATATTATTCACATATTATAATAGTATTAATTATTATTATTATTATTCAAAATAGTAACATATCCTTATGGAAGGATATAATTAAGGAATTAAGAAATTCTTGTTTTAAGAAAAAATGTCCTTATTGTAATCACTAATTTTCTCCGGGTTAAACCTATTTTTTATTTTTACAATAATGGGCTTATATATATGTTACTAATATCTATAAAAATATATGTTATGGGCTTTGGTCACTCTATCTTTTCTTAAAGGTATTCGATCATTTCTTAAAGGACCAAGAATTTATAGGTTTGATACACTCAAATGGGAAAAAGCAGATAGTTGTTAACAAATCTCAACATCCTTGTCATGAAGAGAAATAAGGAAATATTGTCTGGTGCCTTCTACCAAGAAGGAATAGACGATTATTAACAAGATCCAACATCCTCGACATGGAGGAGAGAATCAATCAGATCAAATATTCAGATTAAACCTTTTAGTTTTATTATAGAGCAGTCAGTTTATCACTCACTTTGACCAAGCATTTTTTTAACGTTGGCAGTTCTTATCTTCCCGAAAGAATCGTGAAGTAAATCGATCGACCAAGTTCTATTTCCCTAAAGAAAAAAAGACAAGAAGATCAACCAAAGAGAGAACAAGCTGCCAAGGAAAATAGAGTCAGAAAAAAAAAGATGAATTCAAGATCCTCAAGATGTCACCTTCAGGTGTAATTCTAGGACCTTCGGGACATCACCCTCGAGAGTGATGTTAAAACCCTCAGCAAATTAACCAACTTGTTCTGATCTTATCTCACACAAAACAAGGGTTGTAGCTTGATCAAAATCAAACTCTTTGATCATGTCTTTTTGTCATAGTCGTAGCTTGATCAACAAAACCTACAGATCATGCCTCTTCGTCAGAGTCGTAGCTTGATTAAAATTAAATCCCAAGATCTTGCCTCCATCAGTGGTGTAGTAGATCAAAATCTTTTTTCAGATCTTACCTCTCCGTCAGTGGTGTAGCAGACTAACCTATCATGCATCCTTGTCAGTGTTGTAACTTGATAAACCTTTATTTTTCAATCTTGACCCTTCGTCAGAAGTGTAGATGATCAAATTTGATCCTTTTGAGCTTGATCTCTTCGTCGGTGGTATGGTGGATCCCATATTTTCCAGATCTCCCATCTCTGTCAATGGTGTAGCATATCAAACTTCTTTCTGATCTAGTCTCTCCATTAATGGTTTAGTAGATCAAACATCTTCCAGATCTCGCCTCTCCATTAGTGCTGTAGCAGATCAAACTTCTTTAGATCTAGTCTCTCAGTCAGTGGTGTAGTAGATCAAACTTTCTTCCAAGTCTCACTTCTCTTCCAGCGGTGTAGAAGATCAAACTTCTTCCCGATCTAGTGTCCCCGTCAGTGGTGCAATGGATCAATCCCTTTTCAGGTCTTGCTCTTCGTCAGTGTTGCAGCTAGACCAAACTCTTTTCAGATATCACCTCAGAATCATAGCTAGTTTCCAAATAAAAAATCAAACAAAAAATGAAACAAAAAACAAAAGGAAAAGGAAAAAATGAAACAAAAAACAAAAAGAAAAAGGGAAAATGAAAAAATCATCAAAAAGAACGAGAAAAAAATTAAACTAAAAATCAAAACTCCAATCCTGTTATTGCCTCTTTTTCAGTAATGTAGCTGACTAAATATGAAAAAATTCTGATCACGCCTCTACGTTAGAATTGTAGCTTGATTAGAACCGAACTTTCAGATCTTGCCTCTTTATTAGTGTTGTAGCGGATCAAACTCTCAAATCATGCCTCTTCGTCGGAGTTGTAGCTTGATCAGTATCAAACTTTCAGATCATGCCTCTTTGCCAGTGTTGTAGCGAATCAAACTTTCAGATCATGCCTCTTTGCCAGTGTTGTAGCGAATCAAACTTTCAGATCATGCCTCTTCATCAGAATTTGTAGCTTGATCATAATCAAATTCTCAAATCATGCATCTTCGTTAGAGTTGTAGCTTGATTAGAATCAAACCATCAAATCCCCCTTTTCAGTGTTGTAGCGGATCAAATTCCCAGATCATGCCTCTTCGTCAGCGTTGTAGCTTGATCAGAAGTTTCTCCAGATCCTGCCTCTTCGTTAGTGTTTTAGAGAATTAGTCGTTTTAAGATTCTGCCTCTCCGTTAGTGCTGGAGCAGATCACCCAAAATTTATAAATTCTACTTTTCCAAGATTGGGCGGAGTAGATGAACCACTTTATCATCAACCCTTTCAATTTAAAAAAGAGAGAAAAAAACAAACGAAAAAAAGAAAAAATGAAGAAAACCAACAAAAAAATAGAAGGAAAAATTTTGTCGATCCTATCTCTTCGTCAATGTTGTAGTCGGATCAAATATCAGAACCTTCATCATTCGATCCTACCTCTTTGTTAATGTTGCAGCTAGATCAAATATCAGAACCTTCATCATTCGATCCTACCTCTTTGTTAATGTTGCAGCTAGATCAAATATCAGAACCTTCATCCTTCAATCCTATCTTGTAGCTGGATCAAGTTTTGCATACCTTTCTTCTTCGTCAGTGTTGCAGTTGGGTCAAATTTTCTCTAGGACTGGCCGAGCAGATCAAGTGAAGTAGAGGAAGAAAAGCTATGCCGAAAAGGAAGAAACCAAACTAGACAAGACAAAATAGGTTCCTTTTTGTGTTTGCTTCATTGCTGTTATACAACAATGAGCAAAGAGAGGCAGCTGTAGTAACCCATTTTAGCCCAGGCCTTAGAGCTCAATTACATTATGTTGTCACTAAATTTTCACCAAGTTTTTTGTTCTTGTTTTATTATATCAATATCTTACTTTAAGTATGGTCTATGGTTTAGTAGTTTGATTCATATGTACATTAGTGGTATGATATAGCATTACAATTAGTGAGCTTGATTTTCTTAGGTCTTCTATATGTAATGATATTTGTTCAAAGTTAGAGGTACATTGCATCATTGGTTGAGTAAGAAGTTCATCGACATGAATAGGTCATTTTGGAAATAAATAGAGTTTTATTTAAGACCATTGTTTCATTATTTCTAACAACACAGGTTCGGTCCATTTAATTGTACAAAGCATTGAGTCCCATTTACAAAACATGTTCATCTTTGAGTCCATTTATAATATAGGTCAGGTCCATTAAGTGAAAAATATACATAAAGTCCATAAAAATACATGCCCATGGTTTTTAAATAAGTGTCCATTTATATGGTAAGGCCTATTCAGCCCAATTAACTAAAACTAAGCCTTAATGCCTCATTGTTTCATGTGCAGCCAGCAAAGGACCGTTGGATCGAGATAGATCCAACAACAAAGATCAATGCAGTTTGCACACGGGATACATGTGGAGCTCACACTTGGCCAGCTGGAGAAGACCAGGCATTGCACCTCCATTATCATTGATCCAGAAATCATCCAACGGCTCAGGACATCTTGAAGCAAGTCACATGGATTGGCACTCGCGCGTGGCAGCCACGCGCTTGCCGTTTCGCCTCCTCCTATTGGTTCATCTTCTCCGATGAGAACCCGAGCCATTTCTGGCTTCACCGGTAGCTCCTCCGTTGTTTTGAAGCCACCAGAAACATAGAAAGAAGGAAAAGAAGATTAAAACCCGAAACCATAGCAAGGTTCATCGGAAAGTCAGAGAATACAATCCCTAAATTGAAGCTCAGCAAGAATCAAGAAAAAAGCAAATCAAAACAGATGCAATCGGGGTAGAAAATAGGATTTGTGCTTGAAATTCAAGCAATTCTTGTACCTATAAATAGCACTGTAAGAATCATGTAATGTGACAAGAATTTCATACGAATCACACACACTTATACACATACATATAGCATTCGGAAACCCAAAAGTGATAGCAAGAAAGTACTATAATCAAGCGTTTTCCAGAGAAATAAAAGCAAGCATTCTTTAGGTAATTTCTTTTTCTATTGTCATTTCGAATTTAATAAAGAAAAAGGATTATTTTTACCTCTGTTTTGTTGAAAACACCGTTGTAATTTGATTTTGACGTAGCTCCGACGAAAAAGTACGCTTTTGGGGTCGCCGGAATATGGGAAATTAGGGTTTCCTGGAAAATTTCGCCTCTGGCACAGTAGATGTTCATCGTGTTATTCATGAAATAAAGAACACGAAGAACATATCAGAGGATTTAAAAGAATGGGGTTTTGATATGTTTTGATGAAAAGGACAAAAATGATTTCTGTTTATTATAATTGCTATATATACCAACCCGATGACCCGACCCGTACCCGGTTATAACATGCACCCTTCTTTCCCGGTTTTCGCATCGCAGCACCTTTGCTTTAAATCCATTCAATTTCGTCCTTTTTCATCTCAACTTGGCACTGGATTTTTAATTGTTTTCAAATTAACCCTCACATTTTGTTATCTTTCAATTTAATCACCAATACAAAATTTTCTTTAAAGTAAAAATAATTATCCTTTTCTTTTATTTTAGCAATTATTTTGATCATTAATTTAATTTAAGTAATTTTGTTCCTTTTGTTTTTATATGTACATATATATTTGTTAAACCATAAGATTAGGGTCTTTAAAACTAGAATAGAGACGTGTATGCAGTAAAACATTCTTCACACTTTCAATAAGATACACTTAATTGTATTTAAACCTTAATAGTTAAAATGAATATAGATGTTTCTTTAGGGTTTAATCACTGATTAGATTTTAATTAAAAGACTTTAACGCTTTTAATTTTCTTTTTGATTTGTTGAAAAATGAAAACTTAATTAATTATGTGTCTTATCAAACGGGAATGACGGGTTAGCGTCAGAAGTGTTGGCGGTAATTAAAGTTCATTTCCCAGGCAATAAGGCCATTAAAATAGATTTGCATTCACTTTGCGGATAAATAAAGCAAAATCATGTGAACTTGCAAATTCCAATTTTTTAAAAAAGCTTTTTGAAATCAATTAGGTACTAATTTTTTGTGCGTTGTGGGATTGCTAACCCTTCCCCACACCTAACCGACCCCGAGCCTATTTTCTCTTATTTTCATGGACCAAAAATGTTATTTTTGATAAATAAAATGTTTTATGAAAATAACCTTTATTTTAAAAGTGATCCAATCACACTTTTTCAAAAAAGATTGGTGACGACTCCATGTTTACATAAGTTTTCCAAAATGTCAAGACTCCTAAAAAGGGTTGCGACAGCTTAGCGACTCCGCTGGGGAAGTTTTTTTAAAAAAATAAAAGAGGGTCATGCCACAAATTGTTTTCAAAATGTTTTTACAAAAAGAATTTGCAAGTTCACAAAGGTTTCAATATGTTGGTCCGCTTAATGAATGTAATTCGATTTTACGTATTTTAAAATTGTTGCAAAATGTTATATTCTCAAGCTCCACCCAATTTTTAAGTGAGGGGAAAATGCTTTGCTCATGTCAGAATATTGATTCTCTGTATGAGCCTAGCAAGTACCTTCGGGACTCATATGCCTCATGTCTTTGTAATCCTTTGAGAAGACGTAGGAAGTGAGTTTTCTTGAGTTGAACTTGGTTCATTTGAAGCCTATAATGAGTGAGAGCCAGGGGCTTTGCTACCCTTAGTAGGGGACAACAAGGACAACTCGGGTACCTTGTAGAACCCAACCATTTGAGAACCTAGAGCCCACCCCAATAGAGCCATGTGGAAAACCTAAGGTTTTAGTAATAAGGGGAGACATGTCATGGAGTGTTGGAATGTGCTGCCCAGAATTGTTCGTGAAATTATTTTGAACTCTCTGTGTTTTCTTGATTTTAATCTTCCTTCCCCTTGTCTTGTTGTTTTGCATATCCATTCAAGTAACATCATTACATATCTAGAAGGGGTTGATTCTCAAAATAATTGCTCAACTTTGAAAAGCTCTTGTTATGGACAGAAGGATTTTGAAAAGTGAAGATGAGAATGCAAAGGTACGACATTGGTCTGAGGTAAATCAGCGCACATTTAGGGACAATCTAGCAGCTGATCATGAGACTGAGACTTCAGAATATGCCCACATCAGTATCAAATAGGACAACGTACAAGAACTACGAGAAATTTGGGAGCGCTTTGATTATGAGACTAAGTAGTTGTTCCATGAAGTCTATGGTGACATAGCCTATCTATTGTACGTTATTGTTGCTTCACTCTTAATGGAGAATATATGATGCCTACATTTAAGGAGTACTTAGCCCTTTTCAATATGTGTAAAGTGAAGAAGAACTGGGTCTATGCCAAGCCTCCTAAAAACAAAAATCCACATGCAAGACTTCAAACTTTCGCTGGTATGAGTGATGGTTGGGTCAAGGGGTTGATACATAAGAGAGGAGGCACCTTTAATTTCCCTTGGTCAAGCATCAGAAGTATAATTTCGATTCACCCCGATACAGAGAAGATAATTGACCTCCTAGCCATTGTGATCTATGGTTTGGTCATATTTCCAAAAGTTTTAGGGAACATTGATGTGCCATTGCTTGATTTCTTTGAGCAGTTGAAGAGAAGAGTCAACCCAGTGCCAGTTGTACTTGCTGAAACCTTCATTTCCCTTAATGCTTATCGAAAAGTTGAAGGTATCCGTTTTGGAGGATGTGCTCCACTTCAGGTTTGGGCGCTCAGTCATTTTTGGAAGTGCCCGACATTGGCTTTATCAAATGTGTTTTTCCCAAGCTTCTCACCTCTTCGAGAGTTCTTAGCAAAGGATTGTCTCGTTGTTAAGAAGAATAAGTGGATTGATATATTCAGGGATCGTCGTGACGAAGACATCAGATGGAGGGTTCATTGGATGGGTCATACCAAGCTTTTGTACAAGTGTGGGGATTACAACTTTTTGATGCTGCTAAGTTTGTGGGGAGAAATTGGATGTGCTCATTTGCTAGTATCTCGTCAGTTTGGGTCTCAACATTTCATCACATTCACTACAGTCTTGGCTCATCAGAATTTGAGTTCCAAGGAGAGTTCTGACGAAGATTCAGACACTCAGTGATGCGTGGAACCACTGTTATCATATGAAGTTAGAATATGATAAACATTGCATGTAAACCCTAGACTATGATATTTGGAGGCATACGAGAGTAAATGACAAAGTCATAGCACCTACACCTGGACAGGCCAAGTCTCTAGAAGAACACTTAAAGGTAGTCCCTACAGAAGCTAACATCCTAAGAGAAGAGTTAACAAGGGATAAGTTAGAGATAGAAGCCTTACGAGAGGCATCAAGAGAGGCTGTATCCCATAGTAATCCCAGGGAAAAAATGATCATTTTGGATTGGGCTTTAAGCCCAACAAATGGCAAATAAGGGCTGAAACCATAAGGCATCAAGAGAGGAGAAGAGCTAGATTGAAGGGAGAGGAAATTGAGTGGGAGCCGATGACTTTCCCACCCTGAGCCATAGCTTTATATCTGGAGGCATGCTATATCCAAGTGCCCTAATTAGTGAGGAAGAAAAGGAGAGAGCGCTTTATGTAAAGCATTTAAAAAGCTGAGTTTTAACGCTGTGATCGACGAGGAAGAAGAGAGTCAGTACTTGTCAATGATTCTCCCTTGCTCTGAGCTTGGCAATTGGACTTCTGAAGAAATTCATGTAGTCTTTAAGACATGTTCAGAGTAATTCTCAAAATCAACCCTTTTGCTCCCAGCCTGGAGACAATAGGGGATCTTATGTAAAGGGCCTATGTCAAACTTTTAATTTGAATTCAATAAAATATGTATTTCCTTAAATATTGTGTGGCAAACTTTTTTCGTAAATAAACCAAAACCAAATGAAAACCATAAAGTTAAAAGCATAAAAAACAGTCCATTCATTCATTTTATTTCTTCCCTTTGTATATATTTTTGCCTATTCCTTTTTCAGTTCTTTCGATATCATTGGCATAAATGAATCTAAGTCTGACTTCAAGGATGACTTGGAATTGCCTCTATGCTTAGAAGAAGTTGGAAATATTAACGATAAGGAGGAATATGATTTACTAGTAACTTGCTCAGAATGGTAGAAGGAGAGGAAAAGCAGATTCTACCATATAAAGAGGAACTAGAAACATTAAACCTCGATACTGAAGAAGAAAAATAAGAGGTGAAGATTGGTACTACCATCACAGCCAAAACCAGACAACGTATGATCGAGCTCTTGAAAGAATTCAAAGATATCTTCGCTTGGTCATATCAAGATATGCCCGACCTTGACACCGACATCGTCATGTACAGGCTCCCTAGAAGGGAGGATGCGAACCTGTAAAGCAAAAGCTTAGAAGAATGAAGGTTGAAACACTTTTCAAGATCAGGGATGAGGTAAAAAAGCAATATGATGCAGGATTCCTCGAGGTAGACAAGTATCTGGAATGGGTGGCGAATATTGTCCCAGTACCGAAGAAAGATGGAAAGGTACGAATGTGTGTTGACTATAGGGACCTTAATAAGGCAAGCCCTAAGAATAATTTCCTGCTCCCACATATTGACACTTTAGTCAACAATACAGCTGGTCATTCGCTCTTCTCTTTCATGGATGGTTTCTCCGGGTACAACCAGATTAAGATGTGCCCATAAGACACGGAAAATACGAATTTTGTGACACTATGGGGAACTTTTTGCTATAAAGTGATGCCCATTGGACTTAAGAATTTTGGGCCAACCTATCAAAGAGCCATGGTCACCCTTTTGCATGATATGATCGTTCAAATCTCGATCTGAGGAAGAACATCTGGTTAATTTAGAAAAGCTCTTTCTAAGACTAAGAACGTTCCAGTTGAATCTCAACCTTGCTAAGTGCACATTTGGGGTCACATTTGGAAAGTTATTGGGTTTTGTTGCGAGCAAAAGGGGAATTGAGATTGACCCTGATAAGATAAAAGCTATATAGGAACTCCCACCACCTCGAACACAAAAAGAAGTTTGAGGTTTTCTGGGACGATTAAATTACATCGCATGTTTCATTTCTCAGCTAACTGATAAGTGTGATCCAATATTTAGGTTACTCAGGAAGAATAACCTGGGATATGGGATGAAGAATGTCAAGTGGCTTTGGAAAAGATTAAGAAGCAGTTGAGTAACCCTCCAGTATTAGTACCGCATGTTTTAGGGAAACCACTGATCTTGTACCTAATGATCTATGAAAATTCCATGGGTTGTGTGTTAGGGCAACATGACGGTAATGGAAGAAAAGAAAAGGCGATATATTACCTGAGCAAGAAATTCACTATTGTGAAACCAAATATTCTTCAATTGAAAAGCTATGTTGTGCTTTAGTATGGGCGGCTAAAAGGCTCAGACAGTATATGTTATATCATACTACATGGCTAATCTCGAAGTTAGATCCACTAAAGTTCATGATGGAAGCTCCAGCCTTATCGGGAAGATTAGCATGTTGGCAGATATTACTATCAGAATTCAATATCTAGTACGTGAGCCAAAAAACGATAAAAGAAAGTGTCATAACTGACTTTTTGGCAAGCCGCGCCTGTGATGAATATGAAACGTAAAATTTTAATTTTCCTAATGAAGACTTTATATGTATCTCAAAAGATGATGAGACTCTAACAGAATCTTGGGTTATGAACTCTGATGGTGCAGCAAATGCGTTAGGGCGAGGTATAGGGGCATTTTTGGTTTCATCGGAAGGAGATTATTACCCTTTTACCAGTCGTTTGAAATTCTTCTGCACTAATAACATGGCGGAGTATGAGGCCTGTATAATAAGTCTAAGAGAGGCTATAAAGAGGTAAATTCATACCCTAAGAGTTTTTGGGAATTCTGCATTGGTCATTCATTAGGTACGCGGTGAATGGGAGACAAAAGATGCAAAGCTGGTAGAATACCACAAGTTAGTCCTCAAGCTAATTAAAGAATTCGATGAGGTTACTTTCAAGTATCTCTCTAGGGAAGACAATCAGATGGCTGACGCTTTAGCCATATTAGCTGCCATGTTTAAGGTATATGAGGGTTCTGAGATGGTGCCTATCATATTACATATGTTAGATTCTTGACCCCATTGTTATGATGTGGAAGAAAAGATGGATGGATTGCCATGGTACCATGACATCTTTCAATAAGTAAAATTCCAGCAATACCCACCGCAAACTACGGAGAATGAAAAGAAAATGATCCAGAAAATGGCATCAGGGTACATCCTTGATGGAGAGATTTTATACAAAAGAAGTCGTGATCAAGTGCTTCTAAGATGTGTGGGTGCAAAAGAAGATCAGTTAATTACGGAAGAAGTTCATGAAGACATTTGTGGAACCCATCCTAGTGGTTTCACCATGGCTAGAAGGATCATGTGTCTTGGATATTATTGGTCAACCATGGAAGGTGATTGCATCAACTATTCTCACAAAAGCCACAAGTGTCAAATTTATGCAGATAAGGTTCATACGCCTCTACAGTCTATTCATGTTATGTCATCTCCTTGGCCTTGTTCCATGTGAGGCATATATGTTATTGGACAGATTTTCCCAAAAGCATCAAATGGGAATCGCTTTATTCTGGTAGCTATTGATTATTTCACGAAGTGGGTAGAAGCAGCCTCATATGCAAATGTCACCAGGTCCACAGTTTGCAAATTCTTAAAGAAGGAAATCATTTGCGTATAACCTACCAGAAAGTATCATAACTGATAATGCCTCCAATCTGAACAACAAGATAATAGCTGGAGTTTGTGCGTAGTTCAACATCATGCATCACAATTCCGTGGTATATCGCCCAAAGATGAATGGGGCAGTAGAGGCTACTAATAAGAATATTAAGAAGATAGTTGCAAAAATGACCGACACTTATAAAGATTGGCATGAGAAGTTACCATTTGCCTTGTATTCTTATCGAACTGTAGTGCGAACCTCTACTAGGGCAACGCCGTTTTCATTAGTGTATGGGGTAGAAGTTGTGCTACCCATCGAAGTTGAGATACCATCACTCCGCGTATTGATGGAAACAAAATTGGAGTAAGCAGAATGGGTTCAAGAGAGATATGACCAATTGAATTTAATAGAAGAGAAAAGATTTGAAAGCATTGTGTCACGGGTAAATGTATCAAAGAAGGATGATAAGGGCTCATGAGAAGAAAGTTCGCCCAAGAGAATTCAAAGAGGAGGATTTGGTTCTAAAGAAGAAGCTTCCAATTCAAAGTGATTCCTGAGGTAAACGGGCACCAAATTGGGAGGGATCTTACATTGTAGCAAAAGTTTTCTCGGGAAGAGCGTTAGTTTTAGCCGAAATGGATGGAGACGAACTCTATAGCCTGATAAAATCATACTTGGTTAAAAAGTATTACATTTAAAGAAGAAAAAAAGAAAAAAGAGGAAAAAAGGAAAAAGGGAAAAAAGGATAAAGATGTAAAAGAAAAAGAAAAAAGGAAAAAAAAAAGATCTCTGCGGAGGCAGGAATTAGAGAACCCTCAGAGATGTTACCCTAAGGCAGCATGTTGCAAAGCAGAGATGCTTACATGAGATAATTTGTTTTCTACAATAATGAGAAATTTTACAGACATTGGATGAAATAGCTAAAGATATGAGAAATTGGGAGAACGTCAGGATTCTAGGAAGCTTGTCACTAAACATCGATGTATCAACTACAATGATAACTTGACAAAGGCTAAAAGAGCGTCAAAGAATATGAGGATAAAGTTAGCCTTTCCAACCAAGAGTGCAAGATAACTGGATTAAGCAAGCAAATGTGAAAATATCAAAAATGTTCTCAGTGAAGCAAATAAGTACTAAGAATGAGAATAGTAGAGAGACGATGAAAATGACTATCTATGGTTATTTTTTCAATCATCGTAGCATATAGCTACAATATTTAGATGATTTCCCAAGCATTAATGATAGCAAAATAAAGCATCCCCTATATATCCCCACGGAGTTTCACTCTTAGGTGTCCTAGCTATGTTATACACTTTGCAAAGAGCTTCCCTGGTTGAAAAATCAAGGCAGAACTCACAGGAAAAGATGAATGTAGCTATGGCATTAAACCTATGGTACAACATGGTGGTGTTTTGGTGAACTCCAATTTAAGGACGTTTCCTACAGCCCCCGAGGTTAAGAATAGGAAATGGTGAAGATGTCTTTCCAAGGAATGGTCGATGGAATTTTAACAACAAGAAATTGGTGAAGCCAAGTAGCATTGAAAGATGGACTATTGCAAGTTTCCTTGTGATCCAAATAACATGGTGCAAAGCCATTCAGTGTAGAGAAATGAAAAGAAGCCATATTGTTTCTCCTGATGGGATGGGCCAGAATAGACACTTACCATCTATTGCCAGAGTTGAGAAAATGTTTGAGATGATATAATTCAAGAAAACTAATTCTGATAAAAGGATTATAAAAAGCAAAAGAGACATGCATTCATGTTTTAGACATCCTTAGAGGCATGATCATCATAATTGCATCATATGTCAAGTTTTTTGCAGGTGTGAAAGCTTTTTTTTTTTGCAAAAGAACCCGATTATCCATCCAATAATAAGGAGGATGGAACCTTTTTCAACCTGCCTATCCGTTCAGCCATTTAGAGAATGGAACCAACTTATCAATTCGAGCACAAAGAGAATAGAACCTGCCTATCCGTTCAGGCTTTTAGAGAATGGAACCCGCTTATCTATTTGAGCATGAGGAGAATAGAACCCTTTTATCTGTTCGTGCATTTGCATAATGAAATCTGCTTATCCATTCGAGCATGAGGAGAATAGAACATGTCTATCCGTTCGAGCATTCAGAGAATGGAACCTGCTTATCTATTCATGCATGAGGAGAATAGAACCCACTTATCTATTCGAGCACAAGGAGAATAGAACCCGTTTGTCTTTTCAGGCATTGACGGTTCGGTAATTGGTGAAAATTAGTGTCTTTTGTTCTTTGCTCTATTCCTGTTTCACCGGAATGGCCATAGAGAGGCAGCTGTTGTTACTAAATTTTCACCAAGATTTTTGTTTGTGTTTTATTATATCAATATCTTAGTTTAAGTATGGTCTATGGTTTAGTATTTTGATTTATATGTACATTAGTGGTATGATATATCATTACAATTAGTGAGCTTGATTTTATTTGGTCTTCTATATGTACGGATATTTGTTCAAAGTTAGAGGTACATTGCATCATTGGCTAAGTAAGTAATTCATCGACATGAATATGTCATTTAGGAAATAAATAGAGTTTTATCCAAGACCATTGTTTCATTCTTTCTAACAACACAGGTTCGGTCCATTTAATTGTACAAAGCATTAAGTCCCATTTAAAAAATAGGTTCAGCTTTGAGTCCATTTATAATATAGGTCAGGTCCATTAAGTGAAAAATACACATAAAGTCCATAAAAATACATGCCCATGGTTTTTAAATAAGTGTCCAATTACATGGTAAGGTCTGTTCGGCCCAATTAACTAAAACTAAGCCCTAATGCCTCCTTGTTTCATGCGCAGCCAGCAAAGGACTGTTGGATCGAGATAAATCCAATGGCAAAGATTAACGCAGTTTGCACATGGGATACACGTGGAGCTCAGACTTGGCCAGCTGGAGAAGACCAAGCATTGCATCTCCATCATCGTTGATCCAGAAATCATACAACGGCTCAAGACATCTTGAAGAAAGTCACATGGATTGGCACTCGCGCGTGGCAGCCACGCGCTTGCCATTTCGCCTCTCAGCTGTTGGTTTGTCTTCTCCGATGAGAACCTGAGCGATTTCTGTCTTCATTGGTAGCTCCTCTATTGTTTCAAAGCCACCAAAAACATGGAAAGAAGGAAAAGAGGATTAAAACCCAAAACCATAGCAAGGTTCATCAGAAAGTCAGAGGATACAATCCCTAAATTAAAGCTCAGTAAGAATCAAGTAAAAATCAAATCAAGCCAGAAGCAATCGGGGTAGAAAATAGGATTTTTGTTTGAAATTCAAGCAATTCTTGTACCTATAAATAGCACTGTAAGAATAATGTAACAGGACAAGAATTTCATAAGAATCACACACACTTATACACATACATATAGCATTCGGAAACCCAGAAGTGATAGCAAGCAAGCAGTGTAATCAAGCATTTTCCATAGAAATAAAAGCAAGCATTCTTTAGGTAATTTCTTTTTCTATTGTCATTTTGAATTTAATAAAGAAAAGGGATTATTTTTACCTCTGTTTTGTTGAAAACACCATTGTGATTTGATTTCAACTTAGATATGACAGAAAAGTACAATTTTTGGGTCGTTGGAATTTGGGAAATTAGGGTTTCTTGGAAAATTTCGCTGTCAGCAACGACGGCCGACACAACGGATGTTCATCTTGTTCTTCATGAAATGAAGAACACGAAGAACATATCAGAGGATTTAAAAGAATGAGGTTTTGATCTGTTTTGATGAAAAGGACAAAAATGATTTCTGTTTATTATAATTGCTATATATACCAACCCGATGACCTGACCCGTACCCGGTTATAACTCGTGCCTTTCTTTCCCAATTCTCGCATCGCAACACCTTTGTTTTAAATCCATTCAATTTCGTCCTTTTCATCTCAATTTGGCACTAAATTTTTAATTGTTTTCAAATTAACCCTCACATTTGGTTTTCTTTCAATTTAATCACCAATACAAAATTTTCTTTAAAATAAAAATAATTATCCTTTTCTTTTATTTTAGCAATTATTTTGATCATTAATTTAATTTAAGTAATTTTGTTGCTTTTGTTTTTATATGTACATATATATATGTGTAAAACCATAGGATTAGGGTCTTTAAAACTAGAATAGAGACATGTATGCAGTAAAACATTCTTCACACTTTCAATAAGATACACTTAATTGTATTTAAACCTTAATAGTTAAAATGAATGTAGATGTTTCTTTAGGGTTTAATCATTGATTATATTTTAATTAAAAGACTTTAACACATTTAATTTTCTTATTCATTTGTTAAAAAATGAAAACTTAAGTAATACGGTGTCTTATCAAATCGGAATGACGGATTAGCGTCAGGAGTGTTTGCGGTAATTAAAGTTTATTTCCCGGGCGCTAAAATAGATTTACATTCACCTTGCGGACAAATAAAGCGAAATCATGTGAACTTGCAAATTCCAATTTTTTTTAAAAAAGGTTTTTGAAATCAATTAGGTACTAATTTTTTGGGTGTTGTGGGGATCTAACCCTTCCCCACACGTAACCGACCCTTGAATATGTTTTCTCTTGTTTTCATGGACCAAAAAATGTCATTTTGATAAATAAAATGTTTTATTAAAATAACCCTTATTTTAAAAGTGATCCAATCACACTTTTTTAAAAAAAGATTGGTAGCAACTTCGTGTTTACATAAGTTTTCCAAAATGTCAAGACTCCTCAAAAGGGTTGCGACACATTATAACCAAAACAATAAATAACCAGGCCTTAAAGCCTAAATAATATTACAAACCATTATCCCTAAATCCATTACATTACCCTAAAAAACCTTAAACCTAAACCTAAGCTACAGTTACTCTTCAAGCCGTCGCCGCCTCTTCAAGTCGTGCCGTCGTCACCACCAAGCCGCCGCTGTTGGCCTGAAGCCGTCATCGAGCCAAGCTGCATGGCCCTACTTTCATGCCACCACCGCCTTGGTCATATTTGCCACCCATCCCATGCCTCATCACCCCCTTTACGTGGTCGGTTGAAAGCTGCTCTCATCGTCTTTAAATTTGTCACCTATAGATTCAAGAAGGGAAGGATTATAGAGACCAAGTTAAAGTGAAAAAAGGAGGAAGTTTAACCAAAAAACAAAGAAAAAGAGTCTGAGTTCGAAAATAAAGAGAGAGAAGGATGATATTCGAACAGAAAAGAGGGACATAAAAAGAAAAAACTGAGATAAAAAAACAAAAACAAGAGCAAAAAGGTAAAAAGTGAAATAAAAAATAAAGCAGTTCAGATTTTGTTAGATCTACATCATTAGATAAAGATTCAGAGAAAACTCACCATAGATTTGATCTTAGAAGTCAAAACCAAATCGAACCACCTTTTGCATGTTGTCCGGCCATCGTGGACGGCGGCAACCCAAGGCGGCTCTGGAGGGAAGCTCGGCCGAGTGAAGGGGAGGGGTTTGAGGGAGTTGAGAGAGAATTATGAGTTTTTTTTTTGGATTTCATGTATCAAATAATTGTTTTTTGGCAATCTTGGCTATTTAAGCACCCTCCAAAATGACGTTGTTTTGGTTCTTTTACCCGAGGAGGATCCGCGTATTTCTGAAAGGAATGGGCAAATCACAGCTTTAGTCCATTTGTTTCCTGTATCCTTACTTTTTTGCATTTCATTTTACTTTTCTTTACAATTTCATCCCTATTTTTTGTTTTTTAAGTTTCTAATTTTTACATATTAGTCACTATATTTATATGCTATTATTGTTTTATTAACATTACTATTAGCATATTATTATTATTATATAATTGCTAATACATGTATACTAAAGCTATATACGTATGCCCTATATATATTATATTTGTACATTGTTATTATATGTTATTAATTATATTATATTTATATTCTTCTTCTTCTTCTACTATTATTTTTATTGTTATTATTATTATATAAACATATTATTATTATTAAATTATATATTGTTACTACGTTATTATTTATTTATTATCTATTATAAATTATTATTATTAGTAGTACAATTATTATTTATTATTTATATTTTAATATACGTAGTAATCTATCTATATAAATCTGTATGTATGTTCTATATACTTTTTAATCTAACTTTAAATTAAAATGACCATCTTTTTCGGGATTATTATAAAAAACGTACCTCAAACATAAGGGGTGCCACTTTTTGTTAGTCCCTATTACAAAATACCATTTTTAATTTTAAATTATAATTTTCAAAATAAATTCCCTTCATTCTGGAATCTAACGGAAATTATGCCTCGAAAGTAGGGGTGTAAATTTCTTTTATCCAAAGAAACATTCTTTTAAATATTTTAAAGGGGATCACAAATTTTAAATAATTCTTAATTTTCATCAATAAGACACCAAATAATCGACCATGTACTAATTTTGGGCGTTGTGGGGTGCTCACCCTTCCCCACACGTAACTGACTCCTGAACCTATTTTTCTGGTTTTACAGACCAAAACTTGTTGTTTTAATAAAATGAAACAGAAACAAATGTTATAAAAATAACCAAGTTTTCAGGTAATCCAATCGCACCTAAATTAAAAAAATTGGTGGTAACTCTATCCCAAATATTTTTTGTAAAAATACGTCAAGCACCACCGCGGGCGGGACCGTTGTTACAAACTGAAAATACTAAGCGTTCATCGTAAACACCCCTAGCTAATGTAAAAGATTAGTTCATGGTTGGAGAAACCAAAAACAAATTATCGTTCTAATCCATCATCACAAAAACTAGAAATAAATTCAAGAGATAAGAAACACATGAGTTCTTTCGATGCAGCCTTACAATGGATCTAGAGCTCTCGGCAAACCTGCCAAGGTTGCTTCTACCTTTCTCTTTTCCTCGTGGCTCTAGCTCCCTTTGGCTCATTCTTGAACTCCATTATCTAGACGTTGGCGAAGCCCTAATCAGGGTGTTTTCAGTGCTGCACTCTTTGGACGTGGCATTCACGTGTTATAGTAACTAAGGTTGACGTCATCGTCATTCATTCTTTTGCCAACTAAACTTGGCATTCTTCACCTTTCTTTTACCAACCAAGCTTGGCATTCTGCTCTTGCCAACCAAACGTGGCATTTTGCTCTTGCCAACCAAGCTAGGCATTCTCCTTACTACTTTTGCCAACCAAACTTGGCATTCTCCTCCTGCATTTGCCAACTACGCTCAACATTTTCTTTCTACATCCACTTGCTCCAGTCCTGTTGTACCTGCATACCACAACAACAAAACACCCCTTCACTCTGGCAATAAAAATCTATACATTTCGTAACTCCTTGATGTAAATGCATGAATCTAATGGTAAAATGCACAAATATGTACTCAAAGTCAAGCAATAACATGACAATATATGTGTGAAAAGTAGTACTTTTGAAGAGTTAATGATGATGAAAGCTTAAGTAAAAAAGAATGATTCCAAAAGACCTCGGAGTCAACATTTAGATCAATCTACACGGTCAAGTCATATTTTGAAACCTCCGACATTGACTCAGTCATTTCCTTATTATAATGAAAGTGTTGGTGGGACAATTGTGTACTCACAAACTTTGACTTGTGATTTTTGGTGAAAGCAACATACTGCCGTAAGCAAGCTAGATTGTGTCTTTATTGTGGTAAACCGGGTCACTTTGTTAGAGAGTGTCCCAAGAATCTTTATAAGAATCCCACCCTTCTCCAATAACTTCTGCATAGACACAAGTTTCAAGAACCCGAGGAGCTAGACCAATTTCCTCCCAACGATCTCAAAGTCAAGTTTTGAAATGTGAATATGGTAAGATTTTTTTTTTAAAGTTGTTAAGTTAAAATTTTTAAATTATCTTCGTTAATATTATGAAGGAAATTTCGAGGACGAATTTTTCTTAAGGGGAGAGTTGTAACACCTTAAAATTTAGGCTAGCTGAATTTCAATTTTTAAAGATCGGAAAATTATTTTCGACTATTAAAAATTTGTGTATGAAAGAAATGGAACGAATTAAAATGAATAAATATGAGGTTTAAGATTAATTGGAAAGTTTACAGAATTTGGACTAAATTGTAGAGTTATGAAATATGAAGTTAAAGGTTAATTGGTAAAGATGTGAAGCATTGAGTCATATGTGTAACACATGAAATAATGAAATGACAAAATGTGCAATTAGAAGACATACTCATTAGATTGTAAAAATGGAAAGAATGATTAGTGACTAAATTCTAACGATTCAATGTTAAGGAGACATAGCATAAAGGTTAAAAAATTTAAGGACCAATGGTGTAATTTAACCATGACCTTTCTTCATGTAAAGGAAGGTTCTTTAGGGACTTAAAGTTTCATTTTCCCATCTCCCTAAGGAGATGTGTAGGATGGTAGGTGGCATCCTAATAAGAAAAGAAGAAAGGATTAACGATGAGAGGAATTAAAATGAAAATTAAATAGAAAGATGGTAAGGGGATGAAGAGGAAAGGAAGCTACGGAAAGGGGTTAGAAGATAAGGGTTCTTACATGTCTTCATCTTCTTTATTACTTGATTAAGCAAGCACCTTCCCCAATAACAAGCACACACATTCATTGATGAACTTCTAAAAGTTCAAATTTTTATTTTGATTAAGCTATTTATCTTTAAATTTAGTCTTATCAAAGTAAACTCGTGCCTAAAAGATTGTCTTTTGAAATCTTAGAACCTTAAAATCTTTAAAAAACAAGTGCTATTAATTCCATATGTTTTGAGTATAAAAATTAATGAATTCATGTCTTTGAAATTTGTTTTGGTGGATGGATCTCACAATAGAAATTTTTTACGTACACAAAATCTCAAATTCAAGACATATTTAAGCGACATGTCACATAAAATATCACATTTTAAAAATAATGGTAAGAAAAACACACATCTTTTTTATAAACAAAAATGGAAGATACATGGCGCTAAGCCACACAAAATGCGATCTTTAAGCAACCTTTGACACAAGACACGTAAATTTCTTAATTGCCATACAAAAACAAAAACATGATAGAGAAACTTTGACATGGACGACGTGTAAACCAATTCCCCACCCGTTCTCTCTTTGCTTTTATTCCCACACAGATACTCCTTTCTCATTCCTTCACCTAAAATCTAATCTTCCATCTTCTCTGTCCATGAACGTATTAGAACCCAAAGACATGGAAAATACGAGCCACCACCAGCACCTGAGTCCGTCGCAGCTGCCCGAAGAACCCAGCGACGATGGAGGCTCAGGGATGGAAATACGTGAATGTGAGGGAAGCTCGTTGGAGGGTCATCGTCGACGGACTTCAGCGGAAGTAGAAGCCGATGAAGTTAAGGAAGAAGCAATGAGGGGTGAATCTAGAGAAGATGATAATGGTCGAGAGAAACTGAAGAGGCATAGGATTGAAGTGGTGGGTCGGGTTTGGATTCCTGAAATTTGGGGCCAAGAAGAGTTTTTGAAGGACTGGATCGATTGTTCTGCATTCGATGACTCTTTGGTGCCTCGTGGGATTATCTCAGCTCGTGCTGCTTTGGTTGAAGAAGGAAGAAGAGCCAATTCTGGCGGATTTAGAATAGAAAACAGGTGTTAAATTCCTTTGTGTTGTTCAGTTAATCAAGATTGAGAAAAACAAAATACATATGGTTTGACTTGGTTTTCTTCTTTGCGTTTGATTATTTGCTGCAGTGTAATGGCTAATGATGAATCTGGTAAACCTTTTTATTTATGATAAATGGACTTCGGTTTAATCAAAACCTTGTTTATCACCGAGAGCACATTGTGGGACATTTCTAAAGATGACAAATTATGTAGTTTTTTTTAGTTTTATTTTTTCTGTACAATTGTTCTTACTTTTCTTCACTGATATTCTGCCATGGAACGAAAGGGAAATGGGAAAATTAAAACTCAACATCATAGGTGGGCTGGCTTGGTCCAGGTGATGGAAAATATTTCTAAAATTCAATAATAAAGCTAAAGAACTATGGACCTTTAGTCCTTTACTCGCAACTTGTATTATTATTCTTTGAATACTTTATGGGTAGTTTTGCCTACCATTCAAAGGCAATCATTTGGCCAACATTGCAGAAGAATACAAAAGAGTGCGCACTGAGACAACCACCGGAGTTCAAGTACTCAAGTAACCATGCATAAAGAAATTATCTATATTTGTGATGTATGTTCATCTCTGCTATTATGCGCATGTGCCACCAACCATATATAATAATCCTCCCCAATAGCTACCCAAACAATATTACTCTAATTACTTTAGTTGTTCAATAATCATTGCGAGCGGCGGAATTTGACAGACAATTTAAAAAAGTTATAAATTTAAATTTACATATTCAAGTTTGTTTTTTAACCTATCCGTTCTCTCTCAAATTTTTGTTGCATGTAATTTTACTTTTCTTTCTTTAATTGGTGATCGGTAACAAATTTTAGTATTAATTGTCGACTACTGGGTCTATTATTTTTTCTTATTTTTTTCTATGTTTAATAAGAATTTTTACCTTTTGTGGCACGCGTTTCTGTTGTCATTATGACACTTTTTTCTTCAATTTTTCTGTGGTTCGTTTTATCTGTCCTTGTGGCATGATTTTCAGCATACTTTAGCGGTCGGTTGGTGCTCGTATAGAGATTTTCACAACTCTAATATCTGATTATGGTTCTATCAGTGGTCTTAGAAAGATGGATCCCACTCGGTTGATGGTTGGCTGCAGATGTTATCAGACCTAGGTAGCAGAGCAATCTGCTTGATAGCTTCTTTCGCTCACCACTCTTTGTTTACCCCGTAAAGCATCTCGTTTGGATAGAGATAAGAAAATTCAGGAAGGTTTTTGGATTTTGGTATTGTTGGGAGGCTCGTTCAATCACCGAGTGGCCAAGAAGGGGGTGAATTGATTTTTGAGTGATTGGTGTGGAAGCTATGGAAATCAAAATTGGACACAATGATTTATAGTGGACCGAGATTCTAACCAAGCTCTACATCCACTATCTTAGCTTCCCACTAAGAATTTTCCCAAATTCACTAAGAATTTCTTCCATTTTTCTAGGCTTAAGAGGAAACATTTACACACTCAAAGCTTCTACCCCAAAGTTTTGAGCAAACCCTCTTTCTACAAGAGAAAAATAAATAGCAAACTATAAAACCCTTGTAGCGACATTTTTTCCTTTCCCCCTTTTTAAAAAAATATATATGCGTGGTTTTCTTTTAAAAAATCCCACGATACGAATTATCCAATAAATAACTTTTGAAATCTAGGTTTAAAGGGATTTCTTTTGAAAACTCTTATTCCTTTGAAAAATGATTGAAATTTTGGAGCCACCACCGGCCACTTGGATAAGGTAGGTCGGACACCACAGAATCAGAGATTTGTTTTGAAAGGGTTCAGGAGTTGGTTATGTGCGGGGAAGGATTAGCACCCCCAACACGCCCGAAAATCGGTACCAAAATATTTATTGCTTTTAATCAAAGGAAATTGTCTGAATTTGAAAGGAATTTAATTCAGTGACCTTTGATTGAGACTTAACCTCAAATGAACAGGCTTAATAAAATTAGTGAATTCAAATTAATTTGACATTTGATTAATAAGGTTGATGTTGCATCGGACCGTAGACTAAACCGACATCATATAAGCCTGACTGTCGTGTTAGTTTATAGTTTGAATCATGTACGTCACCTTTATGCATGGTGCAAACAACTAAAATATGATGTAATGATTTGGTTAAGTTTTAATTTTACCTTGAGTCGGTAAGGATTAATTCAAATATTTGGTCAACATCCTTTAAGCTCGGACTGTTACGACACAAATATCAGAGTTAATGAATACCTCTCTTTTTATGATTTAAATAAATTATCATGTAAACCAAATGAGCCAAATGATGATAAATAAAATGGATGGCAAGTAAAGGCTTAAAGATAAACAAAAGCCCACCCAAGGTCCTAACCTAAAAGGCACAAATTATGAGAATTCAATTAATGTTCTAATTAATAACAAGGTGAATCTAATATTATCCCTAAATTAATTAATCCTAAAAAGATAGAGAACCCTAACAAGTTATGAGTTATCTTGTGATATGATAATTAATTCGATTAATTTTAAACTATTATTCCAATAAGCCAAGAATACTATTTAAAAATAAGCCTAATTAATTAATCATAGCTTTAAATTAAAATGTTAGTCTAATCTCCATGTTAATTTTTTCTTAATGGATAATTAAAAGGTGTTCAACCAATTTTAATGAATTTAGCATTTACCCCAGTGAGCCAAAGGCAAATTTAAATTCACTAAACTGATTCAAACCTTAAGACTAACTACGGCTCTAAAACTAATACTAAATTAATGTAATTAATTTAAAAATCGTGCCCCTATGAGACGAGCACACAGCTTAAATTAATTAAATTAATTCCTAATCTAAAACTAACTTAAAACTAAGGCCCAAAAGGCTAATCCCAAGACCCACTAAGTTAAGGTTAACCCTAAGCCCAATCTATCCTAATTCCCAACTAAGCCCAACAAGACCAAAGGCCTAAGTCAAAAACTAAACCTATCAAAGCCTAAAATTACACAAGGCCCAAAACATATAAACCCAACAAGCCCAAACACATAAATATGTCTTATAAAAACATATTATACTAAAAAAACCACATCAAGATAAAGCAAATAAATTAGGCATTAAAAGAAATTAAAGAGCTGAAATTAAAGGTACCAAATTTAAACTTAAATGCATGAAAAAAAAGGAAAACAAACAAATAGGATTTTTAATACTGGAATGGGGCAAATTGAACAAAAAAACGAAGCTGGGAACTGATTTGAGAGTAATAATAGGGGTGGAATTATATGCTTCCCCAAAATTCCAGGGACCATGAGCATAATTTACAAAGGCGGAATGGCTCATTGGCGTGATTATCTCACATGGAGGGATTAAAAGCGTAATTTCAAAAGGCGAGAGCCTTGCGGTGCTATTAAAATGGGGCAGAGGGACTCATAATGCAATTTTGCTAATTTTAAAAAGGGATCGAGTATATATTATAGATTAAATAGAAACTTTTCCCCTTTTGGCATAAGCCAGAGACCAGGCTCTCTCGGTCTTCCTTCGTTTTTCCAGAACGAGGATGAACATCGCCATGGTGTTCATCCCCAAACCCAGTAACCACAGCACTACCCAAAAATCGGTTATGTTTCGCCGCGTCGGCCGTTGCTCGCTGGTGGCCGGTGAACCTAAAAGCAAACCAAAACATTACTTTCCCCCCTAAACCCCGGTCTGAGCCTTGTTCTGATAAATACCAAACAAAGATGCCTCCTTTTTAAAATAAACAAAGTGAAAGATCCCTCTTTTTATAAAAAAGTGAGACAAAGGTCTCCTCTCCCCATAAGCTAATTCACCTCACGTGGTACCGAAGGAAACCACAAAGCTTATCATCGGAGGGGAAGAGGCTTGAACGGCGGAGGTAAAACTCTAAACCTAATTTCTATATGCATGCTTCGAAAAGAGTAAAGATACCTTAGAAGGTTGTTCTCTATTGCTTTTTGAGATCCCCAATGGGTTTACATATCTTTTGCCTTTGATTTTCTGCTGATTATTTTCTCTGATCCTTCTTGTCTCTTAGAGTGTCGTGGCAATTTGAGAAGAGGAGGGCACTAGAGTGAGAACGTGCTTGGGGGAACAAGGCACGCCGTTGGCCGTTGGATCTGCCAACTTGGAGATGGAATCGGAAGATCAATCATCGTACGTGGGGCCAAACGAAGAGTGAAGCAGCAGACGTAGGCGAGTGAAAAGTCGATGAGTCGTACGTGAACTCCACGCGCGCATGGGATATCCGAGAGGTCGCGCGTGTGGCGCGTGGAGTCTGTAGAAAGTTCTCTGCGTGGATCTTGGCCGTCTGATCATTATCCTAGATCTGACGGTCTGGGATTAGCTGCGCAAGGGATAATTAGGGTTTCTGTTATTAGGGCTTTGTGTATTTAGGGCCATATTGGGCCGAAAAGTAGAATATATTATGTATTTTTTGTTGTAAATGGACTAACGAATAAAAAGAACTTGGGCCTCTTTTTTTAATTATATTGGGCTTATTTATTTAGTCTCTTTTTTGGATTTAGTTTAATAACAATAATACTAATAACATAACAAAGATAATATGATAATATAATGGTAATAGTAATATGATAATAATACATATATGAACATAACGACAAATATAAAAATAGTAAGAATGATAACAAAATAGTAGTAATAGCTAATGTCACATATAATAACAATACCAAAAGCAAAGATAAGATCTCAATAGTATACTAACTACTGATAATAATATTTAAGATTTTTTTTTCTTTTTTTTCAAATGGATAGTAATAAAGTGGATGATAACATAATAGTAATATATATGTACTATATAATAAAAGCAAATAGTAACACTAAGCCCTTATTTGGAAAAAGCATGAAACGGGTTACCACCCTGGATAAAATCAGTGATTGCAGTTGTCCCTCTTTGCTTATCCTTGTGAAACAAGAATAAAGTAAAGACCACAAACACTAATTTTATCTGACTTCATCGTCGGATGATTTGCTCTTCTGAAATGGCAACGAACAAATCCAAGTGACTTGCTTTCCCAAAGCAGTGAAAGCAAATTGGGTAGAGCTGGCGTGTCCTTCTAAAGTGGCAACAAACATGCCAAATGTGTGACTTATTCCTCCGAAGCAGTAGCGAACAAATCTAAATAACTTGTTTTCCCAAAATGGTAGAAAATAGACCGGGTGGCACTGACACGTCCTTCCAAAACGGTAGTAGACGAGCCGACTAACCTTCAAATGGCTATTCCTCCAAAACGATAATGAATGAATCCAAATAACTTACTTCCCCTAAAAGGTAGAAAGAAAAGTGGAGGAAGACGACATGTTCCTCCAAAGCAGAAGTGAACAAGAAAAACGTCCTCGAATAGTAGATGAATTTGTTTCCCTAAGCGGCAGAGATGAAATCAAACAAATATAGCATGTTCCTCCAAAGCGGCGATGAACAATAGTGTAGACGCGTTCTTCCGAAGCGACAATGAACAAAAAGTTAGCACCCGACCTATCCTTTGAACCTGTAGAAGATACCCGATTATGAAGGAAAGAGCTAGAATGCTTCTAACTTAGGGATGTCTAACTAGGTAAGATGCATGAGTGAAGTGAATTTTATTGGACACTTTCTTTTCTTGATTCTTCAAATTCAATCTTCCTTTGCTCTTCTCTATTCTTCTTCGTGATGGCGGTGCCCAATCTCTTACTCGGGTTCTCCCATTATGCTTTTTTTTAGTCCCTAATCTTTTTATTCTAAAGCGCCTTTTTCAGATTTTCTCTTTAGAAACGCATCTCTTTTTTATTTTTCTTTATCTTTTTCTTCATTTTTTTTCCTTTTCCTTTTTCTTTTTGTTTCTTCTTCTTCTTCTTCTTCTTCTTTTTTCTTTTTTTCTATTTTTTTCCTTTTCTATTTTTTTTCTCTTTTTTCTTTTTGTTTTTTTCTTTCTTCTTTTTCTTTTCTTTCATTTTCATTATTAGGGGCCCTTATGGGTTTTTGCCTATCACTCCTGAAATTTTAACATGAGCGATATTTAGGGCCTTGGCTTTGTGGATCTTGTCAACTTCGCCTTTGATTATCTTCTGCCTTATCTATGGTGGGCTTTTTTCCTATCTGGGAACAACCTGCACTTGATAGATCAAATCACAGTAATGTCGAGAAATCCTCTACTTTTTCACAATCTATGTTAATCTATCGGCCTATTGTTTGTGAAAACTACAATAGATATTAGAATAGCACTTTATTAATCCTTGCAATAATATTAGGACAATTTTGACAAGTATGGCAAACATGAGATGATATAGATAATATCAATCGTATGAATGAAGAGAACCCATCGACTTAGGTAGATTCCTTGATGGCCACACTTGTTTGTTACTCATGATGATTTGGGGGACCGAAGCATAGTCTTTCATCTAGAACCAGGCCTGTCAATCAGATTCAAAGAGTCTTAGCCTATTTGGACCGCCCTTTTGGGTTTTCAATCCAGATCATCCTTTGGTTTTAAGGTGCCTATATTCGGGTTTTCACCTTAAACCTCTCATTTTCTTCTTATTCTTTTCTTCTTTCTTTTTTTCTTTTTCTTTTTCTTTTTTCTTTTCATTCTTTTTTTTCTTACTTTCATTTTTTTCTTCCTTTTTTTTCTTTTTGCTTTTTAGGGGTAACATTTCTTGACAGAGTCCGAGTTAATCAGAATACTCTATTCATTGCCATCTATTTCAGCTAAAATTATTGCTTCACCTGAGAAACCCTTTTCACAATATAAGCTCATTCCCAGTTTGGCATCCATTTTCCCCGAAAATCTCTTTGATTTAATAAGATCATCTTAAGCACCAGATCCCCTACTCGAAACTCCCTTGGGCGAACCTTCTTGTTATAAGCCCGCATCATTCTCTTCTGATACGTTTGACTATGACAAATGGCTTTCAACTTTTTTTCTTCAACAAGCTTCAATTGATCAATCCTGGCCTGCATGCATTCGTCTTCGTCCAACTTGACCTCACTCAAAATTTGGAGCGAAGGGATCTCTAGCTCGATGGGTAATACTGCCTTCGTGCTGTATACCAAAGAATATGGTGTTGCCCCACTAGAGGTTATTACATAGGTCTGATAGGAAAAAAGGGCAAAGGGTAGCCTTTCGTGCCAGTCCTTGAAAGTCTCCATGGTTTTGGCTATGATATTTTTGATATTCTTATTTGTTGCTTCTACTACCCCATTCATATTGGGGTGATAAGTAGTAGAATTATGGTGCACAATTCTAAACAGTTCATATACTTCGGTCACCATCTTATTTGTTCAAGTTGAAAGCATTATCGGTGACAATTCTTTCGGGCAAACCAAAGCGACATATAATTTCTTTCTTTAGGAACTTGCAAATCGTCGCTCATGTGATACTAGCATATGAGGCGACTTCTACCCACTTGGTGAAGTAATCTATGGCTACCAAGATGAACCGATGCCCATTGTAAGCCTTCGAGTGTATTTGACAAATAACATCCATGCCCCAAGCAGCGAAAGGCCATGGGGAATTAATGGTGTGAAGTGGAACTAGCGGGGAGTATATCTTATCGGCATAAATCTGAAACTTGTGACATTTCTTGGAATAGCTAATGCAATCTCCCTCCATTCTGTATCTCATGATCTTCCTCGCCATTGAGAATCCACTAGAATGGGTCCTGCATAACCCTCTGTGGACTTTAGCTAAAATAGATTTAACTTCTTAAGTGTCGATGCATCTTAATAGTACCCGATCTTTGCTTTTTTGTACAAAATCTCTCCATCAAGGACGTATCCTGATACTAGCCTTCGAATAGTTCTTTTATCATTATCATCAGCCTCTTTCGGGTAAGCCCGGAACTTGATGTATTCAAATATATCCTGCTACCATGGTTTACCATCTTCCCCCTTCTCCAAACTATAACAATGAGCTGGTACCTCAAAAGTCTACATTTCAATTATTCAAATCAAAAGTGACAGCCAAGGTTGCCAGGGCATCGACCATCTAATTATACTCTCTACGTTAGTAAGAAAAACTAATTTCTTCAAAATTCTTGACCAATTATTGAATTAGTTCGTAGTACTTGATCAATTTTAGATATCTAGTTTCCCATTCTTTTCGAAGTTGGTATATCACCAAGGATGAATCTCCGAAAACCTGAAGTACTCTGACTTTCTTTTCTATGGTCGCATGAAGTCCCATGACGCAAGCCTCATATTCGGCTATGTTGTTGGTACAGATGAATTCCAACCTACTAGTAAAGGGGTAGTGAACCTTGTTAGGAGAAACTAATATTGTGCCTATTCCGTGGCCTAAGGCGTTAGATGCTCCGTCAAGGTAAAGCTTCCAAGGCTTTCCTTCGGTGATTGGTTCCTCGTCGAGCACAGTACTAATCAAATCTTCATCTAGGAAGTTAAATTCCAATGGCTCATAGTTGTCTGCATTGTGACTGGCCAAAAGATCTGCCACTACACTCCCTTTTACAGTCTTCTGGCTTACGTAAACAATATCGAATTCTACAGTGTCTCTATCAAAAATTTTAACGGATCCCATTGGGAGATTAAGTAGGTGGTGTGATACAACATGTATTGCTTGAGCCGCTTTGTAAATCACATTCACGTCCACTCCTTCCAAAGCTCCACAGACCAATTCTTCATAGAGGTGTTTATCCCCTTCTCGAATTACTTCTTGGGCGTACCGTTCAGGATTCCTAAGTTCGCCCGATTTGAAGCTACCTTTGAAATCAATGTAGGTTATAGGGGCCCAAGGGATGTCCTCCCCTCTGAGCCGAGCCTTCCTTGGCTCTTGTCTCTTCCTCCATTCTTGTTTCTTTTGCAGAAAATTTGGCCTATAACCAAGTCCAAACCGGTCGAGCTTATGGATCACACTGATGGGCCAAAGGTGTCCTTGTAGACTTTTCCCCAAACCTTTCACTTTTCTTGCCCCTCTTCCTAGGGTCTCAAATACTACCATTTTGGTGCATTTTGACAGTCTGGGCATGGAAATTGGCTCCCCTCAACGACAAAGGTTGCATTGATAAATTCTAATGCCCTGAAAGCACATCATATTACATCTTCATCGATATAAATATACGGTGTATCCAAAGTCACTGAAGTGACGATGTCTTGCTTGGCATTCACTGTTACCAACTTCTCCTCGATAAAAAACTTTAATTTCTGGAGCATAGAAGACAGGACAGCACCGACCGAATGTATCCATGGCCTTTATAGCAGA
Organism: Hibiscus mutabilis; assembly: GCA_019671005.1. Lineage (NCBI taxonomy): Eukaryota > Viridiplantae > Streptophyta > Magnoliopsida > Malvales > Malvaceae > Hibiscus > Hibiscus mutabilis. Next base: position 49,642,781 of record CM033711.1, read on the forward strand.
CAATTGTAGGATGGCCGAATATCCATAACCATAAAATCAACCATATATTTGGTAGGGCCAACGAGAAGGGGTACTTCTATCTTCCTGACCACATCTCGTTGGGTCCCGTCGAAGGTGTGTACTGTGTTATGACAGGGCTTCATATGTGAACTGTCAATTGGTAACCGTTGTAAAGTGGCCAGCGGCTTGACGTTCAAGGTAGAGCCATTGTCAATTACCACTCTCGGTAACACATAGCCCTTACAGTGAGTGGTAATGTTCAGGGCCTTGGTGGACCCCCTACCTTCTCCTGGTATTTTGTCATTGCTGAAAGTGATGAAATTATCGGCGGTGATATGTCCAACGATCCGATCCAACTTCTCAACCGAGATATCATTTAGGACAAAAGCCTGGTTTAAGACTTTCAACAGTGTGTCCTAGTACTTTTTCGAGTTGAGCAAGAGATCCAATATCGAGATTTGAGCCGGCTGCTCCCATAGTTGTTTTACCACGTTATATTCGTTGTGTTTCAAAAATCTCAAAAATTATTGAGCTTGGGTTTCCATAACTAGTTCCTTAATTTTTGAATGCGAATCTTCCCCGAACTCGTCTCAGGTTCAACCTCGATTTCTATACCTTTTCTTTCTTGCTCTTCTAGTGCCTTTTGATCTTTCAGAGTGTAGCATCGACCACTTATTGTGAGAAGCCCTACGTCTTTTACTTCTTCATTGTTTGGCTTCAAAAGGTCTCCATGAACGGGCTTCGTTTCCACTCCTATCTCCCATTTTTCTTGTGAACTAGAGGAACCTGGTATCGTAATGCTCGTAGTGTAATTCCACGGGACCATCTGCGTATCCTGAAAGGGAAAGACTTCAGAGTAGTAATTATAATCTTGGGGTTAACCTTTGGCGTGCTTTCCTCGCCAGGAGAGAGAAAGAGACCAAATGGTCTCCTTGCATTGTACTTGGCGTTTTGATCCTCCGATGCGCAGACTCTAGATTCCATTTTCCCTCATTCATTCTCAAAAAACTCGATCTCCTTATTGTTCATCATATGTTGAATTAATTGGCAAAACTCTCCACAATTCTGAATCTCATAATCCTTTGATTGATGGTATTCGCTGTATAGGCCGTAACCCTTTTTCATAATTACCATTCCCTAGTCTACGAGACGGGCCATACACAACTACTAAAAGACCCATCTTAACGGGGATTGAACCTCAAACACTCTTGCCTTATCCTTTCGGGCACATTCTTCTTCAATAACATTTATACCTTGCCCCCTGTGGTTTGGAAGGGGGTTATTAGTCGTGCTGAGTTCTCCTGACTGTATGACTCTGGTCTGAATTAAATTTTGGACAAACTTCTTAAATGCTATACAGTTCTTAATTGAATGCCCTGGACATCAACATGGTACTAACAGTGTACCTTGGGGTCGTACCACGCCAGGTAAAGGGGGTTGTAAGGCGTGACATGATAAGGCTGAACTAGATCTGCCTTATACAACTATGAGTAGAGTTCTTTGTAAGACATCGATATAGGAGTGAAAGACTTATTCTCATTTTCCTTCTTAGGGCCCCTATCTTCCCTCCTGTTGAAGCCTCAAGCATATCCCGTTGTTGCCTGGGGTTGGGAGATAGTGAGGTTCTTGACGGTCTCATAAGTATTTGTGTTGTTTACTTCATTGTCTCTCTTCTTGTAGCTCTTTCGCGCTGACTCCTGCTGTCAATTCTCCCATTTTTAATAGTAGCCTCAATGCGTTCACCTATCATTACCATTTCTACGAAATTGCAAATGGGGTTGCTGATCAATCGATCGTAAAGTGTCCCCTTTAGCGTGTCCACGAACATTGGTGTGATTTCATTTTCAAAAAGTGGTGGCTAAACTTGAGCTGCTATACCGCGCCATTGCTGAGCGTATTCAAGAGGCTTTCATTACGTCTTTGCTCTATTCCTTGTAACAAAAGACGATTAGGGACCATATCAGCTATATGCTTGAACTGGTCATTAAAAGCCTTGGCCAGATCTTTCCATAACTTGATTGGAGCTCGAGTGAGCTAATTATACCATCTTGAAGTGGATCCTGCTAAATTGTCTTGAAAACAGTGGGTTAAAAGCTTCTCATTTTTTGTGTACCCTGCCATTTTCTGGCAAAACATGGTCAGATGGGTAGTGGGACGAGTTGTTCCATCAAATTTTTTAAAATCCGGAGTCTTAAATTTGTATGGAATTTCCATATCCGGGACTAAGCTTAGTTCTCTTGCGTTTAGCCCATAGGGCCCTTTTTTGTCTTCCTTTACCCGAAACATCTCTTCTAGGCTCTTTCAAGTGTCCTCTAACTGTTTTGAGAATTCTGCCTTTACTTGGTTAAGTTTCTCCAACTCATTGAGATCTAGGATGCTATCCCTAACATTTTCGACGTTTTTGAATGTTATGCCCGGCTGAGCTGGAGCGGAAGCACCGGCTTGATGAGATGAGGACACTCCTTGCATAGTGTTTGGTGGGTTACTAAAGAGGGGGTTCTTAAAAAGCAAAGAATATGAGCGATCCCCAGAGTCTTAAGTTGGGTTCACGATGGTCTCCTTTCCTCTCAAATTGGATTTTATCTGTTGAGAAATCTCCTTCATCATATCTTGTTGGGACTTGATGATGGTGTCCCTTAGTTCTTGTTGAGGTCGTTCCAACTAGCCTCTGAGGTCGGCCTCCAACTTGGCAAAGCCCTTTGTCCTTTTGCCTTGTTCGTAAACGAGTACGGTAAGGATATGGAATGACTGTAATGTAAAGAACCAAAATGCTATTTTTCTGAAATAAAAACCCTTTTAATTAATCGATGGTAATTAGTCAAGATGCAAACAAAGGTACTGACTAAAAGATTATTAGCATTTAGGCAAAGAATGTAGATGAAATACAAAACTATGCATGAATGCAAAGAGCAACACTAAGTTTAGAAAATATCATCGTTAAATGACTTGCATTAATGGAAACGTAGTCTGGTTACAATAACTTAAAGAAACCCACTACACATATGGATTCAAGGTAGTATCGAGGTTAATAATCTCCCTTAGGATCCATACAATCCTCTCTCCTTCTTCAGATTCATCGTCTACACAGTCATGAAGCTCGGTGGCGTCTTATGCTAGAAATTGTATCTTCTGAGCAACCTTTTGCATCTGAGCTGTCCTCCACGCCAACCTCTTGCATCTGCCAGATGTATAGAGGCTAGGGCCAAAATCCTTTCCCTCTTAAGATACTCCTTATTGTTCCAAATAGTGACCTGCTGCTCGACCCAAGTTAGCAATGTGTTTGAGAACTTCTTTAGCTTAGCCCGAAAAGCCTTATTCTTACTCGGCTTAGAATACACCCGATCCATGTCAATCCTCTTGTAATTTATAAGGTCCCGGTATTCTTCTATTGTTGGGGTTAGATCAAAATTACCAATTGTGAAGCAGCTGTAGGCAGAGTTCTAAAAGCCCGCCAAGGCTTGCAGTAGAGCCTGATCAACTAGGACCTCTAGCAAATATGCGATGTCACCGTACTCTTCTCTAAAGGTGCTCTTTGTTTCAAAATCCCAACTATTCCAAACTGTCTCCAAATCGGACACGTCATTGAACCTTGTGTTCATAAATTTTGTAGCTGACATGGCTGATCTGAACCCAACGGTAATATTGTCCCCCTCGTGTAACTGCTCCCCTTCCGACCATATCTGAACATCAGAATTCTTTTCGTCATTGCTGCGAACTAAGTCTCCCGTCGATCTAGTCTTTAACTTCAAACCATTTCTAACTGAGTGTGCTCTTAATGACATGGTAAAATATGCAAAACAAGAGATAACAAGAAAAGAAAAGAGAAGAAGCATTAGTCAACTGATGGTAAATAAATCGAATAACGAGTAATAGGTAAACGCAAAATGAAATAAACACAAGTATGCAAATAAGGAAATAAACCTAACCACATGATTTCTAGTTCACTAAGGTTATCCGTATGGCTCTAACGATGTGGGCTTCTTAGATTCTCACACATGGGTTCGATTCTATTACAATAGTACCCGAACCTATCTCATTTCCTACTAAGGCAATAAGAACCCCAATTCTGTCCCATTACAAGCTTGCGAATTGGTTTCGGTTCAAGGGAAAGCATAACCTAGTGACGTGGAGGGCTGCTCACGTGTCAAAGGGCGTGGATTTCAGAAGTAAATTATCGACTCGTGGAGGGCTACTCACGTGGGCATATGGCGTTTCACTCCCACTTAAGGGATGAAGCTCAGGTATAGAGCTTGATGATCATGATGCAACACATGTCAGTGATTTCTTAGAAATTAAATGAAAAATTAATTCGAAGACCACCAATTATCAAAGCCCGTACAATCTTAGTTACATTTTCAAGAAAGGATAAACCTTACTAGAATTGATTAAAATTCTAACAATTTTCCATTATTAAAAACAAAAAATATTTTCTTGACCTAACTCTCTTTTTGTCTTTAAAAAACAAAATTCGGTCCCTAGTGGAGTCGCCATGCTGTAGCGACGTTTTTTTCTTTCCTTTTTTAATATATATATATATATATATACGTGGTTTTCTTTCAGAAAATCTATCGATATGAATTATCCCATAAATCACTTTTGAAATCTAGGTTTAAAGGGATTTCTTTTGAAAACTCTTATTCCTTTGAAAAATGATTGAAAATTTGGAGTCGCCACCGGCCACTTGGATAAGGTGGGCGGGACACCACAAAACCAGAGATTCGTTTTGAAAGGGTTCAGGAGTTGGTTACGTGTGGGGAAGGATTAGCACCTCCAACACACCCGAAAATCGGTACCAAAATATTTATTCCTTTTAATCGAAGGAAATTGTCAGAATTTGAAAGGAATTTAATTTAGTGACCTTTGATTGAGAATTAACCTCAATTGAACGGGCTTAATCAAATTACTGAATTCAAATTAATTGGACATTTGATTAATAAGGTTGATGTTGCATCATACCGTAGACTAAACCGACATCATATAAGCCTGACTCTCGTGTTAGTTTATGGTTTGAATCACGTACGTCACCTTTATGCATGGTGCAAACAATTAAAATATGATGTAATGATTTTGTTAATTTTTAATTTTACCTTGAGTCGGTAAGGATTAATTCAAATATTTGGTCAACATCCTTTAAGCTTAGGCTATTACAACACAAATATCGGAGTTAATGAATACCTCCCTTTTTATGATTTAAATTAGTTAACATGTAAATCATATGGGCCAAATGATGACAAATAAAATGGATGACAAGTAAAGGCTTAAAGATAAACATAAAAACCGTGCCCCTATGAGACGAGCACACGGCTTAAATTAATTAAATTAATTCCTAATCTAAAACTAACATAAAACTAAGGCCCAAAAGTCTAATCTGAAGGCCCACTAAGTTAAGGTTAACCCTAAGCCCAATCTATCCTAATACCCAACTAAGCCCAACAGGACCAAAGACCTAAGTCAAAAAACTAAACCTATCAAAGCCTAAAATTAGGCAAGTCCCAAAACCATATAAACCCAACAAGCCCAAACACATAAATATGTCTTATAAAAACATATTATACTAAAAAACCACATCAAGATAAAGAAAATAAATTAGGCATTAAAAGAAATTAAAGAGCTGAAATTAAAGGTGACAAATTTAAATTTAAATGCATGAAAAAGGAAAACAAACAAAAAGGATTTTTAATATTGGAAAGGGGCAAATTGAACAAAAAAAGGGACTCATAATGACATTTTACCAATTTTAAAAAGGGATCGAGTATATATTATAGATTAAATAGAAACTTTTCCCCTTTTGGCATAAACCAGAGACCAGGCTATCTCGGTCTCCCTTCTTTTTTTCCAGAACGGGGATGAACACCGCCATGGTGTTTAACCCCAAACTTGTAACCACCGCACTACCCAAAAACCGGTTATGTACCGCCGCATCGGCCGCCGCTCGCCAGTGGCCAGTGAACCTAAAAGTAAATCAAAATATTCCTTTTTGCCCCCTAAACCCCGATTTGAGCCTTGTTTTGATAAATACCAAACAGAGACGCCTCATTTTTAAAAAAAAACTAAAGCGAAAGACCCCCCCTTTTAAAAAAGGTGAGACAGAGGTCTCTTTTCCCCTTAAGCTGATTCACCTCACGTGGTCCCGGAGGAAACCACAAAGCTTATCATCAGAGGGGAAGAGGCTTGAACGGCGGAGGTAAAACTCTAAACCTAATTTTATATAGATTCTTCGAAAAGAATAAAGATACCTTAGAATGTTTTTCCCTATTACTTTCTGAGATCCCCAATGGGTTTACATATCTTTTGGGTTTCTCTTTTTATACCCTGAGTATTACATTGTTTAAATAAGATAGAAAAAAGAAACTAGAGTTCCTATTGGCTGCCTCTGTGATATGATGTTTTTCTGATATCCTTTGATTTTCTATCGATTATTTTCTCTGATCCTTTTGATCTTGTTTCTTGCCCGTGATCCGTGACGTTCAACTATGGAGGAGGAGAGTCAGATGGCCGACGATGTTGTCATTCTTGTCTCCTATAGTGTTATAGAAGTTTGAGAAGAGGAGGGGACCAGAATGAGAAAGTGTTTGGAGGAACAAGGCATGCCGGTGGCCATTGGATCTGCCAACGTGGAGATGGAAAACGAAGAGTGAAGTAGCAGACGCACGCGAGTGGAAAAACTATGAGTTGTGCGTGAACACCACGCGCGCGTGGGATATTCGAGAGGTTGCGCATGCAGCGCGTGGAGTCTCTGGAAAGTTCTCCGCATGGATATTGGTCGTCCGTTCATTATCCTAAATATGACGGTCTAGGATTAGCAGTGCAAGGGATAATTAGGGTTTCTGTTTTTAGGGCATTGTGTATTTAGGGCCCTATTGGGCCGAAAAGTAGAATATATTATGTATTTTTTGGTTTTTTTGTTGTAAATGGACTGACGAATAAAAAGAACTTCGGCATATTTTTTAATTATATTGGGCTTATTTATTTAGTCTCTCTTTTGGATTTAGTTTAATAATAATAATACTAATAACATAACAAAGATAATACAATAATATAATGGTAATAGTAATATGATAATAATACCTATACGAACATAATGGTAAATATAAAAATATTATGAATGATAACATAATAGTAGTAATAGCTAATGTCACATATAATAACAATACCAAAAGCAAAGATAAGATAAGATCTCAATAGTATGCTAACCAGTGATAATAATATTTAAGGTTTTTTTCTTTTTTCATTTTTTTAAATGGGTAGTAATAAAATGGATGATAACATAATATTAATATATATGTACTATATAATAAAAGCAAATAGCTACACTAAGCCCTTATTTGCAAAAAGCGTGAAAACAGGTTACCACCCTGGATAAAAATAGTGATTATAGCTGCCCCTCTTTGCTGATCCTCGTGAAACAAGAATAAAGCAAAGATCAGAAGCACTAATTTTATCCGACTTCATTGCCGGACGATTTGCTCTTCTAAAATGGCAGCGAACAAATCCAAGTGACTTGCTTTCCCGAAGCAACGAAAGCAAATTGGGTAGCACTAACGTGTCCTTCAAAAGCGGCAACGAACATGCCAAATGTGTGACTTATTCCTCCGAAGCTGCATCGAACAAATCTAAATAACTTGTTTTCCCAAAATGGTAGAAAATAGACTGGGTGGCACTAACACGTCCTTCTCAAATGGCAGTAGACGAGCTAACTAACCTTCAAATGGCTCATTCCTCCAAAAAAAGTGAATGAATCCAAATAACTTGCTTCCCCTAAACGGCAGAAAGAAAAGTGGACGAAGATGACATGTTCCTCCAAAGTGGTAGTGAACAAGTCAAACATCTTTGAATAGTAGATGAATTTGTTTCCCTAAGCGGTAGAAATGAAATCAGGCAAATACAACATGTTCCTCCAAAACGGTGATGAACAATAGTGTAGACGCGTTCTTCTGAAGCGACAGTGAACAAAAAGTTAGCACCCAACCTATCATTTGAACCTATAGAAGATAACCGATTATGAAGGAAAAAGTTACCATGCTCCTAACTTAGGGATGTCTAACTAGGTATGATGCATGAGTGAAGTCAATTTTTTCGGACACTTTCTTTTCTTGATTCTTCAAATTCAATCTTCCTTTGTTGTTCTCTATTTTTATTGGTGATGGCGGTGCCTAATCTCTTACTCGGGTTTGCCCATTATGCCCATTTTTTTCGAGTCCCTGATCCTTTTGTTCTAAAGCACCTTTTTCATGTTTGTACATTGGAAACACATTTCTTTTTTCTTTTTCTTTTCCTGCCTTTTTTCTTTTTCTTTTCTTTCTTTTTTCCTTTTTCTTTTTCTCTTTTTCTTTTCTTTCTTTTTTTTTCATTTTTTTCTTTCTTCTTTTTCTTTTCTTTCATTTTCCTTATTAGGGGCCCTTATGGGTTATCGCCTATCACTCCTGGAATTTTAACTTGAGCGATATTCAGGGCTTTGGCTTGGTGGATCTTGTCAACTTCGCCTTTGATGATCTTCTGCCTTATCTTTGGCAGGCTCTTTTTCTATCCGGGAACAACCTGCACTTGATAGATCAAATCACAATAATCCTGAGAAATCCTATGCTTTTTCACAATCTATGTTAATCTATCCGCCTATTGTTTGTGAAATAAACAATAGATATTATAATAACACTTTATTAATACTAACAGGAATATTAGGACAATTTTGACAAGTATGGCAAACATGAGATAATATGGATAGTATCAATTGTATGAATGACGAGAACCCATCGACCTAGATAGATTCCTTGCTGGCCACACTTGGTTGTTACTCAAGATGATTTGGGGGGCCAAAGCATAGTCTTTCACCTAGAACCAGGCCTGTCAATCGGATTCCAAGAGTCTTAGCCTATCCAGACTGCCCTTTTTGGGTTTTCAATCTAGATACTCCTTTGGTTTTAAGGCGCCCATATTCGGGTTTTTCACCTTAAACCCCTCATTTTCTTCTTTTTCTTTCTTTTCTTTCTTTCTTTTTTCTTCTTTTTGCTTTTTAGGCGTAATATTTCTTGACAGAGTCTGAGTTAATCAAATTACTCAATTCTTTGCCATCCATTTATGCTAAAATTAATGCTTCACCAGAGAAAACCTTTTTCATAACATAAAGTCATTCCCAATATGGCATCCATATCTCTTTGATTTAATAGGATCCTCTTAAGCACCAGTTCCTCTACTCGAAGCTCCCTTGGGCAAACCATCTTGTTATAAACCCGCATCATTCTCTTCCGATACATTTGGCTGTGACAGATGGCTTTCAACATTTTTTCTTAAAAAATGTTCAATTGATCAATCCTGGACTGTATCCATTCGGCTTCGTCCAACTTGACCTCATTCAAAATTCAAAGCGAAATGATCTCTACCTCGATGGGTAATACCATCTTCGTGCTGTATACCAAAGAATATGGCGTTACCCCAGTAGAGGTTATTACAAAGTTTGGATAGGCAAACAAGGCAAAGGGTAGCCTTTCGTGCCAGTCCTTGAAATTCTCCGTGGTCTTGGCTATGATCATTTTGATATTCTTATTTGCTGTTTCTACTGCCCCATTCATCTTGGGGCAATAGGTAGTAGAATTATGGTGCACAATTCTAAACTGTTCACATACTTCGGTCACCATCTTATTATTCAAGTTGGAAGCATTGTCGGTGACAATTCTTTTGTGCAGACCAAATCGACATATAATTTCTTTCTTTAGGATATTGCAAACCGTCGCTCTTGTGATATTGGCATATGAGGTGGCTTCCACCTAAATGGTGAAGTAATCTATGGCTACCAAGATGAATCGATGCCCGTTGGAAGCCTTTGAGTGTATTTGACAAATAATATCCATGCCCCAAGCAGTGAAAGGTCGTGGGGAATTCATGGTGTGAAATAGAACTGGCAGGGAGTGTATCTTATCGGCATATATATGAAAGTTGTCGCAATCTTGGAATAGCTAATACAATCTCCCTCCATGGTTGACCAGAAGTATTCGTATCTCATGATCTTCCTCTCCATTAAGAATCCACTGGCGTGGGTCCCGCATAACCCTCTGTGGACTTCGGGTAAAATAGCTTCAACTTATCGAGTGTCGACGCATCTTAATAGTACCTGATCTTTACTTCTTTTGTACAAAATCTCTCCATCAAGAATGTATCCTGATGCTAGCCTTCAGATAGTTCTTTTATCATTATCATCGACCTATTCCGGGTAAGCCCAAAATTTGATGTATTGAAAGATATCATGGTACCATGGTTTACCACCTTCCCCCTTCTCCAAACTATAACAATGAGCTGGTACCTCAAAAGTCCTCATTTCAATTGACTTCATCTCGGTCTCTGAGTTCAATTCGAAAATGGCAGCCAAGGTTGCCAGGGCATCAGCCATCTAATTATCCTCTCTTGGTAAGTAAACAAAATTGATTTCTTCAAAATTCTTGACCAATTATTGAATTAGTTCGTAGAAATTGATCAATTTTTGATCTCTAGTTTCCCGCTACTTCTGAAGTTGGTAGATCACCAAGGACAAATCTCCGAAAACCTAAAGTACTCTGACTTTTCTTTCTATGGCCGCACGAAGTCCCATGACATTTTCGAATTAAAGCTTCCAAGCCTTTCTTTCGGCGATGGGTTCCTCCTCGAGCACAGTACTAATCAAATATTCATCTAGGAAGTTAAAGTCTAATGGCTCATAGTTGTCTACAATGAGACTGGCCAAAAGATCTGCCGCTACACTCCCTTTTATCACCTTCTGGCTCACGTAAACAATATCGAATTCTGTAGTGCCTTTATCAAAAATTTTAACGGATCCCATCAGGAGATTCAGTAGGTGGTGTGATACAGCATGTATTGCCTGAGCCGCTTTGTAGTCCATACCAATTCACAACACAACTTTTGGATTACGGGGTATCATGTTTCACACTCAGTGAATTTCTTGCTTAAGTAATAAATTGCATTTTCTTTCTTGCTAGAGTCGTCGTGTTGGCCTAATACACAACCCATCGAATTTTCAAACACGGTCAGATACAGGATCAATGGCCTATATGGTACGGGTGCTACCAAGATCGAAGCGCTGGTCAAATACTTCTTAATTTTTTCTAGCGCTTCTTGACAATCAACGTCCCAGGCTCTCAGGTTATTCTTTTAGAAGTCTGAAGACGGGATCACATTTTTCGATTAACTGGGAAATAATCCAAGAGATGTAATTCAAACTTCCCAAAAATCCTCGGACTTCTTTCTGTGTCCGAGGTGGCAGGAGCTCCTAGATTGCTTTCACTTTATCGGGATCAATTTCAATTCCCTTTCGGCTTACTACGAAGCCTAATAGTTTCTTAGACGTGACTGTAAAGGTACACTTGGCCGGGTTGAGCTTTAACTAATACTTCCTTAATCTCCGGAAGTGTTCCCACAAATTTTGAATGTACTCCTCTTCGGTTCGTGATTTGGCTATCATGTCATCTTCGTACACCTCAATTTCCTTGTGCATCATGTCATGAAATAAGGTCACCATGGATCTTTGGTAGGTTTCCCCAGCGTTCTTCAATCCGAAGGTCATTACCTTGTAGCAGAATGTCCCCACATGGTCACAAAAGTGGTTTTTTCCATATCACCATGATGCATTTTGATCTGATTGTATCCCGAAAAGCCATCCATAAATGAGAACCAAGCATTTCCTACCGTGTTACCAACCATTGTGTCAATGTGAGGCAAAGGGAAATTATCTTTGGGGCTTGTTTTGTTAAGGTCCCTGTAATCTATGCACATGCAGACCTTCTCGTCCTTTTTCAGTACCGACACTATGTTGGCGACCCACTCGAGGTATTTGGAAACCTTTAAGAATCATGCCTCGAACTATTTTTGCACTTCTTCTCTAACTTTTAGCAGTATGTCCACCCTTATTCGTCAAAGGTTTTGCTGGACAGGCTTGCATTCTGGCCTAATATGGAGCTTGTGCACCACAATATATGTGTTCAAACCTGGAATCTCTTGATATATCCATGCGAACAAATCCTTGAATTCTAGAAGTAAATCTACCAACTCTTACCTAACTTTAGATGATAACGTGCTACCAATTCTCACTTCTTTCTTTTCTTCGTTAGTCCCCAGATTCAGGATCTCTATCTTCTCCTGATACGGAAGGGTTTACTTTTTTTCACTTTCCAACATCCTCAACAACTCCTCTGAGACCTCATCATCCTCCTTGTCTATTTCCACCGAACATGTGGGTCACTCAAAATCCACCTTGGGATTAGGTTTTGAATCATTCATATAGTTTACGTTAAAGGCCTAAACAATTTTAAAAGTGTGTATAGGGGAATAGAAAGCAATGGCTATGAATAAATAAATAACAAATAAGTAAGTAAATGAATAAATGAATGAATGATAAATGAAATGAATGCTATGTTTGCCGTTTGAGAAAGTGATATAGAAAAGGGCTCATTTTATTGAAAGCAAATAGATAATGACATAACGACCCTTTTACAAAAGACGCACGTTACTTTTGGGCCAAAAACAATGTGGTAGTTATGGGCATTACTTTGATTCGGGTCTAACAGCCACAAGCATGTCTTTATAGGCCAAAATGGTGAGTTTTTCACTCGAGAAACATGGATGAATCTTGGCCAAAGGTTGGATAACCTTGTTGTCTTTGCAAATCACATTCACGTCTACCCCTTCCAAAGCTTCGCAGACCAATTCTTCACGAAGATGTTTATCCCCTTCTCGAATTGCTTCTTGGGTGTCCCGTTCAAGATTCCTAAGTTCGCCCGATTTGAAGATGCCTTTGAAATCAGTGTAGGTTATAGGGGCCCAAGGGATATCCTCCCCTCTGAGCTAAGCCTTCTTTTACTCTTGTCTCTTCCTTCATTCTTGTCTCTTTTGCAAAAGAAATTGGCCTATAATTGAGTCCAAACCGGTCAACCTTATGGATCACACTGATGGGCCAAAGGCGTCCTTGTAGACTTTTCCCCAAACCTTTCGCTTTTCTTGCCCCTCTTTCTAGGGTCTCAAATACTACCATTTTGGTGCATTTTGACAGTCTAGGGTGTGGAAACTGGCTCCACTCATGGACAAAGGTTGCGTTGATAAATTCTAATGTCTTGAAAGCACATTCTATTGCCTCTTCATCGGTATAAATATATGGTGTGCCCGAAGTCACCGAAACGACGATGTCTTGCTTGGTATTCACTGTTACCAACTTCCCTTCGATAACAAACTTTAATTTCTGGTGCAGCGAAGATAGGACAGCGCCGGCCGAATGTATCCATAGCCTTTCTAGCAGACAATTGTAGGATGTTCGGATATCTATAACCACAAAATCAACCATATATTTGGTAGGGCCGACGAGCAGGGGTACTTCTATCTTTCTGACCACATCTATCTTTCTGACCACATCTTGTTGGGTCCCGTCAAAGGCGCGCACTGTGTTATGACTGGGCTTCATATGTGAACTCTCGATTGGTAACCATTTTAGAGTGGCCAGTGACACGACGTTCAAGGAGAAGCCATTGTCAATTAGCACTCTGATAACACATAGCCCTTACAGTAAGTGGTAATGTTCAGGGCCTTGGTGGACCCCCTACCTTCTCCTGGTATGTCATCATCACTGAAAGTGATGAAATTATCGGTGGTGATATGTCCAATGATCTGATCCAACTTCTTAACTGAGATATCGTTTAGGACAAAAGTCTGGTTCAAAACTTTCAACAGTGCATCCTAGTGCTTTTCTGAGTTTAGAAGGAGATCCAATATCGAGGTCTAAGGCTACTGTTTTCATAGTTGTTCCACCACGTTGTATTTATTGTGTTTCAAAAATCTCAAGAATTATTGAGCTTGGGTTTTCGTAACTAGTTCCTTAATCTTTGAAGGTGGATCCTTCCTGAACATCTTCTCAGGTTCAACCTCGATTTCCTTGACTTTTCTTTCTCTTCTAGAGTCTTTTGATCTTCCGAGGCATAGTATTGACCTCTCCTGGTGAGAATCCCTACATCTTTTACTTCTTCATTGTTTGTCTTCAAAAGGCTTCCATTAACAAGCTTCGTTTCCACTCCCATCTCCTCTTTTATTTGTGAACTAGAGGAACCTGGTATCGTAATGCTCGTAGTGTAATTCCACGAGACCATCTAGGTATCCTTAAAAGGGAAATACTTCGGAGTAGCAATTATAATCTTGGGGTTCACCTTTGGCATGCTTGCCTCGCCAGGCTGGAGATAGAGAACAAATGGTCTCTTTGCACTGTACTTGGTGTTTTGATCCTCTGATGCGCAGACTTCATATTCCCTTTTCCCTCATTCCTTCTCAAAAAATTCGATCTCCTTATTGTCCATCATATGTTGAATTAATTGGCGGAACTCTTCACAATTTTGAATCTCATGATCCCTTGACTGATGGTATTCGCAGTACGGGCTGTAATCCTTTTTCACAATTACCATTCCTCGGTCAAGGAGACGGGCCATACACAACTGTTGAAAGACCAATCTCAATAGGGATCGAACCTCAAACACTCTTGCCTTGGCCTTTCGGGTACATTTTTCTTCAATAACATTTATACCTTACCCCCCGTGGTTTGGTAGGGGTTATTTGCCGTGTTGGGTTCCCCTAACTATAAGACTCTGGTTTGAATTTAATTTTGGACAAACTTCTTAAATGCTATGCAGTTCTCAATTGAATGCCTGGGACGTCAGCATGGTACTCAACATAATGTATCGTGTTGGGTTCCCCTATCTTCCCTCTTGTTGAAGCCTCGAGCACTTCCAGTTGTTGTCTAGGGTTGGAAGATAGTGAGGTTCTTGACAGCCTCATAAGTATTTGTGTTGTTTACTTCATTGTCTCTCTTCTTGTAGCTCTTTCGCGTTGACTCCCCGCTATCAATTCTCCTACTTTTAATAGCGGCCTCAATGCGTTCACCTGTCATTACCATTTTCACAAAATTGCTAATGGGGTTGCTGATCAATCGATCATAGCGTGTCTCCTTCAGCGTGTCTACAAACATTGGTGGGATTTTGTTTTTAGAAAGTGGTGGCTGAACTTGAGCTGCTATATCGCGCCATCGTTGAGCGTATTCCTGGAGGCTTTCATTACATCTTTTCTCCATTCCTTCTAACAAAGGACGATTAGGGATCATATCAGCTATATGCTTGTACTGGTCATTAAAAGCGTTGGCAAGATCTTTCCATGACTTGATTTGAGCTCGAGTGAGCTGATTATACTTATTGAAGTGGATCCTACTAAACTATCTTGGAAACAGTGGATTAAAATCTTCTCATTATCCGTGTACCCTTCCATTTTTCGGCAAAACACGGTCATATGGGTTGTGGGACAAGTTGTTCCATCAAAATTTTCAAAGTTCGGAGTCTTAAATTTGTATGGAATTTCCACATCTGGGATTAAGCTGAGTTCTCTTGCGTTTAGCCCGTAGGGCCTTTCTTTGTCTTTCTTTACCCAAAACTTCTCTTTGAGGTCATTTCGAGTGTCCTCTAACTATTTTGAGAATTCCGCCTTTACTTGGTTAAATTTCTCCAACTCATTGAAATCTGGGATGCTATCGACGTTTTTGAATGTTATGCCCGGCTGAGCTGGGGCGAAGACACTGGCCTAATAAGATGAGGACACTCCTTGCAGAGGGTTTGGTGGGTTAGTAAAGAGAGGGTTCTTGAAAATCTGGGCATATGAGTGATCTCCCGAGTCATGAGTTAGGTTCTTGTCGGTCTCCTTTCCTCTTAAATTGGACTTTATTAGCTGAGAAATCTCCTTCATCATGTCTTGTTGGGACTTGATGATGGTGTCCCTTAGTTCCTGCTGAGCTCGTTTCAACTGGTTTTTGAGGTCAGCCTCCAACTTGGCAAACCTGTCTTCCATTTGCCTTGTTCGTAAGTGAGTACGGTAAGGATGTGGAATGATTGTAATGTAAAGAACCAAAATGCTATCTTTCTGAAATAAAAAACCCTTTTAATTAATCGATGGTAATTAGTCAAGATGCAAACAAAAGTACTGACTAAAAGATTATTAGCATTTAGGCAAAGAATGTAGATGAAATACAAAACTATGCATTAATGCAAAGAGGAACATTGAGTTTAGCAAATATCATTGTTAAATGACTTGCATTAATGGAAACGTAGTCTGGTTACAATAACTTAAAGAAACCCCATTACACATATGGCTTCATGGTAGTATCAAGGTTAATAATCTTCCTTAGGATCAACACAATCCTCTCTCCTTCTTCGGATTCATCGTCTACACAGTCATGAAGTTCGGTAGTGTCTTATGCCATAAACTGTATATTCTGAGCAACCTTTTGCATCTGAGCTATCCACCATGCCAACCCTTGCTCCTGCCTCTAAATTGTGTAAATGGTAAAGCGTAGTTACTCCAAGCTCAGTGTCGGGCATACTTGAATTACTCCCCTAAGGCTAGCCACATGATCCTTGAGCTGTTGGACCTCAGCTTCCAATTCTTCGACACGTGTCATTAGAGCTTGGTTTTCTGAGTTGCTAGCCTTTAACTTGCTAGTTGAGCCATTGTGCTTGAGAAGTGACTTTTCAAAACATTTCACCTGATCTTTCAAGGCCTCATTTTGGTGTTGTCCCTTCTCAATCTACCTAGAATGGGAGGTTCTTGGATTCTTTATTTCTTGGGTTATAGCGAGCACTTGATCTTGTGCTCGTAATACATTCTCTTATAGTTCTCGGCTCATGCGTTTTCTTCCTTAAGTCGGAGTTCTAACCCCTCGCTTGGTCCACCTTTTATGTTTCTCTTACTCCTGTTTAGTCTTTTAAGTTTCTGAATCTCTTCCTTCTCCAATTTGAGCTCGAGTTCCAACTCATCCTTTTTCCTTTGTAGACCCCTAATTATTTCTTCAAATTGTGTCTTCTCTAGTTCAAAGTTGAATTTTTCTTGGTGAGCCTTCTCCTTAAGCTTGAGATGCTTCTCTTGCTCTTCTTCCAGTTGCTTCCTCATTAACTTGCCTTCGGTAGGGAGTGTGGACAATCTGTCTTCCATAGATCTTCCTCCATCAGAATTCAATTGAGGGATGTTGTCATTAACACGATTAAACCACCATGCTTCGTGTTTAGGAGTGACCATGTACAAAGCATTTACATTCCTAAAAAGTCTTGCATTATTCCAGGTTGAAGAAACATTGTATACCATCATCTTGTATCCCTTCTCCTTCGCATAATCCACGTTGAACTCATTCAGACCCTTGGTGGCTGGCACGAACTGCTTGGAACCATACTGCCTCAAAACTAGAAGAGGCGCATATGCGGTATGCCCCCAAAGGCCAAGTAGTGGTACCCATGAATGCTCTCCACATCTATAGAGAATGCTATTTGCCAACAACCACTGTGCTTTCCAAACTATATCTTCCTCCTTTAGATTCCGGAGAACACCTTGCCATACCTCCTCGGATCTTCGGGTTGGCCAATCGTTCCTTCGTAGGAACTCCTCTAGGGGCGAGAACTTGCCGTCATAAAGGGGCTTGGAGAAACTTGGATTGATCCAAAGGTGGCTGTAGAACCAAACAACCAGAAGCTGAGGGCATCCTCGGAAGTTCCCTCAGCATTCTCCCGACAAAACCTCAAAGATCAAAAAGTTTCAACCATGATTACGGGCACCGAATTAGTCCCACTACTCGAACGATCAAAAAGTTCTAAAACTGATGGATCAATGAGTCCCAATGCTTGAGGAAAGAGTACCAATCTATAGATCAACAATGCAAAGAGGTTGTGCTGGAATTGGCCCACAAGATGTACAGAGGCTAGGGCCAAAATCCCTTCCCACTTAAGATACTCTATATTGTTCAAGTAGTGACCTTATGCTCAACCCAAGTTAGCAATGTGTCTAAGCTTTAGCTTAGCCCGAAAAGCCTTGTTCTTACTTGGCTTAGAATACACCCGATCCATGTCAATCCTCTTGCAATTTATAAGGTCCCAGTATTATTCGATTGTCGTCATTGTTGTGAACTAAGTCTCCCATCGATCTAGTCTTTAACTTCAAACTATTTCTAACTGAGTGTGCTCTTCATGACATGGTAAAATATGCAAAACAAGAGATGAAAATGAAAAAGAGAGTAAGCGTTAGTCAAGTGATGGTAAATAAATCGAATAACGAGAAACAGGTAAATGAAAAACGAAATAAGCACAAGTATGGAAATAAGGAAATAAACCTAACCACTGATTTCTAGTTCACTAAGGTCATCCGCATGGCTCTAACGGGGTGGGCTTCTTAGATTCTCACACATGGGTTTGGTACTATTACAAGGGTACTCAAACCTATATGATTTCCTACTAAGGAAATAAGAACCCCAATTCTGGCCCATTACAAGCTTGCGAATTGGTTTTGGTTCGAGGGAAAGCACGATCTAGTGACGTGGAGGGCTGCTCACGTGTCAAAAGGTGTGGATTTCGAAAGTGAATTATCGACCCATGGAGGGCTACTCATGTGGGTATGTGGCATTTCACTCCCACTTAAGGGATGGAGCTCGGGTATAGAGCTTGATGATCATGATGCAACACATGTCGGTGATTTCATAGAAATTAAATGAAAAATTAATTCGAAGACCACCAGTTATCAAAGCTCGTACAATCGTAGTTACATTTTCAAGAAATGATCAACCTTACTAGAATCGATTAAAATTCCAACAATTTTCCATTATTAAAAACAACAAATATTTTCTTGACCTAACTTTTTTTTTGTTTTATAAAAACAAAATTCGGTCCCCAACGAAGTCGTCATGCTGTAACGACGTTTTTTCTTTCCCTTTTTTTAAAATATATATGCGTGGTTTTCTTTTAGAAAATCCGACTATACGAATTATCCCATAAATCACTTTTGAAATCTAGGTTTAAAGGGATTTCTTTTAAAAACATTTATTCCTTTGAAAAATAATTAAAATTTTGGAGTCGCCATCGGCCACTTGGATATGGTAGGCCGGACACCACAAAACCAGAGATTCATTTTGAAAGGGTTCGGGATTTGGTTACGTGTGGGGGAAGGATTAGCACCCCCAACACACCCGAAAATCAGTACCAAAATATTTATTGCTTTTAATCGAAGGAAATTGTCAGAATTTGAAAGGAATTTAATTTAGTGACCTTTGATTGAGAATTAACCTCAATTGAACGGGCTTAATAAAATTAGTGAATTCAAAATAATTGGACATTTGATTAATAAGGTTGATGTTGCATCGTACCGTAGACTAAACCGACATCATATAAGCCTGATTACCGTGTTAGTTTATGGTTCGAATCTCGTACGTCACCTTTATGCATGGTGCAAACAATTAAAATATGATGTAATGATTTGGTTAAGTTTTAATTTTACCTTAAGTCAGTAAGGATTAATTCAAATATTTGGTCAACATCATTTAAGCTCGGACTATTACGACACAGTTATCGGAGTTAATGAATACCTCCCTTTTTATGATTTAAATTAATTAACATGTAAATCAAATGGGCCAAATGATGACAAATAAAATGGATGACAAGTAAAGGCTTAAAGATAAACACACAAAATCCCACCCAAGGTCATAACCTAAAAGGCCCAAATTATGGGAATTCAATTAATGTTCTAATTAATAACTAGGTGAATCTAATATTAACCTTAAATTAAGTAATCCTAAAAGGTTAGAGAGCCCTAATAAATTATGAGTTATCTTGTGATATGATAATTAATTCGATTAATTTTAAACTTGTATTCCAATAAGCCAAGAATACTATTTAAAAATAAGTCAAATTAATTAATCATAGCTTTAAATTAAGATGTTAGTCTAATCTCCATGTCAATTTTTTCTTAAAGGATAATTAAAAGGTGTTCAACCAGTTTTAATAAATTTAGTATTTACCCCAATGAGCCAAAGGCAAATTTAAATTCACTAAACTGATTTAAACCTTAAGACTAACTACGACTCTAAAACTAATTCTAAATTAATCTAATTAATTTAAAAACTACGCCACTATTTGACGAGTACACGGCTTAAATTATTTAAATTAATTCTTGATCTAAAACTAACTTAAAACTAAGGCACAAAAGGCTAATCCCAAGGCCCACTAAGTTAAGGTTAACCCTAAGCCCAATCTATCCTAATTCCCAACTAAGCCCAACAAGACCAAAGGCTTAAGTAAAAAACTAAGCATATCAAAGACTAAAATTACACAAGGCCCAAAATCATATAAACCCAACAAGCCCAAACACATAAATATGTCTTATAAAAGCATGTTATACTAAAAATACTACATCAAGATAAAGCAAATAAATTAGGTATTAAAAGAAATTAAAGAGCTGAAATTAAAGGTGCCAAGTTTAAACTTAAATGCATGAAAAAAGAAAACAAACAAAAGGATTTTTAATACTAGAATGGGGGGTAAATTGAACAAAAAATGAAGTTGGGAACCGATTTGAGAGTAATAACGGGGATGGAATTGTATGCTTCCCCAAAATTCCAGGGACCAGGAGCATAATTTACAAAGGCGAAATATCTCACTGGCGCGATTATCCCACATGGAGGGATTAAAAGCGTGATTTCAAAAGGCGGAAGCCCTGCGAGCGCTATTAAAATGAGGCAGAGGGACTCACAATACAACTTTACCAATTTTAAAAAGGGATCGAGTATATATTATAGATTAAATAGAAACTTTTCCCCTTTTGGCATAAACTAGAGACCGAGCTATCTCGGTCTCCCTTCTTTTTCTCTAGAATGGGGATGAACACAACCGTGGTGTTCATCCCCAAACCCAGTAACCACCGCACTACCCAGAAATCGGTTATGTACTGCCACATCGGCTGCTGCTCGCCGGTGGTCAGTGAACCTAAAAGCAAACCAAAACATTTCTTTCCGCCCCCTAAACCCCAATCTGAGCCTTGTTTTGATAAATACCAAACAGGGACGACTCCTTTAAAAAACCAAAGCGAAAGTTCCTCCCTTTTTAAGAAAAGTGAGACCGAGGTCTCCTCTCCCCTTAAGCTGATTCACCTCACGTGGTCCCAGAGGAAACCACATAGCTTATCATTGGAGGGGAAGAGGCTTGAACGGCGGAGGTAAAACTCTAAACCTAATTTCTATATGCATGCTTCGAAAATAGTAAAGATATCTTATAAGGTTGTTCTTTATTGCTTTTTGAGATCCCCAATGGGTTTAAATATCCTTTGGGTTTCTATTTTTACACCCCGAGTATTACATTGTTTAAATAAGATAGAAAAAAGAAACTAGAGTTCCTATTGGCTGCCTCTGTGACATGCTGTTTTTTTTATATCCTTTGATTTTCTACCGATTATTTTCTCTGATCCTTTTGATCTTATTTCTTGCCCGTGAGCCATGACGTTCGACTGTGGAGGAGGAGAGTTAGATGGCAGACAATGTTGTCCTTCTTGTCTCCTAAAGTGTCGTGGTAGTTTGAGAAGGGGAGGGGATTGGAGTGAGAACGTGCTTGAGGAACAAGGCACGCCGGTGGCCGTTGGATCTGCGAATGTGGAGATGGAATCGAAATATCAATCGCTGCGCGTAGGGCCAAATGAAGAGTGAAGCAGTAGATGCTCGCGAGTGGGATATTCGAGAGGTCGCGTGTGCGGTGCGTGGAGCCTCTGGAAATTTCTCCGCGTGGATCTTGGTCGTCCGATCATTATCCTAGATCCGAGGGTCTAGGATTAGCTACGCAAGGGATAATTAGGGTTTCTTTTATTAGGGCTTTATGTATTTACGACCCTATTGGGCCAAAAAGTAGAATATATTATGTATTTTTAGTTTTTTTTATTGTAAATGGACTGATGAATAAAAAGAATTTGGGCCTCTTTTTTTTAAAAAATTATATTGGGCTTATTTATTTAGTCTCTTTTTTGGATTTAGTTTAGTAATAATAATACTAATAACATAACAACGATAATATGATAATATAATGGTAATAGTAATATGATAATAATACCTATACGAACATAATGATAAATATAAAAATAGTATGAATGATAACGTAACAGTAGTAATAGCTAATGTCACATATAATAACAATACCAAAAGCAAAGATAAGATCTCAATAGTATGCTAACTAGTGATAATAATATTTAAGGTTTTTTTTCTTTTTTTATCTTTTTCAAATGGATAGTAATAAAGTGGATGATAACACAATAGTAATATATATGTACTATATAATAAAAGAAAATAGTAACACTAAGCCCTTATTTGTAAAAAGCGTGAGAACTGGTTACCACCCTGGATAAAATTAGTGATTACAACTGCCCCTCTTTGCATATCCTTGTGAAACAAGAATAAAGCAAAGACCACAACCACTAATTTTATCTGACTTCATCGTCAGACAATTTGCTCTTCTGAAATGGCAACGAAAAAATCCAAGTGACTTACTTTCTCGAAGCAGCGAAAGCAAATTGGGTAGCACCGACGTGTCTTTCCGAAGCGGCAACGAACAGGCTAGATGTGTGACTTATTCCTCCAAAGCAGATGTGAACAAATCTAAATAACTTGTTTTCCTGAAATGGTAGAAAATAGACCGGGTGGTGTTGACACGTCCTTCTAAAATGGTAGTAGATGTGCCGACTAACCATCAAATGGCTCATTCCTCCAAAACGACAGTGAATGAATCCAAATAACTTGCTTCCCCTAAACGGCTGAAAGAAAAGTGGACGAAGACGACATGTTCCTCCAAAGTGGTGATGAACAATAATTTAGACACGTTCTTCCGAAGTGAGAGTGAACAAAAAGTTAGCACCCGACCTATCCTTTGAACCTGTAGAAGATAACCAATTATGAAGGAAAGAGTTACCATGCTCCTAACTTAGGGATTTCTAACTAGGTATGATGTATGAGTGAAGTCAATTTTCTCAGACACTTTATTTTCTTGATTCTTAAAATTCAATCTTCCTTTGTTCTTCCCTATTCTTCTTGGTTATGGCGGTGCCCAATCTCTTACTCGGGTTTGCCCATTATGCCTTTTTTTTCGAGTCCCTGATCATTTTGTTCTAAAGTGCCTTTTTCAAGTTTTCACTTTAGAAACGCATTTCTTTTTCTTCATTTTTTCTTTTTTTTCTTTTTCTTTACATTCTTTCTTTTTGTTTTTTTCTTTTCTTTTTTTTTTCTTTTTGTTTTTTTTTCTTCATTCTTTTTCTTTTCTTTCATTTTCATTTTTAGGGGCCCTTATGGGTTTTCGCCTATCATTTCTGGAATTTTAACATGAGTGATATTGAGGGCCTTGGCTTGGTGGATCTTGTCAACTTCGCCTTTGATGATCTTCTGCCTTATCTTTGGCAGGTTCTTTTCCTATATGGGAACAACCTGCACTTGATAGATCAAATCACAGTAATGCCGAGAAATTCCCTACTTTTTCACAATCTATGTTAATCTATCCGCTTGCTGTTTGCGAAATAGACAATAGATATTAGAATAGCACTTTATTAATACTAGCAAGAATATTAGGACAATTTTTACAAGTATGATAAACATGAGATGATATAGATAGTATCAATTGTATGAATGACAAGAACCCATCGACCTAGGTAGATTCCTTGCTGGCCACACTTGGTTGTTACTCATGATGATTTGGAGCTTAGCTCACATATAACATATCATATCATTCTCATATCAAATTTCACAAAGCATATTATAGCTTGATCGTATTATACCATTAGATATTCACAAGTTAACCATGACAAATCATACCTTACGAATATCAATTTCGATCTTACCATGCTCATCATAAGCATCCACACAAGCATCGCTCTGCTTGAGCCTTTAGCAAGATACATATTAACATGAAATCACAAATCAAATGCAACATAATGGCTCCGTGCTGATCCCTTGACACGACTACATTCGCCTTGATTACAAAAGCTTTTAGGATTCCTGAATTTTCATAACAAATATAACAACATGGCTAAATACTAGGCTTAGAGTTTACAACTTGAAATTAAATTCCATTTACCTATGGAATCCAACAATTAAAGGAGGGTTTCTTCTTACCCAACCGATGGATTTTCTATGGAGTCTTCAAATCAAAGAACAATTGAGTTTATGGTGGCCAACAAAGTAGGTGTGTGCTTGCTTGAGGTTGAAGACAACAATGGAGGAGCTTGCTTATTTAAATACAAGGTTTTTGGGTTTTTCTTTCGGGAGTTCCAAAGATAAGAGCTTCACATTGTTTCATTCTTTTAATACTTATTTGGCCATCCTAATCTTGGCTCACCTATCCTTAAACCAATAGGAACATTTCCTCTATCTAAGGGTTTTCCTAAACGCAATGGTCATTAGCTTTCCAAGTTGGCTAATGACTTCAATAGTCATCTTTTCTGATGAATTTCACGTGGGGAAAGCCAAGCAAGGAGGTGAGTAAGCACCTTGCTTCAATTTCCTTTAATACTGGGCTTCAAACAAATTCAAAATAGGGGACCCGTATCAATTCGCTTATGGTTGTATCTATACGCTATCGCTAAAACAGGTAAGTTAGTTACTGGCAACTAGAACGTATCGATACTATATTGACCCACGTATGTGGTGGTTTTAATTGAGGAGGGGCTAATTCCAAGGTTAGTCTCTCAACTCTCAGTTCTCTATACTGGTATCTCCAAACTTTCAATTTCTATAATTTAGCCACTAAAAGATTTCAATACAGTCAATAAGGTCCTTAGACAATGAATTGACTCAATTAGAGTCCAACATCAATGCAATTGACCTTGTTGTCAAAGTCGACACAATATTTGGACCTTCGATGTAGGGTTTTCGATCACTGAAACCCAATTTTGACTAGACCAGGTTTCGGGGTGTTACAACTCTCCCCCTTAAGAAAAATCCGTCCTCGAATTTTACCTAAATCGAAGAGATGTGGGTACTGCTTATTCATTGTCTCCTCAGGTTCCTAGGTAGCTTCATCAACGGTGTGGCTCATCCAGTGCACTTTGACTAATGATACGATTTTATTGCGAAGTCTTTTAACTTATTTTGCAAGTATCTGAACCAGTTCCTCTTCATTGGATAGATTAGGTTGGATTTTAATGAAATGCGAAGGGTCAGAGCAGTACTTTCGAATCATTGATACATGAAACACATTGTGAATCTTGTTCAATTCTGAGGGCAACAATAGTCGATAGGCTACAATGCCAACTTTTTCAATAACTTCATAGGGTCTAATGATTCGGGGACTTAATTTCCCTTTCTTGCCAAACCTCAGAACCTTCTTCCATAGTGAGACTTTAAGAAAAACTCTTTCTCTAATCTCATACTGGGAATCCCTTCATTTCAGATCTATGTAGGCCTTTTGACGATCGAAGGCAACTTTCAAGCGATAATGGATGATGGTAATTTGTTCTTCAATTTTTCAAAGTAAGTTAGGGCTCAACATCTTGCCTTCATCGAGTTCAAACCAACACAATGGATTTCTACAATGTCTGCCACATAATGCTTCATACGGTGCCATTTTAATTGAAGCTTGGTAACTATCGTTGTAGGCAAACTCAAAGAGGGGTAGGGACTTTTCCCATGATCCGCCAAAGTTAATGATACATGCTCGTGTCATGCCCTTCAAGATCTGGATTACCCTTTCTAACTGGCCGTCAGTCTGAGGGTGAAAGGCGGTGCTAAGATTAAGTCTAGTGCCTAGACCTCCTTGCAATGTTCTCCAAAATTGAGAAGCAAACCGTGGATCCCGATCGGAGATGATAGATTATGGCACTCCGTGGAGTCAAATAACTTCCTTGATGTACAAGCCAACTAACTTTGGAAGACCGTAGTCCATCCTAATCGGTAAGAAATGTGTTGACTTGGTGAAACGACCCACAATAACCTAAATGGCATTGTGTTTAGCAGGAGTCTAGGGTAGACCACTAACAAAGTCCATAGTGATCTTCTCCCACTTCCATTGCGGTAGATCAATAGGTTGCATTAATCCAGTAAGGAGACGATGCTCTGCTTTAACATGTTGACATGTGAGACACTTGGACACAAAGTCGATTATTGCATGCTTCATACCCGACCACCAATAAAGCTCACAAAGATCCTTGCACATCTTCATAGATCCCGAATGACAAGAAAATGGACTTGAATGAGCTTTCTTAATAATATCGTCACGAAATGGCTCATCATTAGGCATACCGACACTATCATAGAAACATAGGAGTCCTACAGAATTGATTTTATAGACGGGATCATCTTGATACTTAGAGACAATAGACTGAAGTTCTGAGTCTTGACTTTTTAATGCCTTAATTCTCGAAACAATAGTATACTGAACTTGAAGTTCAACTACAAGACGATGATGCTTCTGAATTCAGAAATTAGCATTAATAGCTCTAGGGGCTACAATAGACTGATTTCATAATGAGTCAATTTGCCACACAATGCATAAGATGCAATGACAATACTTACCATGTGATGGTTTGTGACTGAGTGCATCAGCTACAATGATGGCCTTGCTTGGATGATAATCAATGATGAGGTCATGATCCTTGAAGAGTTCCATCCATCTCCATTGCCGCATATTTAGCTCCTTCCGAGTCAAGAGGTATTTAAGGCTTTTATGATCAGTGAAGAGATATCATTTTTCTCCGTAGAGGTAGTGTATCTAGATTTTCAGTGTAAATACAATCGTAGCTAATTCCATATCATGAGTAGGATAATTCATCTCATGTGGCTTAAGTTGTCTTGAAGCATATGAAATAACCTTGCCCTCTTGCATCAATACACATCCTAACTCAAGATGTGACGCATCACTATAAACTGTATAGTCTTTTCCAGACTCGGGTTGGGTTAGGACTGGTGCGGTGTCAACACTTGTTTCAGCTGGTCAAAGCTTCGTTGTTCTTCATTAATCCAAACAAATGGGGATTCTTTCCGAAGTAGTTTATTTAGTGGGGCCGCTAACATAGAAAATCCTTTGATGAATATTCTATAATAGCCAGCAAGACCAAGGAAACTTCTCACCTTACTAACATTCTTCGGTAGATGCTAATCCAGAATGGCCTGAATCTTCTTCGGGTCAACTTGAATACCCGTAGCTAATACAATATGCCTAAGGAAGGCAACTTTAGTAAGCCAAAACTCAAATTTGGAGAATTTGGCAAACAACTACTTTTCTCGAAGAGTTTAAAGCACAATGCGGAGGTGATCACGGTGTTCGACATTATTCTTGGGATAAATCAGAATATCATCGATGAATACCACTACGAATTTATTGAGATAGGGTCTAAAAACCCGATTCAATAGGTCCATAAAAGCTGTTGGTGCATTTGGTTAGCCAAATGGCATCACCAAGAATTAGTAGTGACCATATCATGTGAGAAAAGCAGTTTTGGGTACATTACAATCTTTAACTATCATTTGATAATACCCGGACCTTAAATCGATGTTGGAAAACACAGAGGCATTATTGAGTTGATTGAATAGATCGTCTATCCTTGGTAATGAATACTTGTTCTTGATGGTAACTTTATTTAGTTTTCGGTAGTCAATACATAGCCTCATAGAACCGTCCTTATTCTTTACAAAGAGGACTGGGCTCCCCAAGGTGAAGAGCTCGGGCGTATGAAACTTTTATCGAGTAGGTATTGAATTTGGGCCTTTAGTTATTTGAATTCAACAACTGCCATCTGGTAGGGCATAATTGAAATTGGGGCAATCCCAGGTTGCACTTCAATACCAAATTCAACCTCATGAGTCAGGGGTAAACCTAGAAGCTCATTAGGGAAGACTGCAGGAAATTCATATACAATATTAATGTTTGACAAGCGAGGTTAATCTTTGGATTCCAACGTCAAGGCATACAATGAAGGGTTTTGGGAATCCATTAGGGCTGTGCTCTCATTGCCAAGGCCTCGAAGATACAACTTCCTCTTACTATAGTCTACCCAAGCCTGATGTTTACTGAGCCAATCCAGACCTAGTATAATATCGAACTTGTAGATTGGTAAGGCTAATAAATCATCCTAAAATGGAATCCCTTGGATCATCAAGGGGCAGTTCTTGAACACAAAGCTTACGTTGACACAGTTACCCAATGAATTAGTCACAGAGATCTTCGATGCTATAGGTTCATAAGACATGCTATGCTTTTTGATCAATACAGTGCTTATAAAAAAATAGGTGGAACTAGGGTCAATTAGTGCATATAAAGAGTGAGAATACAATTCAATAGTACATGCAATGACATCAGGTTCATCATCTTCCTCCCATCTCCTCACATGATACATTTGAACAAATGCCTTCGATTTTTGTTTATTGGATGGTTTCCCCGAGCCACTAGGTTTCCCTGTAGCTCCTGATGATCCTTGCTTTGATACCTTACCTCGGAAAGATTTAACAAGGGAGGCAACATTTTCCAGTATAGTTGTAGACCTGGTAGCACCAAGAGGGCAATCACGAATGAAATGGCCTTGCTCACCATAATAGAAACATGCTCTAGTCTGCTTACGACATTGAACTATTGGATGTCGTTTCTGGCAATAGTTGCAAACTGGGTTTTGTGACCTTTGGTTGGAGGCCCTAGTGCTTTCAACTATAGCATTCTTAGCAAAAGATTGTGTCACGATCTGAGGTCTCTCAATATTCCCAGAACGAGAAGGCTGTGAGCACGTATTCTGCTTGGAGCCTTCGTACTTACCCTTCTTGTTCCACTTAAGAGGTTGAGGATCATCTTTGAACCTCTTCTCAGACCTGCCTGGTTCACCAGCCTTTTGAGCTCTCTGTGCTGCTTCGATGGCTTTGACATGATTCACTACATCTTGGAAGTTGGTGATACCCAAGGCAGTGAACACAGGGTGTAAGTTATCACTAAGTCTAGTAATGAACATCTTGCACTTCTCTTCCTCTTTCTTGATATATTGTGCACCATACTGACACTACTTACAGAATTCATGGATACACTGCTCGATAGGTCAGCCACCTTGCTTTAGATGAAAAAAGATGCTATGTTTTTTTGTAAGATAATACTCGCTGATATACTTCTTCCGAAATTCTTGAGGAAAGAACTCCCAAGTGATAGTTTCTT
This sequence comes from Hibiscus mutabilis, assembly GCA_019671005.1. Taxonomy (NCBI): domain Eukaryota; kingdom Viridiplantae; phylum Streptophyta; class Magnoliopsida; order Malvales; family Malvaceae; genus Hibiscus; species Hibiscus mutabilis. The sequence continues at coordinate 49,671,745 of CM033711.1, forward strand.
TAGGAACGGTAAGAATAATGGTCTCCCACCACTAAAGTGCTTCATTAGCTAGCAATATGAGCGTGCACTCCAGCTTGTGCTCGTCTAAACACTGCAGTTGTTGGTTTAAAACCCTCAGTGCATTGTCCAACCAATACTCAACGATCTCAGGATTATCGTCATCCTGCCCAGTGAAGGTGTAGGCTCGGTGCTGTGCCAGCTTATCGATAGGGGCCCAAACATACTGTACAATAGATGTAGCTGGAGGCATAGGCTGCTCAGCTCTCATGAAGGTCATAAACCGTTTGAACATTTCTGTCGTGCTCCGATAACACTCAACTTGTGCTATAGGCAATTCTGGCTCAACATTTTGAGGTGGGGGATTAGGTGGATTCGGAAGGTCCCCTCAATTATTTCCTCTCTATGAGTTGAGAAGCCAGTCGCATGCTCATTTATGTGAGCTTCGTTAATTTTTGAGATAACTACAATATAAAGAGATCAGATTCGTCGGCAAGTCACTGTACACAATAAAACAACTCTTAGGTGGCAAATTAACAAAATAGCAATGCAACAGGCTTCGGTTTAGTCCTAGAATCGACTAAACTCTAGCTCTGATACCATAAATGTAACACCCTTTTCCTGGTCTAGTTGAGAACCGAGTCAGAGAGTGCTATTGGTAAATGATGTAGTGATCGGTGCGATAAATTTTAATCAATAATCAAAGTTTGAATGAAGGCATGCATTTCGAACATTATTAGACTGTAACTTAAGTCCAATTATTCAATAAGAACAATAATTAATCATTTAAAACTAATTCTTAAACATTTACAAGTTTTAGGGGCTAAATTATAATTTCAATGTTCTAGAGATCCTTTTCCAGAATTAACATTGCAACGATGAAATTCAGCCTATAAACAACAATTGTACAAATTTTCATGTTAATCAGAGTTCAATCCCCCTTTCAAATGAGATCTATAACATTCAGTGACTAAAATGTAATATTTCAGAACTATTTCGTAATACTTATAACTAAATTACCTGTCACCATACCGATACTCGGATAGCTGTATCGGTACTCCATGCTTAATTTAAGAGATCCAGATTCAATGGATGCAAACTCATACAGATATAGATGGAGACCGTCTCGGTACGAGTTGACCACGTTTACTCGTATCGATACATCCTAAGACTGTACTGATACCTTTAATTTTTTTGGATTCGAGTGACCAAAATATGTATCGATACTCATTGTGCAGTATCGATAGACCCTTTTTACTAAGTCCAATTATGCAAACTCGTATTAATACGCCCTAAGAAGTATCGATACGCCCTGCACTATAATGACATATTTTATCTGGTGTTTAATCAATTTAACATATCAAACGTTGTCTGAGTGCAATGAAACTTTACCAGCAAATCCAAAACACTATAATCTACTAGCATGTCAAATTTCAAATACGTTCGAATCCATTTACGAGGCTTTTACCTTTTAGAGCGAAAAATGTCATTTTTAGTTACTTTTAGCAAGACCTAAAGGTCATTCTAGGGTTTTATAACCTTACACAAAGCATAGACAATACACACACATCCAAAAGGCCATAAGTGACTAGTTTATCTACTTTGCCACCAATCTAGGAGTTCATAGGGATAAAACACGTTACTTTGACTTGCAAGTTACTTGTAAAGCTCCCAACTTCTCCAATCTCGATTCAACAGCTCGATCAACCTAAAATGCATGAGATGAAATGCACTAGACATACTTTGCCTAGTGAGGTAGTTGCAACAATACAATTAACAATGAAATGCAACATAGTGGATACACGAATTCCCTACGCCTCTCTAAATCAATGAATGGTCTAGTCCCTCCGCCTTGCCAAAATGACCAATATCACAAAACATCCCTCCACCTCGCCAAATCAATATAGGCCATAGCCCTAGGACCATAGTCCACTCGTACACCGAACTCATGAATTCTATGGCATGACAATTGTATCCAATGTCTTTCAAATCCAAGGGCCGGTGACAATATCAATAATCAATGTTCAATAACAATAACAATATTCAATGTTTTTATCAATAAGCAATGTTCCGGTGCCAATGTTCAATTGCAATATTAATGATAGTGGAAATGTTCAATGGTTTCAATGGCAATGGCAACGATCGATGCTTCATTTCAACGTTACGATGACATAATCTATATCAATATCAATGTTCAATGACAATGACAATGACGATAACAATAGCAATGACCATGCTCTATGTTCGATGTTCAATGTTTCAATAATTCAATGACTATATCGATGGTGAAATCAATGACAATGATCGATGGCAATGACTATAACAATATCAATGTCCGATATTCAATACAATGACCTACCTCTACTTACCAACGACATCCACTAAGTGGTTCGATGTAGTATTCCTTAACAACAATGTTAGCAATACTACACGCAATGACAAATGGAATCGAGAAAGGCACCTAGCCTAATCTCGAGACTCCGTCTACACTCACCTCAATAATTCGATGCTCCTACGGCTCTCAGATAGCAATTCCCTTGTTCCTAGCTTTCATCAGTGATGATGGATGATCTCTATTCAATTCTTGAGCTAGGTTAAACAATAGGAATTAGTTAGAATTGATAATTGTGATATCGAAATCAATATAATGATATCATAATCAAAATCAAGGCTTAAAATAACTATTGGCTATCAAATTCCATGGATGACCAAAACCCTGCCCTAAGATTAAGCTTGATTTATCCATGAATTTAAATGAATGTTGTGGGATTATAGATTATTCGATCGATAGCAATGATTCGATATCAATGGATCAAAGAAAACTCAAGCTTTTCTAACCTCAACAAAGGAGGTGCTTGCTTGGAGGAAGGAGATGAGATTGTGGTGCTAGCTTAGTTCTTTATGGTGTAAGCTCAATCTTTTGGCTACCTTGTGTCTTTTACTTGCTTTGTAATTTCAAAGCTTTGCTTCGCTTGAAGGAATTCAATTCTAATCACCCACGTATGTGGTGATTTTAATTGAGGAGGGGCTAATCGCAAGGTTAGTCCCCCATCTCTCAATTCTTTATACTGGTAACCCCAAACTTTTAATTTCTATAATTTAGCCACTAAAAGATTTCAATACATTCAATAAGGTCCTTATATAATAAATTGACTCAATTAGAGTCCAACATCGATGTAATTGACCTTGCAGTCAAAGTCAACACAATATTTGGACCTTTGATGTAGGGTTTCCGATCGCCGAAACCCAATTTCGATTAGACCAGGTTTCGAGGTGTTACAGGTCCAATATTCAAGGTCTCATTATCTCCTCGAAAATATATCAATGTGAGTGTTCATTAAATACCACAATTAAACTATTCACTAGACTAATTTTAACTTTAAACACGTAAAATAGCTTATCGTGTTTGAATTTGGTGAAACAAGCATTAGAATTGAACTCAAGATGTCAAACCCCCTAGTAAAGTCATATGAAAATATTCAACCAGGGGTCAAAAAATCAATGGTCAATGGCTTAATTAAAGTTAACGGTTAATGACGACTAGAGGCTGGTTAACAAAAGTCAACGACGGCTAATGGCTCAGTCAAAGACAGCTCAACTAATTAGACTGGCTTGGTGGACCGACTTAGCAGGCCAACTCGTATTTAGCCCACGAATTGGTTGAAAGTTATTTGGCCCATCTAGCTTGATGGCTCAACCAAATATTGGTCGTCAGCCATGCGCAAGAAACAACGCATATGTTACGTGCGACAACATTTGGTGGTCAAAATCAAGTGACCAACTCTAGATAACTCAAGCGATCAATGACTCCAATGGTGACAAGGCGACCACCATTTGAGTCATCTTGACGAGTAGGACCCAACGACGACGGCGATGTCGCAAACAGAAAACCAAGCGATGATAAATTGGAGAAAAACTCTCTATTCTCTCTAAAATTCTCTCTTCCCTCAATAATTCCTCTATTATATTTTTCTCCTAGTTTCACGAAAGTCTGACCCATTTATTGCCTTTCAAAACAAAATGGTCAAATCATTAACTTGGCCATTCAACTTTTCAAAAGTTAACACTAAAGCTTCAAAACTTTGACCCACTTGCAAAATGGTCACTATTCCCCTTAAATTGAGATTACAAATTTTGATCTCTTTCAATTTAATCCCTAATTTCATTTATTCAAAACCCAAAAACTTAATCTGAATAACCAATCTAAAATTCAAGTAATTACGACTATCTCCTCCTAATAGAAAATTTTGTCATCAAAATTTACCTTCATCGAACAAACATGAATACAAAAGCTTCATCGTCTTCTAAAGTTGAAGTAGCTTTTGTTGCACTAGTCAAATCCCTTTACCAAACCTTAACTTAAAACTCGAATTCAAATCACAAACTTGAATTAATCAAACTTACCTTGAAACATCGTCATGATCGCACCTTATTTGGACCACCACCTCAAACACATTAGAATCCTATACTTTGAACAAGAAACAATTCAAAATCAAAGAAATCTCAAAAATCATACAAACACTTTTCTTACATGGTAACAAAACATACATTTTCAAGAATGGATACTTATCGTCAACGATCACTTTGTTGAGCTAACGAAAGTCCTTGCACCAGTTCATCGATCCGTGTTGAACTCAACAAAACCTTGATTCCAAACTAATATTATTTAATCTAAGGCAACTTAAATGATAACCTCAGAATACGTTTGAAATTCTTGAATGTTCACACTTCTCTAACACCAACACGAGAGCTTCGATGTTTACCAAAAAAATATAAACATGTATCTCAAAATTGTACTAGCAAAAAACACCTTGAAAGGATAGTTTGAGTCCTCACTTGAAATCGAACACTTTAAATTATCAAAATGCTGAGACTTAAATCACTTCACACTACAATCCAAATGCATATCATACTTGAAAGGTTCATACGAGTTACGAATCATACCGAACTTCATCAAGTTGCTACAAAACTTTATCCTGAAATATTTGTCAACTTCGATGCTAAACTTTTCCCAAATGCCAAATCCACATAATCCTTGACTTTGAAACGAACACAAGCAATGTTCTTCAATCTTAAACAAATACCAAATACAAACCCTATCAAGTAGAACATAAACTCCCAATAGTCTGAACAATTAAAATAATCAAAACAAACGAAAATGACATCAGAGTTTCAGCTCATAAGAGTACGCTTATAATATAGGGGATGTATTCACTAAATACCTTATGACATACGACCGATCAATTACCGAAAAACAACACAACCTAAAGCTTTGATACCACTAATGCAACACCCTAGACTGATACAAATGATCTGACCTAATTCGAGATGCCACATTCAAGTCACATGAGTGACTCATAATTACAAATAATTTAAAGTTTTTGAATAAAAAATACAATTTAAAACCAAGTTTAGAAACCAAACATAATTCAAACTACATAGACTCTGACATATCGACAAGGTATACTGACCTACATTCCCGCTTAAATATACAAGTAGTAACTCCGCATGTAATGTTGTTGGTATACCAAAACTATTGGCAATATCCTAAATAATGCTAAACCTACAGTCCTGCGAAGATTAATTATTTTAACGAGTTTGGGAGCTTAGTAATAAAAAAATACCAAAATGAATACATAAAGTAGACTATTATAATTGATAGAAAATAAACAAAGCATAAATACAATGTAGAATAATTTAATCAACCAAAATAAAAAGGCAAAATCAAAACCGAGTTAACCGACTTGAAGATCCTAGACATACAAAATATCAAAATGTAAAACATACCTAAATCATAGGTATGACCGCAAAATGCTTGATACGAAGGCCACACACCCTCATATCATTGGCTCGAATATATAGCGCTAAATGCTCTTGATCCATCATTGGTATAGCAAAACATAATATATATAACTTGTCGTCATTGTACGAGCATCAAATAAAATCGCATGCATACGTATATCATACGTTCACCTACCCAAACTCATAATTGAAAAACTACATTATCATAATTTTAGGACTTTAGAACTTACCTAACCTCGAGGGAAAACCACTCTATCGAGTCAAGTCATGGTTTGCATGTAACATCCCCCACCCGGCCTGGTCGAGAACCAAGTCGGAGAATGTTACTGGTGAACAAAACGATAATTGGTGCGATAAGATTTCAATAAATACTTGTCATTCAATCGATGTTATACTTTTCAAACATTACCAAGTATAGGCTTTAGCCCAATTTGTCCAATATGAACCAATAATTCATTAATTAGAACCAATTTCTAACTTTGACAAGTTTTAGGGACTAAATTGTAAATCTGATAATTTAGGGGTCCCTTAATGTAATAAACTATGTGATAATGAAATTAAATACTATAATAGTGATCTTGTAAATTTTCATATCGTTTCGATATCATTTACCCATTCAATTAGGTTGTACAATAATCAGTGACCATTTTGTAGATCCTTTAAAACCGTGTTCAATACCTTTTAACAGAATTAACTACCCCAGTATCGATACTCCTTGGGTCTGTATCGATACGGATATGCACATATTCAATTTTTACTATGAGTGATTAAGGCCCTCTATTGATACCACTAAGACTATATCGATAAGGGTTGACCTGTTTCGGTAGAACCTCAGATCGTACCGATACATTTAAATGCCCAAACCTTACTGCCAAAATATGTATCGATACACTTCAAACATGTATCGATATGATGTGGTTAGCTTATACTTTCCCAGACCAATTATGCAAGGCCATATCGGTACAGCTTGACCTGTATCGGTACGCCATGCTTTGTAATATCAATTTTTCTTCTTCTAGTTTTTAGTCCATTTGACCTGGCAATCAATCTCCAAATGCAATGAAACTTTACCAGAAATATTTCAATGCTATAATATACTTGCATGCCAAATTTTATGGTTATTTAAATCCATTTACTAGGTTTTCACCTTTTAGTGCCAAATATGCATATTTAGCCTCTTTAGACAATTTCAAAAGGTTATTTAGAGCTTTTGTGACTACCACAAGTCATGCACATTACTCACATATCAAAAGAGTCATAAATGACTAGTTCAACTACTTTTCCACCATACTAGAAGTTCATTAGGGCAAAACATATTACTTGGGCCTGTTGTGACTTGTCAACAACGTCGATTTCTTCGATCTTCAACAGTGAAATTCCTTAACCTGAAATGTATAAAATGAAATGCATTAGGCATACTTTGCCTAGTGAGGTAGTCACAAATAAATGTCAATATCAATTAAATGCATTCCAAATCATGTCCTGACAATAATAATGCAATAAATCAATAGTAGCGATGCAATGATAATGTTCAATAGTAATAAGTCCATAATTCAACAATAACCCTTGGATCAATTCGGAATAGTGGATACGCGAATTCCTACGCCTCGCCAAATCAATGCATGGTCTAGTCCTTTTGCCTCGTCACCATAGTCCACCTAAACACTAAGCTCATGAATTCTATGGCATGCCAATTGTATCCAAAGTCCTTTCGAATCCAAGGTTCGGTGACAATATCAATGATCGGTGTTCAATAGCAATGACAATACTCAATATATTCAATAACTTTATCAATGAGCAATGATTCAATATCAATGTACAATAACAATATCAATTTCATTAGCAATATTTCAATGATCTCAACGGCGATATTAATAGCCGGTGATTCATTTGCAATGTTTTGATGGCAATAACAATGTCGACATCAATAATCAATGACAATGGCAATAACAATGACAATGTCAATTCTCTATAACCAATATCCTACATTCCCATGATTCAATGATGATGACAATGATAATGGCAATATCGATACTCAACGACAATGACAATATCTATGTCTGATCTTAATTGGTGATGACGTTAACAATGACAATACTCGATACTCGATGCGACAACTTACCAATACTTACCCAATATCAGATAAGTAGTTCGATGCAATAACCCTTAATGATGAGGTTAGTAATGACAATTTCAATAACAATGAAATCGAGAAAGGCACCTAGCCTATACTGAGACTCCAACTACATTCACCTCGATAATCCAAACCTTCTACGGCTCTCAAATAAAATTCCCCTTTTTCCTAGCTTTCGGTGAAGATGATGGTTACTCTCTTTCAATTTCTTGAGCTAGTAAACAATAGGAAAATTATTAGAATCGATAATACAATATCGAAATCAATATATTGATATCAAAATTGACATCTAAGCTCAATTTAGACAATAACGATGAATTATCCATGAATAGTCAAAACCCTAATTTAAGATTTCACTTAATATCTCCATGGATTCCAATAATAGTTTGGGGGATTAAGCTTACCCGATTGATAGCAATGATTCAATATCGATAAACTGAAGAAAATTCATGCTTTTCTACCCTCAGCAATGGAGGTGCTTGCTTGAAAGAAGAAGAAGATAAGATTGAGGTGTTTGCTTGATACAAAATCGGACATGACTAGAAATGGCTATTCATGTTTTCTTTTATTTGCTTTGTAATAACAAAGCTTCCCTTCCTTTGAAGGAATTGCTTCCTGATCACCCACGTATGTGGGATTATAATTGAGGAGGGGCTAATAGCAAGGTTTGTCCCTCAACTCTCAATTCTCTATACTTTTGCCCATAAACTCTCAATTTCTATAATTTAACCCCTAAACAAGTTTTCAATACTACTAATAAGGTCTTTAGACAATAATTTGGTTCAATTAGAGTCCAATATCGATACAATTGACCTTGCGATCAATATCAGTACAATATTTGAATAATTCTGATGTAGGGTTTTCGGTTCCCGAAACCCAATTCTGACTAGGCCAGATTTTGGGGTGTTACAACTCTCGCCCTTAAGAAAAATTCATCCTCGAATTTTACCTAGATCAAAGAGATAAGGATATTGCTTTCGCATTGTTTCCTTCGGTTCCCATGTTTCTTCCTTAGCGGGGTGACTCTTTCAGAGTACTTTAACCAATGGAATAGTCTTGTTACGAAGTCTCTTGACTTCCCTTGCAAGAATCTGAACTGGCTCTTCCCCATAGGACAAATTGCGTTGGATTTCCATAGAATTAGGCTCAATAATATGCGAGGGATCAAAATGATAATTCTGAAGCATGCATACATGAAATGCATCCTGTATCTTACTAAATTTTGGGCGCAACAATAAGCGGTAAGCCACAGAGCCAACTTTTTCTATAATCTCGAATGGTCCAATGAATCAGGGACTCAATTTCCCTTTCTTGCCAAACTTCAAAACTTTCTTCCACGGTGAAACTTTAAGAAAAGCTTTCTTGTCAACTTCATACTGTGTATCCCCTTGCTTGAGATCAAAATAGGCATTCTGTCAGTCAAAGGCATCTTTTAATTGATCATGGATGATGGTGACCTGTTCCTTGGTTCCCTAAAGTAAGTCAGAGCCCAACACCTTGCCTTCGCTGAGTTTAGACCAACACAATGGAGTTCTGCATCGTCTGCCATATAGTGCTTCATATGGTGCCATCTTAATGGAATCTTGCTAACTGTTGTTATTGGAAAACTCGATAAGAGGTAGGGATTTTTCCCAAGAACTTCCAAAATCAATAGCGCATGCTCGAAGTTATCTTCCAGAACTTGAATTACCCTTTTTGACTGGCCATCAGATTAAGGGTGAAAAGTTGTACAAAGATTAACTCTGGTACCTAGAGCTCCTTGTAATGACTTCCATAACTAAGATGCAAATCGCGGATCTCGATAAAAAATAATATACTGAGGCACTCCGTAAAGCCGAATAACTTCCTTGATGTACAAGTCAGCTAATTTAGGAAGACCGCAGTCTATTTGAATTGGTAAGAAATGTGCTAACTTAGCGAAACGGTCCACAATGACCCAAATGGCATCGTGTTTAGTTGGGGTTAGGGGCACACCACTAGCAAAATCCATAGTGATCTTCTCCCACTTCTATTGCAGTAGATCGATCGGTTGCAATAAGCCAGTATGAACACGATGCTCAGCTTTAATATGCTGGCACGTATGGCACTTAGATATAATTTCAAGTATGGCTTGCTTCATGCTCGGCCACCAATAAAGCACCCGTAGGTCTTTGTACATCTTCACCGACCTCAGGTGAATAAAGAAAGAAATCGAATGAGCTTCCCTAAGGATATCGATTTGAAGAGATTCATTATTGGGTACAAAAACCGATCACAAAAACATAAGAGTCCTTTATAATTCATTATGAAGTTAGGGTTATCTTGCAACTTGGAAATGATGGCTTGGAGTTTAGGATCTTGTTTTTGCAATGCTTGAATTCTCGATATGATGGTAGACTAAACTTGAAGTTCAGCTACGAGACAACAATGCTTCCGAAGACGGAAGTAAGTATTGATAGCTTGAGAAGCTACAATACAAGAACTTTGTAATGAGTCGATGCACTAATCAACCATTAAATTTAATGATCAATAACAATACTTACGAGGCATAGGTTTGTGACTGAGTGCATCAGCTATAACATTGGCCTTACCCGGATTGTAGTCGATGACAAGATCATAATCCTTGAGGAGTTCCATCCATCTTTGTTGTCAAAGATTCAACTTCTTTTGTGATAAGAGGTACTTGACGCTTTTATGATCGATAAAAAGGTAACATTTCTCTCCGTAGAGATAATGCCTCCAAATTTTCAAAGCAATGACAACTGTAACCAACTCTAGATCATGGGTGGGGTAATTCATTTCACGTGGCTTTAGTTTTCTAGAAGCATAAGCAATGACTTTGCCTTCTTGCGTTAACACACATCCTAACTTGAGATGTGAAGCATCACTATAGACAGTGTATTCATTTCCAAACTCAGGTTGGGTTATAATCGGTGCATGAGTCAAAACTTGTTTCAATTGATCAAAGCTTCTTTGTTGTTCCTCGCTCCAAACAAATAAAGCTTCTTTCCTTAATGACTTAGTCAATGGAGCTGCTAACATAGAAAATCTTTTGACGAAGCTCCTATAATAGCCAGCAAGATCAAGGAAACTTCCTACCTCACCAATGTTCCTTGATGGATGCAAAGCAACAATAGCTTTGATTTTCTTCGGGTCCACCTGGATCCGTGAAACTGATACAATGTGCCCAAGGAAAGCAACTTCAGCAAGCCAGAACTCATACATAGAAAACTTAGCATATAATTGTTTATCCTGAAGAGTTTGAACTACAATGCGAAGGTTGTCTTGATGTTCAGTAGGGGTCTTGGAATAAATTAGGATATCATCAATGAACACCACTACAAATTTGTTGAGACATGGTCTAAAAACCTAATTCATTGGGTCCATGAAAGCTGTTGATGCATTGGCTAGCCCAAAGGGCATCACCAAGAATTCGTAGTGACCATATATCGTACAAAAGGCAGTTTTAGGCACATCAAACTCTTTGACTCTCATTTGATAATATCCAAACCTCAAAACGATCTTAAAAAACACAGTGGCATCTTTAAGCTGATCGAATAAGTTGTCAATCTTTGGCAATGGATATTTTTTTTCTCGATGGTCACCTTGTTTAAGTACCGGTAATCGATGCATAGCCTCATAGAGCCATCCTTCTTCTTCACAACGGGAACCAAAGCTCCTCAGGGTGAGGAACTCAGTTGAATGAAGCCTTTATCAAGCAAATCTTGAACCTGGGCTTTTAACTCCTTCAGCTCAACGGCTGCCATTCGATAGGGTGTAATGGAAATTAGAGCAGTTTCAGGTTGCACTTTGATACTGAATTCAACTTTACGGGTTGGTGGTAAGCCCGAAAGTTCATTAGGGAAGACATTAGGAAATTCACACATAGTATCAATATATTGTAGTTGAGGTTCATCCTTGGCTTCCAATGTCAAAGTATATAAGGAAGGATTTCTTGAACTTATCAACACGATGCTCTCCTTGCCAAGGCCATAGAGATATATTTTTCTATTACTACAATCTACCCACGCTTGATGTTTACTAAGCTAGTCCAAACCCAATATAACATCAAACTCATGAATTGGTAAAGCCAATAGGTTGGCCACAAAAGGAGTCCCTTGAATCACTAAGGGACAATTCTTACATACAAGGCTCAGAAGATAATCTTTGTTTCTTAACTAGCACAATACTTATAAAGGAATGAGTAAAACCAGGATCAATCAATGCATATAAAGAATGAGAGTACAATTCAATGATACCTGCAATGACATCAAGCTTATCTTCCTCCTCCCTACTCCTTAAATGATACATTGGAGAATGAGCCTTGGATTCTTTCTTACTTGATGCCTAGCCAGAGCCACTAGGTCTCCCTGTAGCTCCCGATTAACCTTGTCTTGACCCCTTACCTCGGAAGGAATGAGTAGGGGTTGCATTTCTTGCAAGGGTAGCAGTAAGCTTGGTTGTATTGAGGGGAAAATCTCGGATGAAGTGGCCTTGCTCACCATAATAGAAACAAGCTCCATAATGCTTGCGGCATAGACTTGCTAGATGCATGTTCTGACAGTAGTTACAAATAGGGTATTGTGAACCTCTAGTAGAGCCTCTAGTGCTCTCAACCGAGGCTGCCTTGGAAAAAGACTGAGTCATAGTTTGAGGCTTCTCAATATTCTTGGAATGAGGTGACCGCGGGTACACATGTTGCTTATGGCCTTGACATTTTCCCTTCTTGTTCCATCTAGGAGGTCAAGAATCATCTCTAACCCTCTTCTCAGATTTTCTCGACCCACTGGTTCTTTGGGCTTTCAATGATGCTTTAGTAGCTTTGACTCGGTTCACCAAGTCCTAAAAATCAGTGATGCTCAATGCAGTGAACACATGGTTAAGTTCATCACTAAGCCCATCAATAAACATGCAACACTTCTCTTCCTCCTTCTTGATTATTCAGCACAATATCGGTAATACTTGCAGAAATTACGAATATACTGGTCGACTAGTCACCCGCCTTGCTTAAGGTGGAGAAAGATATTGCGTCTCTCCGCGATGCAGTACTCACTAGCTGTAATACCCCAAATCCTAGCTTAAAAGTATACCTTAACCTGCTCAATAGTTTTTGAAATCTATTTGCAATCTTTTAGATCAATAGATGAAATTAGAACCAAATCGAATTGAAATTAAAATTAGAAGGCTTAAATGGAAGGATGGAAACGTGAACATGCAAATCTCTAGAGTTTGCATGCAAATTGAATTAAAGTTGGAGGCCTAGACACATGTTCACATTTGATGAAAACATGTGCCTTGTGAGAGATGACTCATGGCAAACTAGAAGGGAAAAATGAACATAATCATGTCATCTTCTTCATCCACTATAGCCGAATGTTTAAGAGAGAAAGAAGGAGAAAAAGCTTCTTAGATTATCTTCAATTCATGTTTCTTGTTGAACTTTGACCAAATTAGCTTAGGAGAAGGTAAAATGCTTGATTCCTCACTTCAATTACATGCTTGAATCTTGAATTAATGATATTCTTGTTGCCTAATTTGAATAGGATGATTGTTATGCATGTTAGAATGATGTTAGCTTCTAATGATCCTTGAAATTGTGAGTGTTAGTAGTCAAATTTCTAAATAGAATGTGTATGGGCTGCTGGAAATTGAGAATAGGGATCATGGTTGAAACTAGTTTCGATTAGGGACTGTTTTGCTAGATGAAAATGTGTAAATATGCTTAATTGTATATGCTGCCCTGTTTTGATCACAGTGCTAGGTGAATTGAGACTTGAATAGAGTAAATAGCTTGCTGGAAAATGAATGCATATAGTTGGATTGGTTAAAGCTAGGTAATGGACTACTCAAATGGTGAATTAGAGGAATGTTGTTGATCAAATGGATCAAATTGAACATAGTACTACAATGCCTTGTTTTAATCACATTGATAGGTGAATTGGACTGACTTAGACATGTAAGAACATGAAAATAAGTTGAATTATAATGTTAGAATCTTGTTTAGATGAATTATGAAGCTAGAAGCTTAACCTAGTGTTATCTGCCCATAATACTCTGTTCTGGGCAGTAACTTTGAAAATCACCATAAATTGTATAAATGGAATTTAAGGCTGAAATTTTTATGTACAGTGCCTTAACATGTCTAATTTCATTAGGAGAAAACAGAACTGAATTCTGGATTTTAGAATGAATTGTAGAGAAGAAACACTAGGGATAATGCAAACTGTCCAGTGTTGTAAATTTCCCTGTCTTTAAGCTAAAAACTGTATTAATTGGAAAAGTATTAAAATGAAAGGCCTATATGGTTAGAAATACAATTAAGCTAGCTTTCCAACGGTGTAAACAAATTGAAATTCTGACGTACATAATGAAAGTTATGCATGATTAAGTGGGAATAGTACATGCTGCCTAGTAGCGACAATTTAGGTATTGTGGCAGTTTTGTAAACTGTTTTGCAAACAGTTTTGGGACAGTTTAATTGTGCCCTGTTTTGCCTTAATATGGAATGTTGGCAGTTTGGTAATGTGCATTAAGGTGTGTATATGAAGATGCTATCTGTTTTGTATATATAATGTATTAACCTTGCTGCCATGTTGAATGATTTTGTGATTACATGTTTTGACCTTGTTCTATCTATGTGATTTACTAGAGCAAGGAGAGGACTTTGGAGAAAGATCTAAAGTCAAGCATTGAAGGGACAAGAAAAAGGGAATAGTCTTTCGAGATTAGCTAGCTTGGGGAGTATTGTAAGTGTAGTTTATCCTAGAGTTAGGACTAGGTCCTAACTAAAGCAAGCATGTCAAAATTCTTGAATTGTTAAATTGGACTTAATATGATCTTGACCTAATAAGGGAAGTATGAAATAAGATAATACATGAAACTTCACTACATCATTGAGTGTTGTATAAATAGAATGCTAGCATGTATATGTGGTAACATTGATGCTTTTATGTATAACATGGTACTGTGACCAATTGCTTAAACCGAATGCTTGATGTGCTAGTTTAGATGATGCAATGAACACTTGAAATGTTGAGTTATGGCTCTATTGGCCTAAGGGCATAATGCATGTATACACTTGCCATGCAATACTCAAAATGACTCTTGAAAAAGATAAATGCTTGACAAGAACTTGAATACTTGAATGATACATGACCTTGAATTTGAAAAGCTTGAAATCCTTGAATAAATGAATTAAAATCAAACAATCTTGGTTGCTAGTTGAGTAGGTAGAAGGCATGCCTTAGAGTCTATAGCTCATTGTGTTAGGGTGGACTACAGTTCAGGGCTACGGCCCCTAATTGGTGACAGACAAAGGGTACGTATGTGGTCTTTGGCGACAGTATGAGGGTTGACCAGTACTACGGTACATCTTGTGGCGACAGTTGGTTGGAGACTCAATTACCTAGACAAACTATGAACCAAGGATTGTGTTAAAAAGATAATAAATAAGCTAATAAGCATGAATAGCTTGATTACTTGTCATGTAAGCATGATTTGCTTGATTACTTGTCATGTAAGCATGATTTGCTTGATTACTTGTCATGCAAGCATGATTTTCTTGATTTCTTGTTATGTAAGAATGAATTGTTTGACTACTTGATATGTGTCCATGAATAGCTTGATTACTTGAAATGAAATAAGCATGAATTATGATTCATTGTCTCTTGCTTCTTATGGTATTTGAATACCTTGAAATCCTTAGCTAGGATCATTCTTGACTAATTGACACTTAATTTGATATAACGATTGGTTAGAACTAGTTAGTACCTCACTAAGTACATTCTTGTACTTATCACTCTTGTTTTCATCATTCCCAACCACAGGATAAAGGATTTGATCGTTGCTTGATCCTGAAGCCTGATTTATTGAGCTTGAAGCAAGACACAAGCATAGCTAGAGTATGGTTCATACTTCTTTTGTATTTCTCCTAGTTGATGGCACCTAGACATATATATATAGCTAGGACTAGACCATTCATCTTGTTTGTTTTGGGAGGTTGTATATATGCATGAACATGGCTACTTGATGTTTTGAATACTCGTATATATATATATGCTATTGTATGGGCCTTCCATGTTAAGAACATAGTTGTTAAGACTAAAGTATTTAATGAACTCAAATTATATGTAATGGAAAGGTAGTTTTCTGCGCATATATGTATATATTGAATGTTTCAAAGTAATTGATCTAGCCTATTGTGCCATTCGAATGCCTTGTGAAATTATATAGTCACTTGTGTGAATATACCATGTTGTAGGTGTTTTTTATGTGTGTGTATGGTAAATGTCGAATGGTATGGCTTGTTTGGAGATAAGATACAGGCAATTGTATGTTCAAATGATCACGTTTAGTAATTTAGGTATGTAATATTTATTACACGTATCAATCTAAGGAACAATGAAATAAAATGGAAGCATGTTTACTCACTTAGGATATTCGAATGCTAGTGTATGATGATGTTAATTGAAATGTTCAAAGTAGTAACCTATAATGTCTTGTAAATAAAATATGAATGATTGGTTGCTTGCTAGTTAAGTAACTCATCTAATAGGGATGTGTTATCCTATTCTTGCCACGTTCTTGTAATGTAATGTTCTTGGTAACACTCCCGAGCCGGCTTGCTACTAACCTAGAGTAGGGGTGTTACACTAACATACTTCTTTTGGAATTCTTGAAGGAAGAACTCCTAAGTGATAGTTTCCTCAAGGACGGTAAGAATAGTGGTCTCCCACCACTGAAGTGCTTCATCAGCTAGCAATTCAAGGGCGCACTCCAGCTTGTTCTCAACAGAACACTGTAATTGCTTGTTTAAAATTCTCAACGTGTTGTCCAACCAGTATTGGGCGATCTTAAGATTATCATCATCTTGACTAGTGAAAGTATATGCCCGAAGTGATGTCATCTTGTCAATAGGGGCTTGGGCATATTGGACAACTGGTGGGGTTGGTTGCACTACCGTCTCGACCCTAATAGACGTCATAAATTGATTGAACATGTTAGCCATGTTCCGATAACACTCAGCCTGAGCATTAGGCACCTCCGGCTCGACATTTTGTCGTAAGGGATTTGATGGATTCGGTGGGTCTCCCCCTTACATCCTCGCCATGAGTTGAGGAATCGGTAGAAGACTCATTGATGTGAGCTTGATTAGTATCAGACATATCTATAACATAAAGGGATTGGGTTAGTCGACAAGTTATAGTATACATAATATACAACTCATAGGTGGAAAAGTAACACAATAACAATGCAATACACTTGGATTTAGTCCTAGAAATGACTAAACTCTAGCTTTGATACCACAAATGTAACATCCCCCACTCGACTTGGTCAGGAACCGAGTCGGAGAATGCTACCGGAGAACAAAACAATGATTGGTGCGATAAGATTTCAATAAATACTTGTCATTCAATCGATTGTATATTTTTCAAACATTACCAAGTATAGGCTTTAGCCCAATTTGTCCAATGTTAACTAATAATTCATTAATTAGGACAAATTTCTAACTTTGACAAGTTTTAGGGACTAAATTGTAAATATAATAATTAAGGGGTCCCTTAATGTAATAAACTATGCGATAATGAAATTCAATACTATAACAATGATCTTGTAAATTTTCATGTCGTTGTGATATCATTTACCCATCCAATTAGGATGTACAATAATCAGTGACTATTCTGTAGATCCTTTAAAATTGTGTTCAATACCTTTTAACGGAATTAACTACCCTCGTATCGATACTCCTTGGGTTCGTATTGATATGGATATGTACAGATTGAATTTTGATTTTGAGTGATTAAGGCCCTGTATCGATACCACTAAGACCACATCGATACAGGTTGACCCGTTTCGGTACAACCTGAGACCGTACCGATACATTTAAATGCCCAAACCTTGCTGCCAAAATCTGTATCGATACAATTCAAACCTGTATCGATACACTGTGGTTTACTTATGCTTTCCCAAACCAATTATGCAAGGCCATATCGATACAGCTTGACCTGTATCGGTACGTCATACTCTATAATGTTAATTTTTCTCTCTCTAGTTTTTAGTCCATTTAACCTAGCAATCAATTTCCAAATGCAATGAAACTTTACCAAAAATATATCAATGCTATAATCTACTTGCATGTCATATTTTAGGGTTATTCGAACCCATTTACTAGGTTTTCACCTTTTAGTGCCAAATATGCATATTTAGCCTATTTTAGACAATTTTAAAAGGTTATTTTAGAGCTTTTGTGACTACCACAAGTCATGCACATTACACACATATCAAAAGAGTCATAAATGACTAGTTCAACTACTTTTCCACCATACTAGGAGTTCATTAAGGCAAAACATATTACTTGGGCCTGTAGTGACTTGTCAACAACGTCGATTTCTCCGATCTTCAACAATGAAATTCCTTAATCTAAAATGTATGAAATGAAATGCATTAGGCATACTTTGCCTAGTGAGGTAGTCATAACTAAATGTCAATATCAATGAAATGCATTTCAAATCATGTATTGACAATAATAATGCAATAAATCAATAGTAGCGATGCAATGATCATGTTCAATAGTAATAAGTCCATAATTCAACAATAACCCATGGATCGATTCGGAATAGTGGATACACAAATTCCTATGCCTTACCAAATCAATAAATGGTCTAGTCCCTCTGCCTCGCAAATATGACCAATATTACAACACATCCCTCCGCCTCGCCAAATCAATATAGGATGTAGCTTTAGGACCGTAGTCCACCCATACACTGAGCTCATGAATTTTATGGCATGCTATTTGTATCCAAAGTCCTTTCAAATCCTTGGCCCGGTGACAATATCAATGATCGATGTTCAATAGCAATAAAAATACTCAATATATTCAATGACTTTATCAATGAGCATTGATTTAATATGAATGTCCAATAACAATATCAATGTCATTAGCAATATTTTAATGATCTCAATGACTATATTAATAGCCTGTGATTCATTTGCAATGTTTCAATGACACTTGTTGCATGATGTGATGTACTATAAATGATACGCAAATAGTGCAAGTATACACATCGAACAAGTAATAAAGTGATGAGTGAGTACCATCTCCACAAGGATTGGAGGCCAAACTAGCTTACTCAAAGCACACAAATTTACAACTTGAAAATAAATGTAATAGCAAAAGGAAGTAAGTTTAGAAATGCTGTAGCAATTAACAGTAATGAAAACTAAGTTGAAGTAAAGATACTTCAGAGGTCCTCTCAAGTGCACGAAACTCTCTAATAGAATGACAGGCTAGGCTTGCTAAGGATCTCTATGTCTAAGCCTGAAGAATGTCTCGTACTATCTTGCCCACAACATGCTCGGCAGATCTACCAAGATGTCTCTACACTATCTCTAGCAAGAAACCTGACAGGAAGAATGATATGGAATTACCTCTCGGCGTAAACCCTAACATACAACTATCCTTTAAGTTCAACTCTTCTTAGAAGTTGAAACTCTATCCTTATCTCTAAGTTGAGTTAGGATTATTCCTCTCAACATCAAACCCCATTGTCCATGTAGATTTAAACCTAATTCTCTCGAATATTATGCTATCAAACACCTAAGCAATGGCTAACTCTCAAAAGTTCTTACAAGCTCAAGGCATAAAAGAACAATGGACAAAGCATGGAAGGAACAAGCAAGTAACGAAACATTCATTCAAACAAAAAACAATAAAACCGTAACAAGCCCAGGCCATTTAAAATCAGTTCATGACTAGGCAAATATCATCCACAAGCATACGTTTGAAACAACTTATCCAAATACTAGGAAATGAGACAGCAAAAGCAACTAAAGGACAAGAAAACTGCCAAGCTGCCTTGGACAACCATGAACCACTCTAAGCTTGCTGCTTCTCTCAAAGGACAGCAAGAACACCCCTGTGAGCTTCAACAATGGAGGACACCACAGTGGAGAAGATAAAGAAAGGAAACCATATTTTTATCTCTTTTTTAGCTCACAAAATATCTTTTTCCAGCCCTCTCTTTAACGTGGGTGTCCTTTTCCTTATATAGTGGAGGCTCCTAGGGTTTTATGCCCCTAATTCTAATAGAATATTCCCTTCACATGTGGGGGCATAGTTGGCTAGCGGAATCACGTGTGGGGGCTGCAAAATATCTTCATTCCTTTGTCTTCTAGTACACCCATAAATGCTATCCAAATTGCTATGGAATTTTCCCTACCTTGCTCCTCTTTTTCCTGCACATTACCACACCAACCAAAACCTTCCCAAGAAACACCACTTTTGCAAGTAAACAAAGAAAACAAAACAAACAAAAGAATGCTATAGCATTGAGATGAAATGGGCTTGATTTCATATAATAACTTAAGTAAAGAGGCATGAATTGTTAACCTTTTGCAAGGTTAACACACCCCCAAACTTATGCTATTGCTTATTCTCAAGCAATGAACAGAAACAAACAAAATAATGCTATAGCATTGAATCAGCTCAAGACAGGGCTATGGAAAAATTTTAGTCCTCAGAAAATAAAGGTTTCAACATACTAGATAGTTTTGAGACTTTAAGAACTTTTTCTTAGGTCGAGACCCACTGAGTGTACGTGTGTATGTGACTACATACTCCCTACGCTTAACACAGATAAAAGATCATTGGTTAGGTTCTCAAGCTTGCCCTAGCTTTTGTTAATTAGTTTAAGCACAAGATACTCCCATTTTTAGCTTCTTTTTTTCCTTTTTGTACTGTTACGAGGGGAGTTAGCTCATCACAACTACCTTCTTAGACTTGAAAATGAAGTGGAGGAAACACCCCAATTCCTAGCCTATTGAGCAGAGTCATCCCGTGACTACTTTCTGTAACACCCCAAATCATAGCTTAGAAGTATTGGAATCAATTTGCATAAGTTGATAGCTTAATTGAATCTATAATTAAGCTAAATTGATTAGTCAAGGGTCTAATTGCAAGAATGTATGAAATAAGTGATCAAATTACAAAAGAACAATTTGATTTAAGTAAGAAAGATAAGGCTTGCATGATGAATTTCATGATTCTCTTATTTGCCCTTTACTAATTATATGATTAATAACTAATTAAGGATAGATTAGTAACTTCACAAATCCACTAATATGGATAACCACATTGTCATCATCCCTTTCATTTCATTACCAGACGAATATAAAGAAGAAATAGAGAGAAAGAAACCTTGAGAGCAATCAGCCATTGAAGAGGAAAATTAAGCTTGCATGCGTAGAGATTTTCCAAGGAAATTAACCTAGAAGCAAAGTAAGTATGATTCTACTTGTGTTCAATTGAATAGGCAAATATATATGTGGAATTGGGCTGTTTTGATAATGTTAGATGGAATTAGCTATCGAAAATATGATTAGATGATTAAATGGTTGTCGAATCATGCAAATTGAAGAATGAAAACTAGGTACAATGCTGGAAATCATGTGTTTGAGATAGTGTAACAAGCTAGGTTGCTGGAAAATTGAAATGTGATGTTGAAGTGAGAATTGAATGATTAGAACTTAAAATTGAGCTATGGAATTAATGAATTGATTACGATCATGATTAGATATTGTAAAGAAGGTGTTAAACAAATTGAATTGTTAGCAAAAAATGCTGGAAATAAAAGATAAAAGTATGAACATAGTCATGAAGCCTAGAAACTGTTTTGTTGAATTGAAATTGAGTAAACATGCAAAATTAACCTTTGTAACCAACTTACCCTGTTTCGGAAGCCTTGATTAATGGATTAAAATTGACTTATCATGTTTATGATATCATATGAAATGAATTATAGGGCCAAAACATTGGTTAAAATGAATTTAGGGAATTAAAATGTGAATAGAAACAATCTGGCCTGAATTGCTCTGTTCTGGGCAGTCACTTTGAAAATTCACCAAAAATTGTATAGATCAAATTCAGGGATGAAATTTTGATGAAATGATCCTTAGTGTGTATATTTTCATTAGGTGAAAACAGAACTGAAAACTGGGTCCTATGCTGGAAACTGTAAATAGGAATTGCTGGACAGTGCAAACTATACAGGCAGTGTAATTGCCATGTCTTTGAAAAACAAACTGTATTAATTGGATAAGAACTAAATTGAAAGACTTATATGGTCTTATATAAAATTGTGTTAGCTTTCCAACGGTATATAGCAATCAAAATTCTGACGTACGGATTAAAATATACGGCCATTTAAAGGGACAATGTGCAAACTGCCAGGCAGCAGTGTCCTAGGCAGTTTGGGACTGTTTTTGCACCTAGTAACAAACTGTTTCCAAAACAGTTTTGGGACATTGTAGCCTGTCCAATTATGATTTAAAATGAAGTAATAACAATATGGAAATGTACTAGTAAGAAATGCTTAAAAAGGAAGCATAAAAACAATAGCTAAATGTTAGGTACAAATGTGGTAACCTTGCTACTATGATTGTGTGATATTATGTTCTTGTTTTGATGATATGTATATGTGCTATGCTTGCTAGACCAAGGACATCAAATCGGGGAAGAAGCGGATAGGTGTGGACATCCCAAAGCTAGGGGCAAAGGTATTTGGATTCAAGACACTTGAATTGCTAGGAGTATTGTGAGTGTAACTATCCTTAGGGTTGGGACTAGGTCCTAACCAACCTTACTATTGTTAATTAAGGGAAGAATGACATGTATGATAACTTGTTTGTTGCCATGATCTATGTGTTTACTTGGGTGTTAAGCAAATGTAATGAATTGTTTGTCATGTTTCATTGCTTATGCCTAAAGTAAGAAATGGCATGCTTGCTTGGACAATAAGGTACGTACATTACATACATATGCATACATGTATGATTGAAATGAATTGAACAATAGTACCACTTTGTATTCATGCTATTCGAATGGCATGGATAGTTTTGTATTGGAAGTTAAGACTCTAAAAGCCTAAGGGCTTGGCCTTTGAATGGCATAATGTTGTATCGGATCATGAAATGTATCAAGCTTAAATGAAATGGATAATCAACAACCTTTGGTAGCTAGTTTGATAGATAGGAGGGTATGCGTTAGAATCCTGAGCTTATATTCGCACTACGGTGCATATTGGCACTACATTGCATATTAGTACGTCGGTACATTTTGGCATGACGATGCATATTGGCACTTTGGTGCATATTGTTAAGATTTGGTTGTCTAGTAAGCTACTGACCAAGGATGTTTAAAGATGATTTAATAATTCAAATGAACATTGCTTGTATTGTAAGAAACTTGTATGAACTTCCTTGCTTTGAAAGAAATGCATAGATGAATGGCTTTGTGTATAAATGCCTACTTGATAATTTGTTTGTTTGGTTGCTTGTCCTCTAAGCATGATGTTCGATTAGCCTATGAGAATCATGATGGATGTTATTATGTTGATTGTATGATATGTAAAGATTGCCTAAGTTACCTTATGCAATTCGAATAAGCATGTGTTTTGTATTGATGGTCTTGATTCCTTGAATTACATGTAAACTTGGATATGTATGCTTTGAAATTGACTAGATTTAGTGTTACCTCACTAAGTACATAACTTGTACTTACTACTCTACTCTTCATTCTTCCCATAACAGATTAAATATACTTAAAGAGGATATCTTGGGTTTGAAGCAACACTTGATGCAAGCTTGGAAGTATGAATTCATACTATTTGTATACTCCTAATTTGGTGGCACTAGATTCTGTAATAGGTAGCCATGATCATGCATTTGAATATGTGCTTAAGACTTGTATGTGTAATATTTAATGGATCTATCTTGTAAGAAACTTTGATGACTTAAATTATATGTTTGAACCATGATGATATATATATATATATATATATATATATATGAGTAAGAAGCTGCGCAAATTATGAAACAATGCAATGTTTGATGAAACCATGTATGATTCAAATGCTAAACAAATGTTGTATGATCATGAATTTGTTCCTATGTCTATTAGCATGATTCGACAATGACAGGATTGAGGCTAAGGTATTTTTAAGCATGAATTAACAATGTATAAACCAAGTATGCCATGAGATTGTATGACTTGATTGTAAAGAATCAAATGAATTGTGATTAGGGATTACATGTGGTTCTAATAGGTGTATGAAAGTGTAATAAGATTGTAAGTTGGATGCTTGTTTTAATCATGTTAATTGGTTGAATAAGTAGTTTCTTGAGATGCAAGTAAGCTAGTTAAATTACGTTTAGTAATCTCCCAGTGTTATTCG
Organism: Hibiscus mutabilis; assembly: GCA_019671005.1. Lineage (NCBI taxonomy): Eukaryota > Viridiplantae > Streptophyta > Magnoliopsida > Malvales > Malvaceae > Hibiscus > Hibiscus mutabilis. The sequence continues at coordinate 49,695,886 of CM033711.1, forward strand.
AATATGGCAATTAGAATTGTAGTAAGAATGAAAATTGAACCATGTTTAATAGAATCATAAAGTGAAGTATGCCACACTTGTTGATTGTTGTTTGAATGATGCATGTGAATTGAATGGATTGGTAACATGATATTGGTAACTTAGATTACAAGGAATAAAACAAAATGGTACCTAAATTAGTATGTTATGTATGTTGGTTTGCTTAATGTAGATTGAATGTATGAATTGTATGTCTTGTAATGTTTGGTTTGGGGTTCCTTGCACCGCAAGTTATGTACACTGAGGTTACTTGTTCGACAAGTAACCTATCTATTGCTTTGTTTTCTCTTTGGTAGTGCTCCAGAACCGGGTTACAGCTAACCTAGTGATGGGTGTTACATTTATTGGTAATCAGAGCTTTTTGGTCGATTTTGTAAGCTCACTTGCATCATATAGGATATTGTGCCACCTAGGAGATTTGATATAATCTTGTGTTGTTGCATAAATGTGTAAATGTGATAACTAAGACTCTTATTTTTCTGATTGAACTAGAATGTCAGAAACAAGATTGGGTCGGGATAATGAAAGTCCTGTAGGCTCCTCAAATGAAGGACATAGTGTAGGGATGGAAGAAAATCCTCCTCAACAGCAAGCTCAACATCGAGCTCAGGCTGCTGGTCAACAGGAAGCTCATACTATCAATCCTGTGCAGCAAGAATGTCTTACAAGTATGAAAGAGATGTTCAATCATCTTGTAACTTCCCTAAAAAGGATCACCCTATTGCTCCTACTGTTACTATGCCAAACTGAGCCCCTATTGACAAGCTGGCTAACATTGGACATATACCTTCACTAGCACCGATGAGGCGAATTCGAAAGTAGCCGAGTATTGGTTAGAGGTCACTACTCGCATTATGACGAAACAATTTCCAAGTCTTGATGAACATAAACTCGAGTGTGCCATCGCTCTGTTGGTAGACGAAGCACTAAGTTGGTGGGAAACCACTACTTTGACTGCTCCTGCAGAGTCTATTACTTGGAAGTTCTTCATTTATGAGTTCAGGAAGAAGTATATCAGCGAACAATATCTGGCCGGGCTCCGAAAATGATTCATGTATGTTAAACAAGCTGGTATACCTATCAAGTAATATGTGAGTGACTTTTGCAAGTATTGCAAGTATAGGTCAAAATATATCAAAATCGAGGCCGATAAATGCCGAATGTTCCTCGATGGGTTAAATAATGAATTAAGCTCGATATTCACTGCCTTGGGTATTACCGACTTCCAAAATTTGGTAAACCGGGCCATTGCTACTGAGGCGAAGATTAAATCCTTAGAAAGACGCAAGAGCGGACACTCTTGGAAAGACAAACAATCCAGGAATGATGATAAGCCACACTGCCATTCAAGGAAGTCCAAACATTCCAAGGGACACTCTTCGAACTATACCCCTAATCAAAAGAGTAGTTACATTCTGAAACCTCAAACGATTGTAAAGACTTCAGCCCCTATTGTTTCTATTAATAGCACGAGGAATCAGGCTAAAGCTACCCATTACCCTCTTTGCAAGTTCTATTAGAAACGAGACTTGCTCGAGATGACGAAAGTCTCGTAGGCTCCTCGAATGTAGGAGATAATCTTTCGAGATTAAACTTGAAATCGTAAAGCAAAACCTTGTAGTTTCGAACCCGATAGGGGGAATTACATCCATTAACTTCCTGTGCGAGGAATGTTCTATAGTTATTCTAAATATACCCTTTCCTATTGATTTATATGTATTGCCAAATTGTGAGTTCGATCTAGTGTTAGAACTAGATTGGCTAAGCAAACATGAAGCCTGGATAGATTGCCTAAATAGGAGAGGAATCAGTCCTCCTAGTTGATAGAAAACTGACCTCAATCTTTACTGCCATGACTATACAAGATGAACTTGAATTAGGGATTGAAGTTCAACCTGGAACAACTCCGGTGTCCATCACACCCTATCGAACGACACCTGTTGAATTGAAAGAACTTAAGAAGCAACTCCAAGAGCTACAAGATAAAGGCTTTATTTGGCCTACCTTTGCACCCTGAGGAGCACCCATATTGTTCATTAAGAATGAATGACAAATTGATGAGGCTATGCATCGATTATTGTAAGCTAAAACGGCTTTTAAGACTCGTTATGGTCACTACGAGTTCCTTGTTATGCCCTTCGGGCTAACCAATGCTCCAGTCCTGTTCGTGAAAAAGAAAGATGGGACTAAGCGACTTTGTATTAACTATCGCCAGTTAAACAAGATCACCATCAAGAATCGGTATCCCCTACCCAGATTTGAAGATCTTTTTGATCAACTCAAGGATGCTGTCGTATTCTCTAAGATTAACCTTAGATCAAGGCACTATCAAATGAAAGTGAAAGAACAAGATGTGCCCAAGACAGCCTTTCGTACTCGATATGGCCACTTTGAATTCCTCGTAATGCAATTCGGGTTAACGAATGCTCTAGCTACTTTCATAAATCTCATGAATCGGGTATTCAAGCCTTATCTCGATAAATTTGTGGTCGTATTCATCGACGACTTCTTGGTGTACTCTCAGAATAAGGAGGAACATGCAGAACACCTCCGAATTGTCTTGCAAACACTCCGAGAACATCAATTGTAAGCCAAGATCTCCAAATGTGAGTTATAGTTACCAAAAGTTTCTTTCCTTGGCCACGTTATCTCGGCTGAAGGAATGAAAGTCGATCCAAGCAGGATTTAGTCTATTCTAAATTGGAGACCTCCGAAGAATGTAAGTGAGGTCCGAAGCTTTCTCGGTTTAGCCGAGTATTACAGAAGGTTTGTTAAGGGCTTTTCCTTCATTGCCGGAAGCCTTACTAAGTTTACCCGAAAGGATACACCTTTTGTTTGGTTAGAGAACCAACAACGGAGCTTTGATCAACTTAAGCAAGCTTTGACTCATGCCCTGGTACTCATCCAACCAGAATCGGGCAAAGAATTCACAGTTTACAGTGATGCTTCTCATCTAGGACTCGGTTGTGTCCTGATGCAAGATGAGAAAGTAATCATTTATGCTTCAAGGCAAATGAAGCCACACGAGTCTAATTATCCAAAACATGATCTAGAACTAGCAGCTATCGTGTTTGCTCTCAAGATATGGAGACATTATCTATACAGAGAAAAATGTAATCTATTTACTGATCACAAAAGTCTCAAATACATCTTAACTCAGAAGGACTTGAATCTGAGGCAAATGAGATGGCTCGTATTACTTAAAGATTACGACTTGGTTATTGACTACTATCTGGGAAAAGCAAACGTAGTTGGTGATGCCCTTAGTCACAGCCTATACTCGGGTAACTCCTAAATCTAGAATTCTGATTAAATTCATTTGAATCATGCCTACTCTTGCTTTGCAAACAATGAATTTAGAGTTTCCTTAAACTACAAGTTACTATTTGAACATTTCTTGAAATACAAGTAACCCATTCGAATAAGAATTGTGCATAAAATACTTGTAACCATTGGAATTGAATCTTTCTTAGCTTGTAAGAAAGAATTTGAACAATGCCTTGTGATACAAGAAACCATTCGAACTGTGCCTTGCATTGCAAGAAACCTATTGAAAATCATTTTAATGACCTTGTTAATTCTTTCGTAGCTAATACGGTTATCAATGCTCATTTCCGACTATCCAAGAGCCGAAAATTTTTGTATGAACTTCAAGTTGAATCCGATTTCATCTCGAGAATTAAAGAACTCCAACAAGTTGATCCAGATCTTCAGAAGATCAATTCTAAGCTTACTTCTGAGTGTAGCTCTGACTTCTCCCTCAAGTCAAATGGACTCTTCTATTTCAAAGATAGAGTTTGTGTTCCTAACAATGAGGAACTAAGACAAGAAATGTTGAAAGAAGCTCATCAAAGTTCTTTCTAGATCCACCCTGGATCAGTTAAGATGTATAAGGACCTAAAGTCACTATACTGGTGGTGAGGCTTGAAATCTGCGATCACGGACTTCGTATCCAAGTGCTTAACATGTCAAAGAGTCAAAACCGAGCATCAAGTCCCTACTAGATTGCTTCAACCTATTGAACTTCCCTAGTGGAAGTGGAATCAAATTACTATGGACTTTGTCACCAGTCTTCCTTCTACTCCAAGAAAGAATGATGTTGTATGGGTGATTGTTGATAGATTCACTAAATCTACTCACTTTATCCCTATTCGTATGAACATGAGCTTGGAAACCCTTGCCGAGTTGTACATCCGTGAGGTGATTCGGTTACACGGTGTACCTACAGCAATTATCTCCGACCGTGACCCTCGATTTGCTTCTTGATTCTAAAATTCTCTACAGAAAGCTCTAAGAGCTAAAGTACATCTTAGTACGACCTTTTATCCTAAATCGGATGGCCAATCTAAGAGAATCATTCAAGTGTTAGAAAATATGCTACGAGCTTGTGTTATTGACTTCGGGAATAATTGGGAGAAATCTATACCTCTTGTAAAGTTTCCCTACAACAATAGCTATCAATCTTCTATTCAAATGGCACCATTTGAAGCTCTATATGGTAGAAGATGTAGAACTCCCTTATGCTGGTCTGAATTGGGAGAAAATAAAGTATTGGGACCTCAATTGCTTCGAGAAACCGAAGAACAAATCAAGATCATTCATGACCAATTAAAGCCAACTTTCCATAGACAGAAAGCGTATGCTGATTTGAAAAGAAGAGATATCCAATATGCTACTGGAGACAAAGTCTTCCTAAAGGTCTCCCATTGGAAGCAAGTGCTTAGATTTAGAAGAAAAGGGAAACTCAGTCCCCGATACATCAGATCATTTGAAGTTATTGAAAGAATTGATCCAATGGCCTATCTATTACCGCTTCCTAGAGAATTCGATAGAATACACAATGACTTCCACATCTCAATGCTTAGAAGGTATCGATCTGATCCTTCACACATTCTTGAGCCCGAAAAAGTAGAATTGATTCTTGATTTATCCTACGAAGAAGAACCTATTCAGATTCTTGACCGGGAAGTAACGAAGCTTCGGAACAAATTATTCCCCTTGTTAGGATCTTATGGAGAAATCATAAGGTGGACGAAGCTACCTGGCAATCTGAAGAAGTCATGAGGAAGCAGTATCCTCACCTATTCAATTCAGGTAAATTCGAGGACGAATTTAATTTAAGGGGGGAGAATTGTAACACCCCAAATCCTAGCTTAGAAGTATTGAAAGCAAATTGCACAAGTTAATAGCTTAATTGAATCTGGAATTAAGCTAAATTGAATAGTCAAGGGTCTAATTGAAAGAATGTTTGAAATAAGTGATCAAACTACAAAGGACCAATTTGATTTAAGTAAGATGAGGTTTGCAAGATAAATTTCATGATTCTCTTATTTGCCCTTGACTAATTATATGATTAATAACTAATTAAAGATAGATTAGTAACTTCACAAATCCACTAATGTGGATAACCACATTGTCATCATCCCTTTCATTTCATTAGCAGACGAATAGAGAGAAAAAATTGAGAGAAAGAAACCTTTAGAGAAATCAGCCATTGAAGAGGAAAATTAAGCTTGCATGCGTAGAGATTTTCCAAGGAAATTAAGCTAGAAGCAAAGTAAGTATGATTCTACTTGTGTTCAATTGAATAGGCAAATATATATGTGGAATTGGACTGTTTTGATAATGTTAGATGAAATTGGCTATCGAAAATGTGATTAGATGATTAAATGGTTGTAGAATCATGCAAATTGAAGAATGAAAACTAGGTACAATGCTGGAAATCATGTGTTTGAGATAGTGTAACAAGCTAGGTTGATGGAAAATTGAAATGTGATGTTGAAGTGAGAATTGAATGATTAGAACTTAAAATTGAGCTATGGAATTAATGAATTGATTATGATCATGATTAGATATTTTAAAGAAGGCGTTAAACAAATTGAATTGTTAGCAAACAATGCTGGAAATGAAAGATAAAAGTATGAACATAGTCATGAAGCCTAGAAACTGTTTTGTTGAATTGAAATTGAGTAAACATGCAAAATTAAGCTTTGTAACCAACTTACCCTATTTTGGCAGCCTTGATTAATGGATTAACATTGACTTAACATGTTTATGATATCATATGAAATGAATTATAGGGCCAAAACATTTGTTAAAATGAATTTAGGGAATTATAATGTGAATAGATACAATCTACCCATAATTGCTCTGTTATGGGCAGTCACTTTGAAAATTCACCAAAAATTATATAGATCAAATTCAGGGCTGAAATTTTGATGAAATGGTCCTTAGTATGTATATTTTAATTAGTTGAAAATAGAACTGAAAACTGGGCCCTATGCTGGAAACTATAAATAGGAATTGTTGGACAGTGCAAACTGTCTAGGCAGTGTAATTGCCCTGTCTTTGAACAATAAATTGTATTAATTGGATACGAAATAAAATTCAAGTATTACATGGTATTGTATAAATTTTTTTTAGATTTCCAACGGTATATATCAATAGAAATTCTGACGTACTGATTAAAAGATATGGCCATTTAAAGGGACAGTCTGCAAACTGCCAAGCAGCAGTGTCCTGGGCAGTTTGGGACTGTTTTTGCACCTAGTAACAAATTGTTTCCAAAATAGTTTTGGGACATTTTAACCTGTCCAATTATGCTTTAAAATGAAGTAATAACAATATGGAAATGAACTAGTACGAAATGCTTAAAAAGGAAGCATAAAAATAGTAGCTAAATGTTAGGTACAAATGTGGTAACTTTGCTACTATGATTGTGTGATATTATGTGCTTGTTTTGATGATATGTATATTTACTATGCTTTCTAGACCAAGGACAAAAAATTGGGGAAGAAGATGATATGAGTGGACATCCCAAAGCTAGAGGCAAAGGGATTTGGATTCAAGGCACTTGAATTGCTAGGAGTATTGTGAGTGTAACTATCCTTAGGGTTGGGACTAGGTCCTAACCAACATTACTATTGTTAATTCATTGAAATTGCCATGTAACATGACCTAATGCATATTTAGATAATTAAGGGAAGAATGACATGTATGATAACTTGTTTGTTTCCATGATCTATGTGTTTACTTGGGTGTTAAGCAAATGTAATGAATTGTTTGTCATGTTGCATTGCTTATGCCTAAGGTAAGAAATGGCATGCTTGCTTGGAGAATAAGGTATGCACATTGCATACACATACACGTGTATGTGATTGTTATACAAGGCTGATTGAAATGAATTGAACAATAGTACCACTTTGTATTCATGCTATTCGAATGGCATGGATAGTTTTCTATTGGTAGTTAAGACTCCATAAGCCTAAGGGCTTGGCCTTTGGCATAATGTTGTATTGGATCATGAAATATATAAAGGTTAAATGAAATGGATAATCAACAACCTTTGGTAGCTAGTTTGATACATAGGAGGGCATGCCTTAGAATCTTGAGCTCACATCGGCACAACGGTGCATATTGGCACTACAGTGCATATTGGTACGACGGTATTGGCACGACAGTGCATGTTGGTACGAGGGTGCATATTGGCACTTCGGTGCATATTGTTAAGATTTTATTATCTAGTAAGCTACTTACCAAGGAATGTGAAAGATGACTTAATAATTCAAATGACCATTGCTTGTATTGTAAGAAACTTTTATGAACTTCCTTGCTTTGAAAGAAATGTATAGATGAATGGCTTTGTGTATGAATGCCTACTTGATAATTTGTGTGTTTGGTTGCTTGTCTTAGAAACATGATGTTCGAATAGCCTATGAGAATCATGATGGATGTTGTTATGTTGATTGTATGATATGTAAAGATTGCCTAAGTTACCTTACGTAATTCGAATAAGCATGTGTTTTGTATTGATGGTCTTGATTCCTTGAATTACATGTAAACTTGGATATGTATGCTTTGAAATTGACTAGATTTAGTATTACCTTACTAAGTACATAACTTCTACTTACCACTCTACTCTCCATTCTTCCCATAATAGATTAAAGATACTTCAAAAGGATATCTTGGGTTTGAAGCAACACTTGAGGCAAGCTTGAAAATATGAATTCATACTCTTTTTATACTTCTTGTTTGGTGGCACTAGATTTTGTAATAGGTAGCCTTGATCATGCATTTAAATATGTGTTTAAGACTTGTATGTGTAATGTTTGATGGGCCTATCTTGTAAGTAACTTTGATGACTTAAATTATATGTTTGAACCATGATGATATGTATATATACGAGTAAGAAGCTACGTATTGATGAAACCATGTATGATTCGAATGCTAAACAAATGTTCTATGATCATGCATCTATTCCTATGTCTATTAACATGGTTCGGCAATGACAAGATTGAGGCTAAGGTATGTTTAAGCATGCATTAATAATGTATAAACCAAGTATGCCATGAGATTGTATAACTTGATTGTAAAGAATCAAATGAATTGTGATTAGGGATTACATGTGGTTCGAATATGTGTATGAAAGTGTAATAAGATTGTAAGTTGGATGCTTGTATTAATCATGTTAATTGGTTGAAGAAGTAGTTTTTTAAGATGCAAGTAAGCTAGTTAAAGTATGTTTAGTAATCCCCTAGTGTTATTTGAATATGGCAATTAGAATTGTAGTAAGAATGAAAATTGAACTATGTTTAATAAAATCATAAAGTGAAGTATGCCACACTTGTTGATTGTTGTTTGAATGATGCATGTGAATTGAATGGATTGGTAACATGATATTGGTAACTTAGATTCTAAGTAAGGAATAAAACAAAATGATACTTAAATTAGTATGTTATGTATGTTGGTTTGCTTAATTTGGATTGAATGTATGAATTGTATGTCTTGTAATGTTTGGTTTTGGGTTACTTGCGTAGCAAGTTAAGTACACTGTAGTTACTTGTTCAACAAATAACCAATCTATTGCTTTGTTTTCGCTTCGATAACGCTCTGAAACCGGGTTATGGCTAACCCGGGGATGGGGTGTTACACTTTCATTCACTCATATGTTGTTGTTTCCATTTATTTAAACTCATTATCCAAGCAAACAACAAAAAGATAAGTGTCCCTCTACAATGATGCCAAAGCATTTATCCACAATTTAACACATTTGATAACCGCAGGGGAGTCAAACAAAGCCTTTAATGCTTTCATTTATCATTCAAGTTCATCTTGCATATTTAAACTAAAGCATACGAGAATTCTTTGCCAAAAATCATCTAACCAATTTAAACATGAGAGCATGCCATCATGTAACACTCACATCTTGAAGTATCAAAACCTAAGAGTAGTTCTACCAATATGAGTAGTCACGTGTATTCAATCAATTTACAGCAATAGAATTCAAATAATCATCATCAGACATCATCAACTTATTCATAAAATTGTCTTTAAACTATCAAAATGCCATAGCAAAATTCTGTTCATAACTACAAATGCAAATGACAAACTATAAACACTACCTCCCCCAAACTTGAAGAAGGCATTGTCTTCAATGCATGAAAATTAACTAAAACTAAACTAAATGCAAATGCAAGTTACCTCTTTAAAAGCCATTTTGGTGTCTTGGGTTTGACTCCTTGGTGCTTGATTTTCTTCTTCTTTTTAGGGTTGTGATGGGCTTATTGGGCACATCTTGCTGGCTTGGTTGGTCAATTTGTTCCTCATGGGCTGACTGGATCTCATCATCATCATCCTCATTTGGAGTATCTTTTGTGTTTTAGACAACTCCTCATCTTTTTTGTAGCATCAACAGTCGGGGCAAGTGTAGGTGCATGAGAGTTGTCAGCCATCTCCTTTTCCTCACAGTTAATATTGATAGGGTTATCGAGGAGAGGTTCTGGTGGTGGTGGGGTATGCATTAGAGCTTTTCCTTTCTTTGTCCTCGCTGTCTGAGGGCTTCGTCCAATGGTGGCATTGGTTGTGGTTACTGGAGTAGGTGGTGGAGTGGGAGATGGGTCTCGTCGCGAAACTGGTGGTGGGCACTATGGTGCAGTTGGTGTAGCTTGCAAGGCTGGCTTGTCCTTCTTGGGCATCAGTAAGTCATCAAGGAAGGGTGGGAAGTCAATCTCCATGTGTGGGAGCATCTCTTTGAAGTATGAGGCGACAAGGACTACAATTCTTACTGCAACAATTGTTTTGGCCCCACCTTCCAACATTTTTGCTGGAGCATCCTCATCAAATCCCCTAAGTCTAGAGATTTGGTCCAGGGTTAATGCACTCTTTCCCTTCTCGATCTCATCCTCTTGAGGGTCTTCAAAGACTTTCTTTTTGCGCCAGAGTGTCGTAATGAGATTAGGGAAGATGAGAGGGCTTGACTTTCTCTTTAAGCAGGAGTAGACTTCCTCAACAATCAGTTTACCCATATCAATTTGTCAGCCATTGAGGATGAAGTGTAGTAACAGTAACCTGGTGATATGCACTGTGGCAGTATGGGAGGTGGGCATCAGGTGAGTCTTTAAGAAATGGTTCCACACCTTACTGTCAGGCTTGAGGCGGCCTCGTTCAACAGCTTTGCTAGTTGGGTCCAACTCTGTCTCAGTAAAGCATAGGTCTTCCAAGACCTCCTTGTATGTCTGGGCATCTGCAGATGCAACAAAAGAAGTATGGTGGTCCATGACATTCTTTAACCCATAGAACTTGTTGACTGCACCAGCGGTAAATTTAATTTGTCCCCCTCACACATAAACATCCAATTGGGTGGGGCTCATCCAATGGGTATAGAACTCCCTAACCAAGGACACAGAGATGTCGCTAGTTTGTCAGAAAAAAAGTCCCCCCATCGTGCTTACCGATTACATCCAGGATTTCTTTGTTAAATCCTCCTTCTCCCTCTAAGGGAACTTTAAAACCTTGCTCCGGGTAGACTTTGAGATCTTTTATCTATTGGAATCGCTCCTTAGCGCCGCTGTCAAAGAAATTCTTGATATCTATGGTGGATTGGGCTTGGGTGCTACCAGAGTCACCCGTGACATTCTTCATACGTGCCATGTTTTGCAAGGAGAGGGCAAATATTTTTTACCTATTAGTGTTTGGAGAGGAATTTCAATAGCTTTTGGGAAAGAAGATGATGATTTTTTTTTGAGTATGAAGAAATTGAACAAGAAGAGGACAAAGTGCGGGAAGTTGAAAGGAGAGTAACTGACACATGTTATAGGAGAGAATGATGGTGACAATTTTGAGTTATGGGGAAGAGAAAAGGTATGCCAAGGTTTTAATGAAAAGTGAAAAGTAAGAGAGAGAATGCCGATGATAATGATGAGGTAGGGTTTTTAAATTGGAAAAAAAATGATATCCCTCCCTTTTTGCTTTTTTCTTTAATACCCCCCAAAACACAGGAAAAGATAGGTTTAATAACTTCTATTATGTGGAAAAAGGACAAGCCCTCCCCATATTAAAGCTATGCTAAACCTGCATGAAACTACAGTCTGCCACTTGCAACTCTAGGGTTAAATCTGACAACACGAATTAAAGAAACAACAAAGCTTGAAATAAAATAACTAAGGGATAAAGAGATATAAGCAAAAATAACCTTTTTATAAACATAAAAACTAAAAATGCTGTATCAAAATACGAGATAAGGATGGTGCAAAATCTTATGGATCTTGGAAAAACATGGTTGATTTGTCTCGTAAAATGGGAGCTCCATTGTATACCTTCAGCCTCTGTCCCTTCACCTTGAAAACAACTTATTCATCAAGTTTCTTGATCACATACCATGGGGGTAGATCTTGTGCACAATAAAATGACCTGACCATCGCGACTTTAGCTTGCCTGGGAAAAGCTTAAGTCGAGAATTGTAGAGAAGTACTTTTGGCCCTTAGAAAAATGTTGTGGAAAAATATGTTTATTATGCCACTTCTTAGTCTTCTCTTTGTATATTCATGCACTCTTATAAGCTTGGACTCTAAATTCCTCCATTTCATTAAGCTCCAAAAGTCTCTTTTCACCATCTATTTAGGCATCCATATTGAGAGTTTAGATTACCCAATATGCCTTGTGTTCAAATTCTATGGGAGGTGACAAGCCTTGCCATAGAGCAACTTGAATGGAGACATCCCTAAGGGTGTCTTGAAGGTTGTGCGATAAGACCAAAGTTCTTCATTGAGTCTTGGAGACCAATCCTTCCTCTTGGGGTTAACCACCTTTTCCAATATTTGCATGATTTCTCGATTTGAGATTTTAGCTTGGCCATTGGTCTGAGGGTGGTATGTTGTAGCAATTTTATGTCGCACTCTATATCGCTGCAATGCTTTAGCAATAAGCCTATTGTCAAAGTGGGTTCCTTCATCACCAATGATGGCTCTTGGGGTTCCAAATCTTGTAAAGATGTTCTTGTGAAGGAACTTCAAAATCGTCTTGGAGTCATTCTTCGGCGTAGCTATCACTTCAACCCATTTTGACTCATAGTCAACAGCTAATAGGATGTAGAGGTCTCCAGAAGATGATGGGAAGGGTCCCATGAAATCTATTCCCCATACATCAAAGAGTTCCACCTCCAAAATGCATTGCAATGGCATTTCATGTCTTCGAGATATATTCCCCATCATTTGGCATCTATCACATGCCTTACCGAATTAAAGTGTGCGTATTTGAAAAGTGTGGGCCAATAGAATCCACATTGTAGGACATTTACAACGGTCTTAGTTCCTCCAAAATGATCTACAAATAAAGACGAATGACAATGAAATAAAATCTCCTTTTGCTCCTCTTTTGGGACACATCTTTGGATTATTTTTTTTGGCACATTGCTTGAACAAATAGGGCTCGTCCCAAAAGTAAAATATCATATCATGTTTGAACTTCTTTTTGCCCTGGCTATTCAAATCAGGAGGAAAAATACCACCAACGAGAAAGTTAACAATATCAGCATACCATGGAATTGTTGTAGCATATAATATTTTCTCATTAGGAAATTTCTCCTTAATGTCTCAATTCTTATTGTTTTCTATTATGGAGAGATGGTCAGTAACTTGATTTTCACAACCCTTTCTATCCTTAACTTCCAAATCAAACTCTTGCAAAAGAAGTATCCACCTAATAAGTCTAGGTTTAGCATCTTTTTAGTCACTAAGTACTTCATAGCAGAATGATCAGTGTGTACAATGACCTTAGTGCCTATCAAGTATGCTCTAAACTTATCAAAGGCAAACACAATAGCTAGCTGTTAGTTTTTAGTGGTTGTGTAATTTATTTGTGCATCATTGAAGGTGCAGCTAGCATAATAAATAACATGGAAAAGTTTACCTCGACGTTGTCCAAATGATGCCCTATTGCGTAGTCGCTTGCGTCACACATCAACTCAAATGATGAGGTCCAATCTAGGGGAACAACTATGGGTGCTGAGACGAACTTCTCCTTAAGTTCCTTAAATGCGCTATAGCATTCTGCATCAAAGATGAAGGGCTGGTTTTGCTGAAGCAAATTACACAATGGCTTGGAGATTTTAGAGAAGTCCTTAATGAACCTCTTATAAAAGCTAGCATGTCCCAAGAAACTCTGAATCCCTTTCACAATGGTAGGTGGTGGTAGCTTCTCAATTACTTCAACCTTCGCCTTGTCCACTTCTATCCCTTGTTGAGAGATCTGTGACCTAGAATAGTTCCTTAAGTCACCATAAAACGACATTTCTCCCAATTGAGCACTAAGTTTGCTTCTTTGCATCTTCTAAGTACCCTGGCCATGTTGCTTAAACACGAGTCAAAAGTATCTTCAGAGACTGAATAATCATCCATGAATATTTCCAAAAATTCTTCAACCATATTAGAAAAGATGGCCAACATGCACCTTTGAAAAGTAGTTGGAGCATTGCATAGCCCAAAGGGCATCCGTCGAAATACGTAAGTACTATAAGGGCAAGTGAAGTTTGTCTTTTCTTGGTCCTTTGGTGCTATAGCAATATGGTTGTACCCTAAGTATCCATCAAGGAAATAGTAGAAAGAATTGCCTGCCAATTGATCTAGCATTTGATAAATGGGTGGAAGGGGAAAGTGGTCCTTCTTGGTTGCCTTGTTGAGCTTCCGAAAGTCCATGCAAATTCTCCACCCTGTAACAGTCCTTGTTGGTAAGAAGTCATTGTCTTCATTGCTCACCACGGTCATGCCTCCCTTCTTTGGTACACATTGTATCGAGCTGGCCCATGAACTGTTAGATATTGGGTAGATAACTCCCGTATCGAGCCATTTGATTATCTCCTCCATTACCACCTTCTTCATGACTGGATTGAGCCTTCTTTGGGGTTCAACAGAATTGCTATGACAATCATCAAAAAAAATTTTGTGTCTACAAATAGTAGTGCTTATACCCTTCAAATCAGCCATAGTCCACCCTAGAGCTTTCTTATGTTAAAATAGCATATTTATTAAACTACATTCTTGCTTAGGGGTTAGACTAGAAGAGATTATCACAGACAAAGTCTCACTACTACCCAAATAAGCATATTTAAGATGTAAAGGTAATGGCTTCATTCTAGCATGGGTGTATGCTCAAGTGAGGGTTTAAGAGGGAAAAATTTGGCAAAGTCTAAAGGTTTGAAGTACGTACCTGGTCTAGCGACTATCAAGCTAGATTGTTGCACCTCCGATGGGAATTCCTCAAGTTTTCATTGTCCTCCTCATTGAGTTTCAGAAGTCCTTAATTTCCACAAAATTGCTTAAACATAATTCTGCAGCTTATGCTTCTGTCATAGCATCTATGTGTTGACACTCCTCATATTCATCCACATATCTGAGGGTGTTTAAGACATTTATGGTCACCTTTTGATCAGCCACGCTCATGGTGAACTCACCCTTTTCACAGTCAATTAAGATTTGACTTGTCCCTAGGAATGGTCATCCCAATATAATGGGTGCTTTGTCATCTACTTCACAATCAAGGATAAGGAAGTCAGCTGGAATGCCAAATTTGCCCACCTTAACCACAACGTCTTCTATCTTTCATTCTGGCCAGACATGAGATCTATCTGCTAGTTGCAAAATCACAGTGGTGGGTATTGCATCTCCCATTCTAAGCTTCTTAAAGACTGATTTGGGCATTAGGTTGACACTAGACCCAAGGTCACATAGAGTTTTCCCCACATATTTGTCTCTTATGGAACATGGAATTATAAAGCTGCCTAGATCACTCTTTTTCGGTGGCAAATTGTTTAGCACTGAATAACATTCTTTTGTTGTTGCAACAGTCTCATATTTCTCAACCTTCCTTTTGTTGGTGACAGTATCCTTGTGAAACTTAGCATATGTAGGCATTTGGTCAATTGCTTCCAGAAATGGGACATTGATATGCAGTTGGTCAAGAATATCTACAAAGTTTTTGAATTAAAGTTCATCTTTTTGCTTCTTGAGACGTTGAGGGAAGGGTGGTGAGGGTATGACTTTTTTCTCTACTGGTGGGGATCTTTCTTTTGCTATAGTAGTGTTCCATTCTCCATCAGTAGGTTAGTTTGTCGAGCCATCACTCTCTTTCCCTCTTAAGTTGATTCTTCTTGCAAAGCTAATTCCTTAGCCATAAAATTAAGGTTGGGGTATTTCACTTTCTTTCCCTCAAATGTATCTTTTTTTTAAGTTTGGTTCCACTCCTCAGAATGAGTGCACTACATTACTCCTCGCCATGATTTTTAGTGACTTCAGTATCACTAGGCAGTCTACCTTGAGGTCGAGCATGTAGAGCTTGTGCAATCTGTCCCATTTGGGTCTCCAAAGCCTTCAAGGAAGAGCTATGGCTTTGAAGCAATGCATCTTGACTATTTATAGACGCAACATGGTCTTGGAATAAAACCTTCGTGGTTGTCATAAAATCTTGGAGAGTAGCTTCCAAGGAACTGTTGTTCGATGAAGAGGTTGAACCCTTGTTGTCATTTTGCCATGGCATATTCTACTGAAAACCTTGGGATTCAGTCTGATTGTGGTGCCTACTCGAGCTGTCAGTATGTTTCCTTGATTCCCCCAGCCAAGATTAGGATGCTGACCCCACCCTGGATTATAAGTGTTTGAGTAGGGGTTGTGGTTGCTTCTATTAAAGTTTCCCACATAGTTGGTAGACTCGTGATTTTCAGGACACTCGCTCACATGATGGGTTCTATTGCACCGAACAAAAACAATGACCACTTTTGCTTCCTTTACCTCACTTGGACGTTGGAGATTCTTTAGCATGGTAGTGATGGTCGGCAGTTGGGCTGAAACTGATTCGTTGTTGTCGAGCTCACACGTACCATGAGTTCTCCTTCCCGTACTAAGTCTCGAAGTAGGGAATTGGTAGTCATTGTTTGCGATCCTATCAAGGATATCAAATGCTTATTGGGGTGACTTGACTAGTAAAGTGCCGTTTGATGAAGCATCCAACATCGTCCTTGTAGGAGCATTGACACCATTGTAGAACATGACGACTTGCTCCCAGTCTTGAAATCCATGATTTGTACACTTGCGGAGCAGTCCCTTATATCTATCCCAACACTTGTACATTGACTTGTCATCAACTTGATGAAAGGAGGCTATGTCATTCCTCAACTAAGTGTTCATATTAGGTGGATTATAACATAGCAAAAACTTTTGCACTGATCTGACCATGATTCCATAGAACCGACTAGTACTCCACTCAACCAAGCTCGTGCTCGATCAGGCAAAGAATAAGGAAATAGCTTGAGCTTCAATACATCTTCATGCACACCCTGTTGTCGAAAAGAATCACATACTTCCAAAAATGCTCGAATATGTTGTCCTGCATCTTTGTGAGGTGATCCACCAAAGTGCCCAATGGAATTCAGCTTATTGAACAATACGGGCTTGAGTTCAAAATGAGCTGCTTGAATCTCATGAGCCACAATTCTAGGATTGAGATCATCCAAATGGTCTCTAATAGCTCAAGGTTGAACAATTGCTCCAAGATTTGCTGCAACATTAGGGTTATCCAGATTTTCATCTACTTGATTCCCTTTATTGCCACCTATATACATGATTCTTAAGGCTGCTTGTATGCGTCTTATTTGGCGAAATAAATGCTCGATTTTAGGTACTATAGGTGTTAAGGGTTTTTCAGGTCTTCCTTGGGTCATGCACAACAGAACACCTAAAAAGAATAAACAAAAATAGCAAATAAAATTGAACAAAAAGAAAAGTAAATTGGTGCAAAGACTAAACTCTAAATAACTAATTGCCAATCCAGGCAACGGTGCCAAAAACTTGTTGCATGTTGTGATGTACTATATATGATACGTAAATAGTGCAAGTATACACATCGAACAAGTAATAATATGATGAGTGAGTATCGTCTCCGCAAGGATTGGAGACCAAACTAGCTTACTCAAAGCACACAAATTTACAACTTGAAAATAAATGTAATAGCAAAAGGAAGTAGGTTCAAAAATGTTGTAGCACTTAACTGTAATGAAAACTAAGTTGAAATAAAGATACTTCAAAGGTCTTCTCAAGTGCAGGAAACTCTCTAATGGAATGACAGGCTCGGCTTGCTAAGGATCTCTATGTCTAAGCCTGAAGAATGTCTCGTACTATCTTGCCCACAACATACTCGGCAGAGCTACCAAGATGTCTCGACACTATCTCTAGCAAGAAACCTGATAGGAAGAATGCTATGGCAATACCTCTCAGTGTAAACCCTAACATACAACTATCCTTTAAGTTCTACTCTTCTTAGCCGTTGAAACTCTATCCTTATCTCTAAGAGGAGTTAGGATTTTTCCTCTCAACATCAAACCCCATTGTCCATATAGATCTAAGCCTAATTCTCTCAAATACTCAGCTATCAAACACCTAAGCAATGGCTAACTCTCGAAAGCTCTTAGAAGCTCAAGGCAAAAAAGAACAATGGACAAAGCATGGAAGGAACAAGCAAGTAACAAAACATTCATTCAAACTAAAAATAATAAAACCATAACAAGCCCAAGCCACTTAAAATCAGTTCATGGTTGGGCAAATAGCATCCACAATCATACGTTTGAAATAACCCATCCAAATACTAGGAAATGAGATAGCAAAAGCAAC
Organism: Hibiscus mutabilis; assembly: GCA_019671005.1. Classification (NCBI taxonomy): domain Eukaryota; kingdom Viridiplantae; phylum Streptophyta; class Magnoliopsida; order Malvales; family Malvaceae; genus Hibiscus; species Hibiscus mutabilis. Next base: position 49,713,858 of record CM033711.1, read on the forward strand.
TAAAGGACGAGAAAACTCCCAAGCCCCCTTGGACAGTCGTGAATCACTCTAAGCTTGCTGCTTCTCTCAAAGGCCAACAAGAACATCCCTTGGAGATTTAGCAATGGAGGACACCACAATGGAGAAGATGAAGAAAGGCAACTGCCTTTTTCTATCTTTCTTAGCTCACAAAGCAACTTTTTCCAGCCCTCTCATTAATGTGGGTGTCCTTTTCTTTATATAGTGGAGGCTCCTAGGGTTTTCTACCCTTAATTCCAAGTGAATATTCCCTTCACATGTGGGGCCACATCTGGCTAGTGGAATCACATGTGGGGGCTGCAAAATATCTTCATTCCTTTGTCTTCTAGTGTGCCTAGAAATGCTATCGAAAATGCTATGACATTCTCCCTGCCTTGCTCCTATTTTTACTGCACATCACCACACCAACCAAAACCTTCCCAAGCAGCACCAATTTTGCAAATAACAAAGAAAACAAAACCAACAACACCAAATGCAACTATATGAACTAAATGCATCTATATGCCATGAAATGAGATGAAATGGGCTTGATTTCATATAATAACTTAAGTAAAGAGTCACAAAATGTTAACCTTTTGCAAGGTTAACAACATTAAAAATATCGACATCAATAATCAATGACAATGGCAATGTCAATGTTCTATAACCAATACCCTATATTCCCTTGATTCAATGATGATGAAAATGATAATGGCAATATCGAAACTCAATGACAATGACAATACCTATGTCCGATGTTCATTAGCGATAGCCTTAACAATGACAATACTAAATACCTGATGCGACAACTTACCAATACTTACCCCAATATCCGTTAATTGGTTCGATGCAATAACTGTTAACGATGAGGTTATCAATGACAATTTCAATAACAACAAAATTGAGAAAGGCACCTAGCCTAATCCCGAGACTCTAACTATACTCATCTCGATACTTTGAAGCTTTTACGGCTCTCGGATAACAATTCCCTTGTTCCTAACTTTCATTGAAGATAATGGTTGCACTCTTTCAATTTCATGAGCTAGGTAAACAATAGGAAAATTATTAGGATCGATAATACGATATCAAAATCAATATAACAATATCAAAATCAACATATAAGCTCAATTTAGACAATAATGATGAATTATCCATGAATAGTCAAAACCCTAATTTAAGATTTCACTTAATATCTCTATAGATTTCAATAATAATTTGGGGGATTAAGCTTACCCGATCGGTAGTAATGATTGATATCGATAAATTGAAGAAAATTTAAGCTTTTGTACCCTTAACAATTGAGGTGCTTTTTTGAAGGAAGATGAAGATGAGATTGTGGTGTGTGCTTGATACAAAATCGGGTAAGACTAGAAATGGCTATTCATCTTTTCTTTTATTTGCTTTGTAATAACAAAGCTTCCCTTTCTTTGAAGGGATTGCTTCTTTATCACTCACATATGTGGGAATATAATTGAGGAGGGGCTAATCGCAAGGGTAGTCCCTCAACTCTCAATTCTCTATACTTTTGCCCTCAAACTTTCAATTTCTATAATTAGGCACAAAACAAGTTTTCAATAATTCCAATGAGGTCCTTAGACAATAATTCAATTCAATTAGAGTCCAATATTGATAAGATTGACCTTGGGGTCAATGTCAGTACAATATTTGAACAATTCTGATGTAGGGTTTCCAGTCACCAGAACCAAATTCTAACTAGGCCAGATTTTGGGGTGTTACCAAACCTCTTGGGAAAACCACTCTATTAAGTCAAATCATGGTTGCCAAGCCTTACAAAAGATCCTAAGATTATTATAACAACAAATAACTAAATTTTTAGATTTACTAAATCTCGTGGTACGCTCAGAACAACAGAACTTGAAAGCATACTTCTAAAACTGCTAATGGTAAATTTACAACTTAAAGCATCCTAATTATCAAATATTTGAAAGACTTTAGAATTTGGCTTTCAAAGGTAAATCATAGTTATAGTCCTTACATGGGTATTTTCATAATTTGATAAATCGAGGGTCATTTAATCACTTAGAACTGAAGGTTATTTTGGTAATTGGCACCTAAAAGGCAATTTTGGTCATTTACAATAAAAGGCAATTTTGTATTTTCACTCAAATACGAAAGTAATGGTTTCACAAGGAAAAAAACATATTCAAAGGTTAAAAGTGAATTATTCTATTTATTTCTAAACATAGAGTATGAAAACTTTTCCTAGAGTTTCAGAACATAGATCGGAGTATCGAAACCCAAACTGAAACTTGAATCCTCAAATTCTGAGTACAGACGAAGGTTTTGATAACTAGGAACCTTCCCCTAAACATTTTGAATTATTTCAAAAGGCCTAAAACTGAACACTAACATCTAATCAGACATTCGATAATCATTTATCCAACAAATGGATTTAATCATCCATACACAGATATCATGTAAAATTCATAATCCAATCATGTATGTAAAACCTATTTTATACAAATTCAAAAAGGTATTTATGTATTACCATGACTCCAAGATACAACGGCCGACCTTTGAAGTATCCTCAATTGCTCTCTATTCAATATTCAAAGCCTTAATATTTGCTTATAAACATAGAAATACAAATATTCATTAAATACCGCAATTAAACTATTTACTAGACTAATTCTTAACTTCAAACATGTAAAAACAACTTATCATATTCAAATTTGGTGAAACAGAATTTGGAATCAAACTCAAGACGTAAAAAAACATTGGGTAAAGTCTACTAAAAAAAGCAACCATGGTAAAAAAGTTAACACCTTGTCAACAACAATGGTTAACAACGGCTAGTCAACGCTCGATTAAGGACAGCTTGTCTCACTAAACCAACTCAACAGGCCAACTCGCAACTAGCCCACGGCTTGGCTCAAAGTTGTACGGCTCAGCTTGCTTGTTTGCTCAAAGTTTTGCGGCAACGTCCAATGGTAAAAATGAGGCGACCATCTCTGGACCATTGTTTTTGGTGAGGAGGAGTCTCATTATGGCCATGCTTTTCGATGGTGAGTAGTGAAACACAACGTTTGAGCTTCTCTAGTTCTTTCTTCCAAATCACCCTCGGTGATTGACAACTCTAGTAACGACAAGGCAACCACAATTTGACTCTATAATGACCCAAATCTCAAGATCTGAGGGTTCATTTATACTGAAAGGTGGGCTTAACGTTTGGTCCTAGAGTTTAGGGCCTTTGATAGCCTTTGTGGGGTTGCTTTTAGTTGTTGGGCTTTAATTTTTGGGTTGAGGATGAGTTGGGTGGATGAAGGATGGGTAAAGAGGTGATTTAGCTCATGTGAAGAAGGAAAATAGGGGTCTTTAATTTCCCTCTGTAGAAAAGGGATTGGTGATATCACCGTTGTTCCCCCTTGTCTTCTTCCCGTAGCTATTCTCTATTTCCCAACTGCCACACTCAACAAAAGGTTAAAGCTTTGTAGTTTTGAGCTAGATTTTTAGATTTCATGTTAAGAGAGATAGAATCTGTATTCAAGGATCTATATTTCAAGGTAAGTTTTTTAAAAAATGGTGGAAGGTGATAACAATGGGTTTTGTGGGGGGGGGGGGTTGGTGGAATGGGTTATAAGGATATTTAATCCCATTTTCTAGCCTTAGGTTGATGTTATAGTTATCCTCTCAACCCTTGAAAAGTTGTAACTCCTTTTACAACTTCTTGTGTAGTGAAAGAGCTGAAAGAATTTTCCAAGGAGCTTGGGAAGAGGATAGCTTGAATAGCTTGGTTGGAGGCTTATTTCCAGCTTTAGCATCATGGTTAGTACACTACTAACTCCTTTGCCTTCATAAGCATCATAAATTTAATTGCTTTGTTGCGTGGTTTGATGTTTTTGGTTGCTTGGGGAGTTTGAGACCTCCCTAATGGCTAAATCAGAAATTTGTGTTAAAATGGCATAAAAATGGTAGGAAATCACTTAAACTACATCCCATCGCTTGTAGGTTTGATTTGGGTTTTTTCACGAAGGTTTTGGGGTGTTGGGAATGATTTTTGAGCTCTAGAATTTTATTTCTAGGATATGTACCGATACAGGATGAACTAGTATTGGTACCCCATGTTTTGATTAACGAACTCATGCAAATTTTGAAGGGTGTATCAGTATGAGCGCAAGCCGTATTGGTACCTCATATTTTACTAGAATTCTAGTAGCGAAAGTGAGTACCGGCACGCTTGGGGACGTACCGGTACCTAAGGGGTATCAGTACACAATCCTCGTATACTAGTATAAGGTTGTTGGTTAACCCCTTTTCTTGTAAAGCTGAGTACTGGTACATGTAGCATGGGTATCGATACCCAGAGAGGCATATCGATACTCATGGCTAGGTATCAGTACCTACTCGGCAATCTGCTCGAAAAATACATTTTGAGTTCGAGGGGTTGATAATTCGAGGACTATGGCCCGATGGGCTTCTAATGTGATAAAATAAATGGAAAAATTAAGAAACCAAGATTCAACCCTCATATATGAGCATAATGTGTAATAACTTGGTAAATGTTGGGTTACTTGTTTGCAATAGCAACCATAGGGATTCTTGGTGCACCGTGTGATGTTACGTGCCAAGTAAAGGCACCTGTGTGGATGAGTCACCTTTGTTTGATGGGATCCAAACACCCCGAGAGCGTGTTGCAACACTATGATATGAGATGTCCAATATACGTTTCTGAGGCTATGTGATATTGAGTCGAGGTTGTGTGACACTGGGCCTCACTCCAAGTTTGTGTGGTATGATGCATCGGTGCTTTTGTGAAATTTATGCATCCCTTTTTGTTTTGTAACACCCCTACCCTGGGTTAGTAGCAAACCGGCTCGAGAGTGTTACCAAGCAAGAACATTACATTACAAGCAAAAACAATGCAAGAATAGGTTAACTCACCCCAAATAGATGAGTTACTTAACTAGCAAGCAAGCAAGCATTCATAACTTAACAAGTAAACATTCTCATGATTTGTTACCAAACAATTCAATTAACATCATCATACAACCATCATTCAAATAGCCTAAGTGAGCAAACATGCTTCCATTTCATTTCATTTTTCCTTAGATTGTTACATGTAACATTTCATACTTAAATTTACTAGACATGATCATTTGTACATACAATTACACATACCTTGTCTCCAAGCAAGCCATACACCAAACCTACCCATTCGGCAATTACCATACAAACTTATAGAACACTTACAACATGGTATGTTCACACAAGTGACTATATAATTTTCCCAAGGCATTCGAATTACACAATAGGCTGGACAATTACTTTGAAACATGCAATATATATATATATACCCACATGCGTAGCAAAAACACATTTCCATTACATGAAATTTGAGTTCATTTCTTGTTTCACATTATCAACCAAGTTCACAACATGGTAAGCCCATTCAAGAACATATATATATATATATATATATATATATATATATATATACAAGTTTCTAGAATTCAAAATCCGTGCATAAGTTTACAATATACAATCTAAGTGCCACCTACTAGGGGAGTACAAAACAAGTATGAATCATACTTATGCTTTGCTTGTGTCTTGCTTCGAGCATAAGAATTAGGCTTCATGATCAGAAAATGATCTAATCCTTTATCCTGTGGTTGGGAAGGATGAACACAATAGTGATGAGTACAAGAATGTCCTTAGTGAGATAGTAACTAGTTCTAGCCAATTATTATATCAAATTAAGTGTCAATTAGACAATAATGATCCTAGCTAAGGATTTCAAGGCATTCGAATAGTATAAGAAGCAAGAGACAATAATTCATGCTTACAAAACAAGAAATCAAGCAATTCATGCTTACATGACAAGTAATCAAGCAATTCATGCTTACATGACAAGTAATCGAGCAATTCATGCTCACATGACAAATAATCAAACAATTTATGCTTGTATGACAAGTAATCAAACAATTCATGCTTATATGACAAGTAATCAAACAATTCATGCTTATTAGCTCATTTATTATCTTTTAATACAATCTTTGGTTCATAGTCTATCTAGGTAATCAAGTCTCAAACAACCTGTTGCCACAAGATGTGCCATAGTACTGGTCAACCCTCCTACTATCACTAAAGACCACATACGTACCCTCCGTCTATCGCCAATTAGGGTCCTTAGCCCTGGACTGTAGTCCAACCTAACACAATTAGCTATAAACTCTAAGGCATGCTCTTCTACCTATTCAACTAGCAACCAAGGTTGTTTGATTATAATTCATTTATTCAAGGATTTTAAGCTTTTCAAGTTCAAGATCATGTATCATTCAAGTGTACTAGTTCATGTCAAGCATTATCCTTTTCATGAGTCATTTCGAGTATTGCATGGCAAGCTTATACATGCATTAAGACCTTAGGCCAATAGAGCCTTAATTCAACATTTCAAGCGTTCATTGCATCAACTAAGCTAGCACATCAAGCATTCGGTTTAAGCAATTGGTCACATTACCATGTCATACATACAAGCATCAATGTTACCACATATACATGCTAGCATTCTATTTATACAACACTTCAAGGATGTAGTCAAGTTTCATGTATAATCTTATTTCATACTTCCCTTATTAGGGCAAGATCATATTAAGTCCAATTTAACAATTCAAGAATTTAGACATGCTTGTTTTAGTTAGGACCTAGTCCTAACTCTAGAATAAACTACACTCACAATACTCCACAAGCTAGCTAGTCTCGAAAGAATATTCCCTTTTGCTTGTCCCTTTAATGATCAACTTTAGATCCTTCTCCAAAGTCCTCTCCTTGCTCTAGTAAATCACATAGATAGAACAAGGTCAAAACATGTAATCACAAAATCATTAAACATGTCAGCAAGGTAATACATTATATATACAAAACAAATAGCATATTCATATACACACCTTTATACACATTACCGAACTACCTAAATTCCATATTAAGGCAAAATAGGGCAGCAATTAAATTGTTCCAAAACTGTTTGCAAAATAGTTTACCAAACTGTGTACAATTACCTAAACTGCTGCTATCAGGCAACATGTACTCTGTTCACTTAAGCATGCATAACTTTCATTCCGTACTTTGGAATTTCAATTGGTTTACATCGAAAGCTAACTTGATTGTATTTCTAAACATATAGGCCTTGCATTTTAATTCTTTGCCAATTAATACAGTTTTTAGCTTAAAGACAGAGCAATTTACAACACTGGACATGTTGCACTGTCCCTATTGTTCCTTCTCTATAATTCATTATACAATCCAAAATTCAGTTATGTTTTTCCTAATAAATTTAGACATGTTAAGGCACCATCCATAAAATTTTCATCCTTAAATTCCATTTATACAATTTATGGTGATTTTCAAAGTTACTGCCGATAATAGAGTACTCTGCGCAAAATACACCAGGTTAAGCTTCTAGCTTCATAATTCATCTAAACAAGAATCTAACATTGTAATTCAGCTTATTTTCATGTTCTTACTTGTCTATGTCAGTACAATTTACCTAGCAATGCGATCAAAACAGGGCAACATATACAATTAAGCATGTTTACACATTTCTATCTAACAAAACAGTCCCTAATCGAAACTAGTTTCAACCATGATCCCTATTCTCAATTTCCAGCAACCCATACACATCTCTTAAGAAATTTGACTAATAACACTCACAATTTCAAGTACCATTAGAAGCTAACATCATTATAACATGCATAACAATCATCCAATTAGGGTCCGTAGCCCGGGACTATAGTCCACCCTAACACAATAAGCTCTAGACTCTAAGGCATGTTCTTCTACCTATTCAACTAGCAACCAAGTTTGTTTGATTATAATTCATTTATTCAAGGATTTCAAGCTTTTCAAGTTCAAGATCATGTATCATTCAAGTGTAGAAGTTCATGTCAAGCATTATCCTTTTCATTACTCATTTCGAGTATTGCATGGCAAGCTTATACATGCATTAAGCCCTTAGGCCAATAGAGCCTTAACTCAACATTTCAAGTGTTCATTGCATCATCTAAGCTAGCACATCAAGCATTCGGTTTAAGCAATTGGTCACATTACCATGTCATACATACAAGCGTCAATGTTACCACATATACATGCTAACATTCTATTTATACAACACTTCAAGGATGTAGTCAAGTTTCATGTATAATCTTATTTCATACTTCCCTTATTAGGTCAAGATCATATTAAGTCCAATTTAACAATTCAAGAATTTAGACATGCTTGTTTTAGTTAGGGCCTAGTCCTAACTCTAGAATAAACTACACTCACAATACTCCCCAAGCTAGCTAGTCTCGAAATAATTTCCCTTTTGCTTGTCCCTTGAATGATCAACTTCAGATCGTTCTCCAAAGTCCTCTCCTTGCTCTAGTAAATCACATAGATAGAACAAGGTCAAAACATGTAATCACAAAATCATTCAACATGTAAGCAAGGTAATACATTATATATACAAAACAAATAGCATATTCATATACACACCTTTATACGCATTACCAAACTGCCTAAATTCCATATTAAGGCAAAATAGGGCAGCAATTAAATTGTCCCAAAACTGTTTGCAAAACAGTTTACCAAACTATGTACAATTACCTAAACTGCTGCTATCAGGCAGCATGTACTCTGTTCACTTAAGCATGCATAACTTTCATTCCATACGTTGGAATTTCAATTGGTTTACATCGAAACCTAACTTGATTGTATTTCTAAACATATAGGCCTTGCATTTTAGTTCTTTGCCTATTAATACATTGTTTAGCTTAAAGACAGAGCAATTTACAACACTAGACAGTTTGCACTGTCCCTATTGTTCCTTCTTTACAATTCATTCTACAATCCAGAATTCAGTTCTGTTTTTTCCTAATAAATTTAGACATGTTAAGGCATCATCCATAAAATTTTCATCCTTAAATTCCATTTAAACAATTTATGGTGATTTTCAAAGTTACTGCCCAGAATAGAGTACTCTGGCATATTACACTAGGTTAAGCTTCTAGCTTCATAATTCATCTAAACAAGATTCTAACATTGTAAATCAGCTTATTTTCTTGTTCTTACATGTCTAGGTCAGTCTAATTTACCTAGCAATATGATCAAAACAGGGCAACATATACAATTAAGCATGTTTACACATTTCTATCTAACGAAACAGTGCCTAATCGAAACTAGTTTCAACCATGATCCCTATTCTCAATTTCCAGCAACCCATACACATCTCTTAAGCAATTTGACTAATAACATTCACAATTTCAAGTACCATTAGAAGCTAACATCATTATAACATGCATAATAATCATCCTATTCAAATTAGGCAACAAGAACATCAATAATTCAAGATTCAAGCATGTAATTGAAGCGAGGAATCAAGCATTTACCTTCCTAAATGTGAATTCTAACTCAATTTAGCCTTAAACAATTTAAGCTCTCATGTATTCTATGGCTATCACTCAAGCTTTCTCTCTTCTCTCTTTCTCCCTAACTCATTTCGTTTAATCAAATGAGGAAGAAGAGGCATTCTCCCATAATGGTCGGTTGGACTTTGTCCACGTGACAAGTGGATAGTCCACTATCCAATCTAAATTTGCCATGCATTCCTTATATTACAACTTGATTCTATTATGGTCCTTTTAATTTGGCTCTCTAACTTGTTGGCTATAACATTTTAGTCCTTTAGTTATTTGTTAGCTAATGCTCTTTCTTCTTTAATTTGATTAGCACATAATTCAATTAGTCTATAGCTTAGATAGTGGTAACCTTCCTAGGCCCGGTTTAGGGTGTTACATGTTGTTATGTGTTTAGGCGGTGAGAGACAACGCCATATGTTATTGTATTACCATGATATCAACTTTAGCTACATGTTCATGTTTATGATTTGCACGAAGCATGGTTGAGGGAAAGTGTATCCACTGAGCTTCATTAGCTCATCATTCAAAATTGTTGTTCTCATTTGCGAGTTAGTAGGTTGACGTGCATTGTTGGAGCACCATCAGAGTAAGACTTTAACATCGGTTTGTCAGGAGTACAATACTTAGATTTATTTGGGCTATATATTCGTAAGACCCTATGTCTTGTATTGTAACTCATATTTTTTGTTTTAAACTGTTAGTCAAATGCATTATAATTGTATTTGCAAATGGAGCTCCCATGTAACGTTTTAAAATATTATTTAAATCAAAATATTTGAACTTGGTGAATTTTATGTAAATCAATGCGATTTGGGCTAAAGCAGGTTGAAATTTTATGTTAATGGGTTGGGCATGAGGCCCAAATGTGACATTCGGGTTGAGGGTGTTACATTTAGTGGCATAAGAGCTTAGGTTTAACTGATTCTAAGAAAGCCCCGGGGTTGTCTAGAGTAGTGTATATGTGTCTAGCAAATACGTTGCCCATAAGTTTGAGAAAAAATATGTAAGAGGAATCTTAAATTGATAGTTTGAGAGATCAGTTCACTCATTTGGTCCAAGGGAACCAATTAGTTTTTGGATATGAACAATTGTTCGTGCAGCTGAGAAAGTATGCCTAAAGTTGGTTGCTACGGTGAAGATGAGGTGCAAGAGGTTTTAGAAGTGTTTGAGGAATAAGATCCAAACATACTTGGTAGCTGGCCCACCAAAAGTATTTTCAGATTTGACCGTCAGTGCCAAATCTCTCAAGCAAGTTCAAGGCTTGACCTATAGCAAGGCTGGTGGGCAAGGAGGCTCGAGTGGAGGGAATTATACCCACTTCAACCAGTCACAGTCTCAGTCCTAAAGGAGTAGAGGTTATTGGAATCAAAATAGGGGAGCTTTGAGAAAATTTGCTAGATCAGACCATAGGCATCGAGATGAGTGTTGAGTGACATCCAGTGTTTTCTATTGTTGTGGGTCACTAGATCATTATATGAGGGATTGTCCAGCAGCTGCTGACACCACTCCAGTTCAGAATTAGAGGACCTCTTATCCAGCTTCGAGGGGTCGAGGCTTTGCTAGTCGCATGTCTGGACATTATAATGGAGGTACATTCCAATCTATCGCAAGAGCACCAACGAGACAATATGCAGTCAATGCTCAAGAGGAATGTGATGCTACCGACATCATCTCAGGTAAATTTACCTTGTTTTAGGTTCCTATTGTTGCTCTAGTGGATTCAGTGTTTACCCGCTCCTACATCTCTAGTGGATATCTCAACAGTAGGGTATTCTTGCTAAGGATCTTGAGATAGAGGTTCGTGTTAATAACCCTTTGGGGTATGATGTTTTAGTAGATAAGTTGTATCAGAGGTGTCCAATTGTGGTCCAAGGTTAGATATTTCCAGCTAATTTGATGGTATTTCTGTTTCAAGAGTTTGTTTCCATCTTAGGGATGTATTTGTTGTTTGAGCCTGACGTGCACTTGGGCTGTAGAGAAAAGAGTCTTAAGCTTTATGGTTCGGATAAGGCCGAGTTAGTGGTGAAAGGTGCGAGAAATCCATGCCTTTCTAATGTAGTGTCGGCCTTGGCGGCACAAAGGATGATCAAACAAGGTTGTGAGCCTTCTTTGCTCACATTGTTGATTCAAGAGTTGAGAGTTCGATGCTTGAGAGCATTCGATCTATTTGAGAGTTTGTCGATGTGTTTCTAAAAGAGTTACCCGAACTACCTCAAGATCGTGAGCTAGAGTTTCAGATAGAGGTGATGCCAGGTATGACACTAGTATCTATTACACCATATCACATGGCACCAACGGAGTTGAGAGAGTTAAATATCAGATTCAATATTTTTTGGGAAAGGGATTCATTCGACCAAACATCTCACCTTGGGGTACGTCAGCCTTATTTGTTAAAAAGAATGATGGTTAAATGAGGATGTACAATGACTATCGTCAGCTCAATAAGGTAACGGTGAAGAACCATTATCCCTTACCAATGATAGATGACATGTTTGAGCAATTGAGAGGTTCTCGTGTGTTCTAAAAGATTAATTTGAGTTCGGGATCTTACCAATTAATTGTGGTGGAAGAGGATGTTCAGAAAATTGTTTTTAGGACACGGTACTGCCATTACGAGTTCTTGGTAATGCGTTTTGGGCTTACCAATGCACCTGTAGCTTTTATGGACTTGATGAACCGAATCTTTAAGCCATACCTAGATTAGTTTGTGGTTGTCTTCATTGATGATATATTGGTTTACTCAAGCTCAAAGGATGAGCACGACTATCACCTTCATGTTGTCCTCCAGACCTTGAGGGAAAGACAACTTTATGCCGATTTGAATAAGTTAGAATTTTTGCTTTTGGAGGTGGTGTTCCTGGGCCACATTATTACGGCCGATGTGATCCATGTTTATTTGTAAGAGATTCAAGCAGTGGTAGAGTGGAAACCACCAAGAAATAATACGAAGGTCAATAGTTTCCTTGGACTTGTCGGATATTACAGTTATTTTGTCAAGGGCTTTTCTATCATAGAGACACCTATGACCAAGTTGTTATAGAAAAGAGTTCCATTTGATTGGAACAAGAGAAGACAACAAAGCTTCAAGCAGTTCAAGGCTTATTTGATGGAGGCTCTAGTTTTGACGCAACCCGAGCCAGGAAAGGATTATGTCGTGTTCAATGATGCTTCGTGAAATGGACTTGTTTGTGTTCTCATGCAAAAGGGTAAGGTGGTTACTATACCTAGAGACAACTTATGCTTCATGAACGAAATTACCCTACACATGATTTGGAGCTTGCCATAGTCATCTTCTCGTTGAATATTTGGAGGCACTATTTGTATGGAGAAAAGTGCTATATCAACACCGATCAAAAGAGTTTGAAGTATCTTCTATCCTAGAATGAGTTGAATTTGAGATAAAGACGATTGGATTGAGCTACTAAACAATTATGATTTTATCATAGAGTATCATCCTGATAAGGCTAATTTGTGGTCTACTCTTTGAGTCAAAAGTCTATGTCAGACTTGAGGGTGATATTTTCCTATTTGAAGAAGACCGAGGATGGCTGTTTGTTACCTGAGTTTCGTGTAGAGCTTACCCTAGTTCAGGAAATCAAAAGAACACAAGTGTTGGATGAAGAGTTAGTGGAAAAGATAGAGATGGTTCAAATAGGTGAGATATATGGTTTCGAGGACGAGATGGTGGGATCTTTTACATCAAAGGCCAGTTGCATATTCTAGCCTTAGAGGATTTACAGGTTCGTATTCTTCGAGAGGCACACTGTAGTCTGTTTTCTATGCATTTGGGTAACAATAAGATGTACCAAGAACTTCGTCCTGTTTATTGGTGGTCTAGTATGAAAAGATATGTGTCAGAGTTTGTGACCAGATGCTTAGTTTATCAGCAAGTGAAGGACAAACATCAAGTTCCTTCAGGTTTGCTTCAGCCCATTCAGATTCCACAATGGTAGCGGGATCGTGTAACCGTGGATTTTGTGATGGGTTTACCGTTGACTCAAAGAAAGCATGATGTTATATGGGTGATAGTAGATCGTTTGACTAAGAAGACTCATTTCTTGCCTGTGCGGATGGATTTCACCCTTGAGAGGTTGGCAAGGACGTACATCGAAGATATTGTGAGGCTGCATGGAGTGCCATCATCACTCATATCAGATAGAGATCCTTGGTTCATAGCGAGAATGTTGAAGAAAATTCATGAAGCTTTGGACACAAGGTTGCATTTATGTACTGCTTTTCATCTTCAAACTGAAGGTCAATCTGAGCGAGTCATCTATATTTTCGATGATATGTTTCGGTGATGTATTATTAATTTCAAGCGTAGTTGGGAAGAGCATTTAACACTTGTTAAATTTGTCTATAACAACTTCAAACCGAGCATTATGATGGCTCATTTTAAAGCATTGTATAAGCGTTAGTGTAGGACACCATTGTGTTAGACCGAACTCAACAAGAGAAGGATTGTGGGATCAAATTTGATTAAGCAAACTGAAGGGAAGTTTCAAATCATCAAGGAAAGATTAAAAGCGGCTTTTGATTGTCAAAAAAACTTATGTGGATAAGAGACATAAGCACATTGAGTATGATATTGGAGACAAGATATTCCTCAAGTGTCACCGTGGAAAAGGGTACTCCATTTTGGGCGAGAAGTCAAGTTGAGCCTAACGTTTATTGGACTGTAAGAGGTTCTAGAGAGAGTTGGACTCATGGCTTACTAGTGAGCCTTGCCGCCATAGAGGACACACATTCATAAGATTTTCCACGTTTCTATGTTGAGAGGCTACTACTCTGATCCATCGTATGTCATCCCACTTGAAGAGATTGAGATCAATACCGATTTGACCTATAAAGAAAAGCTAATAAGAGTTTTGGATAAATAAGCCAAGGAGCTTCACAACAAGTATATTGCTTTATTAAGATGTTATGGAGAAACCATGGAGTAAAAGAGGCTACGTGGGAGACCGAGGAGGACATGAGGTTGTTTTATCCGCATCTGTTTCCATTAGGTAAATTTCAAGGATGAAATTTTCTTTAATGAGTGGAGAATTGTAACAACCAGGATTTTAGGGTTTAAGGGTCGGTTTATACTAAAAATATGGGTGATCGGTGAATTAACGTTACACAAGCTATGCAAGTGTACAATGTTGAAGCAAGTATAGTTAACAAGTAGATTTTGTTAGATATCGATCCCACGAGGATATGTATTTAGTTGTAATCTTATGTCCCTATAAGCAATTCTGAAAAGAAAAGGATTGAGAGCGTAATTGCAACTGTAAAGGAAGAATAAAATGATTGAGTATAAGGTTGATGTGCAAGCAAAAAGAACAATCTTAATGAAAGTATAAGAATTATCAATTAAAGATCTTGACCCCCTTGACTTAACTCAATAGATTACAATGTGCAACAAGGAAACAACATAAATTGATTTATTTGTCAAATAAAATAAAAAGCTTGCTTACTGCCATTCATTCACTCTCAATCGATGACTCAAATATGTAAATTAATCACAACTCTCATTGTTTGTCAAAACTATATATCCTGGAACAAGTGGATCAACTCTCGTTGTATCCTCATCCAACTTAAAATTCGAGATAAGTCAAGTTCAAAACCAAGTTAAAGTGTAAATCATCATCAATCAATTCGAAGAAATATATAAACTCTAATGAAACCTCTATTTCTTGTGAGCTTCAAAGAGAATGTAATATCCTCAAAATTAGTACAAAAGAAGTTATTACAATGCCTTCACTTAATCCCTAATTGATTGAAAGTAAGGTACTAAGTCTAGTTATTAAGGACTAGAATGCTATAAATGAAAAAGTGGTAACCTAATGTATAAGTGACCAAACCGAAACAAGTGACAAATTGAAGGAATGCATGCAAAATCCTTACATTCTTAAAATGGCCCTACACATGTCATTAATTAATGGATAATTAAGGACAAATTAGTCATTTATGAGGAGATAATTGATGAACCGTTGTCATCTTTCTCCCTTGATAGCCGAATATGATCAACAAAGAAGAGAGAAAGGGGATTGAGTGAGAAAACTCATAATCATAGATTCAAGCTTGAAATTTGGAGAAATTGGAGTTGCTAGCATTCATACTATCTTGATAGGAAGGTAAAATCTCTTCCTAAATGCATTATAGATTCAAATGATGCATGTAGATTTAGGGTTCTTGCTTGAATTACATGAATTTGATGAATAGTTAGTGAATTGGTGCTATAAACTAGTTAGGAAGCTCAATTGATTAATCAATCCATGAAACTGATCGTGCCATTCGAATAAGGAGGAGAAATTGATGTTGTCAATAGACAAATTGACGGTGAAATGATATGCTAGTTGCTGGAAAATTTGGATGATGATTAGAATGGATGATTGATATGTGAATTGAAATTGTGGCTGGTGGAAATTCTAGTGAATTGATGTCTTAATGAATCAAATTGAAAATATTGCTCAATTGCCCTATTTTTATAGGATTGACACATAATTGGAATGACTTAGACATGTATGAATGAGTGTATATATTGAACAATCATGTTAGGATCCTTGTCTAAGTGATTAAAGAAGCTAGAATCTAGCTAAAGGAAATCTGTCCAGAATACTCTATTTTGGGCAGTGAGTTTAGAAAATCACATAGACCAAATTAGGGAGAAAATCTTATATAAACAGAATCACGTGTATGTCTAGTTTCGTATGCAACAAACGGAATCGAATTTCGAGTTATAAAACAGTTCATAGAGACTGATCTCTAAGGATAATGCAAATTGTCTAGTGACACAATTTGGGTTGCCTTTAAATAAAAAACTGTATTAATTCACAATGAATAAAAATGTAAGGCCTATATGGTTAGAAGGAAAATTAAGTTAGCTTTCTAACGGTGTAAATGGTTTGAAATTTTGACGTACGGAATAAAAGAGAGGGATATTTAAGCAAGTAGTACACATGCTGCCAGGCAGCAACAATCTTGATGTTATGAATTGAATGCTTGAGTGTATAGAGTGACGTAATGACTCAAATGGTTGCTGGATTTTACCTAACACACTATGCATTGTATAAATGTTAGATCAAGTGGAAATTAAGGAAAAAGGGCCTCACATAGAATAACAAGCTAGTAGAGGAAAAGGGATTTCAATCCGGGATCGACAATAGATCGAAAAATTCATGTGAGTGTAGTTTAAAGTTTGGAGAGGGCGGTAACCTCTCCAGGTCTATTTCTGATTTGTATCTTTTATTGATTCCTAAGTATAAATTGTACAATGAGCTTGCTATGGAGCATTAGCAAGGTAAGTGCTCTTTTGAGTGGTTACTTGGTTGTGAAGCATGCTTGAATTGCTATAGATTGTCGTAATATGCTTATTGCCTAATTGAACTATATTGAAATGAAGCATGATGTTATAGACAGAAGTAACTCAATTCATTGTTTAATGACATATTTATAGACACCCCTTCATTGACTATTGAAACATTGATATTGGTATCGGCTTTGAACCCTATTCGATTGAAATGGGATATTGGCACAAAATGTGCATATTGAATTGAATCATGCTTCTAATTAAATGAAAGTGATAACTATTGTAAGCCTTGGTCTCAAGTCGGTCTTAGATATAGTTGGAATGCCATAGAGTCTATAGAGCTCATTATCAGGGTGGACTACGGTCTGGGACATTGGTCCTAAATTGGTGGCAGTAGGAGGGAAGTATTGCTATTGGTCATTGGCGACAGTAGGAGGGATTTGACCAGGTACTTTGTACCATATTGACTATTGTTATTGGCGACAATTTGGTTGGAGACTCGAGTATCTAGACTTAGTAATCGATTCTCAAGGCTATACTTAAAATGAACTATAACTCATGTACATTGAATCTATTGTTACATTGAATTGTATTGATTGATAGTAAAGGAAAATTGATTGCCATGAACTATTGACATTGAAACATCGATTGAACATTGCTTATGAGATTGCTTGAGTATTGAAACATTGAATGTGTTCAAAGGATATGTTATGCCTAAAGTAGTCGAATTGGATGATTGAGCATGTCTAAACTTCAAGCCTTGTACTGATATTAGATTGAAAATTTAGTAATGTACCTAGTATTGTTTGCCTAGTTCGAATGGTTCCCTGTTGATGGGGGAACTATCCCGAAGTCTAAGCTCGTACATGTCACATTTTGCTTAAAAGAGTATGCTTTCATCTTGTTATAGTTCTCCTAGGATGGTGGCACCTAAGGCATGTATATTCATGATCACTTAGTTATGGTTTGTAGATAATAACTTAATATATGATCTATAAAGAGTGTTGTATGTATATATGAGCATGTATGCACTCTATTGGAAACATGAACCACTTTGATCACTTAGCGCACTAGCTGAATGGTGTGTATAATATTGGAAACATGTATGTTTGATTAAGGTAACTTAAGTAAAAGATGTAATCACCTATTGGTATGCATAATAGCTACAATAAATGTTGAAATCTTTTATGGTATTATACATCTAGTACGAATGGTTTCTTGTAAATCAAGTAAGTCCTAAATGGTATTGATTTTGATAACAAATTGCATTAGGGGTACTAATGTATCTAGTAAGTGCATCATGTATTGTATATTGGGGTCTCACCTATTCAAATTGTTCCTCAAAGTAAGAAAGGTTTAAAACGAATTGAACTCACTAGCTTAATTAGTATGGATCATTGATTGTAATTGTGGTAACTTACCTAATCCTACTAGGGTGGTTAGAGTATGTTACAGAGAATCTACATATTTCCCCTTGTTTCAACACATAGATCTTTAAGGATTCTACCTCGTCTTGCCTCAGTTCTCAAGAAATAATGCTTAAGCCGCAATGGGAGGAGCTTCAAAAGGTGTAAAGATGATCGAGAATGATAATTCTACTTTGTATATTTCTTTCTCCTACAAAAATATCATTTTATAGGCCACTGTTGTAATGACAACTATCCTTCAGCTAAATTGTGTGAAAGACTATCAAACCAAATATTTTGTAACAGATTATACAGCTAACGTATTCGTCCTTATCCTTGGCGATCTTGACAACGAACTACTGCAGTGTAGAACTTGGTTGCAGTGATGGAACTTCCCCTGCAGTGACATTAATAATACAATGAAGAAACAAAAGAAAGACAAAAAATGTATAACAAGAGCAAACATGACTTGATTTAAAACAAAATTGAAAAAAATAAACAAGTTATGCAGAAATGAATGCATAAAACACTAATGTGGAGACAAATTAATCCATAAATGACTTGAGTTTTTTTGCTTGTCCTCAAGCAAAATTGGAAACAACAATGTATAACAAAGGTTTAAGGACATTCTAGCTACTTGAATCCTTCCAACCAACAATGAATCAACTGCATCGAAATGATAGAGGATTGCATAAACAAATAAAGAATAAGTACAAGAACAAGCATTTTCAGCAATACATAGCATCATGCCTATCATCCCATATTCTTTCCACCTAATAACATTTATTTAATACAACACATAATAATAAAAATATAAAATATAAATATTATTTATATGTGTGTTTAAGTAACGAGGGATATTGAACAATGAATGCACCCTAGATCCTGAGAAGTAAGATGTTGTGCAATGAACCCCCAAGAAGTACTTCATAGCCTCAACACACACTCACGCAGCGACAACCTTCGGCAATATTCATTTTTAACACATACATTGGAGCCTTCCCCCTTAACCTACTATCATATTGCACTCACATTGGAATGCCATTTATTTACACATAATTAGTACTATTAGAATATATAACAAAAGTTGGACAAGGCAAAATTCATCCAAAATAAAAAAGATGATGCTAGATATCCTTTACTCAAATAAGTAAATTTATATAATGCAATCATCCAACAAATTGTGGGGAAACGCGGGTACACCCCATGGTGCAGCAGAAAAATTATCCGGCATAATCCACCAATGATCCATGTACAAGGGACGAATTCGGGGTGATAAAGGATGAAAAACATTAACTCAACCAATTTGGAATTCCACAGCAAGTATAGGAGAATCTAAATAGAATTCGAGTCGTCACAATAGCCTTCTGACCTCTATGTAGTCCACTCAAATAAAACGAACAAATTTTCTCTTCTCTAACTGTTAGAGATGATTTTGGAAAAAGACATATTTTGGCTGCTAGACCATATGCCTTTATATAGCATTCAAAGGCCTAAGTCTAATTAAATTTGAATTATTTAAATATACAATATATTTAACCGAATATAATTAAATATGTAGAATCTGATTCTACTTTAATTAGGTTTCTTTTAAAGATATATATATATATATATAGTATTTGATAATTACAATAACTTATCAAATGTTAACATATGTATGAAACTGAAATTAACAATTTTAGTTTCTCACTAATTACGTGTACATCAAGTTTGTACACATGCTATCTAGTCGATATTTGTTCGTTTCAATCATAAGGTGTGACCCTTGTAGGTTTATATAACGTTAGTAGTAATATCCATAACAATTATAATATTACAAGCAATGAGTGGCATCTAGCAACACATCATTGCTACCTAAGTTACTTGAAATCGTGGTTTGATTTAACCTTTTTTCTGTGATTAACTTCTTATATGTATTTCATCCTTTGTCCTCATATCTAGATCGAGCACAAGTCATGGATTAGTCTCACTTGTATAGCCCATCTAATGTTTCTTGATATCTTGAGTAGACTATTATAAAAGAATAACTATAATATCCCATATCAACTCATTCGAGCATGGCCATGCATTTTCTAGTCTCACTCAATTAAGTGGCCTATGATATTACTCCTATTATGTAGGAGGAGGGACAAATCCTATCTTGATCAACCATATTTCGCTACATGGATTGTGACATGTCCAATATCAATATTTATAATGTAGTCGGTTATGACAAACATTTGACCGTATCAAAATATGTCACTCACGATGTTGAAATAATGATGATCTCAAGTATGAGGATCATATATATAGTTATCACCATGAGCAATGTTGTGACTATCACATAATAATCCAAGAAACATGCTCATAGCTGGTCAGTCCAGTATGTTGTTCCCTAACACATACTTATGTATTGATTTTGACAACTCCATGTCAATGACAACACTTTGTCATCAATCAACTACATATTAGTCTTAATACATTATTGTTGTCCAAGCCCACAATAATTCTCGACTAAGGACATTCAAGAATAACTATATTATTCTAAGGACTGTATTATAATTTAGTTTATTTATAGATACATAGAATAAGAATGAAATAATAATAATGGCTTCTTATTAATAAACAAGATAAAATAAGTATGTCCTTTACAACCATCTCATAATTGGTTTTTGGGCATACTCCAACAATCTCTCACTAGCACTAAGACAAATTACTCAAGTATCTAATACCAAGAGACTAAGTGTGATGCTCATGCTTTTGCTGTGTTAGAGGATTTGTCAGTGGATCGGCAATATTGTCATCCATTGGTACTCTACATATTTCTACATCCCCTCGATCAATGATTTCACGAATGAGATGGTAATGCCTAAGTATGTGTTTGGATCGTTGGTGAGATTTGCGTTCTTTTGCTTCTGCGATGGCTCTGTTGTTGTCACAACAAAGACCTATAGCATTTGATATAGTAGGCACGACCCCAAGTTTAGATATGAACTTTTTGATCCAAACAACCTCTTTTGCAACATCGTTTGCTACAATATACTCGACTTCTGTCGTAGAATCTGCTACTGTATCTTGGTTTGAACTTTTCCAGCTTACTAGTAACTCTTCAAAAGTATTACATTTTTCATCTATTTTATAATGCTTTTTACTAGTTTTCGAGTATGCATGTTTTAATTTAGTATTAGTTTCATGCATATTGCATAAAAAGGAGTTTAGCAGGTGCCCTTTTACAATTTGAAGGGTTTTCATTGTTTTTGGCGCAGGTTCTATGCCAGATGGCATGGAAAAGGAAAGCAAAAGTCACAATTCCCGGGAAGATTGTTGAGGCGCGGCTAGCAGTGCAATGCAGATGGACCAAGAATTGTATGTCAAGCCCTTTGACAATGATGGACAGCCCAGAAAAATAAGAAATGATAAGGTTCTAAAAAACAAAAAAAATGGACATAATCCAAAAAATCAGGAGCGGCTAGTCAACAGGAGTATTTTGACACGACCTTTGGCATCATAGTGGTGACTAATGATGTCAGCCCTAGACCATCACATGTCAGCCCTACTTGGTGATAGGTTGATAAGGAGATCAAGCACTTATGAAGGAGCTTTAGCTGAAATTTAAATTTGAATTTCTCATAGGGTTTTCTCCTCACTCATCTATATAAATAGATCATTTCCAAGCAAAGGGGATCGTACATTGAGCGAGCTAGCTTAGGATCATCTTCTATCACTTCTACCACAGGCTGGAGTAGCCACACCGAGGAGGGCTAGAGCAAGAGAGGCTGAATCGACCGACACTTTTCTTCCCTTTTTCCTTTGGTTTATTTTAATTTTGAATATGATGTTTGCCAACGAAGAAGCTTATTTTGTGGTTAAACCTCTCATCATGAACTAATTTAATAGTTGGTGAGTGGTGGATGGATGAGACATTGTTGTTTTGTTTGCTTTTATTAATTAGGAATGCTTTAGCGTAAAGTTTTATTCATTTGGCAATATCTTTACTTTTTCCAAAATGTCTATACCAAGCGACGGCTGGCGTAGCTTGCTTATTGCAACTCAATATCATAACTGACTTGGGAGACGATGGTTACTTGCCAAATTCTAAGGTGAGAAGCTTCGACAGAAGATGTTCAAGTAGATCAACTTACTTCGGAGTGAGTCTACCCCTTAGAGAGTAAAGATTAGAACTACACTAAATTAATTAATGGGAAACATGCATTATAGACATATAGGGGGTTTTACTTGATTAATCTTAAGGTGTTGCTATCGACGGAGGCAATGACCATCTTTTGAATCTACTCGATAAACCATCACCAAAGCATGACATTATTAAAAGCTGGCATGGCATAAACAACGTGAAAACTATGCATTCCTTGCCAACGCTCGTCATCCACTTTTTCAAGCTCTCTTTGCCATCGCTGTTTTATTTTCTTTTCTTTTAAATTCACTTTCCAAAACAATCATTTTCACCCCAAAGGCATGTAACAACTGAACAATTAAATTCCAAGACAATCCCTGTGGGATCGGTACTCAACTTAACAATTGTATTACTTGTCGACCGTGTATACGTGCACAAAAAATGACCTAACTTGGCTTTGTTTTATACATTTCCAATACTTATTTTATACCTTTTGCCAAGCACATTTCTGTCCAAACAAGTTTTTTGCGCCGTTGCCCGGGATTGCAATGGAGTTGATTGTTTTAAAATTTTTATTTGTCCATTCTTTGAATGTTCTATTGTTTATACTAGTGTATGACCAGAAGCCGCCCTATAGTGGACGAGTGGCCATACGATCCAGAAATTGAGAAAACCTTGAGGAGCTTAAAGAAAAGATTTTGAGAAATGAATAATCAAGGTTATCAAGGGAATGGTGTGGTGAATGAAGGAAATTTACAAAATAATGGTCCACCAGCACCACCTGTTGCCCCAAATGAAGAGGATAGACCTATTAGAGAATATTTGGCACCCAATATTGACAATTTGATTCCAGGATTTGTTGGCATATAGGTAAATGTTGTCAATTTTGAACTTAAGCTGGTGATGATTTATACTCTTTGAAATGCAGGTCAATTCGATGGAGCACTCACTGGAGACCCAAGGCAACATTTGAAGCAGTTTATGGAGATTTGGCAATTATTCCAACAAGCTGGAGTGCTTGATGATATTGTGAAATTGAGGCTCTTCACGTTTTCCTTGAGAGATAGTGCCAAGACATGGATTAATTCTTTGCCACCAGGTTCGGTAAACTCATGGGCAGACCTATGCCAAAAGTTCTTGACAAGATTTCAGCCTCCTACACTCACTGCCAAGTTGAGGAGTGAGATCATTACATTTAGGCAAGCTGATGATGAAACATTATATGATGCTTGATTTAAAGACTTGTTGAGAAGGTGTCCTATGCACAGATTTCTAAACTGGATCCAAATACAAAACTTCTATAATAGGTTAAATGCACGAACATGTGCTGTTGTCGATGCTTCAGCAACCGGTTCATTACTCGATAAGAAATACTAAGAAGCTGTAGAAATCCTTGAGAGAATCTCAACTAATGATTTCGAGTACCCTGTTGCTAGACTTGGGATTGGAATCAAAACCAGTGGAATATTGAAAGTGGATGAGCTGACATCCCTTCATGTTGAAATTTCAAATCTCACCAACATGGTGAAGTCTTTGCAAAAGAACAAAGAGTCCCGAGAAGTTCAAATGTTAGATCCATTTTGCACAATCTGTGGAGAAAATCATTGTTTAGAAGATTGCCCTGCCAACCATCAGCCGGTAAATTATGTTGGCAGTTATAATCAAAATCACAATTCTAATTCCACCACTTATAATGCAGGTTGATGACAGTACCCTAATTTGGCTTGGGGAAATAAAGGAGGTAGTCAGTACAATGCTCAGCAACAGAATAACAATGCTCAGCGGTAGAACAACCAGAGGCAAAATAATAATGCAATGCCAGCAAGAGCCCAGAATAATTTCCAGCAATGACAAAACCAAGGGAACTCTCTTACTAATTATATGAGGAGAAATGATGCCAATGTTTAGAGTTTGGCATCATCAATGCGTAACTTGAAGGTTCAACTTGGACAGATTGTCTATGCTCTAAGCAATCGACATCAGGGAAATTTTCCAAGTGACACTCAAGATGCTAGGCGAAAAGGCAATGAACAATGTAAAGCAATAACTCTTCGGAGTGGAAAGTAATGTGAAGGTGAGATAGCTGTCAAGCTATCAGTTCAATTCCAAACTAACAGAACAATGCCATCAAAGAATCGCAATGAAGCAGAACAAGGAGTAAACGATGTCAGACCACATTCATATTCTAGTCTGTCTACAAAAGCTAGAGCACAAGCTGATGCCGACTAGCAGAACGATGCTAGGCATAAATCTAATGTTAGTACCTCTTTGCCAAAGCCAGTGCAACCAGCAGTAGCTTATCCGCCACCACCTTTCCCGACTCATCTTCGAAAACATAAGCAAGATCATCAATTTAAGCGTTTCTTAGAAGTGCTTAAGCAGTTGCAAATCAACCTTCCTCCAGTTGAAGCTCTTGAGCAGATGGCCAACTATGTGAAGTTCATGAAAGACATCCTAACCAAAAAATGTAAGTTGGGAGATTTTGAGACAGTAGCCCTTATAGAAGGATGTAGTGCCATTATTCACATTTGCTTACCATCAAAACTGAGAGATCCAAGGAGTTTTACTATTCTTTGTACCATTGGCAATAAATTTGTTGGAAAGGCATTATGCGGTTTAGGTGCCAGTATTAACTTGATGCCGCTGTATGTTTTAGGAAACCTGGCATTGAAGCAAGGCCGGCAACGGTAACACTTCAACTGGTAGATCAATCATACGCACACCCTAAGGGTAAGATTGAGGATGTGCTAGTAAAGGTAGACAAATTTATTTTTCCTACCGATTTTATCATATTGGATTATGAAGTTGATGTAAATTTACCAATCATCATAGGCAGACCTTTTCTTACCACGGCTAGAACTCTTATCGATGTTCATAAAGGGGAGTTAACAATGCGTATGAATGACCAGCATGTTACATTTAACGTGTTTCAAGCTTTGAAATGTACTGATGAACTTGAGGAATACCAAATAGAGGAAATAGTAGAGTCTATCTATAAGCTGGATTTGACACAGATATGCTAACAATAGTCTGATGCCGGCATGATTGAAGGCATTGCTAAACTGTTTGAAGAACCTGATGAAACAACCTTGGAGGCTGAAAATGTGAATTATTTTGAATAACCAAAGGCACTTGAGTTGGCTGGAAGAGTGATTGTGGCACCCAAACCATCCATTGAGCCACCAACATTGGAGCTGAAAACATTGCCAGAGCACCAAAAGTATGCTTATTTAGGTTAATACTCAACTATGCCTGTAATCATTGCTGCTGATCTCACTAATGATCATGAGGAAAGATTATTGGGAATACTATCAACATATAAGCAAGCTTTGGGGTGGACCTTAGCAAACATCTGAGGTATCAGTACAACTATTTGCATGCACAAGATCATACTTGAGGAATATCATGGTAAGATTGTTGAAGGACAAATACCGCTAAACCCTAGTATGAAATATGTAGTAAAGAAAGAAATCATTAAATGGTTTGATGCCGGGATCATTTATCCCATTTCTAATAGCTCATGGGTTCGCCCAGTATAGTTTATGCCAAAGAATGGTGGCATGACTGTAGTCCAAAATAGCAAAGATGGATTGATTTCCTCTAGGACTATCATAGGATGGTGTGCATGGATTATCGAAGACTAAACAGTGTCACAAGGAAGGACCACTTCCCATTGCCTTTCATTGACCAGATGTTAGATAGGCTAGCAAGTAAAGCCTTTTATTGTTTTTTAGATGGTTATTCTATATATAACCAGATTTCCATTGCTCCTAATGATAAAGAGAAAACCACCTTTACCTGCCCTTACGGGACGTTTGCCTTCAGAAGGATGCCATTTGGGTTGTGTAATGCACTGACCACACTTCAACGGTGCATGATATCTATTTTTTCTAACATGATTGAGCATAACCTAGAAGTGTTTATGGATGATTTCTCAGTGCTTGGCAAAACATTTGAGGAATGTCTTCTAAGTTTAGAGCAGGTCCTGTAAAAATGCATAGAGACGAACCTAGTGTTGAACTGTGAGAAATGCCACTTCATTATAGGAAGTCGATCAAGCAAAAGTTGAGGTAATTAAGCAGTTGCCTCCACCTACCAACGTGAAAGGTATAAGAAGTTTTTTAGGTCATGCTGGTTTTTATCATCGATTCATTAAAGGCTTTTCAAAAATTTTGAAGTCTTGTGTTTTCTTTTAGAGAATAATACAACTTTTGCTTTTGACGATTTTTGTTTAAGAGCTTTTCAGGAACTGAAGGATAGATTAATTAACACCCTTATAGTTGTGGCCCCTGATTGGAATGAGCCATTTGAGCTCATGTGCGATGCCAGCAACTATGTTGTAGGAGGAGTATTAGGACAAAGCATGGCAAGGTTTTTCATGCCATCTATTATGCTAGCCGAACACTGAATGGAGCACAACTTAACTATTCCCCAACTGAGAAAAAGTTTTTTGCTATTATCTTTGCTTTTGAAAAGTTTATATCTTATCTTACTGGTAACAAAGTTGTGGTTTTTACAGATCATTCAGCTCTGAAATGCCTCTTGGCAAAAAAGGATGCAAAACCAAGACTGATACGATGGACACTCTTACTGCAGGAATTTGATCTTAAAATTAGAGATAAGAAGGGAAGTGAAACTGCAGTAGCTGACCACCTATCACGCCTAGAACATCATTTGGAAGATGGTAAGTATGATGCCATAAGGGATGAATTTCCTGACGAGTCCCTACTTGGAGTCATCACTATGCCATGGTACGCTGACATTGTCAACTACCTAGTAAGTAATGTGATGCCACCAGACTTGGCATATAACTTGCGGAAGCATTTCTTGGGAGAGGCTCAGCGGTACTATTGGGATGAATCCATATTATTTAAGGAATGTGCCAACCAGGTAATTCATCAGTGTGTGCCAGCAGAGGAAAAACATAGTATTTTGGAACTATGCCATGCAGCACCATACAGAGGTTATTTTGCTGGAATGAAGACTGCTGCCAAGGTGTTGCAGTCTGGTTTCTTTTGGCCTACACTATACCAATATGCTCACAATTTTGCCAAGGCATGTGATCGATGCCAACGAACAGGGAACACTTATGGCAGACACCAAATGCCACTTCAAAACATAATGCTTGTGGATTTATTTGATGTTTGGGGGATAGACTTCATGGGCCCATTCTCCCCTTTATTTGGTAAATTGTATATATTAGTGGACGTTGACTATGTTTCTAAATGGGTTGAGGCTGTGGCCTTGCTAAACAACGATGCCAAGGTTGTTGCTAAATTTTTTCACATAAACATTTTTACTAGATTTGGTGCCCCGATAGCTATTATACACGATGAGGGCACACATTTTGAATATCATTTAATATCTAGAGCTTTGTGCAGGTATAGAATTCAGCAACGGATTGCACATACCAACCTCAAACAAATGGTCAAGCTGAGATATCGATTACGGAGATCAAAAACATTATGGAAAAAAACTATGAACCAAACATGGAAGGATTGCTCCCAACAGCTAGATGAATCTTTGTGGGCATACAAGAATACCTTTAAAACACCTCCAGGATGTTCTATTTTCAACGCAATTTTGGGAAGTCATTCCATTTTCCAGTAGAAATGGAACATAAAGCCTATTGGGCAATTTGGAAACTTGACATGGCATGGAGAAATGCTGGAGAGAAGAGGCTGCTAGACCTTAATGAGTTGGAGGAATTCAGATTGCAAGCTTATGAGAATGCCAGACTCTACAAGGAAATGACAAAGCACTGGTATGACAAAAGAATTCTACCAAGGCAGTTTATGGTAGGTCAGCATGTTATTTTGTTTAACTCACGACTTAAAATTTTTTCAGGGAAGCTCAAGTCAGGATGGTCATGACCATTTCATGTTGTTCAACCTTATGCTCATGGAGCAGTTGATATTCGAGATTTGAAGAACGGGACAATTTTCAAAGTAAATGGTTAGAGACTTAAGCATTATGTAGAAGGTACTCCAAAGGATGCCAAGGAGGATATCCTTTGGCAGAATTTTAGCAATTTCCATAATGATTTGACTTATTTGTAAATATTAGGATTAGTGTTTTTCTTACAGTATTTTATGTTGTCTTGTTGATTTTCTTTATTTTATTTATTCTTCCATCTTGAAAGGGTTCTTTGAGTAAATGTAGGATTTTTACTGGTAGCAAATTTTAGATCGCCAACAGCATTCTTATGCCAGCACAAACCCAAGGGAGATTCTCACGGTTGATAAAAAAAGAGAGAAGAATTTTTGGTTTGATAAAACCCTTGCCGCCCTAGGGTAAATCAAATTTCAAAATTTCCCTCCTTATCCTTTAGCCTTCCCTGTCAATTTGAATTCCATCATCATTATCTTTTCACACATCCCATCCAATTCAAAATCTTTCATCATTATCCCCCATTAAATCGGCTAAACCCATTAAAATACTCCACATTTTTCTCTTTCTTTCCTACTTGAACACTCTAGCCGATTTTGTTTCTTTCTTTACTCAGCACTTTCTCTTTTTTGTTCAAAAGAACCAAGAACCCTAAAAACTATCCTCACTCATCATCTTTTCACCTTCTTTCTTTCAAGAATCAACGGCGCCTTTATCCCTTCCATTCAAATGATTATTTACCGCTGAAATCGAGAAGAGGCATGATGAAAATTTTGCTTCGAGAAACTTATGCTATGAGAAAAGATTCAAGTTCAAGGATGAGCCAAATTTTGGTTATACCATGGAGTTCACCGAGATTGCAAAGAAACATGGTTGGGAAAAAAATTTCCAACAAACTGGTGACATCAATAGCACGATTGTCCGAGAATTTTATGCCCACTTGACCACCAAAGATTTGCCTTTTCTTATGATTTGTGGTAAGTGTGTTTGACTTGGTGTTCACCAACTCACTCGATGATGCAAAGAGGAGACTGATTTTGAAAGACCTATGTAAACCCGGACAGTGAAAAGATTGGCTTTGAAGGTACAGTCGCGATGATGGAACCACTTCCTCAAAGCCAAGTTGATGCCCAGGACACACAATGAAACTATTTTTGAGGAAAAATGGCGCTTCTTTACTCCATTATGACCGGAAGAAAAATTGATGTTGGGAAAACTATAGTGAACGAGACATATAAGTGTGCAGGTAAAACAACGGGTAATTTGATTTTTCCATTACTGATCTTGAATCTTTCTGCGCAGCATGATGTCCCTACCCTAGATACCGATAGCATCCAGCACAACAAGGGATCCACCATCATTCCTATTTTGTAGAGACAATTAACAACCATTGAAACCAAATAGAAAGGAAAACAATTGACCGCAACACCAAAGGCCAAACCATCCATGGTTACTGTTGCAACTTATGTGCCTGTAGCAGTCGTGGCCATACTATCCCTAATAAGCAAACAACTTGAGTTGATCATTGCCAAAATTAAGGATGCAGAGAAGAAAATGCTCTCTTTTGGCAATATATTTAGGCCAGGGACAATGTGTTGAAACAGGCCCTTGATGAAGTAGCTACGCTCCTGGTGCCCGCTTTTCCTGAGTTCCCTGCCAGTCACCTTGGCAAGGGGACTGTATCGGTAAGCCCTCATTCTTTTCGAGTGAAAACTCCACAATCAGAGGATACAATCCCGATTTCCCCTACTTTAGTCTCCCCAGTCCCAACATTGTCGGTACATGTTGAAACCGCTAGTACTGATTCCCCCATGGAATATGAAGATGAAGGAAACCAAGCCGTCGCCACACCTGCTATGCCAGAATCTGCTCCTAAAATGTCATGCACCGACAAGTCGATCGAAGAAGTCCTACGGAATTTACAAGACGCTACAGCAGAAGCAAAGAAGAGCCTCAAGCACAACAAGCATTTGGCCCATAATAGGGGCAATTTTGTTAAGAGAAATATGCGCGTTTCTATGCCAGAACCTTCAACTGAAGGGGAGTCTTCTTCCCTTTAAACTCCTTTACTGCATTTCATTTTGTTTTTCATAATCATGTATTATTTGTTTTTGTATATATATGTTGTTTCTCATGCATCGAGGACTATGCACTTTTTATGTTTGGGTGTATGTAGCGTTCTCCATTTTTGTCACGCATTTGAAATCATGCATTATTCATGTTTAATTTGTTTTCCATGCATAGAAAACCCTAAAAAATTTAGGTTTGTATATCAGCTGATTTGTGAATAAATTGACAGCATGTTGTTAGCATGCCTGAACTTGTAACTATTTAACTTGTCAGATGATGAACTTGTTCTTTGAAATTGTATGCCAGTATGACTTCAATGCTCAAGTTACTTTAGCAGTAAACTCTAGTCTTTGGAAACTTATTCTCACTTTACACGTGGCATATATCTAGTTTGATGAAATGAACTTAGGACTTCTTGAAGCTGAACTCAGTGTAAATAAATAAATGAAAAAAATTAGCGTCAGGGTATTAAAAAAGAGAAAAAAAGAAGAAAGAAAGAAAAAGATGAATAAGGGAGCAATGTTCTGCCAGTGGCTGAAAAAAAAATTAGGCACTCATCTGCCTTAGGGATAATAGGTTACTTGGGGCTTCATGGTATTCTCCCTCTTAGTACTAAAGTAAAAAACCCTAGGGTATGAGTGTAAATGGGTTAGAATAGTGATGTAGTATGGACTAAAGAAAGCATTTGTGGTATGCTCCCTCTTATGACTCACGCCAAATAGCGTATGACGCGACCCCACTTTTATGCCAGCATCAGAATACCCTTGGCAGTAAAAAAAATTTAAAATCTGAGTTTGGGCAGTAAGGAACCTTAAGGGAATTAATGTGAGCTTGATGCATTTTGCCCGCACCTATATAAACTTTAGAACCTTAGACTATGTCTTTATTTGTTGCACTTAAATTTTTGAAATGTTGGCATCGATATACTAGATTTTGAGGATAGACCTAGAGTCAATTACAGCTTGCTGACATGTGCTGGGAAGTCATTCATTTCTGCTAAGGTACCTTTTTGTTTTACGGTTTTCTTTTGCATTACTTGAGGACAAGCAATGAGCTAGGTTTGAGGGGAGTGATAAATGCTCAAAAGTATTATATTTTTCATCTATTTTACAATGCTTTTTGCTAGTTTTTGAGTACGCATGTTTGCATTTAGTAATAGTTTCATGCATTTTGCATAAAAAGGAGTTTAGCATGTGCCCTTTTACGGTTTGAAGGGTTTTCATTGTTTTTGGCGTAGGTTCTATGCCAGATGGCATGGCAAAGGAATAAGGGAAAGAAAAAGTCACAATGGCAGGGAAGATTCTTGAGGTGCAATAGACCAGCAATGCAATGCAGATGGACCAGCAGTTGTATGCCAAGCCCCTTGACAATGATGGACAGCCCAAAAAAATAGGAAAGGATAAGGTTTCGAAAAACATGCAAATGAACCTAATCTGAAAAATCAGGAGTGGGTAGTCGACAAGAGTCTTCTACCACGACCTTTGGCATCACAGCGGTGACTAATGATGTCAGCCCTAGACCATCACATATCAGCCTACTCGGTGATAAGCTTATAAGAGATCAAGCACTTATCAATGAGCCTTAGCTGAAATTTAAATTTTAATTTCTTCTTGGGTTTTCTCCTCACTCGTGTATATAAATAAATCATTTCCAAGCAAAGGGGATCGCATATTGAGCGAGCTAGCTTAGGATCATCTCCGATCACTTCTACCACCGGCTGGAGTAGCCACACCGAGGAGGGCTGGAGTAAGAGAGGCTGAATCGACCAACACTTTTCTTCCCTTTTTCCTTTAGTTTATTTTAATTTTGAAGATGGTGTTTGCAAATGATCAAGTTTATTTTGTGTTTAACCCCCTCATCATGAACTAATTTAATAGTTGGTGAGGGGTGGATGGATGAAAAGTTATTTGTTTTGCTTGCTTTTATTAATTAGGAAAGCTTTAGCATAAAGTTTTATTCATTTGGCATTGTCTTTATTTTTTTAAAACGTCTATGCCAAGCGACGTAGGTTGCTTATTGCAACTCAATATCAGAACTAACTTGGGAGGCAACGATTACTTGCCAAATTCTAAGGTGAGAAGCTTTGACAAAAGATGTTCAAGTAGATGAACTTACTTCGGGAGTGAGTCTACCCCTTAGAGAGTAAAGATTAGAACTACACTAAATTCATTAACGGGAAACATGCACTATAGACATATTGGGGTTTTTACTTGATTAATCTTAAGGCGTTGCTATCGACGGAGCAATGACCATCTTTTGAATATACTCAATAAAACATCACCAAAGCATGACATTATTAAAGGCCGGCATGGCATAAACAACGTGAAAACCATACATTCCTTGCCAACGTTCATCATCCACTATTTCATGCTCTCCTTGCCAGTGTTGTTTTATTTTATTTTCTTTTAAATTCACTTTCCAAAACAATCATTTTTCACCCCAAAGGCAAGTAACAATTGAACAATTAAATTTCAAGACAATCGCTGTGGGATTGATACTCAACTTAACTACTGTATTATTTGTTGACCGTGTAAACTTGCACAAAAAAAGACTCAACTTGCCATTGTTTTATACATTTCCAATACTTATTTTTATACCTTTTTCCAAGCACATTTCGATCACAACACTTACAGCACCTCCATTAAGGCAAAACACAACACCCGGTTGTGATCGAGAATCTTTCTTATCAGTTTGAAAGCTTGCGTCAGTATAACCTTTTATACTTAGCTCTTCCTCACCTCCATACTTAAGGAATGTATCCTTATTTTTTCTCAAGTACTTAAGGATGTTTTTAACTGTAACCTAATGACCTTTACTGGGATCTAATTGGTATCGACTTGTCATACTTAGTGCATATGATACATCTAGACGTGTACATAACATGGCATACATGATAGATCCAATGGCTGAAGCATATGGTATCTTACTCATGCGTTCTCTCTCTTGAGGCATTGAAGGACACATTTCCTTTGAGAGAAAAAAGCCAGGTCTCATAGGTAAGAATCCTCTTTTATATATTCTTCCACAGTGAATCTTTTCAGTACTTTTTCTACGTATGTATATTGACTTAGTCTTAGGAGTTGTCTTGATCTATCTCTATAGATCTTGACTCCTAATATGTAGGTTGCTTCACCTAAGTCTTTCATAGAAAAACATTTTCCTAACCAAGTCTTTACAAATTATAAGGTAGGTATGTCATTTCCTATTATTAGTATGTCATCCACATACAATACCAATAATGTAATAGTGCTCCCACTAGTTTTCTTGAAAACACATTGCTCATCTTCATTTTTAATAAAACCAAATTCTTTTATTCCCTCATTAAAATGAAGATTCCAACTTCGAGAAGTTTGCTTCAATCAATAAATGGATCTTTGTAGCTTGTATACCTTTTGGGCATCTTTTGGATTGAAAAAACCCTCAGGTTTTGTCTTGATGGATTTAAACATAATCATAATATGCAGCTATTGCAAGCAATGTCTTGATGGATTTAAACATAGCAATAGGGGAAAAAGTTCCATCATAGTCTATACCATTAATTTGACGAAATCCTTTAGCAACCAATCGTCCTTTGTATGTTTGTATAATGCCATCCATGTCAGTTTTCTATTTGAAAACCCATTTGCACCCTATGGGCTTAATTTCTTCGGGTGGGTTAACCGAAGTTCATACTTGGTTTTCTGACATGGAATCTATCTCGGATTTTATGGCTTCTAGCCGTTTCTCAGAGTCTGGGCTCTCCACTGCTTCCTGATATGTCCTAGGCTCATCTTGGTTCATGAGAAGAACATATCTATGCAATGTGACAAGAAACCGATATCTCTCAAGTGCATTGCGTTCTCTTATAGACCTTCATAGTGGTTGTGTTTCAAGAAAGATTGGATGTTCCTCAACTATTTGTGGAACTTGTTGTTGTTCAATATCTAGTTGATTTTGTATTTCATCAAGTTCAATATTTCTCTCACTTCCTTTTATAAAAAGAAATTCTCTTTCGAGGAAGACTCTTGTTCGAGCAACAAACACTTTGTTCTTGGGTAGATTGAAGAAATAATATCCTTTAGTTTCTTTAAGATATCCCACAAAATTACACTTATGAGATTTGGGTTCGAGTTTTGTAGACATCAGATGTTTAACATAAACTTTGCATCCCTAAATTTTCATAAAAGACATACTAGGACGCTTCCCATTCCATATCTCATATGGTGTCTTTTGAACCTATTTAGATGGAACACGATTTAGTGTGAAGCAGTTGTTTCTAACGTATGTCCCCAAAAAGCAGTTGGGAGATCAGCATGACTCATCATTGATCGAACCATGTCTAACTACGTTTGATTTCTCCTTTCAGAGACTCTATTGTGTTGTGGAGTACCTGGAGGTGTATGTTGTGAGATAATCCCACATCCTTTAAGAAGTTCATTAAACTCTCGGCTTAAGTATTCTCCTCCTCAATCTGAACGAAAAGCTTTGATACCCTTTCCTAGTTGGTTTTGTACTTTATTCTTAAATCCCTTGAACTTTTCAAGGGCTTCAGATTTATGATGCATTAGGTAAACATACCCATATCTACCAAAGTCGTCAGTGAAAGTAATGAAGTATTGAAACCCTCCTCTTGCTTGTGTATTCATTGGTCCACATACATCACTATGTATTAGACTTAATAAATCACTTGCTCGCTTGTTTTTTACTGTCAAACGGTGATTTGGTCATTTTTCCCAATAAACAAGGTTCACATATATCAAAATGTTCGAAAACAAAAGAATCCAAAAATCCATCTTTATGTAGTTTTGATATGTGTTTCTCACTTATATGACCCAAGTGACAATGCCAGAGATGCGTTTGATTAGAGTCATTTGTTTTGACCTTTTCATATTTATGTTATATATTGATTTATCTTGATCTAAGATATAAAGGCCATTGATTAATTGAGCCGTACAATTAAAAACATTATTGAGGGAAAAAGAACAACTATTATTCTTAATAATAATCTCAAAACCAATCTTGTCCAAACAAGAAATTGAAATAATGTTTTTAATCAAACTAGATACAAAATAACAATCCTCAAAATTTAAAACAAGTCCACTAGGTAATGACAAAGTGTATGTTCCTATAGATAATGCAACAACTCTTGCTCCATTTCCCACTCGTAGGTCCACATCTCATTTTACCAATTTTCTACTCCTTTTTAGTCCCTATACAGAAGTACAAATGTGAGAACCAAAACAGGTATCTAATACCAGGAAGCATATGTTGATAAATTAATATCAATAACATAAATACATGATCCAGACTGTCCATTCTCTCTTGCCTTCTTGATGTCCACAAGATAGACAGGGCAGTTTCTCTTCCAACGTCTAACATTGTTGCAATGGAAACATTTTCCTTCTTTTGTAACTCCTCCTTTGGGTTTCAATGCACCATTTCCTTTGTTGGGATTTGGCTTTGCCTTGGTGTTGGGCTTTCCTTTTTTTTATCCTTTTAGACCATCATAATAGGTTTGCAGCTAACCTTTTTCATGTTGTTCTCTACTGTTCGTAACAGACCAAGCAACTGGGGCAACGATTTGTTAATTTCATTCATACTGATTAAGAACAAACTAATTAAAACTATCTGGCAATGATTGCAGGATAACATTAGTAGCCAATTTAACACTTAGAGGGAAGCTGGGTTTTTCAAGGGTCTGAATATACCCTATCATTTTGAGAACATGAGTTCCCACTGGAGTTCCCTCAACCATCTTTCATTGAAACAAAGCTTTAGAGGTCTCATACCTCTCTTGACAAGCTTGCCCCTCATATAATTCCTTGAGATTTTTAACCATCTCATAGGGAACCATGTCCTCATGTTGTTTTTGAAGCTCAGGGGTCATGGTCGCAAGCATCAAGCAACCGACATCTACCATGTTACTTGAGAATTTTTCAAAAGCTTTCAATTCATTTTTAGAGACATCATCTGCTGGCTTTTAGGGACAGGTTCTTCGATGACTTTTAGTTTTCGTTCTTGTTTGAGGACAATCTTCAAATTACAGAACTAGACAAGAAAGCTCAAGCCATTTAATTTGTCCTTCTCAAAGACAGATCGCAATGATAATGTGTTTGATTTTGCCAAAATAAATCTACAACGATAAAATATGTTTTATAAGTACCTTTTTATCATGTTTATAAAGAAATAACACTCCCACTATTAAAAACCCTCAAAATCAAAAAACTTACAAAAAGTATTTCTAGTGTGTAAGGATTCATATTTCACTTCATTATAAGTCAGCTTTGGCTTTACTACTAGAATTCAATTATTTAGGTAAGCAACACTTGCCAATTACATCTCATGTAATTCCTATATTTGATGAACAACCATTTGTCCAAAACAAAAGTTCATATAGTCAAATAGAAAGAAGAATAATGAACAGTGCACCAGGAAGGTAACTTATGAAGAGAGAGGTGGTGTACTTAAATAGCAAGTCTTTCAAGGAGCCAATCCTAGACATGCACTTTCGTATTGTTTTTCAATCACCAAAGTTCTTGAACAATCATTAGTCTTTAGATTTCTAATCTTATAGAACAACTTAGGTTAACCAATATTACTACCAGTGAATATCACTTGCTTTGGCAAAACCTACATTGAACCTATCGAGGTTTTAACGAGGGTTAATATTGGATGACTAATTATAATTAAATATGGAGGGTTTTTGTTATATTAACCTCACCATTGTATTACGATCTAATCAGTTGCAATCATGCTAAAAAACATACATTGTATCACATACATGTAAAGCAGTAAATATAAATGGAATGATTATAGCCCTTAAAACTAAGGTGGCCTATCCCAAGCCAATAGGAGAACAAAAATTACTAAAGATAGAACTTGCTTCTCAAGCACCTAATCCACATTTGATCAGCCCATCAGTCTGCTTCTTTGGTCCACGCTTTCTCCACAAATATTACAATTTTTTAGAAACTTGTTTTACATACGAGATAGTAAGATGAGAACAGAATTACATAGAAGAAAGAAAGGCACGACACGTAGGCCATATTTATATAAGACCAAAGTAAATAGGCTATTTGGGCTATAACCATGCATTTCAAACACCGTGCATATCATCCAAAATATACACATGTTTTATCTTGATAATTAAGATTACCTAAATAGTTCCTATGACCTTTGTTGCCTACTCGGTCCGGCAGATCTGGGGTCGTCTGGTCCACTTGTAGAGTGCGGACCTAGTAGCCTCAGTCTGCCAGGAAAGTTTTTAATTTTGGCACTTCGATTACTATGGAAAAACCTCACGATTTGATAACTTTTATCAATGGATTCGTGTTTTGGGGATTTTTCAATCCCTAAGGTTTTTTACTCATGGAACAACCATTATTCCTCTGCCAAAATGATCTGCTATCTTAACCGCATGTTCATCATGTCAATTATTATCATATGATTATCAAAAGCTTACCACAACAAACACATGGTTAACACTTAACCATCGATCATAAAAACTTGTTAAAATATATTAACATATTAATCGCGACTGGATTCAATTTCTACGTTTCGTACAAACATCACATACTCGTCAAAACCAAAAAGGTAAATCATGCATCTAATACAAAAACATCATCCAAGTATTCAAGTCTGAATTCACATCGTACAAAAGGCTCTGATACCACTATTGGGAAAAGCCGGTACACCCCATAGCGGAGTAGAAAAATTATCTGGTGTAATCTACTAGTGATCTATGTACAAGGGACGGATTCAGGGTGATAAAGGATGAAAAAATTACCTCAACCAATTTAGAAGTCCGCAGCGCGTACAGGAGAATCCAAATCGAATCTGAGTCGTCACAGTAGTGTTTCGACCTCTATGTAGTACACCTAAATAAAACAAACATTTTTTCTCTTCTCTAACTGTTAGAGATGATTTTGGAAAAAGACATATTTTGGCTGCGAGACCTTACGCCTTTATATAGCATTCAAAAACCTAATTCTATTTAAATTTAGATTATTTAAATATACAATATATTTAACAGAATATAATTAAATATGTAGAATCTGATTCTACTTTAATTAGGTTTCTTTTAAAGATATATATAGTATTTGATAATTACAATAACTTATCAAATATTAGCATATGTATAAAATCAAAATAAACAATTTCGGTTTCTCACTAATTACGTGTACAACAAGTTTGTACACATGCTATCTAGTCGATATTTGTTCCTTTTAATAGTAGGGTGTGACCCTTGTAGGTTCATGTAACGTTAGCAGTAATATCCAAAACAATTCTAATATTACAAGTAATGAGTGCCATCTAGCAATACATCATTGCTACCTAAGTTACATGAAATAGTGGTTCGATTTAACCTTTTTCGTGATTAACTTCTTTTATGTATTTCATCCTTTTGTCCTCATATCTAGATCGGACACAAGTCATGGATTAGTCACACTTCTATAGTTCATCTAATGTTTCTTGATATCTTGAGTAGACTATTGTAAACGAATAACTATGATATCCCATATTAATTCATTCGAGCATGGCCATGCATTTTATAGTCTCACTCAATCAAGTGGCCTACGATATTGCTCCTATTATGTTGGAGGGACAAATCCTATCTTGATCAACCATATTTCACTTCATGGATTGTGACATATTCAATATCAGTCTTTATAGTGTAATTAGTTACACGTTTGACCATATAAAAATGTCACTCACGATGTTGAAATAATGATGATCTCAAGTCTGAGGGTCGTACATGTAAATTACACCATGAGAAATTTGTGATTGTCACATTATAATCCAAAAAACATGCTCATAGCGGGTCAGTCCAGTATGTCGTTGCCTAATACATACTTATGTATTGATTTTGACATCTCCATGTCAATGACAACACTTTGTTATCAATCAACTACATATTAGTCTTAATACATTATTGTTGTCCAAGCCCACAATAATTCTTGACTAAGGACATTCAATAATAACTATATTATTCTAAAGACTTTATTATAATTTAGTTTATTTATAGATACACAGAATAAGACTGAAATAATTATCATGGCTTCTTATTAATAAACAAGATAAAATAAGTATGTCTTTTACAACTCTCTCATAATTGGTCTTTGGGCATACTCTAACACATATATATCAAACTAACTCATTAACAGTAGTATCATTCAAGATTTAAACATCGAATGCATTCAAAATATTTTTAGCACAAAAATAACCTTGCATTAATTTTTTTTGAAATAGGGGTGCATTTCAATTTCAAGGTGTATACCTCAAAACTTTGAGATTGCATTGTCCCCACTACAAAAACAGAATGCATAATACAAATACAAAAAATGCAATGGCAATGAAACTAAATGCAATTACAATGATAATGCAAATATAATTACAATACTATTAGCAAAAGGAAATTACAATACATGATATGCATGCCTACATAAATCTTAACAACTAACTCAGTCATGGCTCTTGCGAAGAGGATGTGGCATAATGATTCTTTTCTTTCCCCTTTTCTCCTTCTCGGGCTTCTTCTTATTCTTGTCCTTTGATTTGGAGCGCTTGCGCTTCTTCTCCTTTCTCCGAAGAGTCGCATCTATTTCATTTTTAGGTTCATCTTCTCCTTTCTCGGCATCATCGTCCATCACTGCAGTAAGGATGAACTGAGATGGTTGTTTGTAAACTACCATCGCGAGAGAGTTTATCTCTTGTCCTTCCATTGAAATGAGCTATTCCTTCAGTCTCGTTGTATCTCGCTCTACCTCTGGTCCTTCAAGTGTTGCATCCACAAACTTGGATGCATCGAATTATCTTCATCAATAACATCTTTCGCATCAAACTAATCAACTTGGGTACTCTCATCTCCATCATCAGTAACATCTTCAACAATAACTTCTTATTTTCCAAGGAAAGTGGTTATATCATCAACTTTAGTTGCGTCATTCAAATAAAAAATGTTGTTTTTGATGTTTTTGCTCGAGTTCTCCTCTTTTTGGACATCTTGACAAGACTCCAATCT
Organism: Hibiscus mutabilis; assembly: GCA_019671005.1. NCBI lineage: Eukaryota > Viridiplantae > Streptophyta > Magnoliopsida > Malvales > Malvaceae > Hibiscus > Hibiscus mutabilis. The sequence goes on from CM033711.1 coordinate 49,754,038, forward strand.
TCATGAGAGTTAATAGATTTCCTTGAAGCTTCTTTTGTGGTTGCGAAAGAGGAAAAGTCATAACTATGGATGATTGGTGGAAATTCTTGAAATTCTGGTAGAGTGACTTGGACAAATTTACTTAATACAGCGAGGGCAAACTTATGCGAAGTCTTGACATTTGCATAAAACAAATTATGTGCAAGGTCTAGAGTTTGTACTGTGGCTTCAACTTTTCCCAAATTACTTGTGATAGCATCGATTTTGGCGTCAATCTCTAGAACCTTCATCCATTTTTCATTGTTCGGTGGGGGATCCTCTACAATAGTCTCCAATTTGGCCTTCCTTTTGTCTTGTCTCATTGTACCACCCAATTTGGGTGTAGGAGCCTCGGTGTTTCTCACCATTTTGTCAGTGGAGACCTCATTAAGTGGCACTATATTGGCCGTCTTTCTTCATTTTTCAAGGGATGAATCCCTTTGAGACTGCACAATTACATGATCAGTGATGGAAATGCCAAAATTCACTTCTTCCTCTCTGCACAGTCAGCAATCTCCTTGTGGATAATCTCTCTCACATCTATCTTCCTTCCCTTGACAATTAAATGTATCAAACACATTCGGTCCAAGGAGACGGTGGTTCTATGAGTTGATGGCATCATCATGGAATTGAAAAATTGAAACTGAATCTTTACAGGCATGGTTAGGAACTTTCTATACGTGGTATAATTTTCCACATTGGTCCCTGACCAATATGCATCTTCGACACATAAATCCCTAACCAACAAGTCTAGTTTCACATCACTAACCAATATACATCTTCGACATATAAATCCCTAACCAATATACATCTTTAACAAATAGAGAGTCCTCATCTACGTTCATAGTAGTTTTTAACTCCTTATCAACTGTGGAAGCAATCTCGCTTATAGAACTCTCTCTCACAACTGCTAACTTTAAAGATGGCTCATAAAGGTTAGACTAGAATTCCTATACCATAGCAGGGCTCATAAAGGTTAGACTAGAACTCAATCTTTGACATATTAATTGATGATGTTTCATTTGTGCCACACCTCTGCCATTGTTGTTAAAAACACCTTATATTCAGTTTTCTCAATTGGATCAACTGGTTCCTCTTCTTGTGGGTTAGAACCTGAACTCTAAGTTTCTTTGGTAGAGGTATCAATAGATATTTTTCTGGAAGCCCTTGTTTTTTCCATAAGAGAATGTATATAAAGAAGAAAAAGGAAAACTTGCTGAAAGATTGAAACTTTGTAACGTTGTAGAAGAAAATACAGTAGAACTCAGTGAAGAAGCTTATTAGATCCAGGTTTATTAAATAATGGAGAAAGAAAAAAGGGAAATGTAAAGGCAAAAACTTTTATCATCTGATGTGATGAAATTTAATGGTTGTGATAATGGCGCAAAAATCATGTACATCCAATGCATCTCCTGCTCTTGCAAATCATAGGAGTGTGATTGGGCGGATAAATCGGTGTAATTAAAGTACCCAAAATACCCCCAAAGTCATGCGTAACATGTTTAGCCCTTTTCGTACAACCCTTTTAAATAAGAGAAGATTGCATACCAAGACAAGTGAATATTATTCAAAAAAAAGAAAAAAAAGCATAAAAATAAGCAAACAAAGAAAGAAAACTAAATCTACGTATATCAAGAAATTAAAGAAAAGCATCTAAAAAATTTAACCAATTTAATGGTCACAACACTTTTAGAATCAAAGTCACCAAAATAAATCTTGAGCATTTGCCCGTTGACTTTGAATGGGATCCCCTCTTTGCGATCCTTGATTGTGACTGCACCATGTGGAGAAACCTCCACAACTTCAAAAGGTCCCGACCAACGTGACCGCAATTTGCCAAGGTGCAACTCCAGTCATGAATTAAATAGCAAAATCAATTGTCCAACTTCAAATTGTCGCTGCAATATGATCTTGTCATGCCATCTTTTGCTTTTATCTTTGTAAATAAAGGCATTTTCTTAATCATTGCAGAGAATTTCTTCCAGCTCAGTGATATCCAATAATCGTTTCTTCTCTACAGCTTCATAATCCAAATTCACTTGCTTCAAAGCCAACATAGCTTTGCGTTCTAACTCAATAGGTAAGTGACATGATTTTCCAAAGAGCAACAGATACGGTGACATCCCAAGTGGAGTTTTGTAAGTAGTGCGACTATCACACAAGGCATCATCCAAGTGCGAAGACCAATCCTTTCCTAGTTGTAGCGAGTCTATGATTCACTCCATATTTTTTAACCCATCAGCCACTTGACTACAATGAAAATGCTTCCCTTGCTCACTGATTATTGGTGTCCCAAAACGGGTGAGTATATGTGTGTAGAAGAACTTTCAAACCATATTGGCATCATCCTTTAGCACAACCACAACATCTATCCATTTGGTAACGTAGTCTACAGTAACTAAACATAGAGATTAGCAAAAAAAATCAAAAAGGACCCACGAAATCCAATCCCCAAACATTAAATAATTCAATTTCCATAATTGGTTGTTATGGCATCTTATTTCGTTTGGATATTGATCTTGTGCACTGACAACGATCACACTGTTGTGCAAACTCATGAGCATCCTTAAATAATGAGGGCCAATAAAATCCCAACTGAAGGACTTTTGCAGCAGTTCTCATTCCAACAAAGTTCCCTCCATACGGAGCATCATGACAACGCTATAAAATTGGTATCTTTTCTTCCTCGGGAACGTAACGTTTGATAATATTATCATTGTAAACCTTGAACAAATAAGGTTCATTCCAAGGATATTTAGTTGCATCGCGAAGGAATCTTTCCTTCTCATGGTCAGTGACACCTAGTTGAAGAAATCCGCATACCAAGGTGTTGTATCCACAACAAAGAGCTTTTCATTTCAAAATGCATCGATAAATTGGAGTTTATTTCCATCTTTTTTGCTTGATTCTAATCTTTAAAGATGATTGACAGCTTGATTTTCTAAACCTTTTCTGTCTTTAATCTCATTCTAAAACTCTTGCAGCGACAAGATCTATCAAATCAACCTTGGTTTTGCATATTTCTTAGCAAAAATGTTTTTCAAGGTAGAATGATCAGTGAACACCATAATACTTGGCCTAAAATGGTGAGAACGTAGTAAATGGATTCAAATGGCTATAAAATTTGGCATGCTAGTAGACTACGGTGTTATAAAATTGATGCTAAAATTTCATTGGATTTAGACATTATTTAATAGGCCAAAATGAGTAAAAACCAGATAAAATCTGTCATTATAGTGCATGGCGTACCGATACAGGTGCAAGTGATTCGATAAGGCTATGCATTTTTGGTCTAATCAAGCACAGTTGAAACATGGCATATTGATACGTCAAAGGCCTATCGGTACAAAAAGTCAACACTAGAATCTGAGAAATTAATTGCATCGGTACGATTCAGGGGTGTATCAAAATGAGTCAACATTGGTCAATCCGTACCAATACGACTGCACCGTATAGAAACAAAAGTTATCGAATGAGTCAACATTATTCAACCCGTACCAACATGTCTCCTTAGCATTTTGTTGCGAGGTCTGGTAATTCTATTACATAGTATTGAACATAGATTTGAAAGATTACAAATTGGTCACCGTTCATTGATGAGCCTAATTGAATGTATAAATGGCATTGGTTTAACTTGAAAATTTGCATTCTTGTGTTAGTTATGGGTTGAATTTTTTTGCAGTATGGTTAATTTCATTAAAGGACCTCTAAATTTTTAAAGTTATAGATTGGCCTCTAACGTTCATAAAAGTTTAAAATTGACACTAAACTGGTTAATGTAATTATGTATCGAGTCATTGCTTTTGTATATCGATATAGTATCTCAACACTTTGTTAAACATTTATTTTCAATTAAAATATTTACACCCTTCATCGTATTGTTTTCCAGTAATGCTTTCCAACCCGGTTCCCTACTAGACCGGGAAAGGGTTGTTATAGACATGAATCGACAAATTACCATGTGTAAGAAGAAAACAACATAAAATGATTCATTTGACAAATAAAATAAAAAGTTTGCTTACTGACATTCATTCACTCTCAATGGATGACTCGAATATTAAGATTAACCACAACTCTCGTTGTTCATGAAAACTACACATCCTCGAACAAATGGATCAACTCTCATTGTATCATCATCCAACTTTCGTTTTAATGACTTGTTAATCTGAACTATCACTGCATCTCTCGATGTCAGTGATTTTGCTAAGCATTCTCATGTAAACAAAGCTCAAATCCAACAATTGAAATATGAAGAAAGCTAATAAGAATATATTGAACTTAAAATCCAAGATAAATCAAGTTCAAAACCAAGCTAAAGAGTAAATCATCTTCAATCAATACAAAGAAATATATAAACTCTAATGAAACCTCTATTCCTAGTGAACTTCAAAGAGAATCTACACATTTCCCCTTGTTCCAACACATAGATCTTTGTTTCCACAAAGGATTTTGCCTCGTCTCACCTCAGTTCTAAAAAAACAATGCTTAAACCACCATGGGATGAGCTTCAAAAGGTGTAAATATGATAGAAAATGATAATCCTACTTCATGTATTTCTCTCTCCTCCAAAAACATCCTTCTATAGGCAATTGTGATAAGGACATATATCCTTCAGGTGAATTGTCTGAAAGACTATCCTACAAAATATGTTGTAATAGATTATACAATTGACATATTCGTCCTTATCGTTAGCGATCTGGACAATTGGCTCCTACAATGTTGAACATGGCTTCAGTGATGAAACTTCCTCTATAAGGACATTAATAATACATCTACAAAATAACAAAGAGATAGAAATTTGCATAACAAGAACAAATATAAAGATTTAAACAAAAATTCAAATAATAAATAGGAAATGTAAAAATGAATTCACGAAACACTAATGTGTGGACAAATTAATCAATAAATGAGGATGAAACGTATGCTCATTAGAGAGCTATAAGTGGGCTTAGCATTTGGGCAGAGATTTTAGGGCCTTTGAGAGACTTTGTGGGTATGCTTTTGGTTGTTGGGCTTGAGTTTATGGGATGGGGTTGAGTTGAGTGGTTGAAGGATGATAAAGAGGTAATTTTCCTTCTGGAGAAGAGGGAGAATAGGGGTCTTTAATTTCCCTATGTAGAAAAGGGATTGGTGATATCACCATTATTCCCCAATGTCTTCTTCCCTTAGCTATTCTCTATTTCCCAACTCCAGGAAAGGTTGAAACTTTGTGCTTTTGCGTTGAATTTTTGGATTTCACGTTAAGAGAGTTGGAATCTACATTCAAGGATCTACGTTTCAAGGTAAGTTTTGTCAAAGATGGTGGAAGGTGATAACAATGGGTTTTGTGAGGGATGGGGTTGGTGGAAATGGATTATAAGGAGATTTAATCCCATTTTCCATCTTTAGGTTGATGTTATAGTTATCCTCTCAGCCCCTACAAAGTTGTAACTCACTTTACAACTTTTTGTGTAGGAAAGAGGTGAGAGAATCTTCCAAGGGGCTTGGGAAGAGGATGGCTTCAAGAGCTTGGTTGGAGGCTTCTTTTCCAGTTTTAGAATCAAGGTTAGTACACTAGTAACTCCTTTTCCTTTTATGGGCATAATAAATTTGATTTCTTTGTTGCTTGCTTTGATATTTTTGTTTGATTGGGTGCTTGAGACCTCTCTAATTGCTAAATCGGAAATTTTGTGTTAAAATGGTGTAAAATGGTAGGAAACCTCTTAAACTACCTTCCTTAACTTGTATGTTTGATTTGGGGTTTTCCATGAAGTTTTGAGGGTGTTGGGAATGACTTCCAAGCTCTAGAATTTGAATTTTGGGCTCGTGTACCGATACAGGATGAACCAGCATCGGTACCATGTGTTCTAATTGACAAACTCAAGCAAGTTTTGAAGGGTGTATCGGTACGAGCTCTAGCCATATCGGTACCCCTATTTTATTAAAATTTTAGCAACGAAAGTGAGTACCAATACGCTTGGGTGCGAATCAATACCAAAGTGGCATCGATACATGGTCCCCATGTACTAGTATTGGGCTATTGGTTAACCCTTTTTTAAAGTAAAGCTTAGTATCTATACGCGTAGGGTGGGTATCGATACACAGAGAGGTGTATCGGTACTCGTGGTTGGGTATCGGTACCTACTAGGCAATCTGTCCGAAAAATACTTTTTAAGTTCGAAGGGCTCATAATTTGAGGATAATGGCCCGATGGGCTTCTAATGTGATAAAATAAATGGAAAAACAAAGAGACCGAGATTCAACCCTCATATATGAGCGTAATGTGTAATAACTTGGTAAATGTTTGGTGATTTGGTTGTAATAGCACCCATAGAGCACCTGTATGGATGAGTCACCTTTGTTTGATGGGATTCAGGTACCTAGAGAGCGTGTTGCAACACAATGAGATGAGATGCTAAATGTATGTTCTGGAGTTTGTGCGACACCGAGCCTCAACTGAAGATACCCAATCAGAGATTTTGAGTACAAGTGTACATTCCCGAGGTTGTGTGACACCAGGCCTCACTCTAGGTTTGGGTGGTATGGTGCATATTGTTTTTTGAGATTAAGGCATACCTTGTTATTTGCGATGTGATTAGGCGGCTAAAGGTTGTGCCATATTTTATTGTATTGCTATCATCTTTAGCTACATGCTCATGTATATGATTTGCACGAAACATGGTTGAGTGGGAGTCTATCCACTGAGCTTCGTTAGCTTAGTGTTCGAAATTGTTGTTTTTGTTCAAAGGTTAGAAGGTTGGCGTGCATTGTTGGAGCACCATCGCAGTAGGACTTCACCATCGATTTCTTAGGAGTACAATACTTAGATTTCTTTGGGCAATGTATTCGTTGGACCCTATGTCTTCTATTGTAACTCGTATTTTGGGATTTAAACTATGAGTCGAATGTTTTATAATTGTACTTACAAATGGAGCTCCCATGTAAGGTTTTTAAATAGTTATTTAAATTGAAATATCTTAACTTGATGGATTTTATGGAAATTGATGCGATTTGGGCTAAAATGGGTTAAAATTTTATGTTAATGGTTTGGGCTTAAGGCCCAAATGTGACATCTGAGTTGAGGGTGTTATAGACTTGCCTCGACGAGTAGGATTCAATGGTGTCGGTAGTGTCACAAACTGACAAACGAGTGGTGACGAATCAAAGAAAAACTTTGTCTCCTCAATAATTCCTCTGTTATATTTTTCTCCCATTTTCACACAATGTTTGGCCCATTTATTGCCTTTCAAAACAAAATGGTCAAATCACTAATTTTTCCATTTAACTTTTTAATATTTAATGCTAAAGCTACAAACCTTTTACCCGCTTACAAAATGGTCACCATTTCCCTTCAATTAAGCTTACAAATTCCGATTTCTTTTAATTTAGTCACTAATTTAATTTATTCAATACCCAAATACTTGATCAAAATAATTAACCAAAAGACCAAGTCATTACAAAAAATATAACTCAAAGTTTCCAAATACTCATATTTTCCAACAACATAAATCAAAATATTTTGGCTTTATATGGTAATAGATTCTACGATTGATAGTTGCATATGATAGGTATGTTTCCACCCTTTAACGTTCACTTATGAAAGTATATTTACTTTACTAGCTGACCAATAGACGTGATGTCCACGAACTGTTGTCGTTTGAGTAAACGATGATATACCTCACACAACTACCTCCTTGAAGAGGTTTTTAGTTCTCATAGTTATGTTCATATAGTCATGAACATCTCCTTGGTTTTGTAAGAGTTTGAGAGAATGCCCCAATAGTCTCCTTGAAGCACCCCACTTCACTCTTACATAGATGACTTATGTTGCTCAGCTTACCAAAACACAAAATAGTCATTAAAAGCATTACTTAGTCTATTCCACTTTTGAACAAGGTTTACATCATAGGAATAGACTTAGGGAGATAAAACCCTACAATGACCGCACAAGGTTTATGCAAGTAGGTTGTCGCTTTTAACCTAGATATTGGGATCTCTAGTCAACTAGGTCAGGTTTTCCGTCATATAGCACTTTAAATTTTCTTGAGCTTTATTCTCATTCCTTTTGATGTTTTCTTAACATGAGCTCGATTTAACCCTTTGGTTAGTGGATTCACATTGTTACCTTTTATCTTACAAAATCAATAGAGATAACTCCATCTAAGATCAATTTTCTAATGGTTTAATCTAATATAAATGTTTTAAGCACCACGAGTAACAAAAGTTATAGGCTATGTCAAGTGACACGTTGGGGATAGTCTGGGTGTATCCATTTGTGCCCTTGAAAGAGCATCATCCATCAATTATGTCAGTACCATTAAAATACAAGCATTAGTACGATTGTGTTGCATTAGATAATTTCATCCTTTAGATCACAGCTTCTTCATTGCGTCTAGATGAATTTAGATCCTCTTTTCCACATATCTAAGTATCTCTGTAATTTTTCTTCTTCATTCCCAAACCCTATTAAACTTATTAAATTGTTACAACAATTAACATTAGATAATTGCTACACATTCTCTGTGAGATTCATCAACCCGATATACACCTTGTGTGTGTCTATCGTTAGTGAAATGACGTCACACAATATGTGCAAGCGAATACACGTTGATGCAAGTATAGTTGACAGGAAGTTCTTATCAGTTATCGATTCAATGAGGGTGGGACTCTGGTTTTCTATTCATGTCGATGTAAGCAATACTGAAGGAAAAAATGTGAGTGTAGTTGTTAATGCAAAGAAAAGATAATATTATTGATATCAAAGATTGTTGTGGGAGCAATAAAAAATAATTAACAAAGGAAATAGATTATCAATAAAGAAACTGGATCCCCTCGGTGTAACTCAACAGAATACCAAATGCATCACGGTAAAAACATTGATGATTTAATCAACGTCGATTATCAAGCTTATTCTACTAACTTTTCTTCAACTTCCAACTACGACTCAAATCTGCAATTTTACCACAACTTTTGTTGTTGGTCGAAACTACATATTCTCGAACAAGTGGATCAACTTTCGTTGTATCCCATCCAACTTCCGTTGTGATGCTTGTTAATTTGAACTGTCACTACATCTTCCGATGTCAATGGCTGCATTAAACACTTCCATGCAAAGTAGCATTCAAATTCAACAGTTGAAACAAAAAAAGATCGTAAAATAAATTGAAGTTCCGAATCCAAAACAACTTTTGTTCTTACAAAAATAAAATATTAAACCATCATCATTTAATTACAAAGAAACATGTAAAAACAAATGGAAACCTCTATTCCTAGCTTGATTCGGAATGAATCCACATGTTCCCCTTATTTTAGCACTTGGATCCTCTTTCTCACTAAGGAATCTATCACATCATTTCCTCGATTCTCCAAAAAATAGGTTAAGACTCCATGGGAGAAGCTTTCTGTTGCGTGATTTAAGTGCAACACAAACGGTGCAAGTGATCACATCACAAGTAATAGTATAGTTAAAGATCATCTCCACAGAGATTGGTGAAACTCTGACTTCTAGCTTCTTGATTAAAAGCGAATAATATTGGAAGTGATAGGTGGTGATAATTAACAAGTAAAATAAAATAAGAAAAATAAGTAGATAGAAAAAAGTAATCGATATGAGGGATTAGGTTGGGTATCGTGAATAGCGGTGCAATTGCCAAATAAATTGCCTTGGATTCTAATTGTTGAAGCAGTTTGGTTGATGTGGGAACTAGATCTGGATAAATGTCATGGCAACTAGGTCCCCATATATGGCGTGACAACTAGGTTTGGATAAATGCCATAGCAATTGGACTTGCTTCTTCAATGTTCGGTGAAGTGTTCTTTAATGCCTTCGTGTTATCCCTAACTAAAGAACTGGTGTTTGCGCATGCCTTGGTGATACATCCCTGCGTTAAACTTGGGTGAGAAACACTGATTTTGCATTTCTTTTAGCCGCTGAAATCCAATCCTTATTCGTAAGGCGGATTAGTTTCCACCAACGTCTGTTCCAATGGAAATCGTGTTCACTCATTTCATGAACCTACCAAGCCTAGATAAATGGATACGCTTGAGTTCCTTTCCTAATTCCCTCAAGGTAAAAATCAAGTTCCAAGAATGAATAGAAAATGAAATTTATTAAATCAAAAACCAAAAACCATTCAATCGTTTCTCACACAAACAAAACTCGATAACCGAAGCCAAATTAAACTAGTTCATGGTTGGGTAAACAGAAAATACAAAGGAAATAAACCCAGACATAGATTGCATGATACAAAGATGAAAAGAAGGGTTTGTGCGTGAAATCCTTGCGATTCAATTCCCCCAAAATTGACTCTCCTAATGTTGTTGATGTGATCCCCTTAAATATATGAGGGAAAGAGTTTGAGTGCGTGTGAAATCTGTGGGAATTTGATCTTTATATGATTGGAGATTTGAATTTTGAATCTAGGATAATTATCCTTTGCATTTTGGATAAATCAACAGATAATGGGGTTTTTATCTTGACCTGTCGCGGCAATTAGCTCGGTAATTCCTATCCTCATTTGCTACAACAATTGTTTCGGCAATTAGTCATGCACAAAATAAGGCAAACCTACAGCGATTTCTCCACAAAAACTAGCAAAACGTAACACCAAGCTCGATGGACAAAGAAACTATGAAACTATGCATGAATGACTAACAACGCAACTAAAATGAGCCCAAGTCTAACAATAAAATGAGTAAAAAGGGTAGAAAATATAGTACTTTTACATGCTTAATACTTTCAAGTGATAAAAGTTGAAGAAGATTGTCCTATGGATTGCTCTCTCTCTTTCTCTCTCCTCAATATATTCTTTTTATAGGCCGATTGAAGGAGGACACTTGTCCTTCATGCAAATTTATTGAAAGATGTTGTACACAATCTGTTACAACAAACTATACAACTGATGTCATCATTTATCTTTAAAGATCTGGACAGCTTGTAACAATAGACAAGCATATGGCTGCAATGAATAAAGTTCATGCGCAACGACATTAGCAATACATAGAAAAAATAGCAAGAAGGCGAAATTCATTATAAAAAAAGCAGAGATGACTAAAGTTATAGAAAATATAAATAATAAATTCAAAATTCAAAAATAAATGCATGGGACACTAATGTGGGGACAAATTAATCAATAAATACGGAGGAAATACATGCTCTTTAGAGAGCTATCAGACCCCCAAACATAAGTTTTTGCTTGAACTCAAGCAAAAAAAAAATAGCAAGGTTAAGAACATATTTATGAAAATTCTAGCTACTTGAATCATCTCAACCATAAATGAATCAATTACATTTACATGATAGAAGATTGCTTCGACAACTTAGACATAAGAATGACAGAACTTGCAATTTCATCAATACATAGAATCATGCCTCACATCACAAATTCTTTCTACCTAAACATCATTTATTTAATTATACAATATAAGTATATAATATATATGTATATATTACATATTTTTTAAAGCATCAAGGGATATCATTGCATGAATGCACCCTGATTTCCTATGAATTAAGATGTTGTGCAACAAACCGCCAGGGAGTACTTCATTGCTTCGACACACACTCATGTAGCTACAGCCATTGGCCATATTCAATTTTCTAACTCATGCATTGGAGTGTTCCCCCTTAAGATGCTTTCATTACACACCCACATTAGAGTGTTCTTTATTTACACATAACATGATATATAAGCATATAAACAACAACTAAACTAGGTAGATTCATCTAAGATCTAAGAGATAATGCTGGGTATCCATTACTGACACAGTTAAAATCATTCATGCAGAATTCTAATGCTAAATTCCATCACATGTATCCAACCAACTCAGTAACAATTAACATGATTCAAGATTTAAGCATCGAACATAAGAAAAATATTTAGAGCACAAAATGAACGTTGCATTCTATTTTAGAATTTTTTTCTGAATAAGGGTGCATTTAAAATCCCACGTGTATACCCCCAAACTTAAAGATTGAATTCTCCCAAATAAAATAGATTGCAATGACAATAAACTAAATGCAATTATTATGATCCTACAAATACAATGACAACACTTTTAACCAAAGGAAAGTTAAAACTACATGGGATGCATGCTTACAATAATCTAAAAACTAACTCAGTCATGGCTCAAGTGTAGAGGAGGTAGCACGATATTTCTTCTTCTTCCCTTTCTTTTCCTCTTTGCACTTCTTTCTCTTTTTGTCCTTCGATTTGGAGCGTTTGCACTTTTTTTCCTTTTCTGATGAGCAACATCAGACTAATCCTTAGGTTGTTGGTCCTGTCTGGTATCATTAACCACCCTAGAAATAGGAAGAATATGAAATAGCTTCCTTGTATACCACCATAGCAAGAGGGTTGACCTCTTGTTCTTCCATTGTAGTAACAGCTACACCGGTCTCGATACATATCACTCTATCTGGGGTCCTTCAGGTGTTGCATCCACAATATTGGATGGAATAGAAATAATCGAAGCGACGACATCTTCATATACATTATTCTCTGCTTGTGTACTCTCATTGTCTTCTACCACATCAACATCTTCCGCAATCACTTCATCTTGGGCAGGAATAGTATGGGTTGTTGTCTTAGCAGCAATAACTGTTTGTTTATGTTCTGCGTCTACATCCATTATGGTGTTCAAATCAAAGAGACAATATTTAACTATTTTTCTTGAGGCTGAACTAAAGAAAACTTTATAAATGAAATAAACAATAAAAGAAATAAATACAAATAAAACTACTACTAGATGTCGCAACACTTTTTAGGAAAATGTTTGGCATTATTTGGAAAAATTAAGAAAACACTGAGTCACCACCAATCTTTTTTTAAAAAAAATGTAATTGGATCACTTCTAAAACAAGGGTTATTTTAATAAAATGTTTTATTTATTAAAACAATAATTTTGGTCAACAAAAAATAAGAGCAAATAGGTTTGGGGGTCGGTTACGTGTGGGGAAGGGTTAGCACCCCCACAGCGCCCAAAAATTGGTACCTAATTGATTTCAAAATAGTATTTCGAAAATTGGAATTTTGCAAGTTCACATGATTTCGCTTTATTTGTTCGCTAAGTGAATGTAAATCTATTTTAACGGCCTTATCGCTTGGGTAATGAACTTTGATCACCGGCAACACTCCTGGCACTAACCCGTCATTCCCGCTTGATAAGATGACGCATTAATTAAGTTTTCACTTTTTAACAAACCAAAAGAGAAAATTAAATGGTTTAAAGTTTTTTATTAAAACCTAATCAATGATTAAACCCTAAAGAAATGTCTACATTCATTTTAACTATTAAGATTTAAATACAATTAAGTGTGTCTTATTGAAAGTGCGAAGAAAGTTTTACTGCATACATGTCTCTATTCTAGTTTTTAAAGACCCTAATCCTATGGTTTTACACACATACATATGTACATATAAAAACAAAAAGGAACAAAATTACTTAAATTAAATTAATAATCAAAATAATTTCTAAATAAAAGAAAATGATAATTATTTTTACTTTAAAGAAAAAATCGTATTGGGGACTAAATTGAAAGAAAATAAAATGTGATGGTTGATTTGAAAACAATTAAAAATCCAGTGCCAAATTGAGAAGAAAAAGGATTTAAAACTGAAGGACTGTGATATAAGACCCATTAAAGTAGGGCACGGGTTATAGCCAGGTACGGGTCGGGTCATCGGGTCATTATAAATGGCTCATTTCAAAAGAAAAAATCATTTTATACACCCCCCCAAAAAGGTTCAAATCCAATTTCTTTTAAATCCTCTTAAGTGTTCTTCATATTCTTCATGAACTAAAGAACACGATGAATACCTGTCGTGTCGGCCACCTTCCACGGGCGTTGGCCGCCATTGCTGGCGGCAAAATTTCCCAGAAAACCCTAATTTCCCAGATTATGGTGACCCCAAGCAAAGCTTTTTCCTCGCCATAGTTATAAAATTCGTGGCGACGCTACATAAAATAGTGGTAAAAAGTGCTACATAAAACAGACATAAAAAACAATCTCTTTTCTTTATTTAAAAACAAAACTGAATAGGAAGAAAGAATTACCAGAAAAATCTACTTTATTTCATTGGAAATGCTTGAATACACTTGCTAAATTGTTACAGCCTCTGGAATCTGAATGCTTATTCTGTATATATCTAATTTTTGTTTTTCGTATGAATCTTTTTGTCTGTTACAAAGAATTACAATCTTATTTATAGTACAATAAATGCTTAAATTCCAAGCATAGATCCCTGATTTCTTCCCCTCTAACTGCTTGATCCTTGCTATGGCACCGATTTAGGGATTTTTCATTCCTATTTTGCTTTTGTTTTTACCCTATTTTCTAGCTAGAATCCAATTTGGGGGTTTTATTCCCGTCTTGCTTCTATTTCTAATCTTTTCTTTTGTTCTTGTCTCTAATATTCTTCTTATGGCAACAATATCGCCGGCGGGAGTAATCGAAGTGGCGAGAGCCGACTTGAATTTTGCCGACAAATTTGAAACATCCACTGGAAGATGATAGGGCAGGCGCGTGGCCGCCACGCGCGTATGTTGATCCAAGTGATTAGCTTCTTAAGAAATCTAGACCGTTAGATCACTCCTCGATCTAACGGCTATGGGAACAGTTGCTTCATCACCCTCCAGCTGGTGTAATCTGCACCGTTGGATCAAGGATTGATCCAACGACCTCCTTATGGGCGCGCAACGATCAAAGGAAGGGCAATAGGGCTTAATTTTCCTATAAAGCGGGCCGAACAGGCCTTTGTGTACAAAGGGGCATGTAATTTTAAATGGGCTCTATATTTTTTTAATGGACTCTATTCTAAATTAAATCTAATGGACCTTTTATTTATTTTTTAATGGACATTTATAAATGGGCTATGTATTTATTTTGGGTTTTATATTAACTATCATATTAGGTATTATATCAACTACAAAAACACCAACAAAAATGCATATATCATATGCTAATACTAACTACCAAATCAATATACTAACATATAACAATGTATTAATACTACGACAATACTACTGAACCGAAAATAACATAGATATAATGCAACAATAAAAAAGGAAGCATAAACAAAGAATTAGGTGAAAATTCAATGACAACAACTGCCCCATTTGGTCATTCCAGCGATACAGTAATAGAGCAAAGAATAAAGGACACTGATTTTCACCAATTACCAAACCGTCAATGCTTGAAAAGACATGCGGGTTCTATTCTCCTTGTGCTCGAATACATAAGCGGGTTCTATTCTCCTTATGCTTGAATAGATAAGCAGGTTCTATTCTTTGAATGCTCGAACGGATAGGCAAGTTCTATTCTCCTCGTGCTTGAATAGATAAGCAGGTTCCATTCTCCAAATGCCCGAACAAATAGGCGAGTTCTGTTCACCTCATGCTCGAATAGATAAGAAAGTTCCATTCTCCAAATGCCCGAACGGATACACGGGTTCTATTCTCCTCGTACTCGAATAGATAAGAAAGTTCCATTCTCCAAATGCCTGAATGGATAGGCGGGTTCTCTTTTTCTCGTACTCGAATAGATAAGCAAGTTCCATTCTCCAAATGCCCGAATGGATAAGCAGGTTCTATTCTCCTCGTGCTCGAATAGATAAGTAGGTTTCATTCTCCAAATGACCGAACGGATAAGCAGGTTCTATTCTCCTCGTGCTTGAATAGATAAGCAGGTTCCATTCTCCAAATGCTTGAACGGATTGGCAGGTTCTATTCTCTTTGTGTTAAAATAGATAAGCAGGTTCTATTCTCTAAATGCCCGAACAGATAGGCAGGATCTTTTGTAGAAAAAACTTTCACACCTAAAAAAATATGACATATGATGCATTTATGATGATCATGCCCCTAAGGATGTCTAAAATATGAATGCATGTCTCTATTGCTTTTTATAATCCTTTTATCAGAACTAGTTTTCTTGAATCATATCATCTCAAATATTTTCTCAACTCTGGCAACAGATGGTAAATATCTATTTTGGTCCATCCCATCAGAAGAAGCAGTATGACTTCCTTTCATTTCTCTACGCTGAAAGGCTTTGCACCATGTTATTAGGATCACCATGAGCAAGTAAGTTTGCACCAGCCCATCTTTCAACAGTAGTTGACTTCACCATTTTCTTGTTGTTAAAATTCCATTGACCATTCTTTAGAAAGTAATCTTCACCAATGCCTACTCTTAACTTCGGGAATTGTAGGACCCGTCCTTTAATTTGGGTGAAATTAGAGTTCACCAAAACACCACCATGTTGTACCATAGGTTTAATGTCATAGCTACATTCTTATTTCCCTGTGACTTCTGCCTTGATTTTTTCAACCAGGGAAGCTCTTTGCAAAGTGTATAGCATTGCTAGAACACGTAAGAGCGAAACTCCGTGGTGATATATAGGGGATGCTTAGGCTTGCCATCATTAATGCGTGGGAAATCATCTAAATATTATGATGGTTGAAAAAATAATCATAGATAGTCATCTCCATCATCTTTGCTTCACCGTTTTAGTACTTATTTACTTCATAGAGAACATATGATCTTTTGCACATTTGCTTGCTCTATCCAGTTATCTTATACTCCTTCATCCTCATATTGTTCAACACTCTTTTAGCCATTGTCAAACTTCCATTATAGTTGATACTACAATGTTCAGTGACAAACTTCCTAGAATCCTGTTGTTCTCCCAATTTCTCATATCCTTAACTATTTTCTCTAATGTCTCTAAAATTGTTCTCATTGTTGTAGAAAACAAACTATCTCATGTAAGCATATCGCTTTTACAATATGTTGCTTTAGGGTAATGTCAAAATATCTATGCCTCCGTAGAGATCTTCGAATTGCTTATTTGGAAATCTTTGCCGCAAAACCTATTTCCACCTTGAACCTCTTCATGTGTTTACTGCTCTTTATGCCTTAAGCTCCAAATTTAAGCATAGAATACCTCATAGTTCCAATACCCTTTCAAACATATTTCAAAGTAATGGCAAAAAATCTTTTGTATGTTTTAAGTGATGTCAAATTTATTAATTCTCATTTCAATGCAAGATGCTTATACAAAAAAGAGAGATGGAGTAAGCATAGAAAGGACGGCTAAGAAAATAAACTTCATCAATATTGTGGCAATTAGGAAAGAAGATACACATATTCAAACATCAATGACCAAAACTCCTTTTGTCAAAATGCCATGAGATGTCTTGAATGTTACCCATGCTGAGCAGACTTCGCCAACGGTGACAATGCGAGAAAGTTCATAACTTATTTGTGTTATGTTCCCAAGAAAATCTCCCTAATTATTAACTACCTAAGCCCCCTTTGCAGATTTTCAACTTAGGTTCGTCCTCTTTTGGTTTCAAAATGCCCTTTGCGAGTTTTCATTTTGAACCCCTCTTTTCTTTTCTTTTTTCCTTTTTATTTTTTCTTCTTTTTTTTCTTCATCAAACAATACTTTTTGACTAAATCTGAGTTTATCAAACTCTAAAGTTCACCTCCATCTATTTCAGCCAAAATTAATGCCCCACCTGAGAAAGCCTTTGTTACAATGTAAGGTCCCTCACAATTCGGTGCCCGTTTTCCTCAGGAATCGCTTTGTATTGATAACTTCTTTTTTAGTACCAAATCACCTTTTTTAAATTCTCTTAGGTGAACTTTCTTCTCGTGAGCCCTTATCATCCTTCTTTGATACATCTGTCTGTGACACACTACTTTCAATCTTTTCTCTTCAATTAAGATCAGCTGGTCATATCTTGCTTGAACCCATTATGCTTCTTCCAACTTTGCTTCCGTTAAGACACGAAGTGATGGTATCTCAACTTCAATTGGTAATACATCTTCCACTTTGTACACCAATGAAAATGGTGTTGCCCAGTAGAGGTTCGTACTGCGGTTCGTTATGCGTATAAGACAAACGGTAGCTTCTCATGCCAATCTTTATAAGCATCAGTCATTTTTACAACTATCTTCTTGATATTCTTAATCGCAACTTCCAATGCCCCACTCATCTTCGGGCGATATACCATAGAATTATGATGTTTGAAATTGAACTGTTCACAAACTCCACTTATCATCTTGTTATTCAAATTGAAGGAGTTGTTGGTGATGATACTTGCAGGTAAGCCATATTAGCAAATGATTTCCTTCTTTAAAAACTTGCAAACCGTAGATCTGGTGGCATTTGCATAAGAAGCTGCTTCTACCCATTTTGTGAAATAGTCAATGGCCACCATGGTAAAACGATGCCCATTTGACGCCTTGGGATGAATCTGGCCAATGACATCAATGCCCTACATGGAGAAATGTCAGGGTGTTGTCATAACATGAAGAGGTTGAGGTGGTGTATAAGCCTTGTTAGCGTAGATCAAGTAGTTGATGCAATCACCTTCCATGGTCAACTACTAATATCCAAGACACATGATTCTTCAAGCCACGATGAAGCCACTGGGATGGGTTCCACAAACACCTTCATGAACTTCTTCCATAATTAATTGAGCTTCATTTTCAGCCACACATCTTAGAAGCACTTGATCACGACTTATTCTATATAAAATTTCTCATTCGAGAATATGCCCTGATGCCATACTCCTTATCACATTCTTTTCAATCTTCGTAGTTTGTGGTGGGTACTGCTGAGATTTTACATATTGCAAAGATGTCATGGTACCATGGCAATCCATCTATTTCTTCTTCCAAATCATAACAATGGGCTGGGGAGTCTAGCATATGTAGCCCGATGGGCATCATCTCAGAACCTTCACTTGCTTTAAACATGGCCAGTAAATTAGCTAAAGCATCGGCCATTTGGTTGTATTCTCTGGAGATATTTGAAAGTGATATCATCAAATTCTTTGGTCAACTAAAGAACCAACTTGTGGTATTCTACCAACTTTGCATCTTTTGTCTCCCATTCTCTACGTATCTGATAAATGACCAATACAAAGTCCCCAAAAACCCTTAAAGTACGAACTTTCATTTGTATAGCCTCTCTTAGACCCATTATACAACCCTCGTATTCTACCATGTCATTAGTGTAGAAAAATCTTAATCGACTAGTAAAAGGGTAATAATATCCTTATGGCAAAACCAAAGCTGCCCCTATACCTCGCCCTAATGCTTTTGCTGCACCATCGAAGTTCATAACCCAAGATTCTATTAGAGCCTCGTCATCTTCTGAGATACACATCAAGTCTTTATCAGGGAAATTAAAATTCAATGCTTCATAATCAACACAAGCGCGACATGCCAAAAAGTCAGCTATGGCAGTCCCTTTTATTGTTTTTTGGCTCAGATACTGGATAACAAACTCTGATAGTAACATCTGCCAACGTGTTAATCTTCCTAATAAGGCTGAAGCTTCCATCATGAAGTTTAAAGGATCCAATTTCGAGATTAGCCATGTTGTGTGATATAACATATATTGCATGAGCCTTTTAGCTAACCATATCAAAGCACAACATAGGTTTCAATTTAGGAATATATGGTTTCACGATCATTAAACTTCTTGCTCAGGTAATATATTGCCCTTTCTTTTCTTCCAGTATCGTCATGTTGCCTTAATATGCAGCCCCTAGAATTTTCATGCACCAATAAATAAAGGATTAAGGGCCTCCCCAAAATTGGTGGTACTAACACAAGAGGGTTGGTTAACTGTTCTTTGATCTTTTCTAAAGCCTCATGGCATTCTTCATTCCATGTGCATGAGTTATTCTTTCTGAGTAGTCTAAAAATTGGATCACACTTATCAATTAACTGGGAGATAAAACGGGCGATGTAGTTTAACCTCCCCAAGAAACCTCAAACCTCCTACTATGCTTGAGGTGGTGGGAGATTTTGTATGCCCTTAATTTTGTCCGGATCAATCTCAATTCCTCTCCTGCTTACCACAAAGCCTGATAATTTTCCCGATGTGACCCAAATGTTCATTTGTTTGGGTTAAGCTTTAGCTGGAACTTCCTCAGCCTTTGAAAGAGTTTCTTTAAATTCTTCAAATGCTCCTCTTCAGATTGGGATTTTGTGATCATATCATCTATGTAGACTTCTATTTCTCGATGCATCATATCATGGAAAAGAGTGGCCATGGACATTTGGTAAGTTGCCCCCGCATTTTTTAGACCAAAGGGCATTACTTTTTTACAAAAGGTTCCCCAAAGTGTTGTGAATGTGGTCTTTTCCATATCTTCTGGGCACATTTTAATCTGGTTATACCTAGAAAACCCATCCATGAAGAGAAGAGGGCATGTCCAGCTGTGTTATCCACCAATGTATCTATGTGCGATAACAAAAAATTATCTTTGGGGCTTGCTCTTTTGGGATCCTTATAGTCAACACACATGCGTACTTTTCCATCCTTATTGGGAACTAGAACAATGTTGGCCACCTATTCTGGATACTTAGCCATCTCTAAAAATCATGCATGAAACTGTTTCTTTACCTCATCCCTGATTATTAGGAGCATATATGCTTTCATCTTCCTAGGCTTATGCTTTACAGGTTCGCATCCTAATTTTATTGGAAGTCGATGTACAACGATGTTAGTGTCGAGACCCGACATGTTTTGATATGACCAAGAAAAGATATCCTTGAATTCTTTTAGAAGCTCAATCAGGCTTTACCGAGTATGGGCTAAAATAGTGGTGCCAATCTTCACCTCTCGTTTCTTTTCTTCAGTACCGATATTTAGTATTTATAGCTCTTCCTTGTATGGGAGAATATGTTTTTCTTCTCCTTCTGCCATCTCAAGAAATTCTTTGGGCAAGCCATATTCTTCTTCACTATCAACATCATCAATTTCTTCTAAGCATAAAAGTGATTCAAAGTCAACTTCAGTGTCGAACTAAGAGTCATTTAAGTCATTTATATCTGAAGACCTGCAAAGAAAAGGATAGAGATGTATATAGAGAAAAAGGAATGAACGGAATAAATGCTTTAGTTTTATCTTTATGTTTTATTTATGGGAAGAGTTTGTCACACAAGATTTGTTGGCAGAAAGAGAATGCATCTTTATTGAAATTCAAATTATAATGTTTTACATAGACCCTTTACATAAGATCCCTAATTGCCTTTGGGTCTAAAGGCAAAAGGGTGGGTTTTGAGAATTACTCTGAAACTGTCTTAAACACTACATGAATTTCTTCAACAGTCTAGTTGTCAAGTTCAGAGCAAGGGCTAATCTTGGATAGGTATTTGTTCTCTTCCTCCTCGTCCTTTACAACATTGATGCTCAGCTTTTCAAACACTTTACACAAATCTTTCTTTCCTTTCTCTTCCTCATTAATTAGGGCACTTGGATCCAGCAAGCCCCCGAATCTAAAATTATGGCTCCGGGGTGGAAATGTCATCGGTTCCCACTCAATTTCCTCTCCTTTATCCTTGCCAATATTCTTTCATAGCGTTTCCTTATTTCTGCCCTCCTTTGCCAATTGTTGAGCTTGAAAGCCAAGCCAAACTGATCATTGTTTACTGGGATTACCATGGGATACAACCTCCTTTGGTGTCTCTTTCCAAATCATTTTCCAACTTCATCTCCTTTTCCTAGAGTTTGTTAACTTGCATCTTTGCACAACTGGATAATTCTGGTTCAGGCAACTTACTTTCTTTAGTGACAAAGGTCACATTGACTAGCTCGAATGTCCTTAAGTGACACTCGAGTGCACCCTTATCAATATCGACAAAGGGTGCATCAGTAGTTCCTAATGCAATGATTTATTCCTCTGGACCTACAGTTATCAATTGCCCATCCATCACAAATTTCAACTTCTAATGTAAGGTAGAAGGGACTGCTCCTGCTATATGAATCCATGGGCGCCCAAGCAAGCAGCTATAATTGGGCCTAATGTCTATCACCACAAATTCAACATCAAAGGTTGATGGTCTGATCTGCAAAGGCACTTTAATTTTACCCAACGCATCTTTTTGAGTTTCGTCAAATGCTCTTACTGTATTTTGATAGGCTCTCATATAAGAGCTATCTATGGGAAGGTTATTTAGCGTTGCTAATGGCAGAACATTCAGGGCCGACCCGTTATCAATAAGGACACCTGGTAGTATATATCCTTTGTATCTTGTGGTGATGTGTAGAGCTTTGCACGACCCCTTTCCTTCTCCAGGTATTTCTTCATCATTGAATGAAATAAAGTAGTTGACAACAATGTTTACGACTAACATATCCATCTTGTCAGTTGTGATTTCCTTTGATACAAACGTTTAGCTCAAAATCTTCAATAAGGCCTCACGGTGGCCCGTAGAACTTAAAAGCAGAGATAACATGGAGATTCGAGCTGGGAGCTTATGGAGTTGCTCTACCATACTGTATTCGTTGTGTTTTAGAATCTTTAAAAATTATTGAGCCTTTGACTCCTTCACTAGTTCGTGGTATACTATTGGCTTTTCACTAAAGAAATATCTATCATCTTTTTTTTGACTCTTCAACAGCGGCTTTCCTTTGTGCTACATCTCTATCTTCTACTATTGACTGGGAATAGAGCCTTCCACTCCTCATAAAATGACTCACTTCATTGACTGGTTGTTCTTTTGTTTTCTCTTCAATAGATGATACTTCTGGGGCCGCCACTGTGCAAGCATAATTCCATAGGACTTGTTTGTTGTCCTTGTATGGAAATAGGGTTGGTGCCTTAAATACAAATCGCAGGATTACTCCCCTTACAGGCTCACTAACTCTTACTTTAGCCTTAATAACTAAAGGCTTCATTCCATAATAATCTATTCTAGAAGATAACTCCTATGATGTGCAAATGTCCAACATGCACTCCTTGTTTTCTTTCTCAAGGAACTCTAGTTATTTTTCATCCATCTTGTCTTGGTCCAACTGCTTGAACTCCAAGCAACATTCAATCTTGTGTCCATTCTCTTTGGGATACTCACAATACAATCCACCTTCGATTTCCAGATCTTGGGCTTCTCCTTCTAGCATCCTAGCTGCCACCATTTGAGCCCATACACACCTCATGGGTGCTCTGACCTCCGCAACATGTTTCTTAACCCTCTTGTTTTCCTCTTCCATGATTACATTAATTCCTTCTTTCTGGTGATTTGGAAGAGGGTTTCCCTTATCTTCAGACCTATCAAATGACAACATTCCAGACTTTCTTAAATTATCTACCACTCTCTTGAATGTGGTGCAATTCTCAATGGTGTGCCCCCTAACTTCTTCATGATATTCGTATTGTGCCTTCTCATCGTACCATGCGGGATATGGTGACAAGAAAGAAGGAACATGTCTTGGCAGTACCATTTGGGATTTAATCAATTTCGAAAACAATTCGGCATACGCCAATGGAATTAGAGGGAAATAGGGTTTTAAGTTCCCTTGATATCTTTGTTATTCTTTCAGTGGGTTTGTAATTGTTGGTGCTGCAGTCGAGACATTGGGCTTATTAAAGACCGCACCCTTTCAATAATTAGGATTATAAACATTTGTGGCATTAACTTCTAGGGTTTCTTGGTTTCTCCATTATCCAGCTTTTTGTTTTTCATAGCTGCCAGAATTAGCTCTACATTCATTAACATATCTGTAAAGCTATTAGTTGCATGATTGAGCATTCGGTCATAGAATGAACCTTTTAAAGTCTCCACAAACATTAGGGCAACTTCATTCTCTAATAATGGTGGCTGAACTTGAGCAGCTACATCCCTCCATCTCTGCGCATATTGGTGGAAACTCTCATGATGTTTTTGTTCCATCCCTTGCAGGACTAGTCAGGTTGGAACTATGTCTAAGACATGCTTGTATTGCTCACTAAAAGCTCTAGATAAATCTTTCCATGTTAACCCGGCTTAGCTGCGTGTACCAGCGTGCAACAGATACTACTACACTATCTTAGAAGAAATGAATGAGCAGCTTCTCATTATCAAGATACATTGATATCTTTCTGCAATACATGGTTAGATGTGCTGACGGGCATGTAGTTCCATTGTAGTTCTCAAAATCTGGATTTTTGAATTTTGGAGGTACTATCAAGTCAGTCAGAAGACTTAGATCTTTGGCATCCACACCTCCATGAATATTCCCTTCTTGGAAAGAATTAATAATTCCCTTTAACTTCTCATAACGATCTTCCCATTTGTTCTTAGTTTTAGCCTTATCGACAATCTCATATAGGCCGGGTACTTCATAGTTGTGAGTTCCTTCTGTATTAGCCTTAAACTCATTCCAGACGGAAGACTCAGCAAAATGGGGAGTCAGCTTAGCCTTTGGTGTTGAAGCTTCCTTTTGTATTCTATGATGAGTGAAAGTCATTCCTTGGAATCGGGGCAGAGCATTGGTTTCCTCTCTAACCTCTGCTGCATCTTGGTCCTTGAATCCCAACATTGCCGCAATCGAGCTAACTATCTTCTGGTGAACTAATTCCATTTGTTGTTTCAGGTCCGTTTCCTGCTTTTCTAACCTGTCCTGGGTGCTTTTTGAATGTTTCGAAGGCCACCACTCTATCTTTCATCGCTCTGGCTTGGGACCAGGTACTGCACTTGTGAGCTTTTTTTGCTATTTTGAATTTCTGTCATGTTTTTTATTTAAGTTAGATTCTTATCATGTCATGGATGCATGGCAGATGTAAACACACTAATGCAAAGAAAAGCAACAAAACAAAAAAAATGTAATGCGAATGCATGAATGCAAGCGAAGGGCCATCAATTTTATGAAATATATGCTCAAAAAACAACTCTTTATTGACTATGAAAAGGTCCTTATTACATCAAATTTCATTTTTTTCTACAAATACTTTTCTGCACGAAATCCTAATTCCTTGATTTCTTCGATTAGCCACATCAGTCTTGATTGATGGGTTTCGGATACCCAATGAGAGAAAGAGTGTGTTGTAATACCATGGTTAAATATTTTCGAATGTATGAACTCGATGCTTAGTGGGACTGGGACTCATTCAAAGATTCTTGATGAGAGATTCTGAGCATGGGTGTATGTACCTCGACGCTTAATGGTATCGGGCCTCACCCGAAAGAGTGTATGAACTTGATTGATCGGTGTGAAAACGTCTGACTTTTTAGTGCAAGCTACACTATCGACGCAAGAATAGAATTAAGGAAAACTTGTTTGAATATCTATCCACTGAGGATGGTGAATTATGCTTATACTTATATGACTACAATATGATACTGTAAAAGTGGTAGTTGTGGGTGCAATGGTGGTTGCAATAGTAATACAGAAAGGAGAGTGAATTATTGGATGTGGTAGCAATAACAAGAGTAATAAAAGATATACAACAATGAGAATAAAGCCTAGATCTCCTTGATTCAACTCTGCAGAAAGATCAAGTGCACATTGAGGGATGTAAGGTAGATTTAATTAACGGTGCATCAGACAACTTGAGTGTTAACTTCCATTTAAACTTTAACTCTTGACTCAGGTAAAAAGATAAACTTCAACTTTCGTTTTAAGTCTATTCTAAGGCCCCTTGAACGTGTGGACCAACTTTTGTTGCATTCAGACAGCTCTCGTTGCAAGAACACATTAATTTGACTTGTCACTGCATTTATCAGTGTCAGCAACTAGTTTTTACAATCTCATGTAAAACGTAAATCAAATCCAACAATTAAAGCTTATGAAAAGGCTAACACTAAAATATATTGAACTAAGAAATTAGTTTAAATAACTTTCACAACCTCCAAAAAATTAAACCTTAAACAATGTAAGTACGAATACAAGTAAAACTTCATAAAATCATCTAAATAAAGAAATGTTTATGAAGAGAACACGATAATCCCTCTAATCAGCACTTGACTCCTCATCCCCTGGATAGATCTGCCTTACATCGCCTCAAATCTCCAAAAAATAAACTTAGGCAGCAATGAGAGGAGGATAAAAGCTTCAAAGGTTGAAGATGATGTGAACATATGAATAGTGTGATATTCTCTTTCCTCCAAAATCGTCCTTATATTGGCCACATGAGGAAAGACACTTGTCCTGCATATTATTTGCATGCTCAGCGTCGTACAAATTTGCTGTAATAGAAAGGACAATTGGCATATTCATTCTCATCCTCAAGCAGATTGGATAGTTGGCACATGTTGTAACACCCCTAAACCCGGCTTAGGAGTAGACCGAATTAGAAGGTGTTCAAACGTGCTAACAATTTGATCAACTAGATTGGAAAAGAATCGGACATACCTCCAAAAACATGAATAATTTAAAACTTTTATAACACAAATACCTTTCAAACTCATACACATCCAACTGAGGTACTATAAGTATCAAAATTGAGCAAGTCAAACTATACTTATTCAAACTTTACAGAAGAACTTGGTATGAATAAGAGAAGAACATCAATAGAAATCGAGGTAAATTGAAACTTATCTCAACGTTCTTATCCACTTAAATCCATCTTTTAAAATTTACACTTCATGCTAACTAACATGTCATGTTTTGAACTCAAGCTTATGACATTCAAAAACCATAAGAGATTCATGTAACCAGTTTCAATTAGAAAGACCACTTAATATCCTGTAGTCAACCAAATTCAAATTAAGTCACTCTTTATAACTTAATGATAAACATGTAACCCAAAGGCTCGTTTAAGAAACTTTACTATCCTTTCTAAAAATTACACTTTCCCTAAATTTATCATACTACGAAAATCATTTAGCACTTAACTCAAATGCAGATATTTAAACTAACTTATTATCATTTGCTTATCTTAACTAATTAGCTAATCATAAAATCAAAATATTGATATTTTAGGTAAATCACTACCCTATATCTTAAGGCGTTCAAGCAACTATAAAGATACTACCAACTAATCAAATCAAATAAGGCAAACAATCATAAATTTAGTTTAGGACCCATAACAGAACTTGCTAAAATATAGAATTATACACTTGAACTGATTAAACATAAATATATATGCATCATGCGCCTTAGAGAAACTGCGCCACCACCTAGAAGTCTTAACAATGATAGATCGTATCTCAAATAGAAACTTGCGATCATGTCCTAACTCAGGAGAAAACAACAGGACATCACATACCCTGAAATACAACGAAGGAGTATAGTAAGCAAATGTATTTTCTTAGTGCGGTAAAAGATTCTAAAGTGAAACAAGAATCCTTATATAATCTAAACCCCATTTTCTTCCATCAAGTCTAGCTGAGGTTCAAGAAATACTAGTGTGAATCATAATCACATTAGGTTCATAAACTTTTCTCCATAATTCTAAGCCAATAGATTATTTCATAGGTTCACAATCAAAAAATGATACTCAGATAGGATTTTAACCTTTAAGTCTTTTTACGAAGTTTTCCCCTTGGCCAATCAAACACTATATTAAACATAAACATTCATTGTTTATTAATATCTTCACATTTGTTATCTCAAGTCTTATATACAATGATAATTCCAATTTTATCACATACTATTAAACAATAACTTACATAAGGTACTCGAATGAAACATGGGTACCTGCCCATCAATTTAAGTTTACAATATTTTCATTGAACTTATTATACCCTGTGAGTGAGCCATAATTCTTATTATTAACAATCATTTTAAACGAGCCCTTTGTCAAGTAACATCCCTTATTCAAAAATTATTTAATCTTTGGATAATCTCATGTTACCACTTTATAAGACATTAACTCAATTCCTTGACATCCACTTATAAACTTTCTTGGATTCTTTTATGAATATCTAGATTTTACGTATTTTGTTTATCTATGGCTTATCTAACCTTTAATCACTTAATAGAACATGATCGTTTATTATTAATCAATAAGGCTCTAAATTCTTCAAGACTTATTCATGAAACTAATCACCATAACCAACGTTTAGGTTCACACCCAACTCTCAAACCAAAGCTATTGCTCATTTATCTTAATTCAAGAGTCACCACAATGGTTACTTTCATATCAAACATGCATTCAAAAGCACTTAATCACATCCTACCATTATCCATACACAAGTGACCATATTTAACATATGATCTATAACATATCAACTTAATTGTCTTGATAACAACTTGACTCAAAAACAGGGCAGTTTCGAGTATCGTAAGTCCATTGAACTAAAACAGTCCTTACTTATCATATATCATCATTACAACAATCAGCATATCTCACTAAGACACAAATTATGTCCTGATTATTAATCAAATTTTATTCCAAATAGGCAGCCCATTCGGTTAATTGTTTATAACAGGACGCATTTCTCTTAATTAAAGACTCGATTCATTATATATGTATTGGACTACTTAATAGCATAACTGCCCCTAATTGAGCATTCAACTTACTTGTCTTTATCCATCAAATAATTGAACCACCAAGAAATTGAATTTAATCTAGACTTAAGTTAAGACCGATTCTTGTCATAAAAAAAGCATTATAACATTTCAAAATTCATTATTGTAAGCTAACAACTGAGCAATCCATGGACTTCATGACATACATGCTTAACTCTCAAGACTCAATATACTAGTTTGCAATTAAGGTCAAACAAACGAACTTATAGAATCCATCAAACAATGATGATCTCGAGTCAAAAATACTTATCAGAACATCAACTATCACTCAAACATAGGTAAACATTCAAGCAAACCACCTTTCCTTTAATTCAATAATCAGTAGAATGTTCACAATCACCAACAACAACCAATTATGTTCTATTTTGATTAAATTATAGTATCATGTCCCACGAAATATCAATGTGAGAAATTATCAATAATAGTTATGGCTCCTTTTTATACTAGTCACTGCAAATTAAGCTTCTCAAGTGATTTATGTACTTTCATGCTTTCTTTTATTATAGCCTTGAGACTCAAGCAACAACCTAGATATATGAATCCTCTAAATTCAATTTCATACAAGGGTACACCAAGTACCGAAACAAGGGTACAAAAAGTACCAATTTAACCATCTCCAAACAAGGGTACTCGTAGTACCAAATGATTATTTGTTCTCTATCGACAAGGGACCAAAGTCCATGATTGTAGTCCAAACTTGTGAGCTCGACGGACTCTATGGCATGCCAACTGTACCTACGACTTACTCGAGACCAAGGCATTTCTCGATTATTTATCTGATTAATAACATTTAAATATAGCTTCTCATCAATTCTCTTGTCACAATACAAATTACCTTACAAGGTAAGCAAGATCCACCTCAGGTGAATTTTACATTCACGATAAGCATTGCTCATATTCTTATCAACATGGCCACCAAGGCTTAATTATTAAACAATAAATCAATGGATCATGAGTTACTACTTATGCTCTTTACTACAAATTTTTATTTATTTCTTCCTTCCCAATCTATTTGAATGAACACCATGAATAACAATAAGTTCTTTTACGTAGCCTCATTAGATCAAACATATACTTTATAACCATTCATTCAAAACAACCACTTCTAGCTTCCAAAACTAACAAGAAGTATCATGACATTCAAGCTTATTAAATTGCCATCAAGACCATTATTTTCATTAACAATTCCCTTTCAATCTATAGTCGATTATATAGTTCAATCACAACCAATACTATCAACTTACTCATTTTATCACAAGATATTTTTTCATAAAAGTACTTACCTCGGTTCCCAAGCTTAATTGCACATTGTTACATAAATTATCTAGCAAGCAAATAAATTAAAGCAATTAAGGGTGCACGGGATGGATTTCTTCCATCCCTGGACTTTAACTACTCTCACCTCTTATCTCGAAGTCATGGGATACCTAAATCCTCGTTCCTATATTGCCACTATCCAACTCCATTTAGCTTTTCACCAACTTGGTCAATCCCTTTGTTATCTATCTATAACAACATTATAATTATGCATTAGGATTTTAATCGCAATTCATCACTTATTTATTGTTCACTAGAATAATTTCCTAGTAACCTTTACTAGTTAAGCTATTTATGATCTCATGTAGCATCATACAAGCAGCCCCCTAACAAAGATATCAAGCAAGGTAGTCCAATGTACAATTACACACACATTTCCATGTAACCAAACAATTCAATTATGCCTTCTAAGCATGCAAGACAGGGAAATCCTATTTTGTATATGTTTCAGCTTAAAGACAGTCCATAACACATGTACATACATTTTTATACATCATTCTTCAGCATACATTACACGACTATGTTCCAAACTGCATAAAATAGATTTTCACATGCATAACAAATAATACACAACATTTTACAGTTTCCAGAAACTACACCCAAATTAACTGCATTCATACATACACATTTCTACATTCTTAATAATCATTTTGTTCTGCATTTAATTAACTGCACACGAACTTAATTTATTACAAACTAGTATCGTTTTTCAATCACACAAAACTGCACACAAATGGCATACAATGCAGTATACAAATATGCATTTTCCCTCTTTATTACTACACTGTTTCAACACATATATTGGGAATATAATTTGCATCAATTCTACCTAGTTCAACTGCATACCATTTCATTTATATCTTTACCAAAACAGGGTAATTAGCATAATTTTACTCTCTTAACAGCCTAGCAGTTTCTAAATTCAGTCCACATCTATTCTTAATTTCCAAAACAACATCTATAATCTTAAAACAGTCCACATTTACTTATATACATGCAGGAAAGATATATTTGTCAATAGAACCAATCCCCAAGCTTTAGAAACACTCACACAAACAATGGACATCATATACAATTTACAGTTTCAGTTTCTATATCATAACCAGTCCAATTGTTTACCAAAATTTACTTATCACAATTCTTAGCACTTAACCTATTCAATGACATTCTTCATTCATGAAATTGTCCCACAATCGAGCCTACCCAACTACATGCAACAACTTCTATTCATCAAGTGAGCATTTGTTGTCCATTTAACTTTTACATGCCATTTAATAAACCAATAATTCCTCAAAACAATCAAATTCATGGAGACATTTTAACAACTACAAACATAAACTTTTATGGTATAATCCTCTAGAAAAGCAATATCACATATCAATTTGAAACACCAAAAAGAAAATAGGAGACTTACCCCTTCAAAACTTATCTACCGATTATACTTCAATCCTTAAGACACATGGAGTTCGATTCACATGAATTCTCAACACTTTCTCTAGTGTTTCGGTAATTGTTTGGAGGAAGGATATGATGAAACTCATCTCAAGCATTCCTTTCTTCTAGGATGATTATACCTCTCTCTAATCTATTTAGGTTGCTTTGGTTATGACACCTATTAGTGTCCTTAATCTTTTAAATCATTTACATGCAACTCTCTAAGTTTCAGTTTATTTCGATTTTTACCTATCATAACTAATTCATCAATTCATTTTTTATTCTAAAATAGTCCCTAGCCCAATCATATGATCATTAATAACTTTTTTAATCATATAGGACACAATTAAGGCTAAAACAAACTTATGGGCTATATTTTAGGGTGTTACAACCGTAGTGTCGAACTAGCTGTAGTGGTGAAAACAACCTCTGTAGGGGCATTAGCAATGCAGCATAAATAAGGCAAAAATAGGCATAAATATACAAAACACGAGCCATTAGAACTAAATTAGAAATTATGCAGAAATAGACATGAAAATGTAGAAATGATTGCAGTGGGTGTCAATGTGGGGACAATAAGACCTAAAAATCAAGGGAAAAGCATGCTCTTTAAAAAGATATACACCCCCAAACTTGAGTTTTTACTTGTCCTCAAGTAAAATTCAAAATAGCAAGGTTAATTAAAAGATCAGAGGCATTCTAGATACTTGAATTAATTTAATCAATCAATAAATTTGATGCAACGAGAAGATGGATAAATGCATAACCAATCTCCACATCAATAGATAAGCTAGCAATCCTGGAATAACTAACATCTTAGATTCATTTCTCCTATAAGCATTTATTTAACAACACACATAATATAACATATATATATTATCTTTTTCTTCTATCTTTTCTTTTTTTATTTTTATGTAGCGAAGGATATCGAACAATGAATGCGCCCCATACCCTGAGAAGTCAGATGTTGTGCAACGAATCCTCAGGAAGTACTTCATTATAACGACACACACTCATGCAGTGAGAGCCTTTGGCCGGATTCCTTTTTCTAAAGCATGCATAGAAGTGTTCCCCCTCAAAGCTACTTTATTTATTTCATTGCACTCACATTGGAATGCCTTTATTTATAAGATATACAAATATAGATATATATCACACATGCTGCAAAAGGAGAAGGTCATCCAAAAATAAAAGGAATAAAACAATATATTCTCTCGTCGAACCAACAAATATACCAATACAGAGCTAGGGGATATAATTATCCATCAAGTATATCCAACATGCTTATTAAAGATCAGAACAATTTAAGATTTACACATCGAATACAAACAAGAGAATTTTTAAAGCACAAGAACTTTACATTTGTATAGAAAATTTTTTCTCAAATTTTTTGAAATGGGGGTGCTTTTTAACTCCTAGGCGTATACCCCCAAACTTAAAGGCTACATTGTCCCCAATGCAAAAGAAAACAAGATGGAATGAAGGAATGCAATGAAAAAATGCAAAAACAAAATGTAGCTACAAATATGTACGTAATGCATTTACAACTATATGTTACAATGAAAAATGTAAATGTAGTGACATGAATACAAGATGAGAATACACTACATGAATTGCATGCCTACAAAAACTGAAATAAAACTAACTCAGTGTTCGGCCTCATGGGAGGAGGAGGTGGAACGTATTTTCTTCTTCTAGCTCCTCTTTTCTATTCTTCTTTCTCTTCTCCTTGGACTTGGAGCACTTTCTTCACTTTTCTTTCTTCGGCCGAGGAGTCTCTTCTTCATCGTGTTTAGATTCTTCTTCCTTTACTACC
Organism: Hibiscus mutabilis; assembly: GCA_019671005.1. NCBI lineage: Eukaryota > Viridiplantae > Streptophyta > Magnoliopsida > Malvales > Malvaceae > Hibiscus > Hibiscus mutabilis. Next base: position 49,786,857 of record CM033711.1, read on the forward strand.
TCATTGACTTCATCGGCATCATCGATCGCAACCTCAGATTGGATGAACTAAGGTGGTGCCTTGTATAGCACCATTGCAAGAGGGTTTGCCTTTTGTTCATCATCTGTGGACGTAGCTTCCACCGGTCTCACAACAGCTGGCTTGATTTTAGGTTCTTCAATGGTTGCATCTACTTTCTTGGATGCAACCAATCCTTTCTCAAAACTCTTCTCTATAGCAGTCATCTCAGCTTCAAAATCTATTTTGAATGATAAAATGGAGATAGTCATAATTCAAATCCATTGAATTACTAATAGCTTATTTAGGCATTAATTAGACTTGTCAAGACATTTACTAAACAATTTAAGTCCAATTCTTTGTGTAAAACGTATAAAGCTTATTATAAGCAATGTGAGAGATTACCAAAATAACCATTATGCAATATTACTCAACCTAAGGATACTTGAATTGAGCATAACAAACATTATTATATACCTATGCATACATCAACCAATTCAAGGTCATAATAATCATAATAAGCATGTAAGCTTCCATGTTCGAATACATACAAGTACACATCCTAAATTCTTATTTCACATATTTTAAGCATGTCTTATTAGTTAATCAAAGTATAAAGGTAAGTTTCTCAAACTAGAGAAGATTCATGAATAACATATGATTAAATCCTTGATGGCATGATAACAAGAATATGGAGCAATGCTCATTCTTGATAAGAATATGACAAGTTTATGGTTTTATGAATAAGGAGCTAATCTCAACCTTGATTCTGACAAGATAAAATTATGTGAAAGTATTGGTTTCGAGTTAGTCTTAGGTATAGTTGGCATGCGATAGAGTCCATAGAGCTCGTGTTTGGGGTGACTACGATGGTCCTGGACTATGGTCTTTATTTGGTGACAGTAGGAGGCAAGTATTGTGGTCACTTCACGACAGTAGGAGGGATTGACTAGTACTATGAGTATCATTTTATTTGGTGACAGTTGGTTGGGTATTCGTGTACCTAGGGTGTTACTTGATTCTCAAGGCTAAGTTAGAGACAAAATAAATAAATTGTAAATAAATTAAAGAATTACTTGATATCTTATATAACAAGTAACTTATGTTTGCATAAGCTATGTTTGATGCCATGCAAAAGAGGAATAATGAAAGTTATAAGTTAAATCAATAGACTACTTTGATATCTTATATGACAATTAATACTCGTCTATATGATACATGCATTATTTTTTATTCAAGCTATAATGTTAGGTTTGAATATTGTAAGCATAATGATTATGCTAACTTGACCACTTGTGTGTTAAGTAATTCATGTTTTTGAGATGCCATGTTTGATAATTTGTGTGATAAGCAAAATTATAGCTATGGAATATGAAGTTTGGAACTTTGTGACTATGTTAAAGAAATAATGGGATTTGAAAGTAAAGCTAACGTATCTTTTTAATAACTTACGTGAATAGTAACCATGTTTAGGTAATGCTAAGTTTGATGTCGTATGTGACAAATGATTCATACCCACAACATGTTTGATTTGATACATGATAATTATAAGATAGTTTATGAAGGAAAGATTAGTTATATGATTCTAATGATACATGTATGTAGTTGTGTTTGGCTTAAGCTTAAAACAACCTAATTTTAGTGTCTCGAATCTAAAATAATTTTTATTGCATGTTTTAATAGGTCAAAATATACCTTAATGAATTCTATGGATCTTTAGATTTGGATTAACATGGCTAAACCTTGCAACCCTTTTCTCTAACTAGACCTTAATCCCAACTTGATATCACATGGCATAAATTGAATAAATGAAAGTTAGGGACTAAGGTTAGTACTAGAAAGAGACTATTGTGGTCATATGTTACTAGAAGTTAAAGGATTTAGAAATTTACCTATAAAATTAAAGGTATTAATTAATTTTTGGTAAACAAGTTAAATGCCTAAGAAGGTGTTAAGTAATTCATGCCTATGCAGGCTACGTATTAAAAGTTATTGGAATTTTTTACAAGCTAAACTAAAGTATCATTTTGATAACTTGTACAACAAGTAATACTTGCTAGTAAGATACTTGAGTATTTTTAATGGGATTAAGAAATGTTACCAAGTTGAAACCTTGTAGTTATAATGACTTAAATGTGAACAAGTTATCACTTGCATGGATTTGAATGAGTTCGAATTAATGCCATGTTCAAACCCTATGAATAAGATGAGCTATGTTCGACTAAGCTTGCTACTTACCTAAATCCATTAGACTTGAAGAAACAATATAGTTATAATTTAGAGCCTTTGATTCGAACTTTTGTCAATTTAAAGCACCTAACTAAGCATTATACATTTTAGGGTAAATGTTACGTCTCCAAAATTACTATTTTTAATGCCAATCTCACAATGCTTTTGCCTATTTTTAGGTACATTTAGTTGCATTATGCTGTAGAATCATGCATTTGCATAAGGAGTTTAGCATTCCATCTATTGTAGTGTGAAGGGTTGTTTTGTGGCTATTTTGCAGGGTTGGCATAGGATTTGGAACAGGAATGCAACACAGTAAAGAATGCCAGAGAGAATGCCAAGTGTCGTTGGAACAGAAGGACGAGACAATGCCAAGCATCGATTGGCAGAGAGGTAAACTTGATGCCATGCCAAAAGGTTGCTAAACCCTAGAAAAATAGGATGAGATTTGGCTCCTAAAAGATCACAATTGGATCAACCTCCAAGAAAATAGCGGATAAGGTGGTGCCAAGATATGTTATCTATGTCATGCCAATTTTGATTGCTAAGACAATGTTTGCAATATGACATTAGCCCTAGCCTGATAAGCTATCATACATACCAAATAAGATCTCATCTCTTATCCCTTGAGTATTTGAAATTGAAGAGCAATCATATCCTAACAAATTCGGATGACGTGGAGCCAAGACTGGTTGGCATAATCATGCCAAGCTTGGATGCCAAGACAGTGTTGGCAATACGACGAAAGCCCTAATTTGATCAGATTCTATTCAAATTCAGATAAGATCTCATCTTTTATCCCTTTAAGCATTTAAAATTCAAACGAGAAGCTTACACTAGTCTTCCTTACATGCCTATTTAAAGAATCAATGGAGGAGAGAAAATGAGTTAAGGAGTTGGAGTGCTTGATGAGTGACGGTCGGATGCACCGAGGAAGGTGGTTCAATCACTTGGTCAAGAGCTGGATCTTGAGTGCTGCATCGAGAGACCCTTCTCGCCCATTCTCTTGTTTTAAGTGTTTTTGATTTTATTTTAATGATGATGTGTTCGAAAATGATTATGGATTTGTTGGTTAAATCCCTCACCATGAACTAATTTCATAGTTAGTGGGGGATGTTTGGTTTAAACGATATTTTTATGCTCTACTTTCTTTAATAATAAATATGTTTTGGCAATACTTTGTCTATTTGGCATACTTTGATTTTTCCTAAATACTTTGCCAAGCGAGAGCTGGCGCTGTTGGCGTATTGCTCCTCAATATCTTAAAAGACTTGGGGTTGCAACGATTGATTTTTTGAATACTAAGGAGAGAAGCTTCGAGAGAAGTCGGTCAAGTAGATGAACTTACTTCGGGAGTGATATCTACTCCTTAGGAGTATATATCAGTTTATTTAAAAACATGCACTATAGAGATATATGGGTTTTTATATGATCATAGTATATATCGGTTCATTTAAAAACATGCACTATAGGGCAATGATCATCGAGAGAGGCTTTGCTAATTTTGAATTTGCTCTACCAAAAATGCCAAGACACATTGACTTTAAAGGCTGACACGGCATGAAAAGCATAGAATCAAGGCATTCTCTGCCAATGCTCATCACTCATTAAAAGACCTTCCTTTCCAATGTTTTTACTTCACTTTTATTTCTTTTCTTTTTAAGTATTCCCAAAACAAACTTTCAAAAGAAACATCTTTTATTCCAAGGAAAGTAACAATCACACAATCGAATTCCAAGTCAATCTCTATGGGATCAGTACTTAGCTTAACTGTTGTATTACTTCTAGACCGTGTATACTTGCACGCAAAATACTCTTGGCACTGATTTACTAATACATACATTTTTCCACTTTTGCCATCATTCATAACACACTTATTCTAGAGAGTCTACAAGTTTTTGGCGTCGTTACCAGGGATTGCAGCGGAGTTGATTTTTTTAAAATTTTTACTTGTCTTTCTTTTTATTTTACTTTTTTTGCATCGGTGTATGACCCGAAGCCACCTTGTGGTGGACGAGTGGCCATACGATCTGAAAATTGAGATAACCTTGACAAGGTTAAAGAGAAGATTTCGCGAGATGAATAATCAAGGTAATCGAGGGAATGGTGTGATAAACAATGAAGGCAATCCACATAACAATGAGATGCCACCGCCACTTGTTGTCCCAATTGTGAATGAAGAGAGCTATTAGAGAACATTCGGCACCTAACATCGACAACTTGATGCCAAGATTTGTTGGCATAGAGGTAAATGTTGTCAATTTTGAACTTAATCCGGTAATGATTCAAACTCTTCCGAATATAGGTCAAATTGATGGAGCACTTACTGGAGTTCCTTGAAAAATTTTGAAGTAGTTCATGGATATTTGCCAATTATTCCAACAAACTGGAGTATTTGAAGATACTGTGAAACTAAGGCTATTAACGTTTTCCTTCCGAGATAGAGATAAGGCTTGGCTTAATTCTTTGCCACCATGATCAATTAGTTCATGGGCATATCTTTTCTAGAAGTTTTTGACTCAATTTCAGCCGCCAACACTCACTGCCAAGCTGAGGGGTGAGATCATTACATTCAAGAAGGCTGATGATGAAACATTATATGATGCCTGTGAGAGATTTAAAGATCTGTTGAGAATATGTCCTATGCACGGATTCCCAAATTGGACCCAAATTCAAACCTTCTACAATGGATTGAATGCACAAACAACTATTGTTGCTGATGATTCAGTAACCGGTTCATTGCTAGACACGAAGTACTCAGAGGCCGTTGATATTCTAGAAAGAACATCAATTAATGATTTTGAATATCCTATTGCCAGACTCAGGACTGGAACCAAAGGCAGTGGGAGATTGAAGGTTGATGAACTAACATCCATTCATGTCGAGATTTCCAACCTCACCACCATGGCGAGGTCGTTGCAAAAGAACAATGAGTCCCAAGAAGTTAAAGTATTAGACCCCTTCTGTACAATATGTGGAGAGAATAATCATGTGAAAGAATGCCCTGCCAATCCTAAATTGGTAAATATTGTTGGCAATGCTAATCATGTAACACCCCTCGCCTGAGTTAGGAGTTAGAAGTGTAGATACAAGCAACAACACGATAGACAGGAATTTCCATACAAATTTGAATCATTTCTAATCTTAACTCTACACATGTTATTATTTGATTCATTTCTTTGTTTTTATAAATATTTTAACCTTGTTAAATAATCAATCAATGTAATCAACATTGCACCTAAACCATTCGATCGTAATACTTCTTAAACAAGGAAGCATTCAAAAATATACATATACCTACAAGCAAGACCAATCACTTTAGATATCACTTGACCATGTAAATACAAGCAAGACATGTAATCAACTTATGTGCCTTAGACCATTAAACCAATCTACTTGTAAGACAAGAAGGAATTCGAAATTCATACCTACATGCAAGCATGACCATTCATATTCAATTACTAATCTTAGATACCTATAATGTTCATTGGAGCATGTTTCAAGCAATTAAATTATACCAAAGTACCAAGCTATGTCAATCAAATGATGTACAAGATTCAAGATAAGCAAAAAGTCATATCATTTAAGATTGACAAGCATGATTCAAGATAACATTAATATATACCATTAAAAAGGTCCATAAGCCTTACAAACTTTACCTACAAATATACATATAAAAAGGTGTTCTTAAGGTTATACATTAGGTTCCATATATGTACTCACAACATTACAAACCATTTCATCAAGTTTTTACATACATTTCATATACATCTTCAAGATAAGCCAAATGCATGAAACTTGTACAACTAGACACAAAACTAAGCCACCAACTAAGAGTGCAACAAGACAAAAACAAGGCATACTTCATTCCTTGCTTGATAAACTCAGCTCAAGGTTGGGATGCTTTAATCTCCTTAAAACTTGTGTTTTGGGAAGAAGGAAACAAGAGTGATAAGAACACATGGTACTTAGTGAGGTAGTTCCTAGAACTAGCATGTTATCGAGTTAATTACTTTAGGGGATTATAATTCATTTATTCTAGATCAACCTAGTTAGGCTTCAATTCAATTAAAGTGTGATCTACTAGTTTCAAACATCAATCAAATGTACACATTAAGGGGGTCAAAATTCAATTCAAGGTCCACAATACACACTTTAAGCAAATAGCTAATTACTATTTCAAATAATCAAACATCAAAGTCCATCAAAATTCAAGCTAATGAGCACAATGTTCATCAATCCCTTATTCGAATGGGGTCAATATTCCATAAGGCTTGTCTAGCAAAATGAGCAAATTAGAATAGCATATCTATCATCTTATACATGTAGTTTCGTTTCAATAAAAGCTCAATATCAAGTATTACATTGCTCATTCATTAATCATGTGAGATGTCTTATTCAAGCTTAATTGTTTATTTTGCCTCGGTAGATAGTAGGACTAGGTAATCAAGTCTCAGTAGGGTACTCAAAGGACCAGAAACAATAGGGTGTCTACAACATAAAGGAGTAGGATACTCAATGTACCTGAACAATTTGATACCCAAGGTATCTAACAGTAGGGTGTCTTCAAAACCAATCGGTATGGTACACTAATGTACCAAAATATCGAGCTTTAGACTCTAAGGCATGCCCTTCTACCTATGACCAACTAGAAACCAAGGACTTATTATTTGATCCATTATCAAGCAATCACACAAGTTACTTAGTTATCAAGTAATTCAAGATCAATTCATTTTAGACCCTTAGTCCAATTGTACCTTAGTTCATTACACATTAAATCAAACTTAGCAAGCATCATTCAATGCTACAATATTACCAATTCCATTCGGCATTTTCATTCCAAGCAAGTAAATCCATCAAACATTTCACTAATTCGCAATCAATCCACAATACAATCAAACAAGCAAATTAAATTACTTAATCATTATCAGTCTTTTCTTCCCATTTAATCAATTACCAAGTACGATTTAGTTTCATTTCATAGCATGGAATTCAAACAAGAATTTAGGCATGTAAGGTTGCTTAGGACCTAAGTCCCAACCCTAAAATAACTACACTCACAATACAATCCCAGCAAGCTAGCAATTGTCTTGTATAGCTATTCCTTTGTTCTTAGCCTTTGAATGATTTCCCCTTTCTTCTTCCACCAAGTGCACTCCTTGCTCTAGCAATTTCATGATTAAAAATGCTCATCAATATGTATACACAGGACAATTCAACATGTTAGCCAGGTTATTTCAATACATATAGACATATACATACAATTTGTCAACATTTCAATAAACAAGACGAGGAAGGATCCAATTATCCCAAACTGTTACAAAACTGTCCAATAAAACTGTGCGCAAACAGTTTCCAACTAGCTTAACAGCTGCTGCCTGGCAGCTTGCACACTGCACGCTTAAACAGGCATATCTTTCAATTCTTACGTCGGAATTTCAATTAATTTATACCGTTGGAAAGCTTACTTAATCCTCTATCCAAACATTTAAACATTACATTTTAATTCTTTTACATTTAATACAGTTTATTGCTTAAAGATAGGGCATTTACACTGCTTGGACAGTTTGCACTGTCCAACGATTTCTATTTACAGTTTCAATCATAGGACCCAGTTTTCAGTTCTGTTTTCACCTAATGAAATTAGACATACTAAGGATCATGTCACAAATATTTCATCCCTGAATTTGATCTACACAAATTTGGGTGAATTTTAAAAGTTGCTGCCCAGAATAGAGCAATTATGGGCAGATTGCACTTATTCACATTTTAATTCCTTAAATTCATTTTAACCAATGTTCTGGCCCTATAATTCATTTCATATGGAATCCTAAACATGTTCAGTCAATGTTAATTCATTAGTCAAAGCAGCCAAAAAATAGAGTAAGTTGGTTAAATTGCTTAATTTTGCATGTTTGCACAATAAGTTCTTACTAAAACAGTTTCTATGTTATATGACTATGTTATATAAATGGTTGCTAACAATTCAGCTTGTTTAACACTTTAATTACATTATCTAATCATGATCATATCCAATTCATTAGTTCCATAGCTAAATTACATGTTCTATCAATTTAATTCGTAAAACAACATCTCCATTCAATTTTCCACCAACCTAACTTTGTTACACTATCACTTACACATAATTTCCAGCATCTAACACAACCATTTGAGAATGCATTTCAACCTAATCTTGCCATCCAACAATTTTAAGATCAATTCTAGCAATTTCACAAGAGTCAATTACATGTTCATACAATTTCCAGCATCTATATACTCAAATCACAATTCCATTTCAAATCAAACAACTCAAATATGAAATTCACAAGAGAATCAAGTAATTACCTTACTTACTAAGCTATCTAGACTTAAATTGAAGCTAAATAAAGTTGAATGGCCATGGATATCAAGCTTTCCCCTTCACTTTCTTTTCCTCTCTCACTAAATTTCTTTCTCATTTGGCTGGTATGAGAATGAAGAAGATGACAATGTGGATATCCACATTAGTGGATCTATGAGTTTACAATGTTAACCCTAGTTAGTTATTAATCATGTAATTTGTCAAGGGCAATTGAGAGAATCAAGGAATTTATCATGCAAGCTTCATCTTTCTTACTTAATTCGAATTGGTCCTTTGTAATTTAACCACTTATTTCTTTTAATTCTTCGAGTAAGTCTCTAAATAATATAATTGGATTAAATTCAAGTTCAATTAAGCTATTAATTCAGACAATTTGTTCCAATTCTACTAGGCTAGGATTTAGGTTATCACAACTCTCCCCTCCTTAAAAAGGAAAATTCACCCTCGAATTTTACCTGAATCGAATAGGTGAGGATATTACTTTTTCATCGCATCCTCAGGCTCCCAAGTTGCTTCAAATACCTTATGATTTTTCCACAATACCTTCACTAGGGATATGTTCTTGTTTCGAAGTCTCTTGACTTCCTTATCGAGAATTAGCATTGGTTTTTCCTTGTAGGATAGATTAGGATTCAATTCCACCTCTTCAGGCTCTAAAATGTAAGAGGAATCAAATCGGTATAGAGAATTCAGTTCCTAGAACTAGCATGTTATAGAGTTAATTACTTTAGGGGATTATAATTCATATATTCTAGATCAACCTAGTTAGGCTTCAATTCAATTAAAGTGTGATCTAGCTAGTTTCAAACATCAATCAAATGTACACATTAAGGGGATCAAAATTCAATTCAAGGTCCACAATACACACTTTAAGCAAATAGCCAATTACTATTTCAAATAATCAAACATCGAAGTCCATCAAAATTCAAGAAAATGAGCACAATGTTCATCAATCCCTTATTCGAATGGGGTCAATATTCCATAAGGCTTGTCTAGCAAAATGAGCAAATTAGAATAGCATATCTATCATCTTATACATGTAGTTTCGTTTCAATAAAAGCTCAATATCAAGTATTACATTGCTCATTCATTAATCATGTGACATGTCTTATTCAAGCTTAATTGTTTATTTTGCCTCGGTAGATAGTAGGACTAGGTAATCAAGTCTCAGTAGGGTACTCAAAGGACCAGAAACAATAGGGTGTCTACAACACCAAGGAGTAGGGTACTCAATGTACCTGAACAATTTGATACCCAACGTATCTAACAGTAGGGTGTCTTCAACACCAATCAGTATGGTACACTAACGTACCAAAATATCGAGCTTTAGACTTTAAGGAATGCCCTTCTACCTATGACCAACTAGAAACCAAGGCCTTATTATTTGATCCATTATCAAGCAATCACACAAGTTACTTAGTTATCAAGTAATTCAATATCAATTCATTTTAGACCCTTAGTCCAATTGTACCTTAGTTCATTACACATTAAATCAAACTTAGCAAGCATCATTCAATGCCACAATATTACCAATTCCATTCGGCATTTTCATTCCAAGCAAGTAAATCCATCAAACATTTCACTAATTTGCAATCAATCCACAATACAATCAAACAAGCAAATTAAATTACTTAATCATTATCAGTCTTTTCTTCCCATTTAATCAATTACCAAGTACGATTTAGTTTCATTTCATAGCATGGAATTCAAACAAGAATTTAGACATGTAAGGTTGCTTAGGACCTAAGTCCCAACCCTAAAATAACTACACTCACAATACAATCCCAGCAAGCTAGCAATTTTCTTGTATAGCTATTCCTTTGTTCTTAGCCTTTGAATGATTTCCCCTTTCTTCTTCCACCAAGTGCACTCCTTGCTCTAGCAATTTCATGATTAAACATGCTCATCAATATGTATACACAGGACAATTCAACATGTTAGCCAGGTTATTTCAATACATATATACATATACATACAATTTGTAAACATTTCAATAAACAAGACTAGGAAGCATTTAATTATCCCAAACTGTTACAAAACAGTCCAATTAAACTGTGTACAAACAGTTTCCAACTAGCTTAACAGCTGTTGCCTGGCAGCTTGCACACTACAATCTTAAACAGGCATATCTTTCAATTCTTACGTCGGAATTTCAATTAATTTATACCGTTGGAAAGCTTACTTAATCCTCTATCCAAACAAGTAAACACTACATTTTAATTCTTTTACATTTAATACATTTTATTGCCTAAAGATAGGGCATTTACACTGCCTGGACAGTTTGCACTGTCCAACGATTTCTATTTACAGTTTCAATCATAGGACCCAGTTTTCAGTTCTATTTTCACCTAATGAAATTAGACATACTAAGGATTATGTCACTAATATTTCATCCCTGAATTTGATCTATACAAATTTGGGTGAATTTTAAAAGTTGCTGCCCATAATAGAGCAATTATGGGCATATTGCACTTCTTCACATTTTAATTCCTTAAATTCATTTTAACCAATGTTCTGGCCCTATAATTCATTTCATATGGAATCCTAAACATGTTCAGTCAATGTTAATTCATTATTCAAAGCAGCCAAAAAATAGAGTGAGTTGGTTAAATTGCTTAATTTTGCATGTTTACACAATAGGTTCTTACTAAAACAGTTTCTATGTTATATGACTATGTTCATACTTTTATCTTTCATTTCCAGCATTGGTTGCTAACAATTCAGCTTGTTTAACACTTTAATTACATTATCTAATCATGATCATATCCAATTCATTAGTTCCATTGCTCAATTACATGTTCTATCAATTCAATTCGTATAACAACATCTCCATTCAATTTTCCACCAACCTAACTTTGTTACACTATCACTTACACATAATTTCCAGCATCTAACACAACCATTTAAGCATGCATTTCAACCTAATCATGTCATCCAACAATTTTAAGATCAATTCTAGCAATTTCACAAGAGTTAATTACATGTTCATACAATTTCCAGCATCTATATACTCAAATCACAATTCCATTTCAAATCAAACAACTCAAATATGAAATTCACAAGAGAATCAAGTAATTACCTTACTTACTAAGCTATCTAGACTTAAATTGAAGCTAAATCAAGTTGAATGGCCATGGATATCAAGCTTTCCCCTTCACTTTCTTTTCCTCTCTCACTAAATTTCTTTCTCATTTGGCTGGTATGAGAATGAAGAAGATGACAATGTGGATATCCACATTAGTGGATTATGAGTTTAAATGTTACCCCTAGTTAGTTATTAATCATGTAATTTGTCAAGGGCAATTGAGAGAATCAAGGAATTTATCATGCAAGCTTCATCTTTCTTACTTAATTCGAATTGGTCCTTTGTAATTTGACAACTTATTTCTCTTAATTCTTCGAGTAAGTCCCTAAATAATCTAATTGGATTAAATTCAAGTTCAATTAAGCTATTAATTCAGACAATTTGTTCTAATTCTACTAGGCTAGGATTTAGGGTATCACAACTCTCCCCTCCTTAAAAAGGAAAATTCACCCTCAAATTTTACTTGAATCGAATAGGTGAGGATATTGCTTTTTCATTGCATCCTCATACTCCCAAGTTGCTTCTTCTACCTTATGATTTTTCCACAATACCTTCACTAGGGATATGTTCTTGTTTCGAAGTCTCTTAACTTCCTTATCGAGAATTAGGATTGGTTTTTCCTCGTAGGATAGATTAGGATTTAATTCAACCTCTTCAGGCTCTAAAATGTAAGAGGAATCAAATCGGTATCTTTAGAGCATTGAAACATGGAAGACATTGTGAATCTTATCGAACTCACTAGGCAGTGCTAGTCGATAAGCCACGAGACCAATCCTTTCAACAACATTAAATGGTTCAATGAACCGGGGGCTAAGCTTTCCCTTTTACCAAATCTGAAGACTTTATTCCAAGAAGAAACTTTGAGGAAAACCTTGTCTCCAATATCATACTGGATGTCTCTTCATTTCAAGTGTGCATAAGCCTTTTGCCTATCAAAGGTTTGCTTCACCCAATTGTGAATTATTTGGATTTGTTCTTTGGTTTCTCTAAGCATTTGCGGTCCTAGCAGCTTGTTCTCACCGAGTCCAGACCAACACAGGGGAGTTTGACATCTTCTACCATACAAGGCTTCAAATGGTGCCATTTGAATCGAAGTTTGATAGCTGTTGTTGTAGGCAAATTCTACAAGAGGTATGGATTTCTCCCATTTTTTCCCGAAGTCAATGATACAAGCTATCAACATGTCTTCAAGGACTTGAATTACTCTTATGGATTGGCCATCACTTTGAGGATGAAAGGTCGTGCTTAGATTCAATTTGGTGCCAAGGGCTCCTTGCAAAGTTCTCCAGAATCGAGTTGTGAATCTGGAATCTCTATCAGAGATTATCGAGGTAGGCACTCCATGTAGGCAAACTACTTCGCGAATGTACAGTTCAGCTAAGGCATCGAAACTTATGTTCATTCGAACAAGGATGAAATGAGCTGATTTAGAGAACCTATGAACTATAACCCATACATCATCACTCTTTATTGGAGTGCAAGGAAGACCGATTACAAAGTCCATTGTGTTTCGATCCCACTTCCACTGAGGGAATTCAATAGGTTGGAGCAATCCAGTAGGAACTCGATACTCGGCTTTAACCCTTTGACAAGTTAAACACGTTGATACGTAATCATTGATGGTTGCTTTCATTCCTGGCCACCAATACAAGGGTTTAAGATCTTTATACATCTTGACATATCCTAGATGTATCGAGAATAGGCTTTGATGAGCTTCTTGCAAAATTTCATTCATTAGGTCATCGTTGTTCAGAATACACACCCTATTCCTGAAATAGGGCATAACATTCGAATGAATAGAGAAATCTTCGTTGGCTTTTGAGTCAAGCTTCAAGATGATAGCTTGAATTTTGGGGTCAGTTTGTTGCAAATCTTTGATTCTCGTGATTAGGCTAGATTGAACTTGTAATTCAAACATAAATCCACGCTTTCTGACCAAACAAAAGGTGTATCCTTTCGGGTTAGCTTGATTAAGCTTGCGGCAATTGAAGAAAAACCCTTGTCAAATGTTCGGTAATGTCCAGCTAAATCAAGAAAACTTTGGACCTCACCAACATCCCTCAGAGGTCTCAAATCCATGATGGATTGTATTTTCTTCGGATCTACTTTTATTCCTTTGGCTGAGATTACATGACCGAGAAATGAAACATTTGACAGCCAGAATTCGCACTTGGAGAATTTAGCAAACAATTGGCATTCTCGGAGAGTTTGCAAGTCAATTCGGAGGTGTTCAGCATGTTCCTCATTGTTACGAGAGTAGACCAAGATGTCATCGATAAAAACGACTACAAACTTGTCGAGATAGGGCTTGAATATTCGATCCATGAGATCCATGAATGTGGCTGGGGCATTAGTTAACCCAAATGGCATTACAAGAAACTCGTAACGGCCGTAATGAGTTTAGAAGGCCGTTTTAGGCACGTCTTCATCTTTCACCTTCATTTGATTATAGCTCGATCGAAGATCGATCTTAGAAAACACGGCAGCACCCTTGAGTTGATCAAAGAGATCTTCTATCCTTGGGAGAGGATATCGATTCTTGATAGTGAGCTTGTTCAATTACCGATAGTTATTGCAAAGATGCATCGTACCATCTTTCTTCTTTACAAACAAGACAAGTGCACCCTCGGGAGATGTTATAGGCTGAATGAAACCATTGTGTTGGAGTTCTTGAAGTTGTATCTGAAGCTCTTTCAATTCAACTGGTGCTATCCTATAAGGTGTGATGGACACCGGGTTCGTTCTAGGTTGAACTTCAATCTCGAATTCCACTTCTCTAGTTAGAGGGAGACCAGGGAGTTCCTTGGGAAAAACATCGATGAATTCAGATACAACAGGTATTGATGGCAAACCAAAATCATATTCATCTCGTAAGACCAATGTTATTAGAGATAAGTTTCCTGATGAATATTTGGTTGCAGTTAATTCCATGCCATGGTATGATGACATTGTCAACTACCTGGTGAGCAACATTCTTCCACCAAACTAGGCATACAATGCCAAGAAAAGGTTCATACGAGAAGTTAGGATACACTATTGGGATGAACCATTGTTGTTTAAACAATGTACCGACCAAGTGATCCGACGTTGTGTGCCTAAAGATGTGCAACAAAACATATTGTATTTTTGCCATGTCGCACCATATGAAGGTCACTTTGTTGGGATGAAGACCGCTGCCAAGGTGTTGCGGTCAAGATTCTTTTGGCCGACAATATATAAGGATGCCCACGATTATGCCAACGCATGTGACCGATGTCAACGGACAGGAAATATCTTTGGCAGGCACCAACTACCACTTCAAAACATAATGTTTGTGGACTTATTTAATGTACGAGGGATAGACTTTATGGGTCCTTTTCCTTCATCATTCGGTAAAGTATATATACGTATGGTTGTTGACTATGTATCCAAATGGATAGAGGTTGTTGCCCTCCCAACAAATGATGCCAAGGCCGTTGCCAAGTTTTTGCACAAACACATTTTTACCCAATTTGGTGCCCCTAGAGCAATAATTCATGATGAGGGTACCCATTTTAAATGTAATCTAATCTCTAAAGCTTGGTGCATATATGGTATTCAGCAAAGGATAACCACAGCATACCATCCACAAACAAATGGGTAATATGAGATATTAAACAAGGAGGTTAAGAACATTTTGGAGAAGACTATAAATCCATCACGGAAATACTGGTCGTTGAGACTAGATGAATCCTTGTGGGCTTATAGAACTGTGTTTAAAACTCATTTGGGTACTTCACCATTTAGATTTGTTTTTGGAAAACCATGTCATCTACCAGTAGAACTTGAACATAAAGCCTATTGGGCCATCAAAACACTTGACAAGGCATAAAGAGTTACTGGAGAAAAAGGTTACTAGATCTGAATGAGTTAGAGGAATTTAGAACACAAGCCTATGAGAATGCCAGGATTTACAAGGACAAGACAAAATGCTGGCATGATAGTAGGATAATGCTAAGACATTTCGAGGTAGGCCAACGTGTTCAATTATTTAACTCACGCCTTAAATTGTTTCTAGGTAAACTCAAATCTAGATGGATGGGTCCTTATGAAGTTGTAAAACTGTATGCCCATGGAGCTATGTTCATTAAGAACTTGAAGATAGGAGAAATCTTCAAGGTGAATGGACAACGTCTAAAGCATTACATGGAAGGTGATTAGAACAAGGCAAAGGAGGTGATCCTCTTGGCATAGGTAATGTGAAACCATCATTAGGTTTGAACTTTTTGTAAATATTAGGATAGTTGTTTTTATTTTTTAGGATTTTTAATTATTTTTCTTTATGTTAGTTTTCATTTTTATTCATTTGTTGCGTTGAACAATTTCCTTTAAGTCTGTGTAGAGTTACTGGCAAGAACAATGCTAGAATTTCTACCAGGAAATTTTCAAAAACTATTGCTAGGATCATTGCCTAGTGCAATGCCAAGCACATTACCATGCACAATGCCAATACAGCTTGGCATGCAGCGAATTGAATGTTGGAAAGAAATGATGAAACCCTAGCTTGATCGGATGAGAGAACATGTTCTTGAACCTTAAACCCTAGCCGCCCAACCCTAGGTTAAAAATTTAAACTTAACCTAATCGCCCTATCACTTCAAATTCTTACACAATCCTATCACTTTATCCTTATCACTTTAGCTCCTTTCCAATCAAAACTTTTTATACTTCCCTCATTATCCCCATTTAGCCAGCTATCATCATTAAACCCTCTTAAACACTCAAACTTTCCACTTTCTTTACCCTAGTCGAATATCAAGAATCATTTCTCTCTCTTCTTCTTTCGAGCAAGATTCAAGAACACAATTATCTTTTCTTCTTCTTTCTTCATTTTAAGCAGCTCAAGCTCTCGTCAATGGCTTCCTCATCTACCCCATTCAACCCGTTTTCTAATGAAGAAATCCAAAAGAGATTTGAATCAAGCATTGCTTCAAGATCTTTTTGTTATGAAAAGCACTTTGATTTCAAGATCGACACCACCATTGGATTTCCTGCCGAGTTTATGGCCATAGTCGACATGCATAAGTGGAGTTCTTTTTGCCAACAACAAGGAGAGATCTACGCCACAATAGTTCAAGAATTTTATGGCCATCTTGCGACAAAAGATTTGCCATTCTTGATGATTAGAGGTAAATGTGTGTGTTTCGATGAAGGGTATATTAACTCTTTGTTTGCGTTGAATGATATAGGGGATGAATATTATAACTATGTTGAGCCATGAATGCTACCAAACGTAAGAAAATGCTGACAAACTTGTGTAAATATGGCACAGTTTCATCAACGGGCCACTGAACGGTTAAAAGGTTGGCATTGAAGCCACAAATGAGAGGCTGAATCACTTTATCAAGGTAAATATGATGCCCACATCCCATAACGAGATTGTCTCGAAAGAAAGATTGATTTTATTGCACTCCATCATTAAGGGTCACAAAATGAACATTGACAAGATCATTATCGAGGACACCTATAAATGTTGGTCTAGTTATGCCATAATTTTGTAAAACATTCCTTGTTTTCCCTACTGAGCCTGCTACCAGTGGAAATGCTAGTCTAGTTATGCCAGCCAGTCCAGTTATGCCAGCTAGTCTTGTAACACCCCCTACCCCGGCTAGTAGCAAACCGGCTCGGGAGTGCTACTTATGCAATAACAAGGATAAGGCAAGCAATACGAGCAATACAATACAATGCAAGACATTGATAACTCATCCTTATTAGATTAGTTACATAACTAAAAAGCAATTCACATTTAGACTTCAAGATATCATAAGGCATTCAAATAAGGCCATTAAATTTTTTCCTTTTATGCTTACATTATAGGTTACTACCTAAATAATAGAATTTACTTCATTGTTCCTTATCATTCGAATTAACTAAGACAAACAACCTAATTCCATTTCATTTCATTGATCCTTAGATTTATACATGTACATCTCACACCTAAATTACTAACATGATTCTTGTAAATTGAATTTTCATGTATCTAGCTTCCATTCAAGTCATTCTCTATACCTAACCATTCGGCCATCATCATGCTAATACCAAAACGCATACATCAAGGTATATACACACACAAGTGACCATATAATTCCCAAGGCATTTGATTGGAATACAAGCAAGCATGGTTCGATTCATAGTACTTTCAATTCAAGCATACACATGTACATTAAGCAAGACTTTTAAAATGGCTCAAGGTAATCTAGATCAAACATTCAATCATTTCATACTATCATCATATGTGCAGCAACATCATTTACATTACAAGAACTTTAAGTTCATTACATACTTGCCATTAGGTTTATAACATAGTAGGCCCATTCAAGAACAATAACATATACACAAGTTCAAGTGTACCAAAATGCATGATCAAGCTAAAGTCTATACCATCTAGTGCCACCAATGTAGGAGATATACAAAACAAGTTTGAAACCATACTTTAAACATGCTTGTGTATTGTTTTGAGCTCAAGTAATCAGGCTTCAAGATCAAGCAACACTCGAATCCTTTATCCTGTAGCTGGGACGAATGAAAACGAGAGTGATAAGTACAATAATGTACTTAGTGAGGTAGCAACTAGTTCTAACAATTTGTTATATCAAGTTTTGTGTCATTTAAATCAAGTATAATACTAGATAAGGATTTCAAGCATCAAGATAGTCCTAGCTAAGGCTTTCAATCTTTAGAGTAATCCTAACTAAGGATTCAAGCATTCGGCTATCAAGGAACAAGAACATGGAATCATTCTTCATGTATTCATATTAAGAGTCAAGCACATCATGCTTACAGAACAAGTAATCAAGAAAGACATGCTTACATGACAAGTAACATACTATTCATAGGTTTCAAGACAAGTTACATGTGTTATTGGATTGTTATTTCATGTGTTATCAATTCAATAACCCCTTGGTACTTAATTTTTATAGGTAATCGAGTCTCCAACCAACTGTCGCCACAAGATGCACCGTAGTGCTGGTCAAACCCTCCTACTGTCTCCAAAGACCACATACGTACCCTCCGTCTGTCGCCAAATAGGGGCCCTAGCCTTGGACCGTAGTCCACCCTATCACAATGAGCTCTAGACTCTAAGGAATTCCCTTCTACCTAGTCCAACTAGCTACCAAGTTTGTTCGTTTACCATTTATTCAAGTGTTTCAAGATCAAGATCATGTCAAGCATGTTCATTTCATAGTAGGACCTTAGGCCATTTGATCCATAGCTCACATTTCATGTAATTTTCATGTTTCAATTCATCAAGATAATATGATATCTCGAACAAGTCTTTAGCAATCGATCACATGAATCATGACGCATACAAGCACCAATGTACCATTTAAACATGCTTAGCATTCAAATAAAACATGTATTCAATATGTGATCAAATTTTATGCATTACTAGTCATTCTTCCCTTATTAATTCAATTCCTTATTAGGTTAATTTAACATTTCAAGAATGTAAACAAGTATGCATTGGTTAGGACCTAGTCCTAACCCTAGAGATAACTACACTCACAATACTCCAAGCTTAGCTAGTCTTGGATCCACACTCCTTTTTTTCTTGGCTTTAGGATGATCCACTATATCCTCTTCCACCAAGTTTAATCCGGGTTCTATCACATTACAAGTACAATCATGTCAAGACAAGTTCATATGATCATTCAATCAAGGCAATGTTACAAGTACATATCATACACAAATCTGGTAGCATGTTTATGTATATTCTTCATTACACTTAACTACACTTGTCTCTACTCTGGTTCATGTAAAACAAGGCAGAATCAATGTCCTAAAACTGTTTACAAAATCGTTTACAAATTGCCACAAAATAGTGTGCATTTACATATACTGTTGCTGCCAGGCAGCTTGCACTCTAGTCACTTAATCATGCATAAGTTTCATTCCCTACATCAGTATTTCAATCGGTTTATACCGTTGGAAAGATAACGTAATTGTCCTTATAACCATATAAGGCTTGCATTTTAGTTCTGTGCCAATTAATCCAGTTTTTATCTTAAAGACAGGGTAATTTACCACACTGGACAGTTTGCACTGTCCCTAGTGTTTCTTCTCTACATTTCATTTTACAACCCAGAATTCAGTTCTATTTTCTCCTAATGAATTTAGACATATCAAAGTGTTGTCATAAAAATTTCAGCCTTAAATTCATTTTATACAATTTATACTGCTTCATCAAAGTTACTGCCCAGAACAGAGCATTGTGGGCAGATTACACTAGGTTGAATTTCTAGCTTCTTAACTCATTTTAACAAGGTTCTAACATGGAAATCCAATTCATTTTCAAGTTCTTACTTGTCTAGGTCAGTCTAATACACCTAGAAATGTGGTTAAAATAGGGCATTATCATGTTGAACCCAATTTGATCTATTTGATCTACATTGCGCATCCAATTTACCAATTGAGCAGTCTATTACCTAATTTAACCAGTCCAATTATGTGCTTTCACATTTCCAGCAACTTATTTACTCAAATCAATTCTCAATTCATCTACCAACATGATCAAAATAGGGTTCTATATTCAATTGGCATGTTTAAACATTTCCACTATCCAAAATAGTCCTTAATCAAGGTTGTTTTCAACTATGTACACATTTCTCAAATTTCCAGCAACCATATATATTTCCTTTATCAAATTGGCTACTAGTATTCTCAATTTCAAGTTCAAATTGAAGCTAGTATGACCCTAACATACATAACAATCATCCAATTCAATTTATACAACAAAGACATCATCAATCACTCATTCAAACATTTATAACAAGTTGAAATCAAGCATTATACCTTCTCCAAGCTAAATTTGATCAAGTCTAAATCAAGAAGCTTGAAATTGAAGGTGTTTCATGAAGCTTTTCTCTCCCCTTTCTCTCTCAATAATTTTGACCAAGGAGTACAATGGGAGGAAGATGACAATATTTCTTTGTTCATTATTCCCCCAAGCCACGAGTCATCCTCCAAACTGGTACATGTTCTCATCAAATGAGAACATGTGTCAAGGCCTCCATTTTTAATTCCATTTGCATGCAATCTCTAGAGTTCTGCATGTTCACATTTCCATCCTTTCATTTATGCCTTCTAGTTTTAACTTCAATTCAAGTTGGTTCTAATTTCAATTATTTGATCTTAAGGATGGCCAATGTTCTTTCTTCTTTAAAATGATTAACTTATGAATTCAATTAGCCTATATTTTAGATTGTTGTAACATTTCTAGGCCAATTTTAGGGTGTTACAATTCTCCTCCCCTTAAAATAAATTTGTCCTCAAATTTACTTGAATCAAATAGGTGAGGATATTATTTCTTCATGACTTCTTCAGATTCCCAAGTTGCCTCTTTTACCTTGTGATTTCTCCGCAAGACTTTGACAAGAGGAACAATCTTGTTTCAAAGTCTTATGACTTCCTTGTCAAGTATCTGAATAGGTTCTTCTTCATAAGATAAGTCGGGATCCAATTCCACCTCTTCGAGTTCAAGAGCATGAGATGGATCAAACCTATATCTTCTGAGCATAGAGACATGGAAGACATTGTGCATTTTATCGAATTCACTAGGAAGTGCCAATCAATAAGCCACTGGACCAATCCATTCAATTATTTCAAATGGTCGGATAAACCGAGTGATGAGTTTTCCTTTTCTTCCAAATCTGAAGACCTTTGTCCAAGGGGAAACCTTAAGAAAGACATTGTCTCCAACATTGTATTGGAAGTCTCTCATTTTCAAGTTAGCAAAAGCTTTTTCCCTAGAAAAAGCTACCTTTAATCAATCATGAATGATCTTCACTTGTTCTTCGGTTTCTCTGAGCAATTGAGGTCCCAACACTTTGTTTCTCCCAATTCAGACCAGCACAAGGGAGTTCTACATCTTCTTCCGTGTAGAGCTTCGAAGGGAGTCATCAGAATAAATGTTTGGTAGCTATTGTTGTAGGCAAACTCTACTAGGGGTAGATTTCTCCCAATTATTTTTGAAGTCTATAACACAAGCACGTAGCATACCTTTAAGAACTTGAATGATTCTTTCAGATTGTCCATCTGATTGAGGATGAAAGGCTGTACTAAGATGCACTTTAGCTCCTAGAGCCTTCTGCAAAAAATTCTAGAATCGAGAAACAAATCTGGGGTCACGATTAGATATTATAGCTGTAGGTACACCGTGCAATCGAATCACTTCACAGATGTATAGCTCGGCTAAGGTTTCCAAGCTCATGTTCATTCGAACAGGATAAAGTAAGTAGACTTCGTAAATCTATCAACAATCAACCATACAACATCATTCTTTCTTGGAGTGGAAGGAAGACCAATAACGAAATCCATTGTAATCCAATCCTATTTACACTGAGGGAATTCGATAGGTTGAAGCAATCCAGTAGGGACTTGATGCTCAGCTTTAACCCTTTGACAAGTTAGGCACTTCTATATGAAGTCTGTGATAGACGATTTCATGCTCGGCCACCAATATAGTGGCTTTAGATCCTTGTACATCTTAACCGATCCCGAATGAATCGAGAAAGAGCTTTGATGAGATTCTTTTAACATTTCTTGTTTTAGTTCCTCATTGTTAGGAAAACATACTCTATCCTTGAAATAGAGGAATCCATTCGACTTGAGGGAGAAGTTAGAATTAGACTCAGAGTCTAGCTTGGACATGATCTTTTGTTGATCTGGATCAGTTTACTGGAGTTCGTTGATTCTCAAGATTAGACTAGATTGAACTTGAAGTTAAGACAATAATTTTCATCCTTTGGACAAGCGAAAATGAGCATTGATAGATAAGGAAACTACAAATGAAAGAACAAGATCATTAGGGAAGATTTTTGAGTTGATACTTGCAAGACAAGAAAGATCAATTCGAATGGTTACTTGAAATCCAAGTAAGATTAAATTTGAATGAATTATTTTAGGATTTAGATTTAGGGGTTTACCCGAGTATGGTCTGTGACTAAGGCATCAGCAACCACGTTTGCTTTCCTTGGATGGTAGTCGATAACCAAATCGTATTCTTTAAGCAATTATAGCCATCCATTTGGCCTCAAATTCAAGTTTTTCTTAGTTAGGAGGTATTTGAGACTCTTGTGGTCTGTGAACATGTTACATTTCTCCCCGTACAAGTAATGTCTCCATATTTTTAGTGCAAACACGATAGCTGCAAATTCTAGATTGTGTGTAGAGTAGTTTGACTCGTATGATTTTAGTTTCCTTGAAGCGTAAGCTACCACTTTTCCATCTTGCACTAGGACACAACCTAGTCCTAAATGAGATGCATCACTATAGACAGTGAATTCTTTGCCCGATTCTGGTTGGATGAGAACTGGTGCATGTGTTAGTGCTTGTTTAAGTTCATTGAAGCTTCATTGTTGGTTCTCTGACCAAACAAAGGGCGTATCTTTACGAGTTAGCTTAGTCAAGCTTACGGTAATGGATAAAAAACCTTTGAGAAAACGCCAATAATACCCGGCTAAACTGAGAAAGCTTTTGACCTCACCAACATTCCTCGGGGGTCTCTAATTCAGGATGGATTGAATTTTGCTTGGGCTTACTTTAATTTCTTCTGTCGAGATGACATGGCCAAGGAACGAGACTTCCGATAGCCAGAATTTACGCTTAGAGATCTTTGCGAACAATTGATGTTCTCGGAGGGTTTGCAATACAATTCGAAGGTGTTCGAAATGTTCTTCCTTATTCCAAGAATACACCAAGATGTCATCGAGAATACAACCACAAACTTGTCAAGATAGGGCTTGAATACACAGTTCACGAGATCTATAAAAGCAGCTACAGAATTCGTTAACCGGAATGGCATTACAAGGAATTCAAAATGGCCATATCGAGTATTAATGGTTGTCTTGGGTACATCTTCTTCTTTTACCCTCATTTGATAGTATCCGATCGAAGATCGATCTTTGAGACCAACGAAGCATCCTTGAGTTGATCGAAGAGATCGTATATCCTTGGGAGAGATACTGATTCTTGATAGTAAGCTTGTTCAATTGTCTGTAATCAACACAGAGCCTCATTGTCTCGTCTTTCTTCTTCACGAACAAGATTGGAGAACGCCAGGGAGATGAGCTAGGCCGAATAAAGCCTTTGTCTTGTAGCTCTTGGAGTTGCTTCTTGAGTTCTTTCAATTCAACATGTGCCATTCGATAGAGTGTGATGGACACTGGAATTTTTCCAGGTTGAACTTCAATCCTGAACTCTACTTCACTAGTTGGAGGGAGACCATGGAGCTCCTCAAGAAAAACATCAATGGATTCATATACAATTGGCATACTAGGTTAGCTGAATTCAGGTTCATCCTGCATAGTCATGGCAGTAAAGATTGAACTTAGTTTTCTATCAAATAGAGGATTGATTCCTTTCCTAAACCCCAGAGATAAAGTATCATATTTTGGCAATCTATCCAGGCTTCATGCTTGCTTAACCAATCTAGTTCTAACACTAGATCAAACTCACAAGAAGGCAAGACATAAAGGTCTATGGGAAAAAGGTACATTTCGAATGCTTATAGGGCACTACTTGCAAAGAAAGTTAATAGGCATATTTCCTCCTATAGGGTTCGAAACTACAAGGCTAGTCTTAACAAGTTTGGGTTTTAAGTTTAACTTAGCAATCACGGAAGAACATATAAAAGAGTGGATAGATCTCGAATCAATCAAAGTATATGCAGGACTTGAATTTAATTCAACAGTACCTGCGATAACATCAGGTGCTTCTTCTTCATCTTTCCCACGAATATGGTAGATTCGAGCAAGGGCTCGGGATTCCTGGTGTGTAGGTGCTGAATGTTGGCCTCTACCTTTACTTTGATTCCTGGACTGAGCTTGTCTCAGGCCCTTGTTTCGATTAGATAGAGCTGAGCTAGCATTTACATAAGTTTGATTCAGAACCTTGTTAGGATTCTGAGTACAATCCTGGATATAATGATCAGAGGCTCCACATAAGAAAAACAAATTCTGTTGAGTTATGCATTTCCCGGTGTGGTGCTTCTGACAGAACTTGCAAGTAGGATATTGAGCAGCTTTGCTGGAATTCCCCGTACTATTAACAGAGATGATCAGGGCTGAAGACTTGATTACCGTTTGAGGTGTTGGTATGTAATTGCTTTTCTGAACAAGTGTGTAACTCGAGGAGTGATCTTTGGAGTGTTTAGACTTCTTTGACTACCAATGAGGCTTGTCATCATTCCTGGATCATTTGTCTTTCCAAGAGTTACCGCTTTTGCATTTCTCAAAGGCCTTCATCTTTGCCTCGGTTGCAAAAGCCTAGTTCACTAAATTATGGAAGTAAGTGATACCTAAGGTAGTGAAAATTAGAATTAATTCATTATTCTGTCCATCAACGAACATCTGACATTTATCAGCTTCAGTATTGATATATTTTAACCCGTACTTGCAATACTTGCAAAAATCACTCACGTATTGTTCAATGGATTGGCCACCTTCCTTGAGATGCAAGAAACATTTTCGGCGCTCGGCCAGGTACTGTTCACTGATATATTTCTTCCTGAATTCCTCAAGGAAGAATTTCCATGTTACAACTTTAGCAATAGCAGTTAGGGTGGTAGTTTCCCACCAGCTTAAAGCCTCATCTGCCAACAGGGCTATGGCACATTCGTGTTTGTGCTCATCAGGACAAGGTAGTTGTTTGGAAAAGATTCGAGTAGTGGCCTCTAACCAGTACTCAGCTACTTCAGGATTGGCTTCATCAGTGCCAGTAAAAGTATAGGCTCGGTGTTGAGCCAGTTTGTCAACCGGAGCTTTGTTTGGCACAACAATAGGAGGAACATTAGAATGGTCTTATTTCAAAGCAATTACAAGATGATTGAACATCACCTTCATACTCAGGAGACATTCTTGCTACACAGGATTTATGGTCGGAGCTTCCTATTGAGCAACAGCTTGGTCTCAGGGTTGAGTTTGTTGTTGTGGAGGATTCTATTCCATCCTCACATTGTCTCCTTTATTCAAGGAGCCTTCAGGACTTTCAAATCAGTGCAATATAATTCCCCAATTTTCCCCTAAAATAATTCATGCCTATCTTTTGAGTCTTTGAATCGTACAAGTGTTTAGAGAAGAGGCAAAGTGAAGAGATTTTTATTTGAAAAAAGAAATAAAGGGAATTTAAATGAAAAACAAGGAAAATAAAATCTAAACCTAATAAAGCAATTAAAGAGAATTTCAAAAGGATTAGACCAACTTAATGGTCTCAATAATTCCAGGATCAAACTCACTACAATAGAGTTTCAATTGTTGACCATTGACTTTGAATGGGGTTCTTTCTTTAGTATCTTATCTTGTGGCAACACCGTGTGTAAATGCTTCCATACTTTCAACAGGTCCAGACCATCACAAACTCAAGCTTTTTGGATGCATCTTCAATCTAAAGTTGGATAAAAATGACCGATTGTCCCAAGACTGCATGCACAACAAGATTACTAGCATTTCACATAATTTCAGACATTTGCTCCCAGTTGGGTGCATAATACAACATTGCTTCCACAAGTTGTGTTTTAATTGTATTGAATGCACCCAGACACGCGTCATCAAAAATAAAGTTTCTACCTTGCTCCAATAGTAGGCATAAGGGTTTAGTAATCTTTGAGAAATCTCAAATGACTTTCCTATAGAACCCAGCGCGGACTACAAAACTGCGGATGGCTTTCATTTTTACTAGTGGTGGCGGTTGTTCAATAGCATTGACTTTGGCTCTAATAACCTCAATTTCAGCTTCTGAAAGGTTGTGGCTTAACACAATCCCTTTAGTGACCTTGAAATGACATTTTTCTTGTTTAGAACTAGATTGGTGTCTTCACATCGCTGCAATACTTTCTCCAAATTGTCGATGCAGTGGTTAAAGTTATTGCCATACACCAAAAAATCATCCATCAAAATCTCAAGGGAATTATCAATCATATATGAGAATATTAACATCATGCACCTTTGAAATGTGGCTAGTGCATTGCAAAGGCCAAAAGGCATGCGACAAAAAGCAAAGGTCCCAAAAGGGCATGTGAAAGTAGTCATCTCTTGATCCTTAAGAG
Source organism: Hibiscus mutabilis (assembly GCA_019671005.1). NCBI lineage: Eukaryota > Viridiplantae > Streptophyta > Magnoliopsida > Malvales > Malvaceae > Hibiscus > Hibiscus mutabilis. The sequence continues at coordinate 49,813,590 of CM033711.1, forward strand.
CAATATCATTTGATTGTAGCTAGAATATCCATTTAAGAAGTAATAATATTCATTTCCTACAAGTCTATCTAACATTTGATCAATGAAAGGAACATGAAAATGGTCCTTCCTTATGGCTACATTGAGGCGTCTGTAGTCCATACAAAGTCACCAGCCAATAGGGATAGGAGTTGGAATAAGCTCATTAGCATCGTTACAAACCACAATATTGCCACTTTTCTTAGGGACGCAGTGGACTGAACTCACCCATGTACTACTAGAAATTGTATAGTTAATGTATGCGTCTAACCATTTAATAATCTCCTTCTTAACCACTTCCTTCATTTTTTCATTAAATCTTCTTTGCGGCTCGATAGAGTGTTTGTTCTCATCATCTAGTTTAATTTTGTGCATGCATAATGAAATACTAATGCCCTTAATGTCAGCAATTGTCCAAGCAATAGCATGCTTGTGTCTTTTTAGTTTATGTATCAACTTAGCTTCTTGTATTGCGTCCAAAGTTGCAAAGACAATGACTAGTAGTGTTTCTACATTTCCAAGGAATACATGTTTGAGATTAGCTTGCAAGGGTTTGAGTTCCAGAGTAGGGGCTTCTTCAATTGATGGTTTGAAAGTAGGGATTTATAGGTGAGCAAGATATAAGGATTCAACTTGCCATTTATGTTGCACTACCATAGTGAGAACTTCAACGATGTGGTCACCATTTGGAAAATATTCTTCTACAGCTGTTAGCATCATATCTGATGCAACGAGAATACCACGATGATAGAGGTCTTCCAGAATAATGTGATCAAGAATGTCAATATGATGACATTCTTCAGAATTCCTCCCTGTAGCAGTAGTAAATATCTCAAGTGTGATTGTATCATCATCAACCCTCATTGTAAGCTCTCATTTGACACATCGATTACTGTCTTCCAAGTAGCTAAAAATGGTCGACCAAGAATAATAAGAACATATTTTTCGGCCTCACAATCCAAAATAATAAAATCATCTAGGAAACACAAACTTATCAACACAGACCAAAAATCCTTAATTTGACCGTCTGCATGAGTCAAAGATCTATTATCCAATTATAATGTGACTGTAGTGGGCTTCATTTCTCTAATGCCCAAATTTTAAAAAGTAGACAATGGCATTAAATTTATACTAGCCCCCAAATCACAAAGAGCTTTACTAAATAATGATTAACTAGTGAGCAAGGTATAATGAAACTACATGGATACCTTATCTTTCTTTGTACAGGTGTAGATATCAACACACTACACTCTTCAGTGAGCGCAATGGTTTCCATTGCATTAAGCTTCTTCTTCTTGGACAAGTTATCCTTCATTAACTTTGCATAGCTTGAAAATTGTACAAGAGCATCAATCAAAGGAATTTGAACTGTAAGTTGTTGCAAAGTATCATGAAAGAATTGAAATTGATTATCCAACACAACATTCTTAAACAGTTGAGAAAAAGATGGAGATAGGCTATCTGGTTGCTGCACCGACATTTTATGTTGTGGCGACAACGTCGGTTTTGAACCAGTTGGAACAAAAGTTGTAACATCCTCCACCCGGCCTGGTCGAGAACTGGGTCGAAGAGTGCTACTGATTAATGATATGATGATCGGTGTAATAAATTTCAATCAATGTTATACACTTAACCAATATTATATCCCTTTCAAACATTATATAATATCATTATTAGCTCAATTTATTCCATTTAAAACAATGATCAATCGATTAGGACAAGTTTCTAACTTTTACAAGCTTAAGGGACTAAATTATAAATATGGTAATCTAGATGTCCTTTTCTGTAATTAACAATACCAAAATGAAATTCATTTACTTGACCAATTAGGCCTTACTATATTCAGTGACCATTTTGTAAACTTTCTAAAACTGTGTTCAATACCTTTTAACAGAATTAACTAACACCGTATCGATACACTTAAAATTGTATTGGTACGCTAAGATATATTTATCAATTCCAGATTCAAAGGTGACAAGCTCGTATCGATACATCTAAGCATGTATCGATACGCGTTGACCAAGGTTGACCCTATTTGGTACAACCTAAGACCGAATCAATACAATTTATTTCCCAGACCTTACTGCCCAAGTCCGTATCGATTCACCCTCTTGCATATCGGTACGCTCTATTTTTACAAGTCCAAGTATGCAAGGCCGTATCGATACAATGCGACACGTATCGATACGTATGTCATATAATGATATTTTTATCTGGTTTTCATACGATTTAAACCTATTAAATGATGTCCAAATGCCATAAATTTTTACCAACAATTTATTAATCAATTATTCTAATAGCATGTCAAGTCTCATGTCAATATGAACCCATTGACAATGATTTCACCTTTTAGTGCCAAGTATGTACTTAAAGTCTCTTTTGGTGCCTTTTAGTGCCAAGTATGTCAAATCTAATAGTTTAACTACTTTGCCACCATTCTAGGAGTTCATTAGGACAAACACATTACTCTATGTTTGTGGTGACTTGCCAAACTTCCAGCTAGCTCTAATCTCGATCCAATATACTTTCTTAAACGAAAATGTGGAAGATGAATGCATTAAACTTACATAGTCTAAGTGAGGTAGCCATAACAATGAATGAGAATGGTATGCAATCCAACATGCTTCGATAGCAATTCTAACCATGATAACAAAAGTCATATGATTCAACATGGCATAATTATCATGCTAAACATATAACATGGCATCAATGATCATCATAACAACAATAATCTATAATAATGTTTCACAACAATAATCAATAGCATTGTTTCACATCAATGTTCAATAGCAATACTCAACGGTTTCCTTGGATCAATTTCACGGTATATGGATACACGAATTCCACCTCTACACCAATATCAATAATGGCCTGGTCATATTTCCTCCGCCGCACCAATTTGACCAATACACATCAACATCCCTCGGCCACACCACAATCAAGGTCATAGCCTATACACGTACCAATGAGCTAATGAATTTTATGTCATGTCAATTATATCCAATACTTTCGATCCCAATGTTCAATAACCAACAATCCAATATCAATATATCAATAGGAATGATTCAATAACAATAGTTCAATAGCAATGATCCAGTAACAATGATTCGATACGGTGATTCAATAGCATTAAACATATATCAATATTTCGGTGACAATATGCAGTAATCGATATTCAGTACTCAATAGCTTAACATAACAATGCTTCAATACTTTCTATGGTAATAATAACGATGTTTCGGACATGATTTCAATGCAATACTTACCCATTCTTACCTATGTGACTTTCAATAGGGTTTTATGCAAAAACCAACAATACAATGGTTAGCAACACAATAAATAGTAATCTATGATTCGACATGGCACCTAGCCAACTCTCAAGACCCCGACTACACTCACCTTACTTTCGAAGCTTCTAAGGCTCTCGGATAGTAATTCCTTTATTCGTAACTTGTTTTGGAGACGATGGGCTAGCTTCATCTAACTCTTGAGCTAGGGAAGATCAATAAGAAATTGTTACAATAAATATAACAATACCGATATTCATTTATATGCGTAGCATAGCTATCAGCTATCCATTAGATTCATGGATTAAAACTCGAAGAACAAGGGCTTAGCTTGGGAATCGTAAATCATAATTGGATATTCAATAGTCAATGGAATCAACAATAGATTTAGAGCTTTTACTTACCCAACCTATGGCTATACAATAAAATTCTAGAAACAAAGTAAGCTTGAGTTTAATGGGTTCAATCGGAGAGGTGTGTGCTTGAGCTAGAGGTTGAAGACAACAATGGAGGTGATTGCTTGTTTTCAAGACAAAGGTGGAATTTGGTTACGGTGATATGCAAAAACAAAGATGAGGGCTTTCTTATTCTTTTGGAATGGTCTTAATCATAGCCCACCTCACTAAGGGCCAATAGCAAGATTTCCCTTGATGAAGGGTTTGCTTGAACTATCCATTTTCTATTATTTCATACCTTTTTACAATTCTAAGGAAGTCAAAAAAATTTAACATTTCAGGTGATCCCACGTGATATGGGTGGCAACCAAGTATGCGAGTCACCCCAAAATTTCCAATCTTTACAATTTAGTCAATAAAATAGATTTTAACAAGGATTCGCACCGATATACTTATACCCTCTATCGATATGGATGGCTCCAGTTCGGTAAGTTAGTTAGGAACAGTGGGACCGTACCGAAACAAGTCCTACTGTATCGATACGCCTAGTCAAATTTTCAAAAATTAAGCATTCCAATACGGTCCCTACTAAATATTAGACCTAATTAAGGTCCATTATCAATGAAACTAATCCACATAATCAATAACAATGCAACAATTTAGGCTTCTCAGTGTAGGGTTTTTGATGGTCGGAACCCAATTTCGACTAGACTAATTTTTGGGGTGTTACAATTCTCCTCCCTTAAGAAGAATTTGTCCTTGAATTTTTACTTGTGATAGGGTTTTGATCTTTCTCTTTTTTCTTGCCTCTCACATAGTACATCCGTATATAAGCTTTAGATTTACGTTAGTGTGATGCTTTGGATGAACCACTAGATCTTCCGAAGGATCCTTGTCTTGCTCCCTTGCCTCAAAAGGATTGAGCATGAGTTGAATTAGCCGATAGTGTTCTCAGGATAATCCCAAATGAGATATCCCATCTCACTTAGAAGAAGCAACTTCAACTTCTTACGGCATTGTCCTTCAAGATGCTTGTGACGAAAAAAGTTACAAACTGGAAACTTCGTTTCTTGCTTATAGCCTTCAGCGCTCTCCATAAAGTTGGCACTAGGAGAGAATTGAGTCATGACTTGTGGTTTAGCAAGGTATTCATACTGGGAAGGCTGTGAATACACATTCGGTTTTGAATCATGGTGCTTCCCTTTATTGTAAGATTCAAAAAAATAAGATTCATCTTGGTGCCTCTTTTCTAACTTGTTTGACCCACTAGTTCTCTAATTCTTTTGAGCACTTTTAGTAGCTTTGACCCTATTCACAAGGTTTTGGAAATCAGTTACGCACAAGGCCGTGAAAATATGATGTACTTCATCATTTAACCCGTTGATGAGCATCCTGCACTTTTCTTCTTCTTTCTTGATATATTCAGCCCCGTATCGACAATACTTGCAAAAATCGTGAACGTACTGCTCCATGAGTTGCCTTCCTTGCTTTAGGTGAAGGAAGATACTCTCAACAAGGTAGTATTCAATGATATATTTCTTTTGAAATTCACGAAGGAAGAACTCCCAACTCCCAACCTTTTCGGGGACTTTAAGAATCGTAGTCTCCCACCAATACAATGCTTCATCTGCTAACAAGGAAAGGGCACATTCGAGCTTGTGTTTATTAGAACACTGTAGTTGCTTAGTCAGAATTAGTAGAGTATTGTCTAGCCCATACTCATCAATTTCAGGGTTATCATCATTTTGCCCCGTAAAAGAGTAAGCCATGTATTGGGGTAACTTATCAATAGGAGCTCGAGTACTCGGGATAGCAATATTGGGTGACGAGAGAGTTTACTTGGCTTTCAATGAGGTTATTAACACATTGAACATATCAGCCATGTTTCTCTAATATTCTTCCTGAGCAACTTGCATCCCAAGCTCTTGATTTCATACCGGAGGGTTCAGTGGAATCGGAGGATCCCTTCTTCTAACTTCCTTACCATATGTGGAGGAGTCAACGATATGCTCATTTATTCGAGCTTGATTAGAGTTAGACATCTATAAATAAAGAGATTAGATTAGCTGGCAAGTCAAATATATAATAAAATAACTTATAGGTGGCAAAGTAACATAATAACATTACAACACAATTTGGTTTTGTCCTAGAATCGACTAAACTCTAGCTTTGATGCAACAAATGTAACATCCCCCACCCGGCCTGGTCATGAACCGGGTTGGAGAGTGCTACCGATGAACGATACGATGATCAGTGTGATAAATTTCAATCAATTTTATACACTTAACCAATATTATACCCTTTTAAGACACTATCCAATATAAATATTAGCTCAATTTATTCTATTTAAAACAATGACCAATTGATTATAACCAATTTCTAACTTTTACACGCTTTAGGGACTAAACTGTAAATATGGTAATCTAGAAATCTTTTTCTGTAATTAGCAATACCACAATAAAACTCACTACAATAACAATGTTCTTGTAGATTTTCATGCTATTTCGATATCATTTACTTAACCAATTAGGCCTTACTATATTTAGTGACCATTCTATAAACATTCTAAAACTTTGTTCAATACCTTTTAACATAATTAACTAACACCGTACTGATACACTTAAAACCGTATCTATACACTAAGATATATTTCTGAATTCTAGATTCAAAGGTAACAAGCCCGTATCGATACATCTAAGCCTATATCGATACGCGTTGACCAAGGTTGACTCGTTTCAATACAGCCTAAGGCCATATCGATATAATTTATTTCCCAGACCTTACAACCCAAGTCCCTGTCAATACACCCCCTTGCGTATCATTATGCTCATTTTTTCCAAGTTCAAATATGCAAGGTCGTATCGATATAGCTCAACCCGTATCAATACGTATGTCTTGTAAGGACAGGTTTGATATGGTTTTCATTCGATTTAACCTATTGAACGATGTCTAAATGCCATGAAATTTTACTAGCAAGTTATTAATCCATAATTCTAATAGTATGTCAAATATCATTTCAATATGAACCCATTTACTATGATTTCACCTTTTAGTGACAACTATGTACTTATAGTCACTTTTAACCAAAATCAAGGTAACATTTAGGGCCTCTAAGGTTTATACCAAACATAACCAATATACACATACTCGAAGGATCAGATTCAACTAGTTTAACTACTTTTCCACCATTCTAGGAGATCATAAGGACAACAATAACCTATAACAATGTTTCACAAAAATAATCAGTAGCATTATTTCACATCAATGTTCAATAGAAATACTCAATGGTTTCCTTGGATCGATTTCACGGTATATGGATACACAAATTCCACATCCGCACATATTTCCTTTATCGCACCAATTTCACAAATACACAGCAACATCCCTAGGTCGTAACCTATAACTGTACCAATGAGCTCATGAATTCTATGGCATGCCAACTGTATCCAATACTTTCGATTCCAAGGTTCAATAACCAACAATCCAATATCAATGTATCAACAGAAATAATTCAATAACAATAGTTCAATAGCAATGATCCGGTAACAATGATTCGATACGGTGATTCAATAGCATTAAACATATATCAATATTTCGATAACAATATGCAATAATCAATATTCGATACTCAATAACTTTAGATAACAATGCTCTAATACTTTCCATGGTAATAATAACGATGTTTCGGACATGATTTCAATGCAATACTTACCCATTCTTACCTGTGTGACTTTCAATAGGGTTTTATGCAAAATCCTTCAATACATTGGTTAGAAATACAATGAACAGTAATATATGATTCGAGATGGCACCTAGCCAACTCTCGAGACTCCGACTACACTCGCCTTACTTCTGATGCTCCTACGACTCTCGGATATCAATTCTTTTATTCCTAGCTTATTTTGGAGACGATGGTCTAGCTTCCTCTAACTATTGAGCTAGGGAAGATCAATAAAAAATTGTTACAAATAATATAACAATACCGATATTCATTTCTAAGCTTAGAATAGCCATCAATTATTCATTAGATTCATGGATTAAACCTTGAAGAACAAGGGCTTAGCTTGGGAATCATAACTCAAAATTGGACATTCAATAGTCAATGGAATCAACAATAGATTTAGGGCTTTCACTTACCCAACCGATGGCTATACAATGAAATTCTTAAAACAAAGAAAGCTTAAGTCTAAGGGGTTCAATCGGATAGGTGTGTGCTTGAGCTAAAAGTTGAAGACAACAATTGAGGTGCTTGCTTGTTTTCAATACAAGGGTGGGATTTGGTTGCAGTGATAGGCAAAAACAAAGATGAAGGTTTTCTTATTCTTTTGGAATGGTCTTAATCATAGCCCACCTCACTAAGGGCTAATAGCAAGATTTCCCTTGATGAAGGGTTTTCTTGAACTATCCATTTTCTATTATTTCATACCTTTTTACAATTCTAAGGAAGTCAATTCCCATCTTTTTAACATCTCAGGTGATCCCACGTGATATGGGTGGCAACCAAGTAGGTGAGTCACCCTAAAATTTCCAATCTTTACAATTTAGTCAATAAAACAGATTTCATATACTTATAGCCTGTATCGATACGGATGGCTTTGGTAAGTTAGTTAGGAACAGTTGGACCATACCGAAACAAGTCCTACTGTATCGATACGCCTAGCCAAATTTCTAGAATTTAAGCATTCCAATGAGGTCCCTACTAAATATTTGACCCAATTAAGGTCCATTATCAATGAAACTAATCCACATAATCAATAACAATGCAATAATTTAGGCTTCTCAGTGTAGGGTTTCTGATCGTCCTTGGATACCCTTCACTTGCTTGCTTCCTCCAAACCTTTAATTCTCTATATTGGTGGACAAAGAGAGCGTAACCATACAAGGCCTAGTGAGGAGTTCTCAAATAACACACCATCAATGCATTTAAAAATCATTTTTCAAAACCACATTGAAATCTTTATTTCAATCATTGTATAAAACATCATGCCATTAACACTTTCAAAAACCATCATATTAAACCATATGGAACATGTATCATGGATCAATAGCAAATCCCATTGCTAACCCTCAATTTAAGCCTTCCCATGCATAACAACCCCGTATGCAAAGCTTAAAGAGTAAACATGTATAAACCAACATTAACAACCATAAACATGATAGATCAACAACTATATTGACTTTCAAGTGATCATTAAACAAATCTACTTTCCAAAATATTACATCATAATTACAGTACCACTTACAACCTGGGGACACCAATCCCAAACATTGGTTAGATGCATAAACCACTAACGAGAGTTTTCGGTACCATATAACCCCTCAACAGTTAGGGTACTTGGATGGAGTATTTAGTACACCGTATAAACCCCTCGACATCCAAGGCAACTTTTTATAGTTAACTAGCAATCCTATGGCGGGCCAACTATATCCGATAACATCTTAAACCACATAACTTGACAATATAATTCATTATTAACTATGTACCTTACTATTTTTATATGCGTCAAATCAAATAATTTTCAAATAAACAAATCATTCTTTAAAACAAGTATTCCACATACTTACATGGATCATTTACCAAATGCATCCATCATCATTATATGATCAAAAACAATATATAACATACTTTAAATCGTGCATAAACAGTAGGTACCATGTAATTCAAAACAAGTGCATGAAACCAATTTCATAAAAGCATGACTAAGGGAGAAATCTCTTTACACTTACTTCTGAGTTTAAACCAGTGTTTCAAACAAAGTTTAAACTCCCAATACAACCTTCAAACGCAACGCCTCACTTGCCGATGCGAAACACCCCACCAAAGCTTCTAAAGTGATGCTTCAATCTTTAGGATCAATCGCCCCTGGTTTGACCACACAAAACAAGGGATTCAGTGTATCGAAATGCAATCATAAACTAGCCATAACAAAACAACAATGATCCTCTTCAAACTCTGGTTGAAACCTTCCAAAACTATCGGAATCAACATCAAACATCCTCTACACTTAACCCAGCTAAGACACAAAGGTTTAACCAATGAATTACCTTCAATTTATATCCAAAAACAACCTAACAACAACCTTATATCTCCAGCATACATTAAACCTCCACAACTCCTCAAAAACACATAACTAGCAACCTAGAAAAATAGAGATTCACATAGCCTCCGAATTCCAATGTTAAAATCAATCTATTAACATTATATAAATCATTATCATGATTGAAATCAACCAAGAACTGAACAAAATAGATCCAATTTGAAAATCACATAATTTCATTAATTAAACATTGTTTAAACCAATTTCCATAATTAGATCATTAAAACTCATTAGAAAACATGTATAAAGGATCAATAACTTGGGGATTTCAGTAAAGAACCAATCATTAGAGGAGAAGAACGAACTTTACCCCTAATGGATGAACTTCTTCTCAATTGGATGTTTATATTCTTGAAAAACAAAAGATATCAATGAGATTTTGTAAAACAATATTAATGATTCCATTCGAAATAAAAGACATAAGAAATCCAGAGTATTACCTCAACTCTTTGGTGAAAAAGAGAGTGTTTGGCTGAAAATATTTTGAGAGAAAGAATGTAACATCAAATTGGTTCATAGGAAATAGCCGCCCACATTTTATTAAATTCATTTAATCCTTAATTAAAACTCATTAAAATTATCCCAATTGAGTGGAAACTCTGATAAAAACATTTAGGTAGAATAGCTCATTAATTCTAAGTTTTGATCATTTTACAAAATAGTCGCATGTCATAAAAACTCATGCCTCAAATCCAACCACAAAAGCCATCAAACCACAACAATAAAACCACCACAAAACAAGCAAAATCTAGATTACAAATTCCCCCAAAACATGGTAACAAATTGCCTTATTAACTTAATTTAAAACCAAGTTTTCATACTCAAGTAATTGTCTTGATCTTGGACCTTCCTTGCCAAACCAATGTTGCCCCTCAACTCTATTGCTCTGCATCAATGGGAAAAACAGAGCGTAAGCACAAATGCTTAGTAACGATGCTCATATACCAACATTGATGCAATTGAAAACCGTTTGGTAGCCATAAAACACCTTGTTTCCAAAACATGCTTACATCCCAAGCATTAACACAATTGTATTATTTCAACTGATGCTTAACTACCAAGCATTTCACATTTGATTGAAAATCCATTTGAAAACGATAAATCATCTTGTTTTCAAAACATGCTTAACTACCCAAGCATTTCCTCATTTGTTTCCAAACAAATCATGCATAGCAACCATCTACATCATAATCGTTTATAAACTTTTTATCATATATATTCTCATATACTGGCATTTAGATAACCCATATAGACTTACCTCTATCCATGGATAGCACTATCCCTATCCATACATGTTTGGATACAAAGATTCCTTTAATGGCACTACCCCCATCAAGTTTTTCCTTAAAGTGGTACTACCTCCACCATAGATCACTTCGTCCGGGAACAGAACTACCCATATCTCGTTCTGATAGCACTACCCCTATCACTTCATAATAACACTACCCCTATTGTGTAAACCAAAGAATTTCACAAGATTGATTTTACATTTTATAGTGTAATTTAATCCTATGGCTAGCCAACTATATCTGATTCTTTCACAATACATCAAAGAGCCAATAAATATTCAAATACATTTACTTACTGTTTTCCAATGCATTTCTAAAAATTGTTTCATATACTTTGTTTAAACATTGCATATTAATCCAAAATGATGTATTTATAGCATGTAAACCAAACCATGTTTAATTCTAAAACAAGAATTCTGCACGCTCCTAGCAAAGCCGATTACCAAGTGAAGTGAGGAAAACATAAGCTCGAGCTTAGTTAAGCTTGTTACGCTATAACTAAACCTCCATGATCCATCGATCAAACCTTTAAAGCTCTTTTACACATTTATATACTTACTGATACGCCTCACCTTGCTGGCCAACGCGAATCGAGCCACCGGTAAGCAACGTACCCAACTATGCAACCTTCCCTTGATCATCCCCTACTTTTAACCACATAAAACTAGAGGGGAAATGCATCATTATGCATTCAACTCATTCCTAAACAATGATCCCCTGCATCCCTAACATCTGTCTCCCAAAAACTAGACGAAACAACCAAAAACAACACCAAACTTCGCTCTATCAACTCCTAAATTTAAACTAGCGATTCTAACAATCAATCCACATCAAAACATAACCACAAACACCTCTTAAACATCCTTATATATCTAGAAACTCAAAAACACATAGAATAGCCCTAAAAACCACCAAAAATTCATCTAAAAATTAGCCAATTAAATAGTTTCAGGATTTATTCTCATAATCTCATTTCACATTATGGTTACCTTATCAAAACATGAAATAATCCAATTAAAATCTCCAGGCTTCATAAAGTTAAACAAATCTTTAGGCAAATTATCAAAATCACCATTAATAACTCAAATCTTGAAATCCATTACAAAACCATATTAATTTCAATCCATAATCAACCAAATACTAGGGAATATCAAATATCAACAAAGAACTTTAGTTTAAAGAGTGGAAAATAAATTCACCTTTGAAGAAACTCTCACCAAAATTAAAGTAATATTTTCTTTGAAACTTAACTTGTGAAATTAATGAAATCCTTGAGAAAATATTGTGAGGTTTTGTTATGAAACAAAGGTAGAATTAAAATGATGAATTGTCCATTGAAAATCATCAAAGAATTTTGGATAAACTTGTTAGGAAGTTGAAATGGAAAGTGAGGTAAAATAAAGAAAGAAAATAAGGGAAAATCAAAGTAATAGGAAAAATGATTTGGAAAACAATTAACTGTCAACTCCTTACTCAACTAAGGTGGTATTTTCAGATAAAGATATTTAGAAAATATAGCTCTCTAAGGATTCTTAGTATTGGCCCATTTACAAAATAGTCATTAAAACAATTTTGCACATTTTATAATTTAGTCACTAAATCAAAATATCACTTGAAACAATTTAATTAACTCCCAAATTAATTACCAAAACACTTGATAATATATTTGAAATTTTTTGATAAATCAAATATATTTTATCTCCTCAAATAGTATTTCAAAATACCAATCTCCCTAAAACTAATTTAACCGATTAATCTAATCCGATCGGGTCGAGCTTCACCCGATACAACTCTCCCCCTCTTAAGAAATTTCGACCCCAAAATTTACCTGATGGAAAAAGATGAGGAAACTACTTCATCATGTCCTCCTTTGTCTGCCATGTGGCTTCCTCGAGTCCTCGATGTCACCACAAAATCTTGACCAACTATATGGTCTTTCCACTCAAAACCTTAGTGCTTAGATCCAGAACCCTAACAAGCTCCTCATCATAAGATAAATCTAGACACAAACTCCATCTCCTCGATAAGTACAACATGTGACGGATCTGACCTATACCTCTGAAGCATCGACAAATAGAAAACATCATATATCTTTTCAAGGTCAGCTGGTAACCTCAATCTATACGCAATCGGACCAACACACTCAATCACCTCATAATGTCCAATGAACCTAGGGCTCAACTTACCCTTGCATCCAAATCTCATCACCTTCTTCCAAGTCGAAACCTTTAAGAACACTATATCACCCACCTCATATTCAATCTCTTTTTGCTTCAAATCCGCACATGACTTTTGATGACTTGAAGATGCCTTAAGCCTTTCACAAATGAGTTTCAGTTTCTCAATCATACCCTTATGCAAATCGGGTCTTGCCACATACTTTTCACCCGATTCTGCCCAATAAGGGGTGTATGATACCTATTGTAACACCCCTTCCCGGCCTGGTCAAGAATCGGGTTGGAGTATACTACCGATGAACTAAACTGTGGTTAATTTGATAATTTCGTACAATAAGAGATGATATTAGGTCTATCATTAAAAAATAACAAATATTAAATATCAAATTAATCTATTACGAGTATATGATTATCCAATTAGGACCAAATTATAAAATTTACAAGTTTTAGGGACTTAATCACAATTTTAATAATTTAATAGTCTGATTCTAAAACCTATCTTACTACCATGAAATTCATCATGCAAACAGTAAGCATACAAATTTTCATATTATTCAGTGTTCATATGCCTAATCAATTCAGCCATGCAATAATTAGTGACCATTTTTGTAAACAATTCAAAACTATGTTCTTTATCTTTTAACATAATTAATTGTCACCATACCGATACCCTTATGGCCGTATCGATACGCTAAACCTAATTCCCAAATTTCAGATTCAATTGCAATAGACCCGTATCGATGCTGTTGGGGGTCGTACCGATACAGGTTGACCTTGTTGACTTCGTATCGATACACCTTGACCCCGTATCGATACCGTTTTTGATCCCAAATTCTTGTAGCCAGATTCCTTACTGATACGCCTAGGATGTATCGATACGCCCCTTGTTGACCATCGTTGACCTAACCAAATATGCAAGGCCATATCTATACACCATCAACCGTACCGATACGCCCTGCCCTATAATGACAAATTTTGGCTGGTTTTTATTCGATTTAACCTATCAATCAAGGTCCAAGTGCAATGAAGTTTTTCTCACAACATTTCAATGCTATAAAATACTTGCATGCCAAATTTTAGGACCATTCGAATCTGTTTACTATGATTTCACCTTTAAGGGCCTAATATGCACTTTTAGTCCTTTTTAAGCCATGTATAAAGTTCAATTAAAGCCATGTGCACTAACATACCACAAGCACAAAATATACATATCAAAAGGGCCCTATATGACTCTTCTAAGTACTAGGAGTTCATAGGTTCGATATACATTACTTCAAGCTTACTTGTGACTTGTACAACGCAACAACTTCTCCGATCTTCGATCTCCGAACATGTTTAATGGCAATAAATCCATATTTCATCAATAACCCTCAGATCGATTCAGGATAGTGGATACGCAAATTCCTACGCCTTGCCAAATCAATGAATGGTCTAGTCCATCCAGCTCGCCAATATGACCAATACCACAACACATCCCTCAACCTCACCAAATCAATATAGATCGTAGCCCTAGGACCGTAGTCCACTCGTACACTGAGCTCATGAATTCTATGGCATGTCAATTGTATCCAATATCCTTCGAATCCATGGTTTGGTGGCAATATCAATAATTTATGTTCAATATCAACAGTCATGTTCAATGTTCTTACCAATAAACAATATTTCGGTATCTATGTTCAATGACAATATCAATATCAATGGCAATGTCCAATGGTCTCAATGACATCAGTAATGATCGATGCTTCATTTACAATGTTTCGATAATAATAATCAATGACAATGGCTATATCCATGACCTATATCAATGTCCCATACTTTCGTGATTCAATAACAATGACGATGATAATGACAATAACAATACTCAATGACAATAACGATACCTATGTCCGATGTTCAATAACAATGACGATGGCATTGACAATGCTCAATACTCGATGCAATAACTTACCAATGCTTACCATAATGTTCGATAAGAAGTTCGATGCAATAATCCTTAACAACGAAGTTAGCAATGCAAATTCTATTAAAGATGAAGACGAAAAAGGCACCTAACCTAATCTCGAGGCTCCGACTACACTTACCTTGATATTCCAAAGCTTTCAAGGCTCTCGGATAGCAACCCCCTTATTTTTAGATTTTGTTGGTGACCGTGGATGTTCTCTACCAACTTCTTAAGCTAGGTAAAAATAATAGGATTAAATTAGATTCAATAATATGGTACCGAAATCAATGTAACGATATCAAAATCAATATCGAAGCATAAAATAGCCATTAGCTATCAAAATCCATGGATGGCCAAACCCTAGAATGTGATTAAGCTTGATATATCCATGGAATTCAATGGTTACTTAGCGATTTTGGCTTACCAAATCACTTGCAACAATTTGATATTGATAAATCGAAGAAAATCAATCTTTTCAACCTTCAACAATGGATGTGCTAGCTTGCTTGAAGATGAGGAAGGTAAAGAGAGGTGTATGCTTATTCTTACAATCGGGTAAAGCTCTAAATTTGCTACCCTTTTCTATTTTAAGGAAATAGCTTTCCTTCATATGCAGAAATTGTTTCCTGATTGCCCACGTATGTGGGATTATAATTGATGAGGGGCTAATCACAAGGTTAGTCCCTAAACTCTCTATTCCTTATACTTTAATCCCTAAACTTCTAATTTCTATAATTTAGACACTAAAAGGTTTCTAATACATTCAATAAGGTCCTTAAACAATAATTCGACTCAATTAATACTCAATATCAGTACATTTGGCCTCATGTTCAATGTCACTGCAATATTTGAACATTCCCAATATAGGGTTTTTGATAGCTGGAACCCAATTCTGATTAGGCCAGATTTTGGGGTGTTACACCTATGACCACAAAGAGCCTCATAGGTAGCCATCTGGATACTCGACTGATAACTATTATTGTAAGAAAACTCCACCAATGGTAGTTGCTTCTCCCACATCCCTTGAAAATCAATTACACAACAGCTTTGCATATTCTCCAAAATCTAAATAGCACGTTCAAATTGTCCATTCGTTTGAGGATGATAAGACGTACTCAAATTAAACTTTGTACCCAAAGCTGTCTAAAAACTTTCCAAAACCTTTAAGATAAATGAAGATCCCTATTTGATATATGACTTAGGAACTCGACACTATCTTACATTCTCAGGAATAAACATATTAGCCAACTTATCCAACATATACGTTAAATGCATAGGAAAGAAATGTGCACACTTCGTAAAACGGTCAACAATCACCCATATTGAATCCTTTTTGGATGGTGTCAAAGGAAAACCCCTCACAAAATCATGGTGATCCTTTCCCATCTCCACTCCAGAATCTGTACAGGTTGTAACAACCCATAAGGAAACTTATGCTCCACCTTAACTGACACACCATGCAACGAGAAACAAAATCAGCTACATCCTTCTTCAAACCAACCCAATAATACATATCCTTCAAATCTCGGTACATCTTTGTACTACCCATATGCATAGCAAAAGGGCTAGAATAAGCCTTAGTCAAAGTAGTATGCCTCAACTCTAAATCATTTCACACAACTACTAGACCCTTAAAGCATAAAACAACATCATCATCAAAATAAAAATCTGTTGGATTACCCTCTAAAATATCCTTAACATGCGGTACCAACGAATCGTGATACGGTTGCCTCGTTTTAATCCTTTGAGACAATGTACACTAGACTTGCAACTCAGCCAACAAACCACCTTCTTGTGTCACATTTAACTTTGCAAACATCTCCCTAAGCTCAACAACAACCTTATGGCTCAACATGTCCGCTACCACGTTAGCCTTTCCAAGGTGATACTCCAATGTCAGACCATAATCCTTAAGCAACTCAATCCACCTATGTTGCCTAAGATTCAACTCCTTTTGAGACATTAAATACTTCAAACTCATATGATCAGAGTAAACAATACACTTCTCACCATATAGATAATGTCTCCAAATTTTCAAAGCAAACACAACTGTTGCAAGCTCTAAATCATGAGTCGAGTAATTACACTCATGAACTTTCAGTTGCCTCGATGCATAAGCCACAACGTTACCGTCTTGCATCAACGTACAACCCAAACCAACATAAGACGTATCATTGTAGACTACAAACTCCTTACCAGACTCAAGTTGAATCATGACAGAAACGTACGTCAAAACCTCCATCAACCTCTCTAAACTACGTTGTTGACTATATGTCCACACATAAGGAACATTCTTTTGCAACAACTTTGTCAATAGAGCATCAATACTAGAGAAACCATCCACAAAATGATGGTAGTACTCGTCCAACCCAAGGAAACTACGAACCTCCAACACTGGCTTAGGTTGTTTCCAATTAAGGATAGCCTCAATCTTTTGCAGATCAACATAGATACCCTCGACCGAAACCACATGACCAAGAAACATCATTTTCTTAAGACAAAATTCACACTTACTCAACATAGCATACAACTGATGTTCCTTCAAAGCTTGTAAAACAATCAGAAATTGTCTTTCATGTTCCTCATTGGTACGCGAGTACACGATAATATCATCAATAAACACCACCAAAAAAATGATAAAAATATTCATGGAAAACCCTATTCATCCTATCCATGAAAGTAGCTGGAGCATTTGTCAAACCAAATGACATCCCCCAAAATTCATAGTGCCCATATCTTGTACGAAAAGCAGTCTTCGGCACATCCACATCCTTAACATTTAATTGGTAATACTCCAATCTCAAAGCGATCTTGGAAAACACAACCGCCCCACGGAATTGATCAAACAAATCATCAATTTGTGGCATTACATACCTATTTTTAACCATGAACTTATTTAATTGTCGATAATTAATGCGCATGCGCATCGTTCCATCCTTTTTCACAAAAAGAACTGATGCACCCCATAGAGAAACACTAGGTTAGATGAACCCCAAATCCAACAATTCTTGTAGTTATGTCTTTAATTCCTTCAACTCTTTCGGTGCCATATGATACGGAGCAATGGACACCAAAACCGTACCCGAGAACATCTCAATGCTGAACTCTACCTCCCCATCTGGTGACAAACCCGATAACTCATTAGGAAGCAAATCTAAAAATTCACACACTATTCAAACATCTTTCAATCGAACCCCTTTGACATCCAGATTCATCACAATTGCTAGATAAGCTTGACATCCCTTTTGCACCAACATTTTAGCTTAAATAGCCAAAACAACATTAGACAAGAATTTAACATTCTCGCCAACCACAACGACTTCATAATCGTAGCAAGCTTCAAAGAAATCCTTTTGGATTCAAAATACACAACTGCTTTATGCTCACTAAGCTAATCCATACCCAAGATAACATCAAAACCGTAGAATGGCAACTCCATCAAGTCCGCGGCAAACTCGTGGCATTGAAAAACCAAAGGACATCTCCTATACATCCTTATAACCGTATCTGTCTCAACAAAGGAACTACTTACTAACATACCACATTTAAGATCTCAATAGGTATGCTTAACAACTACGCATGCTCACTTAGAATGTAAGAATGAGTGGATCCTAAATCAATTAAGGAAAATAATGACAAAGATTGCAAGGTAAAAGTACGTGCGATCACATTGGTGTCATTACGACCCTTGCAATGATCATAGATCCGAAATGGCCCACCATTCTCCAGTCGCACAATAACTATATGAGCCATAGTCCTCTAACCATCATCATGCCTCCAGAAATTACCCCTGCCACATCCTCGTCCTCTAGTAAATGCAACAACCTGAACTAGTGCATCTCTCACAACGTGAGGACAATCATGCTTCAAATGACTAGGTGACCCATACTTCCAACAAGTTCCAATTGCTCCCCAACACTCACCAACATGGCGTCTCCCACAATGCTCACACTAAACAAAAATAGGTACGTCTTGATTACGGCCACCACCACTATTCTTGTAGTTTTGCTTGTATCTCTTAACACATGACCTCTTATTCTGCCTTCTAGAAAAGCTAGACTCTGCGGTTCTCTTTCCTGAACCAACATTCACCACTTGCATTGAACCACCTAGGGATTGCTCAATATCCTTAACCCTATTGACCAACACATCAAAATCTGTGTAATCCATGGCCAACAAGTATGTCTTGATGTCATTAACAAGTCCATACCAGAACCTGTCACATCTCTATCAATCATCTGGAACTTGCTCAGGAGCATACTGACTCAAGCGAAGAAATTTCACCTCATGCTCGGACACTGTCATGCGACTCTACACCAATGACATAAACTCACGCTTCTTGGCATCTAGGTAATGTGGACTAAGATACTTACTTTTGAAAGCAATCTGAAATAACTCCCAATTCACATCAGCCATGAGGACTCCCGCAATCGTCGTTACCCACCATCTGACTTAGAATACGGATAGTGTCTCAAGCCACTCTTTACCGCCTCAGGATTTATTCCTCTAAATCCTACACCTCCCAAGGTATGTAGGCGCTCTAGAGGCAACCCATGATTAACGACCATAACTGGCGCTTGCACATGTACCGTAGCTATCACTGCTTGAAAGGCTCCCATCATTGCTTGAATTAGGGGCGTCATATTGTCAAAATTGGCCTTTTAGAAGCTTGAGGTACAATACCGACCCCCACATCAGCACCAACTGGACGAATGGGTAGAGAAAGAGGAGGAGGTAACTCAAAGTTCTGCCTATCTTCGACATTATTCACAGCCGCTCAAGTCTCACGACGCAGACCCATACTTACAAAAGCCTATTCAAATATCAGAACAAAATAAAGTTAGGCTAGCATTCGACAACGGATCCAAGATAACCTCTCAAAACATTTTAAAACCAAGGTAATAGGCACTGTGTTCCCATTAATACCTCAACATAACAATTATCATTAGCATCAGTCATAAAAATGTATTCGAACAACATAACATTAATTAAGCAACCAACAACAACAGCCAACAATTGCAAACCTGGCTTTGATACCACTAAATGTAACCCCCTTGACCAAGCCTAGACATCAGACCGAACCAATGAAGCTATATTGGATTTTGCCGAAACAAAATCTGATACGATTAACTAAGATTAAGTCTATTCTTTTTTTTCTTGCTGGATGCTATATTATGACCTAAGGGGAGCATGCAGATAGCGGGCGAAAACTCAACTAAATCGAGCGTCGAATTGAAACTCAATTGAGCATATTTGGAATTTAGGAACCAAATTGTAAATCTAGAAAATTACGAGGAATTATTTTTTTCGAAGTTACCATTCCTCAATTAGTCGCATTACATGCTTACTAGCCAAAAACCAGCTCAAAACAATCAACCAAACTCATCTAATTGCATTCATAAGCACTAAGGACCAAAATGGAAGAATCTCAAAACCTAAAACCTCCATAACTAACATAATGTGTATCGGTACGCGCGCTGCATTTACCAAAATTCAAATTCCAACAGCTAAAAAGCGTATCAATACACTTCCTTGTGTACCCATACGAGGCCATAATTACACATACCCGTACCAATATAAGACACTCTGTATTGGTATGTCAAGACCTGTAATGTCCAATTTTATTGGTTTTTCTCTCTAACATAGATTCAAACATGCCTTAACTTAACACATTCATACATAGAACTAAACTAAGGATCATAGCATGTTATAAACTAGAGGTAACATGATTAATTCAAGAAGAAATACTTTAATCACAATTTTGGAGGCATGGTTCCAAAGAACCATCCAACTCAACGTTAAAAAAGAGATTCAAGGCACATTTTGTCATAGGCATTACATCACTAACCTTTTAGCAACATTTAAAATATGTTAGTATAAAAATAACATGAGTATAAGCATTTCCAACCAATATGCATACTAAAGGAAAACCACAAAGCATAAACTTATACTCACATGTCATCAGCAATCATGCCTCAAATCTAACCATAAAAGCCATCAAACCACAGTAATAAAACCATCACAAAAAAACCAAAATATAGATTACAAATTCCCGCAAAACATGGTAACATATTGCCTTATTAACCAAATTTAAAACGAAGTTTTCATACTCAAGTAATTGTCTTGATCCTTGACCTTTCTTGCCAAACCAAAGCTTCCCCTTAACTCTATTGCTCGGTGTTAATAGGAAAAAAAGAGTGTAAGCACAAATGCTTAGTGAGGATGCTCATATACCAACATTGATGCAATTGAGAATTGTTTGGAAGTGATAAAACACCTTGTTTCCAAAAACATGCAAACTTCCCAATCATTAAAACAATTGTATTATTTCAACTCATGCTTAACTACCCAAGCATTTAACATTTGATTGAAAATCCATTTGAAAAAAATAAATCATCTTATTTTAAAAACATTCTTAACTACGCAAGCATTCTCTCATTTGTTTCCAAACAAATCATGCATAGAAACCATATGCACCATAATCATTTATAAACTCTTTATCACATATATTCTCATATATTGGCTTTTAGAGTGACCCAGATACACTTACCTCTATCCATGGATAACACTACCCCTACCCATACATGTTCGGGTACATAGATTCCCTTGATGGCACTAACTCCATCAAGTATTTTCTCATTGCGGTACTACCTCCACCATAACTGACTTTATCCGAGAGTGGAACTACACCAATCCTATTGTTATAGCACTACCCTTATCACTTCTCAATAGCCCTACCCCTATTGTGTAACTGAAGAATTTAACACAATCGATTTTACATTTTATAGTCCACTTTAATCTTATGGCTAGCCAACTATATTTGATACTTTCACAATGCGTCACATAGCCAATATATATTCAAATACGTTTACTTATTGTTTTCCAATGCATTTGTAACCACCTCGACCCGGCCTAGACGCCAGGAACGAGCTATATTGGTTTGCCGAAACAAACCCGTGAAGAGATAACTCGAAAAACATCCATATTTTATCCTTTTTACCCCGTCTAGATGCATATTTTTAAGTTAAGGTGTGCATATTGGCAACAAGTGAAAACTCAACTCAATCGGGTGTCGAATCGACATCCAATTGTATGCAATTGCAAGGACTTAATCCATTTTGAAGTTACCTGTTGCGTGTTTTTAGTGCTACGCAAACGGTGCAAGTATACACGTCGTAAGTAATAAAGTGATAGGATAAGTATCGAGTATCATCTCTACAGGGATTGGTTTGGGCCACTTTGCTTAAGTTACTATGTTGAAAAGATATAGATTGATATAGATGAATATCAAGTAAAATAAAC
The DNA here is from genome assembly GCA_019671005.1 of Hibiscus mutabilis. Taxonomy (NCBI): domain Eukaryota; kingdom Viridiplantae; phylum Streptophyta; class Magnoliopsida; order Malvales; family Malvaceae; genus Hibiscus; species Hibiscus mutabilis. The sequence goes on from CM033711.1 coordinate 49,836,098, forward strand.
TAAGCAAAATAAAGAAAATAGGAAGGAGTGATCGATTTAAGAGAGTAGGTCGGGTTATCGTGAGTCATGGAGTGATAGTTGTATGAACCGTCATGGTAATTGAGTATGCTGGAGTATCTCAATCCCTCATCAATTGAATCCAGTCAGATTGCCTGGGCAATTCTGTGATTGCCTGGGCAATTGTGCGATAACCTTCTAAGTTCGGTAAAGCATTCTTCAATGGTTTCTCGTTACCCCTAACTCAAAAAACTATCAATTATTCATACCTTGATAATACATCCCTGCGTGAACCAAGGGTGGACAACAACCTATCTTGTGCTCCTTTTAGCCATTGAAATTCGCAACTTATCCTTAAGTCGAATTAATCTTCACTATCGATTGATTGAATAAAGACCATGATCATTCGTTTCTTGAATCTAACTCTGCCGATAATAGATAAATGGATGAATTCACGAGATCCTCTCCCAATTCACTTGCAAAATTTAAGAACCAAGAATGAACAAAGTTTGAATTAAAATTGCAAACTCAAATACCTAAACAAAGGCAATCGTTCTCACAACCACAAAAAACACAATAACCCAAACCAAATTACATCAATTCATGGCTGGGTTCGAAATATATACAAAGGAAAAACTCCCAGCCAAGAATTTAATGGAATAAAGAAGAAAGAAAAAGAAGATGTCGAACAACTCTAGTTTTCTCTCCAAGTCAAACTCCCATCTAAAGTAGGTGGTTAGGTCTTCTATTTATAGGAGTTGGCTAGGTCAAAGTCTTTCTTGAGGAGGAAGTTAAGTTGGAATTAAATAGAATAAATGAAATAAATCGCTTTTATTATTATATTTTTATTCCTCCAAAAACTCCTCCTAAAACTATTGGAATTTAATCTCCTTTTTATCTCCATTTCTTCTAGGATTTATCCTCGTAATTAACTTGAATTAATTGGATTTATCCAACAAAATCGGTAGCTCCCTTCTTTTTGTCGTCAATTGCCTCAGTAATTTCCTACTTGCTTGGGCAACTAGATCCTACACATACAAAAACACATACCAGCAGTACCTTTTTCCAAAAAAAGCAACCAAATTATGAAATCAAGCATGACGGTGAAGGAAATCATTAAAACATGCATGAATGCCTAATAATGCAACTAAAATGAGCCTAAGTCTAACAATAATATGAGTAAAAAGGCTCCTAAAAGTAGTACTTTTAAACACTCATCACACCTCTAAACTCAAACTATTGCTTGTCCTCAACCAATGGAAAACTAACAATTACCTGCCAAGACTTTAATCATCAAAGACATGCTTTAAATCTGCCTTCAAACCTCAAAACCATGGCACAAAGTATGATCACCTTTTAAAATTTTTAGATAGTACAAAAATTTCCTGAAACCAAACTATAATGCTTTTGACAATGTGTGTGCGTAGTTGTGCACAAGTTGATTTTCAAGATTCTATGTGAACAATAAGCTTTTATCAATTTAATTACCATGGAATTTATTTTCTTTTTACTAGAGAAAATTTTGGGCACCTATAGTAAAGCAAGCAATTTCTTATTTTAATTTTTGTTAACTAGAGCCAATTTCGGGCACCTCTAGTGATATCTTTAATGTGCAACTACTAGAGCTGGTTTTGGGCACCTCTAGCAAGAAATTAACTTTTAATTTTCAATTGAAATTTACCCAAATTTTAAGCAACTTGAGTTCAGTAAGTTTCTTTCAATCAATAAGCCACAACCATGTTCATAATATTTAGCATCATAGTAAAATTCTAAGTTCTTTTCATGCAATCCTAAAATTTAAAAGTTATTTCAATTAAGTGTACTGGAAAAAATTCAACATTGGATATTCAACAAGTTAAAGCAATTAAATCCAATCAAAGGCATGACAAGTAACATATGCAACCTATATGCTATTACTAAAGATGAATGCAACTAATAATGAAACTAACTAGAAACAAACACCCCCAAACTCGAGAGAAGCATTATCCTCAAAGCGTGCAAAGAAAATTTTAAATTTAAATTTAAATGAGTTAGTCGAAAAGGTCGTCACCTTTAATGATGAGTTTCCTTCATGCCGTGTGCTTGATTCATTTGCTGCCTCGTGGTGATTGTTGGCGTGTGGCTGGTCGTGCCTTTTAAACCACATTTAAACATTGTTACTATTTGATCCTTAATGGTTCGGCCATTAATTATCAAATCCATCTAATTTGGTCAATAGGTTTAATCAATTCTTCTAATTTGTAGATTGTTTGTACAATTAAGTTGCCTCTTCCATCTTATGATTCCTCCATAATACTTTCACCAAGGGAACATTCTTATTTCGAAGTATTTTAACTTCTTTGTCAAGTATTCGTATTGGCTCTTCTTCATATGATAGGTCAAGATTCAATTCAACTTCTTCAGGTTCTAGAACATGGGATGGATCAGATCGATATTTTCTAAGCATGGAAACATGGAAGACATTGTGGATCTTATCAAATACACTAGGGAGTGCCAATTGATAAGCCACTGGACCAATCCTTTCAATGATTTTGAATGGTCCAATGAACTGGGGACTAAGCTTTCCATTTCTTCCGAATCTGAAAGCTTTCTTCCAAGGAGACACTTTGAGAAAAACTTTGTCTCCTGCATTGTATTGGATTGTCTTTCCTTTTCAAGTCTGCATAGGCTTTATACCAATCAAAGGCTTGCTTCAATCAATCATGTATGATTTGAACTTGTTCCTTGGTTTCGCTGAGTAATTGAGGTCCCAACACCTTGTTTTCCCCCAATTCAGACAAACACAAGGGTGTCCTACATTTTCTTCCATATAAGGCTTCAAATGGTGCCATTTGAATCGTCGTTTGACAGCTGTTATTGTAAGCAAACTCTACAAGAGGTAGGGACTTTTTCCATTTCTTCTCGAAGTCTATAACACAAGCTCGTAACATGTCTTCAAGTACTTGTATCACCCTTTCTGATTGGCCATCACTTTATAGATGAAAATTCGTGCTCAAATGCACTTTGGTTCCAAGGGCTTTTTGCAAGGATTTCCAAAATCGAGCAGTGAATCTAGGATCTCTATCAGAGATTATGGATGTAGGAATTCCATGCAAACGTAATACTTCACGTATATATAACTCGGCTAAGGCATCCAAGCTTGGGTTCATTCGAATAGGGAGGAAATGAGCCGATTTACTGAATCTATCCACTATCACCCACACGGTGTCACTCTTTCTAAGAGTACAAAGAAGACCACTCACAAAATCGATGGTAATATGATCCCACTTCCATTGGGATAATTCGATTGGTTGAAGCAATCCTGTAGGGACTCTGTGCTCAACTTTGACTCTTTGGAAATTTAGACACTTGGATACGAAATCTGTGATAGCTAAGTTTATGCCTGGCCACCAATATAGGGGTTTCAGATCATTATACATCTTGACTGATCCAGGGTGTATCGAGAAAGAGATTTGGTGAGCTTCTTGCAAGATTTCCTTCTTCAATTCTTCATTGTTAGGAACACAAACTCTATCCTTAAAAAAGAGCAGCCCATTCAATGAATGGAGAAATCAGAATTTGGTTCTGAATCTAGTTTCAACATGATAACTTGAAGATCTTTGATTATAGAGATCAGGTTGGATTGAACTTGGAGTTTAGACAATAGTCCATGCTTTTTGTACACTCGGAAGTGTGCATTGATTGCATGACATGCTACAAGGAGAGTTATAGAATTAGGTTCATGGATTCAATAGAAATTTTCATTAGTATGACTATCTACAAAGATTTTGAATGGCTTACCCAAGCTCGATTTACGACTAAGAGCATCTACAACTATGTTGGGTTTTCCAAGATGATAATCAATGACCAAGTCATAGTCTTTCAACAATTCCTTCCACCTTCTTTGTCTCAAGTTCAAATCCTTCTGGGTCAAGAGGTATTTGAGGCTTTTGTGATCAGTGTATAGGTAACACTTCTCACCGTACAAGTAATGCCTCCATATCTTGAGAGCAAACACGATAGCAGCCAATTCTAGATCATGTGTAGGGTAGTTGACCTCGTGAGGCTTCAATTGACGTGATGCATATGCTTCAACATTGCCTCCTTGCATCAGGACACATCCTAGTCCCAAATGTGATACATCACTATACACGGTGAACTCTTTTCCTGATTCTGGTTGTATAAGGACCGGGGCATGGGTCAAGGCTTGCTTAAGCTGGTCGAAACTTTTTTGTTGTTTCTCTGACCATTCGAATGGTTCATCCTTCCGAAGGATCTTGGTCAAGGGTGTGGATAAGGTTGAAAATCCCTTGACGAATCGTCGATAATACCTTACCAAACCAAGAAAGCTTATGACCTCTCCTCCATTCCTCGAAGGTCTCCAATCCAATATAGATTGAATCTTTTTTGGGTCTACTTTCATCGCTTTTGCCAAGATGATATGTCCGAGAAACAAAACTTCTGATAACTAGAATTCACAATTGGAGAACTTTGTAAATAACTGACATTATCAGAGAGTTTGTAAAAAATTCAAAGGTGTTCAACATGTTCTTCCTTGATTCGAGAATAGACCAAAATGTTGTCTATGAATACTACCACGAATTTATCAAGATAGTGCTTGAATACTCAATTCATGATGTCGATGAATGCAGCTCGGGCATTTGTTAACCTGAATGGCATTACAATGAATTCATAGTGACCATATCAAGTTCGAAAGTTTGTCTTGGGTACGTCTTCTTCTTTCACCCTTATTTGGTAATATCCAGATCGATGATCGATCTTTGAAAACACTGCAGCATCTTTAAGTTGATTAAATAGATCTTCAATCCTTGGCAAAGGATATCGATTCTTGATAGTGACCTAGTTTAATTGTCGATAATCAATACAAAGTCTCATTGTGCCATATTTCTTCTTCATAAACAAGACAGGAGCACTCTAAGGAGATGAGCTAGGTCGGATGAAACCCTTGTCTTGTAGCTCTTGAAGTTGATTATGGAGTTCTTTCAGCTCAATTGGTGCCATCCGATAGGGCGTAACAGACATCGAATTCGTTCCAGGCTGAACATCAATCTTGAACTCTACTTCTCTGGTTGGAGGGAGACCAGGGAGTTTCTCCGGAAAAACATTAATGAATTCAGATACAACAGGGATAGTTGACAATCCAAAATTGTATTCATCTCGTTTAATCATAGCAGCTAAGATGGATGTAGGTTTCTTATTAATAAGAAGGATGGATTCCTTTCCTAGAACTCAGAGATAAAATCTCCGATTTTGACAATCTACTCAGGCTTGGTGTTTCCCTAACCAATCTTATCCCAGTACTAGATCGAATTCACAACATTGCAAGACATATAGATCAATAGGGGAAGGTATATTTCGAATGATTATGGGAAATTCCTTGCAAAAGAAGATAATGAAGTTCAATTCCCCCTATAGGGTTTGAAACTACAAGGCCTTTATGAATAGTTTCAGGTTTCAATTTCAATTTAGCAGTCAAGGATGAGCAAACAAAAGAATGGGTAGACCCCGAATCAATTAAAGCATAAGTAGGACTTGAATTTAATTCAACAGTACATGCAATGACATCGGGAGACTCCTCGTCTTCTTTTCCTTGAATGTGATCGATTCATGTAGGGGATCCGGACTCCTGATGTGTATAAGCCAATTGTTAACCTCTAGTCTTGCCTTGATTTCCCGATTAAGCGTGTTTTAGACCTTTGCTATGATTGGAAGTTGCGACACTAGCATTTATCGGGGCTCGAGTCGGGAGCTTGTTAGGATTTTAGGGACAATCCTTGATGTAGTGATCTGAGCCTCCACACAAATAACACAAGTTGGATTGTGTTCTGCACTGACCCGAGTGGAGCTTTTGGTAGAACTTGCAGGTAGGGACTTGAGTAACTTTTCTTGGATTCCTCGTGCTATTATCATAGATAATCGGGGCTGAGGGCTTGGATACTGATTGAGGTCTCGATATGTAATTACACTTCTAGTAGGAGTAAAGGTTGAAGAGCTTTATTTGTGATACTTAGCTTTCTTATACTGCCAATGAGGCTTGTCATCATGCTTGGATCTCTTATCATTCCGGTCTCTAGCACCCTGTCGTTTCTCTAAAGCTTTGATTATTGCCTTGGTTGCAATGGCTCGATTAACCAAATTTTGGGAATCTATAATCCCCAAAGCCATAAAGATGGGACTTAGTTCGTCGTTGAGACCATCGATGAGCATTCTACCCTTGTTTGCATCAGTCTTTATATACTCTAAGCCGTACTTGCAAAAATCACTCACGTATTGCTCAATGGGTCTACCAGCTTGCTTCAAGTACAAGAAATGCTTCCGACGCTCGGCTAGGTATTGTTCACTGATATATTTCTTCTTAAATTCCTTAAGACAGAATTTCCAAGTAACAGTGTAAGCAGGGGCAGTCAAGGTTGTGGTTTCCCACCAACTTAAGGCTTCATCTGCCAAAAGAGCCTACGGCACATTCAAGTTTGTATTCATCAAAACACGAAAGATGTTTGATGATTATTCGAGTAGTAGCCTCTAGCCAGTACTCGGCTACTTTAGGATTGGCTTCATCAATACCGGTGAAGGTATAAGCCCGGTGTTGAGCCAGTTTGTCGATTGGAGCTCTGTTTGTCATAGCATCGGGAGACGCAACAGGTTGGTCTCGTTTTAGAGTGGTTTCAAGATGATCAAACATCTCTTTCATGCTTAGGAGACATTCTCTTTGAATAGGATGAATAGCAGGGGCTTCCTATTGAGGTTGAGCTTGTTCTCGAGGTTCAGTCTGATCTCGAGGATTGTATTCCATCCTCACACTGTCTCCTTTATTGAAGCAGGCTTCAGGAATTTCATCGTCCCACCCAAGTCTCGTTTCAGACATTTCTAGTTCAAATAGAACAAGAAGGGTTTGGTTTAAGCAAGAACACAAGCATACATGAAATACAACTCCTAGGTGGCATAAGTTAATCCTATATGATGCATGATGGCCCATTTTAGTCTGAGAATCGTCTAAACCTTTAGCTCTGATTACCACTTCTGTAACACCCCTCACCCGGGCTAAGAGTAACCCGGCCAAGGAGAGTTAAAACAAGCAAACAAGCAAGCACACAAGAATTCATGCCACTTAAAACTTTTGAACTCATCCTATTAGATGAGTTACTTGCCTAATAAGAAAGCCAAATAATTATCAAGATCATGCTTTACAAACACTATAACTTGCCAAATATAAACATAAGTATCCAAGTATCAATTAAGAAGATATAACCTAGTTCCTTATACATGTAGGCAATCGAATATACTCAAGGCAAGACTCAAAATTCATTTCAAGTTTATTCAAGTATGCGCTTTGATCCATTTCAGGATGATATCAAACATGGTTTCAATGTCATGTTCATGTCAAGCTAACTAAGCATAATCTTTTAGTATTTTACATTCAAGACAAGGTTACATATAATGTTGGTTACTAGACATGGTCACCAATGTATGCATTCGAATCATATCACCCTCAACATGCCTTCAAGCAAGCTTAACATCATCTAGAAATCATGACTAACTTATCATAAATTTAATTACTTGAACTAGAAGAAACCTAATCGACAATCAATTTGAATAGTGCATTCAAGATTTAAGCACATAGTATCCCATTATTAAGCACATTCAAGTATAACTAGATCATGTAACCAAGGTCTATTCTCCATATTCAACAAGACATTCCTAATTCATAAATTATATCATTCGGATATCATGGCATCAAACATTTCCAACTAAGTCTTTACAATCTTCAAATGGTCAAGGCCATATATATATATATACAAACTTCAAAATGAACAAAATGCATGATCTAGCTTAAATATGTCTATATCTAGGTGCCACCAACTAGGAGGGTTACAAAATAGAATTGAAGTCTTACTTCTAAATATGCTTGTATCTTGCTTCAAGCTCAAGGAAGATAGCTTTAAAATCTCTTTAAACCTGTGGTTTGGGAAGGATGGAAACAAGAATGATAAGTACATAATGTACTTAGTAAGGTAGCAACTTTTTACTAGCCAATTATCAAGTTTAGGTAGTCTTAAATCAAGTACAACCTAGCTAAGGTTTGAGCATTTGAAGTTAAGTCTAACATAAGGTTTCTGTTTCAAGACAAGTAGTCATATATAGCTATTACAATTTATGTACATCAACACAAGCACAAGAACATATAATTGGGCCTCAATCTCAAGTAATATACATTAATTCTTGCTTCAATAACATTCGACCAACAATTAACAAGAAGGTTGTTTCCATTTCAAGTTGGATCGAGTACTATGTGAAGACAAGAGGCATGTTTAAGCATATCAATTCGAGTATGATCACTGTTGCGCGTAATAAGTGCTACGCAAATGTGCAAGTATACACGTTGCAAGTTATAGTATAAAAGATATCGTCTCCACAGGGATTGGTGCCACTTCAAGGATCTAATCTCTTGCACTGTAAAAAGTAAAAACACAAGTAAAGGATTATAGGAGTTTAACTAATGACTAATCTAGAAAGCAATAAAGTAAAAGAAAAGATGAATTCAAATGAGAGAGATAGGTCAGGTCATCGTGAGTTGAGGTGTGATAGCCGATTGGATCGTCTTGGTAAAAGAGTGCACGGGCAACTCAGTTGCCGTGGCAACTTGCACAACGGGGTTGCCTTGGCAACTAATCGATCGTTGCCTGGGCGACTAGTTGGGCAACTACTTGGGCTTCCGGGCAGCAACCTTCAAGGTTCGTCAGAGTGTTCTTCAATGGTTTCTTCTTATCCCTAAGTCGAAACTCTAGCTACTTGTGCATGCCTTGATTATACATCCCTACGTGAATCAAGGGTGAACAACAACCAATCTTGCGCTCCTCTTAGCCGTTGAAATCCTTAACTTATTCCTAAGACGGATTAATCTTCACCATTAATAGATTGAATAAAGATCATATTCATTCGTTTCTTGAATCTAACTCTCCCGATATTAGATAAATAGATGAAATCACGAGATCCTCTCCCAATTCACTCGCAAACAAGAATAAGAACCAAGAATGAATAAACCTTGAAATAGAAAAGTGCAAACTCTTATTACCTAAACAAAAACCAATAGTTTCTCACAACCACAAAACACAATAACCATAGCCAAGTAAATTTAGTTCATGGCTAGGTTCCAAAGAAACACAAGATAAACAATCCCTAGCATGAACCCAATCGAACAAGAAATAAAAGATGAAGCTTGTCGAAAATCCCTTGCTTTCTTCCTTGGACTTGTCGAAATTTCCCTAATGCTCTCTCCATAGACTTGTCGAAATCTCCTTGCTATTTATAGGGCTAGGCCAAAGTCCTTCTTTGAGGAGGAGTTTGAGTTGGAATTAAATTATCTTTAAAGAATACAATTCTTTATTATAATTGTATTCCTACTAGAACTTCTCCTATCTTCTTGGAATTTAATTCTTCTTTAATCTCTGCATGGAAATCAAATTCCTTTGGGTTTGGGCTTTGCTCCACATCATCTTGGGCTTGTATAGTCATTAATTTTGACATCCCTATTGCATTTTCTCTTTGTCGACAATTGCCATGGCAACTGGCTCAGCGTCTCCTTCATGCATTGCCCTGGCAACTAGTTCGGCATTGCTTTGGCAAGTGATCCTGCACATACACACACAAAGCACACCAAAGTAGCATCTTTTCCACAAAAACTACCAAGTTATGTAATCAAGCTCAACGATGGAAGGAAACATGGATTAATGCATGAATAGCTAATTATGCAACTAATATGAGCCTAAGTCTAACAATAATATGAGTAAAAAGGGTAAGAAAATTAGTACTTTTGAACACTTATCACACCCCCAAACTCGAACTATTGCTTGTCCTCAAGCAATGCAAACTCATAATTACCTGCCAAGACTTCAATTTTCACAAACTTAGCTTTGAACTTGATTTCAATTCTCTGAACCGGGGCACAAAGTATGATTGGCTTTTTATTTTTCGGAAAACTTAGGAGTTACTCAGAATCAAACTATAATGCTTGTGAGTGTGTGCAGAGTTGTGTGCAAGTTGATTTTTCGGATTCTATGCAAACAATAGGTTTTAAAATTACTTCATTGGGTTATTTTTAACATGTTTTAACTAGAGCCAGTGTTGGGAACCTCTAGTGTTTTGTTTTTAGTTTTCTTAAGTTAATTTAATCGACTAGAGCCGGTTTCGGGCACCTCTAGTTAAATTTTTTTAACACATCCTAGAGCCAGTTTCGGGCACCTCTAGTGATCAATTTTTTTAGCACATGCTAGAGCCAATTTCGGGTACCTCTAGCATTCATCCAGTTTTTATTATAATCCCCCAATTTATTAATTATCAACCTAAGTTCACTAGAATTCCTTAAATCAATCAAACCACAACAGTGTTTCATCAAATTTAGCATCATAGTAAAATTCTAAGTTTTTCCATGGTTATCCTAGAATAAAAATTCTATCAATTAAGTGCATTGGCAAAGTCATCATCGAATGGAATAGTATCAAGCATATTTCAAGCAAGTTTGGATTTCAAGTTATCATAGCATCAAGCAAGATTATGTCTAAGCATATTTGATTCATTCGATTAGGTATATACAGGAAACCATAGAAGATCAATCCATTATTACATGATCCATTTACATTACCAAGTCATATATCAAGCTTATCTTACTAGAAAGTTTCCATTTAAGCCATTCTTCCCTTATTTTATTTCCAAGCATAGTTTAGATTCATTTCATAACATAAACATATCAATGGAATAGTAATTGTGCATATTTGGTTAGGACCTAAGTCCTAACCTATGTAAACGCTACACTCACAATACTCCAAGCTAGTTTTGATCCTTGATCCAAATCCCTTTTCGCTTGCTACTAGGCTGCCCAACTCTATCTTTTTCAACAAGATCCACTCCTTGTTCTAACATACATCCAATATAATGGTATCAAAATCAACCATCAAACAATACATTTCAAGTAATCCAAATTCATAAGAAACTAGAGTCAAGCATTGTATTTATAACAATCTAACAATTTTATCCTTTCAATCAATTAGAACAGTTTTGCCCTGCTCTTAAACTGTCTAAAATAGTCCCATTTTAACTGTATTTATCATGTTATACAAAACAGTCCCTAATAGTCTTAAGTTTTGCTAAAACAATCCACTAAAATAGTTTGCAATTACACCTTTATATTTGTTATACAAAATAGTCCAAATTGTGTTTATCTCATACAATTCATGTTAACAAACTTTTAATCTAACTTCCCCTATTTTTAAGTCACTATTTCCAGCCCCTAATTCACACAATTCATTCCCTAAATCATTCATGGTTTCGATTCTAGTCAGTATTTCACATATATCTCAACAAGCATCATATAGTAGTCCACTTGATCATTATTCAAGCAATTCAATCCAGCAAGCATTTAAATTGACCTTCCCCTATTTTAAGTTCATAAATTCCAGCCCTCAATTCTGTCAAAACAGTCCAGCATTTATCAATTCTTTCAAAATAGTCCCTAGTTGGCCATTTAACAATCAAATGTGACTAGTTTCATGTTTAAGCTCAATTTTCACTATACAATCGTGATTTTCAATTGATTAACATCTCAGTTTAGTATGTTTCTAAATTTCCAGCAAGATTTTTACTCAATTCAAGTACTAATTCATGGATAATTTGAACTACCTATCAAATTTCATGATGAATCAAACAATGGTCTCATTTATGTACATATACCATTTGGTCAAGCATTGTTTCATCCTAATTCAATAGCATTTCAACAACATTCAAGCTACAATTCAATGTAGTTTCAAGCATAACATCTAACATACAATTCTATGAATTTAAGTTCAATTTCTATCATCAAACATTCATTCGAACAAGTTGCTAGGGAGGAAGGACTTAGAATTCACTTACAATCTTCCTAGCTTGTCCAAGTACATGAAAATATGATCACATGCAAGCTTCCAAATCTCTGCAATGGTGGGTTTTCTTTCTCTAAGGAGTTGAGAGGGTTTCAGCCAAGAAGGGGAAATGATGAGTGGAGAAGATGATAGGAGAATGGAAACCTATCCAAGTTGTTATGTCGAATGCCTCCACATGGCAATTCAAGGTCCAATTGTTTCTTAACTCCTTAATTACACATTCTAGTTGCATGCAAGACTACATTTAAACATTGTTACTATTTGAACCTTCATGATTCGGCCATTAATTATCAAATCCATCTAATTTGGTCAGTAGATTTAATTAATTCTTCTAATTTGTAGATTGTTTGTACAATTAAGTTCTAATTAGTTTGTGACATGTTACTAGGTCATGATTTTGGGTATTACAAGTTTCAAGCAAAAGAATATAACATACAATTCCATGAATCCAAGTTCAATTTCTATCATCAATCATTCATTCAAACAAGTTTTCTAGGGAGGAAGGACTTAGAAATCACTTACAATCTTCCTAGCTATCTAAGTACATGAAAATTATGATCACATGAAAGCTTCCAATCTTCTACAATGATGGCTTTTCTTTCCCTAAAGGGTTGAGAGGGTTTCGGTCAAGGAAGGAGAAAGGATGAGTGGAGAAGATGGTAGGAAAATGGACACCTATCCAAGTTGTTATCACTTGGATTGACCGAATACCTTCACATGGCAATTCAAGGGTTTAATTGCTTCATAAATCCTTAGTTATACATTCTAGTTACATGCAAAACAACATTTAAACATTGTTACTATTTGGTCCATCATTATTCGGCCATTAATTATCAAATCCATCTAATTTGGTCACTAGATTTAATCAATTCTTCTAATTTGTAAAATGTTTGTACAATTAAGTTCTAATTAGTTTGTGACATGTTACTAGGCCATGATTTGAGGTATTACAACAAGTAATAAAGTGATATATAAGTATTGAGAATCATCTCCATAGGGATTGGTTTGGGCCACTTTGCTTAAGTTACTACGTTCTAGAGAAATATATTGATAGAGATGAAAATCAAGTAAAATAAACTAAAAACAATAAAGAGAATAGAAAGGAGTGATAGATCTAAGAGAGTATGTTGGGTTATTGTGAGTCATGGAGTGATAGCTGAATGGACCGTCATGGTAATTGAGTGCTGGAGTAGCTCAATCGCTAGTCAATTGAATCTAGTCTGATTGCTTGGGCAATTTTACGATTGCCTGGGCAATTGGGCGATAACCTTCAAGTTCGACAAAGCGTTCTTCAATGGTTTCTCATTATCCCTAACTCAAAAACTGTTAATTGTGCATGCCTTGATAATACATCCCTGCGTGAACTAAGGGTGGACAACAACCTGTTTTGTGCTCCTTTTAGCCTTTGAAATTCGCAACTTATCCCTAAGTCGAATTAATCTTCACCATCGATTGATTGAATAAAGACCATGCTCATTCGTTTCTTGAATCTAACCCTCCCGGTATTAGATAAATGGATGAATTCACGAGATCCTCTCCCAATTCACTCGCAAATTTTAAGAACCATGAATGAACAAACTTTGAATTAAAATTGCAAACTCAAATACCTAAACAAAGCCAATCGTTCCCACAACCACAAAAAACACAATAACCCAAACCAAATTACATCAATTCATGGATGGGTTCGAAAGATATACGAAGGAAAAATTCCCAGCCATGAATCGAATGGAATAAAAAAGAAAGAAAAAGAAGATGTCGAACAGCCCTAGTTTTCTCTCCAAGTTGAACTCTCATCTGAAGTGGGCGGCTAGGTCTTCTATTTATAGGAGTTGGTTAGGTCAAAGTCTTTCTTGAGGAGAAAGTTAAGTTGGAATTAAATAGAATAAAAGAAATAAATCTCTTTTATTAGTATATTTTTATTCCTCCGAAAACTCTTGCAATTTAATCTCTTTTTGATCTCCAATTCTTCTAGGATTTATCCTCGTAATTAACTCCAATTAATTGGATTTATCCAACAAAATTGGCAGCTCCCTTTTTATTGTCGTCAATTACCTAGGCAATTTCCTACTTGCTTGGGCAATTAGATCGTGCACGCACAAAAACACATACCACAAAAATCAACTAAATTATGAAATCAAGCATGACGGTGAAGGAAATCATTAAAACATGCATGAATGCCTAATAATGCAACTAACACGAGCCTAAGTCTAACAATAATATGAGCAAAAAGGGTCATAAAAATAGTACTTTTAAACACTCATCATTACCAATCCTTAATTCGCCAAATTACATGCTCGTATGCCAAATTTTAACTTAAAACAATCATCCAATCGCATACAATTGCACTCACAATAATCAGGGACCAAAATAAATAAAACAATATCCTTAAAAGTACATTTAATCGTATTAACAACTTCCGTTATCGATACACAAGCAAGTGTATCGGTACACCTATGAATTTTCAAAATCCTAGGTTCTAGTAGCTCAAACCCATACCGATACACTTCTTCGAGTATCAATACGCTATGCTTGAAAACACTAACTTGTATCGATACGGTCTCATGTGTATTGATACGCTATGCCTGAAAACAGTAACCCATATCGATATAGTCTCACATGTATCTGTACGCCCTAACCTTAAATGTCTAATTTTGCTGGTTTAACATACATCTATGGAATCAAACATGTCTCAAACATTCGTAATCATAAACACAACTATTCCAAGGATCATTCCTTGCCAAAACATCAAAGATATATGAACAAATCAAAGAAACATGGATCAACATGATTTTAGAGGCATGCTTCCTATAAACCATTTAGCTTAACACGCAAATAGCAATTTAAGGAATACTTCAATATAGGCATAGCATCATCAACCTTAAAAATGTTTTTTTAATGCTCGAACTCCTAAGGACTTCATCATAAACACTGGCTGCAATACCCCAACCCAGACATGGAAGGAAATGCCTAAATAGAAGTAGCAGTCTAACTTGTCTAAGAAGTTAGTGCTCGCAATAGAGTAAGAAGTGCAATAGAGTAAGAGTATAAAGACAATTACTTAGGACACAAGGCATCATTCGAACAAATCATAGAAGAGGGTTCTAAGACAAATTATTAGTTATGGTTATCATAATGATCTAATTAACCGTTGCAAACATGCATATCAAGATATAACTTATGAAACTAAATAAAGACTATGAAAATTCCATAGGTTCAATAAAAAGGCTTAAGTCCATTTAACCACTTATTCGTAAGTGAGAGTTCAAATTGCCTATAACATTTATTTATCTATTTAGATCATTCATTCTCAAATTCAACTCTAAATACATGATCAAGTAACCATACTACAATCAAGCATTAGATACAACCCCTATCATGAAACAACATCATTCGATTACCCATTCATAGCTACTCTAGTAAGATTAACCAATTATCAAATATCAACCAAGCATGAAATATATATATATATATATAAGTCTTGTTAGTGTAATATTTACGTCCCTCATAGAATCCTAAAGATTCTTAAGCCTGGAATTTCAAGCTAGTGCCATCTTCTAGGAGTTTACATATAACAAAACATAACATACTTTTGTTGCCTTTAGTGACCTTGCTTTATCTCCACAACTTTAATTATAAACCAGTTTCACCTGAAAAAGTGACATGGTGAGCAATTAGGTTGCTTACTTCGAAACTTAAACAACAACAATGTAAATGCAAACTCTCAAATCACTTAGCAAGAAGCTTATTTAAGCATAATTACAAAATAACAATAACATGCTTCTAAGAAGAATGTGTCATCGAGCAACTATTATAGTTGTTCAGTTTAATAACAAAATCTATCGCAAGTAAACTGAATCGTTTAATACGGCCTTGACTAGTTAAAGTCTAGAAGAACATAATCAATCAAACATTATCAGGCAATGGTAACATGTGCCATTGAAACAGATATTCTACTCAATCAAGCTTTATCAGGCAATGGTAACATGTACTATTGAAGCATATAATCCATTCAATCAAGTATTATCAGGCAATGGTAACATGTGCCATTGAAACATATAATCTATTCATTTAAGCATTATCAGACAATTGTAATTAGTACCATTTAAGCATATAATCCATTCGATCAATCATTTCCAGGCAATGGTAACATGTACCATTGAAATATATATAATCTACTAAACTATTCGTTCCATATACTCCTTAACTCTTCGAGTACTTAGCCATATACACAAGATGTTACATTAAGCATTTGTAATACTCAAAAACTCATCGATTAGGATGAACTTGTAATTTAAAAATAGATAGTGATAATAAGTGCTTATAAATCGATTCTTCTAGGGGACTAAAATGGAATAAGAGATTATTAAGAGCCTAATGGATAAAAGGGCATTTTGTTATAAATAATTAATAGATTATTTGCATGTAAATATTTTAAATTGCTAAGGGTGATTAAACATGTCTCCTAGGAGACTCGGTTAAGACTCAAAAGAAGAGTCATCTCCTTCCTTGTGTTCTTCGACCGATTAGATAGAGAAAGGGTGAGAATTGTAAGATAGAGCTTGATGAATCTAGTCTTATGGGTCGGTGTTTTACCGAATTGAGCTTCATCAATCTTTAAGAAGGTAATGCCTTCAACCACAATACTTTGCATGTAGGTTGATTCTTAATGACTATTGAATTGTTGGATGAAATTGGGTGAAAATAGTAGATGATGTTTCGATTGAAAGTATGAAACTATATTTAGATATATATTGATGAATTAAGCTTGCTAGTGAAATGTTTGTAGATAGATTAGATTCAGGATTGGAATGCTAAATGCTAGTTCATTGAATGATATTTCGATTTACCCTTGAATCGTTCATTTTGAGGATTGATTGTAAATGTTAAATTGCACTCTGTTATGCTGGAGCTGTTTTGAATTGGGGGCTGGTCTATTCGAGTGAGCATGATTGGGGATAAGAATAAAAAGGAAATAGTAAGATACATTGTTAAAATGACTAATTATAATCGATTGAATGTGAATTGGTGTTGTAAGCAGGAAATGGTTTCCTTGTTTAGAGAAAAGGATTATGATACAACTGTTAATTTTGGTGGACTGCCCTCTTTTATGATTAAGGCAATCTTAGTAACTAAATTGGTTCAATGAAAGATAGAGTGCTAAATGGTAGTCTCATGATTTTGAATTAAGTATAAATTGATTTATGTTGAGATTTTTGTGATAATTGTAAGTGAGTTTTTTGAATGGATTATGGAAACAAATAACCGACAATAGGTTTAATAAGAATACTATTATATGATATGCTAGATCAAGAAGAAGTCGATGATAAAAAGACTCATACGGATCGGTAATCTGATAAGCTTAAGGGAGTGGTAATTCGAGATCGTAAATAGCTTGGGAATACATTGTGAGTGCAATTTAATGTATCAGAAATGAGTCTCACCTTTTCGCACTTTAAAACTTGTTTTGTTACTTTTTGTAAGAACGAATTAACTGTTGTGTACTTAATTTGTGGTTGCAAGCATGGAATTGAGGTGAGTAATTCTAAGGAAGTACTTATGCATTTGAATAGATTGATAGCATGTTTAGTGTACATTGGATTACTTTAATGTGAAACTTTACCATGTAAGATACTCAAATTAAGTAATGTGTGTTGTTGATTTAAAATTGAAGATTACTAGAATATGGGCACTACAAGGTGTGAATTGAATCCCCAATTTGCCATGGATAACTTGCTATATTCTTTTGTGTAGTGTGACATTCATATTGGTCATTTTATACTTAAATATCGAAATATTGCCTGTTAAAAATTGAATGAGGATTATCGAGCTATTGAATATATAATGAAAATATTGTCCTTGTTTCATTGATATTGAATGTTAGCACATGAAGTGCATATTGAATTGAGCTAATCTCTAAGATGGATAATTTATCGTAAGTCTTGGTTTCGAGTTAGTTAAAGATATAGATGGCATGCCATAGAGTCCATAGAGCTCAGTGTTGGGGTAGACTACGATCCAGGACAGTGGTCCCTAATTGGCGACAGTAGGAGGGAAGTATGGGATTGGTCATTTGGCGACAATAGGAGGTATTGACCGGTACTGTTGTACCATATTGTTACAAGCGACAGTTTGGGTAGGGACTCGTGTATCGAAACTGAGTCATCGATTCTCAAGGCTAAATTCAAATTGATTAAAAGTAATTGGTTGCAACAAATGGTTATAATGATTAAATTGGTAGAATGATGTAGCATAACCTATTGAGTATCATTGAAATTAAGAGCATTATAGTGGTAATAGGTGAATTAATAATTTTATTTGCATAAAGGATATAGAAACTTGATTGTTTGTTGCTTATATTCATGAACAAATTAGATATTATATTGATTTCAAAAGACTCCTCTAGTGACCTATCTTATTCACTTTGGTATATATATATATATATTATGTTTGATCTAATGACCTTACAAGACACGTTAGTACTATTAAGTTTAATTTAAAGGAATGTATGAATGATTCTTTGTTAAATGTGATTCTTTGAAATTATATGAATGATTGTAGTAGTGAAGAATTTTTATGATTATTGAACTTTAAACTCACTCACTAAGCTTTTGCTTAATTTAAGTTCTTCCACTACATTTCAGGTTACCCCCCTTTGGTTCGAAATCTCAAGAAGCTTGATCAAGTCACTTTTTGAAATTAAGTATATGTAGTTATAATTTGGTTAAGAACTCCTAGTATGGTGGCACTAATGTATGCATGATGATGTGGTTGTTTCATTTTGTAAGGATCGTATTCGTTATGATGTGTAAATGTTAACTAAGTGTTGTTGTTGTTTAACCTTGTCTATGTTAACATAAATTTTCACTAGATTGTTGTTGATTTCTTAGTTCCTATATGGCTACGTATGGAAATGTTTAGTTAGGTTGCCCATATTGATAATTTAGTCTTGGTAAGAATTGTGATCACCTAATTTGTTTTGGTTGAAATAAGTAATTTGAAAAGTAGTAATCAGCTAATTTGAGAAAGGTTGGAATAATTGGTGTAGGCATCTCCTTTCTCACGAATCATTCTTTTTGTTTAAAATTGAACTTATGGAACAACTATAAAACCTTATATTTGGTGAGTGAACGAATAGGAAAGAAAGGTTAGTATTTCGGCCATACCTTCATAATACTACAACTTAATGTGATAAACTTGTATCTTTGATAAATTCATCTTTTGTCCTAAAGCTTGTATAGGTTAAGTATATTAGTGTTCAATTGTTCATCTTGTTTGGTTGTTCTCCTAGGATAGTGTTAGGATGTTATAGCATTGTAAGAAACCAATTCATGGTTTAATTCGAAAAGGGCACAAGCAATTATTCCTACTTACCTTGGTCACTATCATCTTACCAAACATTAGCAACTCCAAGCAGTTATAGGCCGATTATGCCTCACCATACAACCAAGTAGCTTAATAAATTCAACAATCTATGCTTACTTAAACATAGTTATACTCACAATACTCCAAGTTAGTCTTGATCGTAGATCACAACTCCCTTTATTTCGCCATCCTCTTGATCGACTCCCTTGTTGTCTAATTATAACAAAAGTTTAACAATGCATTAGAAACAATTCATTATCCTTTTATTGTTGCCTTTCTATCACATACATGCACAAACAAACCTTAACCTAAAATCTCATGTTGATCTTGTATATAAGTCAAGTTATATTAACACACTCCTATGATAAAACAAGTCATGACATTGGACATGTTACACCTGCACCAAAACAGTCCCCTAACATATATAAGCATGTTTGAATCTGTACCCTGCTTTAATGTATCCTTTTTATCCATTTCATCAGCCTTTCAATCAAGTATATAACTATATTTAACTATCAATTAACCATTTATCATGTTCTAAGATGTAACTAGTACCTATTTGACCATTAGACAACACTCAATTTGTTCAATCTTCCCAAGACAGTCCCATACTACATAGCTCAACACAGGGTAGTTTTCTTGATTACTTAAAACACATATTTTGTCATCAAGGTCCATCTTGCACCCTTCCCCTGTTTTCTTATGATTCCATTATGATCTTCTTTCTTTGTTGATTAAATTTTAGACACCAAAGAAATGTTTAAGCAATCTAAATTATAACAATGTTCAACCACTCTTTTCTTAATACACGATGAGATTCAATCAAGACAGTTTCTACATTTCAAACTTCTTCTCAAATACCATTCAATACATTCAATTCATATAACCTAGTTCTAGGTCAGCAATTCACATTCAATTTTACTTAATCCCCTATTCTAAACTACTTTCTATCAACTCAAGCATTCAACCTAAGTGATGTTCTTCCAACAAGAATTGGCTCCACAATAGTTACCTCTAAACAACATTCTAAATCAAGAAATTAACAAAAGAACTTACCTTCTTAGAAATGTGAACTTACATCGAGCCTTAAGATCATTTGTATCCAAGCAAGATAATTTTTTATCAAAGTCCTCTCCCTCTCTCTATCTAGTGTTCAATTTCGGTAGGAGGAGGAAATGAAGAAGATGACAAACATTTTGTTTGTTATTATTCTAAAGAAAATCCACATGGCCTCCTCACATGATGCCACATTCAAGTCCCCTAATTAGAGTTTTAATTCACCACGCAAGCTTACAAGTTTGTATACTATACTTTAAGGTCGCCTTAATTAAGCTTTTTCATTTCTTAATCTCACAATTCGGCCTAACTAAGCACACATTTAGTTACTCCATTAAATTTATTTAGGATTAGTGTCAAGATATTTCGCAAATCAGAATTTTGAGGTGTTACATTGACAATCAACATGCTTACTAAAGCAAAAACACCATGCATAAGCCCTTCCTAGCATATCATCAACATTCTTGCCTCAATCAAACCATGGAAACCGTCAAACTACAACAGAAAAACCATCACAAAACAATCAAAATCCATATTACAAATCCCCCAAAATATGGTTAACACATTGCCTTATTAACCAAATTTAAAAACCTAGTTTCATACTCAAGCTATTGCCCCAATCTTGGTCCTTCCTTGTCGTACTAATGCTGCCCCACAACTTTAATGCTCTACATCAATGTGGAAAAGAGAGCTTAAGCACAAATGCTTAGTGAGAATGCTCATTAACAAACCATTGATTGATTTATAAAAACCATTTGAAAACCATATACCACTTTGTTTTCCAAAACATGCTTAACTACCCAAGCATTCTCGTTTGTTTTCCAAAACAAATAGTGTATAACACCCATATGCATCATCATTTATAAATCTCAAGCTTAACTACAAAGCAATATTACTTATTTGTTTCCACAACAAATCGTGCATAATAACCATATGCATCAAATCATTTATAAATTCTTTAATCACTTATATTCTCATATAATGGCATTTATAGTGAACCCAGATAGAACCACCTCTATCCCCGGCAAGACTAAATTCTATTCATACATGTTTGGATACACAAATTTCTCATGATGGGCTCACCTCTATCAAATCTCATACCTTACCGAGTTAAACCGCAAGATACCATCACAATGGGCTCTCTAGTTAAACCACATACCTAAGTGATAACCCAATAGTCCGAGTAGCCAAGTTAAACTGCTTTTCCTCAAGGACTATGGCACGATCGGTTTTACATACTATAGTACACTTTAATCCTATGGCTAGCTAACTATATCCGACACTTCCACAATACATCACATAGCCAATATATAATTTTCAAATACAATTACTTACTGTTTTCCAATGCATTTCTCAAAATCGTTTTACATGCAAAACCAAATTGCCAAAGGCAACAACACATTCCTTTCAAGGAACAAATCTTAATGCTCAAAGGCATTCATTACTTTGATAAACACCAAACACCTTTTACCTCCAGTATCCATAAACCTCCCACAACTCTTCAAAAACACATAACTAACAACCTAGAAATTAGAGATTCACCTAGTTTTGGGAGTCCAATTTAAATACATTATCAAACATAAAAATCATGATTAAAACCAATCAAGAACTCAGCAAAACAGATCCAATATGAAAATCAATTGATCTCAACAAATAAACCTTGATTCAACCAGTTTCCATTATTAAATCATCAAAACTCATTAGAAAACATTAAACATGGATAAAATACTTGGGAATTTTAGAAAAGAACCTTTCATTAGAGGAGAATAATGAAACTTACCTCCATTGAGTGAATTTGCTCTTAATTGGGTGTTTTACTCTTAAAAACAAAGGAAAACAATGAGATTTTGGAAAACAAGATTGAAGAATCCATTGGAAAAAAATCTAAGAAATCAAGATCTTTACCTAAAATCTTTTATGAAAAGAGAGTGTTTGGCTGAAGAGATTTTGAGAGAAAAAGTTTGAGAGCAAAAGTTACGTCAAAAGTGGTTGAAAAAGATAACAACCTTCTTTTATTAAATCCCTTTAATTTCTTAATTAAAACTCTTTAAAATCAATTCTAATTGAGAGAGAAATCTGATAAAAACATTTTTTTAAATTGGCTCCTCAAAGATTCTAACATTTGACCCTTTTTCAAAATAGTCACTAAAATAATTTTCATTCTTTACATTTTGGTCACTAACCCAAAATGTCAAATGTCCAAAACCCATTTTCCATAATTGATTTCACTAAATATCTCCATATATTAAATAATTATTTTAGGATAATTTCCCATATTTTTATCTCACTTAAAAATATTTATTATGATATTTAACCTGAATCTTATTCGAATCTCTAATCCTGGTCTACTAGACCGTCTAATTAACCTAGCAAATTCCTAGGACCAAAACTGAGGCATTACAACTATCCCCCTCTTAAGAATTTTCATCCCCAAAATTTACATGAAGGAAAGAGATGAGGAAACTGTTTCATCATGTCCTCTTTTGTTTCTCGCGTGGCTTCTTCAACTCCTCGATGTCGCCGCAATATCTTGACCAGCTCAATGGTCTTTCCGTACAGAACCTTCGTGCTCGAATCTGACACTTCCACAAACTCCTCATCATAAGACAAATTCAGACACAACTAAATTTCCTCAATAGGCATAACATGCAACGGATTTGATCTATACTTTTGAAGCATCGACACATGGAAAATATCATGTATCTTTTCAAGCTCAATCGGTAACCTTAATCTATTCGTAACCGGATCAACTCGCTCAATTACTTCATAAAGTCCATTGAACCTAGGGCTCAACTTACCCTTGCACCCAAATCTCATCACCTTCTTCCATGGCAAAACCTTTAAGAACACATTATCACCCACTTCATATTCAATCTCTTTTCGCTTCAAATCTGCATAGGAGTTTTGCCGAATCAAAGCCTCTCTAAGCCTTTCAACAATGAGTTTCACTTTCTCATTTGCATCTTTAAGTAAATCGGGTCCTGCCACATGTTTCTCACCCGATTCTGCCCAATGAAGAGGTGTACAACACCTATGACCATAGAGAGCCTCATAGGGAGCCATTTGGATACTTAACTGATAACTATTATTCTAAGCAAACTCCACCAACAGTAGTTGCTTCTCCCATTTCCCTTGAAACTCAATTACACAACACCTCAACATATCGTCCAAAATTTGAATAACACATTCAGATTGCCCATCCTTCTGAGGATGATAAGACGTACTGAGATTAAGCCTCGTACCCAAAGTCATCTGAAAACTTTCCCAAAACCATGACGTAAAGCGCGGATCCCTATTCCATATAATCGACTTAAGAGCTCCATGAAATCTCACAATCTCAACAATATACATATCAACCAACCAACCCAAAGTATGTGTTGTATGCATAGCAAGGAAATGTGCATACTTCGTAAGGTGATCTACAATCACCCATATCGAATCCTTTTTGGATGGTGTCAAAGGCAAACCCCTCACAACATCCTTCTTCAAACCAACCCAGTAGTACAAATCCTTCAAATCATGATACATATTCGTACTACCCTGATGCATAGCAAAAGGACTATCATGAGTCTCAGTAAAAATAGAGCGCCTATCATTGAGCACCACTATACGACCCTTGAAGCACAAAACAATCATCATTAAAATGAAAATCTGTCAGATTACCATCCGAAATATCCTTAACATGCGGTACCAATGCATCCTCATACGGTTGCCTTGCTTTAATCCTTTGAGACAACATAGACCTAACTTACAACTCAGCCTACAACCCACATTTTCGTGTCACACTTAGCTTTGCAAACATCGCCTTTAGCTCAACGACAACTTTATGGATCAACGCGTCATCTACAACGTTAGCCTTACCCAGATGATACTCCAACGTTAAATCATAAACCTTAAGCAACTCAATCTATCTTCCTTGCTTAAGATTCAACTCTTTTTGAGACATCAAATACTTCAAACTCTATGATCGGTGTAAACAATACACTTATAACCATAAAGATAATGTCTCCAAATTTTCAAAGCAAACACGACCGCCGCAAGCACCAAATCATGGGTCGGGTAATTTCGCTCATGAACCATCAACCGCCTTGATGCATAAGCCATAACCTTACCATCTTGCAACAACACACAACCCAAACCATAATAGGACGCATCGCTATAGACTACATACTCCTTACCAGACTCAGGTTGAATTAGGACATAAGCATGTGTCAAAACCCTCCTTCAACTTCTCAAAACTACATTGTTGACTCTCCGTCCATACATACGAAACATTATTTTGCAACAACTTCATCAACAGCATGGCAACACTAGAGAACCCATCCACAAAACGACAATATTAACCAGCCAACCCAAGGAAACTACGAACCTCGAACACTGACTTAGGTTGTTTCTAATTAAGAATAGCCTCTATCTTCTACGGATAAACACAAATACCCTCAGCCGAAACCACATGACCAAGAAATATCACTTCCTTAAGCCAAAATTTGCACTTACTCAGCTTAGCATACAACTGATTTTCCTTCAAAGATTGCAAAACAATCCACAAAAGTTGATCATGATCTTCCTCGGTACGCAAGTACACAAGGATATCACCAATAAACACTACCACAAAACGATCAAGATATTCATGGAATACCCTATTCATCATATCCATGAAAGCATCTAGAGCACTTGTCAAACCAAACGGCATCACCAAAAACTCATAATGCCCATATCTCGTATGAATAGCAGTCTTTCGCACATCTGCATACTTAACCTTTAATTGATAATACCCTAACCTCAAATCAATTTTAGAAAACACAACAGGCCCACGAAAATGAGCAAACAAATCATCAATTCGCGGTAGGGGATACTTATTCTTAATCACCAACTTATTCAATTGTCCGAAATCAATGCACATACACAATGTCCCAGCCTTCTTTTCACAAAAACGAATGGTGCACCCCACAGAGAAACACTAGGTCAAATAAAACCTTGATCCAACAACTTTTGGAGTTGAGTCTTGAATTTCTTCAACTCCTTTGGTGCCATTCCATACAGAGCGGTGGACAATGGAGTTGTACTCGCATATGTCTCTATGCCAAACTCCAGTTATCCATCCGACAACAAACCCTACAACTCTTCAGGAAACACTTCTACAAAATCATACACCGTTCGAATGTCTTGGACTCGAACCCCTTTTACCACCAGATTCATCACAATTTCTAGATAAGCTTGACAACCTCCTTGCATCAACTTATCAGCTTGCATTGCCAAAACAACATTATATAAGAATTTAACATTCTCGCTAAAAACTACAACTTCATAATCATCGGCAAGCCTCAAAATCCTTTTGGATTCACAATCTGCAACCGTTTTACGCTCACTAAACCAATCCATACCAAAAATAACATCAAAACCATGAAATGACAACTCCATCAAATCCACGGCAAACACATAACCTTGGACTACAAAAAGACATATCCTATACAACCTTTTAACCACAACCGTCTCACCAAAAGAACTAGTTACCAACATACCCAAATTCAAAATCACAACAAGAACAATCAACAAATGCGCATGCTCACTCAAGATATATGAATGAGTAGACCCTGAGTCAATTAAAGAAAACAATGAAAAAGATTTTAAGGTAAAGATATATGTGATTACATCTGTGTCATTACGACCCTCACAATAAGCATAGATTTGTGTTGACTCACCATTCTCCGGTCTCTCAACAACTGTATAAGCCATAGTCCTCTGACCATTATCACGCCTCTGAAAAATATCCCTGCCACGGCCTCGGCCTTTAGCAGGTGCACTAGCCTGAACTGGTGCATCTCTCGCAATACGAGAACAGTCTTTAGATGATTAGGTAACCCACACTCCTAACAAGATCCAGAAGATACCCAACACACACCCGCATGGGGTCTACCACAACGCTCACAATTAGTAGCAATTTGCACTCTCTGATTACGGCCACTGTCACCATGCTTATGATCCAGCTTGTATTGCTTATCATGCGACCTCTTGTTCTACCTTCAAGTAAAACTAGAATCCATAGTTCTCTTTTCCACACCCATGTTCACCAATTTTACAGAACCATCCATGGATTGCTCAATGTCCTTAGCCCTGTTGACCAACAAATCAAAATTCATATAATTTGCAGCCAACAAGTATGTCTTGATATCTTTAACAAACCCATAATGGAACCTGTTACACCTCTATCTATCATTTGAAACAAGAAATAGAGCATATTGGCTCAACCAAACAAATTTCACCTCATACTCAGATACCTTCATGCCATCTTATACCAATGACATAAACTCATACTTTTTGTCGAGATACTTTATCTTGAAAATTATCCAAAAGAACTCCCATTTCACATCCACCTCGGGAACTCTCGCAATTGTGGTTACCTACCAATTATACGTGTCACTTTGCAGCAAGGACACAGTACAATCCAACTTACGCGTATCATTACAATCCATCTGAACAAGAATACAGATGGTGTTCTCAAGCCACTCTTCTGCCATTTTAAGACCCAATCCTCTGAATTTCATACCTCCCAAGCTATAAATATGCTCCAAAGGCAACCCATGATTAACAACCACAACAAGCGCTGATGCTTGTACATGCACCCTAGCTATCATAGCTTGGAAAGCTCCCATCATCGCTTGAATCAATTGCGTCATATTGCCAAACACTGGCTCTTGCAGAACCAGAGGGCCACCACCCACCCCAACTCTAGCACCAACAGAGGGAATAGGTGGAGGAGGAGGTAAACCGGTAGGAGGAATTACACCATCCTTAGGATTCTAAACATTCTGAACATTTGTTGCGTTAGCATGCGTCTCATGCTGAGGAACCATAATTACACCAAGTTAGGCTAGCATTCGAAAAAGGATCCAAGACAACTTCATAAAACATTTTAAAACCACGGTAATAGGCAATGTGTTCCAATTAATAACCCAACATGATAATTATCCACACCATCAAACATAAACATGTATTCAAATAATATGACATCAACTAATAAAACAACAAAAACACCCAACAATCGCAAACCTGGCTCTGATACCACCAAATATAACCCCCTCGACCTAGCTTAAAAGCCAGACCGAACTGAACGAGCTATATTAGATTTGCCGAAACAAACTCATCAAGAGATAACTCAAAAAACATTTTATTTTTCCTTTTTATCTTGTCTAGATGAATATTATTAACCTAAGGTGTGCATACTGGCAACGGGTGAAAACTCAACTTAATCTTGCATCGAATTGACATCCAATTTCATACAATTGCTGTTTAGGGACCAAATAGCAATTCTAGAAAATTACAAGGACTTAATCCATTTTGAAGTTACCAATCCTTAATTAGTCAAATTACATGCTTGTATGCCAAATTTCAACTTAAAACGATCATCCGATCACATACAATTGCACTCACAATAATTAAGGACCAAAATAAATAAAACCAAATCCTTAAAAGCACATTTAATCGTACTAACAACTACCTGTATAGATACATGAGCAATTGTATCGGTTTAGCTACACATTTTCAAAATCCTAGATTCTGGTGGCTCAAACCTGTACTAGTACACTTCTTCGAGAATCAATACGCTATGCTTGAAAACACTAATCCGTATCGATACGGTCTCACACGTATCGATATGCTATGCCTAAAAACACTAAATTGTATCAATACAGTCTCATGCGTATCGATACTCCCTGACCTTAAATGTCCAATTTTGCTGGTTTAACATACATATATGGATTCAAACATCTCTCAAACATTCGTAATCATAAACACAACAATTCGAGGGATCATTCCATGCCAAAACATCAAAGAGACATGAACAAATCATGGCAACATGGATCAACATGATTCTAGAGGCATGCTTCCTATAAACCATTTAGCTTAAAATCCAAATAGCATTTTAAGGCGTACTTCAATATAGGCATAGCATCATCAGCCTTAAAAACGTTGTTTAAAACATGCTTGAACCCCTAAGGACGTGATCCTAATCATTGACAATCACATGCTTAGTAAAGTAAAAATACCATGCATAAGCCCATGCTAGCATATCATCAACAATCCTGCTTCAATCTAAACCATGGAAACCATCAAACCACAGCAGAAAAACCATCACAAAATCAAAATCCAGATTACAAACCCCCTAAATATGGTGAGCACATTGCCTTATTAACTAAATTTAAAACCCAAGTTTCATACTCAAGCTATTGCCTCAATCTTGGACCTTCCTTCCTGTACCAATGCTTCCCCGAAACTTTAATGCTCTACATCAATGTGGAAAAGAGAGTGTAAGCACAAATTCTTAGTGAGAATGCTCATAAACAAACCATTGACGCATTTATAAAAACCATTTGAAAACCATAAACCACTTTGTTTGTCAAAACATGCTTAACTACCCAAGCATTCTCATTTATTTTCCTAAACAAATAGTGCATAACAACCATATACATCATCATTTATAAATCTCATGCTTGATTACCAAAGCATTAATCATTTGTTTCCACATCAAATCATGCATAATAACCATATGCATGAAATCATTTATAAATTATTTAATCACTTATATTCTCATATATTGACATTTTTAGTGACCCCAAATAGACTCGCCTCTACCCCTGAATAGACTCATCTCTATCAATACATGTTCGGATACACAAAATTCCCGTGATGGCCTCACCTCCACCAAATCTCATACCTTGCCTAGTTAAACCAGAAAATTCCATCACAATGGGTTGCCTAGTTAAACCACATACCCAAGTGATAACCCAATAGTTCGCGTAGCCTAGTTAAACTGCTTTTCCTCAAGGACTATACACGATCGATTTTACATATTATAGTAAACTTTAATCCTATGGCTAGCCAACTATACTTGACACTTCCACAATATGTCACATAGTCAATATACCATTTTCAAATACATTTACTTACTGGTTTACAATGCATTTCTCAAAACTGTTTCATATACAAAACCAAATTGCCAAAGGCAACAACATATTCCTTTCAAGGAAAAAAATATCAATTCTCAAAGGCATTCATTACTTTTATAAGCATCGCACATTTATCCAAAATGATGCACTTACAGTAAATAATTTAAAGCCAAAACATGAAAATCAACCACGCTTAAACCAACATGAAATATGCAAGCTCATCTCGACACCAATAATCAAGCGAAGTAAGAACGACTTACGCTTAAGCTTAGTTAAGCTTGTTAGGCTATAACTAACCCCCATGATCCATCGATCAAACCTTTTAAAGAGCTTTAACGGGTTTCAACACTCACCAATATGCATCACCTTGCTCACCATTGAGCCCCCGATAAGCAATGTATACAACTAGGCACTTGCCTTGATCGTCCATTGTTTTAATCACATAAAAATAAAAGGAAAATTCATCATTATGCATTCATCTCGCTTCTTGTAATCACTGATTTTTATTTGTAAATACATATTGCATGTATATTTATTATATATGAATGTTACTAATATCAATATAAGGTGGTGTGTGCATGTATATTATAAGCTATGTATGTATACGTATTAATGATGTATGTGTGTCGCGTATGTATCTAGAGTATGAGCGTATTTGATTAATATATAGATGTTACGTTAATTATATGTATGATTATACGTACGTATGCTAGAATGTTATATTAATTAATGTTTGTATAATATAAGTATACGTTTTTGTATGTATGTGTATTGCTATTATAATACTAATTATATTATTATTAACATAATTGGGCTGATAAAATGAAAAAAAATTAAATATATTAAACCCAAATAAAAATGAAGTCCAAGTCCAATTACAAACAAATTACAAGGCCCGGTTGGCCCAAACCCAAATCTTATCTAATTACAATTATGGTGTGCAGGTAACTGTGGGCCGTTGGATCAAGATCTGATCCAACGGCCACGATACAACCAAGAAGTCAAAAATATCTGCCAGCCGCGTGTTCCACACGTATGGACCGTTCGAGTGCCACGCGCACGTGTGGTCCACGCAAGGACGCTTCAATATCCCACGCGCGCGTAAGATCCACGCGTTCTGACTCCTCGACTACGGAGCTCCACATGTCAAGATCTGGAGCTGTCTCATCAAATCGAGGCTTCATCCAGGCCGTTCGTCCTTCAAGCCATCTCGACCGTTAGATCAGATCTGATCTAACGGCCGATAACGCGTCTGGCCGCTGGCAGAACACCCATACCGCCACCATGCCGATATTCAACCCCGTGTTCAGAACATGCCCAAGACAACAAGCAAAAAAATTGTCAGTTCAGATCTGAAAAAGCAAGATGCAACTTGCACCAAAACAAAGACAATGATATATATGAAATGGGGACTTTTGTAACGGGAGAGGGTGGTAAAAGAAGGGGTAACAAAAAAAAACAGAGTGGTAACAGAAATCTTGTAATACAAAAACTGAAAGTTGTAAACATTCAAGTGGATCGAAAGAAAAGTCTGTGGTAAATACTCGTTTCTCTTTTTTATTTTTGCATGCATATACAAAAGAGGTAAACAGAAACAAAAAAAGAGAGAGTCGTCTTACCATCGCCGTTTGTGGGTCTTCCCTTCCTCAGTGATAAGCCTTTCGGCTTCTCCAAGCCTAATATGGTGAACTAAAGGGAGGGGAAGACCCCTTGTAGTTTCGTTTTGGTTTAAAAAAATATTTTTTTCGCTTCGTATTT
This sequence comes from Hibiscus mutabilis, assembly GCA_019671005.1. NCBI lineage: Eukaryota > Viridiplantae > Streptophyta > Magnoliopsida > Malvales > Malvaceae > Hibiscus > Hibiscus mutabilis. The sequence goes on from CM033711.1 coordinate 49,867,128, forward strand.
TCTAGATCTAGGGCAAATAAGGGTGTATCCTCTGAATCCAACCACAGATTCATGTTGAGGATAAAAAGGGGGTTATTTTGGTGTGTTTTTGAGGCTCGCCGGCGCCGGTTAGGGGCGGCCGGCGGAGGAGAATACGGCGGGCGGCCGCCGGATTCTGGGTTTCATAAGAGCATTTGAGAGAAAATAAAGAACGGTTTGGGATTACAAAACCGAAAATGAAACAAATGGCTGAAAATCTGATTTCATCCTAAAAAGGGGGCTTTTATAGTTATTATTATTTTGCTAAATGGGTAAATTACACATTTAATCCCACCGCGTTTTCAATATTTTCGTTTTTGTCTTGCCGCATGGTATAATTATAATCCCAGTCCCCCTGATATTTCAAAACCTTGTAATCCAGTCCCTAAATTACGCCTTTAGCCATCCCGCGTTTTTGAACTTTTCATTTTGGGTCTGCCCCTTGGTCTAATTACAGTTTTGATCCTTTTAGGTTTTGTTTGTTTCGCATTTTCGTCCCTAAATTACATGTTATTGTTCTTTAATTTCTGCCACTAACTTTTATTCTTCTTTCATTTCAGTCCTGTATTCTTTGTAAATATTCATGTTCGTATTATAATCGTATATGTTGATATTCTATTATTTTGTTTTATGTCCCTCGTATATGCCTCGTATTTTATGTTTATATGTATATGTGTGTTAAGCTTATAATAGTCATGTATTTTTTTATCCGGTTATTCGTATTAAAGCATGTTATGTTCTATTTGACTTGTAAAACAGCATGTTCTTGTATTTTTGTATGTATTGTATGTTTTCTTGGCTTTTAGGTTACGTGTTAGTGTGTCTTCTTTTATGTATAATATATTGTTCCATATATGTTGAAATATGTTTTATTACTAGCATGTATGTCTTTTTGAAATATTTGTTCGTCTATATACGACGTAATTATTCATGCATTGTTATTCTAACTTGTTAAAGTTGTTTTTATCTATTATTTAGAATAATATGTATATATGCATGTTTTAGTCTAGTATATCATTTATGTTAGATTAGTATTCTGTTATGTCAATATTTATTGCATTCAAATATTTTGCCATGTTTTATATTTTTGCTACTAAGATTGTATATCGAGATATAAATTGTTAATGCGGTGCCCTTTTATTCGAGCGTAAACGGGGCCAGTATCAGGCGTAGTGGTAGTGGTTGGGCGTTTATTCTCGGATAACGGGGCCCTTAAAATTTATTCGCAATTATGACCGAATTTTAAAATAATCGTCACTTTAATCCGGAAAATCCAATATTAATAAAGCGGTAATTATTAAAGTACCAATTTTGGGCGGTGTGGGGGTGCTAATCCTTCCCCATCCGTAACCGACTCCCGAACCCAACATTTTTTGAATCTCTGGTTTTATGGTGTCCGGCCTACCTAAATGGCCGGTGGCGACTCCATTTTTTAAAATGCGATTTTTTAAAAAAACCCCACGGAATAAATATTTTATATCAAAAGAATCACAAACACCTTTCAAACACCTTCAAAAAACCCCTCGTTTTTTTAGCGATAAAGAAAAAAAGACATCGCTACAGATGGCGACTCCGCTGGGGAGAATTTTTTGTTTTTCAAAAACAAATGAGAGTCAAGCTTTTAAAATAATTACCGCTTTATTAATATTAGAAATTCTGGGTTAAAGTGACTATTAAATTAACATTCGGTTATAATTGCGCGTTTATTTTAACGCATTTAAAATATGGCATATAAACCCATTTTTTTTAAGTGGGGGGAAAACGCTAATGCTTTCGTGGAGATATCGTTCTCCCGTATGGGCCTAGCAAGTACCTTCGGGGCTCGAGTACCTTATGCTTTCGTAAGGATATCGTTCCTTCGTACGGGCAATAGCGAATGGGTCCCCCTGAATTGAACCCGGTTGAAAGGAGCCTATAATGGGTGATGATCGGGGGCCTTGCTACTCTTAGTAGAGGACAGCAAGGACAATTCGGGTACCTCCTAGCACCAACACTGCATGTAGAGAACATAGAAACCCACCCTATTAGAGCCATGCGAATAACCATATGTGTTTTAGACGGGATAAATAGGGTTGTTTTGTGTGTTTATTCTGTTTAATTTTGTCCTTTTATTTATATATTTATCAATTTTATCTGCACTCGACTTGTTTTCTTTTCGCTTTTTTTTTTCATACATCATTGCATTTGCATCACATAAAGGTACTTGGATCAAGTGGTTTGCCTGATCGTAAAGTCTTTCACCATGGAAAAAAAGGTGTCTTAGGAAAGAAGAGCTTAATTTGTCGATCCGACATTGGTCGAGGTCAACCAGAAAAATCCAAGGGGACAGTTTGCGAACGAACGCGTAATAGCGAGATACACCTATGTGAGTCTCAAGAGAACGACTTATGGGATCTTCAAAACATTTGGGAAAGAAGGGACCAAGACTACAAGACTTGTTCTGCAATAGTTATGGCGACATCGCACAAATTGTTATATGTTCGGATTAACCAGCCCCTACTCCGAGCTATAGTCCGGCCTGAATCCGGCTTTTTGTCGCTTCACCTTCAATGGGCAGGACATGATGCCTACGGTAGAAGAATACACTGCTTTACTTAACCAGAAAAATATTCAGGAAGATTGGATCTACGCGAAGCCTCCGAGGAATCAGAATTACACTACGAAACTCAAAACCTTTACGGGAATGAGTGGCGATTGGGTTAGTGGCCTCCTTCAAATCCGAGGAGACAATACAGTCTTTGCATGGGAAAGTATTCTGGACATCATACCGACACATCCAGATGAGGCAAAGAAAATGGACTTGTTCGCTTTAGGAATATATGGCTTGGTGATCTTTCCAAGAGTACTTGGGAACATTGACATAGCCATTCTGGATTTGTTTGAGCGGGTGAAACGGAAAGCAAACCCAGTACCAGCAATCTTGGTCGAGACTTTCATTTCCTTAAATGCTAGCCGGAAACATGAAGAAGGACGTTTTCGAGGATGCGCACAGCTGTTACAAGTATGGATTCAGAGTCACATATGGAAGTCACCGACGAGGGTCCTGCCGGGGATATCCTTCCAAGGTTTTTCGCCTTTACGAGAGTACTTAGCAAAGGAATGGCGAGAGGATTTGAAAACAAAAATGTGGACCAGTTTCTTCAGGAACATTCAAGATGAAGACATAGCATGGAGGGTCCCATGGCTCAGTAAAGTTAATTATTTTTTATACATTGTGGTGACTTCAACTGGCTGATGATGTTGGGATTGCATGGAGGGATCGCCTGTGCTCCGCTTTTAGTGTCTCGGCAGTTCGGATCACGACAGTTCATTCCAAATACCGCCGGATTAAGTCAAACTGAATTTCTTTTCAAAGGGGAGTTCAAAGGAAAAATTCAGACCATCATAAGGGCCTGGGATCATTGTTACCGGATCAGGGTGGAAGGAGATACCGAGCACATGACTACCCCAGATTACGATCTTTGGAGACGTTTGAGGGTTAATAATGTGATTCCTGAATCTGATCAAGGACCAGCAGTGTCACTCAAAGAGCTTACAAGGGTGGTACCGTCTGAAGCTGACATCTTACGGAATGAACTCGAAGAAGTTAAAAGGAAAATGGACATCCAACAGACCCAACATGCAAGCGAACTCTATAAGGCAAGCTTAGAGGTTGACGAGCGGGACGGGATCATTAGGCAATTGAAGAAATTAAATGCAGATTTGAGCGACAAGAGCACTCTTTATCAAAAAGATGCCCTTCTATTACAAGCAAAAATACAGATGGCCGGTCGGAGTCAGTTCATAGCTGTGGAATGAGAAAGAATGAATGACATCCGTTTGGTGGAAGAAGAACGAGAAATCAACAAAAGAGCAATCGAGAAAGAGATAGAAAGCTGCCGTTTGGCTATGGAGGAAGAAAAACGGTCCGCCAAGAAGGCCATTGATCAAGAGAAAGAAAGATTCAGGCAAGAAATCAGCAAGGGAAAACAAGCTGTCCATCATGAGAGGGAAAGCGTCACCGTATGGAAAAGAAAGTCCATGAGTAACCGAAATAGACTGTTAGAGATGCAAAAACTGTACGATGACACTATTCAAAGGCTGGAGCAAAGCCAAAGTCAATGGCGAATTAAAAGGAAAGGTGGCGGAAGTCGAACACTCACTTCGAATGTACTGCCGCAGGAATAACTTCACTGAGCTGCAAGAAAGAGAACGAGAAGTGGGTGTGTTACGAACACGAATTGAGTCCCTCGAAGCAGCTGTTGAGGATTACAAGGAAAGAATTAATGTGTTCGAGGAGGCTGTAGCCGGAGGGGACACCTATTGGCAGAAGAGACTACGCGACGCTGCTCGAATGGTACATGACAGGGACCAGTATTACGCAAACCTAATGGTGGATATACAGCGAGTCGCCAGGCATGTGAATGATTTAGCTGTCGAGGCTGAGACACTCCGACCTTTCATAGCCCCGGGAATGGAAGAAGCTCCTAGGTTCCTCAAGCTGCTCAGGGCAATTGGAAAATTAGGAGATAGAGCTAGAGCCTATCTATAGGACTCTGTGTTGTAATTAGATCTTTTGTACTAGGGATCTTTACTTTGTAACACGGATTTTGTTGTAATCAAGACACTTTAATTCCCGTGGAAGTAGTTCAAAAGGGTGATTACCAGCGGAATCAGTACCTTATCTGCATACATTCTTGCATTTGCATCATAACATTCGCATCATTGTACATGCATTTATTTTTTGCAACCATATTAACAATATGAATATTGTGGCGTTGTATGTAGTTAACCCGCAATCATTCATCACCCATACTTTACCCGGCTACAAAGAAAGCTCATGGAAGAAAGAATAATCAGTCTAGAAAGAGGGCAAAGAAAGCTCGAGACAAGGCTTGAAGAGGCCCAGAGAAGCCTTAGTGATCAGATTGCGCAGTCACAAACATCTATAGTATCTGACATAACCGCATTGCTGGCAAAGAGTCTTGGAAAAAGAGTAGAAGGAGAAAATGTTCAAGAACCAGAAGGTACACCGGCTCACTACAAGGTTCAACCAACTGCACCAAGCCAGGCTAGGAAGGTGTATATTGACCCTGCAGGAATGTCTTCTAGCTTTCAAGTAGGGGCACCTGAGACTCAACCCCTCGATACTGAAGCACTCTATGAAGAAGAAGTGCCGGACCTGAACATGGTCGAAAGAATCAGGAATGAGGTAAAAAAATGGGATGAAAGATTTCGCCTCATGGAGGAAAAATTTAAAGCGTTACAATCAAATGAAGAATCAGGAAATGACGCTAGCGACTTAAGTCTGGTGTCTGATCTTGTCCTACCGCCAAAATTTAAAACGCCAGAGTTCGATAAATACAATGGAACCACATGTCCTTCTGTACACATAACAATGTACTGTAGAAAAATGGCGGCCTACCATAAGGACGAAAAGCTACGATCCATTGTTTCGGGATAGTCTAATCGAGCGGCGTTACGTTGGTACACTCGGTTGAGCAAGGCAAATGTTAAGACTTGGAAAGATCTGTCTAAAGCATTTACCGAGCAATACAAACATGTAAATGTACATGACCCTAGCGAATTATGTTAGAAAATATGGGGCGAAGTCCAACGAAAAGCTCGCGCAATACGCCCAAGATGGAGAGAAGTGGCCGCCCAAATCCAGCCACCCATTCCGGAGAATGAAATCACGCCATTATTTGTCAATACTCTGAAAGGGGCACTCTTTGATCGCCTCATTAATAACACAACGCAGTGCTTTGCCGACTTAATCAGGACTGGGTAGTCCCTTGAACTGGCAATTAAGAGCGGCATAATTGATGGTGGGGAAGGGTCTCGAAAGTATAACAAGAGAAATGAAGTAAACACCACCAACACCTATACTGCCCCGAAGAACTTCACAGTCTCACAGCCACAAGCATCTGTGGGAAAAACACAAAACTCGAATCAAAGAGATGAGAGAGTCACCAGAAAAGAGAAAGAGAGGAGAACTTTCACTCCCCTACCTGTTTCGTACTCAGAACTTTATTCCCAGTTGTATGAAGCAGACCTGGTCCGGCCATACATCGTTACTCTTGTCAATCTGCCCTTCCCGCCTTGGTATAATCCAAGTGCGCATTGCGACTATCACGGCGGTACCCCTGGACATCCCACTGAGAACTGCCTTGCCTTCAAAAAGCTTGTGCAAAACTTAATCGATTCCGGGATATTGAAGTTTGAAGAACCAAGTGTAGCCAACAACCCGCTGCCTAATCATGGGAGCAGAGGGGTAAATGTCATCGAAGAATGCTTTACCATGAGGATAAAGGATGACGTGTCAGAAATCAAGTCTCCTTTACGGTGGGTATTTCAACAATTATGCATGGCTCGTGTGATCGACAAAGGCATGATAACAAGGCGGAAGGAATGTGGAAAGTATTGTGAATTCCACCAGACTGAAGGGCATGATATCCAAGAATGTGACGAGTTCAAGAAATTGGTGCAGAAATTGATGAATGAAAAACAAATAGAATTCTTCGAGGAGCCCATGGGGAAGAAGGGGTCGGACGTACACATGACGGATAGCCCCAAAACTAAATACGGGAAGGATAGACCTTTTATCATCTCTCCTAGGCCAGGGAATGCAGGTGTCTCCCAAGGAGAAACCAGCAAAATAAGTCCCAAGATCATCATTTCAGCACCATCTCCATTCCCATTCAAAGATATGCGACAAACTCCCTGGAATTATGCTGTAAATGTGACCATGCCAGAAAAATTAGAACACGATCAGGTAAAAGAGCCTACGCTGAAAGACCAACAAAGCCAAAACGATGTGAACGTTGGTGAGGCAAGCCATTTCATAAGGAGCGGCCGATGTTATTCCTCCGAGGCTTTGAAAGCGGCTAAAAAAGATAAGGGGAAGAGTACAGCAGTTAGCCCTATGCAGATATTTGGAGAAGAACCTTCCCCAAAGATAAATGAGCCGGTAACTGAGGCCCAGGCCAAAGAATTTCTAAAGTTCTTGAGACATAGTGAATACAGCGTAGTGGAACAACTACGAAAGCAACCGGCCAGGATTACAGTGCTGGAATTACTCTTGAGTTCAGAAAAGCATCGGGAGACGCTATTAAAAGTGCTGAATCAAACTTTTGTGCCCCAGGACATTTCTGTAACAAACTTGGACATGATAGTGGGACATATTACTGCTTATAATCATATCACGTTCAGTGATGATGAGATCCCGGAGGGAGGAATGGGGTCTACCAAAGCCCTTAACATCACTACTCACCGCAAAGGGTATGTATTACCAGGCGTACTGATCGACAACGGGTCAGCATTGAATGTCTTACCTATGGTAACCCTGCAAAAATTGCCAATAGATGGTTCGCACCTAAAGCCTTGCCACAACTCGGTAAGAGCCTTTGATGGTACGCAAAAAGGAACAATAGGGAAAATTGAGGTGCCCCTATTGATCGGACCAACTGAATATGTGATCGATTTTGTGGTGATGGACATAAAACCATCTTACAGCTGTTTGTTGGGAAGAACGTGGATCCACTCCTCAGGAGTTGTCCCATCATCATTGCATCAAAAATTAAAATTTGTAGTCGAAGGCAAATTCGTCACAGTAGAGGCAGAGCATGAATTTGTTGCTTCAGTGACATCAGACACCCCCTACATTCAAAATGATGAAGATGCCGCGGAATGATCGTTCCGAGCATTGGAACTAGTAAATGCCACATTTGTTTCAGAGGGAAGTCGGATCCCCTACCCCAGGTTATCTAATTGTACTAAGATGACCGTCGCAGAAACTCTGGGCCGAGGAGCCAAAATAGGAAAAGGGCTGGGGAAGAAATTACAAGGAAACCTGAGACCCAAGAATATGATAACCAAGAAGGATCGTTTCGGGCTGGGTTACCAACCAAGTGTCCAACAGAAGAAAGAGGAATATAAGAGGAAAGAGGAGCAAAGAAAAGCCAGATCTAAAGGAGAAGACATTCCATGGAGACCGATGTCCTTTCCTAGTTTGAAAGCCACTTTTGTCTCCGGAGGGTTCTACCAGCCAGGTCAAGATATTGGAGAGGCAATGAAGAAAAATGATGAACTTAACCAGGAGGAAGTACTCAGTGAATCATTTGAAAGGATGTACATCAACATGATAGCTGAAAAGGACCGAGGCAGTAAAATGTTGACCAACATCCGCCCTTGCCGTCCCGGGGAAACACTCGATAACTGGAGCTGCATTGATCTACCTGTAGTTTTTAGGAATAGATCAGAGTAATGCTCCGAATCAGCCTTTTGTTTTTGCCCATAAGCAATGGGGATCTCTTGTATGGGGTACCTATGTTAACTTTTTGATTGAAATGAAAATATCCCCACTTTCTTAAAAATGACCAAAGTCTCATTTATTTCATTCATGCATTCTTCATATTCATTCCCTTCATATAAAGCCGTCTCTTTCCCAATACAATTCATTCTCATTTAATGCAGGTCGCTCATGATTGATGATATGAATGATACCGGATCCAATCCTGAAGTGAATTTCGAATGCCCTGAGGTCTCAGATGGAATTGAGGAAGGATATGATGAGATAGAAATTGAGGTCCCGGAAGAGTTGAAGAGAATGGTGGACAACGAAGAAAGACAGATCATGCCCCACCAAGAAGAAACAGAAATTGTCAACTTGGGGACTGAAAAAGAGAGAAAAGAAATAAAAGTAGGAACGACGATTTCCTCAAAAACCAAGCATGAACTGATAGCCCTACTTCAGGAATTCAAGGATGTCTTCGCTTGGACTTATCAAGATATGCTAGGATTGAATACCGACATAGTGGTGCACAAATTGCCAACAAAATCGGAGTACAAACTAGTACAGCAAAAACTTCGGAGAATGAGACCAGATATGCTGTTAAAGATCCGAGATGAAGTGAAAAAGCAATTTGATGCTGGATTCTTGGAGGTAGCCAAATACCCCGAATGGGTTGCAAACATTGTACCAGTACCAAAAAAAGACGGGAAAGTTCGTATGTGTGTAGATTATAGGGATCTAAACCGAGCCAGCCCTAAAGACAACTTCCCTTTACCACATATTGACACGCTGGTTGACAACACCGCAGGACATTCATGGTTTTCCTTCATGGACGACTTTTCAGGGTACAACCAGATAAAGATGGACTCTAACGACATGGAGAAGACCACATTCATAACCATGTGGGCACTTTTTATTATCGAGTGATGCCGTTTGGGCTAAAGAACGCAGGGGCAACATACCAAAGAGCAATGGTGACTCTTTTCCATGAAATGATGCATAAAGAAATAGAAGTATACGTGGACGATATGATTGCCAAGTCCCGAACAGAGGAAGAGCACCTACAGAACTTGAGAAAACTATTCCAAAGACTACGGAAGTACCAACTGAGGCTCAATCCTGCCATGTGTACCTTCGCCGTTACTTCTGGAAAACTCCTAGGGTTCGTGGTAAGCAAAAGAGGGATTGAGATTGATCCAGATAAAGTGAAAGCTATCCAGGACCTTTTACCACCCCGCACGCAGAAGGAAGTCCGCGATTTCCTGGGGAGGCTGAATTATATCTCTCGTTTCATTTCCCAATTAACCAACCAATTCGACCCGGTCTTCAGACTTCTTAGAAAGAATAATCCTGGCGTGTGGGGTGAAGAATGTCAAAGAGCCCTAGAAAAGATCAAAAGGTACCTGACAAATGCTCAAATTTTAGTCGCACCAGTACCTGGTCGACCACTAATCCTCTACTTAACAGTATTCGAGAATTCAATGGGATAGGTACTGGGGCAACATGATGAGTCAAGAAAAAAGGAGCAAGCCATCTATTACCTAAGCAGGAAATTCAATGATTGTGAAACGAGGTACCCGCCAGTACAGAAATTGTGTTGTGCTCTAGTTTGGGCTACCAAGCGGCTTAGACAGTACATGTTGTACCATACTACCTGGTTGATATCCAAGCTAGACCCATTGAAGTTCTTAATGGAAGCGCCAACACTAACGGGAAGGATGGCCCGATGGCAGATGCTCTTATCCGAATTCGATATTGTATACGTTAATCAGAAAGCCGTAAAGGGGAGTGTCATAGCAGATTTCCTAGCTAGTCGTGCTTCGGATGATTATGAGGCATTGAACTTTAGTTTCCCAAACGAAGACTTGATGTGCATTACAACCGAGGAAGAGGTTTCAGATGATAAATCATGGAAAATTTACTTCGATGGAGCCTCCAACGCCCTCGGACATGGGATAGGGGCAGTGCTAATTTCACCTGAGGACCTCTATTATCCTTTCACCAGCAGATTGGAATTCTTCTGCACAAACAATATAGCTGAATACGAAGCTTGCATCATGGGACTAAACTCAGCCATCGAGAGAAAGGTTAAGGAACTTCGAGTGTTCGGAGATTCGTCCTTAGTCATTTACCAATTGCGAGGGGAATGGGAAACCAGGGACCCGAAGTTGGTCAAATATCACGAATTGATCCAAGAGCTCACCAAAGAGTTCAAAAAGGTCAGCTTCAATTACCTGCCCCGAGAAGAAAATCAGATGGCAGATGCATTGGCAACCTTGGCATCCATGTTTAAAACAAACACCGGGGCAGAAATGAAGCCCATTGAGATGCAGACGTTTGAAAAGCCTACTCATTGTTGTAATGTACAGGAAGAGATTGACGGAAATCCATGGTACTATGACATCTTGCAATATGTCAAGCTTCGAAAGTATCCAGAAGGGGCAAACGACAATGACAGAAAAATGCTCAGAAAATGGCAACAAAATATGTCCTAGATGGGGAGATCCTATATAGAAGAAGTCATGATCAAACATTACTGAGATGTGTGGATGCCCGGGAGGCGAAGGAGATCTTAGCCGAAGTACATGACGAGATCTGTGGAACGCACGCCAACGAGCTGTCTATAGCCCAGAAAATTATGAGATACGGTTATTTTTGGTTGTCTATGGAGGGAGATTGCATCGATTACGCTAGGAAATGCCACAAATGCCAAATCTATGCTGACAAAATTCACGCACCCCCATCGCCTTTACACACCATGAATTCTCCGTGGCCTTTCGCAGCGTGGGGTATGGACGTCATCGGGCAGATCCATCCGAAAGCTTCTAATGGACACCATTTCATTTTGGTCGCCATAGACTACTTCACTAAATGGGTAGAGGCAGCGTCTTACGCCAATATCACCAGGACTACAGTTTGTAAGTTCTTAAAGAAGGAAATTATTTGTCGATACGGAGTGCCAGAAAGAATCATCACTGACAACGCTTCCAATCTGAATAACAAAATGATGACGGACGTGTGCATTCAATTCAAGATAACACACCATAATTCCACAGTCTATCGTCCTAAAATGAATGGAGCAGTGGAAGCAGCAAACAAGAACATAAAGAAGATCATAGCAAAGACTACGGATACCTACAGGGATTGGCATGAGAAGTTGCCTTTTGCCCTTTTTGCCTATAGGACGTCCATTCGCACATCAACAGGGGCAACACCCTACTCCTTGGTGTATGGTACCAAAGTAGTACTCCCAATTGAGGTAGAGATCCCGTCTCTCCGGGTCTTAAACGAAGTAAAATTGGAAGAAGCTGAATGGGTGCAGGCCAGACTCGACCAGCTAAATCTCATTGACGAAAAAAGACTAAAGGCCATTTGTCATGGTCAGATGTACCAAAAACGGATGGTGCAGGCATACAACAAAAAGGTGCGCCCAAGAGAATTCAAAGAAGGGGATCTGGTACTCAAGAAAATCCTCCCTATCCAGAAAGATTCTCGAGGAAAATGGATGCCCAACTGGGAAGGACCGTACGTCGTAAAAAATGCCTTCTTAGGAGGAGCCCTGATCCTAACAGAAATGGATGAGGACGAGCTGAAAAATCTCGTAAATTCTGATGTCGTCAAGAAGTACTATCTCTAAAAAAAATAAAAAATAAAAAAAATATGGAGAGCTCAGGGCGAAAACCCGAAACCGGGCGTCTTGAAGCAAAGGAAGGACTCGAGTTGAAAACCCGCAAAGGGCGGCTTGGGTAAATTGAAAAGATGAATATCCGAAGAGAAGGGTATCCCCATGAACATCATGAAGAGGAGGCTTCAGGCAAAAAAATTCTACACCGGTTGACAGGATCATGTATCATTCATATCGAAGATAATGAGGGATCTTGTATTTTCATACTTAACTCATATGTGTCATACCTTTCTTTTAAGATATCCCAAAGCCCTTAATCGTAATAAAACCGTGTTTTTGGGCATCCATTCCTGGCCTTATTGTCAATTTCAGTCAAATAAGATAACATAGACTTATAATGAAACAAGAGATTTCGGAGCATTACTATGATTTAACCTTGAAAATGCAGGTGATCAAAGAAAACGATGTTAACTCCATCCTCTAGTTCCCTACATAATGGCTAGGGAAGGCGGGAAGCTTTAAACAACCAGGTAGGATGACCAATGGCACATGTCCTATCTATTCAAGGAAGGCATACGAGATAACAAAAGAGATCTCTTTGGTGAAAAACCCAGAAGGGCACCCCTAAAAAAAACTCTCTAAAGTGAAAACCCGAAAGGGCACTTTAGAATTCCAAGTCGTAATTGGAGAAAAAGAAAGGTTGAGATGGTTGAACCTGACAGTGAAGCGGGGTATCGATGCCCGTAAGAAAGGAGAAAGCGAACATCAAGATCAAATAAGGATCAAAACAAGCCCACCAAGATATTGACACTCATGCATCATGAATAGTCAGACATCACTAGGATTAGGAGCATGTCAATTCATTTGTCATAGCATTTTGTTTTCATCTCAGATAGGTATCTGCAGATTCAAAGAGACATCGATGGCCATCGTGGTGTGAATCCCGAATAAGAAGACAATGTTTTTACATACAAAAGGCACATGTTTCAAGCTCTAGAGAGAGGTTCTATATAGGAAGAATCCTCCACTCCGAGGCTTCAGAAGCTGAAAGTTCTATATAAGAAGAACTGACAGCTCCAGGGTGAAGACTAGCAGTTCTATATAACTAGCAGTTCTATATAGGAAGGACTCCCAGTCGAAGGAATTCACCCATGACACGCAAGATTATATAGGAAATCCTGCTGTGTCAAAAGTGAAGAGTTCTGTATAGGAAGGGCTCCGAGCTTCAATGTCTTAGAGTGAAAGATTCTATATAGGAAGAATCCGTAACTCTAAGATTTCAAGACGCCAAAAAGTTCTATATAGGAAGGACCGACGGCTCCAAAGTGAAGACTCGCAGTTCTATATAGGAAGAACTCCCAGTCAAAGGAATTCACCTATGACACAAGGTTATATAGGAAACCTGTTGTGTTGAAAGCGAAGAGTCTTATATAGGAAAGGCTCTGAGCTTCATTGTCTTAGAGTGAAAGGTTCTATATAGGAAGAACCTGTAGCTCTGAGATTTCAGACGCCAAAAGTTCTATATAGGAAGGACTGACGGCTCCAGGATTTGAAGACTAGCAGTTCTATATAGGAGGAACTCCCAGTCGGAAGAATCCATCAGAGGCGCAAAAGGTTTTATATAGGAGAAACCAGCGTTGAAGGCGAAGAGTTCTATATAGGAAGGACTCCAAGCTTTACTGTCTCGAAGTGAAAGGAATGACTCATAACTCGGGGTTTCAGAGCGAAGGGTTCTATATAGGAAGAGCCTGTAGCTCCAAGATCGGAAGGTGACGAAGCTCTATATAGGAAGAACTTACGAGCCTGAAGATTTAGCCAAGGAAGAGCGGAGATATCCAAAAGAACACGTTTTTCCAAAGCTACAAATAGGGAAGTCTGATAAAAATGAGTGCTTATGAATCTTTGCTTTGCTTCCCATTCCATGAGAACAAGCAAAGAGGGGCAACTGTAATCACTCATTTTCATTTGTAAATACATATTGCATGTATATTTATTATATATGAATGTTACTAATATAAATATAAGTTGGTGTATGCATGTATATTATAAGCTATGTATGTATACGTATTAATGATGTATGTGTGTCGTGTATGTATCTAGAGTATGAGCGTATTTGATTAATATATAGATGTTATGTTAATTATATGTATGATTATACGTACGTATGCTAGAATGTTATATTAATTAATGTTTGTATAATATAAGTATACGTTTTCGTATGTATGTGTATTGCTATTATAATACTAATTATATTATTATTAACATAATTGGGCGGATAAAATGAAAAAAAAATTAAATATATTAAACCCAAATAAAAATGAAGTCCAAGTCCAATTACAAACAAATTACAAGGCCCGGTTGGCCCAAACCCAAATCTTATCTAATTACAATTATGGTGTGCAGGTAACTGTGGGCCATTGGATCAAGATCTGATCCAACGGCCACGATACAACCAAGAAGTCAAAAATATCTGCCAGCCGCGTGTTCCACACGTATGGACCGTTCGAGTGCCACGCGCGCGTGTGGTCCACGCGCGGATGCTTCATATCCCACGCGCGCGTAAGATCCATGCGTTCTGACTCCTCGACTGCGGAGCTCCACATGTCAAGATCTGGAGCCGTCTCATCAAATCGAGGCTTCATCCAGGCCGTTCGTCCTTCAAGCCATCTCGACCGTTAGATCAGATCTGATCTAACGGCCGAGAACGCGTCTGGCCGCTGGCAGAACACCCATACCGCCACCATGCCGATATTCAACCCCTTGTTCAGAACATGCCCAAGACAACAAGCAAAAAAATTGTCAGTTCAGATCTGAAAAAGCAAGATGCAACTTGCACCAAAACAAAGACAATGATATATATGAAACGGGGACTTTTGTAACGGGAGAGAGTGGTAACAGAAGGGGTATCAAAAAAAAAACAGAGTGGTAACAGAAATCTTGTAATACAAAAACTGAAAGTTGTAAACATTCAAGTGAATCGAAAGAAAAGTCAGTGGTAAATACTCATTTCTCTTTTTTATTTTTGCATGCATATACAAAAGAGGTAAACAGAAACAAAAAAAGAGAGAGTCGTCTTACCATCGCCGTTTGTGGGTCTTCCCTTCCTCAGTGATAAGCCTTTCGGCTTCTCCAAGCCTGATATGGTGAACTAAAGGGAGGGGAAGACCCCTTGTAGTTTCGTTTTGGTTTAAAAAAAAATTTCGCTTCGTATTTTCTAGATCTAGGGCAAATAAGGGTGTATCCTCTGAATCCAACCACAGATTCATGTTGAGGATAAAAAGGGGGTTATTTTGGTGTGTTTTGGAGGCTCGCCGGCGCCGGTTAGCGGCGGCCGGCCGCCGGATAATGGGTTTCATAAGAACATTTGAGAGAAAATGAAGAACGGTTTGGGATTACAAAACCGAAAAATGAAACAAATGGCTGAAAATCAGATTTCGTCCTAAAAAGGGGGCTTTTATAGTTATTATTATTTTGCTAAATGGGTAAATTACACACTTAATCCCACCGCGTTTTCAATATTTTCGTTTTTGTCTTGCCGCATGGTATAATTATAATCCAGTCCACCTAATATTTCAAAATCTTGTAATCCAGTCCCTAAATTACACCGAATCTGTTTTCAAATGGTAAAATTACGCCTTTAGCCATCCCGCGTTTTTGAACTTTTCATTTTGGGTCTGCCCCTTGGTCTAATTACAGTTTTGATCCTTTTAGGTTTTGTTTGTTTCGCATTTTCGTCCCTAAATTACATGTTATTGTTCTTTAATTTCTGCCACTAACTTTTATTCTTCTTTCATTTCAGTCCTGTATTCTTTGTAAATATTCATGTTCGTATTATAATCGTATATGTTGATATTCTATTATTTTGTTTTATGTCCCTCGTATATGCCTCGTATTTTATGTTTATATGTATATGTGTGTTAAGCTTATAATAGTCATGTATTTTTTTATCCGGTTATTCGTATTAAAGTATGTTATGTTCTATTTGACTCGTAAAACAGCATGTTCTTGTATTTTTGTATGTATTGTATGTTTTCTTGGCTTTTAGGCTACGTGTTAGTGTGTCTTCTTTTATGTATAATATATTGTTCCATATATGTTGAAATATGTTTTATTACTAGGATGTATGTCTTTTTGAAATATTTGTTCGTCTATATACGACGTAATTATTCATGCATTGTTATTCTAACTTGTTAAAGTTGTTTTTATCTATTATTTAGAATAATATGTATATATGCATGTTTTAGTCTAGTATATCATTTATGTTAGATTAGTATTCTGTTATGTCAATATTTATTGCATTCAAATATTTTGCCATGTTTTATATTTTTGCCACTAAGATTGCATATCGAGATATAAATTGTTAATGCGGTGCCCTTTTATTCGAGCGTAAAAGGGGCCAGTATCAGGCGTAGTGATAGTGGTTGGGCGTTTATTCTCGGATAACGGGGCCCTTAAAATTTATTCGCAATTATGACCGAATTTTAAAATAATCGTCACTTTAATCCGAAAAATCCAATATTAATCAAGCGGTAATTATTAAAGTACCAATTTTGGGCGATGTGGGGGTGCTAATCCTTCCCCATCCGTAACCGACTCTCGAACCCAACATTTTTTGAATCTCTGGTTTTATGGTGTCCGGCCTACCTAAATGGCCGGTGGCGACTCCATTTTTTAAAATGCGGTTTTTTAAAAAAACCCCACGGAATAAATATTTTATATCCAAAAGAATCAGAAACACCTTTCAAACACCTTCAAAAAACCCCTCGTTTTTTTAGCGATAAAGAAAAAAAGACATCGCTACACTTCTAAACAAAGATTCCCTGCAACCTCAACATTCACCTTCCAAAAACTAGCCGAAACTACCAAAATTAACACCAAACACATTCAAACTTAACACAGCCAAAACCTATTGGTTTAATGCATCAATTAACATCCAAAAATAGCCTAATAACATCTTTATACCTCCAGCATCTATAAACCTCCCCCAACTCCTCAAAAACACATAACTAACAACCTTGAAATTAGAGATTCACCTAGTTTTGGGATTCCAATGTTAAAACCAACTTATTTACATTATCAAACATCAAAATCATGATTAAAACCAACCAAGAACTCAGCAAAATAGATCCAATATGAAAATCACATGATCTCAACAAATAAACCTTGATTTAACCAATTTCCATTATTAAATCATCAAAACTCATTATAAAACATTAAATAAGGATCAAATACTTGGGAATTTTAGCAAAGAACCTTTCATCAAAGGAGAAGAACGAACCTGACCTCCAATGAGTGAATTTGTTCTCAATTGGATGTTTTATTCTTGAAAAACAACGGAAAACAATGAGATTTCAGAAAACAAGATTGAAGAGTCCATTGGAAACAAAAAATATATGAAATCAAGATCATTACTCGAAATATTTGATGAAAAAGTGAGTGTTTGGCTGAAAAGATTTTGAGAGAAAAGTTTGAGAGCAAAAGTTAAGGCAAAAGTGGTTTAATAAAATAACTACATTCTTTTATTAAATCCCCTTTTAATTTTTTAATTAAAACTCTTTAAAATCAATCTTAATTGGGAGGAAACTTTGATAAAAACATTTGGTAAATTGACCGCTTAAAGATTCTAACATTTGACCATTTTTCAAAAGTCACTAAAATAGTTTTCATTCTTTACATATTGGTCACCAACCCGAAATGTCAAATTTCCAAAAGCCATTTTCCAAAATTGATTTAACCAAATATATTATACATTAAATAATAATTTTAGGATATTTTCCCATATTTTTATCTCATTTAAAAATATTTATTCTGATTTTTAACCCGAATCTGATTCAAATCTCTAATCCCAGTCTACCAGACTGTCTAATCAATCTAGCAAACTCCTAGGCCCAAAATAGGGCGTTACAACATTTCTCAAAACCGTTTCGTATGCAAAACCACGTTGCCAAAGGCAACAACACATTTCCTTCAAGGAACAAATCTCAATGCTCATAGACATCATGTACTTTGTTTAAACATTGCATATTAATCCAAAACTATACATTTATAGCAAGTAAACCAAACTATGTTTAATTCCAAAACATGAAATCCGCAAGCTCATAGCAAAGAGGATAACCAAGAGAAATAAGGAAAACTTAAGCTTGTTAGGTTGTAATAAACCCCCATGATCCATCGATCAAACTTTTAAAGCGCTTTTACACGTTTATACACTCATCGATAAGCCTCACCTTACTCGCCAACGCAAATTGAGATACCGGTAAGCAACATGTGTAACTAGGAAGCCTCATCTTGATCGTCCCTTATTTTAACCACATAAAACCATAGGGAAAATGCATCATTAAGCATCCAACTCCTTCCTAAACAATGATCCCCTACATCCTTAACATTTGTCTTCCAAAAACTAGTCGGAACTACCGAAAACAACACCAAACTTTGCTCTATCAACTCCTAACTTCAAACCAGCGATTCTAACAATCAATCTACATCAAAACATAACCACAAACACCTCTTAAACATCATTATATCTCCAGCAACTCAAAAACACATAGAACAACCCCAAAAACTCATCTAAAAATTAGCCACTTAAATAGTTTCGGGATTTATTCTCATAATCTTATTTCACAAAATGATTACCTTATCAAAACATGAAGTAACCCAATTAAAATCTCCAGGTTTCATTAAGTTAAACAAATCTTTAGGCAAATTATCAAAATCACCATGAATATCACAAATCTTGAAATCAATTGCAAAATCATATTAATATCAATCCATAATCAGCCAACTACTAGGGAATATCTATAAAGAACCTTAGTTTAAAGAGAGGAAAAGAAATTCACCTTTGAAGAAACTCCCACAAAAATTGACATAAGATTTTCATTGAAACTCAACTTGTTGGCTAATTGAATCAATACTTCGATTAACTTGGTTGCGGCTGCTTGAAAGGAAATTTCATGTGTTAAGGCCTAGCTCAAAATTAGAAAGAAACAATAGTGTTGTTGGTTGAATTGAATTAGAATTATAAGTTGAAATTTCTTGAAATCATGCATTTAGATTAGATTTTGAAAAGGAACTAATGTATGAATGATCTACTCGATTGAAGGTTGGATCAAGACAATTTAAATCTAATCTAGTAGTTGATATAAATTTGAAAGAGTGTCTCGTTTAAAAATATCGAGTCTTCTATAGAAGTCAGGAAAAAATTTAAAGGAGTTTAATTGCAATCTAAGCAGATTGATAGAATTAAAAGCTGCCTTATTCCGAAATAGAGCAGTGTTGAGACTATTTTACTCGAAACTGTTCAATTGTAACAAGAATATAATGTTGATAAACACTGAGTATAATGACTCTAGTATTAATTGAACATGTTACAACATTAAAGGGTTAATATGTTAGGAAAAGGATTAGTTGTTGAAATGTTGTGTGACTAGTATTGAGTTAGATTAATTCTAATACACAATTATTGTTACAAATTAGATCACAAGGGAAGTGATCAAGAAGACGAGAGGAAGAAAGGTGTTATGCCCCATGATCAAGCCTAGCTCAGATTGCTAGTGAGTATGACTATGTTTGTTAACATAGGTTGTTAAAGTAATGAATTAATTGCCTTGTTGATAAAACACAAATGAATTATGTACGAAGGAGAGTTCAAATGGTTGCTATGGTAAGGGTTCAAGGTAAGTATGAACTTTTTGTTATGCAAGAGTTATTTTGGATAGAATGCGATTATTACTATACTTTAAATAGCATTCTATATTGGTGGAATTCTAATTAAAGAAGTTGTAAGAGTAATAAAGGATGATCTATTATAGAGACAATGAGAGCCTTGATTAGTCTAAACCTAGTTTGATTGGCATGCCAATGTAAAGATCTGAGCTCAGTCTGAATTGGAATATGGTCCTCTGATTGGTACTAAGGTACCTCTAAATTAAAATGAAAAGAATAATGGTTTCAATGGTATTAGTTACCATTGTCTGATATCGATTGTGTGATTCTATATTCTAGGTTGATTACTAGTCAAGGCCAAATGTCAACTAAGGTTTTATATTAGATTGAAGTTTTACTTTGTTTAACTACATATATAAAACTCTACGAATGTTAATAATTGTATAAGCCTTTGAATTAGAAGACGGTCGCGAATCTGGAGTATCAATTGTGGAATAAGCTTCTTGTTTAATTTGAGGAAAGCTTTTCAATGTTAATAATGCTAAGATAATAAGGGGACAACAATTCTGACATCATTTGTTCTTGGATGATTTGTTGAGTTTAGTTTATTATTACATTAATTGCTTGTTTGTATGGTTGATTCAAGACTAGTAACCTGACTACTCACTCTATAAACTTTCAGGCTGTTAAGTTTGCTAGGTTAAAGAGGGGAGGTCGAAGCAAGATCACTAAAACAAGGAATGTATGTTTGCATTTTGTCAAATTACAACTCTTAGAAGTGGCACTAGTAGAATGGGTTATTCACGTGTTATGTCTTTTGGTGGGGCTATATTAGTACCCGATGATATTATGTAAATATTTTGTATATGCCTTATTTTGGTTTATCCCTAGTCGTTAATGTTAGCTACATGGAGGGTAGTTCTGAATGGTTTAGGATCTTAAGAACATATAGATCGGTTGCTTGAAAATAGCTGAATGTAATCATTTTGAGAATATCTATGTTTAATTATTTAAATTCCATTGAATAGGTCTCGTAATGATCAAGACTTGAAAACATATTTAAAGATTGTAAAAATTCTGGTGCATATATATATGTGTGTGTGTGTGAGAGAGAGTGTGTGTGTAATAAAAGTGTTATAAGGTTCACTCCAAGAAGACTCGAATCATTGATAAAATAGTATGATTAAGTTGCTCATAAAATTTGAAGTTCTATGTTTAACCATTCTCTAAATCCAATATATCTAATTCTAAAACTAACTCATAATAAGACTTAGTTTGAGACTCCAAGTCTTTGTGCCGATTTGCTAACTTTTTAGTTAAGTTAGCATGTCTACTCCTAAATTGAACGTTATCTTCTAGGCCGGGGGTTAGGGTGTTACACAAGATTTAACTAGTAAGCATGTAACCTGACTAATTGAGGATTGGTAACTTCAAATTGAATTATGTCCTCATAATTTTTGAAATTTGTAATTTGACCCTTAAATTGCAAATACGTGCAATTGGATGTTAATTTGATGCCCGATTGAGCTGAGATTTTACCCACTGCCAGCATGCACATCTTAGGTCCTAATATTGTCTCTAGACAAGAGAAAAATAAAAAAAATGGACCTAATATTAGTTAGTCATTTTGGGTTTGTTTCGGCAAACACAATATAGCTCACTCGGTTCGGTCTAGCGTATAGGCCGAGTCGAGGGGGTTACCCCTCTCCTCATCCTGTGTCGGTCAGTGGTTTTCCCAGCTTCATCGGAGCCACTGTCTGCCAGAGTGAAGTCAAAGATGAAACGATAAAGCTAGATCTACCCCTTGTGTCGGTCTTCGTCGGGAGCCATTGCCAACAGTAGAACCTCTGCTCGAGGTTTCCCAACTGGTGAAATTCGATCACCATATGCCGTTAGAGAATACCACATGCATAGTTGGCCGCGTGTAGGCATGGGTCAACTACAGCAAACCATCTAAGCCAGTTTGACCAGGCCAGTTTGGTTGAGCCAGCCACCGGTTTAGCCAAGCCAGTTGCTGAGTCGAGCCCAGAGCTATGTTGACCAGCCATTTGAGCCTCGTTGACCAACCAGTCATAAGCCGCGTTGACCTGAGCAACCAAGCCGTTAAATCGAGCTATTTGGCCGTTGACTAGTTGACTTTAACCAATTGATTATTGTCTTTGACTGGGGTGTTGGCCGTTGACTTTTTTTGGGGGACCCTACTTGGGGGTTTCTCGATATTCTGAGTCTACTGTTGCAGTCCGTTTCACCAAATATGAATACGATAATCTATTTTTACGTGTTTGACCATTTGAATCATTAAATTATATGGTTAAGTGATGCTTATGGTATTAATTGATATACAAGGATTGTTCAGGATCGGATATCAAATGAAGTGGAATATTTAGGATGCTCGAATCAGGGTTTTAGCGATAATGGATCAAGTATATGTTAATTAACATTTTGTTTTTCAATGTGAGGACAGAGGCAAGTCTATCCGAGGTCACCTTTAAAGACAATATATATGATATATGAAAAGATTTTTTTGATACATATGATTGTTATGCATGATTTGTTTTAGAACAAATAAGAAAATGCTTTTGTTTTTTTAAGCATGCTCTATACTTCACATGATATGTGGTTTTCAAATGTGTTTCGAAATGCATCGATGTTGCTAAGAGCAACCTCACTAAGAATGTGTGCTAACACTCTCTTTTTCATTGATGCAAAACAATAGAGTTGTGGGGCAACGTTCTATTGGCAAGGAAGGTCCAAGAGCAAGACATTTGATTATGTATGAAAACCTAGTTTTAATTCAGTTAATAAGGCAATGTGTTACCATGTTTCTGGGGATTTGTAATATGGTTTTTAATGGTGTTGTGGTAGTTAATTATTTCGGGTTTTTTGAAAATCCTAGTATAGCTCACTAGGTTCGGTCTGGTGTCTAGGCCGAGTCATGGGGTTACTCATCTCGTCGTCCCATACCAGTTGATGGTCTTCTCGTCGTCATCGAAGCTACCATCTGCCAGAGTGAAGTCAAAGAAGAAATGACGATGCTGGATCGACCCCTTACGTCGGTCATCGTAAGTTGCCATTGCCACCACCAGAACCCCCTGTAAAGATCGGCCAACTAGTGAAATTCGATCACCTCCTGCCGTTAAAGAATGCCACACACACTGTTGACCGCGTGTGGGCATGGGTCTACTGCAGAAAGCCATCTAAGCATGTTTGACCATGCCAGTTTGGTCAAGCTGAGCCACCAGTTGAGTCGAGCTGAGCCAGTTGCTGAATCGAGCCGTGAGCTGTGTTGACCAGACGTCAAAGCCTATTTGACCAGCCAGTCGTGAGCTGCGTTGACTTGAGCTGTCATGCCGTTAACTCGAGTTGTCTGACTGTTAACTAGTTGACTGTAACCAGATGATCATTTTCTTTGACTAGGGTATTGACCGTTGACTTTTTCTAGGGGACCCTACTTGGGGGTTTCTCGTCGTTCTGAGTCTGTTGGTGCAGTCTTTCTTGCTAAACCTGAATCTGATAAGCTATTTTTACATGTTTGACCATTTGAATCATTAAAAGTAAATGGTTAAGTGATGCTTATGGTATTAATTGATATACAAGGATTATTCAGGATCGGATATCTAATCAAGTGGAATATTTAGGATGCTTGAATTAGGGTTTTAACGATAACATAACAAGTATGTGTTAGTTAACATTCTATTTTTCAATGTGAGGATAGATGTAAGTCTATCCCTAGTCATCTTTAAAGCTAATATATGTGATATATGAAAAGAGTTTTTGATGCGTATGATTGTTACGTATGATTTGTTTCAGAAACCAATGAGAAAATACTTTGGTTTATTTAAGCATGCTTTATACTTCACATGATATGTGGTTTTCAAATGTGATTTGAAATGCCTCGGTGTTGCTAACAACAACTCAATAAGAATGTGTGCTAACACTCCCTTTTTCCATTTATTTAGAGCAATAGAGTTGTGGGGCAGCATTCTCTCAGCAAGGAAGGTCCAAGAGCAAAACATTTGATTGAGTATGAAAAACCTAGTTTTAATTCGGTTAATAAGGCATTGTGTTACCAAGTATTTTGGGGATTTGTAATCTTGTTTTTAATGGTGTTGTGGTTGTTTATATGCTCTAGTATGATGGATAAGATTGATGGTGTTTAAGGTTTTATTGTCGATGACTTGCATAATTGTGTTTGAGGCTTGAAGATTTCATATTGAGCATATAGGGTAGATATGCATATGCTTAAGCTTTTATGGTTCAAGCATGTTAAAAACGTTGGTATAAGTCCATTGATGTGATGCCTATGCTGAAATGTACCTTGAATTCCTTTTTGAATGTTTAGTTGAATGGTTTGAGGAAGCGTGCCTCTAGTATTGTGATCCGATGCAATTCTCTATTTGATGTTTCTATTTTCATTAGCTTACGGCTTGTCTTAAACCTTGGTTTAGTGGTGTATATGTGTATTGTTGATTAAGGCATGTTTGAGTTACCAGATTGGTGAAAAACCATCAAATTTGGACATTATAGGTCCAGGCGTATTGATTCGCGTGGCCTGGCATTGATACGGGTGAGCGTAAATTGTCTTGGGTATCAGTACTCGAGGAACTGTATTGGTACGAGTTTTAGCTACTGGAATTTTGGATTTCGGCCAAGTAGAATGCGTACTGATATGCATAGGGACCATATCGATACAGGGTATCAGTGCAGTGTCCCATGCACCGATATGCCTGAGCGTTATTTCACTTAAAGTGTTGTTAAGATTTTGAATTCTTTCATTTTTGTCCCAATTTTTTGTGTATGCAATTGTATGATTTTGGTTGATCGTTTTGGGCCGAGATTTGACAAGTAAGCATTTAACCTGACTAATTGAGGATTGGTAACTTCAAATTTAATTAAGTCCTTATAATATTCCAAACTTGTAGTTTGGTCCCTAAATTGTAGATATGTGCAATTAGATGTCAATTTGACGCCTGATTCAACTAACATTTCACACGCTGCCAACATGCACACCTTAGGTTCTAATATTGTATCTAGACAAGATAAAAAGAAAAATATATACCTAATCTTCGTTAGTCATTTTGGGTTTGTTTTGACAAACACAATATAATTCACTCGATTATCGTCTAGGTCGAGTCAAGGGAGTTACTCCTCTCGTCGTCCCATACTGGTCGGTGGTCTTCCGGTCATCATCGGAGTCGTCATCAAACAAAGTGAAGGAAAAAAAGAAATGACGAAGCTAGATTGACCCCTTGTGTCGTCTTCGCTAGGAGCCATTGCCACCACTAGAATCCCCGATTCGAGAGTGGCTAACTGGTGAAATTTGATCACCATCCACCGTTAAAGAATGCCATATGCAATATCGACCGCGTGGGCATGGGTCTACTGCAACAAGCCATGTAAGCCCGTTTGGCCAAGCTAGTTTAGTCGAGCTGAGCCACCAGTTGAGTCGAGCTGCCCCTCGAGCTGAGCCATTTGCTGAGTCAAGCCATAAGCCGCATTTACTAATCATCTAGGCCTCGTTGACCAGCCAGTCGCGAGCCGTGTTGAACTGAGATGCCAAGCCGTTAACTCGAGCTGTCTGACCGTTAAGTTGTTGAATTTAACCAGTTGACCGTTGTCTTTGACCGGGGTGTTGACTTTTTTTAAAGGACCCTACTTGGGGGTTTCTTAATGTTCTGAGTTCGTTGGCGCAGTTTATTTTTCCAAATCTGAATCTAATAATCTATTTTTATGTGTTTGACAATTTGAATCAATAATGTATATGGTTAAGTGATGCTTATGGTATTAATTGATATACAAGGATTATTCAGGATACTCGAAAGAGGGTTTTTTAGATAACAGCTTAAGGTTAGTACACCTCAAACTCCAAAATGCTTCATGAGCATCATAAGTATAATTGCCTTGCTTGTTAGTAGTTGCAAAATAGGTTGATGATAGAAAAGTATGTGTTGAGATCAGTATTATGAAACTTGGTAATTATGGAGATGCCTGATGAGTTTGAGAATATTCGAGACTATTATGAGCATTAGAGACTGTGTAGGGTCATTTGATTATTCGTATAGTTATCTGATTTATGATTTACATGTTGGGTTGCTGGAATGCTTGAGATATGAATTGGCATGTTCGATGGAAAATTATACTAGATGGATTGATAATTGGTAATATTTGAATAAATGATCATAAAGTCGGTAATTAATATTAATTGATTAAATGCATTAGTAAACAAACCCTAATGACTTTCATAAGCTTTAGGGATCGAGTAAAGCATTTGGAAAATTGTAACCTAAGGAAATGATGTGAATTCGCGTATAGGGTATCGGTACGAGCTTTAACTGTACTGGTACCCGATTAGGGATTGTATCGATACGGGCCGACCTGTATCAATACTTGTAGAAATTGAGGATTTCTAGTAAACTATTTTAGTATCGGTACGTGTCAACTGACTAACCCTTATCAAATAATCGATGAATGAGTGTAAATATGCCAGAAAATAATGCTAAGTTTAGGTCTTTTTGCGTGCCAGTATACACGGTCAGTAAATAATATAGCAGTAAGCTGAGTATCGTATCTACAGGGATTGTATAGGAATTAAATTTCACGATTTTACTTGAGAAAGAGACGAATGAGTTTGATTTGGAATTTGGATTCAAAAAATGATTAAGAAAAAATGCAATGAAAATTTAGGTAGTTTGGCAAACAAATGTATTGAAATAGATGGTTGGCATTGGCAAGGGATGCTTGGATTTCACACTAGCTATGGCAGCAATTAATAACTTTTAGCCTTAGTTTTATAGCCGAGTAGATTTTAATTAGCATTACCTCTGTTGATGGCAATACCCTAAGTTAATTACGATTAATTCCTATATGTCTATATTGATGTTTTTCAATAATTAACTTGACAAAGTTTTAATTTTTACTCCAAAGAGGTAGACTCACTCCCTAAGTAAGCTCATCTACTTGAACATCTTATGTCGAAGTTTCTCACCTTAGTATATGGCAATTAATTAGTTATCCCCTAAGTTTGTTAAGATATTAAGAGATAATAGTCATGGAATGCTAATTGTTGTATGGAAAATAAATTAGGTAAAGTAAACGCTAGGAAGATAGACACAAATGTCAAGGCATTCAATTATTAAAAGCTAAAAAATAGTTGAGCGTTCATCGTAAAAACATCCCTAACCAACTTAAGAAAATTAGTTCTTGGTTGGTGGAACCATCAACACCATATCGTTTGAAACCAAAACCATCGTAAAATGGAATTAAAATAAAGAGAAATGGACGAAGAAAGATATTCGCCGATGCAACCCTTCAATGGATCCAGAGCTCTCAGTCTTAGCCTGATCGAACCACAGTTTGCCTCGACAAAAAAATTTAATGGTTTGATATGCATGGTTATACCTAATCTATATGGAAAAAATACAAACAGAAACATAAAAATGAATTCATGACATGGAAATAAATGTGAGGCCACACACACCCTCAAACCAAAGGTATGCATTGTCCTCAATGCATGAAAACACATACTTACAAAATGAAATGCATGATAAAAATGAAAACTATACAAGTAAAAGATTTAGAGGGAAGAAGTCTCCCCTTTATATTGTTTCAGGCATGAGACGCGGGTCTTTCTCTTGTCAAAACTCTGCCAATTTGGAGCCATGTACTTTTTCTCTTCAGCTTTGATGCGGCAATGAAAGCCTCCACATGGTGGAGGACGTCCTCGATTATCCTCTTCGGTTTAGATGCGATAGGGGCTACTGGAGTGGCATATGAAGCAGGCGCAATTGGTGGCACTGTGGTGTTCACAAGGACATCCTCTTTAGACTCTTGGGAAGTCTCGATCTTGGCAGATTCAACCTGGACAGGTGAACCAGGGATTGTGGCATCAGATTGTTGCGTTGGAGTGTAAACAGACTATGGGCTAGGCAACATTCCTTCTGGGGCAACGAACTTGACTAGGAACTTAGGGAATGGTGGTAAAGGATTGGTTGCGATGCCCTCAAGATTCGTCTTAAGGGCTTCATCTCTGGCTCCAACGTATTTCCAGAGCACTTGCTCTTCAGCTTTCTTAAGTTTCTAGAGAATAAGTTATTGTCGCTAATAAATCTGGGAAAGTAATGCCAAGGCATCAGTTGGCATTGGTGTAACAGGTTCTTCCTTAGGTGTTCTTGCAATAGACACCAGCTCAGTAGCCTTTTCCTTACCCTTCTCCTTTCCCTCCCTGGCAATTAATTGGTTCCATAATGCAAGTGTAATGAATCCCTTACTTTTCTGGGTGTTATCAAAGTCAAGCTTTGGCACCTTATGCAACATGCAAATCTTAGTGATCCAAGAAGGAAAAACTAAACTATCACTTCCCTTCTGGGCACATTTGTAGGTTTCGTCAATGATTAGATGGCCTACGTTGAATTTTCTCCCCAATATTATCGAATACATCAATGCTATCCTCTCTTCTGAAACAATTTCATTGTTGGTTGTTGGCATAAGGTTGGCTTTCAAAAAGTGGTTCCAACTCCTCGACTGTAGCTTTAGTGCCAACCGCTTTATAGTCCTATGACCTTTGGATGAAACTATCCATTCTTGGTAGCCTCGCACAAGTCCTTCAAAATCAACTTCCTCTTGGCATCATCTAAGGAGTCAGCGAAGGCCAAATGTTCTTATCTTGTACCATCCAACTCAAACAAACCATTAATGCACCCCTCATCGAATCGAACACGCGTACCTCTAACATAAAGAAAAGGTGAATCTTTTGTTGTGAGATGGGCATGAACTCACGAACAACAGTGGAATCAAATTCTCCTAGTAGTTAGCTAAAGGTATCTCATTTGTGCTTCGTGACAATGGCAATTACTTCTGGTGAGAACCCCAAGTTAGGTTTGTTCTTGAATTGAAACCACTTCTCGTAACAGAAGGTACGAGCAATAAAAATCTCTTTGTATTTCTTCTTGATTTCATTATTGAAGAAAATCTGGAATTGTGCAGATGAAGACGCCTTGGAAAGAAGTTGGGGGAAATAGGAAAAGATGAAGGAAAAGGAATATTTGGTTTTGCTTTCTTGTTGTACGAGAGTGAATAGAAAGAGAGAGTAATGATTTAGCTGAGTAAACATGGGTGTTTAATCAGTGAAGGGGAAACTGTTGAGTTGGTTTGATGGAGAGGTTAGTGGGGGTAATTATACTTGTGGTAGTTATACGTGTTTAGGGAAGTGGGATGATGATGGGTTTTGGATTTAATTGAGGTGATAGTGCGGGAAAAAGAAAAGGTTAAAAGGCTATGGTAAATATTCAAAGTTTGAAGATTTAACCTCGGTGGCTAGGGTTTTCCCGCTTCAGCCAAAAATCTCTCTCCCTTGGTCCTAATTGTGTAAGGGTCTATGTGTTGTCCACTCTTTTGATGATGTGTCCAAATGTCAGCCTGTCCTGGCATGCTATCCTGTAAAAATTTATTGTACTAACACTCACAAAAGAAAACCTTTCAAAACAGAGAAACAAAAACAAAAACAAATAAACCAAAGTACCAAAAAAGAAAAATAAATATCCTAACTATTTACAAACATCAGATTATGAAGGCAAAACTTACTAAATCTTTGCTAGTAGAATAGTCTCCTTCGCATTACCTTGAATACCCTCAAATAATGCTTTATTCTTTGGCTGTTCACCTTTAACGTTGTCCCTATTTTCAAGTCTTTGATGTCAATTGCACCATGAGTATAGGGCTTAATGACTTTAAATGGCCCTGACCATCCTGACTTGAGTTTTCTTGGAAATAACTTGAGCCTAGAGTTGAATAAAATCACCTTCTTCCTGACCTCGAATTGTCTCGGTAAAATTCTACTATCATGTCATCTCTTTATTTGTTCTTTATATAACTTGGCATCTTCGAAGCTTGTGCCCTGAATTCCTCCAGCTCATTTAAGTCTATCAAATATTTCTCACCTGCAGACCTCCATTCTATATTCAATTGCTTGGTTGCCCAATAGGCACGATGCCCTAATTCTACTACAAGGTGACATGATTTACCAAACACCAACTTGTGGGGAGAGGTCCCTGGTGGTGTTTTGATGGCTATCCTATAAGCCCATAAAGAATCATCTAACCTTAAATACTAGTTCTTCTAAGCTGGGTTTACAGCCTTTTCCAAGATATTCTTAATCACCTTATTTGAGATCTCTGCTTGGCCATTCGTCTAGGGGTGATAAGTTTTGGAAATTCTTTACTAGATCTCGTACCTGCACAGGGCTTTATTTATTGGTTAGCATTTAAAATGAGTACCTTCACCATGGATGACAGCTCAGGGGGCACCAAATCTTGTAAATATATGCTTGTGTAGAAGCTTAGCCACAACCTTGGCATCGTTTGTAAGAAGAGCAACTGCTTCAACCTACTTCGAGACATAATCTTCTGCCACAAGTATGTATAAATTGCTAAATGATAGGGGAAAAGGACCTACAAAGTCTATCCCCCACACATCAAACAATTCTACTGGCATAATATTTTGGAGTGCCAATTGATGTCTACTAGAAATGTTTCCAGTATGCTGGCATTGATCGCATGCCTTGTCAAAATAATAGGCATCTTTGAACAATGTGGGCTAGACGCAACACCTTGGTCGTTGTCTTCATTCCATCAAAGTGTCCTCCATATGGTGTTGCATGGCAAAGCTAAAAGAATGTTTTGTTGCTCATCCTATGGCACACAAAGTCAAATGACTTGGTCAACACATTACATGAAAAAATGGCTCATTCCAATAATATTGTTAGATATCCCTAAAAAATCACTTATTGGCATTACTCACCAAGTCTAGTGGCAAAACGTTGATGACTAGGTAGTTGACTATGTCAGCATACCATGGCATGGTATAGGTTGCAAGCAAGTATTCATCAGGGAAATCATCTCTAATGGTAGTGGTGTTGCCATCATCATAGTGGTGCTCTAATCAAGACAAATGATCAACTACCTGATTCTCACTCCCATTCTTGTCTTGAATCTCTAGGTCAAAGTCTTGTAACAAGAGTGTCCATCAGATTAGTCTTGGTTGGCATCTTTCTTGGCAAATAGATATTTAAGTGTTGAGTGGTCTGTGTATACCACAACTTTACTACCCACCAAGTAAGATCTAATTTTGTTAAACGTGGAACTGGAAGGAACTCTTTCTCAGTTATGGTGTAGTTAAGATGGGCCTCATTCAATGTGCAACTGGCATAATAGATGGTATGAAAATGTTTTCCACGCGACTGTCCTAACACAGCTCCAATGGCATAGTCATTGGCATCGTACATGACCTCTAATAGCTCATTCCAATCTGGTTCCATGACTATATGGGCATTAATCAACTTGAATTTTTAGTTCCTGAAATGCTTTCAAACAAGAATCATAGAACGCAAAACTGGTATTCTATTCTAAAAGAAAGCATAAAGGTTTAGAAAATTTTGAAAAATCTTTAATAAAACAACAATAAAACCTGCATGTCCCAAAAAATTCTAATACCTTTGACACTTCTGGGTGGTGGCAATTGTTTGTTTACCTCTACCTTTCCTTTGGCAACTTCTCTTACTCTTTTGGTTACTTTGTGTCCGAGAACTATGTCTTCCTTCACCATGAAGTGTTATTTTTCCGTGTTCAAGACTAGGTTAGTTTCAATACATCTCCGCAGAACAAGCTCCAAACTCTGAAGACATTCCTCTAATGTTTTACCAAACACCGTGAAGTCATCCATGAACACTTCCAAGCAGTTCTCAATCATGTCTGAGAAAATCAACATTATGTAATGTTTAAACATTGTTGGGGTGTTACATAATCCAAAGGGAATTATTCTAAAAGTGAATGCCTCATATGGACAACTAAATTTAGTTTTCTCCTAATTTTTAGAGTGTTGACAATCTGATTGTAGCCTAAGTAAACGTCTAGAAATAATAAAATGCCTTGCCTCCCAATTTTTCCAACATCTGATCGATGAATGGTAGTGGAAAATAATCCTTCCACACGAGATTATGTAGCTTCCTATAACCCTTGCACACCCTCCATCCCATTACAGTTCTCGACGGGGATCACTTCATCTTTGTGGTTTTGGACCACGATCATTCCACCCTACTTTGTCACAAATTACACCAGGGTGACCCACGAGCTATAAAAAATGGGATAAATTATCCCGACATCCAGCCACTTTATGACTTCTTTCTTGACTACCTCTTTCATGCTCAGTTTTAGTTTCCTCTAGGACTCGATTGTTTTGCCATGGTAATCCTCCAAAATGATTTTGTGCATGCAAATTGTTGGGCTTATACCTCGAATGTCAGCCAAGGTCCATCCTAAGGCTTGCTTATGATTGCCCAATGTCTCCAGCAATCTTTCCTCCATGTCATCGGTTAAATCAGTAGAAATGGTCATTGGCAAAGTTGAGTTATCTCCGAGGTAAGCATGTCTGAGATGGCTTGGAAAAGGTTTCAGTTCCAATTCTAGCGGCTCCTCTATGGATGGTTTAGGTGCCTTGATCTCTCTGTCAACCAACTCAAGTGGCTCAGGTCTACCAAAATAACTCATGACCTTTTCAACATGGTTGGTTCTTTAGATTATTTGCTCATCATCTCTTTATCATCTAACTCCATAACATCATCGTTCGTGTCCTGGCATAATTTTTCTAGCTCCATATTGAGAATGGTTTCCATCGTCTCAACAACTTGACTTTCCTCAAGTTCATCTACACACTTAAGAGCTTGAAATGCGTTAAACGTAACATGTTGGTCATTCATAAGCATAGCAATCTCACCTTTTTGAAAATCAATTAAAGTCCTACCCTTTGCAAGAAATGGTTTTCCCCATGATAATTGGGACATTATGATCGGCCTCATATTCTAAAAAAATAAAATTAGCAGTAAATATAATTTCGTCTACCTTTACCAACACATCCTCAATCTTACCCTTGGGATGTGCAAAAGATCAATCCTCTAATTGAAGTGTTATAGTGGTAGGCCTTGCTTCAATTCCAAGCTTTCTGAAAACTAACATTGGCATCAAATTGATGCTGGCACCCAAGTCGCACAGTGCCTTTCCCATTAATCTATTGCCAATCATATAGGGAATTGTGAAACTTCGCGGATCTTTTAGTTTTGGTGGCAATCTATTGGCTTATCATTGCACTGCATCCTTCTGTAAGAGCACCAGTCTCGAAATCACCTAGTTTCCTCTTTTTGGACAAGATGTCCTTCATGAATTTGACATAGTTGGCCATTTGTTCAAGAGCTTCCACTAATGGTATGTTGATCTGCAATTGTTTAAGGACATCTAAGAAACGCTTAAACTGGTGATCTTTCTTGTGTTTCTAGAGTTTTTATGGAAAATGTGGTGGTAGATAAGCAAATGTTGGTTGTGCTAGTTTTGCAAAAGTGGGTTTGGCATCAGATTGAGGTCTAGCATCATCAATGCATGTCACTATTTTCCTTGCTTCTTCGGGTTTCTCTATTGGTACTGTCTTCTCATCCTGGAAAATAGTTGAATGTTTGATTGGTGTCTCAGTCTCGTATTGTCTTTCACTCTGAATAGTAACTACTTTGCATTGTTCTCGACCTTTTTGCCGACCATCCTTTGTATCGCTTCGCAAAGTTCCCTAGGGTCTGTTATTGAGTGTATTGGCAATCTGCCACTAGTTGAACCCCCAAGTTTTGTATAGATTGTAACACCCCAAAAATAGGGCTAGGCATTTTGAGGTTAGATCGGGTGAGGTACGACCCGATCAAACTGGATTAATCGGTTAAATACGTTTTGAGGAATTTAATATTTTAAAAATATGATTTAAGGAGATAAAAATTGGTTTGATTTATCAAAAAAGTTTAAATATATTCTAAATGTCTTGGTAATTAATTTTGGAGTTAATTAAATGGTTGAAAGTGACATTTTGATTTGGTGACTAAATTGTAAAAAACTGCAAAATTGTTTTAATGACTGTTTTGTAAATGGGTCAATACTATGAATCCTTAGAGAGCTATATTTTCTAAATGTTTTTATCTGAAAATATCACCTTAATTGAGTACGGAATTGATGGTTAATTGTTTTCCAAACCATTTTTCCTATTGTTTTGATTTTCCCTCATTTTTCTCATTTTTCCCTCACTTTCCATTTCAACTTCCAAAGAATATTCTCCAAAATTCTTTTCTTATTTTTAATGAAGAATTCATCATTTGATTATACCTTTGTCTCTTAACAAAACTTTACAAGATTTTCTCATGGATTTCACCAATTTCACAAGTTGAGTTTCAAAGAAAATCTTACACCAATTTTGGTCGGAGTTTCTTCAAAGGTGAATTTCTTTTCCTCTCTTTAAACTAAGGTTCTTTATTTATATTCCCTAGTAGTTGGCTTTATTATGGATTGATATTAACATGGTTTTGTAATGGATTTCAAGATTTGAGCTATTAATGGTAATTTTGATGATTTGCCTAAAGATTTGTTTAACTTGATGAAACTTGAAGATTTTAATTGGGATATTTCATGTTTTGATAAGGTAATCATGATGTGAAGTGAAATTATGAGAATAAATTATGAAACTATTTAATTGGCTAATTTTTAGATAAGTTTTTGGTGGTTTTTGGGGCTGTTCTATGTGCTTTTGAGTTGCTGGAGATAAGGATGTTAAAGAGGTGTTTGTTGTTATATTTTGATGTAGATTGAATGTTAGAATCGATGGTTTGAAGTTAGGAGTTGATAGAGTGAATTTTGTTGTTGTTTTCGATAGTTTGGGTTAGTTTTTGGTAGGCAAATATTAAGGATGCAAGGGACCATTGTTTAGCAATGAGTTGAATGCATAATGATACATTTTTCCTCTGGTTTTATGTGGCAAAAATAGGGGACGATCAATGCGAGGTTGCCTAGTTGCGTACGTTGCTTACCAGTGACTCAATTCACATTGGCGAGCAATGCAAGGCGTATTGGTGTGTGTATAAACTCGTAAAAGATCTTTAAAGGTTTGATTAATAGATCATGGGGGTTTAGTTCTTAACTAAGCTCAAGCGTAAGTTTCCCTTATTTCACTTGGTTATCGACTTTGATATGAGCTTGCGAATTTCATGTTTTGGGATTAAACATGGTTTGGTTTACTTGCTGTAAATGCATCTTTTTAGATTAATATGAAATGTTTAAACAAAGTATATGATGCCTATGATCTTTGAGATTTGTTCCTTGAAGGGAATGTGTTGTTGCCTTTGGCAATGTGTTTTTGCATATAAAACGGTTTTGAGAAATGCATTTGAAAATAGTAAGTAAATGTATTTGAAATTATATATTGGCTATGTGACGTATTGTGAAAGTATGGGATATCGTTTGCTAGCCATAGGATTAAATGCATTATAAACGGTAAAACCGATCTTGTGAAACTCTTCGATTACACAATAAGGGTAGTGCTATTGTGAAGTGATAGGGGTAGTGCTACCACAACGGGATAGGGGTAGTTCTATTCTCGGGTGAAGCGAGTTATGGTGGAGGTAGTATCGCCATGAGAAAAGACTTAATGGGGGTAGTGCCATCAAAGGAATCTGTGTATCTGAACATGTATGGATAGGGGTAGTGTTGTCCATGGATAGAGGTAAGTTTATTCGGGTCATTCTAAATGCCAATATATGAGAATATAAGTGATAAAGAGTTTATAAATGATTATGACGCATATGGTTGTTATGCATGATTTATTTGAAAACATATCAGAAAATGCTTGGGTAGTTAAGCATGTTTTGAAAACAAGATGATTTATCATTTTCAAATGGTTTTTCAAGCAAATGTGAAATGCTTGGGTAGTTAAGCATAAGTTGAAAATAATACATTTGTGTTAATGCTTGGAAAGTAAGCATATTTTGGAAACAAGATGTTTTATTGCATCAATGTTGGTATATGAGCATCCTCACTAAGCATTTGTGCTTATACTCTCTTTTTCCTATTGATGCAGAGAAATAGAGTTGATGGGCAGCATTGGTTTGGCAAGGAAGCTCCAAGATCAAGATAATTACTTGAGTACGAAAACTTGGTTTTAAATTCGGTTAATAAAGCAATGTGTTACCATGTTTTGGGGGAACTTGTAATCTGGATTTTGGTTGTTTTGTGATGGTTTTATTGTTGTGGTTTGATGGCTTTTGTGGTTGGATTTGAGGCATTATTGTTGATGACATGCGAGTATGAGTTTATGCTTTGTGGTTTTCCCTTAGTATGTAGATTGGTTGGAAATGCTTATACTTGTGTTATTGTGATACTAGCATATTTTAAATGTTGCTAAAAGGTAAGTGATGTAATGCTTATGATGAAATGTGCTTTGAATCTCTTTTTGAACGCTGAGTTGGATGGTTCTTAGGAACATGCCTCTAGAATTGTGATTGAAGTATTCCTTCGTGAATTGATCATGTTACCTCGACTTTATAGCATGGTTTGATCCTTAGTTTAGTTGTATGTATGATTATGTTAAGTTAAGTCATGTTTGAGGCCATGTTAGAGAGAAAAACCAGCAAAATTGGACATTATAGGTCTAGGTGTACCGATACAGAGTGCCTCATATCAGTACGTGTTTGTGTAATTGTGGCCTCGTACCGGTACACGGGGGAGTGTATCGGTACGCTTTTGAGCAACTAGAATCTAGATTTTGGTAAAAGTAGACCGTGTACCGATACGACATAATGTTAGTTATGGAGGTTTTATGTTTTGTGATTCTTCCGTTTTGGTCCCTAGTTCTTATGAACGCAATTGGATGAGTTTGACTGACTGTTTTAAGTTGGTTTTTGGCAAGTAAGCATGTAAGCTGACTAATGGAGGATTGGTAACCTTGAAATTAATTAAGTCCTAATAATTTTCTAGATTTGTAATTTGGTCCCTTAATTGCAAATTCGTACAATTGGATGTTGATTCGATGCTCGATTTAGTTTAGTTTTCACCCGCTGCTGGCATGCTCACCTTAGGTCATAATGTTGCATATAGACAAGATAAAACTAAAAAAATAGACCTAACCCTAGCTAATCGTATTAGGTTTTGTTTCGGCAAAACCGAATATAGCTCGCTCGGTTTGGGTTGTCTTCTAGGGCGGGTCGATGGGGTTACATAGATGCTGCTAAACTTTAAGCAGCTGCATCATCTCGGTCCATGTACTCTGTTAAGGAATTCCCTGGTAGATCTCTGCCCTGATTGGAAATTATTTTGTGCTCTCTGTGGCATTGTATTCTGGTTGAATCCAAGTGTTGAATTGTTGTTATGACACTAGACATTAAATTAGTTACGTCCCAAATTTTCCCAAGAAAAGTTAGGACATTGCTTCCAACCTGCATTGTAAGTATTGGAATATGGGTTGAAATTGCGATTGAAATTTCCAACAAAATTTATTGATTTGAGTTTAATGGGCATTCATCCACATGATGATCCTCTCCACAAGTAGTGCAGAAGGGTTCCAGTGCTTTTACTTCTCAAACATCAGTTGGTTTTTGCATTGACTTCACTATGTTAGTGAGATTGTAAATCTGAGCATTGATCAAAGATCATGCATCAAGCTTTAATTTTCCAGAAGTTTTTTGTTCCAATTCCTAGTCTGGCAGTAGGATATTGGAGATCATTGGTGGCAATCCTTTCATGAATGTCATACGCCTCTGTGTAATTTTTGTCTAGCAACGAACCATTTGTCGAAGTATCAACCATGTCCTGGCATGAGAATTGAGTCTATTATAAAACGTCTTCATCTGGATCCAAGTAGTGAGTCCATGCATAGGACACCTCCTCAACAGGTCCTTAAAATGCCTCCAAGCATCCTAAAAGTAATGATTTCACTCTTCAGCTTGACATTAAGTTAGGTGACTGGAATCTCAAAAGGAATTTCTAGCATAATTCTTCCCGTAAAGTGACTAAACCAGGTGGCAAAGAATTTAGCCACATTTTTCTCTCTCTCAAAGAAAATGAGAATAGTTTTAGCTTCACTAACTCTTTAGCTACACCAAGTTGTTGAAATAGTTGGCAAACCTCCATGAATTGCTTCAAGTGTTGCCTCGGGTCTCCAGTAGGTGATCCATCAAATTGAGCTACATTCAATAGAGTGTGAATCATTACTAGTTTAAGATAAAAATTAACTATATTTACCTCGTGAACAATTAGGCATGTCATCAAATTGTCCATATTTGCTGCCAAGTCTTATCAAATAGGTATTTCCTCTGGATTTTCAACAGCAACGGCCACGGGAGCGGGTGGAATGTGATTATGTATTGGTGGATTCTCATTATTATTTATGACATCGTCTACTCTATTCTCATTTTGATCCATTTCTCAAAATTTCTTTTTCAATCTATGTAGGATTCTTTCAATTTTTGGGTCGTATGGCCAATCATCCTCCGCGGTGTGGCTCCTGGTCATACACCAAGCAAAACAAAATAAGTAAAATAAACAAACACAAGTAAAAATCAAAAAAATAAACAATGTTGCAATCCCCAGCAACATCACTAAAAACTTGTCGACTGACTAATGCTTGGCAAATAATCGATGAAGGAATATAAATATACTAGTAAATAATGCCAAGTTTAGGTCTTTTTGTGTGCAAGTATACACGGTCATCAAGTAATACAATAGTAAGAGCTTAGCATCCACAGGAATTTTCTAGGAATTAAATGCCATGATTTTACGTGTGAAAGGGACAAATTGTAATATTCTCAAAACTATTATAAAGGAAGTTACTACAATGCCTTCATTTAGTCCCTAATTGATTGAAAGCATGGTACTAGGTCTAGTTAATATGGACTAGTATGCTATAAATAAAGAAGTGGCAACCTAAATTATAAGTGACCAAACCGAAACAAATAACAAAATGAAGGAATGCATGCTAAGTTCCAATATTCCTAAATGCCCCTACACATGTCATTAATTAGTTGATAATCAAGGGTAAATTAGTCATTTAGGGAGAAGTTAATTGATGATCCATTATCATCTTCTTCCTTAGTTGCTGGATAGATGAACAAAATTAGAGAGAAAGTAAATGAGTGAGAAAACTCCATGTTCATAGATTCAAGCTTGAAATTTGGAAGAATTGGAGTTGTTAGCATTCATATTATCTTGAAAGAAAGGTAAAATCTCTTCCTTAATGCATTATAGATTCGAATGATGCATGTAGATTTTAAGTTCTTGCTTGAATTGCATGAATTGGATGATTAGTTAGTGAATTGATGTCATAAATTATTTAAGAAGTTCAATTGATTGAACAATCCATGAAATGGTAGATTGTTTAGAATAATTCAAATGCTATGAAATTGGGAATTGATTAAGAGTTTTGTATGTGTTCTTATATTGAACCAATTGGTATATATGTCTAGTGAGAACACATTAGAATCGAATAGCCTTTGAAATTGATGTTTTCATTGACCAAATTGATGGTGAATTGTTAAGATAGTTGCTGGAAAAAACTTAGATGATAATTAGAATGGATGTCTTATTGAACCAATTCGAAAATATTGCTCAATTACCCTATTTTTATAGGTTTGATGCATAATTGGACTGACTTACCCCGGATAAGGACAAGGCAATACATGCAATACAAGAACAAGCAAGTAACAAGGCAAGGATTGATAACTCATCCCTACTAGAAGAGTTACTTAACTAGTAAGCAACTACGTATACTTTCTTAACAAACAAGTAAACTCACATTTGATTCAAGACATGAAGGGCATTCGCATAGACCATAAAAATTTTGCTTTCATGCTTACATTATAGGTTACTACTTACATGATTCATATTACATATTCAACCTTTGATATCCTATCCCATTCGAATGATCCTAGGTTAGCAACATAAATCCATTTCATTTCAAGGTTCCTTAGTTAGATACATATAACATTTTATACCTATATTACTAAACATGATCATGTTAACATACAATTGCATGTAACTAGCTTTCCAA
The DNA here is from genome assembly GCA_019671005.1 of Hibiscus mutabilis. Taxonomy (NCBI): domain Eukaryota; kingdom Viridiplantae; phylum Streptophyta; class Magnoliopsida; order Malvales; family Malvaceae; genus Hibiscus; species Hibiscus mutabilis. Next base: position 49,906,595 of record CM033711.1, read on the forward strand.
CATCTAGACCATTCATCCTTAACCATTCAAACAATCAATAACACTTCCAACAAGGTATGTGCACACACAAGTGACTACATAACTACCAAAGCATTCAAATGGTACTTATAACTAGATCAAACACTTGTTCATTCCATTTATAATCTCATATATATGCAACAAATCTTTTCCATTACATGTAATCTAAGTTCAATACAAACGTGTTTCTCATTTGTTAATCAAGATCATAAACATAGTAGGCCCATACAAGAACAATATATACAAGCTTCAAGGATTCCAAAATGCATGATCATGCTAAACTCTATACAATCGAGTGCCACCAATCTAGGAGATATATAAAACAAGTATGAAACCATACTTAGGCAAAGCTTGTGTGACTTGCTTCAATGCTCAAGGGAACAGGCTTCAGAATCAAGCTACGAACAAATTCTTTATCCTGTAGGTTGGGAAGAATGAAAAAGAGAGTGATAATTACAAGAATGTACTTAGTGAGGTAGTAACTAGTTCTAACCATTTGTTATGTCCAATTAAGTGTCAATTAAAAAGAATGAACCTAGCTAAGGATTTCAAGCATTAGAGCTAAGAATTAAAGCATTCGGCTAGTATAGGATACAAGAAACATGGAATCATACTTCATGCTTCCATATCAAGAATCAAACAAATCATACTTACAAAACAAGTAATCAAGTAAGTCATGCTAACATTACAACTAACATACAATTCATGGCTTTCATGTCAAGTAACATACAATTCATGGCTTTCAAGACAAGTAACATGTGATGTAGGATTGTTATTTCATTTTTTATCAATTAAAAAAAACCCTTGGTACTTAGTTTGATTAGGTAATCGAGTATCCAAGCAACTGCCACCACAAGATGCAGCGTAATGCTAGTCTATCCTCCTACTGTCGGCAAAGACCACATACGTACCTTCCGTCTGTCACCAAATAGGAGCCTTAGCCCTGGACCGTAGTCTACCCTGACACATTGATCTCTAGACTCTAAGGCATGCCCTTCTACCTAGTCCAACTAGCTACCAAGGTTGCTCGATTTACCATTTATATAAGTGTTTCAAGTTCAAGATCATGTCAAGTAGCAAGTTCATTATGCATTAAGCCCTTAGGCCAATTGAGCCATAGCTCATATATCATGAAATTCTCATGTTTCATTTCATCAAGTAGGATAGCATTACAAGCAAGTTTTTTAAGTCATTCAATCTCATGACATATCACACATTCAAACACTAATGTTACCACTTAAACATGCTTAAACGTTCAAATTAAACATGTATACAAGAATGTGATCAAGTTTCATGCATTACTAGTCATTCTTCCCTTACTAGGTCAAGTCCATATTAGGTTCATTTAAGCATTTCAAGAATGTAGACAAGCATGTATTGGTTAGGACCAAGTCCTAACCCTAGAGATAACTAGACTCACAATACTCCAAGCTTAGCTAGTCTTGGATCCACACTCCTTTGTTATTGGCTTTAGGGTGTTCCACTCTTTCCTCATCCACCAAGTTTACTCATGGTTCTAACACATTACACAATTACATACATGTTAAAACAAGATCATATGATCATTCAATGAAGGCAATGTCACAAGTATACAACATATACAAATCTGGCAGCATGTTCATATACATTCTTTACTATACATAACTACACTTGTCTATACTTTAATTCATGTAAAACAAGGCAGAATCAATGTACTAAAACTGTTTACAAAACAGTTTACAAATTGCCACAAAACAGTGTACAATTACCTAAACTGTTGTTACTAGGCAGTATGTAGTTTGTTCACTTAAACATGCATAACTTTCATTCCGTACGTCGGAATTTCAATTGGTTTACACCGTTGGAAAGCTAACATAATTTTATTTCTAACCATATAGGTCTTGTATTTTAGTTATTTTCCATTTAATACAGTGTGTAACTTAAAGACAGGGTAACTTACAATATTGGACAGTTTGCATTGTCCTTAGTGTTTCTTCTCTACAATTCATTCTACAATCCAGAATTCAGTTCTTATTTCTCCTAATAAATTTAGACATTTCAAGGTGTTTTCCATAAAAATTTCAGCCTTAAATGCATTTTATAAAATTTATTTTGATTTTTCAAAGTTACTACCCAGAACAGAGCATTCTGGGCAGATTACACTAGGTTGATTTTCTAGTTTCATAACTCATTTTAACAAGGTTCTAACATGGCAATTCAACTTATTTTCATGTTCTTACATGTCTAGGTCAATCTAATTCACCTAGAAATGTGCTTAAAATAGGGCATTATCATGTTGAATCCAATTTGATCTATTTGATTAACATTATACATCCAAATTACCAATTTAGCAATCCATTACCTAATTTAACTAATCCAATTAGGTACATTCATTTTTATAGCAACTTATATGTTCTATTCAATCCTCAATTCATCTACAAACATGATCAAAACAGGGTTCTATATACATTTAGCCTATTCACACATTTTCACTAGTAAAAATAGTCCCTAATCAAACTGTTTTCAACCATATACACATTTCATTAGCAATTTAGCTACTAGCATTCAAATTTCAGGTTCTATTAGAAGCTAACATGATCCTAACACACATAACAATCAACCAAATCAGTCTAAACAACAAGGACATCATCACTCACTTATTCAAACAAGTTGCTAGGGAGAAAGGATTTAGAAACCACTTACAATCTTCCTAGCTATTCAATTTTCATGCAATTGTGATCACATGCAAGCTTCCTTCATCTAAAATGGTGGTTTTCTTTTCCTAGATGGATGAGAGGAAATTTGGCCAAGGTGGAGAAAGGTGGAGTGGACAAGATGATAGAAAGATGGCCACTTGGCCATGTTGTTATCACTTGGCTTGACTATTTGCCTCCACTTGGCAAATTATGGTCTACTTACTTAATAAATCCTTAACTACTCATCCTAATTGCATGCAATTCTACATTTACAATTTGTTACTATTTGATCCTTCATGATTAGGCTACTTCTTTATCAATCCATCTAATTTAGTCACTAGGTTTAATCAAATCTTCTAATTTGTAAATTGTTTGTACAATCAAGTTCTAATTAGTTCATAACATGTTACTAGGCCATGATTTGAGGTATTACAAAGGGGCTCACATAGATCAGCAAGCTAGTAGAGGGAGAGGGATTTTGATCTGGGAACGTCAATAGCTCGAAAAATTCATGTGAGTGTAGTTTAAAGTTTTGGAAAGGGCGGTAACCTTTCCAAGTATTTCTTGATTTAAATTGCTTATTGATTTCTAGTTTGAATGGTATAACGTGCATGTTCTTAAGCATTTGTAAGGTAAGTGTTCCTTTGAGGAACATTGGTGTGTTTACTTAATTGAAGCAATTGAATGATTACTTAATTAATAAGCATGCTTCCTTGATTAAATTGTTTGTTGTAGCATGATCTTTGCTAACTTGATTTCCATTGTATAGAAGCATGATAGTTGTTAAATTAAAGACAACTCAATCTATTGATATAATGACTTATTGATAGATTTGCATTCATTGATTGTAAAGTATTGATCATTGAGCTATTGGTATTGTGATTGGCATTGAATCCTATTCGATTGGAAGGGGATTTTGGCATTAAATGTGCACATTGAATCGAATCATGCTTGAAATTAAATGAAAGTCATAACTATTGTAAGCCTTGGTCTTGAGTCGGTCATAGATATAGTTGGCATGCCATAAAGTCCGTAGAGCTCATTATCGAGGTGGACTATGGTCCGGGACATTGGTCTCTAATTGGCGACAGTAGGAGAAAAGTATTGTTATTGGTCATTGGCGACAGTAGGAGGGATTTGACCAGTACTTTGTACCATATTGATTATTGTTATTGGCGACCGTTTAGTTGGGGACTCGATTATATAGACTGAGTAATCGATTCTCAAGGCTATACTTAAAATGAACTCATACCTCATGTACATTGAATCTATTGCTCCATTGAATTGCATTGATTGATAGCAAAGGAAAATTGAATGCCATGCGCTATTGATATTAAGACATTGCTTGATCATTGCTTATATGAGATTGCTTGAGTTTGAGACATTGATTGTGTTCAAATGACATGTTATGCCTATTGTTAATCGAATTGGATGATTAAGCATGTCTAAATTTCAAGCCTTGTATTGATATTGGATTGAAAATTAAGCAAATGCATCTAGTATTGTTAACATAGTTATTTGAATGGTTCCTTATTGATGGAGGAACCATACCAACTATTAGATGGTTCGTAGTTGAGACTTATTATATTGATTTCTTGTAACCTGAACTCTCTTACTAAGCTTTGCTTAATCAAGTCTCTTTACTATGATTCAGGTTGATATTGGATTCTATCTCGAAGTCTAGGCTCGTACAAGTCACATTTTTCTTGAAAAAGTATGTTTCCTTTTTGTTATAGTTCTCCTAGGATGGTGGCACCTAAGGCATGTATATTCATGATCACTTAGTAATGGTTTGTTTAAATTAACTTCATCTATGATCTATAAAGAGTATTGTATGTAAATATGGGTATGTATACACTTAATTGAGCTTGAATGCTTGTTAGCCTAATGTTAGATTCCCATGGTTGGATTATGCATGTAATGGTTCAAAAGACCCATTGAAGTTGGCTAGTTAACAATAAGTAAATGTAGTCACCTACATGTCTAAACATGAACCACTTTGGTAACTTATTGTCCTAGCTAAATCATGTACATAACATTGAAAGCATGTATGTTTGATTATGGTCACATAGGTAAATGATGTAAATCACCTATTGGTATGCATAATAGCTACATTGAACGATGAAATTTTCTATTGTGTTCTCCAACCATTCGAATGGTTTCTTGAAGAACAAGTAAGTCCTAATTGGTATTGATCATGATAACTAATTGCATTATGGGTCCTAATATATCTAGTAGGTGCATCATGCATTGTCTATTGAATCCTCACCTATTCGAATAGTTGCTTAATGAACAAGAAAGGATTAAAACGAATTGAACTCACTAGCTTTAATTGAATGGATCATTGATTGTAATTGTGGTAACTTACCTAATCCTACTATGGTGGTTAGAGTATGTTACACAAATGAGTTTGATTTGGAATTTGAATTTCGGATTCAGAAAATGATTAAGGAAAAATGTAATGAAAATTTAAGTAGTTTGGCAAGGGATGCTTGGATTTCCTGCTAGCTATGGCAAAAATTATTAACTTTTAGCCTTGGTTTTATTACCGAGCATATTTTAATTAGTACTACCTCTGTCGATGGCAATACTCAAAGTTAACTATGATTAACTCCTATATGTCTATAGTGATGTTTTTCAGTAGTTAACTTGACAAAGTTTTAAACTTCACTCATAAGGGGTAAACTCACTTTCGAAGTATGCTCATCTACTTGAATATCTTTTGTTAAAGTTTCTCACCTTAGTATTAGGGAATTAATCATTATCCCTTAAGTCTGTTAAGATATTAAGAGATATTAGGCATGTAATGCAAACAGTCATATGACAAAAAAATTAGATAAAGTAAGCACTAGAAAGATAGACAAAAATGCCAAGGCATTTAATTATTAAAAGCTGAAAAATAGCTGAGCGTTCATTGCAAAAACATCCCCAACCAACTTAAAAAAATAGTTCATGGTTGGGGGAACCAGCAACACCATATTGTTTGAAATCAACAGTATCGTAAAAACAAAATTAAAGTAAAGAGAAATGGACAAAGAAGGAGATTCATTGATGCAAACCTTCAATGGATCCACATCTCTCGGTCTTAACATGATTAAACCACATTTTGCATTTTTCACCATGGTGAAGCCTCATTGTCTCAATGATCGACTTGTTTTTTATAGGAACTTCATGGAAACCCTATATGAGGTTTAAATTTGAAAATTGGTTACACACTTAGGATAAAGCGTGTTATCTTCTTATCCGCTTATCTTCTCATTTGAAAATTATGGTTGACTAAACTCTTTGACCAACGGCTAATTGACCAGACATGGCCCCCTTATTTTGCCAACCAAGCTTGGCAATCCTCTTCCTAATTTTTCCAATAGTTTTTGACATTTCTCTTATGGTCCTTCGCTTTGATCTGCCAGCTGCTCATGTCCTACTCCTAACCTGCCCCGCACACCACAACTAAGAAATAGACCTTTACTCTGTCAAAAGAAATCTTCCTTAACTCCTTAATGAAAATGCATGATTCTACTAATTAAATGCGTGAATATTACTCAAAGTCAAGAAAAAACATGGTAATATGTATATGAAAATAGTACTTTTGGGGAGTTATCATTACGCGTATGAGTATCGGTACCTAGGAGTACTGTATCGATACTCGTGTTCGAGCATCGGTACCTGCTGAACAGAGTAATTTATACTACTAATTAAATATTGAAACTGACATGGAATATTAATGAGATAATATGGTTTAGAGATAATTAATGAGGGTGATTAATGTACACTTCCATGATAATTAATAACTTGGTAAGCGTTGGGTGACTTAATGGTAATAGAAACCGTAGGGATCCTTTGTGGATCGTATGATGTTGTATGATGTGTACTATGTGGTAGATGTATCTTTTCTATGTACTGATATGGACGCCTAGATGATTGAATCATCTTGATTGGTGGGTTTCAGATACCTAGTGAGAGAAAAAATATGTTGAAACACCATGGTTAAATATTTTCGAATGTATGAACCTGATGCTTAGTGGGACTGAGACTCATTTGAAGATGCTTGATGAGAGATTTCGAGCATGGTTGTATGTATCCTGATGCTTAGTGGTATCGAGCCTCATCTCAAAGAGTGTATGAACCCGATGCTTAGTAGGACTGGGCCTCACTCGGAGTGTATGGTCCCGATGCTTAGTGGGACCAGACCTTACTTCTATATTGTGCTATATTGCGTATATGCTATGAGAAGCTTGTGCTTTATTGCTATGCTATATGATTAGGCAGCTAGAGGTAGCACCATATCTAAATGATGTTATGATGTCATGTTACAACTATAATGGGCCTTGTGTGCCATGTATGAAGATTGCTATGATGGGAGCATGCGTTTAGACGACTAGTGGTAGTGCCACATGTTTATTTATCTCTCCTTATTGTTCGTACTAACTTGCATGTTTATGTTTATGATTAGCATGAAGTATAGTAAAGTAGATGTGTACCACTGAGCTTTGTAAGCTCAACGCTAGGAATCGTTGTTTTTGTGCATAGGTGGACCGTCGGATTGTAGGATCGAGGAGCACTGTCAGTACGAGATTCCATCATGGGGTGTTTGCCAGAGTACAAAACTTGTGTTTAGTGGGCTATGTATTCATAGGATATTACGTGGGGAGTCTATAATTCTTATTTTGCAAATTGTATTAATCAAATCGAATGTTCAAATATTTTAACTTAATTTGAGCTCCCTTTATAATGTTTTAATTATATATATATATATATATATTAATCGTGGGCTTTAAATGTTTTTGAAAAATATTTTATTTGGGCTAAACCAAGTTGAGAAATTTTTATGAAAAGGTTTGGGCTTAAGGCCCAAATGTGACATCCGGGTCAAGATTGTTATATTTTTAATATCTCAAATAAAAGGATAAACGATAAGATATTATCTTTAAATTTGGATATTATTTTTGAATATTCTAAAATTAAAATAATAAAATATTATCTTTTAATTCAGATATTATTGTGATAATGCTATTTAATTAATGAAATTTATTTGAAATAAAATTCAGATAATTCACAAATTTTATTTCGAATGAAACTCTTACCTCTATAAATAGCATGCAAACCTACTAGGTTTAACAACGAAAAAAAAACAAAGATTTTCTACTAGTTTTACTCTGTAATTTTCAAAAGTATTTTTCGGTGATAGAGAAAGACAATGTTACAGTTAGTGATTTTTGCAGTCATGTAACTACAGTTGATCATCTAGTTGTTGTATCATGGGAGACAGACGACCAACGATCTCAAGCACCACATGATTGGCCGAAAATCGATCTTATAAAAATTGTGTTTTCACAGGCCTCAACTCATTTCTCCTCAATCGAATTACGATTTATGTTTTAAATTACTTTATTTGATTCCATTGTTTTTCTTTTAATTTATTGGCAATTTGTTATTACTTGCAGTAAAGGAAATATGAGAGAAGTTGTGTGTTAGTATTTAGTGGACCACGTGGGAGATATCATACAAATATATTCAAGTATAGTAGCAACGAATGAATGATCTTAATGTTTAGTTTCATTTAATTCTTTATTGTTAATTTATTTATATTTAATTATGTTTGCTTTAATTATAATATAAATCTTTTAATTTTACTTATTATTATTTTATTTTCTTAGATTATTACGTTCATTGTCTAACAATCTTAAGACAGATTTGTCCGCTTTTATTGTAGACGAACAAATTTTCGTTTCAAAGTAGTCGTTCATACCACGACGAGATTTACTGTTGTTTTATTTCCTTTCGGGATTTCGATGATGGGTAGAGCTCATTCTTGTTGGCTAACAGAGCGAAACATCGGTGGAAATGGAAATCGATTAGCAAGAAACCTAAAACTAGTTCGGATTTCCTTTGTATTTCACCTGGCCCACATTTCGTTGCGTTTAGCATTGATTCACAAGTTTCGGGATTTAATTTTGGCATGTTTATGATGTCCTACGAGCAACAATAGTGGAATATTCTATTAAGCCATCTTCATTAGTTATTCTTGGTAAGAAGATTAACTTGATCGTAATGAAACTCAAGCATATTTCAATATTTTAATCTTAATAATTATTATGTGTGATACTTATTATTGTTTGTGTTTTTTGGAAACACTGTGAATTTTTTTGTACTAATAATTTCTTTTGAGAAATTTATAGAGTTAAACATGATACCCATGCGAAATCTTAGTCTGTTTTGAAACTAAGATCTTGTAAAGAATTTGTTTCAGGATTTAATTCTTGTCATTTCATCGGGTTCACTGGATCTTCATTTCCAAACAAGAATCAACGAAATCCTTATCAGCTTGAAAACCGAGATCTCGTAAATAATTTGTTTTGGGGTTTTATTCATGTCATTCCAATGGATTTACTTGTTCTCTTCCTCAAACAAGAGGTAATCTGAATAAATTTGATTTATTAAATTTTTTATTGTAGACAAATATGTTTCAATAGAAATTGTCATTGAAAGCAACATTCATGACTAATTTTATTTAACAGAATCTACAGCGTTGGTTCTGGTCGATGTCTTGAGTCAAAGCATAGATGAACTTTGTTTTCTATGTCAAATTTATATTCTTAAAGTTTAGTCTGATGTACGTATGAAGTGTACGGTGTTTAAAAAATGGCTAAAGAATTACAAGGGTCGTTGGACCATAAGTACAAAATGGTAGATGTCGGTGCTAAGAAATTCTTAGTCACCAAATTCTTAATATTTTAATAATTAATTCTAAATTATTTTGAATCAAAGGCAGTGACTTTAATTGATCACTCACGTTATTCTCGCAAAAGGAATGGTTATAAGTGAATCCATTCAAGTGTTAGTCATTTGAAAAGCTAACCCTTGTTTGGAATGACTTCGAGAACTTCCTTAATCATAAAAGAATGATGCCCATAAACGGTGATTGAAAAACCATATGAAAGTGCGTGTCTAGGATTGATTCTTTGAAAGACCTAGTATTCAATCGTGTCTAGTGCACCACCTCTCTTTTCATAAGTTACCTACCTAGTGCATTATTCATTATTATTCTTTCTAATAGACGGTGTGAACTTTTGTTTTGAGTTTTTAGTTTACTAAATCCCTGACGTCTAACAAAAGTTGAAAATTATGTTTCTGTTTCTGGTTTTAGTATTTGACTAAATTCCTGACATTTAACAGATTCATAATCTTTTGTTTTTGGTTTGTGACTATGTGACACAATGGAAAAACCATTAAAATTCATTGGAAAGAATTTTGAAACGTGACAACAAAATATGTTGCGTATTTGACCATAATAAACCTAGTCAAATATCTAAAGGAAAATTCTCTTATTATTAGAGAGGATAAGGTAAATGTTGTTGAGGTAAATATTTCTAAGACAAATATTACCAGGAAAAACGTAGTGAAAGTCACAAAAGACTTAAAGAAAACAAATCGCGGACTAAACGATGTGTTCAAGAAGCAAATTTCATGGGAAATGCTTCAATTGTCATAAGATGAGGAACAAGTCTTCGGACTATAGGCTTCCAAATGAGGTAATGATATTGGCATAACAATTGATATGGAAAACTATTGTTTGAAGGAATACATTTTTTACCTTCATTGATGATAGCACAAAATAATATTGTGTGTATTTGCTTAAAAGTAAAGATGAAGCTATAGAGAAATTATTCTCTATAAGCATGTTGTTGAAACCCAAACTTAATTAACGGATTAAAATAGTGAGAAGCTTTATCTAAGTAAAGCTGGTACTATAATGTGCCTAGCATGGAGGAGGAGTTGTTCTATCAGCTAATTACCTTTTAAATAAGGTAACAACCTCATTACCAAAGAAAATGAAAATAGATCCTCAAAATGGTGGATTGTATTGGCTATGTAGAACATAGAAACAAATTGGTTTCTTGTCTATAAATCGAAGAACCGTGAGATTCACAAGAATATGATAATGGAATCAAAGAATGCATATTTCTTTGCAAATGTATTCCAATGTAAATATAGGGAAGTTGATCGAAGTTTAACGAAACGAACTTTAGAGACTATCAATGAAGATAGCTTCGATGATCAACAAGGGGCTTGAAATACAACCATGAATAAATAAATGAGCAATGGTAGAAAAATCATTCTGATCAGATTTTCTAACCTTTATGCTAGAGGCTAGGCCTCAAACGTGCAATGATGAAATACATTCATCTAAATGCACCTTATGGAAGGATGACATTCCATCATGCAAAACCATACATGAGAATTAGTGGATTTTCCTCAGGGAATTAAACCATTAAATTCTAAATGGATTTGCAAACGGAAAATGAAAGTAGATGGAACAATTGATAAATACAAGGCCATATTGATTAAAAAAACTACCAATAAATGAAGGCCTTGACTAATTTGATACATATTCTAATGTATCAAGAATAACCTCCATAAGGATGATACATGCAATTGATGCTTTCTGAAATTTAGAAGTACATCAAATGGGTGTTAAAACAACTTTCCTAAATGAAAATCCCAATGGAGAAATTTATATGGAACAACCTAAGGGTAATGTAGTTTTAGGTCAAGAAAGGAAAGTCTGTAGTAGTGAAGTTATTATATGGGCTTAAGCAAGCACCAAAGCAATGACGTGAGAAGTTCGATAGTGTCATGATGGCAAATGACTTCAAGATTAATGAGTGTGACAAATGTTTATATGTCAAGTTACCAGCATTGGATATATTATTCTATATTTGTATGTTGATGACATACCCAATGTTGGAAGCAACAATAAAATGGTAAAACATATTGATGGCATGTTAAATTCAATATTTGAAATGAAATATATGAGACTAGACGATACGATTTTGGACATCCAAATAAAATGGTCACATGAAGGTCTCATGTAGTCACACTATGTGGAAAAATTCTTAAGAAATTTAGCAAGGATGATTCTGGTATATCCAAAACTCCAATAAATAGGAGCCAAGATATGTCCCAGAATAAAGATCAAAATGTTGACCTAGTGGAATATGCAAGGGTCATAGGCAGTCTAATGTATCTCATGAGCTGCACTAGATTAGATATTGCTTTTATTGTGAGCATTTTAAGTATGTTTACAAATAATCCAGGTGAAAATCGCTAGAAACAATTGTGAGGGTATTGAGATATAGATATACTCGAGATTATGAATGAAATTATTATAGAGAGATCATATTTTTTAGAAGGATACTCTTATGCCATTTGGATATATGATATTTAAGATATCAAAGGCACAAGTGGTTGGAAATCCTCAAGACAAACGATTATAACTAGATCCATAATGGAATCTGAGTTTGTAGTTCTAGAAAAGTCTAGAGAATAAGCCAAATGGCTTCGAAATTTCTTGGAGGATATTCTTGAATTGCTAAAGCTTGTACCCACAATTTGGATATATTGTGATGACCAAGAGAAAATTTGTAGAGCATAGAGCTTTATGTATAATGGTAAGTCGAGACATATGCGTCGTCGGCATAATACCATTAGACAATTGATCTCAAATAGAGTTATATCTATTGATTTTTCAAGATCAAATGACAAAGTTGCTGATATACTAACCAAAAGGGTTAAATTGAGATTAGGTTGAGAAAACATCGAAAGGAATGTGACTAAGCCCAGAAAATATTTAAGGCACTATGTGAAAGAAAACCCTACCTAGTTGACTAGAGATCCCAAGATCTAGGTTCAAAGTGACAACCTACTTGCATAGACCTTGTGCGGTCACTGTGAGGGTTCTTCTCCCAAGTTTGTTCCTATGATGTTAACAATGATCAAAAGTGGAATAAGCTAAGCAAAGCTTTTAATGACCATTGTGTGTTTCAGTGAGCTGAACAATATAAAGTCACCTATGTGAAAGTGAAGTGTGACCTATTGGGGGCTTGAAATTGATCAACCAAGATAGCCAAGATGGTTGAATTGGATTTTGAGTGATAGCGGTGAAAGCAATTGAATTTAAAAGTTTGACATAAGGATTTATAATGTTTCGACTTTCTAACCAAAATCTACATCTACTACCTTAGCTCCCCATAACGATTTTTCCAAATTCACTTTTGAATTTCTTTTCTTTTTTCTGGGCTCAAGGAGATAACCCTTACAACCTCGAAGCTTATACCTCAAAGCATTGAGAAACTCTCTTACAAAGAGAAAACAAATGAGTAAAGTAGGACCTATAAAGGTTGATATGTTTGCAATTCTAAAAACTCACCCAAATCCTAAAACTTGAGGATATATAATAATTAAAGCACAAAAACAAGTGTGTTCTACAAAGAAAATTGACAATTAAAGCACAAAAACACTTTCTCTATACATGAATTTTGGTACTTGTTGCATGGCTACTTGAAGGTCCATTTTAAGTCCTCTAATAAGTTCTTGACCGTTATTAGTCGTTGGGGATGTTTTGGAGCTGTTGGTGTCTTTAATTCCAGCAAAAAATGCACTTCTAGAGCAGGGCGTATCGATACACAGGCTTGCGTATCAATACATGCCTCAAAGAAGAAAGAGTTGTTGGGCAATAAATGCGCTAGGTACAGGTACATGACACAGGCGCATCGGTACAAGTCTATTTGTATCAGTACGGTTGAAGTCGTACATGTACTCAATTTGGCTACTGGAATTTGCCAAAACTCGGGGATAAAGGGACGTATCAGTACTCGAAAATCTATACTAGTACGGGCATTTTGGGTATCGGTACGGGCCAAACTATATCGATACTCAGGGCCTATTTTTGACACTTTGTCTATTGAAAATCATTTAAAGCATGTCAAAAACCCTTTTAAAACATTTCAAAATTATTTTTCAAGTTTATGGACTTTCAAAATATTTTTGCAAATTAGTTTAAGTCCAAAAACATTTTTCTTTAAGTTATATCAAAATAAAATATCTCAAAAATCTCCCCCTTTTTGATATAACGAATCCACTTGAAAATTTTTGTTTCTGAAAACTACCCCTTAAAAAAATATTTTTAGAAAAAGATAATATTGTTAGAAAACATTTAAAACTTCCCCTTTTTCTTTTTTGAAATTTAATTTTTCTAACCTATCTGTCCCCCTTTGTTATATCAAAAATAATTTTAAAATCAAATTTGAAATCACATTTAAGTTCAAAAACAGTAAATGTTGAAAGGTTAAAACCAATCATTGAAAATTGAGTACCAATTAATAGAAAATATCAATTGTTGATGTAAAATAACATTGGGGAAAACATACCCAAAAAATTATCATGAAAAGAATTTTAGAAATAGCTCATTCTTACTCAAGTAAGAAGTAAATTGTTAGTCCAACAATTAAACCTAAATAAATTGAATTTCAAATTGTCCCTTTTTGTCTACGCATACCGGTACAGATTCAAGGCATGGCAAAAAGGAGACAAAATTGTCCCTTTTTGTCTACGCATACCGGTGCAGATTCATCCGTATCAGTACTTGGTTAAAGGTTGTATCGGTACGGTATGGGCAGTACCGGTACCGAAGGCACAATACTAGTAAAAAAGCAACAAAAACAACTTAAAATGTCTTACAACTTAGTTTTAAGTTCATACAAAGGATCTATTAAGTCCTAAATATACAATTTGCACATTTTGCAACAAATGTTTCTCAAAACATAACATTTAAAACATACAAAACATGAATTTCACCAAATTGAACCAAACATTATAAGTTAATGGCCATAAACATAGATATAAGCATACAAGGCCAATGTAACACTCTAAATAAGGGGTCTAGGAAAAAGTTATAATTTAGTTAATTGATGAAACATTCCTATTTGATTAAAATAAATCTTTAAGGACTGGATTGAATGATGGCATAACCGAGTGACCATTCTTGAAAGGACCATATTGTACAAACTACACAATCATGAGTTTGCTTGTAAAATAGTGAGGAAACTAAGGATTTATCTTAGCTGTCCCTTGTATGAATCGGTCAAAACATGTAGACCATCTTCCTCCCTCAATTCTCTTATCTGATTGTTATCTAAAGAGAGAGAGTTAGAATTCATATGGATTCCTTGAAGAAATCGGTGGATTTGTGTTTGATTGGGAGACAATTTTAATGCTAGATTGATATCTATTTTATGCCAAGCAAGGTAATGCTTATCCTTATATCTTGATTGTTGGTTGTAGTTCGAATTATGAAATGGTTTGATTGGAAATGAAACTAGGCTATGGTTGTTTGAATTTAAGATAATTAGATGATAACTGAATAGGAATTGATTTGAAGGAATGTATGAAAGTTCGAATTCCTTGTCAATTATACATGTATGAATCGGTAATGTTGCCTAAATATGGAATTGAGATGTTACAATTCTTGTGATTGGCCGTGGAGTCTAAGAAACCAAATTGTTATGAGTCTTTGATTGATCACACGAATTTGAGCCATATGAATGACTAAAGGATAGCTTAAAAAGAAAAAAAATGGATGAACGCACAAGGTAGGATGTAATAGAAATCACAATAAAATTGCCCTGTAATTGTAAGTTATAACCGAGACTTTTTTTAGTGTTTGAGCCATCGATCAATGCTAGTAGCAAATTGAGTGATAAGAAAATTGTTTTGATCTAGTTTGGGACTGCCCTGTTTCGATTTATAGTATAAGAACTCTATACGGTAAATAGATGGAGAATTAGCTTAACAATATATTGTTAAGTGAGGTTAAACTATAAGAACATTGGTCAAAACAACTAATGGGCTTAATTGAGAAATTAGAAGCTGTTTGATAGTAGATTTTGGGGTTGCTCTGTTATAAATACAAAAGTACAAAATAGAACTAGTTCAAGTTTGAGATGTTTTATTGAATGATTATGTATGTTCATGAGAAGATATCAAATTGGGGTAGCTGGTCCCTAAAATTGGAGCCTTAATAAATATATGAGTAAAACAAATCAAATCATGAGATTAATTAAACATTATATTGTAACATGTTAGAAGATCAAGAAGATTTGGAAGACAATAAAGTTGTGGTCGAACCAAACTGTGATAGGAAGAGGGAATTGTAATTCGTGATTGTAACTAGCTCAGGAGATATTGTAAGTGTAACTTAGTTTGGGCAGATTTAAATGTTGTTTCCAAATGTTTGTTATATTAAACTGTATATAAATTGCTTGATATGCACTTGAATTATGCGTATGGAAGATGCATTGTCGAAAAGGGTACATAAATGAGGTAAGTATCATCGAATTACCATTGTTACACTCTTGTAATTGCATTTGAGATTGATGCACATGTAATGAGATGATTAATTGATTCATGATATGATGTCTCTTGGGAGATTTGATAATTTACAAAGAAGAAAGCCTTGAATCGAATTAGTTAGACATAAGTTGCATGCCATAGAGTCTGTCGAGCTCGCTAGTTAGGACTACGGTCCCCTGTTAATAAGATCTAATGATCTTTTAGTACCTATGGTACTCTTCTCCATGTGAGAATGATTTTCCACATTGATGTCCTTGACTTGGTTCTATAATTACCCATGATAACATTGTTCTTGTTTTGATTCGTGTGTCTAACAAAGGTCGATCAAGGCTCAAGATAAATAAATGGTTACCTGAATAATTAAATGTCTTAGATAACCTTATTTATTTATTGGTTATTTGATGGTTGATAGAAATATCTTGAATTATTGGTGAACTATATATATCCCATGGATGTGAGTTAGCTTTTGAAATGAAAATCTGATTTGTAATCATGCTGGAAATCTAAACTACATACAGGCCTTGTAATTATAATGGATAAAAGTTGGAAATAGTAACCCTAGGGGGTTTTGGTTATAAGCATGTTAAAACTAGTCTCCAAGGACTCTTGAACCTTTCAAAATACATGAAGAGAACTAGACTATATCGGTTGTATAATGTAAGTTACAAGTCATATTCTTTGAATTCATGAATTTCTCTTGAATGTATTTCAGGTCATTTTGAGTTCTAGTAGAATTTTTCCAAGGAGTATAGCAAGATCACAAGGAGAACAATGTATGCATTGTTTATTGAATTTGACTCATAGGATGGTGGCATTAGCGTGTCAATAATGTTTTGTTTTACATTTTGGTATGTAAATGTTATGTGATTAAATCTTTCTGATGGTATGTGAGTATGTAATAAGATAGTTATAGCCCTGTTATATGGTTTATAATGCTGCTTCGGCATGTATGATTGTGGTGATATGTTTATTGGTGTCTGGTTTATGTCAAAGATTGATAATCCTATGGTCGGCTGCTAGCATTTCAAGCTATCGTGTTAATAATGAATCAAATCTGATCTTTAAGATTAGGGGAATGAGTTGTCGAAATGTCGATCTTTTTACAATAGTTTGAAAAGACTCGATAGAAACTTAGTTAGCTGGTCTAAATGTCAACACTCCATAACAGACTCTATGTTAATTCAAGATTTTAATCTGGATGAATCTTTTAATCTTCACGAGTTACTTTACCATAGTTTGCCATGTCATATGTATGTTGTAAGAAGACTTAAAGTTGATTATGAAATTTGTGGTTTGACTATGAAATCCTTGGTTGAATTCCAGTTTCTAGGTTGTAAGCATCTAGCTTTCTTGAATTCTAACACCGCTTTGGTGAGCAAGTTAGCTTGTTTATATTCTTTTTTTGCGTGGTTGAAATTAGTTGGATTTGGGATGTTTCATCCAAAAACAAGTAACTCATGCAATTTGAGACTCCCCTAACTATATGCAATTAGGCACAACATGAAGTATTACAAGCATGCTTGGATCATCATAAAAAATTTAGACATGAAAAATACATGATCAAGTAATTGCATGAAATTAAATTTTACCACTTGAACCAAGGTAGGATGTTGAGCCTTCCTTCTTCAAGTGTCCTTCCTCTTCTGTGCGTCATGAGCTTCCAAAATTTCAACGTTGGTTATCAATGGCTCAAACACACCTATGAAAGGCAATCAAGTAATTTTTGATATCCAAATTGTTTTCAATCCAATGACATTAGTCCCCTTAAGAATCAATTTTTCAATTTCATCATTTTTCTTTGAAACAATGAGTCATTTTGGGACCCAAATGTTTTTAAAACATTTTAAATTTATAAATCTAGGGGAACTAGATTTTTGACGAGTGCTTAATTGACCTATATTATATGCCCTTATTCTTTATCTTTTGCATGTTTTCTTGTTCTTTTAGTTTGCATTTAGGTTAGATTGTACATTTTTGCATATAGATTGGGAGTTATGCCGCATGTGCTTAAATGTCGTATATATTGGTGCTTTTCACGGGAAAGGTGGTGTTTTCTGGTACATGTGAAGGATGTTGTAGGATTTCTTGTAATACCCCAAAGTTCGGCCTAGAATTATACTTTTAGACTGATTACTAAATTAATTGTTTCAAAGTGTCACTTGATAGATCAATTAATTGAGCTAGGACCAAAATTGAAATAAAAAACATGGATAGCTATTCAATAAAGGATTAAATCGAATGCTTTGAAAACTTAGAAATTGCATGCTAATGAGTTAATGGATAAAGGATTTATCCACTTGGCATGAAAACAAGAGGGCATGTGTCTTAGGGGTCTCGGCTAAAGGGGAAAAGTTGAGATATCATCTTCTTCCCCTTAATCCAACCGAACCCTTATGGTTAGAGTGAAATATAAGAAATTGAGAAAGAACATTGGTGTTTAAGCTTCAATTGGATAAATCCTTGGAGATTTCATATTTGGCTTGGTGCATGAGGGTAAGAAGTGCTTCTTCATTCCTTAAATTGTTTATAATCTTACGAAATTATCATGATAATTCCTTTAGTAATAATTCTAGTTAGAAATGTTGGAATGTGCCTTTGTTTATAGTGATCCGTCTATGAAATTTCTCTTGTGTTATGTGCTATTATATTGTAAGAAAATCGAATCCATACTATGAGTTTCCTAGATCATTCGAAGAGTATTTGGAATGAATTGTTATGCTAGTTGTGAAAATTTTAATATAGTAGTAATGCTAAGCTTGCTTAGTAGTTGGAAATGTTATCTTAGAATGGTTCGGCTATAGCCTATGGTTGTAGTAATTGCAAGTATGTAAATGAATGTATATAGGATGAATTGTTACAATGCATTGTGTTGAGGATAGAGGGCATATAGAATTATATATGGAATCTTAGAAAACATGGTCTAAAGTATCGATTTACTTAAACATGACCTCGATTGTTAATATGTTAGATAGAATTGTTGAATTGGTATAATAAGTATCACCATGGTCATTGTCTTGTTTTAGGGGATCACTTTGCAAGCTAAAAATCATTGAAATTTTGTGTAAAAATATTGGAATTATGAACAAATAATGGATACATGGTTTACTAGTAATTGAATATGAAAATTAGACAATTTTGGGGCTTAAGGGAGTCTTTTTGTAACCATAAGTGTTGTTTTATAAACCATGAAAAAGGGGTACTATTTTGTGTTAAATTATGTGATTGTTTTGCAATAAAAATGATCTATCTTATACATTGAATTAAGGGATTGTTTTCATGCAATTGAGAATAGAATTATTTTATGTCTACTTAGAATTATTTTAGTATGCGGAAGAATGTGATCATGCATGTAAGATTATGGTAACTTCAAGTGAAAGAAATGTTAAGTAAGATAGAACCTATTTGCATAGTCTTACAGAAATATTGTTCATGCTAGGGTGGAATGACCTTTGATACATTCTATATTTTGTTGTTTTGCTTAGACCAAGAGGTAATTGAGGAAACAAAAACCAAAGCTGGTAAAGTTGTAGAAAAGCAATCTAGAATAGTGATTCGAGATTAGGCATAGCTAGATTACTTGTGAGTGTAGTTTAAAGTATCGGGATAGGATTGAAACCATCCCGAGCACCCTTGATTGTTTTATTTTATGTTTCTTTATCATTGAATTAATCTATTCATGTACGTTTAAGGTTGGATTCGAGTAAGTACCTAAATGTTAGGTAAACTATGATATGCAATATTTGATTAAAATTTAAGCTCATATTGAAATCTATACATGATGATATATGTTTGATAAGTTAAACAATAAGATATGCTCATTTGATTATATGATTTTGGAGCTAAGCTCAATTTTGATTTTGATATGATATAATATAATTGAAAAGCCTTTGTTTCGAGTCAGTCTTAGGTATAGTTGGCATGCCATAAAGTCTATAGAGCTCGTGTTTGGGGTGGAATATGGTCCTGGACTACGGTCCTTATGAGGCGACAAAAGGAGGGAAGTTTTCTGGTTATTTGGCGATAGTAGGATAGATTGATCGGTACTTTGATAACTTTATTTGGCGATGGTTGGTTAGAGATTCATGTACCTAGGCTACTTGATTACCAAGGTTATGATAACTTAAAACAATGAAATTAACAAGTTAAGATAACAAACTATTTTGTTACTTATATGACAAGTAAGACTTGCCTACTTAAAATTTGTAATTCTTGTTTAAGAAAGCATGCTATGTTCGAATGATATGGTGTAATTACTTGTTACTTAGTCAAGTATTTAAATCATGTGAGATTTGTTTGCTCTTGGAATGAAAGGATAGATTTGCATATTTTTAGACTGTTCAATTCGTGATTTAAGTTACTTTAAACTACCTCACTAAGTGTATACTTAATCTATCATTTTCAATTCATTTTAGAGCGAAGTTTTATTTGTGGATACTTATCGAGCTTGAATCAAATCACGAGTACAAGAGTATGATTTGTACCCTTTTTGTTAAGAACTCCTAGCTAAAGGTGGTACAATGTTTTGTATATGCATATTACATCTAGGGTACTCTATGGTCATAAATGAATGTAATATTTATAAGCTTCTTTTGTCAGTTGTAATGGGCCTTATAATGCTTTATGTTTGTTCGTATAATTGATGCAGGGTGACTACGTGATATGATAGCAATACTAGTATGATCATAGATGCTTACATGTATGAATACTGTGTGAATGCTCTTAGAAGGGTAAAAGGGTAGAAAGATCGATCATAGGAATAGATTTTTGTGTTAGCATACTACCTAAAAATAAAGGTAGTACCATATCCTTGTTTGAGTTGACTCAAGTGTTAATTTACTTAAACTTAGACCCTAGTTAATTCCTACCTTGGATTATAAGTAAATGGATGAATCATCCAACCTCTTATTCTATTCGAACCCTTCATTATATTCGCTCAAAATTGTCCTAAAGTGTATAATAAGGAACATGATATAGTCTTGAAACACTAAGAGACTTATAAATTGATAAATGTATTTAGAAGGTAAATTCTCAAATGTATAAAACTTGAATCGAATTAAATTGAATCTGAGTTCTTACAAGATATGAACTGAATTGCATTAAAACAAGTTATAGACATTGTAAGTTTGGTGTTCTATTAATTGGATGATACCTCAAGTTCAGGATAAGATTTGTGGATAAAAAGATGGAAATTTTATACATTTTTGACCATCTAGTTACATTTAGGATTCGAACTAAGGGCTTACATATGTTAAGCCATCCTTTGTATGCTTGGTAACGCAACTTAGTTCGGTTTACTCCTAAACCGGTAAGGGGTGTTACATTGCTGGAGCTAGAGAGGAGCAAATCGCATGGCTAGAGCTAATGAGGCATGAAGAGTTGGAGAATAATCTATTTATACCCACATGGACTTTCTCCCAGATATGCAAAATTTATGGAATCAGGAAACCAATGGATTTTAGTTAATAAAACCGCACAAACTTTAGGGTTTTAAAACCCTAGTTTCATCACCTATATAAGAGAGACTTGGGTGCTACTGTAACACCCTCTACCCGGCCTGGAAGAAAGACCGACATAGAGCATGTTACCAAAACGAGCTTTCAAAGATTTTAGATTAAATTAACACAAATATCAAAATCGAGACAGAACGACCTTTACAAAAATATAATATTTTAAAACTTTTCAATATTAAAAAAGTTTAACTTCAACCACAGATCAAGTGTGATCAAACATACATGCACAAACAATGTACCTCGATACTAGCATCATGGCATACTCTTATATCCTATCACAGGAGAAAATTCGTCTTTCGAACTTATAATATGATTCCCATTCAGACACGAACTCATAATATGATTCCTACTCAGATACGAACTCATGTACTAATACCTAATTATAGCTCTAGCTTAAAACAAAAAGTCATAGAATCCTTTATAAGTTCAAAATAAACATGTAAAGATGTGTTCAACTAAGTATACCAACAATTCTTTTCGAGTTCGACAATACAAAGATAGAATGAATTCCCTTCTAACTCAAATAAGCATTATGAATCACATCAAATGATACATTACCATTTATCAAGTATAATAAGGATATCAAATCACTTAACTCCCATGCATATGTATATAACAAAGATTACCACATTTATATAAGTACATACAAAGACTCTTTATCTCTTAATCTACGTAGTTATTCATCTTTGACACTTAAAATCTCATTTATTGAATAATTCCTTAGTCAGAAAAGTGTTATTCATTTAGGCAATATCAAGGGTGAACTTATATTCGAATTGTCCTTCAAATCTACAAATCTAACAACCACGTAATTTGGCTACTTCATTTTTATTTAAAACTAGCATAAATCACATGTTAAGTATAGACATGAATGCTAACTTACCACAAGATGTTTATCTAGTTTTAGCACTTCCTTCCATAATCATAATCTACCATTCCAGTAACACAACCACTATGAGGATTCCACAATCAAGCAATCATGAAAGAATAAATGGCCCATTACAATTTAATATGCTCCTGAGAGCATCATATAAATACATATATGATCGATGATACTAAAGATGCATAATGCCTATATAAAAATCATGTGCCACCATCCTAAGAGTTCTTAGAAGGTTGTTTCGAGCCATACAAAATTTCTCAGTGATCCTATCCAGCTCGGAAGCAACATGATACTCCTTGTCACACATGCTATTATATTGAGACATTGAGCTCTAAACCACAGTCCTAGAGTTTCTTTGCAAGCACGACATTAGAATTTCATATCTGGGTTATAATAATATTTTATGCCTACTTGAAGTATGAGTTTAGCCATTTAAGTACCCTTGCTTAATTAAACATCCTTTCACAGGTCGTCTCTTTTACTAGCTAATTAAATTGGATAAATTCAGTATACTTGTTGTGTAAGTAACTAACATATTTCTTTGTATTACACTTATAAATTTTCTTGGATTCTATTTCCTCAAAGGCTATCAATACTTATAAATTTTCTTGGATTCTATTTCCTCAAAGGCTATCAATACACCATTTAGATGACACTCCAGCAATAAACTTGTTATCTCATAACTTGAGTTACTTAAAGTAGGCAAATGTGATGATTACAATTTAACCAAGTTACCATTATAACATGCAATATTAATCAATCACAAGTTAATCATAACATATGTATTTCATTAGTTAAACAAAGATACACCAAAGGTTAAACAATGATCCACAATTACACCTTATTCGACATATAATTCACTTCCAAGATTCATAATCATGTAATTTACTAAACTTATAAGCTTTCATAGTTTATTTCCTTAAAATAACTTATTATTAACTTCTTTTACTAAATATATATAGACTAGGTATGAATATCATTTTAAGTTCATAATACTATATGAGTTACTTGACTTATAAGGTTTCATTCATTTAGATTATACTAGTAGTACCCAGTTGTGATTTAGTCCAACTAGAGTCAAGCTTCAAGGTTTGATTGGATTACAACAAGGTTTATAAAAGAAATATTTAAATGCTCCTTTAGACTTGGAACATTAAATTAAGTTGGTTTAAAATTAAACCAAAACCATTACATCCAGGAATCATAGAACTATCCCATCCATCATAAACTACTTTACAACTTGTAAACCAAGGATTCAGAAAGTCCTAACAAATTTCCTTTTTTTCTTTAACACTTATTTACCAAGCATTATTTGTACTTATCCAGTTACATTTAATTAACAATCAATTGTCTACTTTCTTAGCATCCGATCATAGCATAGCCCATCCATACACAATTAGCATTTAACCAAATCAAGCATTTCCCAATACTCTTGGTATTCGGCCAAAATATAGCCCATTCATATTCATTTCTCTACCTTATAATTCATTAAGTAACTTACACTATAACTCATGTTTCAATAGCAAATCAGACAATGTTCATTTCTCTACCTTTGATAGTCTAAAAGTATTAAGCACGGATTGCCTAAGTAAGACAACCGATTCCATTTGTTCATACATGAGGATTATTTAGTTATCAAAAATATCTACTCACCAAGAGATTTCAACCATACACATTTAATTTATGTAGAAATTACAGACCATTCTCCAATTCGATATCACATGAATTTTATTGTTGTATGCATATAACACCGTGAGGCCATTCACAAATATCAAGTAAATAGAAGACTCAACCAACGAGTTACCATATTCTATATTAAACTTAGCAATTCATTCATTATCAAGCCAATCACCACAATTCATCTTTAACATAGCCATATCAACCAACCACATAAATATCAAGTAAATACATGGCTTAACAAACAAGTTACCATATTCCATATTTAACTTAGCAATTCATTCATTATTGTTTATCGCATAGCCTTGAGTTTCGAATTCCTAATCTAGGTACACAAGTCCTCAACCAACTCCCGCCCATAAAACACATGGTACTCGCGGTACCGGTCAATCCATCCTATTGTTGCCAAGTGACCACAAACACTTCCCTCCTACTGTCGCCAAATACGGACCACTGTCCTGGACCGTAGTTCACCCCAACACTGAGCTCTATGGACTCTATGGCATGCCAACTATACCTAAGACTGACTTGAGACCAGATCTTTAACATATTCCTTTCATTTCTTAAACAAGATGAGCATAGCTCCACATCAATATATCCTTTCAAGGATTTCACTCTCCCTTCAATAAGGGTAAACATTTATGCATGACCACCACATGTGATTTACCATGCCTCAATCCACTTATTCAAATGGCTTTATAGCCAACATTTCATTTGATAAATCATTCTATCAAGATTACATAGTATTTTGCACGTTCAACATGCACTTTTCATTTCACAAGCAATCCTAGTGAGCATTCATACTTTAAGCTCCAACTCATAAATTTCATAACATTATTACATCACCCCAATTTCACAATGGAATAAGGGTATGTTTACCACATGTAAATTACATTCACAAATTCTCTTATTCGAATGGTTTGAGCCCAATTTCTCTTATCAAAACACATAAAATATTTATGATCAGATTTGTCACAATTATACCAATAACCGCATCTATTCAGATGATCATCTTTCGAACTCAAACAAGCAACCATGACAAGATTGGCATTTTATATTCTAAACATGATTTCAATCAGATTTCATTGTAAAAGTACCTTTTTTTACCCAAGGCACTCACCTTGCTTCCAAGCTTGCACTTTCATATCACGCATAAAATTTTAAAGAAATCAAAATTAAAAGACTATGCTAGGTAAGATTGTTAATACCTCCCAAGTCTTTAAACTACTCTCACCTTTTATCCCGATGTTACGAGATATCTGAATCCTCAATCGTACTTTGCTACTCATCCAGTTCTTTTTTATCTTCTTTTTGGTCTAGATATAACAAAGTATAATCATGAATTAGTAAAATTCCTAACAATCAATTACATACAATCCATTCATTATTCAAGAATACATATTTTTCTCACACAAATCAGTCCATACATAGCACCCATGTTCAATCACTTCAAAACAGTCCACAACAAATATATATGTATGAAATTTAATCCCAATTTGCGTATATACATCTTATGCATCTAAACTATCTTTCCCTTAATCGTTTTTACTGCCAAAAACGGTCCATCTAAACACATTTTCACACAAGACTGGGCAGCTTGTTTATCTATACATTTATACACACATTCCGGGCAACATACTTATTCTTTTATTTGTTCAAACAGTCTAAGACACATGTATTTATTCTCAAATATCTCAAAACAGTCCCGTAACTTCTGTGCCCATATATATAACAGCTCAAACACTTATATACATCTTTATACACAACAAAACAGTTTTAGATTTTATTGTATACGTCAAGTAAGTCGAAACAGTCCAATTTGAATATATTAGCACCAAAAGAGGGCAGCAAACATACTTCATAAAACAGTCCAATTATATATACACTTAGATTCATTAAAACAGGGCAATTCCTGAACTTTTACGTATGTAAGCAGCCCATTATATTAACATATATTTCCATACAGGTTTAATTCGACCTGCTAATGTTTTTTTATTTATGCAAAACAATCTAATGCAAGTATAGAACAATTCCTAAATTAGAGAACAGAGCAGTTCTTTGGTGTATACACACATACGCACATTACTCACCAATTTCATACAGGTCTCTAAACTCAACCAAAACCATCTAATACTCTTCTATACTGTATTAATTAGTCCTTAGTTCGTTTATATTAGTGTAGTACATTCTTCTATTCATAAGCGTACATATATATACTCTATTAATCCACAAAATTTCAACTAGTTGAAAAGTTTCCATGGATATATAAATACTCACTCAATAACAGTCTAATTCACCTAATAACTCGCATGCATAGGTTTACACATTCCATTCAATTGTCTATATTTTCAAATACCAAAATCAGATTTATAAATGTACATATACATGTGATCCATTCATAGATACATATAACACTCAAGGCTCAAGGCTCAAGGAAGAATTCTAAAAGAAAACCAATCAAAAACTTTTCCTAATCGAACCTATACTTAGAACACATGAAAGATTCACAAGATACCCTTCAATTTAAGTTCTAAACAAGAAGGATGATAGATGGTTTACCCTTCTTCACCTAGAGATCAACTTTACTTAAGAATTGAAATCGGTTCTTCATGAATTCCATAGCAGAAGCTTAAGTTCCTCTCTCTCTCTCTCTAGCTAAGTTCATTTTCGGATTAAAGATTGAAGAAGATTCTTGGAGATAGTTGGCCGAATCCTTTCATCCATGTGTTCTATGTGTACACTTCATTTGCCAAGTGTTAAAGCCCCTAATCTTTAGAGTTTTTAGCATGCAAATCATTAGCTTTATGTTAATTAAATTTTAGCCCTTAATGAATTGGTTATCTAATTCGTTCAATTTTCAATTTAGTCCAACCCACTTAATAGAACTAATTATTTTTAGTTCGGTATGTTGGATTAAAATCCGTAATAGTGGGCACATATGTATAATGTATATTGCTATTTTAAAGTTTGACACAAAATTAAGTGACCAATTATGTTAGGCGTGTCATGGGTATTAAAATGTCATGGAAATAAAAGTGTAGATACCGTAAGATATATTTATAATTCAATGAGGGGCAGAGTTATAAATACTTAATAGTTGATTATTAAATCAACTATATAAAGAGGTAGTGGTCCCCAAGAAATAGGTCAACTTGTTTTTCTCCCTTCCCCCCGTCAGAGAGTTTTACATCAAGAGAAAACCTATCTTCTTGGAAGATCACAACCACCTTTTAGGCGATCTTCATCAAAAGATTCAAGGTTTTCATCTAACGATTAATTTAGGTACGCTTCCGCATTCAGTTTATTGTTCTTGATGATTTGACATAATAGATCATGGGTTTAGATTTCATATATGTTATGGTTTAATTCTAACACGGTAAGGATCAATTTATTAGTTCAATATAGCGTACTTCTAGACTCGGTTTTGGGATATTACAATTCTCTCCCCTTAAGGAAATTCGTCCCTTAATATCTTCAATGACGACAAATTCATATTATCAAACTCAACATATTTTCATATATTATGAGTTCAAACAGAGTAAACAAATCGTATTGGTTACAAGTTTCCAATACGAAGCAGAAATTTGAACTCTTAGGTGGCACAATAACTTATAACTATGCAACATCTTCCTATTTAGTCCGAGAATCGACTAAACCATGCTCTGATACCAAAATTGTAACTCCCTCTACCCGGCCTGGAAGAAAGACCGACATAGAACGTGTTATCAAAACGAGCTTTCAAAGATTTTAGATTAAATTAACATAAATATCAAAACCGAGACAGAACAACCATTACAAAAATAGAATAATTTAAAACTTTTCAATTATTAAAAAGTTTAACTTCAACCATAGATCATGTGTGATCAAACATACATGCACAAACAATGTGCCTCAATACTAGCATCACATACTGAAAGTTCATCTTTCGAACTTATAATATAATTCCCATTCAGATATCATAATATGATTCCTACACATGTAACTAATACCTAATTATAACTTTAGCTTGAAAAAAAAAGTCATAGAATCCTTTATAAGTTCAAAATAAACATTTAAATATGTGTTCAACTAAGTATACCAACAATTCTTTTCAAGTTCGGCAATACAAATATAGAATGAATTTCCTTCTAACTCAAATAAGCATTATGAATCACATCAAATGATACACTACCATTTATCATGTATAATAAGGATATCAAATCACTTAACTCCCATGCATATGTATATAACAAAGATTACCACATTTATATAAGTACATACAAAGACTCTTTATCTCTTAATCTACGTAGTTATTCATCTTTGACACTTAAAATCTCATTTATTGAATAATTCCTTAGTCAGAAAAATGTTATTCATTTAGGCAATATCAAGGGTGAACTTATATTCGAATCATCCTTCAAATCTGCAAATCTAACAACCACGTAATTTGCCTACTTCATTTTTATTTAAAACTAGCATAAATCACATGTTAAGTATAGACATGAATGCTAACTTACCACAAGATGTTTATCCAGTTTTTAGCGTTTCTTTCCATAATCATAATCTACCATTCCAATAACACAACCACTAAGAGGATTCCACAATCAAGAAATCATGAAAGAATAAATGGCCCATTACAATTTAATATGCTCCTAAGAGCATCATATAAATACATATATGATCGATGATACTAAAGATGCATAATGCCTATATAAAAATCATGCCACCATCCTAAGAGTTCTTAGAAGGTTGTTTCGAGCCATACAAAATTTCTCAGTGATCCTATCCAGCTCGGAAGCAACATGATACTCCTTGTCACACATGCTATTATATTGAGACATTGAGCTCTAAACCACAGTCCTAGAGTTTCTTTGCAAGCACGACATTAGAATTTCATATCTGGGTTATAATAATATTTTATGCCTACTTGAAGTATGAGTTTAGCCATTTAAGTACCCTTGCTTAATTAAACATCCTTTCACAGGTCGTCTCTTTTACTAGCTAATTAAATTGGATAAATTCAGTATACTTGTTGTGTAAGTAACTAACATATTTCTTTGTATTACACTTATAAATTTTCTTGGATTCTATTTCCTCAAAGGCTATCAATACTTATAAATTTTCTTGGATTCTATTTCCTCAAAGGCTATCAATACACCATTTAGATGACACTCCAGCAATAAACTTGTTATCTCATAACTTGAGTTACTTAAAGTAGGCAAATGTGATGATTACAATTTAACCAAGTTACCATTATAACATGCAATATTAATCAATCACAAGTTAATCATAACATATGTATTTCATTAGTTAAACAGTATACACCAAAGGTTAAACAATGATCCACAATTACACCTTATTCGACATATAATTCACTTCCAAGATTCATAATCATGTAATTTACTAAACTTATAAGCTTTCATAGTTTATTTCCTTAAAATAACTTATTATTAACTTCTTTTACTAAATATATATAGACTAGGTATGAATATCATTTTAAGTTCATAATACTATATGAGTTACTTGACTTATAAGGTTTCATTCATTTAGATTATACTAGTAGTACCCAGTTGTGATTTAGTCCAACTAGAGTCAAGCTTCAAGGTTTGATTGGATTACAACAAGGTTTATAAAAGAAATATTTAAATGCTCCTTTAGACTTGGAACATTAAATTAAGTTGGTTTAAAATTAAACCAAAACCATTACATCCAGGAATCATAGAACTATCCCATCCATCATAAACTACTTTACAACTTGTAAACCAAGGATTCAGAAAGTCCTAACAAATTTCCTTTTTTCTCTTTAACACTTATTTACCAAGCATTATTTGTACTTATCCAGTTACATTTAATTAACAATCAATTGTCTACTTTCTTAGCATCCGATCATAGCATAGCCCATCCATACACAATTAGCATTTAACCAAATCAAGCATTTCCCAATACTCTTGGTATTCGGCCAAAATATAGCCCATTCATATTCATTTCTCTACCTTATAATTCATTAAGTAACTTACACTATAACTCATGTTTCAATAGCAAATCAGACAATGTTCATTTCTCTACCTTTGATAGTCTAAAAGTATTAAGCACGGATTGCCTAAGTAAGACAACCGATTCCATTTGTTCATACATGAGGATTATTTAGTTATCAAAAATATCTACTCACCAAGAGATTTCAACCATACACATTTAATTTATGTAGAAATTACAGACCATTCTCCAATTCGATATCACATGAATTTTATTGTTGTATGCATATAACACCGTGAGGCCATTCACAAATATCAAGTAAATAGAAGACTCAACCAACGAGTTACCATATTCTATATTAAACTTAGCAATTCATTCATTATCAAGCCAATCACCACAATTCATCTTTAACATAGCCATATCAACCAACCACATAAATATCAAGTAAATACATGGCTTAACAAACAAGTTACCATATTCCATATTTAACTTAGCAATTCATTCATTATTGTTTATCGATAGCCTTGAGTTTCAATTCCTAATCTAGGTACACAAGTCCTCAACCAACTCCCGCCCATAAAACACATGGTACTCAAGGTACCGGTCAATCCATCCTATTGTTGCCAAGTGACCACAAACACTTCCCTCCCTATCATCGCCAAATACGGACCACTGTCCTGGACCGTAGTTCACCCCAACACTGAGCTCTATGGACTCTATGGCATGCCAACTATACCTAAGACTGACTTGAGACCAGATCTTTAACATATTCCTTTCATTTCTTAAACAAGATGAGCATAGCTCCACATCAATATATCCTTTCAAGGATTTCACTCTCCCTTCAATAAGGGTAAACATTTATGCATGACCACCACATGTGATTTACCATGCCTCAATCCACTTATTCAAATGGCTTTATAGCCAACATTTCATTTGATAAATCATTCTATCAAGATTACATAGTATTTTGCACGTTCAACATGCACTTTTCATTTCACAAGCAATCCTAGTGAGCATTCATACTTTAAGCTCCAACTCATAAATTTCATAACATTATTACATCACCCCAATTTCACAATGGAATAAGGGTATGTTTACCACATGTAAATTACATTCACAAATTCTCTTATTCGAATGGTTTGAGCCCAATTTCTCTTATCAAAACACATAAAATATTTATGATCAGATTTGTCACAATTATACCAATAACCGCATCTATTCAGATGATCATCTTTCGAACTCAAACAAGCAACCATGACAAGATTGGCATTTTATATTCTAAACATGATTTCAATCAGATTTCATTGTAAAAGTACCTTTTTTACCCAAGGCACTCACCTTGCTTCCAAGCTTGCACTTTCATATCACGCATAAAATTTTAAAGAAATCAAAATTAAAAGACTATGCTAGGTAAGATTGTTAATACCTCCCAAGTCTTTAAACTACTCTCACCTTTTATCCCGATGTTACGAGATATCTGAATCCTCAATCGTACTTTGCTACTCATCCAGTTCTTTTTATCTTCTTTTTGGTCTAGATATAACAAAGTATAATCATGAATTAGTAAAATTCCTAACAATCAATTACATACAATCCATTCATTATTCAAGAATACATATTTTTCTCACACAAATCAGTCCATACATAGCACCCATGTTCAATCACTTCAAAACAGTCCACAACAAATATATATGTATGAAATTTAATCCCAATTTGCGTATATACATCTTATGCATCTAAACTATCTTTCCCTTAATCGTTTTTACTGCCAAAAACGGTCCATCTAAACACATTTTCACACAAGACTGGGCAGCTTGTTTATCTATACATTTATACACACATTCCGGGCAACATACTTATTCTTTTATTTGTTCAAACAGTCTAAGACACATGTATTTATTCTCAAATATCTCAAAACAGTCCCGTAACTTCTGTGCCCATATATATAACAGCTCAAACACTTATATACATCTTTATACACAACAAAACAGTTTTAGATTTTATTGTATACGTCAAGTAAGTCGAAACAGTCCAATTTGAATATATTAGCACCAAAAGAGGGCAGCAAACATACTTCATAAAACAGTCCAATTATATATACACTTAGATTCATTAAAACAGGGCAATTCCTGAACTTTTACGTATGTAAGCAGCCCATTATATTAACATATATTTCCATACAGGTTTAATTCGACCTGCTAATGTTTTTTTTTATTTATGCAAAACAATCTAATGCAAGTATAGAACAATTCCTAAATTAGAGAACAGAGCAGTTCTTTGGTGTATACACACATACGCACATTACTCACCAATTTCATACAGGTCTCTAAACTCAACCAAAACCATCTAATACTCTTCTATACTGTATTAATTAGTCCTTAGTTCGTTTATATTAGTGTAGTACATTCTTCTATTCATAAGCGTACATATATATACTCTATTAATCCACAAAATTTCAACTAGTTGAAAAGTTTCCATGGATATATAAATACTCACTCAATAACAGTCTAATTCACCTAATAACTCGCATGCATAGGTTTACACATTCCATTCAATTGTCTATATTTTCAAATACCAAAATCAGATTTATAAATGTACATATACATGTGATCCATTCATAGATACATATAACACTCAAGGCTCAAGGCTCAAGGAAGAATTCTAAAAGAAAACCAATCAAAAACTTTTCCTAATCGAACCTATACTTAGAACACATGAAAGATTCACAAGATACCCTTCAATTTAAGTTCTAAACAAGAAGGATGATAGATGGTTTACCCTTCTTCACCTAGAGATCAACTTTACTTAAGAATTGAAATCGGTTCTTCATGAATTCCATAGCAGAAGCTTAAGTTCCTCTCTCTCTCTCTCTAGCTAAGTTCATTTTCGGATTAAAGATTGAAGAAGATTCTTGGAGATAGTTGGCCGAATCCTTTCATCCATGTGTTCTATGTGTACACTTCATTTGCCAAGTGTTAAAGCCCTAATCTTTAGAGTTTTTAGCATGCAAATCATTAGCTTTATGTTAATTAAATTTTAGCCCTTAATGAATTGGTTATCTAATTCGTTCAATTTTCAATTTAGTCCAACCCACTTAATAGAACTAATTATTTTTAGTTCGGTATGTTGGATTAAAATCCGTAATAGTGGGCACATATGTATAATGTATATTGCTATTTTAAAGTTTGACACAAAATTAAGTGACCAATTATGTTAGGCGTGTCATGGGTATTAAAATGTCATGGAAATAAAAGTGTAGATACCGTAAGATATATTTATAATTCAATGAGGGGCAGAGTTATAAATACTTAATAGTTGATTATTAAATCAACTATATAAAGAGGTAGTGGTCCCCAAGAAATAGGTCAACTTGTTTTTCTCTCCTTCCCCGTCAGAGAGTTTTACATCAAGAGAAAACCTATCTTCTTGGAAGATCACAACCACCTTTTAGGCGATCTTCATCAAAAGATTCAAGGTTTTCATCTAACGATTAATTTAGGTACGCTTCCGCATTCAGTTTATTGTTCTTGATGATTTGACATAATAGATCATGGGTTTAGATTTCATATATGTTATGGTTTAATTCTAACACGGTAAGGATCAATTTATTAGTTCAATATAGCGTACTTCTAGACTCGGTTTTGGGATATTACAATTCTCTCCCCTTAAGGAAATTCGTCCCTTAATATCTTCAATGACGACAAATTCATATTATCAAACTCAACATATTTTCATATATTATGAGTTCAAACAGAGTAAACAAATCGTATTGGTTACAAGTTTCCAATACGAAGCAGAAATTTGAACTCTTAGGTGGCACAATAACTTATAACTATGCAACATCTTCCTATTTAGTCCGAGAATCGACTAAACCATGCTCTGATACCAAAATTGTAACTCCCTCTACCCGGCCTGGAAGAAAGACCGACATAGAACGTGTTATCAAAACGAGCTTTCAAAGATTTTAGATTAAATTAACATAAATATCAAAACCGAGACAGAACAACCATTACAAAAACAGAATAATTTAAAACTTTTTCAATTATTAAACAAGTTTAACTTCAACCATAGATCATGTGTGATCAAACATACATGCAGAAACAATGTGCCTCAATACTAGCATCACAGGTGAAAGTTCATCTTTCGAACTTATAATATAATTCCCATTCAGATACGAACACATGTACGAATACCTAATTATAACTTTAGCTTGAAACAAAAAAGTCTCGGAATCCTTTATAAGTTCAAAATAAACATTTAAATATGTGTTCAGCTAAGTATACCAACAATTCTTTTCAAGTTCGGCAATACAAATATAGCATGAATTTCCTTCTAACTCAAATAAGCATTATGAATCACATCAAATGATACACTACCATTTATCATGTATAATAAGGATATCAAATCACTTAACTCCCATGCATATGTATATAACAAAGATTACCACATGTATATAAGTACATACAAAGACTCTTTATCTCTTAATCTACGTAGTTATTCATCTTTGACACTTAAAATCTCATTTATTGATTAATCCCTTAGTCAGAAAAATGTTATTCATTTAGGCAATATCAAGGGTGAACTTATATTCGAATCATCCTTCAAATCTGCAAATCTAACAACCACGTGCTTAGCCTACTTCATTTTTATTTAAGACTAGCATAAATCACATGTTAAGTATAGACATGCATGCTAGCTTACCACAAGATGTTTATCCAGTTTTAGCGTTTCTTTCCATAATCATAATCTACCATTCCAATAACACAACCACTAAGAGGATTCCACAATCAAGAAATCATGAAAGAATAAATGGCCCATTACAATTTAATATGCTCCTAAGAGCATCATATAAATACATATATGATTGATGATACTAAAGATGCATAATGTCTATATAACGAACATGTGCCACCATCCTAAGAGTTCTAAGAAGGTTGTTTTTAGCCATACAAAATTTCCCGATGATCATGTCCAGGTTAGAAGCAACCTGAGACTCCACCACCTGAAATGTGGTGACATAAGCATTTCTTTCCATAATCATAATATGCCATTCGAATAACACAACCACTAAGAGGATTCCACAATCAAGCAATCATGAAAGAATAAATAGCCCATTACAATTTAATATGCTCCTAAGAGCATCATATAAATATATATATGATCGATGGTACTAAAGATGCATAATGTCTATATAATAGCCACGTGCCACCATCCTAAGAGTTCTGAGAAGGTTGTTTCTTGCCATACAAAATTTCCCAGTGGTCGTGTCCAGGTCGGAAGCAACATGAGACTCCACCACCTAAAATGTGGTGACATAAGCATAATAAGTGGTTGCTTAGTGAGGTAGTGTGAGGTTCTAATATGATTTAAGAACCTATTATAATCTATTTAATGATTAATATCAAGCTTAGTCACGTTTAGGTGAGTATCAATATGATAAAATAGTCAACATGATACAATCATAAAGTTTCAACCTTGGCGTTTCGAGGGTAGTATCCAAACAATTCAAACAGTATTGCTTTCTTGTCACACATACTGTTATAATGAAACATTGAGATCTAAACCACAGTCCTAGAGTTTCTTTGCAAGCACGCCATTAGAATTTCATATTTGTGTTTTAAGAATATTTTATGCCAACTTGAAATATGAGTTTATGCCAACCCTATAGTAATGATACGAGTTAATCTACGAACAGGGATTCCTTGAAGAAGAAGGGATGGAATTCGCTGCCACATACGAGGAATGATTCGATCCTTACGTGCTTTATGTGCTCTAAAAGCAGCAGTGGGACACATTCGTTCAATAATCGGGCTATATCAATGTTTTGTGGGTTCAGGAATTTAACACCCATGTGGGGCAAGATGGAGAGAAACAAATAATGGCTAGGGGAGAAGAGTGAATTTTTCTCAAGAGGCCATAGAGCAGCATTATCAATTTTCTAACCATCATGAGGAAAACCACACAACAAGCTAGGACCTTGACCCTCACACTACAATTCTGCAGGAACTATGCATCCCTAGGATGAGATGGATAGGCGAGGGTCACAAGAGAAGGGTGTTATGGCGGCAACTGAAGCCTGATCACGATTTTGTGCCCACATAGTAAATAATCGACTTTTCCCACTCTTAATTGGGAAAATTTCTCCATCCAATGGATTACGCATATTAGACTCCCTTAAGGAGGGGCGCAACCTATTTTCTAGCACAATTAATTCGAGCCATTGTTATGGAAGGCGCAACTACCATAAGTAAACTAAATGGGCTACCCTTCATAAACTTAATCACGACTCTTTGCACATAGGTAGGATTCCCAACTAGGGAAGGGGACATGATAGTAGAAGCCCTTTGTAATGCCCCGATTCTGGGCCTAGCAGTTTATAGGTCGATTAGATGGTTCGACGAACCAGGTCAGAGATTTGAGTCAAATTCAGGATTAAAATCGGAATAAATATTTTTGAGTGAGAAAATATTTGGGAAAATATCTAAAAATAATTATTTCATATATGAATATTTTTGGTGAAGTTAATTTGGAAAAATGGAATTAAAAAATTGAACATTTTAGCTAGTGACCAAAATGTAAAGATTGGAAATATTTTTAGTGATTGTTTTGTGAAAGGATCAAAACTTAAAATCCTTAAGGAGCTATTCTATCTAAATGCTTTTATTAGAGTTTCCACTCAATTGGGATAATTTTAAGAGTTTTAATTAAGGGTTAAATGAATTTAATATAAGGCGAGGTGGTTATTTCTTAAAAATAATTTGGCGTAACTTTATTTCTCTCAAGTTTTCTCTCAAAATCTTTTCAGCCAAACACTCTCTTTTTCATCAAAAAGCTAAGGTAACACTCTTGGTTTCTTAAGTATTCAATTTCTAATAGAATCATTAATCTTGTTCTACAAAATCTCATTGTTATCTTTTGCTTTTCAAGAATATAAACATCCAATTGAGAGGAAATTCATCCATTGGAGGTAAGGTTAGTTCTTCTCTTCTAATGGTTGGTTATCTGCTGAAATTCCCAAGTTGTTGATACTTTATATATGTTTCTTAATGAGTTTTAATGATTTATTTATGGTAAATTAGTTAAACCAAGGTTTAATTTATGAAATTGATTAATCTTTGTTCTGGATCTGATTTGTTGGATTCTTGATTAGATTATAACATGATTTTGATGTTTCAAAATGTTAATAAGTTGATTTTAACATTGGGATCCCGAAGCTATGTGAATCTCTAATTTTCTAGGTTGCTAGTGTTGTGCCATTGATGAGTTTTGGTTGATTAATGAATGTTGGAAGTATAAGGATGATGTTAGGTTGTTTTTGGATGTTAATATAAGTTAATTGATTGATTAAGCCTTTAGGTTTTTATTGGGTTAAGTGTAACATCCTCAACCCGGTTTAGGACAAAAACTGGAGTTAAGAACATTACTACAGAGAAAACCAAAATTGAGAACCAAAAAATTTCAAAATTTATTAAACACTTAACCAAAACAAACAATATGGTTTCTTATCTCTTATAAACTTTCTTGGATTCTACTTTCTCAAAATTATTAAATTATTAAGAACATAAGTCACACAGGATCAGTTGATTGAAACTATTGGCTCTATTGATTCCCTTGTTCATATTTTATATCAACTACCTAGCATACAATTGACATAATCAGATGACCTCTATGCCAATACGGAAATAACTTATGCATCAAGAAATCATTCGTTTAACATGTTATCCTTGTTCATTAATTACAATGGACCAAATATAAAAGTATTAACCTTCCATTAATTTGTACATAGCATAGACTAACTATCAGGTATTATTTAACCTCATTTCAATCCATAGCATTACCTCTAAAATGGTTATCCTTGTTCATCCATTAACCATTTGACTCCACATCAATTAACTACTAAACAACAGTCAATTAGCTACGCTAGGTCATCTATTTAATCAACTTGCACAATTTAATCATATGTATCTCACTAACCATTCAAATCAATTAAGTATTTTAGACATTTAACAAACAGGCAAGGGTATATCGAATAATACATGCCAAGGATACATTCAAGTATCAAATAGTTATTTCTTTCCACAACATACATTAATCCTCAAATTATTTGACATAATTAAGCTCTTATTATCAATTTTTATAACATGATTGATCCAATCTATTTAAAACACACTTAGATTTGTAATCTATAAGTTTCATTTATTTCGGGCTTTAGGTTGATATCTATCTCATTACACAACCAATCAATACATAATTATTTGCTAAGGTCCCATTTGAACATATAATTTCTTGTCTCATACTATACATCAATTTCATCATGTTTATAAGACTTCCACTTTAAAGGATCATGCAATACATAAAAAGTCGAACCTACTGACATGCTTGAACTAAGATCCACCAAACAATTACCATATATACATATCCATAATCCCTATGAAGTAATTCAAATAATAAATATCATATACCTTTCACATTAGGACATCAAATATTGATAAGAATTACACAAATCATGGTATACAATTCTTATAACAATTAAGCAGTGTGCCACCATCCTAGGAGTAAACTACCTAAGATAGTTTCAAGCTCTACAGGAACTTCGAACCAAAACTCGTAATTCTCAACCACAACAGAGACAAGCACACTTGATTATCCTACAATGCATGAAATGGAATGCATTAGGCTTATATAGCCTAAGTGAGGTAGAAACATCAATTGATAAATCATATTTTACATGAATTACAAAGGATCACACATCCAAATACACCATTGCAAATTAACATTTGTTATCCATGTCCTAATTTAACTTATAGATTTCATGATATACTGTAGCTTATCCAAGCTTCATTATATAATAAGTTGATATTGTCAACAATCTGCTTGGCACATTAAAGTCTTCGTGAGAC
This sequence comes from Hibiscus mutabilis, assembly GCA_019671005.1. Taxonomy (NCBI): domain Eukaryota; kingdom Viridiplantae; phylum Streptophyta; class Magnoliopsida; order Malvales; family Malvaceae; genus Hibiscus; species Hibiscus mutabilis. The sequence continues at coordinate 49,945,401 of CM033711.1, forward strand.
TGGGCAATTATTCACTAGCTTTTAATTCTTTATTAAGAATTTATCAAAGCTTTCAAAGTTTATAGAGCTTATCAGGGTTTTCAGAGTTTACATAACTTATTAGGGTTTTTAGTGTTTACAGAACTTATTAGGGTTTTCAGAGTTGATAGAACTTATTAGGGTTTTTAGAGTTTACAGAACTTATTAGGGTTTTCAGAGTTTATAGAACTTATTAGGGTTTTCATGGTTTACAGAACTTATTAGGGCTATCAGAGTTTACAAAGCTTATCATGGTCTTCAGGGCTTTTCAGAATACTTTCAATGTTCTTTCTGAATTCTTATTTGATTTCTCATTAAGTTCATGCATTTTACTTGTTTGCCCTGGATCATACATTTGAACATAAATAACTTTGGTCTGAGTTTGACCATATAGGTTCAGATAATACTTAGTCCAAAGCACCTAGCAATGGCTAATATCGAAAATAGAACATATATATTTGTGTAAATGGGGCGTCCCCCGAGTCATCACTTATGGACCGTAGTCCCAGAAGACCAACTATTGTATCAGAGTGTCCAAGGACTTCCATTAGCCAAGCAACTTATGTATCTTATTTTATAACAGGAAGTTGGAGTGTATCTTATCAGACAAGTAATTTTATTTGTTGTATTCTTTCAATAGCTTATTGCACAAGTTAAGCTTTCTTGCTTTTTAAAGATTCAAGGTACTTAACACTAGCTTTCAATATTTTAAAAGGATCTTATTATTGTTTTGTTGGTCAGTAAGCAATATCATGCTTATTAACAATTATTGGTTCATCTCAATCTCAGAGTCGTTCCATAATTAGTCAACCAAGCATAGCAAGACATTTAACATAAGAATTGCAACATCATCGAATACACAACATGAATGCCATGCTATAAATGCACATTGATTCTCAATTAGCTCTAGTTGAGCCTTTTGTACACAATGTATATGTATAATGCATTTCATCCATAATCATTTAATACTTAACAATAGATAATTAAACATCGGGATAACTCCGTGTTACCCGAGACTCATGACTACACTCACCTGGTTATTCCAAAGTTATGGAATACCCGAATTCCACAAATTCCAATTCACTTCTTCACTTAGTCATCCATGACAAAGTGTACCTCAAAACATATAATCAAATATTACCAACCATGTCATACAATACAATTTATTCTACCAAACTATGCACACATTGCTCATTGTCAAAACAGTCCCTATGGTTTCTTAATTAAGTAAAATAGTCCATAACACATGTATACACATTCGTAATCATCAGGAAGGTCCACTATTCGTATATGTATATGCAAATAGTCTAGATTACGTATATGTACATTGTTATACATGTAAGTACAGCATTCATACTACCAACATACTATAGCAGTCCATTTATCCTCAAGTTAGTAAATCTGTACATTCAAACTGCTCGAAACTGCATACAAGACAGCACACAAAAGTGCATTCAAAACCATTTGAAACTGTATAAAAGACAGCAACAAAACTGCCCTCAAAACTGCATACAAGACTGCACACAAAACTGCATTCAAAACCATTTGAAGCTGCACAATTTTAAACTTGTATCTGCACAGTTTTAGCCTTTTATAATAGTCCAATATGTGTCTAAAATACACCAACAGTCCAGTAAAGTTTCCATTTTCATACCAGCTCAAAAACAGACCTCTAATACTTCCAAGTATGCAAAATAAATCCCAATTTTCCATATACAAATATACATATTTTAAATAGTCCCTTAATGTTCTTATGCATATAACCAATTCAATTACATCCATGTTTATGCAAACAAAGCAGTTCATACATGTATATTGTCATTTCCTCAAAACAGGCCCTTTCTTAACTTATATATATACCAAAACTGGCAGCATCTTATCATACATTCATTTTAATCAAAACAATCCATGTATAGATTCTCAATCTAACAAATTCTACCTAGCCAACATACATGTATACAATTACATATCGAAATCAGTTCATTTAATCTCGATTTAAAACAGGGCAGCAATTGTATATACATCCTCATTTTTAAATTGGTCTCTCTACATCTGCACACATAAACATATACATGCCACCATACCAAACATCATTATACTCACTTAATCCATTAAAAAACAATCTACTATTGACTCATTTATCAACCAACAATTTTCATTTTATATACTTGCAATTATAGGTTCAATTTAACCCGATTAAGCCCAAAACAAAGCAATCGCTTCTGAATGTTTTTCTGCTAATTCAAACAACCCTTAACACCCTTAAAAACTTCAGAAACAGCCCTATTTACAAATCAAATAAATAAATAGTCCACAACAGTTTTGTATGTTCAAAGACAGTCCAAACCATTAATTAGATTACTAGGAGAACTTCATTCGAGCATTCAATTAACTCTGACTTGTCTTAGCATTTTTTTTCTTTTTACCAATACTCAATTTCTCATGGAATCACAGCAGAATCAACAATCATAAATATATAATATCCCATTGGCCTAGAGTTCTCAACATAGTTCAATTTTCTAATAATTCAAGCATTTGGTATTTGTGCATACACCTCCATTCGACTACACTAAGATCTCCATTTGTCATGGTGTTAATTTTTCAAGCAATTTAACTATTATTACAAAATTTCTAAACATGAGCATTCACATATTTTTCACCCAAATTATTCTAGATTTCAATGAATATCCTAACCATTTAATTTGTATAGGTAAAGAGGGAAGAGTATATTGCCTTCCTCTTGCATTCCATAGAATTTTGCCCAAGAATTGAACCAATTTTGTTTTTTTTAACTTTCCATCAATCCATGGAGCTTCCTCACACTCTCACAAGCTTGGGTTTCGGCCAAAAATAAAGGGAGAATGAGGATGAAGCTTAATGTTGGCTTCCTTCCCTCAAAGTGCCGAAGCACAAGCACTCCCCCTCCTACCACTTGCCTTTATTCTCTCACAACCTTTGTACTTTATCTTAGATTCATTTAAGTCATTCCTAAAATGGTTCTCATCTTGCTTAAGGTTTCCAATATGGTCCAAATTTCTTAATTAATTACTTTAAGGGGCATCCAACTGTTCAAAATACCATCATAGAATTGTCATAAATTCTAAGTCCTAATTTGAGGTATTACATTAAGTGTGGAAGGTTTTTGATTTTGATTTTGATTTTGATAGTTTTGGAAAGGTTTCGGCTAGTGTTTGTGGAGGATTTTATGTTGTGGATTGATGTTGCTTGGTTTTGTGAATGCATTTTGATGTATTCAATCCCATGTTTTGTGTGGTAAAACTAGGGGCTACTGATCTCAAGCTTGAAGCATTGCTTCAGACGCTTTAAAGGTGTTATTCGCGTCGATGAGCGAGGCGTTGCATTATCGGTGAGTGAAAACATGGATTTTAGCTTTGAAATGTTTAAAAGGTGGTTTATGGGAGTTTAAAATTAGCTTGAAATGGTGGTTTAAACTCAGTGGGGTGTGTTTCACATCAATGACCAAGGCGTTGCATTGTCGGTGAGTGAGAACATGGATTTCAGCTTTGAAATGTTTAAAATCTGGCTTATAGGATTTTAAACATTGCTCGAAATGCTGGTTTAACCTCAAAAGTAAGAATAAAGAGATTTCTCCCTCGGTCATTCTTTTACGAAATGGTTTTTATGCATTTGTTTTTAATGACATGGTTCCTACTATTAAAGCATGTTTTTGAGTATGTTATATACTGGTTCTGATCAAGAAATGATGATGGATGCATGTGGTAAGTGATCCATGTAAGTATGGGTTATATTTGTTTTAAAGCATAGTTGTTGATTTGAAAATGGTTTTGTATGTGGTATATTAAAGTAGTGAGGTACGTGGTTAATAATGAATTATATTAGCAAGTGATGTGGTTTAAAATATTATCAGATATAGTTGGCCGACCATAGGATTGATAGTGCACTATAAAAAGTCACCTTGGATGTTGAGGGGTTTATACGGTGTGTCGAATACTCCATCCAAGTACCCTAACGGTTGAAGGGTTATATGGTACCAAAAACTCCTGTTAGTGGGTTATAAATCTACCAATGAGTGGTGTTTTAGGGTTTATACAGTGTACCAAATACTCCACCCGAGTGTCACAACGGTTGAAGGGTTTACGTTTACCGAAAACTCTCGTGTGTGAACCTTGAGATGTCGGTGAGATTGTATGAAGTGTTGAGAGAATACTTGTTGAATTTGTGTATCCGATGTAATTTCTATAATGATCACTTGGAAGCCAATATAATTGTTGATGTATCATGTTGATGATTGTTAATGTATAATGTTGGGTTATACATGTTTACTCTTTAAGCTTTGTATATCGGTTGTTATGCATGGGAAGACTTAAATTGATGTTAGCAATGGGATTTGTTGTTGATCCATGATACATGTTGCATATGGTTAAATAAACTAGTTTTTGAAAGTGTTAAGTACATGGTTTTTCAAGTTATGATGTTTTATGTGATGATTGAAATGGTGATTTCAATGTGATTTTGGAAAATGGTTTTAAATGCATTGATGGTGTGTTTTTTGAGCACTCCTCACTAAGCCTTGTGTGATTATGTTCTCTTTGTCATTCAAAATAGAGAATTAAAGGTTGGAGGTAGTGAGCAAGCGATTGGAAAATCCCAGGACTTGAATAACGAGGAAGTATGGTTTCAAACTATACTTGTAGTAATAAAGGCAATGGCGTTCATTGTTGTTGGGAGTGTGTTTTGTTAAACTCCTTGCTTGTGCAAGTTTATGTTGATGTTTTGGAGTCGTAAAAGGCCTTATAAGTTTGGTGATTGTTTGGCATAATGGTTTATGCATTGATTTGGGACTTTGGGGAAATATAAGAATGTTGGGTAGCAATTATGTCTATATGACTACCTTTGTTGTTGTAATGCCTATGCTCTTATATCTTCATGGTCTTTGGTTGATATGACATTTGTATGTTGTTGGGGTATGATGCTCGGGTGTTAAATGATGTTTGGGGGTTAATTCGGATGTGTTTAGGAAGGTTCTAAAGTGTTTCGAATATGCATATTTTGTAAACCTACAGGCAGGTTTCGAAACCATTCAAAAGGTTACGAACCAGCAAGCCAATTTTGGCTACAGGAGTGCAATTTTTAAAGCCACCTTGAATGGTTTTGATATTTATCGCAGGGACCCATCTTTTATGTTGAAAAAAAGTTTCTAAAGTTATATTTTGGTCCATGGTTGTTATGTATGCAATTGGATGAGTTTGGATGATCATTTTAAGCTGAAATTTGACATGTATGCATGGAACCTAACTAATTGAGGATTGGTAAATATAATTTCAAGTAAGTCCTTATAGTTTTGCAGTTTTATGTTTTGGTCCCTAAATTTTGACAATGCTTAATTGATATGCAAATGAGCTTGGTTTGAGACGAAATTTCACATGTATGTTTTAAATGGGATTAATTAAGTGTTGGTAAACTCAAAATGGTATAAGTCCCTCTGATTTTTTAGAATTCTAATTTGGTCCCTAAATTGCAATAGAGTGCAGTTGGATGTCGTTTCGATGCCCAATTGAGTTGAGTTTTCACCCATAGCCTAATCACTCACAATAGGTTATAATATTGCATCTAGATAAGATATAACAGAAAATGATAGTTAATTCTTTGTGTTTTTCTTTGGTAAATCTAATGTAGCTCATTCGATTCGGTCTTGCGACTATACTGAGTCGAGAGGGTTACAATTGGTGGTATCAGAGCCAAGTTAGCGATAAGTGGGGTAGGTTTGCAATAAGTGGGATGATTTTATGATTGTTGAAATGTTGAAATTGGTTGATTTTTGATGTTTTCTATGCACGATGATTATTATATGCACGTTGGTTTGTTTATGCCATGTTGGGGTATTTTTGGGGACACATTGCCTATACTACAATCTGTAATATTTTGATTTGAAATGGAAGTCTTGGATCCTCGCTTGAAGCTGGCCTGATTATTTTTGTTTTTGCGTAATTATCATGCCTTAGAAAATGTGTTAAGTTACGACCAAGGGGAAAATTGAGAACTAGAACGAGTGTTGTTGCCATTAGACAAGGAGTTGATGAGGATATAATATCTCCTAGGGGTTTTCCACTCTGAAGTAAGTACCACCTACGTCAGATGGGCCAATGTTGGGTGACATGGCACCTTCGATATAGGCAATGTCCGGAGCTTTTTAAGTTGTCGTTGCTGGAGTGCATGTGACTGCACCAGTTATTAGACAACCGTGGGTTGTTGTTAGAATATCATCTTAGTTTGGGAGGATTTGAGTCTCGAGGGTTGAGACCTGAGGCATCCGAGGAGTAGATGGCCAGTACTAATCAGATTTTGGAATAAATGGGTTGTAATGATGCCCGTAAGTTGGGATGAGTTGTATATCTTTTGCAAGAAGGTGCGTATAGTTGGTGGACAACTATAGCTGTGAGCATAAAACCTGGTGATTTGAATAGAGAGTTTTTTTGAAATGTTTTTAAGAAGAAGAATCTTAGAGTTAGATACTTGGATGAAAAGAAACGTGAGTTTATGCCTTTGGTTTAAGGCAATATGTCTGTGGATGAGTTTAAGGTACAATTTGTTCTGTTGAGCCAATATGCTCCAAAACTTGTACCAGATTAGAGGCATCGTTATAACCGACTATGTTACAAATTGGTACAAGATGTTGAGATATACATGTTGGTTTTTTATTACACCAATTTTGACATATTGGTTACACAGGCGAAGGATAATGAGCAGAACCTAAGTTTATTGGTTCGTGTGGGAGGTTCATGCAAGAGAGTTGCAGACCCTGGTTTTGGTGGTGGTCAGTTTAAGAAGCAACGTGATAAGAGGTATCACCTTGAGTTGAGGCAAGGTAGAGGTAGTGCTAGGCAAGGATCGCAGGGTCAGAATGTCTATGCTAGAGTAACGCACAATACTTGTTGGGTTTGTGGATCGCGTGATTGCATCAGGCAGGACTGGCCATGTTTGGTTCATGGAGGACGGGCTCTTACATCTGTTGTTGCTAATTCTTGTTGGAATTGTGAATCGAGCGATCATTTGAGATGTGATTGTCTGTTGTTAGTGGGTGAACAGACTAAGATACCTATGATTGCACCACAGAGTGGTCGTGGTTGTGGTCGTTGGCAGTTTCAATGTAGAGATGTGGGTATGCAAGTAACTAGTTCTTTCGGTGAGGCGATAATTACAAGAAGATAGTTTGGGAGATACCCTTTGACTATTCAAGGTCATGTGTCTGCGGTTGATTTGATGAACTGCCATCTCACGATTTTGATGTAATCCTGGGTATGGATTGGTTGACTAAGCATAAGGTTGTGTTTGATTCTGAAACTAAGTGAGTTTCATTGAACTTGCTAATGATTATAAGGTGGAATAATGACTAAGAATGCTAAGTTCTTGCTTAATGTTGTTTCGGCTTTAGGAGTGAGTCATTTGATGAATTTTGGATGTCAGGCATTCCTAGCATATTTTATGGAATCAATATTGAAAGAGGTGTGTGTACATGACATTTGTACTGTATATGAGTTTTTGGGTGTTTTTTTGAAGAAGTTGAATGAGTTAAAGACGCAACTTCAAGAGTTACTTGATCGATGGTTTATTAGGCCTAGTATTTTTCTATGAGGTACGCTGGTGTTGTTTGTAAAAAAGTAGGATGGCACGATGGGGATGTATATTGATTATCGTTAACTGAACAATTTGACGATGAAGAACAAGTATCCTTTGCACTGATTAATGATTTGTTCGATCAATTTAGAGGTGCATCATTGTTTTCAAACACTGATTTGTGGTCCAGGTACTATCAGTTGAAGGTAAAGGATGTGGATGTGCCTAAGACTGCCTTTCATACGAGGTACGAGCATTGTGAGTTCTTGGTGATGTCGTTTGGTTTGACCAATGCAACGGTTGCGTTAATGGATGTGATGAATTGAGTATTCCATGAGTTTTTGGATCAATTTGTTGTGTTGTTTATTGATGATTTTCTCGTATACAAAGGTATCGAGAAGGATCTTGCTCGACAAGTATGAATAATTTAGTAAGTTTTTGTGGAGAAGTGAATGTTTGCTTTTTAGTTGGGAAAGTGAAAATTTTTGGTATGCTGGAAGGAATATTGGTTTTGAGAACGTTATTAGTAAGTGTGAACAGTTTAACATGCACAGTGCAAAAACACTTATATGTATATATATATAAATCTGTAATTACATGCATAAATTTGGGCATGACATTAAAGGTTTTGCATACATACACATAGACATCTATGAGGGCATATGAGTAATCATCCATAAATGTGTTCACACTTACGGATGACTATTCGAAAGTCGATGGAGTGATGGTGTAAGCAAGATAGCTTATGTAAGTAGCGTTGGTAATGTAGTTCTTTGGAATTCTAAAGGGTTGAATTGGGTGTTATAAATTGGTTCTCAAAAGTTTGTTTTGTGTTAGTTTTGAAGCAACCAATGTTGGTGTTAGAAGTTCGTGGGTTTTCTAGATTTGGTTGTTTAATATCGAGGTTTGTTGAGGAACCCTCTAAGTTGTTGCGTTGCTAGCAAAGTTGTGGCTTGTGCATCCAGATAATTGAAGGTGCGCGAGCGCAATTATCCTACGCATGGTGTTGAGCTTGTCGTGGTTGTGTTTGCTTAAAAGATTTGGAGACACTATCTCTATGGTGATAAGTGTGTTGTGTACACATATCATAAGAATTTGAAATATTTGATTGCTCAAAAAGATTTGAATCTTAGGCAACGTGGATGGTTGGAGTTGCTTAAGGATTATGATTTGACGATTGAGTATCATCTGAGGAAGGCTAATGTTGTAGTTGATGCTTTGAGTAGGAAGGTTGTAGCAGAGTTGAGGGTGATATTCACAATAGTGAGTGTGACGCAGGATGGAGGTTTGTTGGCCGAGTTACAAGTGAAACCATCCTTGTCATAGTTGATTAGAGAAAAGCAACCTTATGATGATGCATTGGTACTGCATGTTAGGGATATCATGATGGAAATTTGATGGATTTTTGCTTTAATGATGACGGGGTGTTTTGTTTTAAGGATCGGACTGTGGTTCCTAGTGATGATGAGTTAAGGTGTACCATTTTGTCTGAGGCGCATGCTAGTCCTTTTGTTGTGCGTCCCGATAGTACTAAGATGTGTCGGGGGTTGAAGGAAGAATACTATTGGATTGGTTTAAATAAAGGTTGTGGCTGATTTTGTTGCTAGATGCATGGTATATCGATGTGTTAAGGCTGAGCATCAGTTTCCTTCTGGGTTATTGCAGTCGTTAAGGATACCGGAGCGGAAGTGGGAGAGAATCACCATGGATTTTGTGTTTGGATGGCCGTTTTGGCCCACTAAAAAGATTACATTTGGGTGATTGTTGATCGATTTACGAAGTGTGCACACTTTGTGCCAGGGCATACGTCGTATACCTTGGATAAGTTAGCGGAGTTGTATATTAATGAGTTGTTCGTTTGCACGGTGTGCCTATGTCTATAGTATCGGATTAAGATCCGTAGTTTACAGCGAGGTTTGGAGAGTGTTTGCATCGAGCTTTGGGTACACGATTGAACTTCAATACTTCGTATCATCCTCTAACGGATGGTTAGTTAGAATGTGTGATCAATGTTTTGGAGGATATGTTGAGGCGTAGCATCATTGAGTTCCAAGCAACCTGGGAGAGGTAGTTGCCTTTGGTGGAGTTCTCTTATAATAACAGTTATCAGGATAGTATACAGATGGCACCCTTTGAGGCTTTGTACGGTAGGAAGTTTCATACACCTTTGTGTTGAGATAAGGCTAAGGAAAAATATATTTCCTTGTCGAATGTTTTGAAGGATAGGAATGAGAAAGTGAAGCTCATTGGTGATCATTTGAAGGGGGCTTCGGATCACCAGAAATCCTATGCCAATTTGAAATCTAGGGAGATTGAGTACGCAGTTGGTGATCGTGTGTTTTTAGAGGTGTCACCTTGGAAGAAGGTGATGTAGTCCGGATGTAAGGGTAAGCTTAGTCCAAGGATTATTGGACTGTATGAGGTTGTGGAGCGTGTACCTCCTGTTGCTTATCATTTGTGGTTGCCTCCTGAGTTGGAGAATATTCATAATGTGCTCCATGTGTCGATGTTGGGGAGGTACCAGTCAGATCCAGCATTTCTTATACTGGTGGAGGGCATTGAGTTTCGACCGAATTTGTTTGATGATGAGGAACCTATTGAGATCCTTTATTTGTGTAGTAAAGTTCTGCGAGCTAAAACGATTGAACTTCTAAAGGTGATGTGGCGACACCGTGGAGTTGAGGAGGCTATATGGGGAGTAAGGCGGACTTGATGGAATAGTTTTCGTATTTGTTTTTTTTTTCGGGGAAAAATTTGAGGATGGTTAGACAGTCCGGTGGACCGAGATAGAGATACAACTTAAATTCAGGATTAAAATCGAAATAAATATTTTTTTATTGAGAAAATATTTGGTTAAAATATCTAAAAATCATTATTTAATATATGAATATTTTAGGTAAAGTCAATTTTGAAGAATAGAATTCAGAAATTGGGCATTGTGGCTTGTGATCGAAATGTAAAGATTGGAAACAGTTATAGTGATTGTTTTGTAAAAGGATCAAAACTTAGAATCGTTAAGGAGATATTCTACCTAAATGTTTTTATCAGAGTTTTTACTCAATTGGGATAATTTTGATGAGTTTTAATTAAGGATTAAAATAATTTAATAAAAGGTGAGTTGGTTATTTCCTAATAACTAATTTGACGTAACTTTCTTTCTCTCAGGTTTTCTCTCAAAATATTTTCAGCCAAACACTCTATTTTTCATCAAAAAGTTGAGGTAACACTCTTTATTTCTTAAGTCTTCGATTTCTAATGGAATCATTAATCTTGTTCTACAAAATCTCATTATTGTCTTTTGTTTTTCAAGAATATAAACATCCAATTGAGAGGAAATTCATCCATTAGAGGTAAGGTTCGTTCTTCCCCTCTAATGATTGGTTCTTTACTAAAAATTACCAAGTTATTGATCCTTTATATATGTTTTCTAATGAGTTTTAATGATTTAATTATGGAAAATTGGTTAAATCAAGGATTAATTGATGAAATTGATAAATCTTTGTTTTGGATCTGATGTGCTAGGTTCTTGATTAGATTACAACATGATTTTGATATTTCAAAATGTTAATAAGTTGATTTTAACATTGGAATCCCGAAGCTATGTGAATCTCTAATTTTCTAGGTTGCTAGTTTTGTGACTTTGGTGAGTTTTAGTTGATTAATGAATGCTGGAAATATAAGGATGATGTTAGGTTTGTTTTTGGATGTCAATGGAGGTTAATTGATGGATTAAACCTTTAGGTTTTGGCTGGGTTAAGTGTGGAAGGTTTTTGATGTTGATTTCGATAGTTTTAGAAAGGTTTCGACTAGTGTTTGGAGAGGATTGTTGTGGATTGATGCTGGAATAAATGCCGCATACTTGGAAAATCTATCAATAACCGCCATTATGCTCGATAGGCCCTCAACAATTGGCAAACTGACTATAAAAGGATGAATGCTAGAATAAATGCCTCATACTTGGAAAATCTATCGATAACCACCATGATGCTCGATAGGCCCTCAACAACTGGCAAACTGACTATAAAATCCATAGAAACACTTTCCCATGGTCTCTCGAGAATGGGCAAGGCTGCAACAATCCCGCTGGTAACTTCTGCTCAATCTTGTCTTGCTGGCACACAAGGCAAGTCTTCGCATAGGCCTTAGTATCACTGCCATGTACGGCCAATAATAGTGCTCCGCTATCAAGGCCAATGTCCGGTGCATCCAAGGATGTCTTGCCCACTTGGAATTGTGGCATTCCTTCATGAGCTCCTTGCGCAAACCATCAAACTAAGGCACATAGAGGTAGTGTCTTCGAGCATACAGTAAGCCTCCTCAAGCCAAAACCTTCGGGTTTTGCCCTCCTTGGCAAGTTCAATCAAAGACTTGGTTGTTGGGTTATGTAACAACCCCTCTTTGATGCGCTCTAGCATCAATCCCTCTGGCAAACTCTAAAACTCCATGGTATACATTCGGCTTAGGGCATCGGCCATAGAATTCACTTTCCCTGGTTTGTGCTCTAAGGAAACATCGAACTCGGCAAGAAATTCTGGCCAACGAGCCTGCTTCGATGACAACTTCTTCTGAGTCAAGAAGTAACTATTGGCGACATTGTCTATGTATACCACGAACTTGGGCCCAAGCACATATTGTCTCCATATGCGTAGACAATGCACCACGACAATCATCTCCTTCTCATGAACTATGTATCTTCGCTCGGTCCCTTTGAGCTTCCGACTCTCATATGCAATCGGACGTCCTTCTTGCATAAGTACCCCACCAATGGCAACGTCGGATGCATCGATGTGAACTTTAAATGGCTTGGTGTAATCTGGAAACACCAATACAAGCTCCCTCACCATAGCGAGCTTGATCTCATCAATGGCTTTCTGGCAATCCGGTCCCTAATGCCATGACTTGTCCTTCTTTAGCAACTCGGTCAACGGTGTGGCAATTTTGGAGTAACTTCTGACAAACCTCCAATAATAATTGGCCAAACCCAGGAAAAACCTCAACTCGTTCACCTTGGTTGGTGCCTCACATTCATAAATGGCTCGAACCTTGTCCCTGTCCATTTGGATCATGCCACCTCCAACAATGTGGCCAAGGAAAGGAACCTTCTTCTAGGCAAATGAGCATTTCTCCCTTTTGAAATAGAGCTCATTTTCCTACAGGACCTTGAACACCTCTCGCAAGTGTTCAACATGCCCCTCTAGCGTCTTATTATAAATCACAATGTTGTCAAGGTAGAGTACAACAAACTTGTCTAGGAACAGTTGTAGCTCCTTGTTCATCAGTGTGCAAAAAGTAGCAGGGGCATTCGTGAGGCCAAAAGTCATCACAAGGTATTCAAACGAGTTGTAGCGTGTCACACATGTTGTCTTCGGCTCATCACCTTTCGTAATTCTATCTTTATAGTAGCCTGATCGTAAATCTAACTTGGTGAACCACCTTGCACCACCAAGCTGATCGAACAAGTCCTCAATGAGGGGAATCAAATACTTGTTATTCATTATGAGCTTATTCAAATCTTGGTAGTCGATGCACATCCGAAAAGACCCATCATGCTTTTTTTGAAACAACATTGTGCACCGTAGGGTGTCTTGGATGAACGGATGTATCCAGCATCTAGGAGATCTTTCAACTGTCTGCGCATCTCCTCTGACTCAGGCGGGGCTAACCGATAAGGGGCTCGATCAGGTGGCTCTGCATTTGGCACAAGCTCAATCTTATGATCAACCTCCCTCTTCAGAGTCAACTTCTTTGGTAGCTCGGCAAGCATCACATCTTCAAACTGTGATAGCACTCACCCACCTCACTAGGGACTCCCTCGGTTGCGACCAGCTCATCGTACACCAAGGCTGACAGGAAGGTCGGCTCCTCCTTGTGTGCCGCCTTAGAAAATTGGATTGCAGATAAAAATTTGGCACCTACCCCTGACCCTCGGCTTACTGGCACAATGCACTGATGCTTCGGATCTAGTATACATAGATAATCCGCAAAAGGAACAGGAAAAGTGTTGATCCGGTCTTGGAAACTTAACCCAAGTACAAAATCAAAGTCATCGAGTTGATGGAACCACTTGTCTTCTCGACAGTAAGACCAAGCTTCTTGGAAATCTGCTCGGGCATGAATAACTTAGATTCACATGTGTCAATTAGTGCACCCAATTTCTGGCCAGCAACTGTGATGTCCACGAACATCAACCACATCCTCTTTCTCCCCTTCTTGACCTCTATTGTACTCATGGTGGAGCCAAGTTTAAGAGCCTCGCTCTCTTCCTCACCTGTGGTCATCTTGATGGCATAGAGCTTGTTCTTCTGCAGACAATCCCTCGCAATGTGTCCATGGTTGTGGCAATGGAAACACTTGACAGGCTGCTTGTCCCTTTGATCATTCAATGGCTTCCCTATTGCCATTCGAACCTTTATCAAAACGAAGTGACTTCTCCTTGTCTCCACCATTACCTTTGTACTTCAGTTTTGGCTTGGAGGAATCAGGCTTCTTAACCCCGATCTCAATGATTGGCTCGGCAGCTGTCAAGGCAGCAGAGAGTTCTATCACACCCTGTCGCCTCAACTCATTTTTTGCCTATGGCTTCAATCCATCCATGAAGGTGAAGATTCCATCTTCTTCACTCAAACTTGGAACTTGCAAACTTAGTTCCACGAACATACGGATATGGACTCTCAACGATGCAGACCCCTCCTACATGAGACGTCTCAACTTCGACCGTGCCTCATCTTCAGCATACTAAGGATAGAACTGCTCCTTCAACTCGTCTTGGAACTCTTTCCAAGTCTCGATGGCAGCATTGCCTTGATTCACATCATTTCACCTACGTCTCCACCACAATAGGGAAATGTCAGTTAAGTAAATGCTAACAAGATTTACCTTCTTCGCATCTTCCTCAATACCCGTGGCTTTAAAATATTGCTCCATCCCCTAAAGGAAATTCTCCACATCCTAGGCGGGCCTTGTTCCCTTGAACTTTTCTAGTTTGGGGATATCACCCAAGACTTTAGGTGCTACAGTTGCCACGCTATTCCCAAATACAGCCTTCAAGACAACCAATTTAGCCTTGAGCAGCTCCGCTTCCTTCTTCAAATCAGCATCCTTGGCCTCGAAACTCTTTGCCTTGAGTTCTTCGACCTCCTTCCTTAGAGCAACCACTGTGGCCTCTAAGGAATCACCATGTTCAGACATCTTCACATCCAACTCATTGAGAGCCTCTTGAACCTCCTCCTGGACCCCTTCCATGGACTAGAGCTCCTCAAGATCCAATGAACCCAACCTCTCAAGGTCTACCGGTTCCAACAGTTCCAACACCTCTTTGACCTCATCCATGGATTCATTGAGGTTGGTAACCTTTCCTTGGACCGACATGATCATGTCTTTTGACGAACCCCTCTTGGATTTGTGAGTTGTGGGCTCTGCACTCTTCTCCGCTACAGTGTTTTCTCCATCACGTGTCATCTTGAATCAGCAAAACTTGCTATGATATCACTTGTCACGGGGCTAGACTACTGCTAGCAAGGTCATGCTGCCTTAGTCAATTTCTCAGTTGAAACACGGCTAAGTAGCCCTCGAAGAAATCTAAATAAAGAAACTTAGAAAGGTTGCGGAACAAAAGAACAAGTGCAAGGAACAAGTGATGGCAAGTGACAAAGGAAATGAGTGAATACTTAGCTTGTATTACTCTTGAGGTAAAAGCTTTACAACTGAAGTGAAGTGATGAAAATGAGTTGGGGTGAGCCTCCTTATATAGTTGGAGCCTCGTACAATCAACGGTCCATATTACAACAAATGAACGGTTAAGATGAGAGCCTCTATCTTATCTACAACATTTGAAATTCAAATAAGATATAATGTGGGAATTATCTTTAAATAAATAAAAGATAATTACTATGGTAAAAATGATTCCTTAAATATCTACCAAGGTGATCGGGCCAGCTCTCCTAGGTCAACTAGTAAGCCCAATATGTGGCAAAGATTAACTTGGGCTTCCTTCAATGCCTTTGTCTAGGTCGTGGGCTCGCAGTCCGTAACACTTAGCATGGAAAGAATAGCACATAGGACACGAGAATCAGACAACAATGACTCAGTTTCAGCCCAGTTGTCGGCTATTACCACCATGTTGAAGAATCTCCAATGCCCAAGTGAGGTAAAGGAAGTAAAGGTAGCAACCACTTGTGTTCAATGTGATGGACACCATCATGTGAGCGAATGCCCTGAAAATCATGAATTTATAAACTATGTGGGGAACTTCAATAGGAACAACCACAACCCCTACTAATGCACTTATAATCCAGGATGGCGTCAGTATCCTAATCTTTCTTGCGGGAATCAAGGAACCCAAAATGCTAGAAGCTCAAATAGGAAACATAATCAGACTGAGTCCCAAACCTTTCAGCAGAATATGCCTTGGCAAAATGACAACAAAGGTACAACCTCTTCATCAACCAGTAATTCTTTGAAAGCTACTTTGTGAGATTTCATGACAACCACCAAGGCTTTGCTCCAAGACCATTCGATGTCTATCAAGAGTCAAGGTGCATTTCTTCAAAGCCATAGCTCTTCCTTGCTATCCTTGGAGACTCAAGTAGGCCAAATCGTACAAGCCTTACATGCCCGACCTCAAGGTACTCTACCGAGTGATACTAAAGTCACTAAAAATCATGGTAAGGAGCAGTGTAGTGCACTTATTTTGAGAAGTGGCACTCAACTTAACAAAGAATATAAGTTTGGGGGAAAGAAGCTCAATGATCCTACCCCTCCGACTGTGCATGAAGAGCCATCTTTACAAAAAAATTAGCTCTAGACGAGAATAAAAATGAAGGATCAACAGGTGAACCTACTGATGGTGTATCGAGTAATGCTACGGTAAAAGAGAGAGAACCACCAATAGAAGAAGAAGTCAAACCTCCACCACTCTTCCCTCAAAGGTTGAAGAAGCACAAAGATGATCTTTAGTTCAAAAAATTTGTGGATACCCTTGATCAGCTGTATATCAATGTCCCATTTCTGGAGGCCAATGATCAAATAACTATGTATGCTAAGTTTCTCAAGGACATTGTCACCAAGAAAAGAAAGGTGGAGAAGTATGAGACTATTGCTACAGCAAAGGAGTGTTACCCTGTATTGGGCAACTTGCCACCCAAAAGGAGTGATACAGGCAGCTTTATCATTCCATGTTCCATAGGAGATAGTTACGTGGGTAAAGCTCTATGCGACATTGGGTCTAGTGTCAACCTAATGCCTAAGTCAATCTTTATGAAGCTTGGAATGGGAGATGC
Source organism: Hibiscus mutabilis (assembly GCA_019671005.1). Classification (NCBI taxonomy): domain Eukaryota; kingdom Viridiplantae; phylum Streptophyta; class Magnoliopsida; order Malvales; family Malvaceae; genus Hibiscus; species Hibiscus mutabilis. The sequence continues at coordinate 49,962,293 of CM033711.1, forward strand.
AAGACCCACCACAGTGATTTACAACTCACAGATAGATCTCATGTCCGACCGGAAGGAAAGATAGAAGACGTTGTAGTTAAGGTGGGAAAATTTGTCTTCCCAGCTCACTTCCTTATCCTTGACTGTGAAGTAGATGACAAAGCACTCATTATCTTGGGACGACCTTTCTTGGAAACCAGATGAATCTTAATTGACTGTGAAAAGGGTGACTTCACCATGAGGGTGGCTAATCAAAAGGTGACTATAAATGTCTTCAACACCCTCAAATATGTGGATGAATATGAGGAGTGTCAACACACAGATGCTATGACAGAAAGGAAGCTGTAAAATTATGCTGCAGCAATTTGTGGAAATTAAGGAGTATGTGAAACTCAATACGGAGGACAATGAAAAGCTTGAGGAATTCCCATCAGAGGTGCAACAGTCCAGCATGATTGTCGCTAGACTAGGTACGCAGTTTGAACCTTTAGACATTGCCGAATTTTTCCCTCCTAAACCCTCACTTGAGCATGCACATACATTAGAATTACAACCCTTACCTTTACATCTTAAATATGATTATTTGGGTAGTAATGAGACTTTGCTTGTGATAATCTCTTCTAGTCTAACCCCTAAGCAAGAATGTAGCTTGTTAAATATGCTTTCTCAACATACAAAAGCTCTAGGGTGGACTATGGCTGATTTGAATGGTATAAGCCCTACTATTTGTATGCACAAAATTTTGCTTGATGATTGTCACAGTAATTCTGTTGAACCCCAATGAAGGCTCAATCCAGTCAGGAAGAAAGTGGTAATGAAGGAGATAATCAAATAGCTCGATGCGAGAATTATCTACCCAATATCTAATAGTTCATAGGTCAGCTCGGTGTAATGTGTACCAAAGAAGGGAGGCATGACCGTGGTTAGCAATGGAGATAATGAATTCTTACCAACAAGGACTGTTACGGGGTGGAGAATTTGCATGGACTATCGGAAGCTCAACAAGGAAACCAAGAAGGATCACTACCCCCTCCCATTCATTGATCAAATGCTAGATCGATTGGCGGGCAAATCCTTCTACTGTTTCCTTGATGGATACTCAGGATAGAACCAGATTGCTATAGCACTGGAAGATCAAGAGAATACAACATTCACTTGCCCTTACAGTACTTACGCATTTTGACAGATGCCCTTTGGGCTTTGGAATGCTCTAGCTACTTTTCAAAGGTGCATGTTTGCCATCTTTTCTAATATGGTTGAAGAATTTTTGGAGATCTTCATGGATAATTTTTTAGTCTCCGGAGATACTTTTCAATCGTGTTTAGGCAACTTGGCCAAGGTACTTAAGAGATGCGAAGAAGTAGACATAGTGCTCAATTAGGAGAAATGTCATTTTATGGTGACTAAAGGAACTGTTCTAGTTTACAAAATCCCTCAATAAGGGATAGAAGTGGAAAAGGCCAAGGTTGAAGTAATTGAGAAGCTACCACCACCACCCACAGTGAAGGGGATTCGAAGTTTCTTGGGGCATGTTGGCTTCTATAGAAGGTTCATTAAGGACTTCTCCAAAATCTCCAAGCCAATGTGTAATTTGCTTCAGCAAAACCAGCCCTTCATCTTTGATGCAGAATGCTACAGCGCATTTAAAAATCTCAAGGAGAAGCTCATCTCAACACCAATAGTTGTTCCCCCAGATTGGACCCCACCATTTGAGTTGATGTGCGATGCAAGTGACTACGTAGTAGGGGCAACACTTGGACAACGTTGAGATAAAATTTTCCATGTTATTTACTATGCTAGCCGCACCTTGAATGATGCACAAATAAATTGCACAACCACAGAAAAAGAATTGTTAGCCGTTGTGTTTGCATTTGATATGTTTAGAGCATACTTGATAGGTACTAAGGTCATTGTCCATACTGATCATTGTGCTATTAAATACTTAGTGACTAAAAATGATGCTAAACCTAGACTTATTAGGTGGATACTTCTATTACAAGAGTTCGACTTGGAGGTAAAGGATAGAAAGGGTTGTGAGAACCAAGTTGTTGATCATCTATCTAGGCTAGAAAATAAGGCTGCGAATGAGGAGAACTTAGATACTAAGGAGGACTTCCCTGATGAGAAAATATTATATGCTGCAGCAATTCCTTGGTATGCTGACATTGTTACTTTTCTTGTTAGTGGTATTTTTCCTCCTGATTTGAATAGCCAGGGCAAAAAGAAGTTAAAGCATAATGTGCGATTCTACTTTTGGGACGAGCCTTACCTATTCAAGCAATGTGTCGATCAAAAGATTCGAAATTGTGTCCCCGAAGAAGAGCAAAAGGAAATCTTGTTCCATTGACATTCATCTTAATGTGGGGGCCATTTTGGAGGAACTAGGACTGTTGCAAAGGTCTTACAATGCAGATTCTATTGGCCCACACTTTTCAAAATGCACACGAATTTGGCAAGGCATGTGATAGATGCCAAAGGACGGGGAATATATCTTGAAGGAACGAGATGTCCTTGTAAGGCATTCTCAAAGTAGAACTCCTAAATGTGTGGGGAATAGATTTCATGGGCCCCTTTCCATCATCCTTTGGAGATCTCTACATTCTATTGGCAGTCGATTATGTGTCAAAATGGGTGGAAGCTACAGCATCACCAAGGAATGACTCAAAAACAGTGTTGAAGTTCCTTCACAATAACGTCTTCACGAGATTTGGAACCCTACAAGCTATCATAAGTGACGAAGGGAAGCACTTCGACAACAAGCTTATTGCCAAAGCATTGCAAAGGTATGGGGTAAGGCATAAAGTTGCTATAGCATTTCGCCCTTAGACCAATGGCCAAGCTAAAGTCTCCAATCGAGAAATCAAACAAATTTTGGAAAAGGTGGTAAACCCCAAAAGGAAGGATTGGTCCCCCAGACTCGATGAAGCATTATGGGCTTTTCGTACAGCCTTCAAGACACCCTTGGGGATGCCTCCATTTAAGCTTGTCTATGGCAAAGCATGCCACCTACCCGTGGAACTTGAACACAAAGCTTATTGGGCAATCAAGAAGCTCAATATGGATGCCTAGTTAGCTGGTGAAAAGAGGCTTTTGTAGCTTAACGAAATAGAGGAATTCAGGGCTCAAGCTTATGAGAACGCATGCTTGTACAAAGAGAAGACTAAGAAGTGGCATGATCAACATATTTTGCCACGGCATTTTTTTGAAGGCCAACAAGTCCTCCTTTACGACTCTCGACTCAGGCTCTTCCCAGGCAAGCTGAAATCGCGATGGTCAGGCCCTTTTGTTGTGTACAAGGTCCATCCTCATGATGCTATTGAAATCAAAAAGGTGGATGATGACAATGCTTTCAAAGTAAATGGACAGAGGCTAAAGATCTACAACAGAGCTCCCATCATGTGAGACAAGTCAGCCAAGCTTCTCCATGATCCATAAGAATTCTGCAATCTCCCTCTTTCTTTATTTTTCTATAGCATTTCAAGTTTTTGATGTTTATAAATAACAATATTTTTCTTTCTTTTATTTAGCTTTGCCTTTTGTCCCTTGATAGTTATTTAATTTCAAATCTCCGTCTTTTCTCAGTTTTATCTTGGCAGACTTAAGCACATGGACACAAGTTGCGGATTAGGGTTGCTTATAGGGATAGCGCAGCTTTTGCATAAAGGGATACTTTTGTCTTTTTCCACTTTAAGGAAGATACAAAATATATTTTTCCTGGCTTTTTGGGGGCGACATTAAAAGGGCAAAAAGGGAGAGATGTTATTTTCCTTTTAAAATATTAAAAATACAACAACCCTAGTTCATGATTAATCGCTCTATTCTCTGTCCTACTTTCCATTAAAAGCTTGTCCTCTCTCTTCTCTTCCCCATACATCAAAACCATCATCAACACATTCTCTCTCTCATAACGTGTAATAGATACACTCCAACTCCCCATCACTTCATCTTCTCCACCTTTAATCACTTGTCCCTCCACCTTTTCCATCTTTTTTACTACAACTCTTCAACACCATCCCAAAAAGAAACCCTAAGTTCTCCGGCAAACCTCCCTTAACTTCGAAGACATGGCCTGCATGAAGAATGTCACCGGAGCAAGTAGCAGCGTCCCAGCCGAACCAGTTGTGGAAATCAAGTGATTCTTTGATGATAATGGTATGGAGCAGTTCTGACTGATGAAAGATCAAAAGGTTTACCTAGAGCAAGGCTCTCAAGCTCCATTAAAAGGGGAAGGAGGCTTTAACAAAAACATTCTAGATGTCAAAGCCAAGCACGGCTGGAAGACTTTTCTCCAATACCCTAGCAACGACATCTCCGTCTCCCTGGTCCGAGAGTTTTATGCCCATCTAGCGAGCCTCACACAATTTGCCATTTATGTGCGAGGGGACCCGGTCAAGTTCACCACTAATGCCATCAACAAGTTCTACGAGCTATAGAACGTCATGGACCACCATTCTTCCTTTGTTGAATCTACATATGCCTAGACCCACAAGAAAGTATTGGAGGAATTCGAGAAGAAGTATGTGGGGGAAGCGCACATTGATAGTTTGAAGGATTGGTTCACCCACTTGGTTCAAGGAAATCGGTCAGTCTTTGAGATGAGCAAGAGTTCTTACAGTTGAGTAGTTATGCCCCTGAGTTGGTTGCTACCAAGAAAATGAGATATAAAAGGTTTTTGAAAGGGTTGAGGAAGGAAATTCAGACATACTTGACTACTGCCTCACCGAAGGTATTTTCAGATTTGACTGCTAGTGCTAACTCCTTTGAGCAAGTGCAACATTTGACTTATGGCTCATATTTTGGGCAAGGAAGATCGAGTGCGAGGAACCAGAATTCCTTCAACCACTCACAATCCTATTCTGAGAGGAGCTGGAATCATTGGGGCCAAGGAAAATGAGCTTCGACTCAGAGTTTAGGATTAGATCGTAGGTCAGAGTTTGCTAGCCGTAGGAGGCCTTCATCATCTTCACCTATGATGAGTATGGGGCGGTCTCAAAGGGGTAGAGGTGTTCCAATTTGTAACCAGTGTGGACATAGACACTGAAGCGAGTGTTGGGGAACAACTAAAGTTTGCTTTAAGTGTAGATCATCGGATCACCTTGTATAGGATTACCCAACAACTGCTAAAACTACCTTGGTCCAGACTTAGAGGACCTCTTACCCAGCATAGAGGGGTCAAGGATTTGCTATAGGGAGAGCGAGCCATGCATTTGGACATTTGTGTAGGGGTACGATCCAGTCCACAGCTACGGCACCAGCTAGGTAGTATGCAGTCAAGGCTCAGAATAACTCTGAGGCTACCGATGTTATCTTAGGTACATTCACCTTACTTTTAGTTCTTATTGTTGCTCTTGTAGACTCGGGGTCTACCCACTCCTACGTTCACAGTGGGATATATCAGCAGTAGGGTATTCCTACCGAGAATCTTAAAATTGGAGTTCGTGTAACAAGCCTGTTCGGGTATGACTTTTAGTAGATCAAGTCTGTCAGAGGTGTCCGGTTGAGATTCAAGGTTCAATTTTTCTGACCGACTTGTTGGTGTTACCCTTTTAAGAGTTTGATGACATCTTAAGGATGGACTGGTTGTTTGAGCATTATGCGTGGTTGGGTTGTGGGATGAAGAGTTTAAAGCTTCGTGGTTTTGATATATCAAGGTTAATAGTAAAGAGTGAGATAAACCCCTGCCTTTGCAATGTAGTGTCGACCTTGGTGGCGCAAAGGATGATCCAAAAGGGATGTGAGGCCTTCTTAGCTCATGTTGTGGACACGAGCATCAGGAGTCCGATGCTTGAAAGTATTCAGACTATTAGAGAGTTTACCGATGTGTTCTCGAAAGAGTTGCCAAGGTTACCACCAGATTGAGAGTTGGAGTTTTAGATAGATGTGATGCCCGAAACGACACCAATATCTATCACTCCATATCGTATGGCTCCCATAAAGTTGAGAGAGTTGAAGGACCAAATTCAAGAGTTGTTGGAAAGAGGTTTCATTCGACCAAGCGTCTCACCTTGGGGAACACTGGTCTTATTCGTCAAGAAAAAGGATGGGTCAATGAGGATGTGTATCGACTACCTCCAGCTCTACAAGGTAACAGTGAAGAATCGTTACCCCTTACCAAGAATTGATGACTTGTTTGACCAGTTGAGGGGTGCCCATGTGTTCTCGAAGACTGATTTAAGGTCAAGTTCTTACCAGTTAAAGGTGGTGGAATATGACGTTTAGAAAACCGCCTTCAGGATGCAGTATGGGCACTATTAGTTCTTGGTAATGCCTCTTGGGCTCACCAATGCACCAGTAGCCTTCATGGATTTGATGAACCGCATCTTCCAACCTTACCTAGATCATTTTGTGGTAGTGTTCATTGATGATATTTTGGTCTACTCAAGAGGAGAGACAGCTTTATGCCAAGTTCAGCAAATGTGAGTTTTGTCTTTCTGAGGTGGCATTTTTGAGTCATATTGTCACAGTACATGGGATTCGAGTAGATCCCCAAAAGATTAAAATTGTGGTAGAATGGAAACTGCCTAGGAATATCGCGGAGGTCCGTAGCTTTCTTGGGCTTGTCGATTACTATCGTCGCTTTGTTAAGGGTTTCTCAATTATTGCAGCACTGATGACCAAGCTGTTGCAAAAGGAAGTTCCATTTGTTTGGATTGAGAGTAGGCAACTAAGCTTTGATTAGTTAAAGACTTAACTCACCAAGGCTCCGATTTTGACACAGCCCGAACCGGGGAAAGATTATGTGGTGTTTAGTGATGCTTCATTGAATGGACTTGGTTGTGTTCTTATGCAAGAAGGCAAGGTGGTGGCTTATGCCTCGAGACAACTTAAACCCCATGAGAAGAAACACCCTACTAATGATTTGGAGCTTGCCACGGTGATCTTTGTTTTGAAGATTTGGAGACATTATTTTTATGGGGAAAAGTGTTACATTTACACCGACCATAAGAGTTTGAAATACCTCATCACCCAGAAGGAGTTGAACTTGAGGCAAAGGCGGTGGATCCAGTTATTAAAGGATTATAATTTCATTATAGAGTATTATCCCAGAAAAGCAAATGCGGTGGCTGGTTCTTTAAGAAGGAAATCGATGTTGGAATTAAGATTAACGTTTGCTCAGTTAAGGATGACCGAGGGTGGTGGCTTGTTAACTGAGCTTCATGTGGAACCTACCTTGGTGCAAGAGATCCAGAAGATACAAGTGTTAGACGAAGAGTTAATGAAACAGATCGAGATGGTGCAAGGGGGTAAGGTAACTAACTTTGAGGTACGAGACAGGGGAATTTTATATTTCAAGGGTCTACTATGTGTTCCAACTTTAGAGGATTTGAGAGACCGCATCCTACGGGAGGCACACCATAGCTCGTTTGCCTTACATCTGGGGAGTAACATGATGTACCAAGATCTAGGACCTTATTATTGGTGGCCTATCATGAAAAGAGATGTGTTCGAGTTTGTGACAAGGTGTTTGGCTTGTCAGCAAGTTAAGGGTGAACATCATGTTCCTTCGGGCTTGCTTCAGCCCATTTAGATTCTGCAATGGAAGTGGGATTGGGTGACCATGGACATCGTGTCAGGTTTGCTACTGACGCAAAGAAAGCATGATGCTATATAGGTGATAGTGGATCGGTTGACTAAGTCTGCTCACTTTTTTCCCGTGCAGATGGATTTCACACTTAAGAGGTTGGCACAGTTGTACATTCGTGAGATAATGAGATTGCATGGTGTACCATCGTTGATCATATCAGATAGAGATTCACATTTCATGGCGAGGTTATGAAAGAAGCGTTAGAGTATGCCTGAACACCAATCATGAGATAATTATATTGATATACTTTCTTTACCATGTTTTTGAATAAAGGCATTTCCATTATTAATTTTCAGTCATATTTCTATGTATTAAATAAACTAAAATATAATGAAGTCCATATAATAATATGATTGTTATTAAAAGATCCTTAGCTAAGTAATATTATGGGCTTGGACAATAATAATACGTTCGAGGCTAACTTAAAGTTGATTGATGACAATGAGTTGTCATTGACATAGAGATGTCAAAATCGATATGTGTACGTTGTTAGAGAAAAACATATTAGATTGACCTGCTATGAGCCTATGTCTTGGATTATTATGTGACGGTCACAATATTGCTCATGGTGGTGACTACATGTATGATCCTTAGACTTGACATCATTACTATCTCAACATATATTGTCGTATGTTTTGGTACAATTAAACATGCTCCATGACTAATCGCACTATAAAGACTGATGTTGAACATATCACGATATATGTAGTGGGGTGTGAATGATCAAGATAGGATTTGTCCCTCATACACAATATGAGTTATATGACAGGCCACTCGATTTAGTGAGACTAGAAATGCATGGCCATGCTCGAACAAGTTGATATGAGATATCATAAGTTGTTCATTTATTGTAGTCTACTCTAGATATCAAGAAATATTAGATGGTCTAAACAAGTGTGATTGTTCCAAGACTTGCGCCTATTCTAGATATAAAGGACAAAGGGATAAAATACATAAAAAAAGCTAGTCACGAAGATGTTATGTCAAATCATGACTTCTTGTAACTTAGATGACCATGATATATTGCTAGAGGTCACTCATGGTTTGTAATATTAGAATGGTTCTAATAATTGCTATCAATGTTACAGGAACCTACAGGGTCACACCCAAGGGTTGAGTTTAGCAAATATCAAATCAGTTATAATTGTACAATTTTATTGTACATGGATGAAATATATAATTAAAGTTAATATATATATTTGATATATGTGAACTTTTAATTATCCTGGATTTGTTAAATATATATTAAAAAATGTAATTATGATTATAATTCTTTTAATAGATATAAAATTTGGATAAAATTACCCTAAGGGTTAGGGTAACTACATATAAAATGAGTAGTGTGGTCTAGTAGCCATTCTTCTTGCTTAGATGAGATATTCTCAAGAATAGTTTTTGAGAAAAGAAATATTTGCTCTCAACCGGGTGAACTGAGTAGAGGCCAAGACGTTATTATGGAGGCTTGGGATTCGAACTGATCGTGCCTGCACTACTGACTTGCTGTTTTTTCCAAGAACCCAAGGTAAATCATGCATCCTTCCTCTCGAATTTGATTGATCGTACATTGATTCCTATATGAGATCGTCGGATTATTTTTCTGCTACGCCATGAGGTGTACCAACGTTCCTAATAGTGGTATCAGAGCCACTTGTATGATGTGAATTCGGGTTAAATACTTGGTTGATGCATTTGTATGAGATGCATGTTTGGTTTTCCTTTTTTGACAAGTATATGATATTTGTGCAAAATAAAGAAATTGAATCCAGTCGCGTTAAAATGTTAATCTGTTTTAAATAAGTGTTTACAATTGATGGTTAAACGCTAATCATGTGTTTGTTGCTGTAAGGTTTTAGCGTTCGTATGTTAATTGCTAACATGATGAACATGCGGTTATGATAGCAGATCATTTTCGGCAGAGGAACAATGGTTGTTCCAATGCAAAAAACCTTAGGGATTGAAAAATCCAAAAAACATGAATCTGTTGATAAAAGATGTCCAATCGTGGGGTTTTTCTATAGTAATCGAAGTACTAAAATTGAAAAGTTTCCCAGATCCACCAGACCGAGTAAGCAGCAAAGGTCGTAAGAACAATCATGAGATGATTTTAATAAACAAGATAAAACATGTGTATGATTTGGTTGATTTGCACGGTGTTTGAGAATGCATGGTTATAGCCCATTTTGTTTATTTACAAAGGTTGTAATTTTAAAATACAGCATGTGTGTCATGCCTTTTTATACTTCTATTGTATTTCTCTTGTTATCTTACTCCCTCATATGTAAAACGAGTTTCTAAAGTTGTACTCATGTGAAGATTCAAAGGAGCAGAAGAATGGACTGACTAAAGCAAGAAGATGCTTGAGAAGTTGTCTTTACCTTTAGGTTTATTGGTTCTCCCATTGGCTTGGGATGGGCCACCTTAGTTCTTTATTTGGGCTATAACCATTGCATTTTAATTATTGTTTTATTTATATCATGTATGTGATGCAATGGATGGTATATTAGAATGCTAATGAATTGACGAGATCAATAAGGGCCTAATATTAAAAGGTATAATGATGAGATTATAATGAAAATCCCTCCATAAAATCTAAGTTAATCTAACAATTCAATAATTACCCTCGTTAAGACCTCGATCGATATTATATGGGTTTCGCCAAAGCATTGGCATATAAGTCTATCTTGGTTAAATGCGAAGAATAAGCAAGTGATATTCACCGGTTGAAATATTGGTAATAACTTAGCTAGGTTATTCTAATAGGATTAGAAACCTAGAGGTTAGTTATTAGGATAAATCATAAGATGATTAGAACAAGAGTTGTTCACCAAATGAAGGAGTTACATGAGATGTGATTGGCAAAGTGTTTCTTACCTAAATAACCATTATCCTAAGAGAAAAGCCAAAGCTGGCTTAGGATAAGGATGAAATATGGATCCTTTACCGCTAGAAAACTTTCGAGAAGTTTTCCCAAATTAAAACATGAGGGTTTTTAACTTTGAATAAAAAAGTGGGAGTAATTTATTAATAAAGACCTTTTTATAAATTTTAAACTTGGTAAATTTACTTACTTTATATGTTTCCATTGCTGTAGAATTAATGGCAAATAACAACACACTATCATTGCGATCGATGCTTGAGAAGGATAAGCTGAATGGCTTGAACTTCCTTCACTGTTTCCGTAATTTGAAAATTGTTCTCAAGCAAGAACGCAAGGAATATGTCATTGAAGAACTCATTCCTAGTGAACCGACAACTACTACTTCTAGAGTTGAAAAAGGCAAATATAAGAAATACATGGATGACATGTTAGACATAGGATGTCTAATGCTTGCCACCATGACCCCTGAGCTTAAGAAGCAACATGAGGATATGGTTGCATACGATATGATTCAAAACCTCAAGGAATTGTATGAGGGGCAAGCACGTCAAGAGAGGTATAAGACCTATAAATCTCTATTTCAATGCAAAATGGTAGAGGGATCTCCTGTAGAAGCTCATGTCATCAAGATGATGGGCTATATCCAAACGTTGGAGAAATTAGGATTTCATCTGAAGGATGAATTGGCCACTTATGTGATCATGTAATCGTTGACGGATAGCTTCAATCAGTTTGTCCTAAATTTCAATATGAATGAAATCAACAAGACATTGCCACAGTTACTTGGCAAGTTACGAACTGCTGAAAGTAATATGAAAATGGTTGGACCTAAGCCCATTCTGATGATCTACAAGGACAAAGGAAAGGGAACTAACAAAGCAGTGGCAAAGCATAAGGGTAATGGCAAGGCCAAACCCAAAGGAAATGATGCATTGAAATCTGAAGGAGGAGTGAGCAAGGAAGGAAAATGTTTCCACCACAACAAGACCGGACACTGCAAACAGAGCGTTTATTTCACATATTTATGTTATTGATGATAATCTGTCAACATCTACTTCTTGGGTATTAGATACCGGTTGTGGTTCTCACATTTGTACTTATGTTCAGGGACTACAAAAGAGAAGGAATTTGGCTAAGGGAGATGTGGACCTACGAGTAGGGAATGGAGCAAGGGTTGTTGCATTAGCTATAGGGACATATGTTTTACTTTTTCCTAGTGGACTTGAATTAAATTTAGAGAATTGCTATTTTGTGCCTAGTTTGACTAAGAACGTTATTTATATTTCTTGTTTGAACAAGATTCGTGTTGAGATAATTATCAAGAATAATTGTTGTTCATTTTATCTCAATAATGTGTTTTATGGGTCGGCACAATTAATCAATGGTCTTTACATTGTGGATCAAGATAATACTATTTATAACATAAATACAAAAAGGTCAAAAACAAATGACTCAAATCAAACTTGCCTTTGGCACTATCATTTAGGCCATATAAGTGAGAAACGCATATCAAAGCTCCATAAAGATGGATTCTTATATTTATTTGTTTTCGAACAATTTGATGTGTGGGAATCTTACTTGTTGGGAAAAATGACTAGGGCTCCCTTTAATAGTAAAGGTGAGCGAGTAAATGATTTATTAGGATTAGTACATAGTGATGTATGTGGGCTAATGAATACACAAGCTAGAGGTGGGTTCCAATACTTCATTACTTTCACTGATGACTTTAGTCGGTATGGTATATTTACCTTATGTGCCATAAATCTGAAGCCCTTGAAAAGTTCAAGGAATTCAAGAATTAAGTACAAAACCAATTGGACAATAGTATTAAGGCACTTTGATCAGATCATGGTGGAGAATACTTGAGCATAGAGTTTGATGTACTCCTAAAAGAGTGTGGGATTGTCTCACAGCTTACACCACCTGGTACACCACAATAGAGTGGAGTTTTTGAGATAAGGAATCAAAAATTGTTAGACATGGTTTGATCAATGGTGAGTCATAGTGATCTTCTGACTTCTTTTTGGGGACATGCACTTGAAACATATGCTTTCACACTAAATCGTGTTCTATCTAAATCGATTCAAAAGACACCATATGAGATATAGACTTGGAAGCATCCTCGTATGTCTTTTATGAAGATTTAGGGTTGTGAAGCTTATGCCAAACATCAGATGTCTACAAAGCTCGAACCTAAATCTCAAAAGTGCATCTTTGTTGGATATCCTAAAGAAACTAAAAGATATTATTTCTTCAATCCTAGTGAGAACAAAGTGTTTGTGGCTTGAATGAGAGTTTTTCTTGAGAGAAAATTTCTCTTGAAGAATGGGAATAATAAAAACATTGAACTTGGAGAAGTTCAAGAACAACAGATCAATGAACCAGAGGTTGAGCATGTTCCACAAATTGTTGAGGAACAATCAATAGATTTAGAAAGACAGCCACTGTGAAGGTCCATAAGAGAATGCCATTTACCTGAGAGATATGATTTCTCGTTACCACACATGGAGACATTCTTCTTATGGACCAAGATGAGCTTAGAACTTATCAATAAGTAGTGTTGGGTGCAGACTTTGAGAAATGTCTTGAAGCCATGAGGTCTGAGATGGATCCCATGACAGTAAACCAAGTATGGACTTTGGTTGAACCACCTGAAGGGGTCAAACCTATAGGGTGTAAATGGGTTTTCAAGAAGAGAACTGACATGGATGGTAATGTACAAACATACAAGGGACAATTGGTTGCTAAAGGTTTTTTACAAGTTCATGGCATACATTATGACGAAACATTCTCCAATGTTGCTATGTTTAAATCCATCTGGATCTTGCTTGTGATTGTTGCATTCCATGATTATGAAATCTGGCAAAGGAACGTCAAAACCGCTTTCCTTAATGGGAAACTTGAAGAAAATGTGTATATGACACAACCAGAAGGTTTTGTTGCTCTAGGAGATGCTGGAAAGGTTTGTAAGCTACAGAGGTCCATTTATGGACTAAAACAAGCTTCTCGAAGTTGGAATCTTCATTTCAATGATGCAATCAAAGAGTTTGGTTTTATCAGAAATGAAGATGAGCCTTGTGTCTATAAGAAGGCTAGTGGGAGCATTGTTTCCTTCCTGATCTTGTATGTAGATGACATACTCATCATAGGAAATGATATACCTACTTTACAGTCTAACAAGACTTGGCTAGGCAGTTGTTTTCTATGAAAGATTTGGGTGAGGCAGCGTAAATATTAGGAGTTAACGTCTATAGAGATAGATCAAGACGAATCCTAGGTCTGAGTCAAAGTACATACATAGATAAAGTGCTGAAAAGATTCAGCATATAAGAATCCAAGAAAGGTTTTTTACCTATGAGACATGGTATATCGCTCTCGAAGGAAATGTGTCCTTCATCACCACAAGAGAGAGAACAGATCAATAAGATCCCATATGCTTCGGCTATCGGTTCTATCATGTATGCCATGATATGTACTCGGCCAGATGTATCGTATGCCTTAAGCATGACGAGTCTGTATCAAGTAAATCCTAGTGAAGGTCACTAGGTTGTAGTTAAAAATATCTTTAAGTACTTGAGAAGAACTAAGGATACATTTCTTTTATATGGGGTGAAGAAGAGCTTAGTGAAAAGGTTACACGGATGCTAGCGTCCAAATTGACAAGGATGGCTCGCGATCACAATCTGGTTTTGTAATTTGTCTTAATAGAGGTGCTATGAGCTAGAAGATTTTGATGCAAGACACAGTAGTTGATTCTACAATAAAGGCTGAATATATTGCAGCTAGTGAAGCAACGAAAGAGCCTGTTTGGATCAAGAAGTTCATATCCGAACTAGGGGTTGTTCCTAGCATATCAGATGCTATAGAACATTGTTGTGACAACAATGGAGCCATTGCATAAGAAAAGGAACCCAAATCTCATCAAATATCCAAACATATTCTAAGGCGCTTCCATCTCATTCGAGAGATCATAGATCGAGGAGATGTGGAAATATACAGAGTACACATGGATGATAACATTGTTGATCCCTTAACGAAGCCTCTAATATAGAATAAGCATGATCGTCACACTAAGTCACTCGGTATTAGATATGTGAGTGATTGGTCTTAGTGCTAGTGGGAGATTGTTAGAGTATGCCCAAAGACCAATCATGAGATGATTGTATTGATATAGTTTTTTTACCATATTTTTGAATAAAGGCATTGCCATTATTAGTTTTCAGTAATATTTATGTGTTTTAAATAAACTAAAATATAATTAAGCCCATATAATAATATGATTGTTATTAAAAGATACTTAGCTGAGTATTATTATTGGCTTGGACAATAATAATATGTTTGAGGCTAACATATAGTTGATTGATGACAATGAGTTGTCATTGGCATAGAGATGTCTAAATCGATATGTGAGTATGTTGTTAGAGAACGACATATTGGATTGACCCACTATGAGCCTATGTCTTGGATTATTATGTGACGGTCACAATATTGCTCATGGTGGTGACTACATGTATGATTCTTAGACTTGACATCATTACTATCTCAACATATATTGTCGTATGTTTTGGTACAATTAAACATGCTCCATGACTAATCGATCTATAAAGACTGGTGTTGAACATATCATGATATATGTAGTGGGGTGTGATTGATCAGGATAGGATTTGTCCCTCCTACATAATAGGAGTTATATCACAGGCCAATTGATTGAGTGAGACTAGAAATGCATGGCCATGCTCGAACAAGTTGATATAAGATATCATAAGTTGTTCGTTTATTGTAGTTTACTCTAGATATCAAGAAATATTAGATGGGCTATACAAGTGCGACTGTTCCAAGACTTGTGCCTATTCTAGATATAAAGGACAAAGGGATATAATACATAAAGAAGCTAGCCACGAAGATGTTATGTCGAATCATGACTTCTTGCAACTAAGATGGCCATGATATATTGCTAGAGGTCACTCATGGTTTGTAATTTTAGAATGGTTCTAATAACTGCTACCAATGTTACAAGAACCTACAGGGTTACATCCAAGGGTTTAGTTGAGCAAATATCAAACGCGTTATAATTGTACAAATTTTATTGTACATGGATGAAATATATAATTAAAGTTAATAATATATTTTATATGTGTGTAATTTTGATTATTCCGAATTTGTTAAATATATATTAAAAGAATGTAATTATGATTATAATTTTTTAATAGATATAAAATTCCAATTAAATCACCCTAAGGGTTAGGGTAACTACATATAAAGGGAGAAGTGTGGTTTAGCAACCGTTCTTCTTGCTTAGAAGATATATTCTCAAGAATAGTTTTTGAGAAAAGAAATATTTGCTCTCAACTAGGGGAACTGGGTAGTGGCCAAGACTTTGCACTACTGACTTGCTATTTTTCCAAGAACCCAAGGTAAATCACGCGTCCTGTCCTCTCGAATTCGATTGATCGTACTTGGATTCTTGTATGAGATCGTCGGATTATTTTTTCGTTGCGCCATGGGGTGTACCGACGTTCCTAATAAGAAGATACATAAGGATTTGGGCACCCAGCTACATTTTAGCACGGCCTTTCATCCTTAGACTGAAGGTCAGTCAGAGCAAGTTATTCAGAATTTGGAGGATATGCTTTGTTGTTGTGTTATTGACTTTGAAACAAGTTGGGAGGATCAGTTACAACTTTTTGAGTTTGCCTACAACAACAGCTTTTAGTCAAGAATCAAGATGGCTCCTTTTGAGGCCTTTTACGGGCGTAGGTGTAGGATACACTTGTGTTGGACCGAGTTTAATGAGAGAAGAATAGTGGGTTCAGAATTGATTAAGCAAACTGAAGAGAAAGTATAGTTAATCAAGGAAAGATTGTAAGCAGCTTTTGATCGTCAGAAAGCTTTTGCAGACCGAAGGCGCAAGCACATCAAGTATGAAATTGATGACAAGGTTTTTCTTAAGGTGTCTCCATGGAAGTGAGTAATCCATTTTGGTCGGAAGGGTAAGTTGAGTCTGAGGTTCATAGGGCCTTATGAGATCCTTGATAGAGTTGGATCGGTGGCTTATTAGCTGGCTTTACCTCCAGAGATGGCACACATTCATAACGTGTTCCATGTGTCTATGTTGAGGCGTTGCCGCTCTGATCCATCTCATGTTATCCCGCTTGAGGAGATAGAGATCGAAAATGATTTGACATGCGAGGAGGAGCAAATAAGAGTCCTTGATAGCGGAGTCAAGAAGCTGCATAACAAGTGTATTCCTTTGGTAAAGATGTTGTGGAGAAACCATAGAGTTGAGGAAGCTACATGGGAAGTTGAGGAGGACATGTACTTGCTCTATCCACATTTGTTTTCAAGAGGTAAATTTCAAGGACAAAATTTTTTTAAGTAGGGGAGACTTGTAACGACCCAGATTTTAGAATTCGAGAGTTAATCTGAACCGAAGCATGGGCTTCGCCTTTGGGTCGAATAGTGGGTTTTAAAGGCCCTTGTAGGCCATCCTTGGTTGTAGGCTTGAGAGTTTTGAGTAGGCCTTAGTGTTGGATGATGAAAGGAGGGTATTGGGTAAATTACCCTAATTGGGAAAGAGGAAATGGAGTGTTTAATTCTTTCCTGTAGTGTGTAAGGAGGATGAGGTCACCCATGTTCATTGTCTTCTTTTCCTTTCATTCTCTCATCTTTCAAAGGCCCCATGACCAAGTTAAAGGCTAAATCTTTGAGTTTTTTAGAGCAAATCTTGTTTTAGGTCTTAAGGTAAAGCTGTTTACCATCCAAGGATCTATAATCCAAGGTAAGTTTGGCTAAAATTTGGGGGAGAAGTTTTAGTGGGGGTTGAAGTTTGAGTATAGGATTTAAGGATTTCAACCCCATTTCTGGTTTAAAGCCAATCCTTGAACCCTTACCAATCTTTTAGCAACTTTGTATCTTATTCTACAACGTTTTCTTGTAGTGAATGAGATTGGAGAATCTTCCAAGAGCCAAGGAAAAAGTAAGGCTTGAAGCTTGAGGTTGGGGGCTCTTCTTTCAGCTTAAATTCGAGGTTAGCACACTACTAACTCCTACTTATTCCTAGAAATCATAAATTTGATTCTTTGCTTGATTGTGATGCTTGATTAGGGCAAAATGGAGCTTGAAATCTATCTATGGAAAATTCCGATTTTGATGTTTAAATGATGCAAAAATGGTAGAAATTCACCTAAAGGCTTAACCATAACTTGTAGGACTAGTTTAGAGACTTGCCTAAAGGGTTTGGGAATTGTTGGGGAGAAATCTGAACTCCATAATTCGAATTCTGGGTTTGCGTATCGGTACAGGCTTGGGTGTATCGATACTCCAAGCTTATTTTTTGAAGGTCATGAGTAAGTTTGTGAAGACCGTATCGATACGCGGGGTTAGCGTATCGATACCTTTTTGGCGAGTAGAAGTCTAGTAGTTGATCTCTGTATCGGTACACCTTGGGCGTATCAGTATGCCACTGGACGTATCGGTACACCTCTGCGAGTATCGATACGGGTTGGTCCTCTAAGTGGACGAGGATATTTAATGGGGTATTGGTACGCGGGGAAGGCGTATCGGTATAGAGTGGCGTATCGATACACTTGAGGAGTGTATCAATACGGCCTGGGCAATCTGTCTAAAAACTTTGTTTTTAATTCAAGGGCTCTATAATTCAAAAATAAGGGCTCGATGGGTCCCCAAAGGGGTAAAATGAATAATGATAATAAGAAATTAAGTCTTTAACACTGTTTGAGACTTAATTGATGATTAATTTGATTTATTAAAAATAGGTGATATATGTATGTGGTTGCAAACCATGTAAATCTTTAGTGGGTTATGTGTGAGGGTGCTGGTAAGGGCACTATGTGATGTGAACCTTGGTTACGGGATCCGAATACCAATAAATGAATATTTCTTTATGAGAAGACCACTCGATGTGAGATTCCGAGTGATGATTATGCTCGATGCGAGATTCTGAGCAAGTGTGCATGATTCAAAAAGTGAGACAATGGGTCTCACTTCAGGTTTGATAATGTGATTTCTATGCTTGAGTTTGAGATTGTACTCCTTTGATTCTTGTGTTTAGGCGAAAACGGTAGCGCCATTGCTTTCTATGCCATAATATCTTGTAGCATGTATTTATTTATGATTTGTATGAATTGTGGTTGAGTGGAAGTCTACCCACTAAGCTTTTTAGCTCAACATTCGAAATTCTTGTTTCCGTTCGCAGGTTTGTAGGTTGGCGTACGTCTTGAAGCACCATCGGAGTAGAACCTCAGCATCGACTTGTGTCCAAGTTCATTACTTAGATTTAGTGGGACATGTATCCGTAGGACCCTATGTGTATCGTAACTTGTATTTTGGATTTTAACTCTATGTTAAATGCTTGTAAACTATGTATTTTGAATGGAGCTCCTCATGTAACATTTAAATGTTTCATTGGTTTGAATTATTTTAACTTAATGGTTTTCATGGAAACAAGACTATTAGGCTAAATCTAGTGGTAAAATTTAATGGTTTAGGTTGGGCTTGAGGCCCAACTTGTGGCATCCGGGTTGGGATGTTACAGTATGGGTTATATTTGTTTTAAAGCATGGTTGTTGCTTTGAAAATGATTTTGTATGTGGCATATAAAAATAGTGAGATACATGGTTAATAATGAATTATATTGGCAAGTGATGTTGTTTAAAATTTTTTCGGATATAGTTGGCTGGCCATAGGATTGATAGTGCACTATAAAAAGTAGCCTTTAATGTTGATGGGTTTATACGGTTTACCGAATACTCCATCCAAGTACCCTAACGATTGAGGGGTTAGATGGTACCTAAAACTCCCGTTAGAGGGTTATACATCTACCGATGAGTGGTGTTGAGGGGTTTATACGGTGTACCACATACCCCACCATGGGTGTCACAACGGTTGATAGGTTTATGTGTACTGAAAATTCCCGTGTGTGAACCTTGAGATGCAGGTGAGATTGTATGAAGTGTTGAGAGAACACTTGTTGAATCCGTGTATCCGATGTTATATTTTGGAAAGTGGAATTTGTTTAATGATCACTTGGAAGCCAATATAGTTGTTGATGTATCATGTTGATGATTGTTAATGTATAATATTAGGTTATACATGTTTACTCTTTAAGCTTTGCATATGGGTTATTATGCATGAAAAGGCTTAAATTGAGGGTTAGCAATGGGATTTAGTGTTGATCCATGTACATTTGCATATGGATTAATATGTTGGTTTTTGAAAGTGTTAAGTGCATGGTTTTTCAAGGCATGATATTTTATTTGATGATTGAAATGGTGATTTCAATGTGGTTTTGGAAAATGGTTTTAAATGAATTGATGATGTGTGTTTTGAGCGCTCCTCACTAAGCCTTGTGTGCTTACACTCTCTTTGTCCATCAATGCAGAGAACTAAAGGTTGGAGGCAGCGAGAAGGCGGGGAGAAAATCCAAGGACTTCAATAAAGAAGAAGTATGGTTTCGAACTAGACTTGTAGTAATAAAGACAATGGGGTTCATTGTTGTTAGGAGTGTATTTTTCTTAAACTCCCTATTTGTTCAAGTTTATGTTGATGTTTTGGAGTCGTAAAATGCCTTATGAGTTTGGTGATTGTTTGGCATGATGGTTTATGCTTTGATTTGGGACTTTGGGGAAATATAAGCATGTTGGGTAAAAATTATGCCTATAGGACTACCTTTGTTGTCGTAATGACTATGCTCTTATATCGTAGTGGTCTTTCGTTGATATGACATTTGTATGTTGATGTGGCATGATGCTTGGGTGTTAAATGATTTTGGGGGGTTAATTCGGATGTGATTAGGGAAGTTCTAAAGTGTTTCGAATGTGCATATTTTGTAAGCCTACAAGCCGATTTTGAAACCAGTCAGTAGGTTTCGAAACCAGAAGGCCTTTTGCTCTAGGCATGATCCAAAACCAGCCCCTAGTTTTCAAAACCAGCTGGCCAGTTTTGGATATTATAGTGCAAATTTCGAAACCACCTTGAATGGTTTCGATATTTATCATGGGGACCCATCCATTATGTTGATTATATTTTGGTCCATGGTTGTTATTAATGCAATTTGATGAGTTTGGATGATCATTTTAAGCTGAATTTTGACATGTATGCATGGAACCGGACTAATCGATAATTGGTAAAGCTAATTTTAAGTGAGTCCTTATAGTTTTACAGTTTTATGTTTTTGTCCCTAAATTTTGGCAATACTTAATTGATGATGCAAATCAGCTCGGTTTGACATGAAACTCCACATGTTTGTTTTAAATTGACTTAATTAAATATTAGTAAAATCAAAAATTGTATAATTCCCTCTAATTTTCTAGAATTGCAATTTTGTTCCGACGCCCGGTTGAGTTGAGTGTTCACTCGCTACCTAATCACTCACCATAGGTTATAATATTGCATCTTGATAAGATAAAATAAAAAAATGGTAGTTAATTCTTTGAGGTTTGCTTTAGTAAATCTAATATAGCTCATTCGGTTCAGTCTTGCAACTAGGCCGGGTCGAGAGGGTTACACCCGCCAAGAGTTTCTTCCATTTTAGGTGAAGGAATTAAAAGGATACGCCCGTATTGCACCCTCTGATATCCTTTCCAACACCTCTCCGCCCATAACTGACATTGTAGTAGAAACCGTTGGTACCACCCTCCAACCACACTTTTTAGCTGCTGAACAGAGGGAAGCAAGGCTCTAGGTGCTATTGCATAAGCTTTTTCCAATATGCCAATTGATTTTTTGACGTTTCCTAGCAACTCTTACAACCAGCCACCACCACCACCCGCTTGACGTAACGGCCAAATACTAATGCTGGCGCCTCCTCCCGCACTACCAAGAAACAAGCATTCACCCGAGACAAAGGCAAGGGCATCATTATCCAAGAACCACCACCCCAGTAACTCCCTGGGTTAGTCTTTCTTTTTATTTTTAGTTTAGTTAGTTTCACATTTAATTTTGCATATTTGCTTTTCCTTTATTTGTTTTGCTTTTTCTTTTCTTTTTTTGCATTGGGGACAATGCTCCTCTCAAGTTTGGGGGAGTACATACCCATATATATTAGGTTAAATTTAGGAAAAATTTAAAAACAATTTAGAATTGTAATTAGCCTAATATGCCCGACAGGTTCCTTTTGCTATGATTCCTTTGATTCTGATTCTGTCGTTGCGTTGATCAGGACTTCCTATGATGAATCTATGTTGATGCTTTGCAAGGTGTTAAGAGCTTTCAAGTTTTTGAACTTAATGATAGATCTGATGTAGCCCTTAAAACCACAAAATACATACAATCTACAACTTAAGAAGCCTTAGGGATGCTCTTGTAATACCCCCAAACATTCGCCTTGAAGTATGCTTCATTGGATCACTAGTAAATTTGTTATAGAATTGTCATCTATTAGATTAATCAAGCGATTTAGGATTAAATTAAAATAAAGTAAATTTAGATAGCCAATATAGAAGGGACTAAACTGAATACCTTGATTAAAATAAAAGTTGCATGCTAAACAATAATTTGTAGGAGGGCTTGTACATGTGTCACTGTAAGATGCGGGCATGTAGGAGGGGTCTCGGCTTGGGTGTGATAATCCAAAACATTTCATCTCCTTCATTCTCCCCAATTGAGCCAAACCCCATTGTTGAGAGAAGTTAGAGAGAGTCTAAGATTTGCTTCATCTTTGGAGTTTCATTCAAGTAGCTTGGGAAGGAAGGTGGTAATACTCTTCTTCCTTACTTATCCATGAGTTGAATTGATTTTAATGTTTATGGTTTTTCATGAATTATATTTTTGTTAGAAATGATAAGGATATGATTTATGCCATGAAACTCTTGTTTTGTGAGGTATTTATGGACTATTTTGAAGGTAAATAAATATGTTGGGGACTATTTTGGTGTATATAAGCATGTACGGACTATTCTATATATATATATATATATATGTAAATATGTTAGGGGCTATTTAGCAATAATATTGGACTGTTTTGAATGCATATAAAAATGTTAAGGACTTTCATGCATTTATATAAATAATAAGGACTACTTTTGAATGCTTGTAGATGTCATGGACTATTTTGTGAATACATGATTATATACCTATGTGTTAGGGATTATTTAGTATATATATGGAAGTGCATTGGACTATTTTGAATAAGCATAGATGAACATATGAAAATTGGACTGTTTTGAATAAGCATAGGCGAGCATGTGAAAATTGGATTGTCTTGCATATTTAAAGATATTCATGGATTGTTTTGTGTGAATTCATGTCTGCACATGAGTACCTGAGTTGTTTGCAAGTGAATAGTTTTAGGGATTGATCTAATATATGATTATACTTTTGATATGTTTAGACCAAGAAAGAGTTGAAGGAGTAAGGACTAAAGTAGATCAATTTGTAGATAAACAAAAAGGGATTGTAATTCAGGAGCAAAACTACATTGGAACAAACTGTGAGTGAGGTTCAAAGTCTCGGGATAGGATTGAAACCATCCCGAGCTTCTTTAATTGCTTTATTTTACATTGCTTGTACACCTTTTATTAAGCTATGTTGTATGCTTAAGCTTGGATGCAAGGTAAGTACTTAACTATAAAGTACATTATGATATACAAAAGTTGGTTAAATGCATACTAAGTTGAAAGTTATCAATGTACTTCAGTATATGATTAATATGATAAGTTTAAGGCTTGTTTATGTGATCATATAAATTGGAGCTATGCTCATCTCTGATATGATAAGAT
This sequence comes from Hibiscus mutabilis, assembly GCA_019671005.1. Lineage (NCBI taxonomy): Eukaryota > Viridiplantae > Streptophyta > Magnoliopsida > Malvales > Malvaceae > Hibiscus > Hibiscus mutabilis. The sequence goes on from CM033711.1 coordinate 49,985,472, forward strand.
TTAATTGGAAAGCCTTGGTTTCGAGTCAGTCTTAGGTATAGTTGACATGCCATAGAGTCCATAAAGCTTGTGTTTAGGGTGGACTACGGTCCTGGACTACGATCTTTATGAGGTGACAGTAGGAGTAATGTTTTTTGTCATTTGGCGGCAGTAGGAGGGATTGACCAGTACTTCGAGTACCATTTGATTAGCGACAATTGTTTGAGTAATTGTGTACCTAGGCTACTTGATTCTCAAGGCTATGTTAAAAAGAAATCATGAAAATTTATAAGTTAAATCATTGAATTAATGCAATAACTTGCATAACAAGTAATGTATACCTATTTGATTAACAAATATGCTTTGGGTAAATAGATATGTCTTATAGAATGCATATATGTATCTGTTCTTTGTTTGATTGCTTTGATACATACACAATATTCGAATTATATCATGTGATTAAGAATATGGGTGATTAGCAAACCTTTTTAATCTGGCCCACTCCTTGTTCAAGCTTAAAACTATACTTGAAAAATAGAATTTTTAGTGAAAGGATAGATTGTTGTTTCATGTTATAGTTACTATAAAACTGCCTCACTAAGTGAATACTTATGTAATTCTTTGACTACATTTAAGGGTAAAACTTTTCTTGTGGTTACCTTTCGAGCATCGATCATATCTCAAGTACAAGAAGTATGTTTTGAAATTTTCCTTTTGAACTACTAGATGGTGGCACAAAGATTCATATATGCATAGTATTTTTAGAACACCATTATGGTTTGTGTATATGTAAGGCTATAAGTAATTGTTAACTTGTAAAGGGCCTTATAATATTTTTGTTGTGGTTGCTTATTTCTAGTTGGTAAACATGTAATAATCTATGGAAGTATTATGGTTGAGTATAGTTGTTGCTAGGTGAATGTTTAGGCATAGTTTATAATGGGATTTTGAAATGTAGTTTGCTTTAGACATAACACTTTAATTAAGGTACATCTTGTAAACCATTATTGCTATTTTGACATAATTAGTAGACCTTAACAAACTTATCACTTAACAAATGTTGTTAGCCGAACCATATAGCTTCGCGCTATTGAATTCTACACATTTACTTGACTCAAATATGGCCTAAAAATGAACAAGTGAAAATTTATGAATTAGGCTTGTCTCGTTATAGTGTTTCGAATGGTTGGTTGCCATTAGAGAATAAAAGATTGTGAATACTTGTAAGATGAAAGACAATGATTCGATTCTTGAATATGAAGTTAAGTTCCAAAATTTTTAATAAGACAACTTGATTTAAGGACTATAATTATAGCTAAAACTGAGTAAGTTCTAGTAAATCGTGACTGTAATTTCTTGGAGGATTCAAATTAAGACTTGCTTGTGTAAATCAAATTTGTGGTTGTCTTGTAGCATGTTGACATAATATTGCATGGCAAAAGATTAAGTATTCAATGTAAATAAGAAAGTAAAAACAAAGCAACAATACGTCTTCTACGTGCAAGTATTCACGGTCAGCAAGTAAGTTACTTGCCTTGGAATTAGATTGTTTGATTGTTACTTGCCTTGGAAGAAAATATGTTTCTTTTGAAAGTTTGTTTTGGAAATACTTTAATAAGAAAAGAAAAAAAAAGTGAAGTAAAGACGTTGGCAAGGAAGGTCTTTTAATGAGTGATGAGCGTTGGCAGGGAATGCCTGGTTTCTACGATTTTCATGATGTGTCAGCCTTTAATGTCAAACTGTCTTGGCATTGTTTGCCGAGTAGAATCAAAATTAGCAATGCCTGTCTCAAGGGTCATTTCCCTAAATCGATTATGTAAAAACCCCTTATATCTCTATAGTGAATGTTTTTAAATGAACCAAGTTAATTAAGAACCAATCTATACTCCTAAGGGGTAGATATCACTTATGAAGTAAGTTCATCTACTTGAACGACTTCTCTTAAAGCTTCTCTCCCTAGTATTCAACAACTTAATCATTGCCACCCCAAGTATGTTAAGATATTGAGGAGCAATAGGCCAACAGTGCCAGCTTTTGCTTGGCAAAGTATTTAGGAAACATTAAAGTATGTCAAATCAGATTCATTATTAAAAACTAAACCATAAAATAGCGTTCAACGCAAACATCCCTCACCAATTATTAGATTAGTTCATGGTGAGGGATTTAACCAACAAAACACAAACGTTTTCCAAATTCATCATCATTAAAAAGAAATTGAAACAACCTAAAATGAGAGGATGGGGAAAAGGGGTCTCTCAATGCAGCCCTTCAAGATCCAGGCTCTTGGCCAAGCTAGTCGAACCACCCTTCCTTGGTGTAGTCAGTCGTCACTTGTTGCACTCCAACTCCTCACTCGAGGGTTTTACCCTCACGATCTCACACTCGTTATTTTTCTCTATTGGTCTTTAAATAGGCGTGCAATGAAGGCTAGGATAAGCTTCTCATTTGAATTTTAAATGTTGAAGAGATAAGAGATGAGATCTTATCTAAATTTGAATGAAAGCTGATTAGATTAGGGCTTTTGTCGCATTACCAACACTGCCTTGGCATCCAAGCTTGGCATGATTCTGCCAACCAGTATTGGTACCACGTTATCCGACTTTGTTGGGATAGGATAGCTCTTCAATTTCAAAATTCAAATGCTCAAGAGATAAGTCATAAAGTCTTATCTGATCTGTATAATAGCTTATCAGGCTAGGGCTAACATCATCATGCCAATGTTGCCTTGGCACGCAAGCTTGGCAAGTCTTTGCCAACATAGCTTGGCATCACCTTTCTCGAAGGTTGATCTATTTGTGATCTTTTATGAGCCTGATCATGTTCTATTTTTTCGGGGTTCAATAGCCTCTTGGTGTGGCATCAAGTTCACTTCTCTGCCAACAAGTGCTCAACACTATTTGGTCCTTCTATGCCAACAGCACTTGGCATTATCCATGGCAATTCTTTTATGCGCCTAATCCGATGCTAAACCTGCAAAATAGCCACAAAAACAACCCTTCACACTGGCATAGACAGAAAAGTAAACTCCTCATGCAAATGCATGATTCTAATACCCTAATGCAACTAAATGTACCTAAAAACAAGCAAAAGCATTGTAAGATTGGCATTAAAAATAGTAATTTTTTAGAGGTAACATATCACTTTCTAGTTTGGTTTACTTATAAACCAGGTTAGGGGTGTTACAACTCTAGGTCAACTTTTTGATGCTAAAGCATGAATCAAAAGAAAATGAACTTAAATGCTCAATGAAGCAAAACAAAGGCTAAAAACTCCCTAAAAATCAAGAAAATAAATTAAGACATGATAATTTAAACAAAGCTATTGAGGGACATTCTTCTATGCATTTTGCTATCTTAGTACACAATGTGAGTTATGTTTGCTCCATTTAACTTTCCCTAGTAGGGATGATAGTACTGGAAAAGGGTGAATGAAAGTCTTTAGAGGATAACACTGCTCGTAGGGCTCAGGGAAGGGCTATTTGCTCCACTCCATCTTCAGGTACCGAAGGGTTAGTGTGATAAGCTAAAGTCCCAAGGATACAGTTTTCAAACATAAAAATAATAGGGAGTAAAAATGTACTAAAAAGGGAAAGATAATATTTCGAGGCAGAAAAAGAAAGAAATCCTTAAGCTTAGCTAAGGGTATTAAGTGATGTATACATGTAACTGAGCACACATTGCACTTACAGTGGATTTAATCTTTTGAATAAAATTGTAAGTTGTAATACATTTTCTCATCATCAACATAGTTGAGGAATGAATTGCTGCTGCAACATAAACTATAATCATTGTAATCATAGCTTAGTGGAACCTTGGGACTTATGGGCTTTTTGTTGTTCTTCTTTTCTATTTTTATTTTTTCTTCTTGTTTCCATTTTGGATCACTTGAGGACAAGAAATAGTTCAAGTCTGGGGGTATTTTACGAGTACTTAATTTACCTGTGTTATATGCCCTTATTCTTTATCTTTTTCATGTTTTCTTGTTCATTTTGTTTGTATTTAGGTTAGATTGTACATATTTGCATATAGATAGGGAGTTACACTGCCTATGCTTAAATGTCATATATAATGATGCTTTTCACGGGAAAGGTCGTGTTTTGTGCTACATGTGCAGGATGCTGGTAGATGTTGGAGGATTGCTAGAGTTTGAGAGGAGCAGATCACATGACTGGAGCTGACGAGGCATGAAGAGATGGAGAAGAATCTATCTCTGCCCACGTGGACTGTAACACCCCCTTCTAGGCCTGGTTGGGAACTGGGTCGGAGTGTGCTACCTATAAACGGTGCGGTGATCTGTGTGATAAAATTTAAATAATGATTAACACTTAATCAATGTTATACATTTCAACCATTACCAAGATAAATATTAGCTCAATTCATCTGATATGGAGCAATAATTAATCAATTAGGACCAAATCTTAACTCCTACAAATTTTAGGGACTAAACTATAGATTCAGCAATTTAGAGGTCCTTAATGCAATTAACTATACAATGATGAAATTCAATACAATGATAGTAAGCTTGAAAATTTTTATGTCATTTCGATATTATTTGCTCGTTCAATTAGACTATGCAATAATCAATAATCATTTTGTAAACTATTCAAAACTGTGTTCAATGTCTTTTAACGGAATTAACTACCACCATACTAAAACACCTTGGTGCAGTATCAGTACGGGTGTACATGAATTTGAGCTCTAAATGGAACTGTCCAAACTCATATCGATACGGTCAAGACCATATCGGTACTGCGTGCAAGGGTGACAACCCAATTTCCCAACAATCCAAGAACTCGTATCGATACAGCGTGACCTGTATCGATACGGGTTGACAAATGTTAACTTTGACCATGACTCGTTTTGATACACCCTAAGGCCGTATCGATACATTTAAATGCCCAAACCTTACTGCCAAAAGCTATACCGATACAGTTTAGACTTGTATCGATACGCTATGGTTAACTCATGCTTTCTAAGGCCAAATATGCAAGGCTGTATCGATACCACTTGACCGGTATCGATACGCCCCTACAATGTAATGTCAAATTTTATCTAGGTTTTAGTCCATTTGACCTAGCAATCAATGTCCAAATGCAATGAAACTTTACCAACAATATTTCAATACTAAAATCTACTTGCATACCAAATTTTAGGGTTAATCAAATTCATTTACCAAGTTTTCTACCTTGTGAGCCAAATAAGCCATTTTAACCAATTTTAGGCTATTCCAAAAGGCCATTTAGTGCTTTAGGCATCCTACAACCATAAAACATACATATCAAAAAGACCATACATGACTATTCTAAGTACTTTGCCACCTTAGGAGGAGTTCATAAGTTTGATATACATTACTTTAAGCTTGCATGTGACATGTCCAACACTTCAACCACTTTGATCTCCAATGATGAGTTCCATAACCTGAAATGTATGAAATGCAATGCGTTACGCATACATTGCCTGGTGAGGTAGCCATAAATGATGACAACAACAATGTAATGCATTTTGATTCAAGTGGTGACAATAGCAATACAATGAACTATTAATATCAATGCAATGATCATGTTCATAACAATATTTCCATATTTTGATAATAACCATTGGATCGATTACGGATAGTGGATACGTGAATTCCTATGCCTCGCCAAATCAATAAATGGTCTAGTCTCTCTACCTCGCCAATATGACCATTATCACAACACATCACTCCGCCTCGCCAAATCAATATAGGCCATAGCCCTAGGACTATAGTCCACCCATAAACTGAGCTCATGAATTATATGGCATTCCAATTGTATCCAATTTCTTTACGAATCCAAGGTTCGGTGGCAATATCAATAATCGATGTTCAACAACAGTAGATATGTTCCATGTTCTTATCAATAATCAATATTTCAATGTCCATGTTCAATAGTGATATCAATAACAATGGCAATGTTCAATGATCTCAATGACAATAACAATGGTCTATGCTTCATTTACAATGTTTCGATGACAATAACTTTGCCGATAACAATAACGATGACAATAACAATAACAATGACTATGCTCTATGTCCAATGGTCAATGCTTTAATAATTCAAAGACTATGTCGATGGCGAATTCACTAACAATGAGCGATAGCAATGACTATAGCAATATCAATGGTCGATATTCAATGCAATGACTTACCTTAACTTACCAATGGAATCCACTTAAGTGGTTGAATGCAATAATCCTTGACAATAGTGTTAGCCATACTATAATCAATGGCAATAAAACCGGGAAAGGCACCTAGCCTAATACCAAGACGCCGACTACTCTCACCTCGATAATCTGAAGCTTTCAAGGCTCTCGGATAGCAATTCCCTTGACCCTAGCCCTTGATGGAGATGGTGGATACTCTTTATCAATTTCTTGAGCTAGGAAAAACAATGGGGAAATTATTAGGATCGATAGTATGCTATTAAAATCAATTTAACGATATCAAAATTGATATCTAAACTCGATATAGCTATTAGCTATTAAATATCCGTGGATTGAAGTCTTGAGAATCCTGTGTTACTTAGACAGTCAAAACTTCAACTTGAAATTAAACACTATACATCCATGGAATCGATAAATTGTTTGAGGGTTTGAGCTTAACCAATTGATGGCTATTCAATGGAATCAACAAATCGAAGGAAACTTAAGCTTGGTAAGGTCCAACAATAGAGGTGTGTGCTTGATGGATGAAGAAAATGAGATAGAGGTGCTTGCTTCTTTTATAATAGATAAGGTTTCTATCCTTCAATTCTTTTTTTTAATCCATGTACGTGAAATGGATTTCCTCAGTATGAAGAAAGATATTCCTCACCATCCACGTAGGTGGTGATTAAAATTGAGGAGGGGCTAATCGCAAGGTTAGTCCCTCAACTCTCTATTCCTTATACTTATACCCTCAATCTTCTAATTTCTACAATTTAGTCACTAAACAAATTTTCAATACATTCAATACGGTCATTAAACAATAATTTAATTCAATTGGAACTCAATATCGATGTAATTGACCTTTCGGTCAAAGTCAATACGATATTTAGACGTTTTCGATGTAGGGTTTTCGATCGCCGAAACCCAATTCTAACTAGACCAGATTTTGGGATGTTACAACTCTCCCCCTTAAGAAAGAATCGTCCTCGAATTTTTACCTAAATTGAAGAGATAAGGATATTTCCTCCTCGTTGTCTCCTCCGGTTCCTAGGTGGCTTCTTCCACGGAATGGCTCCTCCAGAGAACTTTAACTAAGGGAATAGACTTGTTACAAAGTCTCTTAACTTCTTTAGCAAGAATTTGAACCGGTTCTTCCACATAGGACAAGTCCATTTGAATTTTCACAGATTTTTGTTTAATGACATGCAAAGGATCATAACGATACTTCTGAAGCATGGATACATGAAACACATCATGGATTTTACTAAGTTCTAGAGGCAATGATAAGCGATAAGCCACAGGGCCAGCTTTTTCGATAACCTCGAAAGGTCTGATAAATCGAGGACTCGGTTTCCCTTTCTTGCCAAATCTCAGAATCTTCTTCCACGGTGAAACATTGAGGAAGACTCTTTCACCAACTTCATATTGTTCGCTTAAGATCAGCATAAGCTTTTTGTTGGTCGAGGTAGCTTTTAATCGATCATGGATGATTGTAATCCTGCTCTTTGGTTTCGCGAAGTAGATCGGGGCCTAAAATTTTGCCTTCACTGAGTTTAGACCAGCATAGTGTTGTTCTACAACGTCTACCATACAATGCCTTGTATGGTGCCATTTGGATAGAAGCTTGATAGCTATTTTTGTAGGCGAATTCAATGAGGGGCATGGATTTCTCCCATGATCTGCCAAAGTAAATAATACATGCTCGCAGTATGTCTTCCAAGATATGGATTACCCTTTCTAATTGGCCATCAGACTGAGGGTGAAAGGCGGTGCTAAGATTGACTCTAGTTCCTAGAGCTCCTTGCAACGTTTTCCAGAACCAAGAAGAAAAACATGGATCTCGATCGAAGATAATAGATTGTGGCAATCCGTGGAGTGAATAACTTCCTTGATGTACAAGTCAGCTAACATTGGAAGTTTATAGTCCATTCTAACCGGTAAGAAATGTGTTGACTTGGTGAGATGGTCCATAATGACCCAAATGGTAGGGTGTTTAGCAGGAGTCAAAGGTAGACCACTAACAAAGTCCATAGTGATATTCTTTCACTTCTATTGCGGTAGATCAACGGGTTGCAATAATCCATTATGGACACGATATTTAGTTTTAACACGTTGACAAGTGAGGCACTTAGACACGAAGTCAATTACAGCCTGCTTCATGCCTGGCCACCAATATAATTCATGGAGGTCTTTATACACCCTTATAGACCTCGGGTTAATAGAGAACGAACTTGCATGAGCTTCCTTAAGGATATCATTACGAAGTGATTCATCATCGGTATACAAACCTAATCACGGAAGCATAAAAGTCTTTCAGAATTGATTCTAAAGTCTGGATTATCTTGAAGCTTAGAGATGATGGATTGGAGTTTGGAGTCTTAATCTTGCAATGTCTTGATTATAGAAACAATAGTAGACTGAACTTGAAGTTCAGCTACGAAACAATGATGCTTCCGTAGTCGGAAGTGAGCATTAATAGCTCGAGGGGCTACAAAATAATGATTTACAATTAGCTGAGTTGTTATACAATACATGGAGTTTTACACCTAATGGCAATGCTTACCAGGCGAAGGTTTGTGGCTGAGTGCATCAGCTACAGTGTTTGCCTTTCCCGGGATGGTAATCAATGACAAGATCATAATCTTTAAGGAGTTCCATCCATCTCTGTCGTCAAAGATTTAGCTCCTTTTGAGTTAAAAGGTAATTAAGTCTTTAATGAATGGTGAAGAGATAACACTTTTCTCCGTAGAGATAGTGTCTCTAGATTTTCAATGCAAACTCAACCGCAGCCAATTCCAGATCATGGGTGGGATAATTCATCTCGTGTGGCATAAGCTGTCTCGAAGCCTATGCAATAACCTTGCCTTCTTGCATCAATACACATCCTAACCTGAGATACGATGCATCATTGTAAACTGTGTAGTCTTTTCTAGACTCAGGTTGGGTTAGGATTGGTGCATGAGTTAATACTTGTTTTAATTGGTCAAAACTTCGTTATTGTTCCTCAGTCCAAATAAATGGAGCTTCTTTTTGCAATAGCTTAGTCAATGAGGTTTCTAACATAGAAAATCGCTTGACGAACCTTCTATAATAGCCAGCAAGACCAAGGAAACTTCTCACCTCACCAATATTCTTTGACAGATGCTAGTCAAGAATGGCTTGAATCTTCTTCAGGTATACTTGGATGCCTGAAGCCGATACAATGTACCCAAAGAAGGCAACTTCAATAAGCCAAAACTCACATTTAGAGAACTTGGCGAATAACTACTTCTCACGGAGGGTTTGAAGCACAATACGAAGATGATCACGGTGTTCCATTACATTCTTGGAATAGATTAGGATGTCATCAATGAATACCACTACGAATTTATCAAGGTAGGGTCTAAAAACCTGATTCATCAAGTCCATTAAAGTTGTCAGTGCATTGGTTAGCCCAAATGGCATCACCGAGAATTCGTAGTGACCATACCTTGTAAGGAAAGTGGTTTTGGGTACATCGCAGTCTTTAACTCTCATTTGATAATATCCAGACTTAAATCGATCTTGAAGAACACAAAGGCATCCTTAAGTTGAATGAACAGGTAGTCTATTCTTGGCAATAGGTAGTTGTTCTTGATGGTTACTTTGTTCAACTGTCGGTAGTCGATGCATAATCTCATAGAATCATCCTTCATCTTCACAAAGAGGACCAAAGCTCCCCAGGCGAGGAAATCGGTTGAATGAAGCCTTTATCAAGCAAACCATAAATCTGGGCTTTTAATTCCTTTATCTCTATGGCCGCCATACGGTAGGGTGCAATAGAAACTGGGGCAGTTCCAGGCTGCACTTCGATATTGAATTCAACTTCACAGGTTGGAGGTAGGCCCGAAAGTTCATCAAGAAAGACATCAAGAAATTTACACACAGTGTCAATGTCCAATAAGCAAGGTTCGTCCTTGGCTCCTAATGACAAGGTACACGTTGATGATCTTTGGGAGTTCATTAGAACAATGCTCTCTTTACTAAAGCATCGAAGGTGCAACTTCTTTTTATTAAAGTCCACCCAAGCTTGGTGCTTGCTAAGCCAATCCAAGCCTAGTATGACACAGAATTCATGGACCGGTAAGGCCAACAAGTCAGCCGAAAATGGAATCCCTTGGATCATTAGAGGACAATTCTTGCACATAAGACTTATAGTGGCACGATCACCTAATGGGTTCATTATAGAGATTCTCGATGCTATAGGTTCACTAGACATTCTATGCTTCTTAAGTAATTCAGTGCTGATGAAATAATGTGTAAAGCCAGGATCAATCAATGTGTATAAAGCATAAGAGTAGAATTTAATAGAACCTACAATAACATCTGGCTCATCATCCTTCTCTCGGCTCCTAACATGATACATCTGAGTAGATGCCTTCGATTCTTGCCTATTAGATGGTTTTCCCAAGCCACTAAGTTTCCCTGTAGCTCCTGATGATCTTTGCCTTGATCCCTTACCTTAGAAAGACTGTGCAAGGGAGGAAACATTTGATAGTGTAGCAGTGGACTTGGTGGCACTAAGAGGACAATCACGGATGAAATGGCCCTGCTCACCACAATAGAAACATGCTTCAGCCTACTTGCGGCACTGGCCTACTGGATGCCATTTCTGGTAGTAGTTGCAAACTGGATTTTATGAGCTTCGATTAGAGCTTCCAATGCTTTCAACTGAGGTTGCCTTGACAAAGGATTGCGTTACAGTCTGAGGACTTTCAATATTCCCAGAACGGTAAGGCTGTGGATATGAGTTCTGCTTGGAGTCTTGATACTTGCCCTTATTTTTCCACTTGGGAGGTTAAAAATCATCTCTGAACCTCTTCTCAGAATTACCGAATCCACCAGCCCTTTGAGCTCTCTGCGCAGCTTCGATGGCTTGGACTGGATTCACTAGATCTTGAAAATCTATGATGCCCAAAGCAGTAAACATAGGACGTAGCTCGTCGCTAAGCCCAGCAATAAATATCCTGCATTTTTCTTCCTCTCTTTTAATATATCCTGCACCATACCAACGGTACTTACACAAATCATGAATGTATTGCTCGATAGGTCGACCACCTTGCTTTAGATGAAGAAAGATATTATGCCTTCCTGCGAGGTAGTACTCGCTAATGTACTTCTTTCGGAAATCATGAAAGAAGAACTCCCAAGTAACGGTCTCTTTAAGAACAGTGGTCTCCCACCATTGAAGTGCTTCATTAGCTAATAATGCCAGGGCACACTCCAACTTATGCTCATTCGAGCACTGTAATTTCTTGTTTAGAACTCTCAATATATTGTCTAGACAGAATTCCGCAGTCTCAAGATTGTCATCATCCTGGACAGTGAAAGTGTAGGCTCAAAGCGATGTCAGCTTATCAATAGGGGCCCGAGCATACTAGATAACAGGTGGAGTAGGTTGCACCACTGTCTCAGCTCTCATTGATGTCATAAATTGTTTGAACATGTCAATCATGTTTCGATAACTTTCAGCGTGTGCACTATGTAATACCAACTCAACATTCAAAGGTGGGGATTAGGAGGATTCGGAGGCTCTCCCCCTTACTTCCTCACCGTGGGTCGAGGAGCCGATAGTAGGCTCATTTATATACGCTTCGTTAGTCCCAAACATATCTATAATATAAAGAGATCAAATTAGTTGATAAGTCACAATATACACAATATACAACTCCTAGGTGGCAAAGTAACACAATAACAATATAATAGGCTTATTTTTAGTCCTATAATCAACTAAACTCTAGCTCTGATACCACAAATGTAACACTCCCTTCCTGGCCTGATCGAGAACTAGGTCAGAGTGTGCTACCGGTGAACGGTGCGGTGATCTGTGCGAAAAAATTTCAATAATGATTAACACTTAATCAATGTTATACTTTTCAAACATTACCAAGATAAATATTATCTCAATTCATCCGATATAGAGCAATAATTAATCAATTAGGACCAAATCTTAACCCCTAAAAGTTTTAGGGACTAAACTATAGATTCAGTGATTTAGAGGTCATTTAATGCAATTAACTATACAACGATGAAATTCAATATAATGATAGTAATCTTGTAAATTTTTATGTCATTCCGAAATCATTTGCCCGTTTAATTAGACTATGCAATAATCAGTGATCATTATGTAAACTATTCAAAACTGTGTTCAATGTCTTTTAACGTAATTAACTACCACCGTACTGAAACACCTTGGTGTTGTATCGGTACTGCTGTACATAAATTTGAGCTCCAAATGGAACTGTCCAAACTCGTATCGATACGATCAAGGACTGTATCGGTACCGCCTGCAAGGGTGACAACCCAATTTCCCAACAATTCAAGAAGTCTTATCGGTACAGCGCGACCTGTATAGATATGGGTTAACTAATGTAGATTTTGACCATAACTCTTTTTGATAAACCCTAAGACCGTATCGATACATTTAAATGCCCAAACCTTACTACCAAAACTTATACCGATACACTTTAGACATGTATCGATACGTTATGGTTAACTCATGCTTTCTCAGGCCAAATATGCAAGGCCATATCGATACCACTTGACTTGTATCGATATGCCCCTACATTGTAATGTCAAATTTTATCTAGGTTTTAGTCCACTTGACCTAGCAATCAATGTCCAAATGCAATGAAACTTTACCAACAATATTTCAATACTAAAATCTCATTGCATAGCAAATTTTAGGGTTAATCGAATCCATTTACCAAGCTTTCCACCTTATGAACCAAATAAGCCATTTTAACCAATTTTAGGCTATTCCAAAAGGCCATTTAGTGCTTTAGGGATCCTTACACCACAACCATAAAACATACATATCAAAAGGACTATAGATGACTATTCTAAGTACTTTGCTACCCTACTAAAAGGTCATAAGTTAGATATACATTACTTTAAGCTTGCTTGTGACTTGTCCAACACTTCAACCTCTCCGATCTCCAACGATGAGTTCCTTAACCTGAATTGTATGAAACGCAATGTGTTAGGCATACATTGCCTAGTGAGGTAGCCATAAATGATGACAACAACAATGTAATGCATTTCAATTCAAGTGGTGACAATAGCAATACAATGAACTATTAATATCAATACAATGATCATGTTCATAACAATATTTCCATATTTTGACAATAACCCTTAATCGATTTCGGATAGTGGATACGCGAATTCCTACGCCTCTCCAAATCAATGAATGGTCTAGTCCCTCTGCCATGCCAATATGACCAATATCACAACACATCTCTCCGCCTCGCCAAATCAATATAGGTCGTAGCCCTAGGATTGTAGTCCACCCGTACACTGAGTTCATGAATTCTATGCCATGCCCATTATATCCAATGTCCTTTGGAATCCAAGGTTTGGTGGCAATATCAATAATCGATGTTCAATAAAAATAGCTATGTTCCATGTTCTTATCAATAATCAATATTCCGATGTCCATGTTCAATAGCGATATCAATAACAAAGTCAATGTTCAATGATCTCAATGACAATAGAAATGTTCGATGCTTCATTTACAATGTTTCGGTGATAATAACTTTGCTGATATCAATATACAATAACAATGGCGATGACAATAACAATGACTATGCTCTATGTCCAATTTTAATGCTTTAATAATTCAATGACTATATCGATGGTGAATTCATTGACAATGGCGTTGGCAATGACTAGCAATATCAATAGTCGATATTTAATGCAATGACTTACCTTAACTTACCAATGGAATCCACTTAAGTGGTTCAATGAAACAATCATTGACAATAGTGTTAGCCATACTATAATCAATGACAATGAAATTGGGAAAAGCACCTAGCCTAATCCCTAGACTCTGACTACACTCACCTCGATAATTTGATGCTTTCAAGGCTCTCGGATAGCAATTTCCTTTTCCCTAGCCCTTGATGGAGATGGTGGATTCTCTTTATCAATTTCTTGAGCTAGGAAAAACAATAGGGAAATCATTAAGATCGATAGTACGATATTGAAATCAATATAACGATATCAAAATTGATATTTAAACTCGATATGGCTATTAGTTATTGAATATCCATGGATTGAAGTCTTAAGAATCCTATGCTACTTAGACAGTTAAAACTTCAACTTGAAATTAAACATTATACATCCATGGAATTGGTAAATTGTTTGAGGTCTTGAGCTTACCCGATCGGTAGCTATTCAATGGAATCAAAAAATCAAAGGAAACTTAAGCTTGGTAAGGTCCAACAAAGGAGTTGTGTGCTTGATGGATGAAGAAGATGAGATAGAGGTGCTTGGTTTTTTTGTAATCGGTAAGGTTTCTATCCTTAAATTCTTTCTTTTAATCCATGTACCCGAAATGGCTTTCCTCACTATAAAGAAAGCTATTCCCCACCATCCACGTAGGTGGTGATTAAAATTGAGGAGGGGCTAATCGCAAGGTTAGTCCCTCAACTCTCTATTCCTTATACTTATACCCCCCAAACTTCCAATTTGATTTAATTGGAACTCAATATCGATGCAATTGACCTTGTGTTCAAAGTTAATATGATATTTGGACCTTTTCGATGTAGGGTTTCTGATCGCCGAAACCCAATTCCGAGTAGACCGGATTTCGAGATGTTATATAGACTTTCTCCCAAGTACGCAACATTTAATGATGCTACTTCACGGAGGATGATCTAAATGGCAGTCCTAGTTCGAGCTTGCAGAGAACCACCAGAGCGAAGCTAGATTATTCTCCTTAATGAACGACGCCATTGAGAGAGGTTGATGGAGAGGAGGCCTGCATCACAACTGAATGGCCCGGAGAGAGTTTTGTCGAGGACTTTAGGCTTCTTTCTTTTCTTGCTTAATAAACTACTGCACTTTTTACTTTTAATTATGATTGTTTTAGGCTCAGACATGCGCTAAACCTTTTAGTTGGGATTATTGCGTCCCAGAATTTTATGTTTTGATTATTCTATTTCAATACTTTAGTTGTTTCCATCTTTGTCTATTATGTTCATGTCCTTAATGTGTAGTTAGTTGTAAAAGCTATTTGAGAGAGGCCTATTAACTATTGATCTGTGTCTTAATAATTGAGAGAGTTAGGTTATACAAACATGAACAGTGGGGCTAAGCTGGCAACTTAATCTTAATTCGACTTAGATATAAGTTTAGGGTTTTAATGACTAAAAGGGAGTTATTAAGCAAATACTAGAGTCGTTAGGGTTTACGCAGACATGTATCACCTTAAACACAACATTATTAACTTCTAGGCATCGAGAGAGTCAAAAGTTCATTTAAAAATCATGTCGAGCAGATAAAGAATCCAATGGTTAACACAAACATGTATTGCCCATTTCTATAGCATTGAGATAGGTAATCAAGCATATATCCTTAGCAATAATCCCAACCTCCATAATTATCTGTTAAGTCACTGTAGTTGTTTTTCTTACTCATAGCTACCTTAGATTAGTTAAATTATTTTACTTAAACTGACAATCACCAATACTTGCGAACCAATTCCTAAGTACGATAACTTAGTATTTATTATTCCAATCTTCGTGGGTTCGACACTCTATTCATCACTTTATTACTTGATACGACGAGTATACTTTCTCTAAAGTGCATCACTATTCGATAAGCATCAATTATCTTTGATAAAAAATTGTTTTAACAAAATTTGATTTAGAGCTACCTCCATCTTCACACTTTTGAAAATTTTTGTTAAACAAATTCTTTTTAAGATCATCAATTTCCCTTTGATGATCCTTTTGAAATTTTAGAAGCAAGTTTTGTAAATCCAAATTCTTTTTCTCAAAAGCTTCAAACTTGACTTCAAGTTCGAGATTGGTTTTAGAAAGCAATTCATTTTTTATTTTCAATTTTGAAAGCATCTTTTTGTTTTCACAAATAAAGCCTTGAATTCCAAAACCAAATCATCATAGGCTTCTTGTAACTCATCAAAAGTATAAGAATTTAAATTATATGAGTTAGAAGTTACCTTTTCAACTTAGATGGCCATGAGACATAGGTTGGCTATCTCACCATTAGTGGAGTCCTCTTCATTACTCCATGTAGCCACAAATGTCTTCTTCTTATGGCTTGATCCCTTCTTGTTGAAACGAAGATAATCATACTTGGTGTGCCTTGACTTCTTACATTCGAAGCATATGATGGGATCCTTCCTCTTCATATCTTGATTTTTCCTTTTGTTGCTTCAGGAATCGGGTGAACTTGAAGACCTTGGCCATCTTTTCTTCTTCATCTTCACTCAGCTCTTCACTTGATTATTCTTTAATTATTGAGGAGGATTTAAGAGCAACATTCAATTCAATCATTTGCTCTTCTATCTTCTTCTTCCCATTTGACATCATCATTTCATGGGTGAGCAAAGATCCAACAAGCTCATCAAGCTTGAGCTCCTTCAAATTCTTTGCTTCAATGATTGATGTCTTTTTGGAATCCCATGAATCGGGAAGTGAGTAAATCAACTTCCTCACAAACTTGTTCTTTGGGATCATATCTCCAAATCCTTTAAGCTCGTTGACTATTGTGGAGAATCGATCAAACATAGATTTGATGTCTTTTTCCGGATCGATCTTGAAGTTCTCATAGTTGAGGTTAAGAAGTCCACTTTTGGTTTCCTTCAACTCATTTTTACCTTCATATGTAACTTTAAGTGTAAAACCCTGAATTTTAGCCCAAATTTAAAACCATAATTTTTAAGAAATTCTTATCAATTTGTTTATAACTAAAATAAATTAAGATTCAAGACCAATATGAAAAAATAGAAGTTTCATGACTTACCTATAAATTTTGGAAAATATGTTATGCTTTATTTTGAAAATAAAAAATAGAAAGGGCTTAACTTGTAAATTACCTATTCATTCTTTTAGAGCCAATTCCCATGACTCGACTATATCTATATATTTTTAATGAATCTTTAATTTATTAGTATTATTAATTTACCTTGGTTAATTATAATTATATTCCTAATTTGCTTTAACCTTACCTTTGCCCTATTATATATATATATAAAGTTATACCTAAGGGCAAAAATAAAGAGCCACATGTCCTTTTCCCTTTTCACTAACCTCACACCGTTTGGTTCTATGCCTCCTCTTATAACTGAAATTACACAACTTCGTATAATCTTAAAATCAAGGACATAAGTTGGAGTTAGGCTTTTGTGTAGTTCTAAACAATGCCCTTAACTGCGCTCGGCAGCGTCAACACATTCTTCAACCCCATGCTTAGTCTGGTACCAGTACAGTTGGACCCATTACTTCTAATTATGGGAAACGTGTTATTCAGTAGGTTGAGTTTGCTTTGGCTATGGTGTGTTTCTTCTAGTGCTACAAATTAATTATATTTTTTCCATGTGCTGGTGTTTTACACCCGTGATTATTTATATGCATTATGGCTTGTATGGTTGACATCACTTCCATACGATTTTATATTGTGTTTTAATTACGACTTATGGAATATTTGATTTATGAAATATCAAATTTACGGAATCATGATTTATGGATTTATAGAGTATGATTTATGAAGTATGTTTTATGAAATATCATATTTATGGAATTGGGTTTTATGAAACTTGAGTTTTAAACATCATATATATATGAGCATAGATTGGGATTTGTACGGAGAAGTTCAGTGGTTTCACCCTTCAGGCTAAGTTCCACTTCGAATGACGGACGTAGCGAGGAGGCTATGGGAACCTTCCTCGTCTTTGGCAGACGTAGTTGGGTGCATTGCATTACGCTTGTGATATTGTACCATTTGTTTTATGTTTTAAAGAACTTTAAGAAAATATTGTTATGTTTTACGATTATGATTTTCTTGCACTTTAGATACACACTAAGCTCTTTCGCTTGCTCACTCATAGATGCCTTTGGACATTAGGTGACGTGGTACTTGGAGGATCTCATTTTTATTTGGTTATCATATTTATAAGTACGAAACTATTTCTGCTTATTCAGATTATTATTTATTATTATTAGACATTGATGTAATTTTAGACTTTCAGACTACTTATGTTTTAGGTTATTTTTAGCATTTATTTATTGTGATTTTATTTAGAGATTTTTATTAAATATTCGAATTTTAATTATGACCTTCATGTCTTATTTATTTCAAGTGATTTAATAAATTATTGTTATATATATTTAAATTAAAGTATAATTCCTAAAATTGGTTTTCTTGAGTGTTAAGTTTTCAATCGGAACTTCCTATATTTGGTCTTTTCTTCTAGGTCGGGTTTAGGGGGTTACATCAAGTTTTTCCCATACTTCCTTGGCATTTTCACAAGAAGAAACCTTTTGATATTCTTCTAGACCAAGTGCACAAAATAGAATGTGCAAGGCCTTTGCATTTAGTTTCATCTTCTTGAGATCTTCCGCATTTTGTTCCATCTTGCTTCTTTGTGGGATAAGCGGGCCATCAAGAACGATATCCCTAAGACGACAGTCTTTGGCTCTTATGAAAAACATCATTCAGTTCTTCCAATTGGAGTAGTTGGCATTGTTGAAGTAAGGAGGCTTATCGTGGATTGCACCATGATCTCCTGTTGATATAGAAAGGTTGAGCACTTCAAGGGCCAACTCTAGAATGTTAATCCAGTGTAGAGACAAAGCTCTGATACCAATTGTTGGGCTCAAAATCAATCAGTCGAGATAGCAAAGAGGGCGTTGTATTGGATTTTAAGTGATAGTAGTGAAAACAATGGAATTTGAAAGTTTAACACAAGGATTTATAGTGGTTTGACTTTCTAACCAAAGTCTACATCCAATATCTTAGCTTCCCAATAAGGATTTTCCCAAAGTCACACTTGAAGTTCTTTCCTGATAACCCTTACAACCTCAAAGCTTATACCCCAAAGCTTTCAGAAACTCTCTTACAAAGGGAAAACAAATGAGCAAACTAGAAAAACCTCTCTAGGCTGATATGTTTGCAATTCTAAGCACTCACCCAAATCCTAACAGTTGAGCATATATAACAATTAAGCTCATAAGTGTGTTATACAAAGGATATTGACAATTAAAGCACAAAAACACTTTCTCTATACATGAATGCTGGTAGTGTTGTTTCTTGTTGTTGCACGGGGATGTTTTGGAGTCATTGGGGTCTTTAATTCCAGCAATAAATCCACTTCTAAAGTATGGTGTATCGGCATACGGGCTTGCGTATCAATACCTACCTCAAAGAAGAAAGAGTCATTGGGAAATAAATGCATTGGGTACCAGTACATGATATGGGTGTATCGGTACAAGCCCATCAGCATCGGCACGGTTGAAGCCGTACCAATACTCAATTTGGCTATTGGAATTTGCCAAAACTCATGGACTAAGGGGTGAATCGGTACTCAAAAATTTGTATCGATACGGACACTCTAGGTAATGATATGGGCCAAACTGTACCAGTACTCATGGCCAATTTTTTGACACTTTGGCTATTTAAAATTAAAATATGTCAAAAACCCTTTGAAAACATTTCAAACATATTTCTCAAGTTTATGGACTTTTGAAATATTTTTGCAAATTAGTTTAAGTCCAAAAACATTTTTCTTTAAGTTAACAAAATCAAATATCTCAACAGGACCGCTTCAAAGAGACTATTGGGTATAGTTCTCTCGAACTCTTGCAGAACCAGGAGATGTCTACGGCTATATGGACATACCCATACGAATTAATATTCTTGCCAAGGAAAAAGTTGTGTAAAGTATATCATTGTTTACACAAATGGCATAACAGTTCAAGGACATCATGTCTACTGGTCAGCTAGTGAAGTAAATATACTTTCACAAGGGAAGGTTCAAGGGTGGACTCCTACATATCCTATTCAACTATCGATCATAGATTCTATCACCACATCGAGTCAAAATGTTTTTGATTAAATCAATTTCATTCATGTGGGGGATTGTTGGAAAAAATATGATAAAGTGGAAGCTATGAGGCATATTTTCTATGAGTAAAGATGGAAATTCGAATAATGAAATTAAAGCTCCACATTCTACTCCATGAGACATTTACAAGGATATTTTATACTCAAAATGGGTTAGTGGTGAAGGAGAAATTGATGCTCAAAGTATGCTAATTGTGAATTGAGTTAAGGAAAAAGGAAAAGCTTATATCACATATTGATGGGTTACCAAGCGTTCACATATTGACGGTTTACCAAGCGTGGGATATGTTTATATACAAGACTCTACTTGGTGGTTATTGAATAACTTAAGATGATAGAATATGGGTGACATGAATGTTTGGACCAGTCGGACCCTCCGCAGGCTTGCAGATATTTTAACACGATATGAGAAAATTTTTCCTTAAATTTAGCATTTTTAATATCTGAAATAAAAGGATAAATGATAAGATATTGTCTTTAAATTTGGAAATTATTTTTTGAATATTCTAAAATTAAAAGGATAAAATATTATCTTTTAATTCAGATATTATTGTGATTATGTTATTTAATTAATTAATTTTACTACAAATAAAATTCAGATGATTCACAAATTTTATTTCTAATGAAACTCTTACATTTATAAATAGCATGCAAACATACTAAGTTTAACAACAACAAAAAACACCATAGATAGCATGCAAACATACATTTATAAATAGCATGCAAACATACTATCTTTACTCTATGATTTTCAAGTGTTTTTCATTGATAGAGGAAGGCAAGGTTACAGTTAGTGATCTCTACAGTCGTGCAACTACAGTTCATCATCTAGTTATTGTATCCTCGGAGACAGACAACCAACGATCTCAAGCACCATAGAAGTGGCGCCAAAAATTTGTCTTAAAGGAATTGTGTTCTCACAGGCCTTCACTTGTTTCTCCTCGATCGAATTATAGTGTATGTTTTAAATTAATTTATTTGATTCCATTATTTTTCTTTTAATTTCTTGGCAATTTGTTATTACTTGCAGTAAAGGAAATATGGGAGAAGATGCGTGTTGGTTTTTTGGTTGATCACGTGGGAGAAATCGTACAAACAGATTCAAGTATAGCAACAACGAAGGGATGATCTGAATGTTCAGTTTCATTTGATTATGTATTATTAATTTATTTATATTTAATTATTTTCGATTTAATTATAATGTAAATATTTTGATTTTACTTATTATTATTATTTTATTTTCTTGAATTATTAACGCTGATTCTCTAACAGGGTTTTGGGGAACTTTCTCTTCTCTTGGTGCGACGTAGTTGGGCTCATTGCATCGATTTTATAAATTAAAGCTTTTGTATTGTGCATTTTCGTTTGTGAATTTAAATATTTTATCTAAATAATCATGTTTTTGAGATTGAGATTTTCCTTGGACTTTGGAGACACGCTAAGCTCTTTAGCTTACACCCCCATAAATCCCTCTTACAGATATCGTTGGACTTCAGGCGACGTGGTACTTGAAGAATCTCACTTTTTAGTCATCTTTTGTTATTTATCTGTATGAAATTCCTTTTTTATTATTCGGATTAATATATTTTATTATTTCAGGCATTTACGTCATTTTCAGAATTGACACGGATTATATTTTGGAATTATTTTCAACATGCATTTACAGGTTTTGTAATGAGTTATTTTATTAAACTTTCAAATATTATTTTGACAATTGTGTTTTATGAATTATAAAGAGATGAATTAAATTATTGTATTTTTTAAATTAAAGTATGAGTTTCAAGATTTCTTTTCTTGAGGATTAAGTTTCAATCGTGACTTCTTAAAATCAGCTTATTCTTCTAAGTCGGGTTTAGGGTGTTAAAACAACTCCTAACTATAGATCTTGATAAAGAAATTTACATGGAACAAACTGAGGATCACGTAGTTTCATGTCAAGATAGGAAAGTCTGTAGATTGGTGAAGTCTTTGTATGGATTCAAATAAGCTCCAAAGCAATGACTTGAAAAGTTTGATAGTGTTATGATGACAATAGCTTTAAGAATAATGAGTGTGACAAATGTGTGTATTTCAAAACTACATATATGAGATATCTTACTTTATGTTTGTATGTTGATTACATGCTCATTTTTTAAGCAAAAATGATATGGTAAAACGTGTCAAAGATACATTCAAATTAAGATTTGACACGACAGATATGAGACTAACTGATACAATTTTGGGTATCCAAATCAAAAGGTCATATGAAGGTCTTATATTGACGTAGTCACACTATGTAGATAAGATTCTTGAGAAATTTAGAAAGAATGACTTTAGTAAAGCTATAACTTTAATAGATATGAGTCAATATATGTCCAAAAACAAAGGTAAATGTGTTCACCAAGTGGAATATGAAAATGTCATATGCAGTCTAATGTACCTTATGAGCTGCACTAGACCATATACTTGAGACTATGAATTGCATTATTCCAGAGATCCTACTATTTTAGAAAATAATCTGAGACTAGTTGGATATATGATATTTAAGATACCAAAGGCACAAGTGGATATGTCTTCACTTTGGGTGGAGTTGTGTCATGGGACACTTCAAGACAAATGATTATAACTAGATCCACAGTGGAATCTGAGTTTATAGCTCTGGACGAATCTAGAGAAGAAATGAATGGCTTCAATACTTCTTGGAGGATATTCATGAATGGCCAAAGCATGTGCCCAAAATATATAGATATTGTGATAAACTGGCAAAAATTTCTACAACACAAAGCTTCATATATAATGATAAATCGATGCATATATGTCATTGACACAATATCGTTATACAACTAATCTTCAATGGAGTTATATCTTATAATTTTCTAAAATAAAAACGATATGATTGTGGATCCGCTAGCTAAAGCCTTATTTTGAGATTGGGTTGAGAAAACATCAATAGGAATGAGATTAAAGCCCATGAAAATTTAAGGCACTATGTGAAGGAAAACTCTACCAAGTTGATTGGAGATCCCAAGATATAGGTTCAAGGAGACAGCCTACTTGCATAGACCTTGTGATTTCACTTTGAGGGTTCTTATCCCTAGTCTGTTCCTATGATATAAGTTAAGCAATGCTTTTAATGACCATTGTATGTTTCGATGAGCTGAGCAACATAATTCACCTATGTGAGAGTAAAGTGGGTCCGCTTCAAGGAGACTATTGGGCATAATTCTATCAAACTCTTGTATAACTAGGAGATGTTCATGGATAATATAAACATACTTATGAGAGCTAATATTTTTGCAATGGAGGTAGTTGTGTGAAGTACATCATCATTTACACAAATGGTTGAACAATTCAAGGATGCCACTTCTACTGGTAAGCTAGTAAAGTAAATATACTTTCACAAGTGAAGGTTCAAGGGTGGACGTCTACCTATCCAATGAAGCTATTGATCTTAAATTTTTTCATCATATTGGGTCAAAATGTTTTTTATTAAAACATCAATTCCATTTATGTAGGGGATTGTTAGAAAATATGATGAATTAGAAACTTTGGGACATTTTTCAAATGGGTAAAGGTAGAGATTCGAATCATGAAATTATGGGTTCATATTCTACTCCATGAAATCTTTATAACGATATCTCGTATGCTCAAAACAGTTGAGTGATGAATGAGAAAATGATGCTCAAAGTAGAATACTTGTTAATTTTGTAGGGAAAATAAAAAGCTTATATCTCACATTGGTGGGATACCAAGTATGAGATGTGTTTATACACACCAACTTACTTGGTAATTATTGAATGACTTAAACTAAGATTGTTCCTGTAACCCCCTAAACCCGGCCCAGAAGAAAATGCCAAATTTAAGAAGTTACGATTGAAAACTTAACCATTGGAAAAAGTAATTTTAAAAATTATACTTTAATTTAAAATAAAAATAACAGTAATATTTATTAATAAAATCTCTAAAATAAAACCATAGTAAAATAATGCTTAAATAATCCAAAAAACATAAATAGACCCCTAAGTATGAAATTACATCAATGTCCCAAAGTAATAGATGATGATCTGAATAACTAAAAATAGTTTTGTACTGAAAAAATAAAATAACCGAATAAGAGTGGGATCCTCCAAGTACTTAGTGTGTCTCTAAAGTGCAAGAAAATCATAATCGCAAAACATAATATTATTTTCTTAAAATTCTTTAAAAACATAAAACAAACGGTACAATATCACAAACGTAATGCAATGCACCCAACTAGGTCCTCCAAAAATGAGGAAGGTTCCCATAACCTCCTTGCTACGTCATCCATCTGAAGTGAAATTTAACCCGAAGGATGAAGCCACTGAACTTCTCCATACAAATCTCAACCCATGTTCATACATATATGATATATGATGTTTAAAACTCAAATTTCATAAACAAAGTTCCATAAATCCGATATTCCATAAACATACTTCATAAATCATAGTTCATAAATCCATAAATCATAGTTCTGTAAATCCGATGTTTCATAAATCAAATGTTCTATAAATCATAATTAAAATACATTTTGAAATCGTATGCATGTGATGTCAAACGTACAAGCCATAACGCATATAAGTAATCACATAAGATGTAAAACACCAACGCATAGAAAATAATTATGTAGCACCGTAAGAAACACACATTGGCCAAAGCAACTCAACCTACCGAATGATGTGCTTACTACGATCAAAAGTACTAGATCTAATTGTATCGGTACCTATGGATTTAATTTCTATATTATTACTATTATCAATATGCCACCGAACTAAGTCTAAAACACTAATATGAATATTTAAAGGGTTATCTTATTCGAATAGCTAATCACCAGGTACCTATGAGAAAAAAAATTCTCGGTCGTTTTTTAAACACAATGGATAAGCAGGAGGAGGCGTCATGGTTCGGCGTAGATGACAATATCGTGACTGGGAAACTTTGATGGAGTTGGAAATCTCTATGGTTATTTTTCTATGTTCTTAATTTCTTCAATAAAAGTACTATTTTTTGTTTCTGATTACTTTATTATGACATATCATTTATATATAAGTTCTTTAATTATGTGTTTCATTCTTAAGTAGTGATTTTTTTATCATTTCTTAACTAAATTAATATTTGGTAAACTAAATAAATTAATGGCGTATTTAGAAAGCCACGTCGTAAATGAATTTGAGTGTAATTTCATAGATGTGTTATTTGGTGAACCATTGTAGTTTGTGGTCGTGTAGAATTTATAATAATTAGATGTCCCCAATTATATTATACAATTCTTTGAAGATGAGAAGTTGGTATAATTATGCATATAATTACACTCTTCAAGTTTATAATTAATATTATTTTAAAATTTAAATATGTGTAATTGTATAAGCATGACATAAATTATTTTTTGACAAATCCTAATTATAATTTTAATCTTACTTAGAGGAGAGGGGAAGGGAACTCTAGGTAAAGGAATGTGAGTGCTCCTAGTGGGTATAGAACTATAGCCTAAAGAAACATGAGAGAACAAAGATGAGCAATTTAGCCAACTAGCTAAATGTACTTGCTCACATGGAAATTAATTACAAGAGACTTGTGTAATTATAAACATGTCTAGAGAATTAGATTTTTATTATAATTACATGAGACTCATGTAATTACATTCTAATGTCCTACACATTCTATATTAATTTATTGCAAGAAAAAAAGTTTGCAAAAAATGATAGAGTTGACTTTAAAAATAAATCACATGAAATAAAATAGATTTATTACATCGTGATAAAAATTCGTGTCTTAAAACAATTTATCCCTGATAGGTGTAATCTAAAGATGAACATCGCCCTCAAAATTAAATTAACAAAATTTTCAAATGCGTACACTCAAATGAGAAGATGGAATCAAATTTTAGTTTTTTATTTTAATAATTACTATTTAGGGAGAGGAAGGAGATATTTGTTTCCCATAGATATTAAAACTCACAATCTAAGAAAAAGAAAAGATTGTTAATTGAGAGCTTTTAATTGCTTGATCTAAAGATTGCTGACAATTATAGTTGATTTTTAACATAATGGAAACTATAAAAAATAGTAGTGAAAAAATAGAAGAAAGCAAATGATTTGTTTGGTATCAAATGAGAACATAAATCGTCTGTCCGTTTTGGTGCTCTTATTCATGTCCTAACATTAAACAAGTGGGATTAGGGTTTAGAGTTTAGGTTGTAGGGTTTAGTTGTTAGGATTTAGAATTTGTGATTTAATATTTAAGATTAAAACTTAAAATTTACTTTTTTTAGTGTTGGGGTATAGATAAAGACATTAAAACTAAACAGCTGATTTTTGTTCATCTAACGTAAATATGAAGATTGTTATTTATAGCTAAAATAAAATGGTGAAAACAATAAAAATGTTGGTTAGGTTTCCTTAGAACTAGCTACATAAATTGTCCCCTAAAGTTGCAACAATTAAAAATGATTTTTTTGTCTTTTATGAAATTTGATTAAAAAATTGGTAGTTATATTGTAAGGCCACCTTAATTTAAGATTAATTGGCAATGAATTTTAACTAACATATTAGGTGTGTGCTCTAGAAAGTTATAGAATAGATAATAATTTCGATTACAACAGATAATGTTATGTGAGTAATTTTTTAGGTTGTAAATTAAAATAGTACTACAATTTATATAATTTATTATGAAAAATATAATATTTTTGGTTTCAACTTAAAATATTATCCAGTTTACTTGAGAGAATAACACACTTAGTAAGTATTTCAATTATAACTGATTTCTGCTTTTTATGATTATATTAGCAGGTTGTATCAACAATAATGCACATGTGAATGTCTTCGCTCCAATCACAATTAATATAAAGATTCATATATAAACGCTTCAATTAATGTAAAATATATTTTTTAGTTTAACCACTGATTTTTAGTTTATTGGTCAATTAATTCAGATTAAATTTTGGGTAAGCCCATTATAAGGAGACTCTCGCAACTCAATCTTTTTCTTTCATAACCTAGAATTCCCACATAAAATATTGATTCTTTACATTGCCAAAATTAATATCATATAACTATTTATATTTTACATCCACTTAATTCTGAAAAAAAATATAGCTTTAAACAATGCAATCAATTCCTTGAATTAGCACTCATCAACCCAAAGCCTTTCGTAATCTTTATAGCTGTTATATTTTACATTCACTAAACAAAGTGCTTCATCACCTAAACGAACAAAAAAAAGTATGTTTTTGTTTTAATTCATGTTGCTTTCATTTATTAAACAATCTTATTAATTTTTTCATATGAAAAAACACCATATATTTTCATAGGTAATCATCCAAGATAAATGATAGAAAACATCAAAGCAAATGAATTGAAATTTAGTGTTCCCAGGCTTAGTATTCTTCCTGTTCTTGGTTTCCACAAAGCAAGGTTTCTGCGTTTTTGGCAAGCCGATGATCGAGGCTTTATTGCTGAAAGAAAAGCGTTGGGAATTGGAGTTTGAGTTCAGATTAGGGTTGAGGAATATGTTGTACGGAGACGGATACAGGGACGAAAAATAATAATTTTTAAAATTACAAGATACGAGTATGGCATGATGCGATAAATATAAAATAAATTATAATATATATAATAAAGCATTAAAATTCAAAATAAAATTTATAATTTCAAAAAAATTGTCAACGGCTTATAGTGCTTATATGGCGTGTCACAAAATTAATTTACATTAAAATTAAAATTTTAGATCTAAATTAAGATTTTGAATCATAAAATTATGAATATGGTTGCTTTATAAAAAATAACAACAATAATAACAAAATCCTAATAAAAAAGTAAAAAAAAAACTATTTTTTAATAAAGACTGATAATTAATTAAAGCAGTTGCCATTAAAGTATTTTGTTCTTGCCCACAAAAATCAATTAAAAATAAATTAATTAAAATAAAAGACATTTTCTTGATTTTTATAGAACAAAAATCATCTAGCCTTTTATTCCCTACACTTAAAAAATATTAAAAAAATTAAATTTTAAATCATAATCCTAATCCTAATTTTCACATCCTAAACTCTACACCCTAAAAAATACATTTTATCCATAATTTCTTAAACTCTAATCATACACCATAACCTTAATTTTTATATCCTAAACCTTAACCCTATTATTTTAAAGTTGAGACAGAAAACATAAATAAGGGGTATGATAATTTCCATCCGTTTTTATGTGGGTTCATCTTCAACTTCTCCTGCAAATTTTCTTTTTCAACTCAGGTAAGGCACGCAAAACTGATCAGAGCACACAATATGAGCTTTCTTCACTCAAAACTGATCAGCAACCTTTCGAGAACCTTCCACTGCTATTACAGGTTAGGTACGGGCGAGGACTCCCAACGTCATCCCGGAACATCACCTTCGATAACAACGGATCTGGGCCTGTAGGCTTACCTATGTTATATTTAGTAAAGAGAAGTTTGAGCCAAAATTAAAGGTTTAAGGTAAAATTAGATATTTAACTGGTCAAATCTGTTAATTTGGATGTTTAGTAGCATATTAAAATAGTGGATTTGGGGTAAAACTTTTAACTTTGAAAAGTTGTTAATAGGAACTTTTGAAATTATAAGTTTGACATAAGAGTTATAAAGACCATTTTACCTTTAACAATTATAAAAAATCTTCAAATAACCTAAATTTAACATTTTTTATTTTAATTCTTCATCCTCAAGTATTTACATTGTGACATTTGTGAACTAATACTTTTTGTTTTTCATTTTATTCAAACACATTTATATTTGTATTTAAATTTAATAATTAATTAAATTGTATTAAAAATAATTATATAAATAACAAATTAATATATAGATCTTTCAAATATGCTTAGTAATGTTATATTAAAAATTATTTTCCATAATCTAATTAATATTAATAGATAGAAAATATTGATAACTAATAAACTATTCAAACAAGTATCGAATATGATTATGTCCTTATATGTCATTTTGTTTGTTTAAATAACCAAATAGTTATCAGTTAATTTTACCACACACTTTTATACAATCAGCTAATGCAATCCACTAGTCAAATCAGCTAATACAATTTGCTAGTCAAATCAGCTAATGTAATTCGTTGTCAGCTAATTATCAAATAGGGCCATAATATTAGTGTGTATTGAGCTTTGGATAAGAATAACATAAATGGTCCAGTATTAAAATCTAATTTAGTTTTTAAGCCTTGAGATAGCTTAAGGAATAAAATTTAAGTAAAATAAAAGATAAAAAATAAAAAAATGGTATTGTTTATATTTTAATTATATTTTATAAATATTATATAATTATTTTTAATAAAAATATTTTGAACTTATTTTGGTTAATAATTAATTAAATATTTTTTAAAAAATTGAATTCTCTTAGCATTGTTGGGATTTCACCCTAGTATATAATGATCATAAAATACAAACAACAAAAAATAATTAAAATTAAGATCAAAATAAAATTAAATTTTTAAAACTATATACATAAATTATATTAGATAATTTTCTATTACTATTTATATCAACCCAGCCGATGATAATTTTCTAAATTCGTCATTACCTTTCGGTCACCCAACATACCCAAATAAATTTCAACCGTATCCCATAAATATAGGATATTCTCGGTACGTATCTAATCCGTACCTGTCCTAAAAACATATCGAGAACACGGGACAGACTTTAAGTGATATACCCGTGCTTCATAGGTTGAGGTTTGTGGAATTGGGAACCGAGATGCCTTTATACGACTCTTTCCGTTCGTCAGAGGGGTTGCGAGCGAACCAGTCGAACTCGGCATCTTTGGATAACCAAAACGGTTCTGGCGGGGTTTCTTCTGCTGCTGATTTCTCGGCAGAGTGGAGGTAGTGGTCGTAGCCGTTGGTGTCTCTTTCGGTGGTTGCTAAAGGAGAAGCAATGGTGGGAGTAGTGGGTGTAGTTATAGAAGAATATAAAGACCTAAATATATTTGAATAGCTTGAAAAGAGTGAGTTATTTCGGTAATGATCAGCAGTACCCCAGAAGAAAACCCTAATCCAAGAGCACTCAAACATGGCTGATAACGAAGATTGATTACATCTGCATAAGGGTCATTAGCTAACCCATAAAACAAAGGGCTATTGCTTGATGTTGTCCTTTTAACTCGCTTGTTCTTCTGACACCCGCCGCCTTCATGAACATTCCTCAAAGTGCCACCTCTTGTCATGTAACGCTTACAAGCTTTACAAAAGTGTCTCGGCTGGGATAAACTGTAGTTGTTGTAGTAGCAAAACTTTGTGTTGGATGAATCACAACATAGACACTTCCGTGCTGGGACGGAGTTAGGATTTGAGGTTGGGGGCAAACTATAAATGTTTGAAAATGAGATAAATTCATAAATAAATTAATTTTTAATAAAATTTAAATAGAGAGACAAAAATAAAAAAAGTTCTTCGATGATGGGGAGGGGCAATCTTCGCATCTGCTTCCGTGCTTGCTGTTGTTGCTGTTCTTGGCTTGGTTTCTCCATAGGGTTCTGCAAGCAGATAGAGAGAGGAAAGAAAGAAATGAATGGGACTGAAGTCTCTTGGCTGAGATCGAATTGATATAACAAGTAATTAACAAGGACTAAATGTGTAGTTATATAATTTTTATTGACAATCATATCATCACTCCGTTAGATTTTAACTGGTGGATAAAATAAGACCAATTAAATAGTTTGGTGGTCAAATTTTCAATTTTTTTAGTTGGATGGTTAAAATAGGACGGACCAAATAATTGAGTGGTCACTCAAATAGTTTACCCTTTTTTAATAGAGATTAAAATTGAAATTTAACTATAAAATAAATAAGGGTTAATTACAAATTTCATCACCCATCTTTCTTTTAACTTCTATTTTGGTTTCCAAAGTTTACAATTTTCAATTTAATCACTAAATTTTCAATTTTCTTATATTTTACTCACTCAAGTGTTAAATCAAAAATGAAAGGATGACAACCATGAATGCTGATGCGGACTGCTTCTGCTGACATGACAGTTGCATTCATCCACGTTATTTTCCTTTTTTGCCATTTGATTTTTATTTTACCTTCTTCCCCCAAAGATGAAAGTTTTACACTTTCATCCATGTTTCACACTGACGATGGAATCACCATTCTCTAGTGTCTTCTCCAACCATCGAGATACCGATAAACTCACCTCATCGTCTTTTGCCTCTCTATCAGTTTATATTTCCACAAATCACTTTAAAATTGATGAAACTCAATCTAAAACCTAAAACCCTTAAATTCTCAAATCACCATGTGATCAATGTGGAGCTAGAATATATATCTTGCATCTTCCTTCTCCACCTCCAACCATTGAGATTTGGAAGAAGATTCTCCATTGTCAAAAAATCAACGGTAATCTGTGACTAATGTTTTTCACAAAAATGAAAAAAGTTCTGTGTTCATTTCATATTTTAAAAAAATAAATGATCAGTCTTAACATTGTTAAATATTTAATAATGGAGTGACCAAAATTGGAGCAAATCAAATATTTAATTATTAAATTGAAATTTTTTAAATTTTAGTGACCAAAATATGAGTGAAAATAAAGTTGAGCCGTAAAAACTTGTAATTTACCCAATAAATAATGAGAACCAAAAGTCTTTTCAATAACGTCTTCATCCTTATTTTACCATATACTCCTACAAGTTAAGGAAAGAAACCATTTTTTAGCACTTATTTGTAATTTTATATTATTTAGACGTCTCAAAATTATGTCATTAATTTTTAAAGGGTAAACTACTCAGGTGATCACCGAACTTTGGGGGCAGTCTTATTTTGACCACCCAACTACGCAATTCGTCTATCAGACCATCAAACTTTTAAATTGGTTATATTTTGGCCATCGCTATTAAAAAAACTAATGGAGGATGTGACGTGCCAGTTAACGACATTTTGTATAATTACACATTTGATTCATGTTAGTTACCTATTATATTAATTTGGTCCTAATTTTAATTTAATTAAATAAAATTAATTAATCAATCAAATGATTGATGAGTCACCACCTGATTAGAGAAAAATAAATAAATTAAGATTAGGACGAAAATGATATAAAAACTAACTAACATTGACCAAATGTATAATTATACAAATTTTTGTTAACTGTCGTGTCACCTTCTCCGTTAGTTTTTTTAACGGAGGTGATCAAAATAGGACCAATTTAAAAGTTTAATGGTCTAATTGATGAGTTACGTAATTGAGTGGTCAAAATAGGACCGCCCTCAAAGTTCGGTGGTCATCTGAGTAATTTACCCATCTTAAATACCCAAGAATCTTTTCTTAAAACAAAATCCCACATAATATCGTCAATCGTTATATCCGTGGATTTCTTCTTCTTCTTCTTTTATCATTGGTGGACTTCATGCATGACGTAAAAATGTCTCGTATATGGACTTGATTCATTGCTTGATGTTTTGATGGGATCAAGTACTTAGCTAGTGCGAAGCTAGGATTTTTATCTAGTGGGATCATGAGTAAAGTATAAGGTATAAAAGATTTTATACTACTATGATGAGTATTGTTGACTTCATACTCTAACAAATTAAGTGGGGTCAAATCTAATATTTCCTATGAAAAATTTATATTACCATATTAAAAATTCCATATCCAACAAATCAAGTAGGGTTAATTGTACCCAGATTATAATGCTACATCCACCCATGTACGTAGGTAAATATAGACGAATTTTACTTTTCATAATCATATATTTATAATATAAAATATATCAATCCAAAGAACCAATGAGTGGTCCTAGTGGAAAAGAGGATGTTATTCATCTTAGGAAACTCGGGTTCAATCTGTTTTGTTTGCAAGGTGTGTGGCACATCAAATGATAAAGAAAAATATGAACAAATATTATCTTGTAATCGCTTTAAAACTATTCATATATATATATATATTTATATATATCCAAAAAATTAAATGTAACTAACAGACGTCCGGTTTAATGATAAGATACGTTAAATTCTCAATGGGAAAACTAAATTTAAATATTAAAAAGATTTAGGAGGTATTTTTGTCTATGAATTTGTACTAAACAATCAATTTAGTATTTCCATGAAAAATACACTTAGTTTGGCCCTCGAACTCGTGGAGTGCATCAATTTAGCCCTTTAACTAACGTTAACCTTTAATGTGATGATGTAGCCATTAACTGTGTTACTTGGTAGCCCATATGTGAATGATGATGTTTCAGAAGGATAACACTTGATTTTCTTTAGGGAGTTAAAGGGTAAAATTGATTATTTTAGGAATTTCGAGGACTTAAATGATTTTTATGTGATATTTAAACAAAAATTAAAATCTTAAGATATTAAAAAATTACTATTAAAATTTTCAAAAAAGTGAAATTTAAATATATATATATATATATATATGAAAACCTATAAAATGATATATAATAAAATATTAAAAAAAACTTAAATATATATATAAAGTGTTAAAATTACAAAAAAAATAAAAAAAAATATCAAATTTATATTAAATTTCATCATTATAAAAAATAAAAGTTCAAAAAAGCAGCACTTAAAAATTTTAAAAATATTTATATTGTTTTTTTTTTTTAGATTTTGCAGAACTTGCAATTCTCTAGGAGGGAGAGAAATGATAAGTTAACAAACTAACTAAAGAAGGTATTTAACGAGCACATATATTATGACAAATTACAAAACAAACAAGACCTAGACGACCTTAAGCAAAAAAAGTAAAATAATTGGACACATTTTTAACCATCTGGACAAGTGATTCCTTAAGAAATGATCATTAATATGACTGTCCACTAAAATAGATTTCAATACACATAAGAAGGCCAAGACCAAACCCTAACATAAAGTCACAATAACATGTAGATTAAAATAAAACAATGCATTCATGGATCAAAGCTGTTATAAGCATTGGCAATGTCCAAAGCTATTGCAGCATAGCAAAATCTAAAGACCATGAGAAACACCACATGAATTCAGCAAAATAAGACCTCGAAACATCAATAATTGTACAACAAGCATTCGAGTTGTCGCTGCATTGGAAGAAGCATAAACTATCAAGCTACTTAGACCATATTACACACTCAACAAATACCTAAGCTTGTTTGTCAGCTTCACTGTTACCCTGCAAAATCTAGAACACGACAATATAAATATTTTTTACATTTTTGTAGTCAATTACTTTTCTTGGTATAATAACATTTTTAGTCCTCAAAACTTATACATTCTATTAATTTTGTTCTAATTTGAAACAATTCAACAAATTTAATCATCCATATTTAGTCTTTTTTGTGATACTGTCAAAGCAAGAGAGTCCATCAAATCAAATCAGTTGTTGGATAACTACGTTTTGCCGTAAAGCAACAACAAGTTATTGTTAAACTATATTATATCATGAAAGTAATATAACAATTTTGGGATAAGAACAAACAATTTAAGAGAAGAATAAAGACTAAACTGACGCTTTTTTTTTTTAAAATATTTGGAGTTAAATTTATTGAAATATTTCGAATTAGGATCAAATTGATAGACTGTAAAGTTTTGGAGACTAAAAATATTATTACAACATGCCATACTAGCAGAAAAGTGACTTGTTTGTAATAATGTCTAAATCAAGTGACTTGTTTGTAATAATTTTTAATTAACCTGTTTGTAACATTTTTTTAATTGAGTGACATGCCGGTAACTTTTAGAAAAAAAATAACTTTTTTGTTATTAAACTTAGGGTAAAGTACACAAATAGTCACTAAACTATCCGAAAAAATACAAAATGGTCACCAAACTTTCAAAAGTTACATAATGGACATTAAACTTTAGTTTTTATTACAAAATGGTCACTGAGTCGTTAACTGGTTTTAACTGGGTGACATGACAGTTACGAAAATTTGTATAACAACATATTTAATCCTCTACATTTACACATTCAATTAATTTAGTCCTAATTTAACCCTCATTATTGATGTATAAATTGATTGAATGTGTAAATGTTGAGAATTAAATGTGATGTTATACAAATTTTCGTAACTGACATGACACCCTGTTAAAAACAGTTAACAACTTAGTGACTATTTTATAATAAAAATTAAAATTTAATGCCCATTATGTAACTTTTGAAAGCTTAATGACTATTTTATATTTTTAAGGATAGTATAGCGATTATTTGTGTACTTTACCCTTAAACTTATGTTTGATTCTCTTTTCATATAACTCCTCAAGGGGTTACACAACAAAAGTTTTAAACCATGGTTGAGAGAGAAAAAAAAGAAGCTTAAAATGTAAGTTTTTTTTATAACCGAGTTGGTAAAGTTATCAAAAATTTGAAATGTTTTGTTGATTTTGATTAGGTTTCATGAAATTTATAGTTGTGTTTTGGGGAAAGGATATCATTTGCCTCCAATATGTACCCCTTTAAATATGTCTCCACTAAATATTTGACACGTGGCTTCTTATAACCCAGTTGTAATGTTATCAAAATTTTAAAATGTTTTCTTGATTTTGATTAGGTTTCATGAAATTTATAGTTGTGTTTTGGGGAACGGATATCATTTGCCTCCAAGATGTACCCTTTATATGTGTCTACACTAAATATTTGACACGTGGCTCAATAATGATAGAAAAAATCAGGGCAATTTGCCGTCAACTTTATCCCATTTTTTTTTTTCAAGTTTAGTTCTCTCACTTTATATTCAGTCCCCGAAAAATCTCAAAAAAGTTCAAATTCTAGCACGGTGTGCGAAAAAAAGAAATATCATGTATTTTGACACAGCTGCGAAGAAGAGAGTTAATGTGAAAGAAATTTTCCAATGCATAAATAACAAAGAACGTCTTAAATAGCGGGAAAGAGGAAGATATGAGTTAAGCAGCATAATCACTTCTCTTCCTGTTGTATTTCCTGGTATTTTTTTAGTTATGAGAAAAATCTTGAACTATATATTTACAACACTAACCAATTGCCAATTATAAGTCGAGAATAACTATTATTTGCATGGAATATTTGATTTTGAGTACTCATAGTTGTATATCAAAAGTTAACGATTTAGCATCTGAATTTATTCATTTCAGTAGTTTTTGTATAATTTTGAACCGTCTTGTTTATACTTCAATTCATTTTTTCATGTGTTTGAATTTTCACACACGAAAAAAATTATCTGACACCATTAATTTTGCAACCAACAGCCAACCAAAGTCAAACAGATTCGAATGTTGAAATATATTGTGATTTTTCTTTTGGTTCAGCAATACGAAATACATGATTGTCTCACCATTTCTGTGTATTTCATAGAGTAAAAAATAAAGTGAAGAAGAAAAAGAATCTAAAAAGAACTTGCTGAGATTTAAATTTTTCTGAGATTTTTTGGGGACTGAATATAAAGTGAGAGAACTAAATTTTAAAAAACGATATAAAGTTGACGGCAAATTGTTGTGATTTTTCTATCATTATTCAGCCACGTGTCAAATATTTGTTCGATAACGGATATCTATTTTTGTTTTGAGAATTAGAGTCGCTTTAGTCCTTAATATTACATCAAAATGTTGTTTTTACCAAATAATGATTTTATTAATGGAAGTTTTATTAATAAAAAATTATAAAAGTTTCATATCAAATCGTATATATTTTTCTTTTGGTTTTGCCTTTATCCTGATTTTCAAAATTAGAGTAATTTGAGGAATTCTGTTAAAGTACCAATATTTTTACTCAAGTCAGTTTTGAGAAATTGCAGTTTTAAACAAGTCTATATTCTTACTTAAAAATCATTTAATATTTGTTTAGGTTATTGGAGCAATTCAAGATTTCTTGATTGGGATGCATTATTTTGATACGTGTTTAGAGTTCCAGACTTGTGAATCAGTTTTGGGTAATTCTGATTTCATCTATTTTCGATTAAAATTCATAGTTATAATTGGTGATCATAATGTCGCAGGTTGGTCTCCATATTCAACCAAAGAAGGGTCTTTGAGTTATTCACGGATCACTAATTTGTGTAAATATAGTATGAAAATTATATAGTCTTCCATTAAAATTTACTACCTTTTCAATTCTGACTACCGACAAGCACTCTAAACAAATTATTTTATTTTTTCTAAAGGTAAAACTGTATGATTTTATTAATTATTAAAACAAATTATTTTGTTATTTTTGAATAAAATTAAATGCATTTCATTGAATCATTAAGAGGTTAATTTTTTATTCGTGAGCATTTAGACACTATTCTCACTACTTTTATTTTTTCTCTAAGGTAAGTTATCTTCTAAAAACATTTTTAAATTATTTTTCTTTATCAAAGCTTTTTACGACGACGGTCTTCATGCCTCGACTGGTTTCTAATATTTACACTAGTTATATTTAAATAAGAGTTTTCTCTTTTAATGAGGAATCATTTGTTTCTTTTGTTTCGTTTTTTCTTTGTTTTACTTTGTCAGAATTCATTTTACATTTGCTTTTCTAGTTATTTTTCGTTTGCTTGTATGATAATTTGTTTGTCTTTGTGACAATATTGCATGGTATTATGACAATTTAGCGTTCCGATAAACAAGTATTATCGAGCATTTCAAGTCACAAGATAATCGACAGTCTGTTATTTTTTGAATTCCCTTGTGGTAGTTTGTCAATGTGCCAACAACTCGCAGCGAAAAGAATGCTTGATACATGAATCTTTCTGGTTAAAGTTTATCTTTGTTGAAATTTCATTTGGGAGACGGAACAAGTTTTCTTAGGAAGAATGTGTTATACTTTGCAATTCTTCCTTTTAATTAATGAAATTCAATTAAAGTTCTTAGTTCAAAAAAAAAATCCTCCAAGGTATTGAAAAGCACAAAAACTTTGATGAGAAGAAGCAAATAAATGGAAATACAAATATATATATATATATATATATATATATATAGTTTTAAAGTAAATGATTTGATTCATCTTAAATAATGGAGGATACAAATGAGGTGGAGAATAACTTTTTTTTTATTATTGAGTCCTCTTATAATGAATGGTAAAGATCGATTTACATCAACGGATAAAGTAAAAAACTTTTAGTATACAATATAAAATATTTTCTTTCATGTCATTTATCTAAAGAAATTATCATATGTTTCCATTGAGTGTTCATATAGGATGTTCACATTGACGAATATACATGTCCTTTAGAATATTAATCGGTAGCTTTTTATATGAATTCAAGGATTTGAAAATCAGTTTTTATTGGTTGTTTTTTGTTTTTTCAATTAGTGATGGAAATATGACTTTTAGAATTGGATTTAGATCTAAAAAGATCTTACTTATCCAGAAAAGAATCATTGAAATGTTTTCTATAATGGTGCATTTTCCGATTAGTTTATGCCAAACAACTCTTAGGAAGCTATTTCAGAAAAAAAAAAAAACTCTTATGAAGCTTTTGGGATGTTTGATGATGTGGCTTCTAATCTGGAAATTTTGAATTTTTCGAGGGCTTGTACGTATGCATTTATTACATATGTCTAAAACACCCATGTAATACTGGATAATTCTGATTTTATTTATTTTTAATTAAAATTTATAGTTATAATTGGTGATCATAATTTCGCAGGTTGGTCTTCATATTCAGCCAAAGAAAGGTCTTTGAGTTATTCACAGATCACTCTCATTTGCGTAAATGTAGTATGAAAGTTATGTAGTCTTGCATTACAATTTCCTACGGGTGTTTATTTTTGGGTATCGAAAATTTCGAGTACTAGATTTTTCGGCTCGTGCTTTAATCGAGTACTTATTATTTGGGTACCCGTAAAACTCGGATAACGGGTACCCGTATTTTTATATTTTTTAAAATCATTTAATTTATTAAAAAAACTCGTACCTAATAAAAGTTTGAAATATATAACCCCATCATAGAGTTTAAGATCTAAATTATCAAACTCAAACAACTTTATAAAATAAATTTCATAATCCTAAAAAAACATAAAAGTCGGAAGAAATTTTAAAAACAAAAAATCTTATTCCTTCCACTTTTTTTTTCAATTTTCTCTTCCAGGCTCCAACAGGCAGCAACATGATATCAAAGTTTCTCATCTCACTACAAAATCAACAAATAAAATATGAATGTCCATGAATATGATTAAAAAAGAGTTAAACTCTAAACTCAAATTAATTGATTCAATCTTAATAATAACATACAATTCCTTCATAATTCTTAGAAACTATATTCATAAATCACAACATGTAGAATATTTTCTCACTTATAGCAACATGGGCAGCTGGCTTACGAGGATAATTTTTTGCTTATGTAACATCCTCAACCCGGTTTAGAAGAAAACCGGAATCAGAGGTGTCACTGCAATCAAGACATAGAAGTCAAAAGTGACATTCACAATATCAAGGGCAAAACTTTCATCAGATCAAGAGGCTTACAAAAATTTTCTTTAAAAAAAATTAAACAAGTTCGTTCCATATTGACAATTAAGAAATACCATAGCATATTTATCGCTTTCAGATGGTAAAATCAAAGGGGTCTATAATCAAGCCTATCATGCATAAAGATCGATCAAAAAAAAAAAAATCAAAGAAGGCCATTACCTCAAGCATTCAAATAGGATTCTAGGTTTTTAATCCATTTGAGACATGAATTCAATGTAGTTTATGAAGCTTTGTTTTTATCTCAATACTCATACTTAAACATTAGAACTTTAGTAGTTGAGCTTGATTAGTTACCAACTAGTCACAGGTGAATCTATATGGTAATTTAACCTCTAAGTCAATTAAGAACACTTCATAGCATTAGGTCCATTGGAATAACATCCCAATCATGGTGGTTATCTATTGACACTCGACAGCTTAAAATCATGGCCATTCTAATTAATTACCAAAGGATCTACTATTTCATGGTGAAGGAGTTCAATTTAATTCATTCGAGCATTAGAATATCCACAACCAATGAAACATATATTCAAAACCAAGTTAATGAACATCAATTGTTCGAAACACTCAATAGTTGCTTAAACAAATCCAAAACAAACAAGAACAATTCCCATTCATATAACATACCATGCCATTCAATCAATCACCCAAATTACTTCCACGAACATAACTAGCAAACTATTAACCTCTATTTCTATGAAGGCATTAACAACCATCAAAATCAACATAGAGCTTATTTACATACTTCCTAAAGTGCTTTAAAGTTACACATGCCAAAAACAAAGAGTAACTTAAACATCAGGCGATTCTTCAATCCTTGTTAACATATTAAACACCATTCAAATCAAACTTAAAAAGAATTGGTTTCCTATATATATATAGAAAGCAAGTACAAACTCTTAATTAAAACAAGCATTAGAAAACACATACATGTTTCTTTCGATATACTTAGTTATCACTTTTGTGAGTCCATACTCTTAACTCCTTAGCTATCAAACTTTCAACCAAGAAATAACTACTTAACTAAACATACCCAAATATTACGGAAACCATTTACAAATCAAGTCCATAAGCAACAACAACAACGTAAGGTATAATTATACTTATACAAATGCAGTATGCCACCATTTTAGGAGTTTCGTAGTAAAATTTAGGCAACCATAAGGTCTTTAAGGTGTGACTTGCAGCCCTCTAACCCAATCAACTCAAGGATAAACACATAACTTGCACATGCATTGAAATGAATGCATTAGGCTTATGTAGCCTAAGTGAGGTAGTGACATCAAAATGACTAAGCACAAGGACAATGATATCAATGGAAATACGAAGGAGAAATCCAAGCATTTAACAACAAGAGAATTTTTATATCTTAGTGTTAGTTTAGACATGGCTTTATTTATTAGAAACTTAATCAGAGTTTATATTCTTTTAAGTCTTATTCAAAATTCTTTCAGAGATTAAGCTGAGTTCTTCTGAATCTTATCGAACTTATCAGACTTCATGGCTTATCTTATCATAGCCTTAGGAAGGCTTATCGAATTTCTTATCAAAACTCTCGAAGTTCTTGTTAAAGCTTATTAGAGATCATAGCAGGGCTTATCCGAGTTCATAGAATTACTAAACATAGTTTCCTTTCAGATTTAGTATTTGAGTTTGTATCTTTTAAAATATTTGCCTTGGAACACATTTGGACATGGAAAGCATTGGTCTGAGTTACACATGGCTCAAGCACATAGCAATGGCTAGTGTCAGAAACATAACCATACCTAACTTCTCAACTATCCAACCAACTGTCGCCAATCTCCTTATCAACTCCCCCGTTGCCTCCTACTGTCGCCAATATATCACATATATAATGGGGTGTCCCCCGAGCCGTAGCTCATGGACCGTAGTCCCTGAAATATACCTTTGCACCATGCCAAATTGTCCAAGGTCTTCCATTACTCAGGCAACTTAAGTGTTTTATACTTTAAAGTTTGGAGGGTATCTTATGACCAAAACAATCATTCTTGCCTCTTTTCTTAATGTCTTATAACGTAATTTAAGCTTTTAACTTCTTAGACTTAAGAATTCACGAGTTTACAAGATTTAGACTGAGTATCTTCTTTAGAGTTTTATGGCATTCTTGGTCAAAAGTTAGCTTATCATCATATTCATACATCATAACATAGCAAAGTAAAAGTGCATATGAAATGCAACCATAAACAAAAGACTTACAAGGGTGCTATGCCATGAGTCTATGTTACCCCTCCCAAGTGCTCTACTTGATCTTTATGCAAAATGAACACATATAAAATATAGTGACCAAGTAAACAAAGACTAGAACGACACCTTGTCATCTCGAATGCATAACTACACTCACCTCTTATCTCGAAGTTACGGGATACCTGAATCCACAATTATAATTTGTTTCCTAACATTTCCTCCTCCCTAGCTTTCCTTAATTGAATTTCCAAATCCAAGACTGAACTTCAATGAATTTCTTGCTCTCAATCAATCTCACACAAAAATAAAAAGACGCTCAAGGCATTAGGATACAATCATGCTATCAAGACTGCATACACATGCCAAACTGCATACTGTATTATTGCACCAATATTTCAAGACAATATCATACTTAATTCACATCACAACCATCACAACATTTAAATCGGACAAAACAGCCCACATAACCTTTACATCAAGGCAAAATAGTTCAACATGCACCAATTAATTACACAAAAATTGTCCAACTTTTATATATCACATATTTACATTTCAAGCAAATCAAAACAGTCCAACTAACATTTATTTTAAAGCCAAAATAGTCCCATACTTGTAAATCAGTCCCTATATTCACTCTTAAAGCATTTTTATGGTTTTGATTATTCAAAACAGTCCACAACAATCAGAAATACTCAAAAACAGTCCTCAAACTTATTATTTTAACCCTTATATATTCAAGAAGTAATTCCCCTGTTTTTAATATACTCAAAACAATCCACACACTTCATTTTCCATAGAATACAACCCTAAATTTTATTGTATAATAGCATATACCATTCAACTAATTCAGCATGTTTTCCATGTGTTCTAAACAGCCCCTAATATTCATTTATACATTCAAACACTTTATTTTTATAGGTATCAAAATAGTCCATGTTAAACTATCAAAAC
This sequence comes from Hibiscus mutabilis, assembly GCA_019671005.1. Classification (NCBI taxonomy): domain Eukaryota; kingdom Viridiplantae; phylum Streptophyta; class Magnoliopsida; order Malvales; family Malvaceae; genus Hibiscus; species Hibiscus mutabilis. Next base: position 50,028,048 of record CM033711.1, read on the forward strand.
TGTAATTTTCAAGTTAACAAAACTGCATTTTACAGCATAAAACTACACATTTTAATCACATAAAACTGCATCTCTTAACATCTTAATTAACTGCTCAAAAACAGTCTACTCACTAGGAATTAAGGTAAGTTATAGGACATTTCCAAATTCATGCTAAAACAGCCCCTAAACAATCCCTAATTTAGCACCAAACAAATTTCCTTCATGACACAATTTAATCCTTCAATTAAGTTCATAAAACAGCCCCCTTTTGAAGCAAAAACAGTTCGCATAAATCAATTCAAGTATACTCGATCCTATATATATTCTATTCCAGTTTTTTTTAGCATCCATGTACTTCTAAATCTCCAATGTTACTATAATATATATATATATACATATAAACAAGTATTCGAGCTATCCAAAGCATTCAAAACAGTGCACACTCCTAATATCATCGGTTTGTTTCAAATTGCACTATTTTATGAGTCTAAACATTCACCTAATTTACTAACAAAACAGAATTATAGGTTTAACCTCTTTCAATTTGATAAAAGGCTTCAAAAACAGTTTCTATCCTACATTTCTTCAAGCATTCGATCGGTTATATATATATATATATATAATTTCATTCTTCATACATACAATCTTGATTGAGAATAATTACTAAATCACATAACCGAATCATCTTAATCCAGTATTTCAAAAGCGTCAACAATATTGCCATATTCCAACATGATAGTACTCATCAAAAGCATAACAACAACAAAGATATACAATTCCTATAAATTAGAATCACAATAGGAAGTATAAGACAACGATTTGAACTCACAATTCATAGAAATAAGACTACTTAAAATTCAAGCTTACTTAAATTCTATTGGAGAGGAAGAAACAATCTTACCTTCAAGGCAACCACAAAGAATTTCTACCAAAATTCTTATATTAAAGCTCTACCATAGCTTCCTCAAAATTCTTCCTTTCCTTTTTTTTTTTCTAGCGTACATAGCTCGGGCGATAAAGGAAGAAGAAGACTTCCTTAATTTCTTTCTACTTGACCAAGATTTCCTCTATCCACATGTCTTAGATTAGCTTGACATGTGTACCAAATCCTTAAGCAATTTTTCACATTACATACAATCCCTTAGATTAATAAACTAATCGATTCAATCCTTACACTCTAACTCTCCTTTGTTTTATTTATTTCAAATGGGTCCTTAAATCTCTTAATTGTTTTATTAGAGAACACAATAAGGCAATTAGGTAACATTCTAACTTGAAACATATACCTAGTCAAAATTTTGAGTATTACAAAACTTAATTCATAACAATTACTATCAAACTTAATCCAATGGTTTTCAATTATCATGTTAATGTTTCAAGAAGATGTTCTAAATATTCAATTTACTGATAAATTCTAGCCCGATTTTAGGGGTATTGCAGCTTATGTGTATATATATATATATATTATACAACACATAGGAATAATGAATTCACACATGTCAAAGGATATTAAATGACTTACTCTATGAAACATGATAAATAATAAACAACTTGACGGAATACATTGCATGACATCTGCAATCAACCTCTAAGGACCATTTTCAATTAGAAGTTCATAAATTGACAACATTTAAAATGAAATAAAATTTCAGATTAATATTTTATCCAAAATATAGCATCTATGGAAAATGAAGTTCATTTGTATGTAGCTCTAATCATACTAAAATACGCGGCATCAATTTTGGATAAAATATGCCACCACTAAATCTACAAATATTACAGATTGACTAAAATATGCAGCTCTAAAATTTACCGCTTACCAAATTCTAGAACTCTTCATGTGTGATGTCAGAAACTTTATTTGTCTCGTCAATGATATCAATGGTTGCTCTGAAGTCAAATATTGCATCTCTGCATGAAATTAATATTTCATTTATACAATGTATTACGTGTATTTTGAAATATAAATATTTAAATATCTAAACTTGAAATGGAAAACAAACATTCTTCCATATTCTCCGATGCTAGCAAATTCTCTTCTATCATAATAGGGTCATGAAAAGCACGAATCCAATCTTAAGTACAAATAAGAGCTTCCACCAACCTAGGAGTCAAAGAGGTGTGGAAGGAATCATGAACATGTCTTCTTTTGCTAAAAGCGGACTTTGAAGCAATGGTAGAAATTGGAATTGCAAGTACACCATGTGTCATTCTCATAAGAATTGGATAGTTGTTTGTTTTCATAGACCACCAAGCCAAGGTATCATAATCATCACTCTCACGAGAACATTTGTCCCCCAAATATCTGTCTAGCTCAGTTGTTGTTTTGGAAGTATCAACAAATTCTATCTCAATCACATAGTACTTTCTCAAATTTGTTTCTTTTAACTTCCTTAATTGTCCATCACCACTCTGACCACTAGAATTAGGATTCATAGAACAAGATGTCTTTTGTGTTGGTGAAGGAAGCATCGAAGCATAAAAATCAAACAACGATGTCAAATTATCTTTAATTCGTTGACACAAGACATAAGACTTGCTAGGATCATAAGAACAACAAACGATCCACACAAAATATCTTAACTTATGCCTAGGGTCAAAAACTAAAGCAATGAACATCAACGCATACAAATTATTAACGTTCGCCCAATACTTATCAAACTTCAACTTCATTTGGCATGCCATGCTCCTAAGCCCATCATTCAAGTCATCAACATAATGATTAATTGTATACCCAATGTCATATATTTCTTCCACAAATGGATTATCAGTCACATACCTTGATCTAGAGAAGCTCAATGTAGTCTCATAAAATATTTCAAGAAAATGCAAGAAAGAATAAACTTTGTCTTGGTCCTCTTCATTAGGAGCACCACCAACATTCCAAAGCTCCTTTATGAAAGGAATGTAGATTTAGTCGGTTTATTAGAAGTATTATTATAATTAAATTGTACTGTTAGAGTTATTATTTAAGCTTTGTACTGAAACCTAGAGTTAGAAGTTAATAGTTAGTATGACTCCTAATTAATAGCCAGTAGGACTTCTATTATAAATCAAAGTCCTTTTCTATAAAATGATATAGTGTATGTAAATCAAAGTGAGAGAAATTCTTACTCATTATTCGAATAAACAAAATAGAATTCTGTTTATCTTCATGGTATCAGTCTAATTTGATCCTATCGCAATTTATTTTCTTTCCCTCTTCAATGGATAATCCGACTTCATCTAGAGGCTTCACCAAATAACATATGGTACAAATGCAGCAACTGTTCGACAGATTTACTGGGACCAGTGTAGGAAATCTGGCTTTCCTAGACAATGATGATTCACATACCAATTTTTTTCCACTACACTTCTTTCTACTACGAATAAATCAGAATGGATTGTGGACTCTAGTGCTTCTGACCACATGACTGGTAACATGGAATTGTTTTTTCAATTTAGAAATTCCTTCTCTCAGAATTCTATCAAAATAGCTGATGGTTCGTTATCCTTAATTAAAGGCAGTGGTTATGTTTTTCTTATTGATGACTTAGTCCTTCGAGACGTGCTCTTTGTACCTAGTCTGAAGAGTAATTTGTTATAAGTTCGTAAGCTATGCAAAGATTCAAATTGTGTTTTCCAGTTCACTAATTCTGAGTGTTTTTTTACAGGCACTGGACTTAAAAAAGAGGATTGGCAAAGCTCGCTTGCAGAATGGTTTATATGATCTTCAAAGCACAAGAAATTTTAAACTTTCACCTTCTAAATCTTGTTTTAATTCCCTAGGACAATCTGATGTTATGGTATGGCATTTTAGGTTAGGCCACCCAAATTTTTTCTATCTTGCAAATTTTTTTTCTCAATTATTTGTTAATCAAAAACCTTCTTCCTTTAAATGTCATATCTGTCAACTTGCAAAGCAAACAAGAAAATCCAACTTACCCTCTACTTACAAACCCTCTAATCCTTTTTCTCTTATCCACAGTGATGTTTGGGGTCCTTCTAAAGTGAAGAATATTACTGAAAGTAGATGGTTTGTGACCTTTATTGATGACCATAGTAGAACCACTTGGACTTACCTCATGAAAGAAAAATCTGAAGTGGTTAGTGTTTTTGAGAGATTTTACAACATGGTCGAGACCCAATTTCATTCTAAAATTCAAATCTTTAAATCAGATAATGAAGGGGAATTCTTTAATAAGTCTTTAGGTGTTTTTTTCCAGAAAAAAAGAATAGTGCAAATAAGTTCTTGTGTTGATACACCCCAACAAAATGGGATAGCCGAAAGAAAAAATAGGTATCTACTGGAAGTTACTCGAGCTCTTTTGTTTACCTACAATGTTCCTAAATATCTATGGCGAGAAGCCTTGTTAACTTCTACTTTTCTTATTAATAGTATGCCTAGTCGAGTCCTAAACTTTCAAACACCTAGAGATGTTCTTTTATCCTCATTCCCTAATTTTAAACCTTTGTCATCATCTCTTCCCTTAAAAGTATTTGGATGTATTGTGATTGTTAAAAACTTAGATCCTTCTAGGTCTAAACTTGATCCTAAATCTCTCAAGTGAGTCTTCATAGGATATTCTTCACTAAAGAAGGGCTACAATTGTTACCATCCACCTACTCGTAAATTTTTTGTTTCTTTGGACCTTAATTTCTTTGAACATGAACCATATTTTTCCATGGCTGCCATTCAGGGGGAAAATTTTGATAACTTTGAGCCTTCTCACAAACATGTTCCTCTTTCTTTTTTCCCTTTAATACCTCTTTCCGATTCATTACCTCTTGAGCCTCAGACTTCTTTGACACCCTCCAATAATTTACCTATCTCTTCGCCTATTACTTTATCTACACCACACTCTTCTTGTCAACCTATGTCTACAGGAACTCAAACTTCAACCAAATCCTCTTCCCGGCCTCCTAAACAACTGCAGGTTTATACCAGAAAAAGGAGAATCATTCCAGAAACCATTCTGCAATCTAGTACTTTTCAAGAATTGAACTTTAGTTCAGCTGCTTGTGAAAGGTAATGATTCTACCAGTATTCCTTCTCATCTTCTCGAGTTTGATTATTTACCCATTGCTAAAGGAAAAGGGGTAAGACAATGTACTCAATATCCTATTCAAAGATATGTTGCTTATGCAAATTTGATGCATTCTTTTAAAGCTTTTACAACATCCTTAGATGTTGTACAAATTCCTAAAACAGTTGTGGAAGCTCTACAAATTCTAGAATGGAAGAAAGCCATTGAAGAAGAAGTTGAGGCACTTGAGAAAAATGGTACTTGGACTATCACAGATCTTCCCTAAGGTAAGAAACCTATTGGATGTAAATGGGTGTTCGCAATTAAGTATAATTCAAATCGCAGTATACAAAGATATAAAGGCAGGTTGGTTGCTAAGGGTTTTACAAAAACGTATGACATTGATTATAAGGAAACTTTTGCTCCTGTTGCCAAACTAAATTCAGTTATAGTTTTATTGAGCCTTGTTGTAAATTGTGATTCGAAATTACACCAACTTGATATTAAAAATGTTTTCCTTAATAGTAACCTTGAGGAAGAGGTCTATATGCAGATTCCACCAGGGCTAGAAGGTGCAGGACAGAAACGGCAAGTTTATAAGCTTGACAAGGCACTTTATGGCCTAAAACAGTCTCCTAGAGCATGGTTTGACAGATTTACAAGGGTTATTCTGGAGAATGGATACAAACAGTCTCTTGTAGATCATACCTTGTTTTCTAAGGTAACTTCATCAAATAAAAGGGTTATTTTGATTGTTTATGAGGATGATATAATTCTAACAGGTGATGATGAAGAAGAGCTGAATCGATTAAAGGCACTGTTGAGTAGAGAATTTGAGACTAAAAACCTAGGGAAACTCAGATACTTTCTAGGCATGGAGGTAGCAAGGTCAAACAAGGGTTTGGTCATCAATCAAAGGAAGTATGTTCTGGATTTACTCACTGAAATAGGGTTACTTGGATGCAAACCAGCAGATACACCCATGGAGGCAGATTTGAAATTCAGCAAAGATTATCATATCCCTAAGGTAGATAAGGGTCTATATCAGAGATTGGTTGGTAAACTTATTTATCTATCACTAACAAGACCTGATATAGCTTTTCCAGTAAACATTGTGAGTCAACACATGACAGACGCAAGACAAGAACATATGGAAGCAACAAAGAGGATTTTGCGATATTTGAAGGGAACACCAAGACATGGATTATTGTTCAAGAAGAGCACTGATAGAACTGTTAAAGTCTTTACAGATGCAAGCTGGGCCAGTGAACTGACAAACAGAAGATCAACTAGCGGTTACTGTTCTTTCGTCTGGGGTAATTTGGTAACTTGTAAAAGCAAGAAACAAACCGTGATCTCCAGAACCAGTGCAGAAGCTGAATACAGAGCACTGGCCTTGGGAATTTGTGAAGGTATCAGGTTAGTAAAATTACTTAAAGAACTGGGAATGACTCGGAGAGAAATTTCCAGGTTTTTTGCGATAACCAATCAACCATTCAAATTGCCAAGAATCCTATTCAACATGACAGAACGAAACATGTTGAAATAGACAAACACTTCATAGCAGAGAAATTGACAAGTGGAGTTGCTTCATTGGAGTATGTACCAGTAGAAGAACAAATAGCAGATATTTTCACAAAAGCTTTATCAAAAGCTTTTTTCGAATTTTTTTATCCAATCTAGGATTATACAATGTATGCTCTCCAGATTGAGGGGGAGTGTAGGTTTAGTCGGTTTATTAGAAGTATTATTGTAATTAAATTGTACTGTTAGAGTTATTATTTAAGCCTTGTATCGAAACCTAGAGTTAGAAGTTAATAGTTAGTAGGACTCCTAATTAATAGTTAGTAGGACTTCCATTGTAAATCAAAGTCCTTTTCTATGAAAGGATGTGGTGTATGTAAATCAAAGTGAGAGAAATTCTTACTCATTATTCGAATAAACAGAACATAATTCTGTTTATCTTCAAGGAAGGTACTTAATTTTAATATTTCTAAATGCCTTCCTAAACACCAAAGCACATCTATGCATGGAATAGGTGGAATTCCACCTTGTTTCAAGGTCCAAGCAAACAAGAACTTTGATATTTAAATTCTCATCTTTAACACAATATTGAAACTTTTGAAGTCTTGCATGGAAATACCTCACATATTTAACAGCAACACGGACTTTCACAATAAAAGTATTAACATCTTTCAAGTCATCTTTAACAACCAAATTCAAAATATGTACAGCACATCTCATATGCAAATATTCAACATTGAACACACTTCCATCCCACAAGCTAAGAATATGCTTAAATACTTGATTGCTAATTAATTAGAACTACATTATTGACTGTTATCATCAAGGTCTTCTTAAGACCCCACTCTGTAGGAACTTTTCAATTGTCTTACCAATAAGCTCTCCAAAATAATCGACAATTGGGTAAAAGTTGATGATCATCTTATACAATTTCTAGGCATCATATATGAAATGGACAGTAAGGCACATAAATGACAAGTTCTGACCAGATGTTTATATGTTTGTTGTAAGATATACCCTAGAGGATAAATTCTTGAAAAAGTTCTTCACAACCTTTCTTGTTTTCAATAAAAAGATAATAACAATCTCTTGTAATAGTAGCACGCGAAAGAGGAACAAAGTCAGGAATGATGGCCTTGCAAAATATACAAAATCTTTCACGTCCAGCAAAATTAAATGGCAACTCATCAATATCACCATTTAGCGTGTACTTGTCTAATCATATCTCGATCAAAATGCTATAATCTAGGAACACTAACAATTTCTATAGTCCCATCAGCGTTGCACTTTGTCTTAGACTTGAAATTTAAGATTGTTTGTGTTTTATCAAGTTAAAAGGAGCTTTCTTGCATCGACTAGTGTGACGGTTAATGGCATTAGTTCCATTAGAATTTGTACAAGAAAATAGATGCATTCAACGTGTTTTATATCACCAACAATTGCTTTAAAATGATCCCAAGCAACATAACTTTTTTCCTTTTACCTCTTTATCCGTCAAACCTTTAACAGTCTTTTTTCCCTTCTTTTTGTTTTTGCTATTTATTGGAATCTCTCAGTTGTAGTCTTTTCGACTTTTTTAAACGACTCAGTCGAGGACCATAACATAACTAAATCATCAATATTTTTTCCTGTCATTGACATAATCTAAAAAAGGTGAATTTATGAGTTGGCATACAACATTTTCATAATACAAGGAGACTACAAACTTCATGAGTAAAAATAACATAGCACCACTTTCACAAGCTAAACCAATGAATCAAGAAATTTCAAATAGAAATAAAGAAACAAGTTAAGAAGTAAGTTTTGATTACAATATAAATACAAAAATTCAAGTTGGGTAATTGCAGGAAACAAAAAGAATCATTGGTGATAAAATCCTTTTGTTTCTTAATTATTATAGTAACGCTAAAATACTAGAAACTATTGAATCATGTCAAATTTGCAAGACATTGGACAATAATATTAATTCATCCTTATTCTTTGTTTGCTAAATGCTATGGAATATAACAAAATTAGACATCTCGTGAAACAATTGCTAATTGTGAAAACCAATATCATTAAGTAATCAAACACAAAAAATATCCTGTAAAAATATCATGAAAATAATAGTGAGTCGATCGACGCATTAAGAATAGGAAAATAATAGTGAGTCGATGAACACATTAGAAAAATAATAAAGATGACTAAAATTTTTCTTCATGACTAATTTTTATTTAGAGTTCAGACCATTAGGAAAATAACAGCAAGTTGATGAACACATTAGGAATAGGAGTCAGTGAACACATAGGAAAATAACACTTTAAGGGGTTTGCGACTTTGCATTAATTAAAACTTTCCTATTGTGAAGAGGGGATTACTGATTACTTGTGTTGTCAGGCTGTCAGCTACTTAGTTCAGCTGTGGGTTGATAATCAAAAGTCAAAACTACAGGTGCTGCCTGTTGGAGTGCTAAAACTATTGGTGATGTGTTTGTCGGTGTTGTTAGTTGCTGGACGTTCACACTGGTGCAGTTGAGGCATGAGGGACGATCAGACGACGAGAACGAGGCGATCAACATTCATGAGAGAGAGAGAGGGCCGACAAGGTGGCAAAAGAGATTAAGAGTCGAGAGTCAGAAGTCTGAAAGTGTTTAGGGATTTAAGATTATTTTAGGGCTTTCAATTTTCAATTACTTCAGGTGATTTTTCTTGTATATATTTTAAATTTATAATATTGTTATATATATGTGCAATAAAATATAAAATAAAATACAATTTGGGTCTTTGGGTCACCAAGTACCCGATAATAGATATTTCTACAACATAGGCTCGACTCGGGATTCTGGATATTTTAGCGGGCTAAGTACTCGACCCGGGAAAAATAATTTCACTTTCAAATGGTCGGGTAGTCGGGTCGGTTATTTTTAAACACCTCTACAATTTACTACTTTTAGAATTCTGACTACCGATAGGCACTCTAAATAAATTATTTTGTTATTCTTGACTAAAATTAAATACATTTCACTGAATCATTATAGAAATTAATTTTTAATTTGTGAGTATTTAAATCCACCGAGGTATTGAAAAGCACTGAAATTTTGATGAGCGAAAGTAAATAAAGAGAAAGATAACAAAAACAAAGAACATGATATAGTTTTAAAGTAAATGATTTGATTTGTCTTAAATGATGGCGGATACAAATGAGGTGGGGAATGCCTTTATTTATTATTGAGTTTCCTTATAATAAATAGTTAAGATCAATTTACATCAATGGATAAGGTGAAAAACCTTTAGTATAAAATATAGAATATTTCCTTTGATGCCATTTATCTAAAGAAATTATCATATATTTTTATTGATTGTTGATATGGGATATTCACATTAATGAATATTCTTGTCCTCTAGAATATTAATCTGTAGTTCTTTATATGATTTTGAATTCAAGGATCCGAAACTCACTTTTTATTGGTTTTTTTGTTTTTTCAATTAGTGATGACAATTTAACTTTTAATTGGATTTAGATAGAGATCTCACTTATCCAGAAAAAGTCATTGAAATGTTTTCTATAATGGTGCATTTTCAGATTAGTTTATGCCAAACAACTCTTATGAAGTCATTTTCAAAAAAAAAAAAAAAAACTCTTATGAAGCATTTGGGATGTTTGATGATGTGGCTTCTAATTTGAAATTTTTGGATTTTTCAAGGTCTTGTGTGGATGTATCTATTGTACATGTCTAAAACCACCCATGTAATATATACCATCTTTTAAGTTCGTGAGTCGTATTTTGCATGCAGTGTGTATGAAAGATCAAATGCATGTATGTATTCTTATTTGGTTAGTTGAATAAATGTCTTTTAGGATTGTATGTAGGTTTAAGAAATGGTGCAGGCTAGCATTGAGTTTTTAATTTGTTATTGTTGTGTTGATCAATCGATGGCAATTAGCCAAGAGGGGGTCCATTGACAATAAAAATTTGGAGGGAGGAAATTTAAATCATAAGAATGAAAGGACAAACGATTTATTGTGGTTCGAGCATCGAACTAGCTCTACATCCACTACCTTAGCTCCCACCAAGGATTTTGAACCAATTTCACTAGAAATTCTTCCCCTTTTCTCGGATTAGGAGGAAACCTTACAAACCGATTAAGCTTTCTACCCAAAGTTTAATCAAGAACACTCTTTTGTACAAGAAAGATGAGAAATAGAAAATAGCCTCTCAAAGATAGATATTTTGCCCAAAATTACAAGATCACTCAACCCAACTTGAAATAAAATGGATACAATGAAATAACACAAGTGGGTACAATGGATTTGACTTTAAAAGGTATAAAGAGGTTAGATTTTTGTTTTGATGTTTTTCACTTGATCATTAGTTGTTGTTGTAGCTTTGGAGGCTTGCTTTTATACCCCTTCATTGATTTATAACCTTTTGGTTTGCATCATTAATATAGCCGTTGGGCATTTTTCCTGCAATAAATGCTCAACTACAACCGACCGTATCGGTACTTGGGAGGCCGTATCGATATCTGTTCCAAAATAGAAAGATTTGTTGTGCTGAAATAACAAAGGGCGTGTCGATACGCGGGAAGGCGTATTGAAAAACAGTAAGAAGGGCGTATTGAAACGGAAAAGGCCGTATTGATACCATTTTTCTCACTTGGAAAACTATCAAAACCTATTTCGGTACGCATCTATAACGTCCTAAACCCGGCCTAAAAGAAAACTGGAGTTTAAGATGTCACAACGAGGAAAAAAAATGAAAACACGAACAAGAAAATTTCGAATCTTTTGAATTAACCATAGTTAAGCAATATAGTCATTTGATTCACAGAAACACATTTCACATGCGTTCTACAATTACAATTCGTCATTCACATAAACAATATAGTATTTTTTCTCAAGTACTTTAAGAAACGAGATTATTATAACAAGAGATCTTAAGGGGATCGATTTCTTCCACTACCTAAGATTATTTCCACATGTAGCCACATTCACTCATTTCACTAGATTTACAAACATGGTTTCCCATTTAGCCAATCATCAAATGAACATACGTCTTAAGCATTCCAAATTCATTTATTATAAGACACTTAGTAACTTTTTAATAATTGTAAACAATATAGGTTATTTATCCATTTTCCATGTTATATTTAACCTTTTTCCAAAACCTTGTAAGGATTTCATTTAGTCTAGACACTCAATATTTAATAATCAAATTGTCACATTTTATAAGAACAACCACTTCTCATGAAGCATACATTTACTCATACCCAAAATTAATCTAAGACATATTTCCGATCTTTCATATATAACTTATGCTACAAGTTGTATTCATAAACATGATACATAGTTGTTAATCAAGGTGATGTTTGAATAGCTTACTCAAGATTTAATTTATTCTTTGTTCATTCGAAACAGCACCGTGTTTGATCTATTGTAACACCCCAAATTCTAGTCTAGAAGTATTGGAATTAAATTGTATAAGTTGATAGCTTAATTGAATTAAGAATTAAGCCAAATTGAATAGTTAAGGGCCTAATTGAAAGGATGAATGAAATAAGTGACCAAATTAGAATGACTACAATGAATTAAAAGAGAAAGATTGAGATTGTATGATAAATATCATGGATCTCTTATTTGCCCTTGACTAATTACAAGATTAGTGACTAATCAAGGGACAAGTTAGACAAAACACAATTCCAATAACAAAGAATTGTTGTTGTCATCTTCTTCATTATTTCCTATGTTGGCCGAAACTTAGAGAGAAAGCGATAGTGAGAGAAAGCTTGGAAATCAGCCATTAAAGAAAGGATTTTAGCTTGCATGCATAGGAAATTTTCATTGAAATTAAGCAAGAAGCAAAGTAAGTATAGTTATCCTTGTGTTTAATTGAATAGGCAACTATGATTGTTGAAATTGGACTGCTTTTGATGATGTTAGATGAACTAGACATTGGATATGTTGTTAGGTGATTAAATGGTTGTTGAATTATGCTAAATTGAAGAATGAAACTAGGTACAAGGCTGGAAATTATGTGTTCATGCTAGTGTAATAAACCTAGGTTGCTGGAAATTTGTATTGTGATGTTAAAGTGGGAATTGAATGATTTGAACATAAAATTGAGCTATGAAATTAATGAATTGATGATGATCACGACTAGGCAATTTATAGAAGGTGTTAAACAAATTGAATTAGATGCAAACAATGCTGGAAATGAAGGATAAGAACATGAACATAGTTATGAAATATAGAAACTGTTTTGTGGTATTGAAATTGAGTAAACATGAAATATTAGGCTTTGTAACCAACTTTCCCTGTTTTGACAGCCTTGTTTAATGACCTAAAATGGACCTAACATGTTTATAATGTCATATGAAATGAATTATAGGGCCAATACATTGGTTAAAATGGATTAAAGGCATTAAAATGTGAATAGATGCAATCTGCCTAGAATTGCTCTGTTCTGGGCAGTCACTTTGAAAATTCACCAAAAATTGTATAGTTTGAATTAAGGGATGAAATTTTAATGTCATGATCCTTAGTATGTCTATTTTCATTAGGTGAAAACATAATTGAAAACTGGGTCCTATACTGAAAACTGTAAATATGTATTGCTGGACAGTGCAAACTGTCCAGGCAGTGTAAATGCCTTGTCTTTGAGCAATAAACTGTATTAATTGGCTAAGAACTAAAATGAAAGTCTTACATGGTCTTATAGGAAATTTTGTAAGCTTTCCCAACGGTGTATAGAAATCAAAATTCTGACGTACGAATTAAAAGATATGGCCATTTTAAGGGACAATGTGCAAACTGCTAGGCAGCAGTGTCCTGGGCAGTTTGGGACTATTTTTCACCTAGTAAGAAACTGTTTCCAAAACATTTTTGGGACATTGTAATCTGTCCAAATATGTATTAAATGAAGTAATAACAATGTAGAGATGAATTGATAAGAAATGCTTAAAAAGAAGCATAAAACAGTAGCTAAATGTTAGGTACATTGTGATAACATTGTTACTTTGATTGTGTGACTTTATGTGCTTATTTTGATGAAATGTGTATATGTTATTGCTTGCTAGACCAAGGGCAGCAAATTGGGGAAAAAGAGGATAGGAGTGGACATCCCAAAGCTAGAGGCAAAGGGCTTTGGATCCAAGATAGTTGAATTGCTAGGAGTATTGTGAGTGTAACTATCTTAGGATTGGGACTTAGGTCCTAACCAACCTTGTTATTGTTTAAATGAAATGTTAATACCATGTAACATGACTTAAAGTATATTTGGCTGATTAAGGGAAGAATGAAATGTATGATAACATGATTGATGCCATGATCTTTGTGTTTACTTGGGTGTTAAGCAATTATGATCAAATGCTTGTCATGTGCATTGCTTATGCCTAAGGTATGAGTTGGCATGCTTGCTTGGAGAATAAGGTACATACAATGCATACATACTTGTGTTTGTGAATGTTATACATGGTTGATTGATTTGAATGCTATGGATAGTTATGTATTGGGAGTTAAGACTCCGTAAGCCTAAGGGCTTGGCCTTTGAATGGCATATTGTTATATTGAATCATGAAATATATAAGGCTTAAATGAAATGGGTAATTAACAACCTTGGTAGCTAGTTTGATAGATAGGAGGGCATGCCTTAGAATCTTGAGCGCATGTTGGCACTACGATGCATATTGGCACTACGGTGCATATTGGCACTTTGGTGCATATTGTTAAGATTTGATTATCTAGTAAGCTACTTACCAAGGATGTTGTAAAAGGACTTAATAAATCAAATGAACATGGCTTTTATTGTAAAAAAGTTGTATGAACTTCATTGCTTTGAAATATGACACATGAATAGTTGCTAGACTTGTTTCTTGTTATGGAAGAAATGTATGTTGATGGCTTTATGTGTAAATGCCTAATTGATGATTGTAACATTGGTTGCTTGTCACTTAAGATAGATGTTCGAATGGTACATGAGTTTCATGTTGAACGATGCTATGTTGATTATGTAAAATGTGAAGCTTGCTTATGTTCTCCTATGCAATTTTAATAGCAAGTATCATGTATTGATGGTCTTGATTCTTGGATTACATGTAAACTTGGACTGATATGCTTTGAAAAATGGACTAGATTTAGTGTTACCTCACTAAGTACATATATTGTACTTACCACTCTAGTCTTCATTCTTCCCATAATAGATTAAAGAATAGTTCAAGAGGATATCTTGGGTTTGAAGAAACACTTGAGGCAAGCTTGAAAGTATGAATTCATACTCTTTGTATGCTCCTAGTTTGGTGGCACTAGATTTTGTGATAGGTAGTATTGATCATGCATTTGAATATGTGTTTATGACTAGTTTGTGTAATGTTTTGATGGGCCTAACATGTAACCAATTTGGATGATTCAAACTATGTATATGACTTGGTTGATATGTACATATATGTTGGTAAATTGCTGCGCACAATGTGATAAAAATTCAATGTTTACGAATCTTGTTTCATTCGAATGCTAGATTAGAATGGTATGATCATACATTGTTTCCTATGGCCATTGGTATGATTCGGCCATGTTGAGCTAAGGACAAGGTATGTACAATCATGCATTAACAATGTATTATCTAAGGATGCCATGAAATGTTATGTTTGATTGAAATAGGAACCAAATGAAATATGATGAACTTGATTGTAAAGAAACAATTGAAATGTAGTTAGGGAATTCATGTTGTTCAAATAGGTGAATAAAAATGTTATAAGATTGTAAGTTGGATGCTTGTATTGATCATGTTAATTGGTTGATTAAGTAGTTACTTGAGATGCAAGTAAGTTAGTTAAAGCATGTTTAGTGAATCCCCTAGAGTTATTCGAATAAGTGCATAGAATTGTAATAAGGATGAGAATTGAATCATGTTTGATAGTAACTTAATGTAATATATAACACACTTGAGTTGTTGTTTGAATGATTGTATGCAATTTGAATGTAATGATAATATGACAATAGTAACTTAGGTTATAAGCATGAAATGAAACAAAATGGTACTTAAAGTTGTATGCTATGAATGTTGTTGGGTTGTTTAATGTGATTGCTTGTATGAATTGTATTGAAAGGTTTAGATTAGGATTGCTTGCGCATCAAAGCAAGTATCTCGAGATTACTTGTTCGACAAGTAACCTATCCATCACTTTGTTTTCGTTCTGATAACTCTCTGGAATCGAGTTACGGCTAACTCGAGGATGGGCTGTTACATTTATTGGTATCAGAGCTTTTTGGTTGATTCTATAAGCTCATTTGCATCATATAGGATATTTGCCACCTAGGAGACTTGATATAAGCTTGTGATGTTGGTTAAATGTGTAAATATGATAACTAAGACTCTATTTGTTCTGATTGAACTAGAATGTTAGAAACAAGATTAGGCCGAGATAATGAAAGTCCTGTAGGCTCCTCGAATAAAGGAGACAGTGTAAGAATGGAACAGAACCCACCTCAACAGGAAGTTCAACATCGAGCTCAGGCTGTTGCTCAATAGGAAGCTCCTGCTATCAATCTTGTGCAGTAAGAATGCCTTGCAAGTATGAAAGAGATGTTCAATTATCTCGTAACTACCCTAAAACAAGATCATCCCATTGCTCCTACTGTTACTGTGCCAAACCGAGCCCTTATTGACAAGCTGGCTCAACATCGGGTATATACATTCACTGGCACCGATGAGGCTAATCCGGAAATAATCGAGTACTAGTTAGAGGCCACTACTTTCATTTTGATGAAACAATTGCCATGTCCCGACGAACATAAACTCGAATGTGCCATTACTCTATTGGCAGATGAAGCACTAAGCTGGTGGGAAACCACTACTCTAACTGCTCCTGCAGAGTCTATTACGTGGAAGTTCTTCATTGATGAGTTCAAGAAGAAATATATCAGCAACACTTGTGGCAAGCTTAAAAGTATGAATTCATACTATTTGTATACTCCTAGTTTGGTGGCACTATATTTTGTAATAGATAGCTTAGATCATGCCTTTGAGTATATGTTTAAGACTAGTTTTGTAATGTTTTGAATGGGCCAACTATGTAATCTATTTTGGATGACTTATACTATGTTTGAACCATGATATTATGTATATATATGATGTAGTAGTGCTGCGCATATGGTGATTGAAATTCAATGTTTGATGAAATTATGTATGATTCTAATGTAGAACCAATGTGTGATGAAATCTTGTCTAAATTGAATGCTAAACAAATGTTGTATGATCATGCATTGTTCCTATGTTTAATGGCATGATTCGACAATATGGAGATTAAGGCAAAGGTATGTTCAATCATGCATTAACAAAGTAATAATCAAATATGCTATGAAATGAGATGTCTTGATTGTAAAGAAACAAATGAAATATGATTATGATTCCATGATTGTTCGAATAGGATGAGTGAAGATGTAACAAGATGTATGTTGGATGTTTGTAATGATCATGTTCGAATGAATGTATTAAGATGTAATAAGATAAGTTAGACAATTTGTGTTGATCATGTTAATTGGTTGTTTAGATGGCAACTTAAGGTGCAAGTAAGCTAGTTCAAGCATGTTTAGTGAATCCCCTAGAGCTGTTCGAATAAGGTATATAGAATTGAAATAAGAATGAAAAATGAGATCATGTTTGATAGTGACTTAATGTAATGTATAACACATTTGAATTGTTGTTTGAATAAATATATGCAATTTGAATGGAATGTTAATATGACAATAGTAACTTAAGTTATAAGCATGAAATGAAATAAAATGGTACCTAAATTTGTATGCTATGAATGTTGTTGGGTTGTTTAGTGTGTTTGCTTGTATGAAATGTTTGTATTGAAAGGTTTAGATTGGGTTACTTGTGCATTAAGGCAAGTATCCTGAGGTTACTTGTTTGACAAGTAATCTATCCATCACTTTGTTTTCATTCCGGTAACGCTCCGGAACTGGGTTACGGCTAACCCGGGGATGGGGTGTTACATCTATGACTTACAAAACTTGCATATAATTCACTCTATGGAACTATTCGAATTTCATACTTATACATTCTCAATTACAAGAACTATCAAGCATCCATAGGTTGTACGAATTAAAGAATATACTACAATTATTATTCAATCAACGTGCCACCATTCTAGGGGTATACTACTTAAGGAGGGTATCAAAATCTACTTGGATCTCGATTAAATATTTGTAACTCACAACCATTCATGCAACATAAGCTTTGATTATCCTGCAAATGCATGAAACTGAGTGCATTAGGCTTATATAGCCTAAGTGAGGTAGTCTTGTCAAAAACACAAACAATGCTATTCATGATCTTGAATGGAAACCAAGTAACTTTAATATATGAAGACAAGGAAATTTCATACAATTTATGTTAGTTCATACATTACTAGTTTATTAGAAGCTTGTTAGAGTTATACTCTTCATTGTTTTATTGGAGATTTTCATTGAGGATTAAGCTTTTATCATTCTTATGCTCGCCAAGAGCCTTGTAAACTTTCTTTCTCACAAAGAGATTTACATAACACTATGCTCACAAAGAGCATTATCACTTCTATGCTCACTAAGAACTTTACTAATTTTCTTCGAAATTCTTATTTGGTTTCCCATTAGATTCTGTATTTACTTGTTTTCCTTGGAACACACATTTGATCATGAATACATTGGTCTGAGTTTGACCATATCGGTCCAGGCGATACTTAGTACAAAGCACATAGCAATGACTAATATTGAAAACATATCACATATAAATGGAGCGTCCCTTGAGCCAAGACTCATGGACCGTAGTCCATTCCATCCAGGAAGACAAGAGTACTCGAAGTACTAATCAGGGGACCGTAGTCCATACTATCCAAGGGTACACGAAGTACCAATCAAGGGACCATAGTCCAGGCAGACCAAGTATTAAACCCAAGTGTCTAAGGACTTCCATTAACAGAGCAACTTAGATATCTTATCTTTCTTTTGATATTGGAGGAATATCTTATTTTACAAGTAATCTTACTTGTTACTTCCTTTCAATAGTTTATTGCATAAGTTAAGCTTTCTTGCTTCTTAAGTTTTGGAATTCAATGTACTTTTAGCTTAGCTTTCAATCTTTTATAAAAATCTTATTGTTTTGATGGCCAGTAACAATTCAAGCTCTATAACAAGTAATCAAGATCATATCACATATACATCATAGAATGGCACACTATATTCGTGTATCACATACATGTCCAGATGTTTAACAATGTTGCCATGCTATGCATGCTTCATATGTTTTGCTCTAAATGAGCCAAATACGTATGCTTTAAATCAGGTCATAACATAACAATAAACAACATTCGGAATGACACCGTTCACCCGAGACAAAGACAACTACACTCACCAGTTATACCAATGTTATGGAATACCTGAATCCACTATACACAATCAACTTCTTAATAACTTCCTTCATTAGCCATCCATATTCAAAGTGTGTACCTCAAAATAATCAAGCCATTAGAACTAACTCATTAACAACAATTTAATCTACAATAACCCTTAACTTTCATATGTATACAATCCATACTTAAAACAGTACTTCAAGCCAGTCAAAACTACATTCAAAACTGCACAAGAATGCATACAAGACCGCACACAAAACTGTCCACCAAAACTGCTCAAACTACAAACAAAATTGCACCAAAATTGCATTGTTCTATTCTTTAATTTTGCACAGTTTTTAATCTCTAATTCTGCTCAGTTTTAAACTATTTTCCGAGTCCATTTCTTACTTAATTCATAAATATAGTCATGTGAATATAAAACTGTCCGAGGCACTTTCAAATGTATACAAACAGTCCTCAAATTAAGTATATGAAATCATGTACTCACAAAACTACCCATGACTCTCACAAGCATTCAAAAACAGTTACTAATTCAAAGTTATTTAATTACACACATTTAAAACAGTCCACTATGTTTAATTCATGACAAAACATTCCTTAATAACATGTATACACATTCATGAGCATGTATCAATTTGATTAAGCCCCTAACACATAATCAAGCATATTAATCATCTTAGTTAAGTTGCAAAATCTCATATCATGGTAGTTTAATTACATACATTCATTTTCTCAAAATAGGGCAACAAGCATGTAAATCAACATGAATCCATTGAATTTCACATCAATATACACATTCTTTCAAACTAGGCAACAAGCATGTATGTTAACATGTAACATTGCAATCCAAATCGCATACATGCTCATTTATATTTTATCAAACAACCTATAGTATATATATATATATACTCAAGATAGTCCAAAATCAAATATGTTTATGTATAATCTCAATACAGTTTCCATAAAATCATGTGATATTTTCTAACATCTTATATGGTTGCTGCTGCCGGGCAGACTGTATATCCCTCAGTCAAAATTTCATAACTTCCATTTCGTTTATCGAAATTTTAAACCGTTTACACCGTTGGAAAGCTGACTCAACTAGATTTCTAACCATATAGGCCTTTCATTTTTACTCGTGAATTAATACAGTTTTTAATCAAAGATACAACTAATTTTGCCACCAAGCAGATTACACTGTCTTTGAACAATTGTCTCTACAAGCTGTTCTAAAACTCAAAATTCAGTTTCGCTTGTTTTAAATGAAACTAGACTTGACAAGCTTTTCAACCATATAAATTATAAGTTCTAATTCTACCAATACAATTTATAGCTATTTCCCAAAGTCACAGCTAGTGTAGATTTTAAAACTGTTTACCAGGTACAAAGCAAGGCAGTTTCTTTATAACTCGTTTCCAGCCCTTATTTTCCCTCTAACAAGACTTCCAAATACCTTAGTTGTTCCTACTATCGATTCTACATAATATAGCTTTGAAATCCAACAAAACATTCATTCAGGGTCGACCAAAAACAGTCTCATTTTGCATATAAAACAGGGCAGTCCACCAAACTGCATTAAACTGAACTTTAACAGTCCCATATGCATCTCTAATTAACAAAACAACTTCTTTAATCAAATTTACATATTTTTAGACTCATTTAACCATTATAAATAGTTCTAACGTAGCCCAATTTATCCTGACGAAATAGTTTCAACAAGAGATTACATTTCCAGCAAGTACTACTATGTATCAAGGTTAAATCCTAGCATACAACAAGTTCCTTAATTGTTCTAAAATTCCAGAATTCATAACACCATGCATTGATTCATATTAGTGCAACGTCTTCTTTAATTTATACCACCAAATTAACCAAAACGTCCAATCTCACAATTAAACAACAATCTCCAATTCATATACACATAAAATCAATGGAGATATCATGCTTTCAAGCATTCTTTAAAACTATAATTCCATCTCAAGATTCAGTCAACTATAGTTATGTTCAAACCATTCGAATCATTCTATCAAAACATGTAAGCAACTAACAAGAGACAAGCAATAAAATGATGGTTACCTTGCTTAACACTCAATGGGATTCCATTAATCATGAAGGGTTCATCCAAAACAAGGCTCGATCCATTAAAATCTTCCAAGCAATTGCTATAAATTTTTATCCCCAAATCTCTCACTAACATTCGGTCAAAATGAATTGAAAGAGGAAAAGGTACAAGGCATTTGACCGATTCTCCCTAAGAGAGCCACATGGTGTAGACCTTTATTTCCTAGAGATATTTGCAAGCAAACTCACAAGTTTACAATTAGTACTTTTTGGTCATTCTTTAAATAGTCATTCAGTCGAGACAAGTTTCGATTATAGTCCCCTAAATCTCATTTTAAACAATTAGAAGTTACATCTATTTTAGACAAAAATATAACATCCCTTCAAGCCCTATTTTAGGGTGTTACAACATCGAAGGCGTATCGATATGGGTTTAACCACTTTTCAAAAACACCGATTCCCCATAACTGACAAGGCAACGGTAAAATAATAAATCTGAAGATTTGAAAAATCTTAACCCCGTATCGATACGGTTGTATCTGTATCAGTAAGCTACTCTTAAACCTTAAGCCTATATGAAGGCCGTATCAGAACGGATGGAATCGTATCGAAACACATGTATCGAAATAGGCTCACATGTATCAAAATAGATTCTTACAGTGGCCTTATATATCGAGGGCGTATCGAAATGCCTGGGCGAAATTGTTCAATTTTGCTTTGAAAGCACTTGAAAACACTTAGAATGATTTATGGGGTTTAAGTTTTGACTTAGAAATAATTTTTAGGTTTAAATTCTTGTCAATTCTGAGACTTTAAAGTACTTAAAAATTTATTTTCTCATGCAATTAAATCCTCAAATAATTTGTTATATCAAAATCAAACTTAGGTTTTACAATCTCCCCCTTTTTGCTATAACAAAACCAAAGTTAAATTTTTAAGTAGTTTGGAAAACTTTTTTGAAAAACTCCCCCTTACTTTGAGATAGATTTTTATTTTGGCTCTTTACTTTATTTTCCCCCTTTTTGTTAGATCAAAATCAATGAAATAATTCAAAGGCAATAGAATATAAGCAATATAAAGCAAACAACTTAAATACCATTAAGCATAAAGATTCAAAGCAACATTAAAATCCAAACTTAATTTCTAAAAACATAGATATTCAAACCATAAGTTCATGAAACAATAAACATAGGTGCAAAATAAGAAATCCTAAGATGTTATACCATGATGTGCAATACAACTAAAGAGCATCTTTATCATTTTCACTATCTTCATCTTCATCATTGGTTTGATTTCCTTGGGATTGTCTCCATTCTCCATGAAAGGCCGTGAGAGAAATATCCATAGAAGATTGTTGGCTTTATATGGAGGTAAGTCTCTCCTCCAAGGAAGTGAACCAAGTGTCAATGACAGCAAACCCCAAATTCATAGTGGGATGCAATGAAGTGAACTGCTTATTGAGGTAGGCCATAAGAGCATCCATCGATGGTTGAGCGACCGGAGCTTGATGGCTGCTTGAGGAGGCACTTCAGGTTCCGGTGCAACTCCTTGAGGAAGATCCTTGATATGAAGCCATTCTCCATTGTGATATTGGAACTTTGAACGATATAGAGAATGTTCGTCAACAGGATCAGTGAGAGGCTCGGCGAGATCATCTGAGCAATCAATTTCGAACTCTGAGAACAAGTGACTCAAAGCGGTGCCATAAGTGAAAGATGAGACAAGAGGAGTATGGTGATGTTTAACAAGATAAACAAACTCCGTAAACATAATTTGAGCAAGGTTCGATTGTTTTTCTTCACGAAAGCATCAGATCCAAAATTTTTCGATTTGTCAGATCATTGAAATTTTTCCACCGGATGGACGAAACCACCAAGTGATCAACAAATGAAGGATGCGATCATGGGCGTCAAGAACGGTCACGGAGCCACTAAGAACAAAAAGAGTCTTCATCTTCTATACCCTCATTCTCAAACCCAAAAACATTGGTTAAAGTATTTGGATCAATCCAAATCTTCTTTTCCATTAAATAAAACTCAATAGAAATAGCCGTGCTTCGATCGTGACTAAAAATACACCTGGCATTAGCAAAAAAATATGAGAACAAGGTTGCAATACAAAATACTGGGTATGGCAAAAAATTGCATGAAATTATATCATCGCAATAAAGGACGATACCTGAATTGAAAATGCTCAGAATTCAAAAAAGGGATAGGGATGACACGCTCACGACGAATTCGATAATTCTGGTATTGTTTGAAGTGAGCCATAGCCAAAAGATTGGTAAAACTCTTTTGGTAGATAAGGGTGAGGTTAGGACAAGTGACATCATTATTGTTGGATGATTCTCCAACTTCACCAGATCTTGGTCTTTTTCTAGGTGCCATAATAAAAACTTGAAATTTAAAAACAAGGCACAAAAACGATGTATGCATAAATAATCAAATTCAATCCAACAATTCAAGGTATAATTTAAAAACTTATATAATATAGTTTAAAAACATATATAAATATAAAAGAATTTTGGTAAAAAGAATTTTGAAAGATCGTATAGAAAAATATATAGTATAATTTTATATTCAAATAAAATAATTTTCTGTTTGAATTTTTTTTTACAAAATCTTTAAAACCCATAAAATATATGTACTAAATGCATAAATTCGAAGTAAAAATAGAAAAGAATTCAAAACAAATTAGAAAAAGAAAGGAAAAAGAATTTTATACCTTGATAATGGATTATGGATGAATGAGGATGATATGATGCACTAGCTTGATTAAAAATCATTGATTTGATGAGAAGAGCAAGAACCCTCAAAAGATTTGAAGAATTTGTGTGAAAAATTAATGGATTTGGTGTGTTTTTATAGGTAAATTCGGCTAGGGTTTTGAAGAGAAAAATTGGGTAAAGATAAAAACCCTTTAAAGATTCATTAATAGGCAGACGACAACGTGTACAATACTCCACGTGGCGTATCAAAACAAGTGTATCAGAACACTTTTGAAATAGTACCGAAACACGAGATCATACCGGTACAATGTTGTCTGTATCGAAACCCATTCAAGAACACATATCGAAACACATGGAATTGTTTTGATATGCCTATGCCAAAAACTGCATTTTAAGCATAGAGATCATCATACTGGTGCAGGGTTGCCTATACTGAAACCTATTCATGAACCCGTATCGAAACGCCTAGAGCCGTTTCGATACCCTTATGCTAGAAACTGAATTTTGGGCACAAGGTGCTCAAAAATTCAATTTTGATCGAATCTAAATGCATGTATATGACATATGAGCAACATGTATGGACAAAAGTAGATACATACTCTCCTTAGCAACAAGCATCAATGCATAAAGGAAAAAAATTACAAGAGCATGACAATCAATCAAATTCAAACAAGTTTTTGAACTAAAAAGGGCTCTAAAGGTTCAAGATAGGCTCGTAAGACTCAACTCTCTCCTAAAAGTCCAAAAGCGTTCCTTATCAAATGGTTTGGTAAATATATCCGCTAATTGGTTCAAGGTGTCTACATATTCTAGAACTACATCATTTTTCAAGACATGATCTCTAATGAAATGATGTCTTATCTCTATGTGTTTTGTTCTAGAATGTTGGATGAGATTATTAGTGAGACAAATGGAACTAGTATTGTCACACTTAAGGGGTATGGTACCTACATCAATTCCATAATCTAAAAGTTGTTGCTTCATCCAAAGGATTTGAGCACAACAACTTCCGGCTGATATATATTTCGCTTCGGTGGTAGATAAGGTTACACTATTTTATTTCTTAGAGAACCAAGATATGAGCATACTACCTAGGAATTGGCAAGTGCCAGAGCTACTCTTTGTATCTATCTTACATCCCCCGTAAGCATCAGAGAAAACATGTAGATCAAAGGAGGAATCTCTAGGATACCACAGGCCTAAACAAGGTGTGTCTTTAAAGTATCTAAAGATTCTCTTAATGGCTATAAGGTGTGATTCTTTAGGACAAGCTTGAAATCTAGCACACAATCAAACACTAAACATAATGTCGGGTCTACTTGCAGTAAGATAAAGCAATGATCCAATCATAAAGTGATAAAGCTTTAAATTAACAAACTTACCTCTACATCATTGTCAAGCTTTGTTGAAGAGATCATTGGTGTGGCTTGGGGCTTCACATTCTCAAAGCCAAACTTCTTGAGCATATCCTTGATGTACTTAGCTTGATTTATGAAGATGCCTTCCTTCAATAGCTTGATTTGGAGTCCAAGAAAAATGAAAGCTCCCCCATCATGCTCATCTCAAACTCACCTTGCATCAACTTAGCAAAATCTTGCAAAGCAATTCATTAGTAGAACCAAAAATGATATCATCAAT
The DNA here is from genome assembly GCA_019671005.1 of Hibiscus mutabilis. Taxonomy (NCBI): domain Eukaryota; kingdom Viridiplantae; phylum Streptophyta; class Magnoliopsida; order Malvales; family Malvaceae; genus Hibiscus; species Hibiscus mutabilis. The sequence continues at coordinate 50,053,358 of CM033711.1, forward strand.
ATATATTTGAACTACTAAAATGTCTTTTCCTTTTCTTTTAATGAAGAGTGTAGTATCCACATTTCCTTTATCAAAACCTTTTTCAATTAAAAAACTTGATAATCTTTCATACCAAGCTCTAGGAGCTTGTTTCAAACCATATAAAGCTTTTGAAAGTTTGAAAACATGGTTTGGGTATTTTAGATCTTCAAAACTGGGTGATTTTTCTACATACACTTCTTCATTAATAAAACCATTTAAAAATGCACTTTTGACATCCATTTGAAAAAGCTTGAATTCATGAAAACATGCAAATGCAAGAAGCATGCTAATAGCTTCCATCCTAGCCACATGTGATAGGTTTCAACAAAATCATTTCCCTCTTCTTGAGTGTAATCTTGAGCAACAAGTCTAGCCTTGTTTCTCACTATGTTACCACTCTTATATAGTTTGTTTCTATAAACCTATTTAGTTCTATAATAGATTTATTACTTGGCCTATCAACTAATGTCCAAACTTGACTCCTCTCAAATTGGTTTAATTCCTCTTGCATAGCCAATATTCAATTGTCATCTTTTAATGATTCTTTGATATTCTTAAGTTTTATGCATGAGATGAATGCAACATTACACACATTTTTAAGAGAGAGTCTAGTGGTTACCCCTTTTGATGGATCACCCAATATCTCACCACCTTTGACATAGTTGAACTCCCTTGGGTAGCTCACTTCCTTTTCCTTTAGAGTTATGTCCTTCAAAGCTTCTAGAGGTGGATCTTGTGTTTCTTCCTTGGATAGAACCTCATCCACCTTTGATGTTTGTCCTCCATCAACGGCTTCAATGATTCCTACAACATTATCACAAGAATCCTTCCTCAGAAAGAGGTTATCATCGAAAACCACATGAATAGAATCTTCTACAACTAAAGTTCTTTTGTTAAATACACGATAGGCTTTAGAGTTTAAAGAATATCCTAAGAAAATAGCTTCATCATTTTTAGCATCAAACTTGCCCAAATTTTCTTTTCCATTTTTCAAAACAAAACACTTGCATCCAAATGGATGAAAATAGCTAATGTTAGGCTTCTTTGATTTTAAAATCTCATAAGGAGTTTTCTTTAAAATTGGCCTAATCATTACTCGGTTGATAATGTAGCAAGTGGTAAATTTGGCTTCCGCCCAAAAATATTTTGGCAAGTTGTTTTAACAAAGCATGGTTCTAGCCATTTCTTCTAAAGTTTGATTTTTCCTCTCAACAAACCCATGTTGAGGAGTGGGAGGAGCGGAAAAATTATGGCCTATACCATTAGAGTTGCAAAAATTCTCAAAACCTAGATTTTGAAATTGGGTACCATGGTCACTTCGAATATGAGAAATAGTTTAACCAAGATCATTTTGAGAAAATTTTGAAAATGTGATGAATTTTTCTAAAGCCTTATCTTTGAACCCAAGTTTATATAGTAATCATCTACTAACACATAGGCATATGATTTTCTACCCAAGCTAACGGTTCTAATAGGACCAAAGAGATCTATATGGATCAATTGTAATACTCTACTAGTTGAGTCATCATTAGTGGATTTGAAAGAAACTCGTTTTTGTTTGCCTTTAGCACAATCATCACAAATTTGATCATAAGAAAACTTAATTTAATCAAACCTCTAACTAGATTTTTGGAAACCAATATTTCTAAAACACTCATGCTTGCATGCCCTAGTTTTCTATGCATAACCATGATTCATGTTCATCTTTAGCTAATAAACATGCATTGGATGTATGAATGTCATCTAGATGCACCATGTATAATGACCAATGAGCACAACATGATTTGTTTCAATGTTCAAAATTTTGCAACCATTAACATCAAAAAGAACATTAAAACCTTTATCACAAATTGACTAATGCTCAATATATTGTGTTTTAAACCGTTGACATATAAAACATTATCAATGAGTATGGAAGAGTGATTACCAATGGAACCAATTCCTTCAATGTGTCCTTTGGAATTGTCACTGATGGTTACTACTCCTCCACTATTTGGCTTAAGTTCCATAAATCGACTCTTGTCTGCGGTCATGTGTCTTGAGCATCCACTATCAAGGTACAATGTGTTTTGACATGAAGCTTTGGCCTTGTAGCAATGCTCCCCCTACAAACAAAGATTAGGTCTTGACTTTTGGTACCCAAATCATTTGGGTCCATGAGAATTAGCTCCCAAAATCTTGGTTCCCTTAGGAATCCAAGAAGACAAAGCATGAACATTATTAGAAGCAATTAGGTCTTTAGGAACCTAAACACTTCTAATTCTCTTACCTCTAGAGGACCTTTAGAAGCCTATTTGTTTGTAACCATTAAAGTTTCTCTTTACATAGTTGGGTTTTGAAGATTGCCCTTTTTCAAAACCATATTTCCCAACTTTGCTTAGAGAAACTTTAAGATTATCCACTTTCTTGGTGTGATAATCATGAAACTCGGAAAGAAGGTTGTCTAAATCAAAATTTCTCTTTTTAAGCTCATTTGAATTATTTAGCAAAAAGAAAACATTTTTTGAAGTTCTGAGTTGGTTTTGGATAAAGAATTATTTTGGTTTTTCAAATCGGAAATAGTTTTCTTATTTTTCAAAATTGATTCTTTAAACTTTTCAACCAACTAATCATACACCTCTTGTAACTCATCATATGCATCTTGAAGTTCATCAAATGTAATATCAAAAGATGATGAGTTAGATGTTACTTTGGGATCCTTCTCAAAAGCCATGAGACAAAGGTTGACAACTTCTTGGTCTCCCTCATCGGATGACTCCGAGTCACTTCAAGTAGCCACATTTACCTTGAACTTCTTCTTCTTTTGCGAAGCTCTTCTTTTTTAGTTGGTGACACTCTGTTTTATGTGCCCTGGATTTTTCCACACATAGCATATGAGTTGATATTTCTCTTCCTCTTTGTTCTTGTTCTTAAAGTCTCCTTTTTGGTTGAACTTTCTTCCTCTATTGGGCTTCATGAACCGAGTGAATTTTTTGGCCAGCATAGCCATCTCTTCATCTTCCTCCTCACTCGAATCACTCTCTTCAAAAGAAGCTTTGAGAGCAACTCTGAGTTTCTTCTTCTCTACCACTTTCTTTTCGACCTTCTTCTCTTCTCTTCTTCTCTTCCTTGCTTCATGATCTCATGAGTAAGAAGAGAACTCATAAGAGCATCAAGCTTTAAAGTCTTCAAATCCTTTGCCTCGATGATGGCGGTTCTTTTCCCATTGCATGACTTGGGAAGAGAATATAGTAGTTTCTAAACAAGCTTGTCCTCGGAGATGACCTCTTCGAAGCCTTTGAGACCGTTGACGGTAATGAAGAACCGGTCGAACATCTTCGTGACATTCTCATCGGGCTCTATCTTGAAATTCTCATAACTTAAGTTGAAGAGTCCTATCTTGGTCTCTTTTACGTCGTTGGTTCCCTAATAGGTGGTCTCGAGCATGTCCCACACCTCTTTTGAACATGTACACAAAGGCATCTTCGAGTACATATCTGGTCCAAGTGTACAAATGAGCATGTGCAAGGCCTTGCCATTTACTTGTAGATTTCTTCTTTCTTCATCCGTTATCTCGTTCTTAGCCTTGCAAATTTGCCTATCTCCTTCTTGCTTCATTGAAATGGATGACCCGTCTTCGATTACATATAACACCCAAACCTGGCTTAGAAGAATCGAGCTAGGAAGTGTTATGCAAACAAACACAGACAACCTCCTTAAAAAAACTAGCACAACAAGTTGATCATGCCTTCAAAATCGAGGGTGATTTAAAACTTTTATATTACTCGTAAGCTATCTTAACTTAACTTTTACACACTCAAGTAACAATCAATAAACATCACACTAAAATGAAACATGTTATAAAATCAGTCACATATGCTTACACGCCTTTGCTTACAACAAATATTTAGAATAGCTAAATAATTATTCAATTCGTAATTTGATACTCGGTTGTATCGTATATTTAAAACAAGAATGAAATTGAAAACTTCCAACTAACATCTTAGGTTTATAATTAGCCTTTATACCCTTATAAAGGACTCAAACAAAAATACACAAGTAACTCATAACACAACTAAGGCGTTAACACTTTAATTAACAGTTCTTGGGCCATATGCAACTAATTTAGAAGTCATCACTTAATTCGGTTCATCATGATTTCAAACCAATCATCCAGTTCATTAGCAAACTTGTATTCTTTAATCTCCATAATTGAGTAATCACACAATGCTTCTTTTTGTTTTTGTTTTGCTCTTAAACCATCTCCTTAGGATTACTAGATTTCTTTAACAATCTTGAACAAGCCAAGTAACCAAGCATATAAGGAACTTCATATTCATGTAACCATGCAACAACCAAGTCAAGAACCAAAACAATACCATCTTCCAATTACTGTGTATTTACCCTATCATGCTTAATTCCCATATCGAATGTGTGATACTTATCAATATGCATACTCACTTATCTCAAGATCTCCTATTCATTTTTAGCATCATCATTCAAGGCTTCAACCTGTTAAACAATTATCAAAGCAATCATAATAAATCTAAATGCAAGCAACCACAAAAAAAGAATAAGAAGGCCACATAAAAAGCTTAGAACTTATGTATACACACTTATATATTTATATTCGAAAGATATACTAAAATGCACAATGCTCCAAAATCTATAATGTGCCACCAACTAGGAGTACTTAGGAAGATTTGCAGCATACTTCTCGCCACTTGTGATCTGACGATGCTCGATAGGTATACGTAAGGTTTGATACCCTGGAAGGTGATGGAAAAAAAAACATAAAATGGGGTAAGCTAATGCTTAGTGAGGTAGTATTAAAATCCTAAATTAATTATTTAAAATTATTCTATTTTAATCTCAATCTTTATCTCAATGTTTAGTTCCAAGGCTCAACATGTACCAATGTGGTTGAAAATTCACTTAAGGAATTCTAATATTTCCAAGCATAAAAGCATGAACTCAACATTCTATGATACTTGTCACACAAGATATCTTAATGTATCGAACATACGTAATATCATCAATACTTCCATGTCACACAAGACACTAGATTCATAAATCAAAATAAGAGGATGTTTAATATGTAAACATTAGACATAACATTTCTTGGGCACCAAATTTTCATCACACAACTATTAGGCATATGCATAAGTTTAATAAAGATAGCCAACAATAAATCATTATTCTTACAAACTTATCATTTCTTATAAAAATATAACATCTAAGAATTTCACTTACTTGACACGCAAGTTATTATCAACTCTCTTTAGCCACAACTTATATCTTTCTTCGATTCTTTACTCATAGCTCTTCCATTCTAATCTTACTTTTCTTTTACTTAACAACATTTCAATAACTTATTAATACATGATCAAGTGTCACTTGACATATGAGGTAACTAACATCTCCTATCTCGTTAATTCCTTATCTTACTACTAATACAAATTCCCACATAATTATGTTTTATCATAGTCTCATATGTTTGCTAAAATATGAAACAAGTGTCATGACATACACCCAAAATATACCATTAAGGTACCCATATATATATATATATGTATATATAGTTGAAACAGGGGACCCGTATGATACACTCATGACTATATTGATACGCTCTCGCTAAAACGGGTAAATTAGTTATTGGTAGTTAGACCGTATCGATACTAGCTTGACCGTATCGGTATGCCTAGCTCAAAATTTGCAATTTGGCTTTGAATTTCATACAAGGAAGACTTAAACTATTCAAATGGGGACCAAGATGTGATTTTATTATAAAGGAAGGGTACAAAGGTCAACAATTACAACATTTTTCACATCGGATTCAAAATTTTTGATCATCAAAACCAAATTTTGACTAGGCCAGTTTTAGGGATGTGACAACGACTTATAACTTTCTTGGATTCTTTACTCATAACTTTTGCATTCTAATCTTACTTTTCATTTACTTAACAAAAATTTCAATAATTTATTAATTCTGTAGCGATGTCTCCATTTCGCTAAAAAACGTGTTTTCGAAGTATTTGTGATTTTTCGGATATAAAACGTTTATTCCGTGGGGTTTTTAAAAATTGCATTTTATTAAAAATTGGAGTCGCCACCGGCCACTTAGGTAGGCCGGGCACCATAAAACCAGAGATTCAAAAAAACATTGAGTTCGGGAGTCGGTTACGGATGGGGAAGGATTAGCACCCCCACACCGCCCAAAATTGGTACTTTAATAATTACCGCTTCGTTAATATTAGACTTTTCCGGATTAAAGTGACGATTAGTTTAAGATTCGGTTATAATTGCGAATAAATTTTAAAAGCCTCGTTATCCGAGAGTAAACGCCCAACCACTATCACTACGCCTGATACTGTCCCCATTTACACTCGGATAAAAGGGCACCGCATTGACAATTTATATATTTCATTATGCAACCTTAGTGAACAAAATATTAAGCATGGCCAATAATTAAAATACAGTAAATATTCACATAATAAACTATTAACATAACATAAATAAAATACTAATCTAAAACATACATGAATATAAATTATCCCTACTCGTGACTAAAAACAAACCTAACATGTCACAATTACAAGGCATGGAACACAAACACACATTACAAAAATGTACATATTACAATAAGACACATTGTAACATACGTAAAATATGGCATTATACATGACCAAGAAAATATACCAACACATAGCCTAAAAGCAAAGAAAACATGCAATACATATTGAAATATCAAGCAGGTTGTGTTCGAGCTAACTCAAATATCAATATAATATGTGTGATACGAATAACTGAACAAATGCATAAAGATACATAATCACCATAAACTTAACACACATATACATGTAAATATGAAAATACAAAGAATATACGAGGGATATATGATAAGGCAAAAGGCTACATCAACATACACGATTATAATAAACGAACATGAATATTTACATGGAATCAGGACTGAAATGAAAAGAAATAAACATAAGGAACAAAAATTAAAGGACAATAATATGCGATTTAGGGACGAAAATGCAAGCAGGATCGAACTTGAAAGGACTGAAACTGTAATTGGACCAAGGGGCAGACTCGAAGTGAAAATTTCAAAAACGCGGTGGGACTAGTGAGGTAATTTTGCCATTTAAAAACTGATTCGATTTAATTTAGGGACTGGATTGCAAGATTTTGAAATAAGAGGGGGACCAGAGTTGTAAATATCCCCTGCGGCGAGACAAAAATGAAAATAACAAAAACGCGGGGGGACTTATTACGAAATTTTGCCATTTCACAAAATAAAAACACCTATAAAACCCATTTCTTCGGCCTAGACTCAAATTTTCCTCATTTTTTTCATTCGATCCGTTTTATAATAAACCCCTTCATTCTTTCATTTCCTCTCAACCACCCCCTGAACCTGTGATGAACCCAAAAACCGGCGACTTTCTACCGTCCCTTCCGCCGCCGGCCGCCGCTAACCGGCACCGGCGAACTAAAAGAAACACCCAAAACCAACCTTTTTCTAAACCGAACCCGTATATGCACTTAGATCTACGCTCAGACTCACCCTTTGGCCTAGATCTAAGTAAATACAAAACAAGAAATTTTTTTTGTTTACTTTGACCAAAATGAAACCAAAAGGGACCTCCCGCTCCCTTCAGTTCACCATGTTCGGCTTCGGAAAGCCTAAGAGGCTTGTCACTAGTGAGGGGAGATCCACAGACGACGAGGGTAATAGCTCTAAATCCCCCTTTTTTTTGTTATCACTACGTATATTTTCCTTTATGCATGCAAAGAAGTAAGAAAAAGAGAAGAACGTTACCACTGAAAACTTGTTGCCTTTTTTTTGTTATTTTTTTCTTTCCGATTACAACTGGACTGCTTTACAATTACTTGTTTCATACATATATCATTGTCTCTTTGGTTTGGTAGCAAGTAATGTAATATATTTTTTAGATCTGAACTGACACTGACATAGTCTCTCTTTTTTTGTGTTGTTCTGATATGTCTGAACGCGGTGGTTGGAGACCGGCATGGTGGAAGCATGGTGGCAGTGCGGGGGAGTTGTCTTCGGCCAAAGGCGTTCTTGGCCGTTGGATCAGATCCAATCTAACGGTCAGGATGGCTTGAAGGATGAACGGCCCAGATGAAACCTCGATCGGTGAAAGGGCTCCAGATCGTGACACGTGGGGCTCAACAGTCGAGGGGTTATAGCGCATGGGACTCACGCACGCGTGGGATATCTAAGAGTCCGCGCGTGGACCGCACACGCGCGTGGCATTCGAACCGTCCAGACGTGTAGTTCACGCGGCTGGCTAGATATTTACCCTTCCTTGATCGTGGCCGTTGGATCCACATTTTGATCCAACGGCTCCTAGTTATATGCACAAAGATAAAATAATTAGGGTTAAATGGGGTCTTGGGCTTGGGCCAACCGGGCTTTGTATTATTATTTTTTGTAATAATATGGACATTTTAATTTAAGTGGGCTTTCTATTATTTTTCCAGTTTTGTCCATACATATTAATATATTAATATAATAGTAAATACAGATACATACGTACTTACGTATACATACATATAATTGTGATGAAATACGTTCACATGTACATATACTTAATAATAATACATGCAACACTTATTCGTATATATTCAATAATAACAAAGACATTAATAATATACACATGCAAACACATATAGACCTACTCATATACTAACATACATTTGTACGATACTCCTAACATAAATATAACCATATCATACGTATATTAATAGGTACGTAATACACCATATCAATACATGCATACCCTCACACTTATATCATTATGTAATATACTAACATATACACGCGCACACCTATATGTAATCATGCACTAATATGTTAATATGATACTTAGAGGTTAGATAAAAATGAGTGATTACAATTGCCCCTCTTTGCTTGTTCTCATGGAATGGGAACAAAGCAAAGATTCATAAGCACTCATTTTTATCCGACTTCCCTATTTGTAGCTTCGGAAACACGTGCTCTTTTGGAACTCTCCGCTTTTCCTTAGCTGAATCTTTGGGCTTGTAAGTTCTTTCTATATAGAGCTTCGTCACCTTCCGATCTTGGAGTTATAGGCTCTTTCTTCACAGAACCCTTTACTCTGAAGCCTCGAGTTATGAGTCCTTCCTATATAGAACATTTCATTCCGAGACGGTGAAGCTTGGAGTCCTTCCTATATATAACTCTTTGCCTTCAACGCTGGTTTCTCCTATATCAAACCTTCTGCGTCGCTGATGGATTCTTCCGTCTGGGAGTTCCCCTTGTATCAAACTGCTAGTCTTCAAACCCTAGAGCCGCCAGTCCTTCCTATATAGAACTTTTAGCTTCTGAAATCTCGGAGCTACGGGTTCTTCCTATATAGAACCTCTCACTCTAAGACAGTAAAGCTCAGAGCCCTTCCTATATGAGACTCTTCGCTTTCAAACACAACAGGTTTTCCTATATAACCTTGTTTGTCATGGGTGAATTCCTTCGGCTGGGAGTTCTTCCTATATAGAACTGCTAGTCTTCACCCTGGAGCTGTAAGTCCTTCCTATATAAAACTTCCAGCTTCTAAAATCTTGGAGCTACGGATTCTTCCTATATAGAATCTTTTACTCTAAGACAGTGAAGCTCGGAGCCCTTCCTATATAAGACTCTTCGCTTTCGGACACAACAGGTTTTCCTATATAACCTTGTGTCATGGGTGAATTCCTTCGGCTGGGAGTTCTTCCTATATAGAACTGCTAGTCTTCACCCTAGATCCGGAAGCTTTTCCTATATAAAACTTTCAACTTCTGAAATCTTGGAGCTATGGATTCTTCCTATATAGAATCTTTTACTCTAAGACAGTGAAGCTCGGAGCCCTTCCTATATAAGACTCTTCGCTTTCGGACACAACAGGTTTTCCTATATAACCTTATGTGTCATGGGTGAATTCCTTCGGCTGGGAGTTCATCCTATATGGAACTGCTAGTCTTCACCCTGGAGCCGGAAGCCTTTCCTATATAAAACTTTCAGCTTCTGAAGCCTCGAAGCGGCAGATTCTTCTTATATAGAACCTCTCTGCAGGCGCTTGGAAACATAAGCCTTTTGTATGTAGAACCTTCGTCTTCACATTTGGGATTCACACCACGATGGCTACCGATGTCTCTTTGAATCCATAGATACCTGTCTAAGATAAAACAAAATGCTATGACAAATGAATTGACATGCTCCTAATCCTGGTGATGTCTGACTATTCATGATGCATGAGTGTCAATATCTTGGTGGGCTTGCTTTAGTCCTTATTCGATCTCGTTGTTCACTTTCTCCTTTTTCACGGGCGGCGATACCCCTCTTCACTGTCGGGTTCAACCATTCCAACCATTCTTTTTCTCAATTTACGACTTGGGATTCTATAGTGCCCTTTCGAGTTTTCACTTTAGAGGTTTTTTTTGAGGGGTGCCCTTCTGGGTTTTCACCTGGGAGATCTCTCTTGTTATCTCACATGCTTCCTTTGAATAAGCAGGGCTTACACCATTGGTTATCCTATCCGGTTGTTTGAAGTTTTCTGCCCTCCCTATCAACAGCCGTTATGTAGGGAGCTAGAGAGCGAAGTTAACATTGTTTTCTAATCACCAGCATTTTTAAGGTTAGATCACAGTAATGCTCAGAAATCTCTTGTTTTACCATAAGCCTATGTTAGCTTATTTGCTTGAAATTAACAAGAAGGCAAGGAATGGATGCTCAAAAACACGATTTTATTACGATTAAGGGCTTGGAATATCTTAAAAGAGGTATGACACACATGAGAAAGAAGAAAAGTTAAGTATGAAATACAAGATCCCTCATTATCTTCGGTATGAATGATACATGATCCTGTCAACTGGCATAGAATCTTTTAACTGAAGCTCCCTCTTCACGGTGTTCATGGGGATAACCCTTCTCTTCTAATATCCAACCTTTCAATTTATCCGAGCCACCCTTTACGGGTTTTCAACTCGGGTCCTCCATTTGCTTCGAGATGCCCTATTTCGGGTTTTTACCCTGAGCTCTCCATTTTTGTTCTTTTCTTTTTTTTCTTTTTCTTTTCTCTTTTTTTTAAACATAGTATTTCTTAACAGCATCAGAATTTATAGGGTTTTTCAGCTCGTCTCCATCCATTTATGTTAAGATTAGGGCTCCTCCTGAGAAGGCCCTTTTTACCACGTACGACCCTTCCCAGTTGGGCATCCACTTTCCTCGAGAATCTTTCTGAGTCGGGAGGATCTTCTTGAGCACCAGATCCCCCTCTCTAAATTCTCTTGGGCGCACCTTTTTGTTGTACGCCTGCATCATCCGCTTTTGGTACATCTGACCATGACAAATGGCCTTTAGTTTCTTTTCATCAATGAGATTTAGCTGGTCGAGTCTGGCCTGCACCCATTCAGCTTCTTCCAATTTTACTTCATTTAAGACCTGGAGAGACGGTATCTCTACCTCGATGGGGAGTACTACTTCGGTACCATACACCAAGGAGTAGGGTGTTGCCCTTGTTGATGTGCGAACGGACGTCCTATAGGCAAAAAGGGCGAATAGCAACTTCTCATGCCAATCTCTGTAGGTATCCGTCGTCTTTGCTATGATCTTCTTTATGTTCTTATTTGCTGCTTCCATTGCCCCATTCATTTTAGGATGATAGAATATGGAATTATGATGTGTTATCTTGAACTGTGTGCACACGTCCGTCATTATTTTGTTATTCAGATTGGAAGCATTGTCAGTGATGACCCTTTCTGGTAATCCGTATCGACAAATAATATCCTTTTTTAAGAACTTACATACTGTAGTCCTTGTGATGTTGGCGTAAGACGCTGCCTCTACCCATTTAGTGAAATAGTCTATGGCGACCAAAATGAAACGGTGTCCATTGGAAGCTTCTAAATGAATCTGCCCGATGACGTCCATGCCCCACGCCGCAAAAGGCCATGGAGAATTCATGGTGTGTAAAGGCGATGGGGGTATGTGAATCTCGTCAGCGTAAATTTGGCATTTGTGACATTTCCTGGCGTAATCAATACAATCTCCCTCCATGGTCAACCAGAAATAGCCATATCTCATAATTTTCCGGGCTATAGACAGCCCGTTGGCGTGCGTTCCACAGAGCCCATCATGTACCTCAGCTAAAATCTCCTTTGCCTCCCGGGCATCCACACATCTCAGCAATGTCTGATCGTGACTTCTCTTATATAGGATCTCCCCATCTAGGACATATCTTGTTGCCATTTTTCTGAGTGTTTTTCTGTCATTGTCATTTGCCCCTTCTGGATACTTTCGAAGCTTGACATATTGCAAGATGTCATAGTACTATGGGTTTCCATCAATCTCTTCCTGTACATTGCAACAATGAGCAGGCCTTTCAAACGTCTGCATCTTAATGGGCTTTATTTATGCCCCAGTGTTTGTTTTGAAAATGGATGCCAGGGTTGCTAAGGCGTCTGCCATCTGATTTTCTTCTCAGGGAAGGTAATTGAAGCTGACCCTTTCGAATTCCTTGGTGAGCTCTTGAATCAATTCATAATATTTGACCAACTTCGGGTCCCTGGTTTCCCATTCCCTACGCAATTGGTAAATTACTAAGGATGAATCTCCGAATACTCGAAGTTCATTAACCTTTCTCTCAATAGCTGAGTTTAGTCCCATAACGCAAGCTTCGTATTCAGCTATATTGTTGGTGCAGAAGAATTCCAATCTACTGGTGAAGGGATAATGGACATCCTCAGGAGAAATTAGCACGGCTCCTATCCCATGTCCGAGGGCGTTAGAGGCTCCATCGAAGTAAAGCTTCCACGATTTATCCTCTGAAACCTCTTCCACGGTTGTAATGCACATCAAGTCTTCGTCTGGGAAATTAAAGTTCAATGCCTCATAGTCGTCCGAAGCGTGACTAGCTAGGAAATCTCCTACGACACTCCCCTTTACGGTTTTCTAGCTCACGTATACAATATCGAATTCAGATAGAGCATCTGCCATCGGGCCATCCTCCATGTTAGTGCTGGCGCTTCCATTAAGAACTTCAATGGGTCTAGCTTGGATATCAACCAAGTAGTATGGTACATCATATAATGCCTAAGCCGCTTGGTAGCCCAAACTAGAGCACAACACAGCTTCTGCACTGGCGGGTACCGCGTTTCGCAGTCATTGAATTTCCTGCTTAGGTAATAGATGGCTTGCTCCCTTTTTCTTGACTCATCGTGTTGCCCTAATACGCATCCCATTGAATTCTCAAAGACTGTCAGGTAGAGAATTAATGGTCGATCTGGTACTGGTGCGACTAAAATCGGAGCATTTGTCAGGTACTTTTTGATCTTTTCTAGGGCTCTTTGACATTCCTCATCCCACACACCATGATTATTCTTTCTAAGAAGTTTAAAGACCGGGTCACATCGGTCGGTTAATTGGGAAATGAAACGAGAGATATAATTCAACCTCCCCAGGAAACCGCGAACTTCTTTCTGAGTGTGGGGTGGTGAGAGATCCTGGATGGCTTTCACTTTATCTGGATCGATCTCAATCCCTCTTCTGCTTACAACGAACCCTAGGAGTCTTCCAGAGGTAACAACGAAGGTACATTTGGCAGGATTGAGCCTTAGCTGGTACTTCCGTAGTCTTTGGAATAGTTTTCTCAAGTTCTGTAGGTGCTCCTCCTCTGTTCGGGACTTGGCAATCATGTCGTCCACATATACTTCTATTTCTTTGTGCATCATGTCATGGAAAAGAGTCACCATTGCTCTTTGGTATGTTGCCCCTGTGTTCTTTAACCCAAAAGGCATCACCCGATAACAAAAAGTGCCCCACATGGTTATGAACGTAGTTTTCTCCATGTCGTTAGAGTCAATCTTTATCTGGTTGTACCCTGAGAAGCCATCCATGAATGAAAACCATGAATGTCCTGCAGTGTTGTCAACCACCGTGTCAATATGTGGTAAGGGGAAGTTGTCTTTAGGGCTGGCTCGGTTTAGATCCCTATAATCTACACACATACAAACTTTCCCGTCCTTCTTTGGTACTGGTACAATTTTGCAACCCATTCGGGGTATTTGGCTACCTCTAAGAAACCAACATCAAACTGTTTTTTACTTCTTCTCTGATTTTTAATAGCATATCCGGTCTCATTCTCTGAAGTTTTTGCTGTATTGGTTTGCACTCTGTCTTTGTTGGCAACTTGTGCACCACTATGTCGGTATTCAATCCTGGCATATCTTGATAAGTCCAGGCGAAAACATCCTTAAATTCCTGAAGTAGGGTTATCAATTCGTGCTTGGTTTTTGAAGAAAACGTCGTCCCTATTTTTACTTCTTTTCTCTCTTCTTCAGACCCAAAGTTTACAACTTCTGTTTCTTCTTGGTGGGGCATGATCTGCCTTTCTTCGTTGGCCACCATTCTCTTCAACTCTTCCGGGACCTCACCTTCTATCTCATCATCTTCTTCCTCAATTCCCTCTAAGACCTCAGGGCATTCAAAATTCACTCCAGGATTGGATCCGGTATCATTCATATAGTCAATCATGAGCGACCTGCATTAAATGAGAATGAATTGTATTGGGAAGAAGACGGCTTTATATGAAGGGAATGAACATGAAGAATGCATGAATGAAATAAATGAAATTTTGGTTATTCAGGAAAGTGGGGATATTTCATTTCAACAAAAGAGTTAACATAGGTGCCCTATACAAGAGATCCCCATTGTTTATGGGCAAAAACAAAAGGTTGATTCGGAGCATTACTCTGATCTATTCCTAAAAACCATAGGTAGATCAATGCAGCTCCAGTTATCGAGTGTTTCCCCAGGGCGGCAGGGGCGGATGTTGGTCAACATTTTGCTGCCTCGGTCCTTTCCAGCTATCATGTTGATGTACGTCCCTTCAAATGATTCATTGAATATCTCCTCCTGGTTGAGTACGTCATTTTCCTTGATTGCCTCTTCAACTTCCTGACCTGGCCGGTAGAATTCTTCGGAGACAAAAGTGGTTTTCAAACTAGGAAAAGACATCGGTCTCCACAGAATGTCTTCTCCTTTAAATCTGACTTTTCTTTGCTCTTCTTTTCTCTCGTATTCTTCTTTTCTCTGTTGGGCACTTGGTTTGTAACCCAACCCAAAACGATCATTCTTGGTTATCATACTTTTGGTTCTTAGGTTCCCTTGTAATTTATTCCCCAACCCCCTTCCTACTTTGGCTCTTCGGCCCAAAGTTTCTGCGACGGTCATCTTGGTACAATTAGATAACCTGGGATAGGGGATCCGACTTCCCTCTGAAACGAACGTGGCATTCACTAGTTCTAATGCTCGGAACGAGCATTCTGCAGCATCCTCGTCATTTTGAATATAGGGGGCATCCGATGTCACGGATGCAACAATTTCCTGCTTAGCCTCTACTGTGACCAATTTGCCTTCGACTACAAATTTTAATTTCTGATGCAATGATGAGGGGACAACTCCTGCGGAGTGTATCCATGGCCTTCCCAATAAGCAGCTGTAAGATGGTTTTATGTCCATCACCACAAAATCGATTTCATACTCAGTCGGTCCGATTAATAGAGGCACCTCAATTTTCCTCATTGTTCCTCTTTGCGTACCGTCAAAGGCTCTTACTGAATTGTGGCAGGGCTTTAGGTGAGAACCATCTATTGGCAGGTTCTGCAAGGTCACCATAGGCAGGACGTTCAATGCTGACCCGTTGTCAATCAGTACGCCAGGTACTACATACCCTTTGCAGGGAGTTGTGTGTTAAGGGCTTTGGTGGACCTCATTCCTCCCTCGGGGATCTCATCATCACTGAATGTTATATGATTATGGCAGTGATATGCCCCACTATCCTGTCCAGGTTTGTCACAGAAATATCCTAAGGCACAAAAGTTTGATTTAGTACTTTTAATAGCATCTCCCGGTGCTTTTCTGAACTCAAGAGTAATTCCAGTACTGTGATCCTAGCTGGTTGCTTTCGTAGTTGTTCCACTACGTTGTACTCGCTATGTCTCAAGAACTTCATAAATTATTTGGTCTGGGCCTCAGTTACCGGCTCATTCATCTTTGGGGGAGGTTCTTCTCCAAATATCTGCGTGGGGCTAACTGCTGCATTCTTTCCCTTATCTATTTCAGCTGCTCTCAAAGCCTTAGAGGAATAACATCTGCAGCTCCTTGTGAAATGGCCCGCCTCACCAACATTTACATCACTCTGCCTTTGTTGGTCTTTTAGCGTAGGCTCTTTTACCTGACCATGTTCTAGTTTTTCTGGCATGGTCACATTTATAGCATAATTCCAGGGGGTTTGCCGCATATCCTTGAATGGGAACGGGGATGGTGCTGAAATGATGATCCTGGGACTTATCTTGTTAGTTTCTCCTTGGGAGGCACCTGCATTCCCTGGCCTAGGAGAGATGATAAAAGGTCTATCCTTCCCGTATTTAAATTTGGGGCTATCCGTCATATGTACGTCCGACCCCTTCTTTCCCATGGGCTCCTTGAAGAATTCTATTTGCTTTTTATTCATCAATTGTTGTACCAATCTCTTGAACTCATCGCACTCTTGGATGTCGTGCCCTTCATTCTGGTGGAATTCGCAATACACTCCACATCCCTTCTGCCTTATTATCATGCCTTTGTCGATCACACGGGCCATGCATAACTGTTGAAATACCCACCGTAAAGGAGATTTGATTTCTGACACATCATACTTAATCCTCTTGGTAAAGTATTCTTCAATAACATTTACTCCTCTGCTCCCATGATTAGGTAGCGGGTTAGTAGCTACACTTGGTTCTTCAAACTTCAATATCCCAGAATCGATTAAATTCTGCAAAAGTTTTTTGAAGGCAAGGCAGTTTTCAGTGGGATGTCCAGGGGCACCACCGTGATAGTCGCAATAACCGTTCGGATTATACCAAGAAGGGAATGTCGGCTTGAAATGAGTAACGATGTATGGACGGACCAGGTCCGCTTCATACAACTGGGAGTACGAAACAGGTAGGGGAGTGAAAGTTTTCCTCTCTTTCTCTTTTCTGGAGGTTCTATCCTCTCTTTGATTCGAGTTTTGTGTTTTTCCCACAGGTGCTTGTGGCTGTGAGACTGTAAAGTTCTTCGGGGTGGTGTAAGTGCTGGTGGCATTTACTTCATTCCTCCTGCTATATTTCTGAGACCCTTCCCCGCTATCAATTCTACCACTCTTAATTGCCAATTCAAGGGACTCCCCAGTCCTGATTAAGTCAGCAAAACATTGTGTTGTGTTATTAATGAGGCGATCAAAGAGTGCCCCTTTCAAAGTATTAACAAATAACGGCGTAATTTCATGTTCCGGGAGGGGTGGCTGAATTTGGGCGGCCACTTCCCGCCACCTTTGCACGTATTGCCGTAGACTTTCGTTGGACTTTTGCCCTATATTTTCCAACATAATTCTACTGGGGGTCATATCTGTTACATGCTTATATTGCTCAGTAAATGCTCTTGACAGGTCTTTCCATGTCTTAACATTTGCCTTGCTCAACTGGGTGTACAACCGTAACACCGCTCCAGTTAGGTTGTCCTGGAAACAATGGATCAATAGCTTTTTGTCCTTAAGGTAGGCTGCCATCTTTCGACAGTACATTGTTATGTGTACGGAAGGACACGTGGTTCCATCGTATTTGTCGAACTCTGGTGTTTTAAATTTTGGCGGTAGGACAAGATCGGACACCAGACTTAAGTCCCTAGCGTCATTTCCTGATTCTTCCATAGATTGTAACGTTTTAAATTTTTCCTCCATGAGGCGAAACCTCTTCTCCCACTTTTTCTCTACCTCTATCCTGATCTTTTCGACCATATTCAGGTCCGGCACCTCCTCTTCATAGAGCACTTCAGTGTCGAGGGGTTGAGTTTCAGGTACCCCTATCTAAAGACTAGCTGACATTCCAGCAGGGTCGATATACACCTTTCTAGCCGGGTTTGGCGCAGTTGGTTGAACCTTGTAGTGAACTGGGGTACCATCTGGTTCTTGAACGATTTCTCCTTCCACTCTTTTTCCAAGACTCTTAGCCAACAATACTGTTATGTCGGATACTATCGATGCTTGCGACTGAGCAATCTGGTCACTGAGGCTTCTTTGAGCCTCTTCAAGCCTAGCCTCGAGCTCTCTTTGTCCCTTTTCTAGACTGATTATCCTGTCTTCCATGAGCTTGCTTTGTAATCGGGTAAGGTATGAATGATGAATGATTGCGGGTTAGCTTCTATTTTCACACACACACTCTGAAACAATATTCACAACATTAATATTGTTGCAAGAAAGATAAATGCATGTATAATGATGCGAATGTCATGATGCAATGCAAGAATGTATGCAGATAAGGTACTGATTCCGCTGGTAATCACCCTTTTGAACTACTTCCACGGGAATTAAAGGGTCTAAATTACAACATAGTTCATATTACAAAATGAAGATTCCTAATACAAAAGAGCTAAATACAACACAAAGCCCTATAGATAAGCCCTAGCTCTATCTCCTAATTTTCCAATTGCCCTGAGCAACTTGATGAACCTGGGTGCTTCTTCCATTTCTGGGACTATGAAAGGTTGGAGTGTTTCGGCCTCGACGGCCAAATCATTCACATGCCTGGCGACTCGCTGTATGTCCACCATCAAGTTTGCGTAATATTGGTCTCTATCTTGTACCATCCTTATAATCTTCAATAGTTGCTTCAAGGGACTTAATTCAGGCTCTTAACATGCCTACTTCGTGCTATCTTTCTTGTAGCTTAGTGAAGCCATTTCTCTGGCAGTACGGTTCGAAGGGAGTGTTCTACCTCTACCACCTTTTCTGTCAATTCATTATTTTGACTTCGACTTTGATCCAGACTTTGAATAGTATCATCGTACAACTTTTGCATTTCTAATAGTCTATTCCGGCTATTCATGGACTTTCTTTTCCATACGGCGACATTTTCCCTCTCATGATTGACTGCTTGTTTTCCCTTGCTGATTTCTTGCCTGAGCCTTTCCTTTTCTTGGTCAATGGTCTTCTTGGAGGACTATTTTTCATCCTCGATAGCCGACCGACATCTTTCTATCTCCTTCTCGATTTCTCTTTTGCTGATTTCTGGTTCTTCTTATAGCAAACGGATACCATTCATCCTTTCTTTTTCCACGGCTATGAACTGACTTCGGCCGGCCTTCTGTATTTTCGCTTGAAGTAGAAGGGTATCCATTTGGTAAAGAGCGTTCTTGTCGCTCAAATCTGCGTTTAATTTCTTCAACTGTCTAATGATCCCATCCCGTTTGTCGACCTCTAAGCTTGCTTTATAGAGCTCACTTGCATATTGAGTCTGTTGGGTGTCCATTTTCTTCTTAATTTCTTCGAGTTCATTCCGTAAGATATCGGCTTCAGACGGCACCACCCTTGTAAGCTCTTCAAGAGACAACACAGGTCCTTGATCAGATTCAGGAATCATGTCGTTTACCCTCAAACGTCTCCAAAGATCGTAGTCTGGGGTGGTCATGTACTCGGTGTCTCCTTCCACCCTAATCCGGTAACAATGGTCCCAAGTCCTCAAGATAGTCTGAACTTTCTCTTTGAACTCCCCTTTGAAAAGAAATTTAGTTTGGCTTAACCCGGCGGTGTTGGGAATGAACTGTCGTGATCCGAATTGTCGGGACACCAGAAGCGGAACACAAGCAATCCCTCCATGCAGTCCCAACATCATCAACCAATTGAAATCACCACAACTATATAAAAAGTAATTAACTCTACCGAGCCACGGGACCCTCCATACTATGTCTTCGCCTTGGATGTTTCTGAAGAAACTAGCTCATTTTCTTGTTTTCAAGTCCTCTCGCCACTCTTTTGTTAAGTATTCCCGTAAAGGCAAAAAACCTTGGAAGGATATCCCCGGTAGAACCCTCGTCGGCGTCTTCCACATGTGGCTCTGAATCTATACCTGTAACAGTTGTGCGCATCCTCGAAAATGCACTTCTTCGTGCTTTCGACTGGTATTTAATGAAATAAAGGTCTCGGCCAAAATAGCTGGTACTGGGTTTGCTCGCCGTTTTATCCGCTCAAACAATTCTAGAATGGCCACATCAATGTTTCCCAGAATTCTTGGAAAGGTCACCAATCCATATATTCCCAAGGCAAGCATGTCTAACTTTTTCTCCTCATTCGGATGTGCAGGTAGGATGTCTCAAATGTTTTCCCATGCGAATACTGTACTATCTCCTCGAAGTCGGATCAAGCCATTGACCCAATCGTCGCTCATTCCGGTAAAGGTTTTGAGCTTGGAAGTGTAATTCTGATTCCTCAGAGGTTTTGAGTAGATCCAATCTTCCTGAACATTTTTATGATTAAGAAGAGTGGTGTATTCTTCTACTGTGGGCATCATGTCCTGTCCATTGAAGGTGAAGCAGCAAAAGGCAGGATTCCAGAACTGAAAAATGGCTCGGAGTAGGGGCTGGTTGACCCGAATGTACATCAACTGTGCAATATCACCATAACTATCACGGAACCTATCTTGTAATCTCTGGTCCCATTCTTCCCAGATACTTTGAAGATCCCCTAAGTTGTTCTGTTGAAGACTCACATAGGTGTACCCGGCTATCACGCGCTCACTTGGTAAACTGTCCCCTTGGGCCTTCTGGTTGACTTCTGACCAATGTCTAAGAGACAAGTTGAGCTCCTCTTTTCTAAGACACCTTTTTTCCATAGTGAAAGACTTTCTGATCGGGTAAACCACTTGATCCAGTACCTTTATGTAATGCGAATGTAATAATGCATGAAAAAAATAGCAAAAAAAAGGAAACAAGTCAGTACCAGATAGAATTAATAAATACACAAAATAAAGGACAAATTAAATAAGGTAAACAAACAAAAACAAAAAACCCTATTTATCCCGTCTAAAACACCTAAGGTTATCCGCATGGCTCTAAAGGGGTGGGTTTCTATATGTTCTCTACATTCAGTGTTGGTGCTAAGAGGTACCCGAATTGTCCTTGTTGTCCTTTACTAAGAGTAGCAAGGCCCCCAATAATCACCCATTATAGGCTCCTTTCAACCGGGTTCAATTCAGGGGGACCCATTCGCTTATGCCTGCACGAAGGAACGATATCCTTACGAAAGCATAAGGTACTCGAGCCCCGAAGGTACTTGCTAGGCCTACACGGGAGAACGATATCTCCACGAAAGCATTAGCGTTTTCCTCCCACTTAAAAAACGGGTTTATATGCCAAATTTTAAATGCGTTAAAATAAACGCGCAATTACAACCGAATATTAATTTAATAGTCACTTTAATCCGGAACTTCTAATATTATTAAAGCGGTAATTATTTTAAAAAGCTTGACTCTCTTTATTTTGTTAAAAACAAAATATAGTCCCCAGCGGAGTCGCCATCTGTAGCGATGTCCTCATTCGCTAAAAAACGTGTTTTCGAAGTGTTTGTGATTTTTCGGATATAAAACGTTTATTCCGTGGGGTTTTTAAAAACCGCATTTTATTAAAAATTGGAGTCGTTACCGGCCACTTAGTTAGGCCGGACACCATAAAACCAGAGATTCAAAAAAACTTTGAGTTCGGGAGTCGGTTACGGATGGGGAAGGATTAGCACCCCCACACCGCCCAAAATTGGTACTTTAATAATTACCGCTTCGTTAATATTAGACTTTTCCGGATTAAAGTGACGATTAGTTTAAGATTCGGTTATAATTGCAAATAAATTTTAAAAGCCCCGTTATTCGAGAGTAAACGCCCAACCACTATCACTACGCCTGATACTGGCCCCATTTACACTCGGATAAAAGGGCACTGCATTGACAATTTATATATTTCATTATGCAACCTTAGTGAACAAAATATTAAGCCTGGCCAATAATTAAAATACAGTAAATATTCACATAATAAACTATTAACAGAACATAAATAAAATACTAATCTAAAACATACATGAATATAAATTATCCCTACTCGTAACTAAAAACAAACCTAACATGTCACAATTACAAGGCATGGAACACAAACACACATTACAAAAATGTACATATTACAATAAGACACATTGTAACATACGTAAAATATGGCATTATACATGACCAAGAAAATATACCAACACATAGCCTAAAAGCAAAGAAAACATGCAATACATACTGAAATATCAAGCAGGTTGTGTTCAAGCTAACTCAAATATCAATATAATATGTGTGATACGAATAACCGAACAAATGCATAAAGATACAGAATCACCATAAACTTAACACACATATACATGTAAATATGAAAATACAAAGCATATACGAGGGATATATGATAAGGCAAAAGGCTACATCAACATACACAATTATAATAAACGAACATGAATATTTACATGGAATCAGGACTGAAATGAAAAGAAATAAACATAAGGAACAAAAATTAAAGGACAATAATATGCGATTTAGGGACGAAAATGCAAGCAGGACCGAACTTGAAAGGACTGAAACTGTAATTGGACCAAGGGGCAGACTCGAAGTTAAAATTTCAAAAACGCGGTGGGACTAGTGAGGTAATTTTGCCATTTAAAAACTGATTCGATTTAATTTAGGGACTGGATTGCAAGATTTTGAAATAAGAGGGGGACCAGAGTTGTAAATATCCCCTTCGGCGACACAAAAACGAAAATATCGAAAACGCGGGGGGACTTATTACGGAATTTCGCCATTTCACAAAATAAAAACACCTATAAAACCCATTTCTTCGGCCCAGACTCAAATTTTCCTCATTTTTTTCATTCGATCCGTTTTATAATAAACCCCTTCATTCTTTCATTTCCTCTCAACCATCCCCTGAACCTGTGATGAACCCAAAAATCGGCGACTTTCCGTCGTCTCTTCCGCCGCCAGCCGCCGCTAACTGGCACCGGTGAACTAAAAGAAACATCCAAAACCAACCTTTTTCTAAACCGAACCCGTATATGCCCTTAGATCTACGCTCAGACTCACCCTTTGGCCTAGATCTAAGTAAATACAAAACAAGAATTTTTTTTTTGTTTACGTTTGACCAAAATGAAACCAAAAGGGACCTCCTGCTCCCTTCAGTTCACCATGTTCGGCTTCGGAAAGCCGAAGAGGCTTGTCACTGGTGAGGGGAGATCCACAGACGACGAGGATAATAGCTCTAAATCCCCCTTTTTTTGTTATCACTACGTATATTTTCCTTTATGCATGCAAAGAAGTAAGAAAAAGAGAAGAGCGTTACCACTGAAAACTTGTATCTCGTATCTAACATCTCCTATCTCGTTACTTCCTTATCTTACTACTAATACGAATTCCCACATAATTACATTTTATCATAGCTTCATATGTTTACTAAAATATGAAGCAAGTGTCATGACATACACCCAAAATATACCATTCATGTACCCATATCTATATGTGTGTGTGTATAGTTGAATAACTTTAGAATCCTTTCGATTACCAATTTAATTTAATTTATGTCCTATTTAAAACATAGCCCATAGGATAGCTTTCCCTTTGGTTAATTCATTCTATTATGCATCATACAAGTCATCCCATACTACAAGTCATTGTGCAATGTTACGTACCACATAATTTTCAGGTAACATCTCGAGAATGTATTAAAACTTCATTACTCCTAGACATAGTCTAGAAGCTAAATCTATGTCCACCTTAAATAAGAAATTTGGTCATTTTAGAACCAGGTTTGCTAATCTAAAGTATACACATTTACAAGGAGTAGTTTGTTATCATAATTAACGCATGGAATTCAATTCACACCACTTATACGTGGATTCCGTCCAACCAGGCATACATATTTATCCTATATGTTCAAGAGTCCATTTGGTATACATTTCTTAATATGCAAGTTACTATATTAATTTTAGGGTTTATCTCACAAATATTCATACATACTTTTGAAATACCACAACATCACTCAAGTTTTCTAGCACTAAAGATATCTAACAAAAATAAATAGGCAGCCGAAACAAAATACACTTCCATAAGTCTAAGGTGTCCAAATATTTCATGTTTGAATTCCATAATTAAATTTTTTTCATAACTAAGTAAGTACATAATCACATTCAACTATACTTATTAATAGGGATCAAATCATAGTCTAGTTGCACTTATCACAACCCATTTATTTCTTATTTCACAAAATGTTACATTTATCAATGTAACACCCTAAACTCTTATTTAGAAAAAAATGTCATGATATGATTCTTAAGGAATTTTAACTAGGCGACTATAATAGTGATTATTTTTAGGACCGATTTGAAAGATTGGTAAGTTGAGGGTCGAATTGTAGTGACCTTATAATTAATGTTTAAACATTATAGTTTGCATGGTGAATTAAAAATGAATAGAAGAATTAGAATGTGTCTTAAGGTAAGGAGAACACGTGTGGTTGCCTTTGATGGGTTAATCAACAAACACTATCATCTTCTTCATTCTTCCCTTAGCACCGAAACAAATTAGAGAAACAAAGAAAGGTTTTGTTCAAGATTTAACCATGCATTGGAATGGTCCTTGTGTTGCTTGAATTGTGGTTGCATGATTGTGAATGTAAGTTCTTCTTGCTATTCCCTTGTTCGAAATGTGGGTTGTTGAATGTGTCTTGATTCCTACATGTTATAGAATGCTATGTATTGAGATAGAGAGTTTGGTTGATGGAACTTAGAATTAGAATAGGAATTAAGCTAAATTGAAGCTGAATTTAACGAATTAGATAATGGTAATGCGAGTCTAAGTTTTTGGTACAATTATATATGATTAGATATATTGAGTTTTAATGTTAAGTTCAATTGTTGAAGATATATGAATCTATTTTGGTTAAGGAATTGCTTGGGTCGAGTATGTAACATAGTGAACTGTTTCGGTTTTGGTATTGCAAAAATTACTTAAACTATTAAATTAGTGATTAAAAATGTAGCTGTTTAATGGTAGATTAATAGTGTTATGTTAAGGAACCAAAGGAAGAGCTTTGAAAGAGTAATAGGGGCTGTTTGGGAGGTTTTTAAAACAAGTCTAAAACTGCCCTGTTTCGGGCATGTACTTGTGACAGTTTAAGGAGAATTAACTTGTTAAAATGTAGTTTAAGGCTAAAGAGAAAACTGAATTATGGGATATCATTGGATAAATGGTTTAATAAAAATTTGATATTCACATGTATTGGCTAGGGAAGTTGTTTAAGGAAAAGAAGAGTAATGTAGTGCAGGGGACAATTTCGAATGGTACTTTTTAAAGAGGGACTGTTTTATATAATTGATGTGTTATGATCGAACTTGTTTAATTAGGAAATTAGAAGTTATGGTTGATTAATTATTTGTAAACATTAGAATGACTCAAGCTTAAAGGCTTGTTTGAATAAGCCATTGATAGATAATAAATTAAGTAAGTAATTATAAAATGATCCTAATGCTTGATGAGCATGTGTTTGATGAAAGTTGTAAACATCAGAGGATGATGGATGGTTTTCTAATGCATTGTTAAATTGTTGCTATAATTAAACCAAAAGAGGATTGATCAATGGGAGGAAAGACAAAAAGGAATAGTGACTCAAGATCAAGAGTAGCTCAACAATTGTGAGTATAACTATGTTTAAGTAAGCATAGATTGTTGAATTCTTTTTAAGTTACTTGGTTGTATGACGAGGCATAATCTGCCTATAATTGCTTGGAGTTGCTATTGTTTGGTAAGGTGATAGTGGTCAAGGTAAGTACGAATAATTCCTTGTGCCCTTTTTGAATTAATCCATGAATTGGTTTCTTACAATGTTTAATGTAAAATCTCGTGTATATGGCTATGTACTCGATGAGTTAAGGAAAATATGGAGCCAATAACTAAATAGATTACATGTATGTTTCAATGGAATATGATACCATTTCCTGGAAAGGATTGATTGAATGGATTATGTATTTTAATGGAATTGATTACCATTGCCTGAAATTGCTTAAATAAATAGATCATATGCTTCAATGGTACTTATTACCATTGCCTGATAGTGCTTGATCGAATGAATTATATACTTCAATGGCACAAGTTACCATTGCCTGATAATATTTGATTGAAAGGATTATATGTTTCAATGGTATGTGTTACCATTGTCTGATAGTGTTTTGATTGATCTTGTTCTTCGAGACTCTGACTAGTTACGGCTAGATTATACAATTTTAGATTACGCGTGATAGATTGAGTTATTAAACTAAACAACTATAACAATTGCTTGATGATGAATTATTATTAGAATCTAGTTAATGATATGTTATAATTATGCTTAAAATAAGCTTCTTGCTAAGTAATGTTGAGAGCATGTATTTACCTTATTACTCACCCTGATAATTGTACAGGAGAATTGATTGTTGATCTAGCTTGGGGAAGATTTTGCAAGGTCACCAAAGGCATCAAAAGTATGTTTTGTTTGTTAAATTAACTCCTAGAAGGTGGCACTAGTTTGGAATGTTAGGCTATAACATTTTGTCTATTATAAGGGGTTTGTAAATAGTAACTTTTTAAGGGCTTGTAAATATATATATCTATGAGTATGGCCTAATGTGCTCATTAGTGGTTGATTTTTCTTGACTTGACTTGATTGCTAGATTCGAATGATTTAGGAGATATTATAGGCTTTTTATCGAATGAAAGATGATGATATATGGTTTTATAATGGTTGTGTGTAATTAAAGTATGTGAATACCTATCGAGTTAAGAATCGAATTGAATAGTGCATGTTTACCTTATCAAACATTTACAAAGTTGGAAGTCATTTTTATCCATGTAAAATCGGTTAAATCACATTGTTAGAAAAGTCTTGGATCTATGTTGTTATGAAATAGCCTCAAAATCCTTAAATTGGTATGCCTTACACATATTGGTTCTCAAAGTATCATGACTTAAAATAACTAATATACTTGTTGTTCACATCCTTGTTAAGTATAAAACTTTAGAAAGATCATATGTTTCCTATCTCTAATTATGATGATTGTAATCCGATGTCTTTGATGCTTCATAGATTATTTGTTCGAATGATTTCGCTCTAAAGGTCTCACCATGAGTCATATTTTTTCAATTACTGACTTGTTAGATAAGTAGATTGTATTCTCCTAGACTAAACCAGTTTAAGTTGTGTCATCTGTTGTTTAAGTGCCACATAGGAGTTGAATTGAATTGTGCCTATGACCTTGTTTGGCTGAATCTTTCTTAAATGCTAATTTTAGATAACTGAGACACATCTGGCTCGGGATAGAGATAGCCCGGTTGGCTCCTCCAATGAAGGAGGGTGTGTTAGATTGGGTGAGGAGCAAGTAGAACCTCAAAAGGCTGTAGAACCACAGCCTGAAGCTCCACAAGTTAATAAAATTAAAAAAAGAATGCTTTCTCAGCATGACTGAGGTGTTCAATCAACTTGTTGCTAACTTGAAGTGAAATAATCCTCCTGCACTTGTAGGGATTCAATCTAGGTCCCCAATTGATAAATTGGCTCAACATCGAGCCTATACATTTGCAGGATCAAATGAAGAGAATTCGAAAGCAGCATAATACTGATTGGAAACTACCATTAGAATTGTAACCAAACAACTTCAGTGTTTTGATGAACATAAATTGGATTGTGCGGTGGCTTTACTTGCTGATGAAGCCTTGAACTGGTAGGAAACTACAATCCTCACTGCCCCTGAAGACTCTATCACTTGGGAATTCTTTCTAAAATAATTTCGAAAGAAGTATGTGAGTGAACAATACCTAGCGAAAAGAAGAATACGTTTCTTGCATTTGAAGCAAAGTGGTAGACCCATAGAACAATATGTCATTGATTTCTACAAATACTGCAAGTATGGGTTTGAATATATTAAGAAGAGCAGGATAAATGCATAATGTTCATAGAAGGACTGAACGATGAGTTGAGCGCGATGTTCATGACTCTTGGCATAACGGATTTTCAAGACTTGGTGAACTGAGTAATTGCTACCGAGTCTAGGATGAAAGCAGCTGACAAAAGAAGGGAGAGCTTTTCTAAGAAAGACAAGAGGCCAAGGAATGATGGAAAGTCTCAATGGCCTTTCAAGAAGCCGAAAAATCAAGGAAGGGATTCCTCAAGCTACGTTGCTTCTCCAAGGGGTAACTTCATTCCAAAGACTCAGACAATAATCAAATCCTCTGCACCATCAATCTCTATCAATAGCTCAGGGAATTTTGGCAAAGATCCACAGACTCGACATTGTAATATTTGTCAGAATTATCATTCTGGTCAATGCAGAAAGTAGTCAAATGCATGTTTTTGGTGCGGAAGCCTAGATCATTATGTTCGGGATTGTCCCAAACCTTGGATAAATCTTTGGATAAAGTGGCCTACAATTTGAATCAATTCCCATCTCCTAGGGGCAAGGGGCCGAAACAGACACATTTAGGAAACTCGGGGAGAACTCGAGGCCAAGCTCCTACTACCACTCATCAAGAGTCTCGGACCCCTGCTCGAGTGTATCACATTCAGAACCGTGATGATGAAGAGGTGCTTGACGTAATAGCATGTACTGTTAAGTTAAATAATGAACCTGTATATGCTTTATTTGATTTGGGATCTACCCATTCGTTTATCTATTCCCCTTTGCTTGTGAAATTGAATATGAAATCTGAATCTGTTAATCATGGGCTAGTAGTTTCGAATCCTATAGGAGGAGTTATGGCCATAAATCTCATTTGTAGAAATTGTTCCCTATACATATAGAACATTCCTTTTCCTATTGATCTATATGTGCTACCCTTTTTCGAATTTGATTTAATTATGGGTTTAAACTAGTTAGGAAAACACCAGGCTTGGGTAGATTGTCAAAAGAGGAAACTATACTTAAGGGGTTTGGGAAAGGAATCAATATCCCTAATTGATCAAAAACCTAAAAAGCCAAATGCTCTATTATCTAATATACTTGGGAATATGAAAACTGAGCCTGATATAAATTCAATTTTGACTGTATTTGCATTTCTCGATGTTTTTCCTGAGAAACTTCCGAGACTGCCACCGACTCGAGAAGTGGAATTCAAAATCAAAATTCAACCAAGAATCCATCCTATATCAATTACTCCTTACAGAATGGCTCATGTTGAATTAAAAGAACTTCAGAAGCAGTTGCAAGAATTGCAAGACAAGGGATTCATTCGACCAAGCTCATCTCCGTGGGGAGTCCTGGTACTCTTTGTCGAAAAGAAAGATGGATCAATGAGACTGTGTATAGATTACTGCCAAATTAATCAAGTTACAATTAAGAATAAGTACCCTCTTCCAAGAATTGAATATTTGTTTGATCAATTGAAGGGTGCTTTGGTATTATCCAAAATTAACCTTAGATCTGGGTACTACCAAATGAAGGTTAAAG